>CAKXYN010000118.1:82500-1431757 GCA_935064755.1 Tragelaphus eurycerus
CAATGTGTGTGTGTTTCTCTCAAGAGTGTGTTTTTCTTCTTGGATGTGGGTGTCTCTCTTAACATGTGTGTCACTTTCAAATTGTGTGTCTCTGTGTGTATCTCTCAGTATGTGTGTCTCTCAGTGTTTTTGTGTCTCTCTCTGTGCATGTGAGTCTCTCCTTGTGTGTGTGTCTCTCTCTGAGTGTGTGTTTCTCTGTGCATCTCTGTGTGTATGTCTCTCTCATTGTGTGTGTGTCTGTTTCTCTGTGTGTGTCTGTGTCTGTGTGTGTGTATGTGTCTCAGTGTGTGTGGCTTTCAGTGTGCATGTCTCTATGTGTCTCTGGCCCTGAGTTCCCTACTTTTTCTCATTTTACCTTCATGCCACCAGGGTATTGTTCTCAATGGAGCTGTGTTATTTCAGGGCACAAAGTAAGCAATCCTTGGTTTTAGGCTTTCATTATATTTTGTGAAAACCATGTTTTTCCAAAGCCAGTACTTCATAACCCACTTAAGTAAGCAGCTAACAGTTTCTCTTTCACTGTTCATTCTTAAGTACTAGCATATAGCACAGTCAAAATCTCCTCTCCCTTCAAGGGTGAGTGTCAATGTAAGATTGTCTTGTCACTCTGCTGACTCTGCTGCAGACGGTCCATTGTGGCTGCCAGCAAGAGGGAAGATTTGCTTCTCCTACCAGTTTGATAAGAATTTCCTAACCAAATTTGGCCGTATATCTGACCTATGTTTGTTTAAAAGGCCTTCCTATGAATTTGCTTGAAGATTACGCAATTTTGCAAAGTGCAGCTTAACTGTCTATTAAAGACTTAAAAGGTGAGGTTGAAGATCTGATCGCAATATGTTGACAAAGAAGCTGAATCAAGTTGCTGTGGTAGAACCAAAATTATGGCTGATAGATTATACCAGGACATATAGTAAACTTTACCCATACAGTATAGTCTTGAAGGCTTATCACCCTTTGAAAACACTTCCCATGTAATTCAACATATCAAATGAAACTAATTCAATAATCCTCCTTCAGATGCCTTAAGGGCTCCCTAAAGAACCTTAAAGTCAGCTGGAAGTCAAAAAATTAATTAAAATTTGACATTTGGGAAGTTTGTCAAAAAGTCTCAAAACACTTGGTCAAATAAGATCATTGTTCACTGTAAGACAATGAAAATATAATCTAAAAGTTACATAAATTATGGCCTAAGATCTGGTACTCAACAAATACTTAAATAAATGGATGACTGAAGGATAAATGCAGTGAAATTAGTTAATACTGCAATCACCTATGTCTTCACTAGCAATCTTGTAAAGTAATTGAGCCCAGATTCCTCCACTAGGAGGTCACTCAGACTCACATCCATCGAGTCAGTGATGCCATCCAGCCATCTCATCCTCTGTCGTCCCCTTCTCCTCCTGCCCTCAATGCCTCCCAGCATCAGAGTCTTCTCCAATGAGTCAACTCTTCGCATGAGGTGGCCAAAATACTGAAGTTTCAGCTTTAGCATCATTCCTTCCAAAGAAATCCCAGGACTGATCTCCTTCAGAATGGACTGGTTGGATCTCCTTGCAGTCCAATTACATACTTAGATACAAATCCTCAACTCTTAAACACCTTAATTTTTAGTGAAAACTAAGATGCAAGTAATTGTAAGCTGTTTGTCATACCAGTATTTTCTGATTAGAAACTTATGCTTTAGTTTTCCTCTCCTAATAAGGCAGAGGTTGGTAAACTTAGATGTGTCCAGCAACGAATGTTCCAATATTTTATCCTATTTGAAGTGTGACCCAAACAGTCAATGAATTCTTGCCTTTTAACTTGGATCACTTTCAAGTTACCAAAATCTGGAGAAAGCTATTTTAGGTAGACTTAATATTTCATCATATAACATTATTGATATGTTCTTGCTGACACATTTGCAGCAGATATAAGGTCTTATTTGATCTGTAAAAAACTTAGGTACAACAGTTGCATTACATTTAGAAAACCAACAAACTTAAGCTAGCTTCAATACCAGATATCAATTCAGTACTGAATATTTCCCAGATCAAGAGGTTTGACATTCATTTTGGTCAATTCTCTAAATATTAGGAAGTAATATTAAGAAAAAATATTTCATAAAGCCAAATTTTTTCCAACTGCATATGCAGAAAGAACCAGTGTGAGAATTTCAGATGTTTCATCTTAACTAATTTTTCCCCTTACCATAGTCTAGAGAAGATAGTGGCCAGACAGTATTAAAAGAAAAGTCATCTTACTCATACTCTAGAGTGACTATAGGATAGAACAAAGCTCTTAGTATCACAGCTGCTGCTGCTGCTGCTGTCACTTCATTCATGTCCAACTCTGTGCGACCCCATAGATGGCAGCCCAACAGACTCCCCCGTCCCTGGCATTCTCCAGGCAAGAACACTAGCGTGGGTTGCTATTTCCTTCTCCAATGCATGAAAATGAAAAGTGAAAGTGAAGTTGCTCAGTCATGTCTGACAGGTATTATCAAATACAGAACAAAAAAATGTAATGCAAAACAAACTTGAGTGACTTACCCTAAGTGACACCAAATCTGGACAATAGTTCTGGACATCTCTCTGCTCCAAACAGCCTCTTGCATTGGGGGGTGGGGAACAGCTGGCACCTGTCAGGAAGATTCCCTCCTAGTTACACAGAGCAAAATAAACTTAGGCAGGTCTGCTAGAAACTTGGGAAGCGGATGCCTCTGGTTAAAGTAAGTTTGCCACAGGCACAGATTTACTGCTGAGCTTGCCATGATTTGAGAAAGAAGGGGAGAGCCTCAGGAATCAGGCTCCATGACTTCATATGACACTACAAAGCTACGGTCATCAAACGGGCATGGTATTGGCAGGAAAACAGACACACAGACCAGTGGAACAGAAGAGGGAGCCTAGAAACAGAGCCCAGTGCATATGGTCAATTCATCTATGTCATAGGAAGCAAGGGTACATGACAGGGAAAAGACAGCCTGTTCAACAGGTGCTGTTGGAGAAACTGAACAGCTACATGCAAAAGGATCAAGCTGGACCATTTTCTTACACAAAATGGATTAAATGTACTGCCTGAAACCATAAAACTCCTAGAAGGAAACACAAGCCATAAGCTCTTTGACATTGAGAATGACAGTGATGTTTCTGGATAGAGGCCAAAAGCAAAAGCAATGAATCAAAAGTCCAAAGGAGGTAATGTACAAGATAGGAAATACAGTCAATCACATTGTAATAAGTCTGTATGGTGGCAGGAGGTAACTAGATTTGTCATGGCAATCATGGAGTAATGTATAAAACACAGGATTACTAAGTCCTGCACCTGAAATGAATATAATACTCTGTGTCACATATAATTCAATAAAGGTTATTTAATAGCACAAGTGTGCATATGCTTATGCGTGTGTGTGTGTGTGTGTGTGTGCATGTGTACCAAATATGGGAACCATAGTGTTTGCTTGTGTGCTTTCTTGGGCTTCTAAACTAATACTGAGTGCACTTTCACAGACTCTGAAACATGCAGAGACCAGACACTGTATGCAGAGTACATCTGGCGAAATGTTGGGCTAGATGAAGCACAAGCTAGAATCAAAATTGCTGGGAGAAATATCAATCACCTCAGATACACAAATGACATCACCCTTATGGCAGAAAACGAAGAGGAACTGAGGAGCCTCTTCATGAAAGTGAAAGAGGAGAGTGAAAAGGTGGCTTAAAATTCAACATTCAGAAAACAAAGATCATTTGTTGGCAGGAAAGAGGAGCATTGTGCTAAGTGGGATCATTCCAGGAATCGAAGAAAGAGCTATAATCATCATTTTTATTTTTCTCTTTGGAGTTGTTGATTATTCTCCATCTACAAGATAATTTCAGCTTACTCTACTGTGATTCCAACTGAGAACAGCCAAGTTGCAATGCCTCATTAAGAATGTTGTGATTTTTTTTTTCTGCCTGGGTAGACACACTTCTCCAGCTTGCTGAACCTGAGTACCAGCCCGAAAGCTCCTGCCTCTGAAAGGCAGATTACTGCCCTGTTCACACCCATGCTGGCTCTCACTCTGTGGGGAGCAGGCTCTACTTCTACAGGGAAGCAAGAGAAGAGAAAACAGATCCTTAGAGAGGCTAAGTAACTTGCTCAAACTCATGACACAGTGGATGGAGAAGTCTTGGGGCTACTGTAAAAATAAGACTGAAAACCAGAAGCAGGAGGCTTAAGTCCAAATCCTGAGAACACCAGAGAACTCCGGACTCCAGGGAACATTAATCGACAGGAGCTCATCAAATGCCTCCATAACTGCGCTGAAACCAAGCACCACCCAAGAGCCAACAAGTTCCAGAGCAAGACATACCATGCAAATTCTCCAGCAACACAGGAACACAACCCTGAGCTTCAATATACAGGATGCCCAAAGTCACTCCAAACCCATTGACATCTCAAAACTCGTTACTGGACACTTCATTGCACTCCAGAGAGAAGAAATCCAGCTGCACTCACCAGAATACTGACACAGGCTTCCCTAACCAGGAAACCTTGACAAGCCATCCGTACAACCCCACCAACAGCGAGGAAACTTCACAATAAAGAGAACTCCACAAACTGCCAGAATACAGAAGGGCCACCCCAAGCACAGCAATATAAACAGGATGAAGATACAGAGGAATACCCAGCAGGTAAAGGAACAGGATAAATGCCCATCAAACCAAACAAAAGAGGAAGAGATAGGGAATCTACCTGATAAATAATTCTGACTAATGATAGTGAAAATGATCCAAAATCTTGAAATCAAAATAGAATCACAGATAAATAGCCTGGAGACAAGGATTGAGAAGATGCAAGAAAGGTTTAATAAGGACCTAGAAGAAATAAAAAAGAGTCAGTATATAATGAATAATGCAATAAAAGAGATCCAAAACACTCTGGAGGGAACAAATAGTAGAATAACGGAGGCAGAAGATAGGATTAGTGAAGTAGAAGATAGAATAGTAGAAATAAATGAATCAGAGAGGAAAAAAGGAAAAATTAATTAAAAGAAATGAGGACAATCTCAGAGACCTCCATGACAGTGTTAAACGCCCCAACATTCGAATCATAAGACTCCCAGAAGAAGAAGACAAAAAGAAAGAACATGAGAAAATACTTGAGGAGATAATAGTTGAAAACTTCCCTAAAATGGGTAAGGAAATAATCACCCAAGTCCAAGAAACCCAGAGAGTCCCAAACATGATAAACCCAAGGTGAAACACCCCAAGACACATATTAATCAAATTAACAAAGATCAAACACAAAGAACAAATACTAAAAGCAACAAGGGAAAAACAACAAATAACACACAAAGGGATTCACAGAAAGATAACAGCTGATCTTTCAATAGAAACACTTCAGGCCAGGAGGGAATGGCAGGACATACTTAAAGTGATGAAAGAAAATAACCTATAGCTCAGATTACTGTACCCAGCAAGGATCTCATTCAAATATGAAGGAGAAATCAAAAGCTTTTCAGACAAGCAAAAGCTGAGAGAATTCAGCACCACCAGAATAGCTCTCCAACAAAGTCTAAAGAATATTCTCTAGACAGGAAACACAAAAAGGGTGTATAAATTCAAACCCAAGAAAATAAAGTAAATGGCAAAGGGATCATTAGATCAGATCAGTCGTTCAGTTGTGTCCGACTCTTTGTGACCCCATGAATCACAGCACGCCAGGCCTCCCCGTCCATCACCACCTCTCAGAGTTGACACAGACTCATGTCCATCGAGTCAGTGATGCCATTCAGCCATCTTATCTTCTGTCGTCCCTTTCTCCTCTTGCCCCCAATCCCTCCCAGCATCAGAGTCTTCTCCAATGAGTCAACTCTTCGCATGAGGTGGCCAAAGTTCTGGAGTTTCAGCTTTAGCAATATTCCTTCTAAAGAAATCCCAGGGCTGATGTCCTTCAGAGTGGACTGGTTGGATCTCTGTGCAGTCCAAGGGACTCTCAAGAGTCTTCTCCAACACCACAGTTCAAAAGCATCAATTCTTCGGTGCTCAGCCTTCTTCACAGTCCAACTCTCACATCCATACATGACCACAGGAAAAACCATAGCCTTTACTAGATGGACCTGTGTTGGAAAAGTAATGTCTCTGCTTTTGAATATGCTATCTAGGTTGGTCATAACTTTCCTTCCAAGGAGTAAGCGTCTTTGAATTTCATGGCTGCAGTCACCATCTGCAGTGATTTTGGAGCCCAAACAAATAAAGCCTAACACTGTTTCCACTGTTTCCCCATCTATTTCCCATGAAGTGATGGGACCAGGTGCCATGATCTTCGTTTTCTGAATGTTGAGCTTTAAGCCAACTTTTTCACTCTCCAATTTCACTTTCATTAAGAGGCTTTTTAGGTTCCTCTTCACTTTCTGCCATAAGAGTGGTGTCATCTGTATATCTGAGGTTATTTATATTTCTCCTGGCAATCTTGATTCCAGCTTGTGTTTCTTCCAGTCCAGAGTGTCTCATGATGTACTCTGCATATAAGTTAAATAAACAGGGTGACAATATACAGCCTTGATGTCTTCCTTTTCCTATTTGGAACCAGTCCGTTGTTCCATGACCAGTTCTAACTGTTGCTTCCTGACCTGCATACAGATTTCTCAAGAGGCAGGTCAGGTGGTCTGGTATTCCCATCTCTTTCAGAATTTTCCACAGTTTATTGTGATCTACACAGTCAAAGGCTTTGACATAGTCAATAAATTAGAAATACATGTTTTTCTGAAACTCTCTTACTTTTTCAATGATCCAATGGATGTTGGCAATTTGATCTCTGGTTCCTCTGCTTTTTCTAAAACCAGCTTGAACATCAGGAAGTTCACGGTTCACATATTGCTGAAGCCTGGCTTGGAGAATTTTGAGCATTACTTTACTAGCGTGTGAGATGAGTGCAATTGTGCGGTAGTTTGAGCATTCTTTGGCATTGCCTTTCTTTGGGATTGGAATGAAAATTGACATTTTCCAGTCCTGTGGCCATGACTGAGTTATCCAAATTAGCTGGCATATTGAGTGCAACACTTTCACAGCATCATCATTCAGGATTTAGAATAGCTCAACTGGAATTCCATCACCTCCACTAGCTTTGTTCGTAGTGATGCTTTCTAAGGCCCACTTGACTTCACATTCCACGATGTCTGGCTCTAGGTCAGTGATCACATCATCATGATTATCTGGGTCATGAAGCTCTTTTTTGTACAGTTCTTCTCTGTATTCTTGCGATCTCTTCTTAATATCTTATGCTTCTTTTAGGTCCATACCATTTCTGTCTTTTATAGAGCCCATCTTTGCATGAAGTATTCCTTTGATATCTCTGATTTTCTTGAGGAGATCTCTAGTCTTTCCCATTCTGTTGTTTTCCTCTATTTCTTTGCATTGATCACTGAATAAGGCTTTCTTATCTCTTCTTGCTTTAATAATTACCTTAAACATAAATGGGTTGAATGCCCCAACCAAAAGACAAAGACTGGCTGAATGGATACAAAAACAAGACCCCTATATATGTTGTCTACAAGAGACCCACCTCAAAACAGGGGACACATACAGACTGAAAGTGAAGGGCTGGAAAAAGTTATTCCATGCAAATAGAGACCAAAAGAAATCAGGGGTAACAATACTAATATCCGATAAAATAGACTTTAAAACAAATGCTGTGAAAAGAGACAAAGAAGGACACTAAATAATGATCAAAGGATCAGTCCAAGAAGAAGATATAACAATTACAAATATATATGCACCCAACATAGGAGCACCACAATATGTAAGACAAATGTTAAAAAGTATGAAAGGGGAAATTAACAATAACACAATAATAGTGGGAGACTTTAATACCCCACACACATCTATGGATAGATCAACTAAGCAGAAAATTAACATGGAAACACAAACTTTAAATGATACAGTAGACCAGTTAGACTTCAATCAGTTCAGTTCAGTTCAGTCGCTCAGTCGTGTACGACTCTTTGCAACCCCATGAATTGCAGCCTGCCAGGCCTCCCTGTCCATCACCAACTCCCAGAGTTATAGGGCATTTCACCTTTTCACAAGTGCACACGGAACCTTCTCTAGGATAGATCACATCCTGAGCCATAAATATAGCCTTGGTAAATTAAAAAAAAAAAAAAAATTGAAATCTTTACAAGCATCTTTTCTGACCACAATACAGTAAGATTAGATCTCAATTACAGGAGAAAAACTATTAAAAATTCCAACATATGGAGGCTGAACAACATGCTGCTGAATAACCAACAAATCACAGAAGAAATCAAAAAAGAAATCAAAATATGCATAGAAACGAATGAAAATGAAAACACAATAACCCAAAACCTGTGGGGCACTGTAAAAGCAGTGTTAAGGGTAAGGTTCATAGCAATACAAGCATATCTCAAGAAAAAAAGAAAAAAGTTAAATAAATCATCACCTAACTCTACACCTAAAGCAACAAGAAAAGGAAGAAATAAAGAACCCCAGGGTTAGTAGAAGCAAAGAACAAAGCCAAAAGCCGGTTCTTTGAAAGGATAACTAAAATTGACAAACCATTAGCCAGACTCATCAAGAAACAAAGGGAGAAAAATCAAATCAATAAAATTAGAAATGAAAATGGAGAGATCACAACAGACAACACAGAAATACAAAGGATCTTAAGAGACTACTATCAGCAATTGCATGCCAATAAAATGGACAACGTGGAATAAATGGACAAATTCTTAGAAAAGTACAACTTTCCAAAATTGAACCAGGAAGAAATAGAAAATCTTAACAGACCAATTACAAGCCTGGAAATTGAAACTGTAATCAGAAATCTTCCAGCAAACAAAAGCCCAGGTCTAGATGGCTTCACAGGTGAATTCTACCAAAAATTTAGAGAAGAGCTAACATCGCTCCTACTCAAACTCTTCCAGAAAATTGCAGAGGAAGGTAAACTTCCAAACTCATTCTGTGAGGCCACCATCACCCTAATACCAAAATCTGACAAAGAATTCACAAAAATAGAAAACTACAGGCCAATATCACTGATGAACATAGATGCAAAAATTCTTAACAAAATTCCAGCAATCAGAATCCAACAACACATTAAAAAGATGATACACCATGACCAAGTGGGCTTTACCCCAGGGATGCAAGGATTCTTCAATATCCGCAAATCAATCAATGTACTACACCACATTAACAAATTGAAAAATAAAAGCCATATGATTATCTCAACAGATGCAGAGAAAGCCTGTGACAAAATTCAACATCCATTTATGATAAAAACTCTCCAGAAAGCAGGAATAGAAGGAACATACCTCAACATAATAAAAGTTATATATGACAAACCACAGCAAACATTATCCTCAATGGTGAAAAATTGAAAGTGTTTCCCCTAAAGTCAGGAACAAGACAAGGTCACCCACTCTCACCACTACAATTCAAATAGTTTTGGAAGCTTTGGCCACAGCAATCAGAGCAGAAAAAGAAATAAATGGAATCCAAATTTGAAAAGAAGAAATAAAACTCTCACTGTTTGCAGATGACATGATCCTCTACATAGAAAACCCTAAAGACTCCACCAGAAAATTACTAGAACTAATCAAGGAATATAGTAAAGTTGCAGGATATAAAATCAACACACAGAAATCCCTGCATTCCTATACACTAATAATGAGAAAATAGAAAGAGAAATTAAGGAAACAATCCCATTCACCATTTCAATGAAAAGAATGAAATACTTAGGAATATATCTACCTAAAGAAACTAAAGACCTATATATAGAAAACTATAAAACACTGGGGAAAGAAATGAAACAGGACACTAATAGATGGAGAAATATTCCATGTTCATGGATCAGAAGAATCAATATAGTGAAAATGAGTATACTACCCAAAGCAATCTATAGATTCAATGCAATCCCTATCAAGCTGCCAACGGTATTTTTCACAGAGCTAGAACAAATAATTTCACAATTTGTATGGAAATACAAAAAACCTCGAATAGCCAAAGCAATCTTGAGAAAGAAGAATGGAACTGGAGGAATCAACCTGCCTGACTTCAGGCTCTACTGCAAAGCCACAATCATCAAGACAGTATGATACTGGCACAAAGACAGAAATATAGATCAATGGAACAAAATAGAAAGCCCAGAGATAAATCCATGCACCCATGGACACCTAATCTTTGACAAAGGAGGCAAGAATATACAATGGAGAAAAGACAATCTCTTTAACAAGTGATGCTGGGAAAACTGGTCAACCACTTGTAAAAGAATGAAACTAGAACACTTTCTAACACCATACACAAAAATAAACTCAAAATGGATTAAATATCTAAACATAAGACCAGCAAATATAAAACTCCTAGAGGAGAACATAGGCAAAACACTCTCCGACATAAACCAAACCAGAATCCTCTATGACCCACCTCCCAGAATATTGGAAATAAAAGCAAAAATAAATGAATAGGACCTAATTAAAATCAAGAGTTTCTGAACAACAAAGGAAACTATAAGCAAGGTGAAAAGACAGCCTTCAGAATGGGAGAAAATAATAACAAACCAACAGACAAAGAACTAATCTCAAAATATACAAGAAACTCCTGCAGCTCAATTTCAGAAAAAAATAAATGACCCAATCAAAAAATGGGCCAAAGAACTAAACAGACATTTCTCCAAAGAAGACATACAGATGGCTAACAAACACATGAAAAGATGCTCAACATCACTCATTATCAGAGAAATGCCAATCAAAACCACAATGAGGTACCATTTCATGCCAGTCAGAATGGCTGCTATCCATAAGTCTACAAGCAATAAATGCTGGAAAGGGTGTGGAGAAAATGGAACCCTCTTACACTGTTGGTGGGAATGCAAACTAGTACAGCCACTATGGCGAACAGTGTGGAGACTCCTTAAAAACTGGAAATAGAACTGCCTTATGACCCAGCAATCCCACTGCTGGGCATACACACAAAGGAAAACCAGAATTGATGGGGGTTCAGGGGTGGGGAACACATGTATACCCATGGTGGATTCGTGTTGATGTATGGCAAAACCAATACAATATTGTAAAGAAAAAATAATAATAATAAAAAAAAAAAAAAATAACATAAAAAAAAAGAAAACAAAGATCATGGCATCTGGTCCCATCACATCATGGAAAATAGATGGGGAAACAATGGAAACAGTGACAGACTTTATTTTCTTGGGCACCAAAATCACTGCAGATGGTGACTGCAGCCATGAAACTAGACACTCCTTGGAAGAAAAGCTATGACCAACCTAGCAGTATATTATAAAGCAGAGGCAGTACTTTGTCAATAATTATCTGACTAGTCAAAGCTATATTTTTTCCTGTAGTCATATATGAATGTGAAAGTTGGACCATAGATAAGGCTGAGTGCTAACGAACTGATACTTTTGAACTGTGCCAACGGATGCCAAAGAACTATGGAGTTGGAGAAGACTCCTGAGAGTCCCTTGGACTGCAATGAGACCAAACTAGTCAATCCTAAAGAAATTAATCCTAAATATTCATTGGAAGGACTGATGCTGAAGGTGAGATTCCAATAGTTTGACCACCTGACGCGAAGAGCCAACTCTTTAGAGAAGACCCTGATGCTGTGAAAGATTGAAGGCAAGAGGAGAAGGGGACAACAGAGGATGAGATGGTTGGATGGCATCACCGACTCAAGGGACATGAGTTTAAGTAAACTCCAGGAGATGGTGAAAGACAAAGAAACCTGGCATGCTGGGTTCCGTGGGGTGGCAAAGAGTCAGACACAACTGAGTGACTGAACAACAACAACACAGACAGTGTAGATACTCACTATCAGAAGGGTGGTTGCATCCATATACACACACCTGCACGTGTTACCTGGGGCCACCTTTCTTCCCTCAAGAGCACACTTGATCACTGTTTCCTGTGAATGCCTACTTTTCATGCCATTTTGTCAACTTTCTTTACAGCATGGATGCCCTGATGTTCAAAATATTTGCTTACACAAATTTCAACCATTTAGATGAATGCAATGCAGAAGATGCAGTTATTGTCTCAGTCCCTCTCTTCACACCCATAAATACATTGCTAGTAGGTCCTCCTTCTCAGTGCACATTGTACAAACATGTATTAATGTTCACCTATAGATTTTAGCTCATCCATTATCAGTAGCAAATGTTGTGTTCATGACAGGAGCTATCATTTCCCTAATAGAGCCACGTGTGTATGACTTTGTTCACACATGCTACTCATAGATCTAATATGAAGTAGATGATGGCCACACAGACATACTTTGGGCATCACCAGCACAAACTTATTCCTGGTCGAGGTTCCGAGTCTTGTGCTCCAGGGAAGTCTGTGTTCTGGCTCTCAGAGCAAAGGTGTCATGTGACGACTCAGCAAAAGGGGAGAAGGAGAAACTGGTGAGTGAGCCACTGCAGTCTCCCTGCATCAGCCCATCACACAAACTCAGGGATGGCTGAGTTACCCAGCCCCAACCAGTGAGCTCCCCATACCACAAGGCACACATACACGCACTTATACACACTTTCTCTCCCTCAGCATGACATTAGAGACCTAAGATACCCAATATGGTTGCATGTCATCCATGCTTTCTGCCCCTACACATACATGCACATGATTCTGCTTCCAGGGTAGATGTTATTCTCAGCTCCTTCTAGTTTGTGATTTTAAAAGGACACTTGGGAAAATGTAAAATGATGCTCACAATCCTAAAATAGCACCAGTAAACTAATCACCTCGGAATACTTAATGTAGGCACATCAGTCCAAGGACTCTAGAATTTTTATTCTAGCTATACCTGTGCTGTATATTAAAAAGTTTCTAAAAATTATACGACCTACTTCAGTATTCTCTCGTATTTACTTTTGTGTACATTCTTTCAAGAATGAAACACTTTCTTTGAGTGCTTTCAGTGCACAACCAAAATGCCAACTGTAGTTCTTTTTTCTGATTACTACAGCAATGCTCCTTAAGCGGGACCATCAGAAGGGGAAGGGTTTTAGGTGAAAATATTATGCATTAAATGTCCCTTCCAGCATACGCTTTGGCACATTGCCCAAATACCTTCCATTCAAGTTTGGTACACAGACATGCAGAAGAATTTCTTTCCATATTTTGCACTAACTGGAGTGCAATACTCTTATAGGTAAGATGGATGATAAATGACAACTTGATAGATAATGACTTGTCGATATGGATCACCTTATGCACAAGAGGAACTATGTGTTAACAACAGAACTTTGAACTAAACTTTAAAGTAGCCTGAAATTTCAGAGGGATTGGAAAAATGAAAATGCATCCAATGTTTCAGTTCACAATCAAATCAAACGTGTATGTAGAGACAGAATGCACAGAGGACAACAGACCGGAGGCCGTATTAGCAGTCACCCTGCTGCCAGAACTTCACTGTCAATTTCAGACCATGGTAAAGCCCTCAAATGCACAAGCTTCAAGTTCCTAGGTCCTGGTGCACCTCTTGTTCTATTCCAGTTGTGCCTTAGGTGAGGGACCCAAGAATATGATGGCACAGAGCTATTATTTCTCCAATCAACAAGCCTGATGCTTTACAACTTACCAGAGGACATGAAAGATGTATAAATGCAGTGGAAAAGTCTAGAAAGGCAAACAGGCATGTCATGACATGGTTCCATCAGAAAGAGAAGAGGAACAAGGATGGAAATGTGTGGTGAGGGCAGATGTTACTTTTCAAATCACTTTGTAAGTCAGTACGGGGATCACACATTTACATGTCCACAGGCACCAAAATCTTAATTTTACAAAGATGCTGAGGGGATAGGAAAGGAATAGGAAACATTAGACAACGTGAACAAACAGAAAGCAAGTGTAGGAAACGGTTCCATACCATTGCAGAGAATGCAGCGAGGATGCATTTGAAATGTTTGGCATGTCTTCTGAGGTACATTTTTTTATTCAGAAAAGGAAATATTCACTTTAAAATGTGTGTACACCTATCCACATAAGAGATGTTCAAATGAAGAGAGAGAGGGGATACAGAACATGCATACTGAAGGAGCAAAGAGCCGACAATTTCACAAATAGAAAATTTCCAACGTGGGGGAAAATATCACCTCAATGTGCTCAACTCCAAGCATAATACATTCCACACACACACACACACACACACACACAGACTCATACACACATGCGTGTGCACAAACACACATGAGATATGCAAATACACACACAAGCAGTAACAGTAAAGCTTTACAAAACCAAAGCAAAAGGAAAGACCTTAAAAAACAAAGACTGCACAACTCATCTGAGTATTAGGCAGGGTCCACTTACCATTTTTGTTAGACGGAGCTTGATAGAATTATCTGGAGTCCAAAAAAGACAAAAAGGGAGCAACAGGACCAGAAGGAGGGCACCCTGGTAGGAAGACTGGGGCACTGGTCTTTCTGGAAAAAACTCTGGAAGATATGTCAGCTCCTAGATACCATGACCTTGGAAGAGGAGGCCTCAGAGCTTGGGCTCAGACTTCTGAGGAAAGGGCCTGTCCAGCTCTGTGAGGTTCCTCAAGGAGGTCAGGGGAAGGGTGCATGAAACTGAGACCCCTCACAGTGAAGTTGGGAAAAACTGATGAGCCTGCACCACAGGGTCAGGATCTGGGAGGAGGCCCTTCTACCCTGTCTTCCCCACCAACTCCCCCTGGGGCTCAGATCCCTTAGGAGAGAGTTCTCCAGTTTACTGATGCTGGTCTTTCTGTGGGCAGCCATGGAGACAGCCCTTGGAGTTTGGAGGTGAGCCACATTATGGACCAGTTGCTCCTACTGAAGTCATACGTCCCTATCTCTGTTGTGTGAAAGGGCAGTCGTGGGGGTGACCCTGAGAGGAGCAGGAGCAGACAGGAAGGTACAGCCAGTTGTCTTGCTTCCAGACCACCTGTCGCCCCCCACCAACCCTGCTGGCCGACCCTCCCGGGGAGCCAGATGGCAGAGTGAAAATGGGGTTGGCAGAACCCCGTCTCAGCACCACTCAGCAGCACACAGAGCTGGAGATGAGAAGCGTGGACATCCTTTACCTGGAGCCTGATTCTCCTGACAGCACTTCCCTACCCTGATGAAAACTGCAACAGTATATCCTGTAAATGCTGTTGTGAAGAACTGACTCATTGGAAAAGACCCTGATGTTGGGAAAGATTGAACGCAGGAGGAGAAGGAGACAACAGAGGACAAGGTGGTTGGATGGCATCACCGACTTGATGGACATGAGTTTGAGCAAGCTCCAGGAGTTGGTGATGGACAGGGAAGCCTGACATGCTTCAGTCCATGGGGTCACAAAGAGTCGGACATGACTGAGTGACTGAACTCAATTGACATCCTATAAATGCTCCATTTTCTCTAGGAACAAAGAAGACACCCCCAAACCATAACATCAGCAGCATCCATTTCTAAACATACTGCTAAGTTGCTTCAGTCGTGTCCGACTCTGTGCAACCCCATAGACGGCAGCCCACGAGGCTTTGTCGTCCCTGGGATTCTCCTGGCAAGGACACTGGAGTGGGTTGCCATTTCCTTCTCCAATGCATGAAAGTGAAAAGTGAGAGTGAAGTAGCTCAGTCGTGTCTGACTCTTAGCGATCCCATGGACTGCAGCCCACCAGGCTCCTCCGTCCATGGGATTTTCCAGGCAAGAGTACTGGAGTGGGGTGCCATTGCCTTCTCCGATTTCTAAACATAAACACGACCAAAAACAAACAAAATAAGCTTACCCCACAGTCTTTTAAGAAGGAGCTTGTGTTCATGCTTCCATAATAAAGGAGCCACTTCACTGCTTTTAATCCAATTTACCTAACTGTAATTAGTGGCGTGCTACAAGGAAATCTGACTTTTAGAGAACATGTTTCTTGGTTTGCCTGTGCCAGCTACTCAGGGTAGGTAGCTGATGATGTACTCCTCTGCGCTATGCAAAGTTGCCTTAGATCTTTCAATCCTGTCCATTTGACCCATTTGCCGACTTCACATTTTCTCCCTTATATCATACACATCAAAACACTTCACTCTCAGTAGGTGCTCACACAACAGACAACCATTGTGAAGCAAAGGTGTAGGATGAGAAGTGTTTTGGGATGCCTGCTTTCAGGGACTCAAGTAACAATGTCCTCACACAACAGGTATGACATGACATGGGGCGGGGTATGACAGGTTACTCAGGTACCTTCAGATCAGATCAGATCAGTCGCTCAGTCGTGTCCGACTCTTTGCGACCCCATGAACTGCAGCACGCCAGGCCTCCCTATCCATCACCAGCTCTCGGAGGTCACTCAGACTCACATTCATTGATTCAGTGATGCCATCCAGCCATCTCATCCTCTGTCGTCCCCTTCTCCTCCTGCCCTCAATCCCTCCCAGCATCAGAGTCTTCACAAAAGGAGGAGCTTCCATGCTCTCTTATAAATCAGGAGGGATCAGAGCTCTTAATATCCAAGTAAAGACCACACCACTGGCACCACACACACACACACACACACACACACACACCTCACATTGAGAGCAGACACCAACTAGTGTCCATGTCTCTACACTTACTCCATCTCTCCAGTCAGTTTTCTTGTGAAATGTTTCTGCTTTCAGGAAAGAGTGCCTTACCCTGGTTGTCATGGAAACAAGAATGCCATCACAATGTTCTCTGTGCTGTTAGCTTTCTGTGAAAACCAGGAAGGATTAATACATCAAATGCAGAGTGTTGGTCTCCTTTTAGACAATGACCCCGCAGATAATCCAATGAATGAATGAATCAATGAATGAACAAATGAACAACCAGACCACTGGACTATTAGAGACAGCATCTTCATGGAATAGGCAGTGGGGGACAGGAATTGTCACCAAATGGGTTATGGAGGGAGTAAGTGAAAGCACAAGAGCTTCTGTTTCCCTTGAGACACATGCTCTTAGGATGCAGGTCCCATTAAGGACCATCTTTCAACCTGCCATGACACACGAGGCCAGGGATGTTTGTGCAGATGGGATCCAAGGACTCAGGGCCAACTAGAAAAGACCTGCAGAGGGGAAAACATGTGAGGATGACACACCTGGATGTCAGGAGGAGGCGAGTGAGAAACAAGGATGCCCCAAGTGAGCTCTCCTGAGGCGAGCCCTAATTAGAGAGCCCCAGGACCACCCCAGACCTGGGACCCCAGAGTAAGACAAAACCATGCTGCTCCACGTGCAACTCACAGGAGAGCCAGCCGGACTCATATCCCTGTGTACCAACCAGGTGAAGGCTTTCACCAGCTACTTAGTGTGGAGGAAAGGGAGGGACCTACCAGGAACTGCCATCTAACCTGTCTATTTTTGTTGCTATTCTTCAGTTGCTAAGTCATATTTAACTCTTTCCGACCCTGTGGACTGCAGCCTGAAAGGCTTTCCTGTCCTTTGCGATGTCCTGGAGGCTGCTTAAATTCATGCTCCTTGAGTCAGTGGTGCTATCTAACCATCTCATTCTCTTCTGCCCTTTCCTTTTGTCTTCATTCTTTGCCAGCATCAGGTGAATGTAAGTGTGCCTTGTGGTATGGGGAGCTCACTGGTTGGGGCTGAGGTAACTCAGCCATCCCTGAGTTTGTGTGATGGGCTCAGAGGTCCTGATGCAGGGAAACTGCAGTGTCTCACTCACCAGTTTCTCCTTCTCCCTTTTGCTGAGTCGTCACATGACACCTTTGCTCTGAGAGCCAGAACACAGACTTCCCTGGAGCACAAGACTCAGAACCTCGACCAGAATAAGTTTGTGCTGGTGATGCCCAAAGTATGTCTGTGTGGCCATCATCTACTTCATATTCACACGAGTATTACTACATGAGTAGTATGTGTGAACAAAGTCATACACACGTGGCTCTATTAGGGAAATGATAGCTCCTGTCATGAACACAACATTTGCTACTGATAATGGATGAGCTAAAATCTGTAGGTGAACATTAATACATGTTTGTACAATGTGCACAGAGAAGGAGGACCTACTAGCAATGTATTTCTGGGTGTGAAGAGAGGAACTGAGACAATTGCATCTTCTGCATTGCATTCATCTAAATGGTTGAAATTTGTTTAAGCAAATATTTTGAACATCAGGGCATCCATGCTGTAAAGAAAGTTGACAAAATGGCATGAAAAGTAGGCATTCACAGGAAACAGTGATCAAGTGTGCTCTTGAGGGAAGAAAGGTGGCCCCAGGTAACACGTGCAGGTGTGTGTATATGGATGCAGGGGAACTGTGTGGGAACCCCATATACCACCATATTGAGAGTGAGCATCTAGAGTGTCTGGTGTCCTCTATATATCTCTCTGGACATTTCAGATTCTCTGAAATCCCACTTGATTAGTTCAGAAGCACAAGGAAACATAAAAACACTATGGGTCCTGTGTTTGGTATACACACACACACACACACACACACACTCACACACACTGCTGCTGCTATTAAATCTCTTATTGAATTATAACTGACACACAGTATTATATTTTTTCAGGTACACTAAGTGATTCTGTGTTTTTATACATTACTCCATGATCCCCATGACAAGTCTAGTTACCTCCTCCCACCATAGAGAGTTATTACAATATAATTGACAGTATTCCCTATCCTAACATTACATCCTCGGGACTTTTGATTCATTGCTTGTTCTTTTGGCCTCAATCCAGAGACATCACTTCCAATCCCAATGTCAGAGCTTATGGCTGATGTTTCATTCTAGGAGTTTAATGGTTTCAGGCCTTGTTATAGTGTGATAAAGGGGTCTAGTTTGATTCCTTTGCATGTAGCTCTCTGGTTTCTCCAACAGCACCTGTTGAAAAGGCTGTCTTTTCCCTGTCATATACCCTTGCCTCCTATGGCATAGATGAATTGACTGTGTGCCCCAGGTTGTATTTTGGGCTCTCTCTTCTTTTCTACTAGTGTGTGTGTGTGTCTGTTTTCATGCCAGTACCATACCTGTTTTATGACCATAGTTTTCTAGTGTCGTCTGAAATCAAGGAGCCTGATTTATGAGGCTATATCCTTCTTTCTGAAGGCTGCTTTGCCGATTTGGGGTCTTTTGTGGCTGCTCCTACTAAACATATGTGTGCATGGCAGATGAAGGCTTTCATGGAGCTGGTCATCCTCACTCCTCTGAGACAGGAGGGAGTAGCAGAAAGTTAGTAGCTTACCTTGGAAATACTTCAAAATGCAACAGAAGGGAGAAATAAACATGAGGCCCACATTATAAGTGAGATTTAACTAACATTTCTTTTTAGAGTGGCATGCACTCCAGACTTGGGGAAGGGAGTATGACAAACTAATCCCTGGTTCAGTGGCTTAATTTCCTCTCTTCTCTTGCATTTTCTAGATCCACTTTGGAGGTGCTCACGTCCTGGGTCTGTAAAGTTGATGCCGTTTGATCCCTGAGAGAACTCTGTGCACTTCAGAAGCACTGAGCAGGGTGAAGGCTCTGCCAGACATGCAGTTCGAGTCTGGGAATCGACAGATCCAGCTCCAGAACCACACTTGGCACAATCCGCACTCCCAGGATAAGCCTTTTCCCTTCTCCTAAACATTTCATCTGAAATCAGTTCTCTATGCATCTCTGGATCCCAAGCTCATGCTCTTCGACATAGCAATGCCCTGACACCCAGTATATCTATATGCTGGTGATCACCTCTGGCTCCCCTGGGTGCATAGGCAGTGGGGGCACTGGCTCCATAGCAAAGAAAAAGTGAAGCATTGCCCTGGGATCAGCCGCAAAGAGTACAGAAGGCACAGGACATCCAGTGACACAAATGAGATCCTGGTCATGAGACTCCCTTCCCACATGGTTGCTCTTTAATGCACAGTAGTAACAAATAGGCGTTGGGTTTGAAGGGCTTATAAAATGCCTCTGGAATCTTTGGCAACTTCTCCCCATGTATCTGCCATGCATCTATGCCATAGGTATGTGGATGCATGGCCTTTATACTTCTTTGCTTTATTGCTCATCAATTGTCTTTGGCCAAGCCTTCTGCTTTGACAAATTCCTTGTGGCTCAGCTGTTTGCCTGAAATGCAGGAGGAGACCTGCATTGCAGGAGACCTGGGTTCAATCCTTGGGTTGGGAAGATCCCCTTGACAAGGGAAAGGCTACTCACTCAAGTATTCTTGCCTGGAGAATCCCATTGATAGAGAAGCCTGGTGCACTAGAGTGCATGGGGTGGCAAAGAGTCAGACACAACTAAGCGACTAACACTTGCTGACATTTAAGCACCTACCCAAGGCTACCATTGGCTAGAAGGGTTCCTTGATGACCAATCAATGCCTAAAGGTATGGACGCTCATTGCTCTGGGGAAGGCCATGCGCCTGGGATAGGCTACTAGAAGACTATGGCCATGGTGACCCAGAAACCACAGTGACTGAAAAACTGACCCCAAGCAACAAAGGGAGGAATAAAAGAAAGACCTCCCCACTCCCCCACCCCCACCCTCCCACCATCAACCCAGGTCCACAGGCATTTTCATAGTGAGATGACCCCATACAAGCTCTTCATTCTCTTTCCCACTGAATACCCCCCCAAGACTCTTTCTGCATGCTTCACACTCTCTGAAATCTTACTGTGTCTGTGTCTCTCAGTGTAACTCTAAGTCTCTCTCAATGGTGTCTCTCAGTGTGTGTTTCTCTCTCTCAGTGTGGATGTCTCTCACTCTCAGTGTGTGTGTGTGTGTCTCAGTGTGTGTCTCTCTCTTTCAGTGTGTATGTCTCTCTCAGTGTGTGTCTCTGTATGTTGTGTGTTCACTCTTTCACAGTGTGTGTCTCTCTCATGTGTGTGTCTCTCTCAGTGTGTGTGCGTTTGTCTCTCTCTCAGTATGCATGGCTAACTCTCAGTGTGTGTGTGTCCCTTTCAGTGTGTGTGTCTCTGTGTGACTGTCACAGTGTATCTGTTTGTGTGTCTCCTTTTGTGTCTCTCTCTCAATGTGTGTATTTCTGTCTCATTGCACGTCTGCTTCAGTGTTGTGGGTCTCTTCTTTAGTGTCTGTGTGTGTCGCTCGATGTGTGTGTCTCTCCCTCTAAGTTGTGTGTGTGTCTCTCTCTCAGTGGTTTTGTATCTATCTCAATGTGTGAGTGTGTGTGTCACTCTCTGTGTGTAAGTTTCTCTCCCTCAGTGTGTGTGACTTTCACTCTCAGGAGTGTGTGTCTCTTCCTGGATGAAGGTGTCTCTCTCAGTGTGTGTGTCCCTCTCAGTTTGCATGTCTCTCTGTGTCTCTGTGTGTGTCTCTCAGTGTGTTTTTGTCTCTCAGTGTGTGTCTCTCTCATTGTCTCTGGTTTTAGCATGTGTATGTGTTTCTCTCTGCATGTGTATGTCTATCAGTGTGTGTGTGTCTCACTCTGTATGTATGTGTCTCTCATGTGTGTCTCTCTCAGTGAATATGTGTCTGTGTGTCTCTGTGTGTGTCTCAGTGTGTGTGTCTCTGAGTGTGTGTCTCTCAGTGTTTGTGTCCCTTTCAGTTTGCATGTCTCTGTGTGTCTCTGTGTGTGTCTCTCAGTGTTTTTGTCTCTCTCTCAGTGTGTGTGACTTTCTCAGTGTGTGTGTCTCTATCAGTGTGAGTGTGTTTGGTTCTCAATGTGTGTGTCTGTCTGTGTTTTTGTTTTTCTCTCTCTGTAAGTGTATGCCTCTCAGTATATGTGTCTCTCAGTGTGTGTGTCTCTATGTGTCTCTGTGTGTGTCTCGATGTTTGTGTCTCTCTCTCAGTGTATATGTCTCTTTTCAGTGTGTGTGTGTCTCTCACTGTGTGTTTCTCTCTCTCATTGTGGATATCTCTCTTTCTCAGTGTGTGTGTGTCTTTCTCAAAGAGTACATGATTCTGTATGTTGTGTGCTCACTGTTACACATTGTGTGTCTACTCCCATAGAGTGTGTGTCTCTCTCTCAGTGTGAGTGTGTCTCTCAGTGTGGATGTTTCTCCCTCTCTCTCAGTGGGGGCTTCTCTCGCTTTCAGTGTGTACATCTCTGTATGTGTGTGTCTCTCAGTGTGTGGCAGTGTTTCTCTGTGTGTCTCTGTGTGTTTATCTCTCAGTGTATGTGTGTGTCTATCTCTCAGGGTGTGTGTGTTTCTCTCTCAGAGTGTGTGTGTCTCTCAGTGTGTGTGTGTGTCTCTCTCTCCATATGAGTATGTCTCTCAGTGTCTCTGTGTGTGCCTCTCAGTGTGTATGTCTCACTCTCAGTGTGTGTGTGTGTCTCTCGCTGTGTGTTTCTCTCTCTCAGTGTGGATATCTTACTCAGTGTGTGTGTGTGTTTTCTCAAAGAATATGTGTTTTTGTATGTTGTGTGTTCAATCTTACACTGTGTGTCTACTCTCATATAGTGTGTGTGTGTGTGTCTCAGTGTGAGTGTGTCTCTCAGTGAGTTTTTCTCTCTCTTGGTGTGGATGTTTCTCTCTCAGTGGGGATGCTTCTCTCGCTCTCAGTGTATGTGTGTCTCTGTAAGTGTGTGTCTCTCAGTGTGTGTCAGTGATGCTCTCTCTGTGTGTCTCTGTGTGTTTCTCTCTCAGTGTATGTGTATTTCTATCTCTCAGAGTGTGTGTGTTTCTCTCTCAATGTGTGTGGGTAACTCTATCTCAGTGTGCGCCTCTCTCTCCATATGTGTATGTCTCTCAGTGTCTCTATGTGTGCCTCTCAGTGTGTATGTCTCTTTCTAAGTGTGTATATATCTCTCAGTGTGTGTGTCTCAGTCTCAGTGTCCATGTGTCTGTGTGTTTGTGTCTCTGTGTGTGTCTCACTCTGTAGTTGTGTGTCTCTCTCTTTAGTGTGTCTCTCTTTCAGTTTGTGTCTCTGTGTCTCTCTAAGTGTGAGTGTCTCTGGTTTCTCTGTGTGTGTGTATGTGTCAGTGTGCATGTGTCTGTCTCTGTATGTGTATGACTCTGTGTGTGTGTCTCTCCTTTGTGTGTCTCTATGTGTCTCTGTGTGTGTCTCTCAGTGTTTATGACTGTCTCTAAGTGTTTAAGTCTCTCTGAGTGTGTCTCTCAGTGTCTGTTTCTCTCTTTCAGTGTGGATGTCTCTCTCTCTCTCAGTGTCTGTGTGTTTCTCTCTGTATATGTATGTCTCTAAGAGTGTGTGTGTGTCTCTATATGTCCCTGTGTGTGGCTCACATTGTTTGTGTCTCTCTCTCAATGTGTATGTCTCTCTCAGTGTGCGTGTCACTCACGTTGTGTTTCTCCTTCTCAGTGTGAATGTCTCTTTCTCTCAGTGTGTGTGTCTCTGTATGTTGAGTGTTCACTCTTTCACAGTGCTTGTCTCTCTCATGTGTGTGTATTTCTCAGTGTGTGTGTGTGTTTGTCTCTCTCTCTCAGTGTGCGTGGCTAACTCTCAGTATGTGTGTCCCTTTCAGTGTGTGTGTCTCTGTGTGTGTTTGTCTCTGTGTGACTCTCACAGTGTCTCCCATTGTGTCTCTCTATCCATGTGTTCCAACCAGTCCATTCTGAAGATCAGCCCTGGAATTTCTTTGGAAGAAATGATCCTAAAGCTGAAACTCCAGTCACTTTGGCCACCTCATGCAAAGAGTTGACTCATTGGAAAAGACTCTGATGCTGGGAGGAATTGGGGGCAGGAGGAGAAGGGGACAACAGAGGATGAGATGGTTGGATGGAATCACTGACTCGATGGACGTGAGTCTGAGTGAACTCCAGGAGTTGGTGATGGACAGGAAGGCCTGGCGCGCTGCAATTCATGGTCACAAAGAGTTGGACATGACAGAGTGACTGAACTGAACTGATCCATGTGTGTGTGTTTGTCTCATTGTGTGTCTGCCTCAGTGTTGTGGGTCTCTTTCTTAGTGTCTGTTTGTGTTGCTCAATGTGTGTGTCTCTCCCTCTAAGTTGTGTGTGTCTCTCAGTGTGTGAATGTGTGTCTCGCTCTCTGTGTTTAAGTTTCTCTCTCTCAGTGTGTGTATCTCGCTCTCCGGAGTGTGTGTCTCTTCCTGGATGAGGGTTTCTTTCTCAGTGTGTGTGTCTCTCTCAATTTTCAAGTCTCTGTGTGTGCCATCTACCCTCATGGACCCATGGATTTAAAAAAAAAAAATGGGCTTCTGTGCCAATGCCTGGGCTCCTGCTATAAGCTCAAGGCATGGAGCATGCAAATTCAGTTGCTATATCTTTGTGGTAATTAGAATTAATGATCCATTTTAATATTCATTGCTATGTATCTAACATCTCCATGCCTTGGGAAAGTTAGAAAGATTAAGAAGGCAGAAATGGTCAGAGGAGGAAAAGGAAAAGAAATACATTACAATGTATTGACATATTAGGTTTAGCACCTCATTTTTATATTCATACCCTCCAAGCAATGCATGGAGTTTTCTGCAATGGAAGCTCTTACTACAAACCACTTTTAGTTAAAACTGAAGCTGCCAAAAAAAAAAAAAAAGACAATACAATAAAAAAATGGTCAGAACACATGAATAGACATTTCTCCAAAGAAGACATAGATGTCCAAAAGGAACATGAAAAGATGCTCAGTATTCTTTATTATTCAGATCAAATCTGATCAGATCAGATCAGTCGCTCAGTCATGTCCAACTCTTTGCAACCCCATGAATCACAGCATGCTAGGCCTCCCTGTCCATCACCAACACCTGGAGTTCACTCAGACTCATGTCCATCGAGTCAGTGATGCCATCCAGCCATCTCATCCTCTGTCGTCCCCTTCTCCTCCTGCCCCCAATCCCTCCCAGCATCAGAGTCTTTTCCAATGAGTCAGCTCTTCGCATGAGTTGGCCAAAGTACTGGAGTTTCAGTTTTAGCATCATTCCTTCCAAAGTAATCCCAGGGATGATCTCCTTCAGAATGGACTGGTATAGACATATGCAAAGGAAAACTCCAATGAAGTATCATCTTACACTGGAAAGCATAGCCATCATCAAAAAACCTACACAGAATAAATGCTGGAGAGGGTGCAGAGAAAAGGGAATCCTTGTATACTGTTGGTAGAAAAGTAAATTGATAAAGTCAATATGAAGAACAGTATGGAGGTCCCTGAACAACTACAAACAGAACTACTATAAGATCCAGCAATCACAATCCTGAATATATACCTGGAAAAGACAAAAACTCTAGTTGAAAAGATACATGCATCCTAATGTTCACTGCCACACTATTTACAATAGCCAAGATGTAGAAGCAATGTAAATGTCCATCAACAAAAAAAGGATAAAAAAGACACAGTACACACACATACACATGTGCACACATGTGTACACAGAGGAATACTACTCACACATGAAAAATAATGAAGTAATACCATTTGTGGAGCCATGGGTGTATCTAGAGATTATCATATTAAGTGGAGTATGTCAGAAAGAGAAAGACAAATATTCTATTCAGTTCAGTTCAGTCGCTCACTGATGTCCGACTCTTTGTGATCCCATGAATCGCAGCACGTCAGGCCTCTCTGTCCATCACCAACACCCGGAGTTCACTCAGACTCACATCCATCGAGTCAGTGATGCCATCCAGCCATCTCATCCTCTGTCATCCCCTTCTCCTCCTGCCCGCAATCCCTCCCAGCATCAGAGTCTTCTCCAATGAGTCAACTCTTTGCATGAGTTGACCAAAGTACTGGAGTTTCAGCTTTAGCATCAGTCCTTCTAATGAAATCCTTCAGAATGAACTGGTTGGATCTCCTTGCAGTCCAAGGGACTCTCAAGAGTCTTCTCCAACACCACAGTTCAAAAGCAACAATTCTTAGGCTCTCAGTCTTTTTCACAGTCCAACTCTCACATCCATACATGACCACTGGAAAAACCATAGCCTTGACTAGACAGAACTTTGTTGGCAAAATAATGTCTTTCCTTTTCAATATGCTATCTAGGTTGGTCATAACTTTCCCTCGAAGGAGTAAGCGTCTTTTAATTTCATGGCTGCAGTCACCATCTGCAGTGACTTTGGAGCCCAGAAAAACAAAGTCTGACACTGTATCCACTGTTTCCCCATCTATTTCCCATGAAGTGATGGGACCAGATGCCATAATCTTCATTTTCTGAATGTTGAGCTTTAAGCCAACCTTTTCACTCTCTACTTTTACTTTCATCAAGAGGCTTTTTAGTTCCTCTTTACTTTCTGCCATAAGGGTGGTGTCATCTGCATATCTGAGGTTATTGATATTTCTCCTGGCAGTCTTGATTCCAGCTTGTGTTTCTTCCAGTCCAGCATTTCTCGTGATGTACACTTCACATAAGTTAAATAAGCAGGGTGATGATATACAACCTTGACTTACTACTTTTCCTATTTGGAACCAGTCTGTTGTTCCATGTCCACTTCTAACTGTTGCTTCCTGACCTGCATACAGATTTCTCAAGAGGCAGGTCAGGTGGTCTGGTATTCCCATCTCTTTCAGAATTTTCCACAGTTTATTGTGATCCACACAGTCAAAGGATTTGGCATAGTCAATAAAGCAGAAATCAATATTTTTCTGGAACTCTCTTGCTTTTTCCATGATCCAGCAGATGTTGGCAATTTGATCTCTGGTTCCTCTGCCTTTTCTAAAACCAGCTTGAACATCAGGAAGTTCACGGTTCACATATTGCTGAAGCCTGGCTTGGAGAATTTTGAGCATTACTTTACTAGCGTGTGAGATGAGTGCAATTGTGCGGTAGTTTGAGCATTCTTTGGCATTGCCTTTCTTTGGGATTGGAATGAAAAGTGACCTTTTCCAGTCCTGTGGCCACGGCTGAGTTTTCCAAATTAGCTGGCATATTGAGTGCAACACTTTCACAGCATCATCTTTCAGGATTTGAAATAGCTCAACTGGAATTCCAACACCTCCACTAGCTTTGTTCGTAGTGATGTTTTCTAAGGCCCACTTCACTTCACATTCCAGGATGTCTGGCTCTAGGTCAGTGATCACACCATCGTGATTATCTGGGTCGTGAAGAACTTTTTTGTACAGTTATTCTGTGTATTCTTGCCACCTCTTCTTAATATCTTCTGCTTCTGTTAGGTCCATATCATTTGTATCCTTTATTGAGCCCATCTTTGCATGAAATGTTCCCTTAGTATCTCTAATTTTCTTGAAGAGATCCCTAGTCTTTCCCATTCTGTTGTTTTCCTCTATTTCTTTGCATTGATGGCTGAAGAAGGCTTTCTTATCTCTTCTTGCTATTCTTTGGAACTCTGCATTCAGATGTTTATATCTTTCCTTTTCTCCTTTGCTTTTCACTTCTCTTCTTTTCACAGCTATTTGTAAGGCCTTCCCAGACAGCCATTTTGCTTTTTTGCATTTCTTTTCCATGGGGATGGTCTTGATCCCTGTCTCCTGTACAATGTCATGAACCTCATTCCACAGTTCATCAGGCACTCTATCTATCAGATGTAGTCCCTTAAATCTATTTCTCAGTTCCACTTTATAATCATAAGGGATTTGATTTAGGTCATACCTGAATGGTCTAGTGGTTTTCCCTACTTTCTTCAATTTCAGTCTGAATTTTGCAATAAGGAGTTCATGATCTGAGCCACAGTTAGCTCCTGATCTTGTTTTGGTTGACTGTATAGAGCTTCTCCATCTTTGGCTGCAAAGAATATAATCAATTTGATTTCGGTGTTGACCATCTGGTGATATCCATGTGTAGAGTCTTCTCTTGGAAGAGGGTGTTTGCTATGACCAGTGTATTTTCTTATGATATCACTTATATGTGGAATCTAAAAAGATGATACAAATGAAATAATTTGCAAAGCAGAAACAGACTCAGAGAATAGTTTTGGTTACCAAAGGGGAAAAGCAGGGGAAGGGATAAATTAGGAGTTTGAGATTAAGAGATACACACTACTTTGTATTAAATAGTAGTACTGTTGTGCTGGAGGCAATGGCACCCCACTCCAGTACTCTTGCCTGGAAAATCCCATGGATGGAGGAGCCTGGTAGGCTGTAGTCCACGGGGTCTCTAGGAGTCAAACACAACTGAGCGACTTCACTTTCACTTTTCACTTTCATGCATTGTAGAAGGAAATGGCAACCAACTCCAGTGTTCTTGGCTGGAGAATCGCAGGGACAGGGGAGCATGGTGGGCTGCTGTCAATGGGGTTGCACTGAGTCGGACATGATAGAAGTGACTTAGCAGCATTAGTCGTGCTGGAGAAGACTCTTGAGAGTCCTTTGGACAGCAAGGAGACCAAGTCAGTCAATTCTAAAGAAATCAACACTGAATATCCATTGGGAGGACTGATGCTAAAGCTGAAGCTCCAATATTTTGGCCACCTGATATGAAGAGCCAACTTATTGGAAACAACCCTGATGCTAGAGGGTGCTAGAGGATGAGATGATTGTATGACATCACTGATTCAGTGGACATGAGTTTGAGCAAACTCTGGGAGAGAGTGAAAGACAGGGAAGCCTGGTGTGCTTCAGTCCATGGGGTCACAAATTCAGACACGACTGAGCAAAAGAACAAAAATGTATAAAATACATAAATAAGGTCTTACTGTATAGAACAGAGAACTATATTCATTATCTGCAATAACCTATAATGGAAAGGAATCTGGAAGTGTTATATATATATATATAGTGTTATATATATATATATATATATATATATATAAAGTGAATCACCTTGCTATACACCAGAAATGGACACAACATTGTTAATCAACTATGTGAAAGTTAGTGAAAGTCATTCAGTCATGTCCAACTCTTTGCGACCCCATGAACTATACAGTGCACAGTTGATGGAATTCTCCAGGATAGAATACTGGAGTGAGTAGGCTTTCCCTTCTTCAGGGGATTTTTCTGACCCAAGAATTGAACTGGAGTCGCCTGCATTGCAGGTGGATTTTTTACCAACTGAGCTATGAGGGAAGCCCTAACTATACTTCAGTTTTTAGAAACAAACAAAAACACAAACAAACAAAACTAGTGAAGTTGGAAGAGTGGGTGAGGATATCACAAAAAGAGCAAGCGGCACATTACTGTCAAACCCTAATGTCATTTCACACAAAAAGCTGGCCCCTTTACTAAAGCCTCCTCCAATTGTCATTTGGGAACACTAGTTGGGCAGTACAACAGGCCAAGGCCACACGCCGCACATCATCTTGTCTTCACTGCTTCCACTATTCCTTCAAAGGCAGTAAGCAAGAGACCCACACTGGTAAACTCCTCCTGGTGCTTGAAGCTGCCACAGCTCAGACCACTGGGGAGTTGGTGTGTTCAAACCTGTATCACGTCTTTCTTCTCTGCACAATGCATCAGCAGCAGCCACTCTGCTCAGCCTGGGGGATACTGGGTGCCACAGAGCTCAAATCAGCCTTCTGTAGGGGGCCAGGAGAATATGGGCCCAACACCCTCACCTCTGTGTGTGTGCAATTGCTAAGTCGTGTCCGACTGTTTGTGACCCCATGGACTGTAGCATACCAGACTTTTCTGTCCTTCACCATCTCCCAGAGTGTGCTCAAATTCCCGTCCATTGAGTTGGTGATGCTATCTAACCATCTCATCCTGTATCCGGTCAATAACTCTCAGAACATGAAGACCAAATGTCATCTCTTGAAACTTTTTCTGCAGTAACAAGGATTGGAAACCTCCACACAAGCCAGGAGGTTAGCCTGCCGAAGACAGTGCCCATATCCAGTTCAGCGAGGACAGGCACCAGCTGCCAGAACCACTCATCCTGGAAAGAGCCATGCTGGTCATCGCCTGACTCACCTGTGTGCCCCTCTTGTCTACTTGCTGCTTGACCCTGTGTATGGGAGGCACACAAAGTTTTGTCCAAACACTGACTAATCAAATGACTGAATCAGTGAATTTTTCTCTGGAAGGGAAGCAATGGCTTGCCTTTAAAACTACAAGTGAGGACATGAATCAACTGTATGCAGGGCACAGGCCAGATGCCTTAGAGTTGCCCCTGAGTTGGACCCAGTCTAGTATCCCAGCCTCTTTCCCATGACCTTGCTCCAGCTACACACCTGGGCTCAGTTCCCTCCATGAGTCTGACCCTTCTGGGGCCCTTCCCCCATATCCCAGCCAAGGAGACCTTCTTCACTACAGGACCCAGTCCAGACAGCCCTCCCATCTAATAAGCCCTCCATGGTCCCTTGTTGTGAGTCAGTGGTTGGTTTCCCATGCTTCATGCTTCCCAACATCTGCCTCATTTCAGGCTCTGTACTTTACAGGTCTGCCTGGAAGATGCGCTCCAGCCTCCCCACCCACCATCCCTGAGTAATGCAGCAGTGAATGGACATCTGATGGCCTGCATGGTGGAGGAGACTCTGGCAGGATGGGTGTCCTTGGACTTGAATGCACTTTACCTTGTGAGATCTGGCATCCAAACCTGCCCTCTACAATCAGGCTGTGCTTACACTGGGGTTAGCAAATGGCTGGGTGGCCAGAAAACTGGAAGAAATTCTCCTCCTCAACCCAGCAGTTGTCTGATTCAAAAGACACCAAGAGCCCCTCCCACCAGGCTGCATGCAAGGCAGAGCATGATGCCAACCAGGCAAAGGCACTTGGTGTCCTATGTGTACACACAGCCACTGCTCAGGCACCAATTCCTAGTGTCAGCTCTCCCGTTTGGTCACTAGCAATCATGAGGCCTCAGGCACTGTGATAGCCCGAGCACTGGGGCCCACTGTGGACACCTCCAATGCCTGTATGTGCCCTGCACCTCCCAATAGGCCAGCAGGAACCATCAGGTCAACATCACAGGTGCAGGGATGCCCTGCCCACCCCTGCCTGCTTCCTGTCCCCTTGATGGCAAATGTCCACCCAGCCTCCAGCACCAGCTTCCCCCCAACCCACGAGAATAGCCTCATGAAGGAACCATCCCAAGAAGTCTGGCCCTGGAGTGGTCTGAGGGGAGGTCGCAAGATGGGGCCTTGGTACGGGGTTGACATCCCCTGCTCCACGCATTATGAGAACCCATCCTGTGCACTCAGTCCTGGGCTCAAGGCCAAAGCCAAGCTGCTAGAACTTTTGCTGGCCTGGCATGGGGAGAGGAATTTCCTGGCAGATCCAGGCATGTGGAACATGGGAGGAATAGAGGGGAGTGAATTCTTTGCTTTGCTGTCTGCAGGGGGATGACTGGTTTAGGGTTAAGAACAGGGAGAACCAAGAGGGGTGGCACAGTCTCCCTGGTAGTTGACAAAGCTTCAGGCAGTGTACAGACATTGGCCCAGGATACAACAGGAGTGGCTGAACCTCAAAGACACTGAAGGTTCTGAAAGGTTGTTGTGTCACACAAAGACACCGGGATTCTTGGCTCCCGTAGAAGAATTTAAACCGGGGCCAGAGATGAGGCTTGATCGCTCAGAGCTTTTGTGTAATAAAGTTTTATTAAAGTATAAAGGAGATAGAGAAAGCTTCTGACATAGGCATCAGAAGGGGGCAGAAAGAGTACCCCGCTTGCTAGTGTTAGCAATGAAGTTATATACTCTAAAGAATGTCTGGAGGTTGTAAAGACCTAATTTACATTTTAAGATTTCTCAGGCAGGATGTATCCTTGAAAAGACCAGGTCTACCCCCCTAATTTACATTTTAAGATAACATTGTCCTCAGGCCAGATACATTATTGTTGTATAATCCTAAGGAATGTGGAGAAAGAAAAAAAAGTTTGTCCTTTCTTCCTCCTTGAGAATTCCAGACCCCCCTTCTTGGGGACTCCTAGACTCCTTATCAATCTGCCTAGGAAATGACTCTTTCATTCCCCCCTTTTCTTTTAGGAGAATTATGTTGCCTAGGGAAAAGGAGCGTCGTTCTCATTCCATAACTGCTTCTGAGCTGACAAGGGGCGTTGTCCCTAAATTGATGAGGCAACATATTCTCCTAATCTTCATATTGAGGATATCTGATCCAGGGGCCCCAAATAGTAGTTGGAGGAAGCTACAGCAGTAGCAGGAGTTTGAGCAACCATTTGTAACTTAAAAGCTTTCATGTAGCTAGAAACAAATCCAGTTATATAATTACAGATGCAGGGAGCAAACAGCAAGAACAAAACAATCAGAATCAAAATTAAAAGTCACATTATGTTCACAGTTAAAGTGCAAAGTGTTTCACCAGTCCATTTTAGGGTTGGTAGATGTCATCAGATGAAGAAGAGGCATTGCATGTGATTGTTGTCGAAGGTATTTACAGACTTGGAGAAAGTCTTTTCCTTGAAGTGGAGATGTCCACCACGGGAAGCCTTCCACTGATGAAGAGGGGAGCGCTCCGCAGACCCAGCAGTTAGACCGATTGTGGAATGCAGCATAGGAGTGAGCCCAGGACAGGAAGACATTGTCTAGAGGATCCAACGGCAGACTCAGGGTATTTGGAGTCAGCAGAAGTAAGCTCCCATAGGTTATCAGGCCCATCTAAAAGGTACAAAGTTAGAGCATAGAAAGTAAAGACATAAAATGAAGTCACTTAATTTTGGTCAGGGTGTCATCTCTTAACTCGAGTGTGATGTACCCACGAATCAATTCCTGGCACTTTGACAGCTGTGGGAGAAGAAAGAATAACCTGGTAAGGACCTTCCCAGAGAGGCTCGAGGGATGGGCCCCCAGATCCCAATGTTTTTATGAAGACCTCGGTTCCTGGCTCAAATAGAGGCATGCTTGTCTCGGAGGCTGGTTCAGGAGTGTCTCCTGGAGTTTTGTTAATGCCTGTTGAAAAGCTGAGAGCTGAGTTACATAATTAGTTAATTCCAAGGCTTCAGGGTCTATAACAATGTCTGTGCCTAAGAAAGGACTTCCATAAATATATTTAAAGGGGGACAGTCCCTCCTTTTAGGGGGCAGTTCGAGCACTCATTAAGCTATGGGTAGGACTTTAATCCATTTGTCCTGCATCTCTTGAGTTAATTTGCTCAGATGTCTTTTGATAATGTCATTAGCTTTTTCAACTTTTCCAGAGGATTGGGGTCTCCAGGAACAGTGTAAGTGATATTCTATTCCTAGAGCTTTAGATACCCCCTGAGTTACAGCAGCTTTAAATGCGGAGCCATTGTCACTCTGAAGGCTTCATGGCAGCCCAAACCTGGGGATAATTTCATGGATTAAAATCTTTATAACCTCCTTAGCCTGTTCACTACGACAGGGAAAAGCCTCAATCCATCCAGTAAAAGTATCTACCCAAACTTGTAAGCAAGAATATCCATTAGCTTTTGGCATATGAGTAAAATCAATTTCCCAGTCCTCTCCAGGATACTTCCCACGTCGTTGTAATCCAGATTTTGTTAGCTTTTAGTCTTTCGGTTATTTTTTTTGACAAATCTCACACCTTTTGATAATATTCTTTAAAGTTTTCATTACATTTTTACCTTCAAACAAACGAGAAGCCATTTGGTAAGGACTCTCTGCACCCAAATGAAAACTCTGATGTAAACCCTTAAGAATTTTCCACTCAGCATTTTCAGGAATTATTAATCGTCCATTCTCGGACTGTAACCATCCTTTATCAGTAATTTTTGTTCCTCGTTTCTCATATCTTTTGAATTCCTCCTCAGTATACTGTGGTTTTTCCTGTTCTACAAGACCTGTCCAGATCAAAGGCGTCTGTCGTGAAGCGGTTTCATAAAGTGCCGCTTTTCTGGCTTGACAGTCAGCAGTCGATTACCTTCGGCTATCTTACTCTCATCCCTGCTGTTCCCTTTGCAATGCATAACAGCTACTTCTCTAGGACAATATATAGCAGTTAACAGTCTCTCAATCTCTCTGAAATGCTTAATAGGTTCTCCTGTTGCTGTTTTAAACTGTCTCTCTTTCCATATTGCAGCATGAGCATGTAGTCAAATAAGCGTACTTAGAATCTGTGTAGATATTTACCCGCTGTCCTTTGTTTAACTCTAGAGCTCGGGTCAGGGCCACAAGCAGTGCTAACTGAGCACTGGTTCCCTGGGGGAGAGATTTTGCTTCCAAAACCTGTTCAGCAGTCACCACGGCATAACCTGGTTCGCTTTTCATCCCGAACAAAAGAACCACCATCTGTAAATAGTTCCATGTCAGGATTGTCTACTGGGGTATCCATTAGACCCTCCCTAGCTGCATAGTTTAAAATTAGGAATTGAGAACAATCGTGATCAGGTGTTTCATTTTCCTTCTCAGAAAGGAAAGTGGCAGGATTTAAATTTCCACAAACTTTAAGCTTAGTTACTGGTCCTTCTAACAACAATGACTGATACTTAAAAAGCCTACTGTCTGTCATCCAAATATTAACCTTAAAATTTAAGATACCACTCACATCATGAGAAGTCAGTACAGTAAGGTTTCGTCCATTAATTATTTTTAAAGCTTCAGGTGCTAATAAAGCTGCTGCCCCAATTACTCTTAGGTAGTGGGGCCACCCACGTGAAACTACATCTAATTCTCTGCTTAGATAAGCAATAGGTTGCTGGTGAGGCCCTCGGGGTTGTGTCAAAACTCCCAACGCCACACCTTTTCTTTCAGTGACAAACAAATTAAATTCTGACCCTGTGGGCAAGCTCAGAGCTGGAGCTTGCAGGAGAGCAGTCTGAAGAACCTTAAAAGCCTTTTGAGTTTCTGGAGACCACACCAGTTTGTTGATTTGGGCCTGCTGAGTTTCAGCTATAAGTTTATATAAAGGCTGGGCAAGTTCCCCATAACCCGGAATCCAAATGCGACAGTAACCTGTGATTCCCCAAAATCCTCTCAATTGTCTTAAAGTCATAGGTAGGGGATGATTTAGTATAGGTTTAATTCTCTCAGGGCCAACGGCCCTAGTCCCTTCTGATATGATTAGGCCCAGATATCTAACTGATTGTTGACAAAGCTGAGCCTTTTCTCTTGATGCCTTGTAACCACAGCCTGCCAGAAAGTTTAAGAAATCTTCTGAGGCTCGTGAACAAGCTTCCTCTGTCTCAGCACAAAGCAAAATATCATCTACATATTGTAACACCACGGCTTCAGTGCTATTAAAGTTTTGTAGATCCCGTGACAAACTTTGTCCAAATAAGTGAGGACTGTCACGAAATCCCTGGGCCAAAACTGTCCAGGTTAACTGAGAAGCTGGCTGTGTAGGGTCTTCAAAGGCAAACAGAAATTGACTTTCCTCTGCCAAAGGCACTGAATAGAAGACATCCTTTAAATCAATTACTGAGAAATATTTGGCCCGTTCAGGAATTTCAGACAATAGAGTATAAGGATTAGGCACCACGGGGTGTAAAGGAACTACAGCCTCATTTATTATTCATAAATCTTGAATTAGTCTCCATTTACCATTTGATTTCTTTATACCCAAAATAGGAGTGTTGCAAGGACTGTTACAGGGAATTAATAGTCCCTACTCCTTTAAATTTTCGATGATGGGTGTTAACCCTTCTTTAACTTCAGGTTTCAGTGGATACTGCTTATGTGGAAATACGTGCGGGTCTGTGAGCTTAACAACTGCAGGAATAGCATTTTGTGCTCGACCCACAGATTTTCCATCAGCCCATACTCTAGAATTTACATTTTGTTCAACTAAAAGGAGAGAAAGGAAGGGCTCCATATTCATGAAAACAGAGGCATGGACCTTGCTCAGTATATCTCTTCCCAAAGGGGGGTGAGGGAGATTCTGGCACGATCAGAAACTCGTGTGAAAACAGCACAGAATCCCAGCTGCAAGATAAAGGATAACTGAAATAATACCTTTTGGCTCGTCCAGACAGTCCCATTATGGAAGCGGATCGGGAAGAAAGTGGGCCAGGGGCTTCAGTAAGCACAGATTAAGTTGCCCCAGTATCTAAAAGGAAATCGACGGATTGGCCCCCCACAATTATTAATACCCGGGGTTCCTCAGGTGTAATTAGGACGGAAGCTTGTGCAGGGACCCTCGGGCACCTTCAGTTCTGATTGTCTTGAGAGTCCGACCCCGGAGACCTACGCCTCTGGGGGCAGTCTCTTTTCGACTGTGGTCCTTCGCAGACTGGACATGGAGCCGGGGGCCACTTAGATGCCTGAGGAAAATCCCGCTTGAGGTGCTCCTCCTTTCCACAGTGATAGCAAGCCCATCCCTTTTCACTTGGGCCCCTCTGGACATGTTTCTCAGGCTGTTTAAGAGCGTTTTTCATAGCCATGGTGAAGGCTTCCGCCTTTTCCCTTGTCCTTTTTTGCCTTTCTTTCTTTTCCTCATATTCCCCAACATAATAGACTGTCTGAGCCAGTTGTAACAGAGTATCTAAAGACTGATTTGGTCCATACGCCCGTTTTAAAAGCTTACGGCGGATATCTGGAGCCGACTGAGTGAGAAATCTATCCTTTAAGATCACTTTTCCCTTTCACTTTTGGGATCAATCTCAGTGAATCTGCGAAGGCCTTCTCTCAGTCTATCTAGGAATTTACCAGGAGCAAGATTGCTGGGAGAAATATCAATAACCTCAGATATGCAGATGACACCACTCTTATGGCAGAAAGTGAAGAGGGGCTAAAAAGCCTCTTGTTGAGAGTGAAAGTGGAGAGTGAAAAGGTTGGCTTAAAGCTCAACATTCAGAAAACGAAGATCATGGCATCTGGTTCCACCACTACATGGGAAATAGAGGGGGAAACAGTGGAAACAGTGTCAGAATTTATTTTTCTGGGCTCCCAAATCACTGCAGATGGTGACTGCAGCCATGAAATTCAAAGACGCTTACTCCTTGAAAGGAAAGTTATGACCAACCTAGATAGCATATTCAAAAGCAGAGACATTACTTTGCCAACAAAGGTTCGCCTAGTCAAGGCTATGGTCTTTCCTGTGGTCATGTATGGATGTGAGACCTGGACTGTGAAGAAGGCTGAACGCCGAAGAATTGATGCTTTTGAACTGTGGTGTTGGAGAAGACTCTTGAGAGTCCCTTGGACTGTAAGGAGATCCAACCAGTCCATTCTGAAGGAGATCAGCCCTGGGATTTCTTTGGAAGGAATGATGCTCAAGCTGAAACTCCAGTATTTTGGCCACCTCATGCGAAGAGTTGACTCATTGGAGAAGACTCTGATGCTGGGAGGGATTGGGGGCAGGAGGAGAAGGGGACGACAGAGGATGAGATGGCTTGATGGCATCACTGACTCGATGGATGTGAGTCTGAGTGACCTCCAGGAGTTGGTGATGGACAGGGAGGCCTGGTGTGCTGCGGTTCATGGGGTCGCAAAGAGTCGGACACGACTGAGTGACTGATCTGATCTGATCTGATCCTTCTCCTCCTGTTCTATGTCTGCCAATCTGCTATAGTTTAAAGGCTTAGAACGCTCCTGCCTAAGTCCTTCAAGAATACATCTAACAAAATGACTCTGATCCCATCTTCCTTTAGCTGTGTTGTAGTCCCAGTCTGGTTCTATAGTTGGGACCGCCTGATTCCCAGTGGGGAGGGCTGCTATCTCGTTCTCACTCTTCCCTACTAATTCATTACCAAGCCATTCATCTCCATAAGCAACCACTTTTCCCAAAACTCGAGTCTTTGACTCGGTAGTCAACGTTTGTCCCAAGATATACATCACATCTTTCCAGGTGAGGTCATAAAGCAGAGTAACACCTTTAAAAGCTCTATTATAGTTTTCTGGGTCCTCTAAATAGTCTCCTAGATCCTCCTTGATTCTTTGTATTTCTTGATAAGAGAAAGGCTTATTAACTCTCACAGACTCATTATTTCTCCCAGTGGGTGTTTCATAAAGAGGCTACAGCTTGTGTGGCTGTTCCTCAGTCTCTCTGGCTTCTCCGCTCATATGATCCCAGGGATAGATTGGAGAAACCTGTTTTTCCTCTTTTCTTTGTCTCCTGTACTCCATCTCATCTCTTACTTCGATGGTCTGAGTTTCTACTGAAACCAGAGTAGTCTGAGGTCGTCCTGAGACAGGAGTTGTTTGGACCTCCAAGTGGGCAGTTTGAATCTCAGTTTGGATTTCCACTGAGACCAAAGCAACCCTTCTGAGAGGGGTTCTCTGGCTTTCAGTTTTCTCAGCTTAGAGCCCCAAGTACGGGGGCAAAGTAGGAGGACAGGAGGGAGCTGAAGATTTCACGCCCAAATCTATACCCTTAGGACATAAGTCTGGCATATTTTGCAGAGCGAAAAAGGGCAACACATATGCCACTTCTATCCATTTCCGTTGTACCCTACAGAACCGGTCTAATTGTAGAACAGTTAAACATCTATTTCTGCTTTATTGACTATGCCAAAGCCTTTGACTGTGTAGACCACAATAAACTGTGGAAAATTCTGAAAGAGATGGGAATACCAGACCACCTGATCTGCCTCTTGAGAAATCTGTATGCAGGTCAGGAAGCAACAGTTAGAACTGGTCATGGAACAACAGACTGGTTCCAAATAGGAAAAGGAGTACGTCAAGGCTGTATATTGTCACCATGTTTATTTAACTTATATGCAGAGTACATCATGAGAAATGCTGGACTGGAAGAAACACAAGTTGGAATCAAGATTGCTGGGAGAAATATCAATAACCTCAGATATGCGGATGACACCACCCTTATGACAGAAAGTGAAGAGGAACTAAAAAGTCTCTTGTTGAGAGTGAAAGTGGAGAGTGAAAAGGTGGGCTTAAAGCTCAACATTCAGAAAATGAAAATCATGGCATCTGGTCCCATCACGAAACAGTGGAAACAGTGTCAGACTTTGTTTTTCTGGGCTCCCAAATCACTGCAGATGGTGACTGCAGCCATGAAATTCAAAGACGCTTACTCCTTGGAAGGAAAGTTATGACCAACCTAGATAGCATATTCAAAAGCAGAGACATCACTTTGCCAACAAAGGTTCACCTAGTCAAGCCTATGGTCTTTCCTGTGGTCATGTATGGATGTGAGAGCTGGACTGTGAAGAAGGCTGAGCGCCGAAGAATTGATGTTTTTGAACTGTGTTGTTGGAGAAGACTCTTGAGAGTCCATTGGACTGCAAGGAGATCCAACCAGTCCATTCTGAAGGAGATCAGCCCTGGGATTTCTTTGGAAGGAATGATGCTCAAGCTGAAACTCCAGTATTTTGGCCACCTCATGCGAAGAGTTGACTCATTGGAGAAGACTCTGATGCTGGGAGGGATTGAGGGCAGGAGGAGAAGGGGACGACAGAGGATGAGATGGCTGGATGGCATCACTGACTCGATGGATGTGAGTCTGAGTGACCTCCGGGAGTTGGTGATGGACAGGGAGGCCTGGCGTGCTGGGGTTCATGGGGTCACAAAGAGTCGGACACGACTGAGCGACTGATCTGATCTGATCTGATCTGATTATACCTAAGAGACGCTCCAACTGGCCACCGTTCGCCATCCTCCAATGGATACTGTGGCCATGCGGTATCACATAGGAAGACCAGGTGTGTCTTCTTTAAGCCCTGGGGATCAAATCTATCCCAGTTTTTCAGGATACAGTTCAAAGGAGTAAGGCTGGAATTGTTAGCTCCCATCTGTAAGAGAGAAAAAAAGCAACCATCACCATTTTTCTACCGGAGGCATCCTTCCCTGCTCTAGATGGGGGTGTAGAGAGACGTTACACCAAAAGCTTTTCCTTCCTGGTGGACTTAGTCTGTCCCTTATCAACACAGGCGCAGTCCGCGTCCCTCCCGGTTTTACCACCAAGATGGGGTGAGGATGTACTAGGGGTAGACTAGATAGCATCCCTCTTTGACGTCCAGGTCTTCACCTTTAACCTTGCTTGCCTCTGATGTCACACGGGGTGAATCAGAGTAACCTTCTGGAATGTCTCCCAAGCTAAAGACTACTGGGGAAAACATTTGTCACCTGAGTGCCTGTGCATGACCCTGAGTATTCCCTGACTACAATAAGACCGACACGAACAGGAAACTGAGATGTTCCTACCTAGCATCACCATACCAGTATAATAGCCTCCTCTGATCCATTAAGAGCCAACGTTACCAAAGGAAAAAACCCGTTGCAGTCTCAATCTGAGTAACCTTTAACCTCAGAGATGTTCTGGGAGCTAGAGCTCTACCTAGCTTCCAAACTTTTGATTCCTAGCAAGGCTAGGCGCTTTCTTGACTACAATCCAAGTTTGGGACCTAAGCCACAGTACACAGTAACGGTATAGATCTCACGTCCCTTGAAAGTCTATGATCCGATAGATTCAGATCAGATCAGTCGCTCAGTCGTGTCCGACTCTTTGCGACCCCATGAACTGCAGCACGCCAGGCCTCCCTGTCCATCACCAGCTCCCAGAGGTCACTCAGACTCGCATCCATCGAGTCAGTGATGCCATCCAGCCATCTCATCCTCTGTCGTCCCCTTCTCCTCCTGCCCTCAATCCCTCTCAGCATCAGAGTCTTCTCCAATGAGTCAACTCTTCGCATGAGGTGGCCAAAATACTGGAGTTTCAGCTTTAGCATCATTCCCTCCAAAGAAATCCCAGGGCTGATCTCCTTCAGAATGGACTGGTTGGATCTCCTTGCAGTCCAAGGGACTCTCAAGAGTCTTCTCCAACACCACAGTTCAAAAGCATCAATTCTTCGGCGCTCAGCCTTCTTCACAGTCCAGCTCTCACATCCATACATGACCACAGGAAAGACCATAGCCTTGACTAGGCGAACCTTTGTTGGCAAAGTAATGTCTCTGCTTTTGAATATGCTATCTAGGTTGGTCATAACTTTCCTTCCAAGGAGTAAGCGTCTTTGAATTTCATGGCTGCAGTCACCATCTGCAGTGATTTGGGAGCCCAGAAAAACAAAGTCTGACACTGTTTCCACTGTTTCCCCATCTATTTCCCATGCAGTGATGGGACCAGATGCCATGATCTTCATTTTCTGAATGTTGAGCTTTAAGCCAACCTTTTCACTCTCCACTTTCACTTTCATCAAGAGGCTTTTTAGCCCCTCTTCACTTTCTGCCGTAAGAGTGGTGTCATCTGCATATCTGAGGTTATTGATATTTCTCCCGGCAATCTTGATTCCAACTTGTGTTTCTTCCAGTCCAGCATTTCTCATGATGTACTCTGCATATAAGTTAAATAAACATGGTGACAATATGCAGCCTTGACGTACTCCTTTTCCTATTTGGAACCAGTCTGTTGTTCCATGACCAGTTCTAACTGTTGCTTCCTGACCTGCATACAGATTTCTTAAGAGGCAGATCAGGTGGTCTGGTATTCCCATCTCTTTCAGAATTTTCCACAGTTTATTGTGATCCACACAGTCAAAGGCTTTGGCATAGTCAATAAAGCAGAAATAGATGTTTTTCTGGAACTCTCTTGCTTTTTCCATGATCCAGCAGATGTTGGCAATTTGATCTCTGGTTCCTCTGCCTTTTCTAAAACCAGCTTGAACATCAGGAAGTTCACGGTTCACATATTGCTGAAGCCTGGCTTGGAGAATTTTGAGCATTACTTTACTAGCGTGTGAGATGAGTGCAATTGTTCGGTAGTTTGAGCACTCCTTGGCATTGCCTTTCTTTGGGATTGGAATGAAAACTGACCTTTTCCAATCTTGTGGCCACTGCTGAGTTTTCTAAATTTGCTGGCATATTGAGTGTAGCACTTTCACAGCATCATCATTCAGGACTTGGAATAGCTCCACTGGAATTCCATCACCTCCACTAGCTTTGTTCGTAGTGATGCTTTCTAAGGCCCACTTGACTTCACATTCCAAGATGTCTGGCTCTAGGTCAGTGATCACATCATCATGATTATCTGGGTCGTGAAGCTCTTTTTTGTACAGTTCTTCTGTGTATTCTTGCCACTTCTTCTTAATATCTTCTGCTTCTGTTAGGTCCACACCATCTCTGTCCTTTATCGTGCCCATCTTGGCATGAAATGTTCCTTTGGTATCTCTGATTTTCTTGAAGAGATCCCTAGTCTTTCCCATTCTGTTGTTTTCCTCTATTTCTTTGCATTGATCACTGAAGAAGGCTTTCTTATCTCTTCTTGCTCTTCTTTGGAACTCTGCATTCAGATGTTTATATCCGATAGATTAGGTTAGTACTTTTAGTTCCCAAGGAGTTATGAAATGGTCAAAGAGACCGAAAAGTTTGACCGAGAAAGGAGAGTTCGGTCCACACACTTTGCCCATTTCTGGTCGGTTCCCGAAGGAGACCTTGGGGGCCTCTTGGCAATGGCAGGTCGGTATAACCCCCCGACAGGTTTCTGCCATGAGCCGTATGAGATCACCATGGAACCGCAGAGCAGGGCTCCTTACTTGCTTCACGCAGGGCATGCCATTCATTCACACAAGCACACGGTAGAGTTAGTAAAGCACAGCAGAAAACGTGTTCTCTAAGAGACCAAAGAACTAAAGCTCCAAGCATCCTTACCTTGTCCTGAAGGATCCCTAACGAGACCCCAAGATGAAAGGTTGTTGTGTCATGGGAAGACACCGGGATTCTTGGCCCCCGGAGGAGAAGAATTCAAACCGGGGCCAGAGACGAGGCTTGATCGCTCAGAGCTTTTGTGTAATAAAGTTTTATTAAAGTATAAAGGAGATAGAGAAAGCTTCTGACATAGGCATCAGAAGGGGGCAGAAAGAGTACCCCGCTTGCTAGTGTTAGCAATGAAGTTATATACTCTAAAGAATGTCTGGAGGTTGTAAAGACCTAATTTACATTTTAAGATTTCTCAGGCAGGATGTATCCTTGAAAAGACCGGGTCTACCCCCCTAATTTACATTTTAAGATAACACTGACCTCAGGCCGAATACATTCAGATCAGATCAGATCAGTCTCTCAGTCCTGTCCGACTCTTTGTGACCCCAAGAATCGCAGCACGCCAGGCCTCCCTGTCCATCACCAACTCCCTGGAGGTCACTCAGACTCATATCCATCGAGTCAGTGATGCCATCCAGCCATCTCATCCTCTGTCGTCCCCTTCTCCTCCTGCCCCCAATCCCTCCCAGCATCAGAGTCTTCTCCAATGAGTCAGCTCTTCTCATGAGGTGGCCAAAATACTGGAGTTTCAGCTTGAGCATCATTCCTTCCAAAGAAATCCCAGGGCTGATCTTCTTCAGAATGGACTGGTTGGATCTCCTTGCAGTCCAAGGGACTCTCAAGAGTCTTCTCCAACAACACAGTTCAAAAGCATCAATTCTTCGGCGTTCAGCCTTCTTCACAGTCCAGGTCTCACATCCATACATGACCACAGGAAAGACCATAGGCTTGACTAGGTGAACCTTTGTTGGCAAAGTGATGTCTCTGCTTTTGAATATGCTATCTAGGTTGGTCATAACTTTCCTTCCAAGGAGTAAGCGTCTTTGAATTTCATGGCTGCAGTCACCATCTGCAGTGATTTGGGAGCCCAGAAAAACAAAGTCTGACACTGTTTCCACTGTTTCCCCATCTATTTCCCATGAAGTGATGGGACCAGATGCCATGATCTTCATTTTCTGAATGTTGAGCTTTAAGCCCACCTTTTCACTCTCCACTTTCATTTTCATCAAGAGGCTTTTTAGTTCCTCTTCACTTTCTGTCATAAGGGTGGTGTCATCCGCATATCTGAGGTTATTGATATTTCTCCCGGCAATCTTGATTCCAATTTGTGTTTCTTCCAGTCCAGCATTTCTCATGATGTACTCTGCATATAACTTAAATAAACAGGGTGACAATATACTGCCTTGACCTACTCCTTTTCCTATTTGGAACCAGTCTGTTGTTCCATGACCAGTTCTAACTGTTGCTTCCTGACCTGCATGCAAATTTCTCAAGAGCCAGAGCAGGTGGTCTGGTATTCCCATCTCTTTCAGAATTTTCCACAGTTTATTGTGATCCACACAGTCAAAGGCTTTGGCATAGTCAATAAAGCAGAAATAGATGTTTTTCTGGAACTCTCTTGCTTTTTCCATGATCCAGCAGATGTTGGCAATTTGATCTCTGGTTCCTCTGCCTTTTCTAAAACCAGCTTGAACATCAGGAAGTTCACAGTTCACATATTGCTGAAGCCTGGCTTGGAGAATTTTGAGCATTACTTTACTAGCGTGTGAGATGAGTGCAATTGTGTGGTAGTTTGAGCATTCTTTGGCATTGCCTTTCTTTGGGGTTGTGATGAAAACTGACCTTTTACAGTCCTGTGGCCACTGCTGAGTTTTCCAAATTAGCTGGCATATTGAGTGCAGCACTTTCACAGCATCATCTTTCAGGATTTGAAATAGCTCCACTGGAATTCCATCACCTCCACTAGCTTTGTTCATAGTGATGCTTTCTAAGGCCCACTTGACTTCACATTCCAGGATGTCTGGCTCTAGGTCAGTGATCACACCATTGTGATTATCTGGGTCATGAAGATCTTTTTTGTACAGTTTTTCTGTGTATTCTTGCCACGTCTTCTTAATATCTTCTGCTTCTGTTAGGTCCATACCATTTCTGTCCTTTATTGAGCCCATCTTTGCATGAAATGTTCCTTTGGTATCTCTGATTTTCCTGAAGAGATCCCTAGTCTTTCCCATTCTGTTGTTTTCCTCTATTTCTTTGCATTGATTGCGGAAGAAGGCTTTCTTATCTCTTCTTGCTATTCTTTGGAACTCTGCATTCAGATGTTTATATCTTTCCTTTTCTCCTTTCCTTTTTTGCTTCTCTTCTTTTCACAGCTATTTGTAAGGCCTCCCCAGACAATCATTTTGCTTTATTGCATTTCTTTTCCATGGGGATGGTCTTGATCCCTGTCTCCTGTACAATGTCACGAACCTCATTCCATAGTTCATCAGGCACTCCATCTATCAGATCTAGGCCCTTAAATCTATTTCGTACTTCCACTGTATAATCATAAGGGATTTGATTTAAGTCATACCTGAATGGTCTAGTGGTTTTCCCTACTTTCTTCAATTTCAGTCTGAATTTTGCCATAGGGAGTTCACGATCTGAGCCACAGTCAGCTCCTGGTCTTGTTTTTGCTGATTGTATAGAACTTCAAGTCTGTCTTTTCTTCCTCCTTGAGAATTCCAGACCGTCCCCTCCTTGGGGACTCCTAGACTCCTTATCAATCTGCCTAGGAAATGAGTCTCTCAGTTCCGCCAAGGCAGGCCTGACCTGCTGGCATCGAAGGTCCTCTTGGGAAAACCTGCATTCCTGACATGAGTGCCAGGGAAACCAGCAAGCAGGCCCCTGAAGCCCGGGTCATCCCAGACATCTCTGAACTTCTGAGCCTGTGGCAGCAGCCCACCCACTTCATCCCAAAAAGTGCTTGTGTCCCCCCCACCCCCAAGGGAGCAAATGGGACTGGAGTCTTCCCTCACAGGTGCCCTCCATCACAGGAAGCAGGGGAGCTGACTGCACTGATCTCTGGCAGGACCCACAGCACTACCAGCAAGAGAACCAAGTTACCACAGGAAGAGCTGGCCACATACTACTTGCCTGCCAAGCAGAGCGAAGTCACCACACAATACAGACTAGGCTTGGCGGGCCTGGTATTGGAGGAGATGGACAACACCCCCTCCCCCAGCCCTCTTGTCCAGGGACTGCAGCAGAGGTCGTGGGTTTTCACTGAGCAGCCAAGAACCAGGGACCATGACCAGGGTTTCTGCCACCCAGGAGTCTAAACTCACAGACCAGGGCAGGTGGTCAGTAAAATGCAGCCACCCAGAGGCTCGATAGGTGGGCAACCAACCAAGGTACAGTCTAAACAACACTGAGGCCAAGGGCAGCCACCCCAGTAAACAGGTCAAGGTCCCTGCCCAGGTTCAGGCCCTGAGCCAGTTCTCAGGTCTGGAACTGAGGAACAGGGATGGAGCAGGTCCCAGGGAGAAGGATGCTGCTGAACCACAGCAAGCAGATGCATGAATGCCCCCCGCCCCTCCCAAAGGGACCTTGGGCTCTGCATCAGTGACCCCATGCAGGGTGGTGGGACCATCAGAGGGGTGGAGGTTGGCAGATATGGTCAAATAGACCCTCACATGAGAGACAAGGTTAACTTTGACCCTGTGGCTGCTTCAGGAGGACCCCCTGGGCTGGGGTTTCTGAGCACAAGGGGTCAAGAAGCAATGAACATAAGGCCAGTCCCAAGGTTCTGTCAGTGGGCCTTGAGCTGGGGGAGCCTGGAATGCAGTATCCCCCAGAGCAGGTGCAAGGCTTAGTGAGACCTCTGTTGAGGAGTCCTTCAGAATCTGGAGGAACATGTGACATGAAGAAAAGATGGTAAGGCCAATTGGAAACCCTGCATGAACTCCAGCAAGTAAAAGAGAAACGCACAGAAAAACAAGGGGATACTTGCCCCACTCATGAACTGGAGAACCTTCCCACTTCTGGTGGTACCTCATGGGTATCCTCTGCTCCTGACTCCTCACACCCTATCTGTGCTTGGCCAAGTCACCACAGTGTGCACGCAAGTTCTCAAAGGGTAGCCGGACGGGGCTCTCACCAAGAGCAAGACAGTCCACTCACCAAAGTCCTTTCACCATTGGTATGGGATGGCAATGCACACTCCACACTGCCCTCCCTGCTCCTCAATCTCACAACCAAAACAATTGGACCCATTCAGTGGGCCGCAAACTGGTGTCCAGAAGCCCCTCCAGTGCTGGGGGACCTGGCACCTGGGTAGTGGTCAACCTGCCCAGATGGAAGACAGCAAAGAACATGTAGACCCAAGAGCTTGGGAATGATGGACACATGCAAACCAGCATCTCCTGAGCCCAGGTCAGACGTGATATAAAGGCCTGTGATGTGAATGCAAGTGGTGCAGCACCAGAGGCTCACAGAAGCTCCCAAGGCCCCCCCCGGGTGGTACCCAATACCCTGGGCAGGCAAGGACCTGAGTAGCTGCAGCAGAGCTGCCACCCGTGTCCACAGGTCCCATGTGTGCTGTGTCCTCTCAATGAACTGCAGAGAAACTGAGATGAAATCAGAAAGGTGTCTGGTTCCCAGGCTGGCCTTTGCATCTGGGCCATATGGAGAGGGGTACAACAAACAGGAGCTGCCCTGGGGACAGAGGGGAAGGCTGGCCAACCTCCTGGACCTAGAGGGCTGCACCTGGGCTTATCTGCCGTGCAGGAATCCAAGGCCCAGAACTAAAGTTAGCCAGGGTCCAAGGGACTGACATGGGTGTGAAGGCGTCCCCTCTCACAGGCAGAGTGCTGGGCAGCCTTTCCTCAGGGGCTGTTAGCCACAGGTGCAAAGCCTGGTGGTGGACAGCAGCCCCCAGAGGGAGGGCCTGAGGGACACACACTGGCCTGTCGGGCACGTACAGCTCTGAGAGACCAGGTGAGTACTGAGTCCATCACTAGCCTGCAAACAGAAGAGAACGAATCTGAAACACAAACAACCAGGGCAGGATGAGCACCCAGACCCCAAAAGAGTTGCCCACAACTCAGCACAAATAGGACACCCAGCTCAGTGGAAAATGGGCAACAGGCACTTCATTGAGGAAACCATATCAGCCAAGGAGGGCACGAGGGAAACAAAGAATCTGGGTTGAGCCCATTCCAAGAGAGTGCTGCCTGCAAACACACAGCAGGAGCAAGGTGGAACCCTCACCAAGCTTCAGAGACCCAAGTGGGGTGGGAGGCAGAACTTCCTGTGGCTCGGTCCACACACCTGGGCGTGTGAGGAGAGCTGGGGTCAGCAGCAGGGAAGGGATGGGTGCAGAGAAACACCAAAGAGCAGGTCCTCACAGCTCTCCCATTAGCAACGACATGTCTCTTTACTGGGCAAGGCCTCGTTGGAAACCAGGATTCGGGAGAAATAGCAGCAGCCCACCCACTGTTCACCGGACACACCCTTATGATCTGAAACCATTACCAGGAGGTTCTGGTATTGGTTTTGGGGTGTCTGGAGGCAGCTGGTAACTACTCTTGGGGAGAGAAGTGGGGCACAAGCATGAGGGAGTTGGGTGTGGTGATCGCTCGGGTCCCCACAATGCTGAGGCCTCAAATCCGGGAGGCAGTCTCTGCCCCTCAACTCATGGCTGGGAGGCTTTTTCAAGGAGAGAACAGGCAGCAGGCTGGAAGAGAAAGCACTGTTCCAACTCAACATTCCCACGGCAGCAGTTGTGTGGGTATCCAGCTAATGGGAACCAGTGAGACACTGACCTTGCCTTCCCAGGACTCAGAGACCCTCAGGGGTCCAGATTTGTGCACAGCAGCCACAGCCAGGGAGGAAGAGGGGGCCAAAGGTGGCAGCAGGAAGATTCAGGGCATTCCAGAACTCCTAGATGAGAGCACTTGACACTCAGGCAGACAGCGAAAGGGATGTTACAGTAGGACCTTGAAGGAGGACAATAGGTTGTCAGGACAAGAGGAGCCAGGGGTCCAGGGGTGGGAACTACAAGAGCTGAAGTGTGGGATCTTGGATGTGCTCTGCACAGAGCTCAGGGCCCGCACAGCCACCCAAAGTGCTGGGTGATGAGGAAGGAGACCTGGGACCACCGGAAGCCCCCTCCCAGGGCAAGATGGACAGGTTGGGGCTTAAACAGGAGGGGGCTCGGCTGCCCTTTCAATCCAGGGTTGATGAGGACAGATGTGCATGCGGTGTGACACGGAACCAATGTTGTGCAATACCAGCTGGAGAAGGAGAGAAAAGAGGGGTCCAGTCTAGTGGGGAGCCTAGGTTGACAGCACCCACCCCAGGCCATGAGGTCTGAGCTCAGCTGGTAGCAGTGGGGACAGGAAGAGGAGCATTTATTCTGATCAGGCACTTGGGAGGCAAGGACACAGCAGGGAGGGTGGCAGTCAGTAGGAGAGTCAGGTGGCTGCTCAGGGTGGGGTGAGCCCCCAGACAAGACGACGAGGACAAGAAACAGTTTTGAAGGCAAAGCTCCATTTCTCTGGGATACCTCAGGACTCAGGGGCAGCACAAAACACAGTGAGGATTTTCCTTCTCATCTGCAAAAAAAAAAAAAAAGATAGACTGTTGCTCAGCATGGGGCTAGCAGCCCCAGGGTGGCTACAAGGGAGCCAACCTGGGCTTTCAGCCCAGAGATGAGGAACTGTGCCCAGAGGCCCCACCTCTCCCAGCTTCCCTGGCCCCTGGGGTCCAATCTGAAGCTCGAATGCATTCGCTGAGGACACTGGATCACGGTCACTTTGACTCTTCCTGATTCTGGCGGACTGGACAACTGTGGCAAGGATTCAAAAGGGCACAGTCTGGATTCAAAAGGGCACAGTCTGATCTCTTCCATGGAGCTGGAGGCTCAGCCTCCATGAGATCCCCAGACCCACAGCTCCATCCCTGTCAGCCCTGCCCCACTCCCCAGTGTCTCCACCCAGGGCCCTGCCCCAACCCATATTGGTGGCTCTGCCCCGCCCCAGCCCTGCTACACCAGTGGCTCCACCCCGCCCCAGTCCCCTCCCCCACCCGCCCCACCCCACCCTGCCCCACCTCAGGCCCCATCCCCTGGTGGCCCCAATCAGCCCTGCCCCAGCCCCGCCCCATCCTTGTCCCAGCCCCACTCCCCCAGGTGGCTCCGCTCCACCCCTCCCTGTCGCCTTCTCCAGCTTTTCCTCACCCTGGTCTTTCCCACACCTGCTCCTCCCACCTGTGCCCTCTCTTCCTGCTCGGCTGCTCACTTCCTGGTCCTCTTCCAGATCCAGCTCCAGATTGCAGGTCTCGAGGCTCCTCCCAGCCTGGCCTTCTGGATGCCTCATTTGGGGGGGCTCCTATTTCATTTCCTAGGGAACAGGACCAGTGAGAGAATACGTGTTTGTTCACACGTGCGTGTTTACGTAAATGTGTGCTTGCGTAAGTGTGTGCATACTTGAGTAAGGGAGGCCGTACACACCGGAAATGAGGGGATTCAGGGTTTATGGGCGTGGCACGGCAAAGGCCAGCCACTGAAACCTGCCTGGAGTCTCATAACAGGCAACATAACAGGCAAACCAATGTCCTGCTGAGTGGCCACAGCCCAGCCATCCCAAAGCACCTGCGACTTGCTCTCCTTTCAGGAAGGTGGGACCTGCTTGGTGCATGGATGGTACTTCTGGGCAGAAGTTTCTAGGCTCTGCAACCAGGAACTTCTGCCAGGCGGCCAAGCCGTACTTTTCTGGTCCTCTCCATGGCCACAGTCCCTGCCCGCCATCCCTCCATGTGTGCATCCAAGTGATGCCCTGGGACACATGCAAAGACACCTGCAGACCTGCCCTCCAGCCTCCTTCTCTGCCCCAGGACTGTGACCTCATTGGAGCCCCACCCACCCCTGGCGAGCCACCAGGATCCGGGCCTGACCTTGCAGGGCTCAGATGTTTGTCAGCGGTTCCCCTCCTGGTGGGGCCAAACCATGAGTCCATGGAGGACCACTGACTGACTGTGGTGGCCCCTGGATCCTTCCAGAGTGGCAGTGTGAGGGGAGGAGTCTTATTTTCTTGCTCCTTGCAGGGTCTCCTGGGCTGTAAATCAGCATCACTCCTGGGGGATGGGTTTCTTTGCTGTGGGCTGAGGCATCGTGACATCCCTGTGCCAGCCCCGTGAGGACAGGCCAGCTGCTGTGATGAGCAGAACCTACCCTGAAGGAACCTGCATGTGTGTTTCTCATCAGTTGGGCCCTCCAGGGTCCCTGTGGTTGTGGGTGCCTGCCAAGGAGAAGACCGTGGTGGCTTGTTGTCCAACATTGCTGTCTTGTCACAGGTGATTTTCTCCCTGTTCCTCTGGTCCTCCAGTGGGTGAAGACGCCCAGACAAGCAGGCAGAAGAGTGTTTTCTCCTCTGGCCACCAAGCAGGCACTCTCTGCTTTGAGTGGTAGGAGTGCTTATAGCCCCTTCTTGCTCAGGGATTCCACCCACACAGGTGAGATTTGGAGGCATGCAGGAGGAAGGGGTTTGGTTGGTTCAGAAACTTAATGGCAAAAACTGGACAAACCTGGGTACAAGTCACATACCCCAGTAGAAGAGAGCAATGGCCATGACTCAGGGGTCAACCAGGTTCCCTGGTAACCAAGCCAGACTCAGTGAATAAGGTGACCCTTTGTCACCCAGCGGGTGGGCGGAGGTTCAATGGAATGATGATGCTTGACGCCATCCAGGATGTGAGGACATGGTACCCTTGCCTGTGGTTGGAGGAGTGGACACGGGGGAGCCTTTGCAGAAGACCATTTGCTGGTGTGTGTCAGCACCTTTGGGGTGTACCCTGTGCCCCTGGCCTCCTCCTGCATGGCTTTTCAGTCAGTGAGTGTGTGGTCCCATCGAGTGGCTGTATTGGCAGAATGAGATTTCCTTTCCCTTCCATCAGGAGGGAAGTGTCAGTAACTTGTGGGGCCCCCAATGCTGGGAGGTATAGACACTGTGTAAGGGGGAAAACAGACACATGAAGATGTGCAGATGTGGAGGAGTGAGCCCGAGGTGTTGGGGGTGGAGAAGCTATCCCCCATCCCCCCTTTCCCTTGCAGAGAGATGTCCAGGCAGGGCTGACCCTCTGTCTCCAATTGCTGGGAGTCACATCGAGATCGTACTGGGTGGCTCAAACTACAAACCATGTTGGTTCAGGAGGCCGGGAGCCAAGGTCAAGGTGTCGACTGATGTTGGTTCTCTTGAAGGCTGTGGGAAGAGTCTGTCCCATCTCTACCCCTCACTTCTGGGGCTTTGCTGGCATGGAGGGCGAGTCTGGACTTGGAGAGCTCTGCCTTCCTTTTCACCCCAGTTCTTCTGTGTGCCTGTCTCTAAATATGTCCTTTGTATGTGGATAGGTGTCCTGTTATAGCAAGGTCCATCCTAATGAGATCACTTGACCCCCATCACCTCTGTGAAGACCTTTCCTTTGTCTATAAGGTCATGCCAAGGTACTTGGGATTGAGACTCCAGCACCTGACTCTGAGGGGACAGGATGTGACTCCTCACACCCTACAAAGGCTCTGAGGAAGGAACACACTGGAATGTTCCAAGGATGGAAGGACGGCCTTCATGGCTACCAGGGCTGAATCCAGGGGCAAGGAGAGCAGGCCACCATGGTAGGTGCCATATCATGTGGGGCCTTGTGGGCCTGTGAGAACTGTGACTCTGCTGTGCTCAGGGAAGGAAAGGCCTGGGAGGCCCTGAGCTGGGTGCCTCTGTGATCTTGTCCCTGTCCTCACAGCCACATGGAAATGGAGTCTCCTTGCGAGGTGCTGAGACCCTTCTGAGGTTCAGATCTGCGCCTCTGCTCCTCCGCCTTCACTCTGCTCCAGTGAACAGGGACACCCCTCCAGGTACAAGAAAAGAAGTTGAGAATGGAGGTGCATGTGGTCAGTCCCTGCAGGCATGGGCTTTGTCTCTATGCGTCAGCGCCTCCTCAGCCATGGAACAAAGTGACAGTAACCTAGCAGATTATTTGAGATTTGAATTCTGTAATCCCTGCGTGGTGCCATCCCAGGCCCTGGTGATGACATGGAGCATGCCTCTTCCAGTAGTTCCTGCTCTCCTTTGTTCTTTCTTGAGGCTCTCGGCACAGGCTGGGGCATCTGTTGATAGTGGAGAAGTGGTGCAGGAAGGGCTGGGAAGAATGTGACTCCCAAAGGCATGGGGAAGACAGCCTGGCAGGGCCGTCTGAGGTCCAGGGCAGCCCCAGGGCTGAGGCCAGGTTGGTTAGCACAGATCTGCCTTCATCAGCCCTGGTTTAAGATGGAGGATCTATGGAGCATGGACAGGGATAATGCCGGGAGCTCAGGGGTGGGGTGTTCACTGGGGGTGGGGGAAGTCAAGCCCAGGACAGTGCTTGTCTGTGCTGGGAGAGGACCAAAGCCCAGCCTCTGGGCTGTGAAGCCAGGGGGCTTGACCTCTCTCCTCAGTGCTCCCAGTGTTTTGGGGCCCTCTGTCTTGGAACTCACTACATGCCTCTCTCCTGTTGTCCCACTCTCCTTCCTGACCTCCCCACAGCCTCCGTGTGATGGATGCGCCCTTTGGGTTGCCATCCACCTGTCAGCAGACCACATGGAGACAGATGGAAGGAATAAGCCCTCTCTGACAACACCCCCATTCTGTGTCAGCAGACATGGAGGAAGCTCAAGCAAGTGGAGCTGAGGTCTGGCCTGGGGCTGAGGTCCAGCCCAGGGCTATGAGCTTGGCGGCCGCTGTGTCAGGCTCCTGAACTTTGTGGTTCCGTGTATCTGCAGCCACATGAGGTCCTGGGAGCCCTGGGAGATGAAGTTTGGTTGTCTGTCCTTCTGGAAGCCTTATGAAGGTTTCGTCTTAAACAGTGTCAAGACCCTTGAGATGCGTTGGTGGCCCATGCTATGGTGGCTACCAGCACTGTACCCTGGCTGTCCACATGGTGCACCGGGACTGGGAGGACGCTGCCTGGCAGGAGCTGCTGGAGCAGAGGCTGGGGATGAGCCCCGCCCAGATCCTGGCCTTGCTACAGGATGGGGATAAGTTTGGCCATAGAGTGATTGCAGGCAGTTGACGTCCTGCCCTGCACTGCCTCCAAGGCCCTGGGTGCTGCCCTGGATCTCAGCCGGGTTATGCTCATTTGTTTTCTTTTTAACTGGTTTTTTTGGGGGGAGTGGGGGGAGCTGAGGTTTCTTCATAGGGACAGCGAGGGTCCCTGGGCTGGGTGACGGTGACTGAAGTGCTTGACCCCCACTCTGGGCCCCAGTCCCTGTTTGTGCTCTGAGGAAGAGGCACATCCAGGTCTGCATATGGCACTTGTCTCTGTGTTTATCTGTGTGTGTATCCCCACATGTGTGTGTGTGCCTGGAAGAGACCATAGACGGGAAGGTACCCAGCCTGGGTTCCATACCCCCACTGCCTGCAGCTGTGCCTGAGCAAGTCCCCTGACTACCCAGGAGTGAGGCCCCACAGCAACACCTGTCTTCTGGTGAATCTCTTAGGGACCTATGTCCCCAGGCTCCCTGCCAGGGCCCTCCTGCTCTGTCCCTGCAGCCTGCAGTGGGCAGACTGAGAACTGCCTATGGCCTGGTGGGTTCATGGAGCACCAGGCCTCTCCTTTTCATTTCATTCCCTCCTCACTTGGCCTCACCCCGAATTCCCTTTGCCCAGGTGAGTCCATCTGAAATGTTCAACCAGAGGACCCAGTTGACCTCAGGTCCCCTCCTTAATATGGTCTTAATCTCTAGCAAGTGTGACTTTGAGTCACCTTGTTCTCCTTCTATGTCCTGTCTTTGTACACAGGTCTCATGGATATTGGGGACACTTTGCTGTGCCCAGAAAACCTAGACTTGATGAGGTGGAGGAGCTAGAGAATCAAGCCCTGCAATCCAAACTGGAACAGAAGTACCTGACTGTGCTCACCACCCCTGCTGGCTGCTGCAGCCCATCCCTGGGAGGGGTGGTAAGGATATCTTCTAGGTGGACATCCCGGAGCACCTGATCCCCTTTGAGGAGGAGGCCTGTCCAGGCTGGGCTCTCGAGAGGAAGGTGACCAAGAGACCTGCACATAGTGACACTGTCCAGTCACCGCTGTGCCCTGGACATGGTTCAGGTCTAAATAAGCCCCACCCTGGGATGTGCTGCAAACTTGGTGCAGGTCAGGGGGCCGGGACACCCCTCGTGTGGTGCTGCTCTGGACTCAGCGTGAGTCTCCATTACCTTGACCTTTACGATAAAATGGTGCTGCCACTCGTTTTGGCCCTGCTGGGTCTGGGTGGTTGAGAGAAATGTGTTGTTAGGAAACCAGTCAGTGTTTTTCCCTCTATGTTCTGGTCCAAACACCCCGATGTTGGAACAGTGACCAGGGGGTGATGGGGAAGGCTGGGGGCTGGGCTGAGCATGAGCAGCCAGAGAGGCCTTTGGCAGGCAGAGAGGCCCAGTGGCCCTGAAACAGGATGCGGTGTGTCCTTGCAGGTGACCCTTGCCCTGCTGTAAAGTGTCCCTTGGGTCACAAAGTGTGTGTGTTGGTTACAGTGTCTGGCCATTCCTGATCCAAAGACAGGCTCCTAAATACAGCTGTGAGGGCAGAATGACAAGGGCTAGTGTTCACCTTGTCAAACCTTGTACTTGTCTTTGGGTTTGGGGTCATGTGCTTACAAGGCCCTTGGCTGGTGGGGTGACCCTGCTTTCTGGTGGGCCTCTTGGGGAGGGCCCTGGATCAGGAGCTGGAGACAGATGCTCAGCTGCTAACCAGAAACTTGTGGCATTGTCGGGGGACCCAGGAGGAGCCCCTTCTGCTTCAGGGTACATGACTCATGAAAGGTGATGCCCCTATGGTCAGGAGCCAGACTGGCACTTCTACTATGTGTCAGGCAAGGCCCAGGGACCAGCCCATCCTGGGCTGGCCTCAGCGCTCTGCTTGGGAGCCACACTCTTGGCTGAGGGTGTGAAATGCTGCTGCTTCAGATGAAAAGGGACCATGGGGACTGGACTGAGGCCTGCCTGGGGCGTGGGCTTCCAGCCTCATCTAGCTCACCCAGTGCCGTGTGTGAATAGCATGGACAGATAGAAAGAACACAGACTTGCAGTTGTCATTCAATTCTTTATTTACTCCTGTGGAGTTTTGCTATACTTTATTAGACCCAGAAATATATTTTTGATTACAAGAGAGTGCTTTTGAGTGTCCTTGGGGTCCTGGCAGCTCAGGGATAGGGTTGTTCTTGAACTGCTCACAGAGGGCACATTTGTAATCTGAGGACTCCTACTGCTCCTCCTTTGCCTCTGCTGCTGCTGCTGCTGCTAAGTCTCTTCAGTCGTGTCCGACTCTGTACGACCCCATAGACGGCAGCCTATCAGGCTCCCCCGTCCCTGGGATTCTCCAGGCAAGAACACTGGAGTGGGTTGCCATTTCCTTCTCCAATGCATGAAAGTGAAAAGCAAAAGTGAAGTCATTCAGTCGTGTCTGACTCTTAGCGACCTCATGGACTGTAGCCCACCAGGCTCCTCCGTCCATGGGATTTTCCAGGCAAGAGTACTGGAGTGGGGTGCCATTGAGTGCCTCAGAGGCCTCATCTTGGGCCACAACTGAAACAGCCGCCATCATGATGCAAAAATAGGTGTTGTACATAGTCATCATTGAACCATAACCTGGGTACCCTGAGGGGCTCTCGGGCAGTTACCCTGAGGTGTCCCTTCCAGCAGTAGCTAGAGATACAGATGTGGCTTTACTGGACATGTCCTCACCACTGAGGCTGTCCTGCTCACTGGGGAGATGGTTTGCCCCGACCCGCAAAGCTACACTGCCCATAAACCAAAGGCCACAGAACGCAAATGAGAACTGGCCAGGGATTCCATGAGCAGCTGCCATTCTCTCCTGGGGCTTCTTGTCAGCCTCTTGGGTGGACTCATGATGGAATCAAGGAAAGTGTCTGGTCGCCACTGCATGCTTCTTTCTCTTTGGGGTCGTTGTTGTGCTGGTGATGAGCTAAGCAGTTGTTCTGGGATTGTCTTTCCACCGGATGTTCTATAGGAGGAGAGGCTCTCTGAAAGTTGGAGTTGCGATAGATCTAAAAGGAAATGAATCACTTTAGCTTTGGGGAGAATAGCTGTTCCTCACTGCCCTCCTCCCCACCTCTGTCCCAGCCTTGCTAACTGTGAAGACAAGGTCTCTTCATTCCTGGCAGGTTATGAGGCCCAAGAAAGGGCTCTCCCTAGATCTCCCCTGGGGCCAGCCTCAGTTGAGGTGTTACTGGTGGTCCCTGACATCAACTGGGCTCTCAGGGTCTGGAGTCACCCCTGCGGGTCCTAAGGGGATTCGTGGAACATGAAAAGCCCTGCTTTCTCCTCTTTCCTTAACTACCCTCTCACAAGAAAAAATTCTCCTAAGAAATGAAACCTGTCCAGCACTTGGCTCATCAAGTCTAGTCTCCCTGGAAGGGCTTTCTATATTACCATCATCTTCTTCTTCCCTGCAGAGTGACCCGGAGGGCGGATGTTACTGAACCCTTACAGGTTCTGTTCACGGATGAAGCTTTGGATGCTGTCTGTCTCAAAGATGCTGTTTGTACCTCTGCGCTGAAGGACCTCCTTCTGGAAGAGATCTGCTTCGATGACCACCGTGTCTCCCTTCTTGTTCCAGTGCACAGAGGTGAAGGCTGCATCCTCCATGATCACCCAGAGCTTCCTGGGGAAGGACAGCCTGAGGATGGTGTTGTTCTCTTCCTTGTTGGCCGTTACTGGGTTAGGGCTCTGTGGGGGGCACGTTATCTTGGGAGCCTGGATCTAGGCTCTCTGGTTGGTCCCACTGCTTTCTACAAAGCCTCCCCTGAATCTACTTTTGGATCTGGGGAGACACGAAGGTGGTGCCCTGCTGCAGGTGCCCCGTCAGTTGATGGGGCCAGTGGGGCTGTGTGTGCCTTATGGGAACTCCGACTAGCCGTGGAGCCAATCTAGCTCAGGAGCATTTTCTACTGAAGCAGTGAACACTCAGGGCAGAAGGGCCTCAGACCAGGGTCGAGGTGCCCCATAAATACTCTCTGGAGATTCTAGAATCTGGGTCATGGGACAGGCAGCCAATTAAGTGGTCAGCTTCCTTAACTGGTTCATGATGTCACAGAGGTGATATGGAGAGGCAGCCCCAGCCCAGTGTGGGGGAGGGAGTCTGGGGATGGAGATGGGATCCCCAACTTGTCTCTTGTCTGAAAGTACAGAAAAGTATGTTTCAGGTTGCCTGAAAAGACTCCCATCTGCTGCCAGGCCCCTTGTTTCAGGGGGCCAGGCCCTGGATGGGTTGACAAATGTGCCCCTGTTCCACCCCCTCCCTACCAACGGGGAGGGCTATGGTTGGCTTCTGCTAAAGGGCCAGGCCCTGGTGAGTTCTGGCTCGGCTATCACTGGGAGAGACCCAAGGGGTCAGATAGGCTCCTGGCAACTGTCCCTTCCAGAAGATGGGGTCCATAGGGGGCTGTTTGGCCTAGCCTGATTTGGTGGTCCCACCCCGCACACCCTCGGCTGTGGCCTTGCCCCTCTTCTGGCTTTGGCCTCTTCTGAATGGTACTGTCAGTTGGTAGGTCCCATTCAGATGGCCCCAAAGTCAGAGTCCTGTGGTCCTGCCCTCACTGCCCCTCAGGTCAAGCTGTCCCCACAGGAGGGCTGTGTTTGAGCACAGTGGGAGTGACTTCACATTCCACTTGCCTGTTCCCCAAGTACCTGAGACACAGACTCCCCAGGATGCTGTGTGGTAGCGTACAGCCAGGTGCTCTGCTGAACTTGCAGCCTCCTGAGCTCTGCCTACTCCCAGACATCATCCCACTGCAGATCACAGGGTTCTGTCTTCAGTTTCCATTTTTTTCCCATAAAGATTGCTTTTGTGGCCATAGGGTCCTCACTTTGGGAACACCTATGTGTGCTTTTCTCGACCTCTTTCCAGAGCCTTGGATTCAGCCACCCTGGAGACTGCCTCAAAATTACTGTTTCCTTTCATCAGTGCAGTGATTGGGCTTCTGCTACCCCTGGTCCTGCCTACCATGTCCAACTTGTGTGTCTGTGGGTACCTGCCCTTTGAAGGACTTGATTAGGGGCTCAAGGTACAGCCTCTTTTGTTTAAAACAAGCACTTCACTGGTCCTCTCTGAGACCATCTCTAATCTTCTCTGCCCCTGCTGCTGTCCCCACCACCACTGTGGACCTGTTCTCCCTTACCCAGATGGCAGGTACATCAAATGATTTAGTTGGCTCACAGGTTGGGCACTTTTCAAGAGGCCTCCTACACACACACTCACTCCCAGGGACGTGTCTGACTTGTTGAGTGAGATGTGACCAAAGGAAGCCCCGTCTACCTGTATTTGAAAATGGGTGAGAGTGGGACAGGATGAAACTCCAGTGAGTGTCATCTGTCTTCACCACACATGGAAGATAGGGCAGAGGGTTTGGAGATGCATGTTCTCTGACCTTTGTGGGTCACTGGTCTTCAAAATCACCATGTAAGGGACAGACTGGCACCTTGGAAAGGCCCATGTGTGAGGACCATTTAGTACTGTCCCCCTAGAGACTGTGTCCCCCCCCAGTTCTGCCACTCAGCAAGGCCATTTGCCCTGTGTGAGGGCTACTGCCTGGTGTTTGAAAGGGGAGAGCTAAGAGGATTTGGAAGAGGCTCACCCAGGGCCTTTCAGCCTGAGGACTGGCGGTCAGAATGGAGGTCGCAGGCCTCGACCTGGGCTTGCTCCCTTGCCTTTGCACTCCTAAACAGGTTGACAAAACATTCTTTCAGGTTGGCTCATTGGACTGGAATACAGCCCTGGAGGCTGTGATCATTGGTGGGGGCCCTGGTGGGTCCTCTGAAGGGGACCAAAGACCATGGTATCTGTGGCAGCCTGGTTAGGTGGCCTTTCCTGTCCCCCCAACTTGGGGCCCCTCCTCACTCCCTGGGTCCTGAGGGAGCTGCCTTTTCTGTCCCCTCCAGTCACCACCCGAGCCCTGGCAGTGGATTTGCATGGGACTGAGGAGTTTCTGTCAGCTTTGGCTCAGGATACTTGCGTTGTGTACACACAAGCCCTCATGATGTCTGAGACCTGCCCTTCTCAGCCTCACTCTCCTGCCCTTGTGCTTGTGGTCCATGCCCTGGTGTGCCCAGCCCAGAAGACCTCCAGGTGCTCTGCACCCTCACTGTGCCTGTGGAGACCTAGAGTCTTAGGGGTCTGCCCATGTCAACTTTTCTCCTGTATCAGAGGAAGCTCCTGTAGGGGCCTTATCCTAGTGGGCACTGGGGCCATAAGGTCAGACCCTCCTTCCCTCCTTCTCGGTGAGGAGCTGATCAGCCTGGCAGGTTCAGTTGGGTAGCAGGCCCCATGGCAGCAACAGGGGCAGGGTGACACACTCAGGTGGGAGGTGCTGGGACTGGACAGAGATGCCAGCCCCTGACAGAGTCAGTTTTCAGCAAAGCACAGAGCAGCCCCACAGTGCTTCTGATTCTCCTTGTCCCCTTCCTTCCACAGACCTGCTTTTTGTCACCTGAGAGGTATTGTGTAGCACTGAGAAAAGAAAGTCATGAGAAGTCAGAAGGTGAGGTAGTTTCCTGGGGTGGGCAGGAAGGGTGGGGGCTCCAGAGGAGTTGAGACCAAGGCTCTGAGCCCACCCAGGCCCTCACTAGCATGTGATCCTGGGAAGATGCCCAAGCCCCATGGCCTAAGTTCATCTGTGAAAACAGCTGGTTTGAGGAACCCATATGCTGGGCTGCAGAATGTGCCTGAGGTACAGAATGCTGCTGGCAGGGCCTGGCGGCCATTGGCACTGTGATAGCATGGCAGGAATCTCTCACACTTGCCCACAGACACTTCTCCACTTGCCACTGTGGGAAGGGGTTGGGTGCTCTGTGGTCCAGGGCATGTCACAGAATATACACCTCAATAGGATGTTGAATAGCTAATCAGCCAAACATCAGATCAGATCAGATCAGTCGCTCAGTCGTGTCCGACTCTTTGCGACCCCATGAACTGCAGCACGCCAGGCCTCCCTATCCATCACCAGCTCTCGGAGGTCACTCAGACTCACATTCATCGAGTCAGTGATGCCATCCAGCCATCTCATCCTCTGTCATCCCCTTCTCCTCCTGCCCTCAATCCCTCCCAGCATCAGAGTCTTCTCCAATGAGTCAACTCTTCGCATGAGGTGGCCAAAATACTGGAGTTTCAGCTTTAGCATCATTCCTTCCAAAGAAATCCCAGGGCTGATCTCCTTCAGAATGGACCGGTTGGATCTCTTTGCAGTCCAAGGGACTCTCAAGAGTCTTCTCCAACACCACAGTTCAAAAGCATCAATTCTTCGGTGCTCAGCCTTCTTCACAGTCCAGCTCTCACATCCATACATGACCACAGGAAAGACCATAGCCTTGACTAGGCGAATCTTTGTTGGCAAAATGATATCTCTGCTTTTGAATATGCTATCTAGGTTGGTCATAACTTTCCTTCCAAGGAGTAAGCGTCTTTTAATTTCATGGCTGCAGTCACCATCTGCAGTGATTTTGGAGCCCAGAAAAATAAAGTCTGACACTGTTTTCACTGTTTCTCCATCTATTTCCCATGTAGTGATGGGACCAGATGCCAATGATTCATAAATAAAACAAGGTAACTTTTCCAGTTAGGCCATAGTGGACCATAGTATTATTAGCTCTGCTGCTGCTGCTGCAGCTGCATCACTTCAGTCATGTCTTCAGTCGACTCTGTGCAACCCTAGAGACGGCAGCCCACCAGGCTCCCCCATCCCTGGGATTCTCCAGGCAAGAACACTGGAGTGGGTTGCCATTTCCTTCTCCAATCCATGAAAGTGAAAAGTGAAAGTGAAGTCGCTCAGTCATGTCCGACTCCTAGCGACCCCATGGACTGCAGTACCAGGCTCCTCCATCCGTGGGATTTGCCAGGCAAGAGTACTAGAGTGGGTTGCCATTGACTTCTCCATTATTATCTCAGTCACATTCAATTCTTTGAGACTCCACGGACTATAGACCACCCATGTCCTCTGTCCATGGAATTCTCCAGGCAAGAATCCTGGAGGGGGTTGCCATACCCTACTCCAGGTGATCTTCCTGACTCAGGACTTGAGCCCAGGTATCACACAATGCAAGCATGTTTTTATCCTTTGAGCTACCCCAGAAGCCCCATTTCCAGTTACAGGGCCTGTTAATTTTGGGTGTTGAGGAGTGTTCCAGCAGGAACACCTGTTCCAGCAGGTAAAACAAGAACCAGTCTTTGCCTCTGTCCCAGCTGGTCTTCCATCCAAACCATTATATTCCTTCATTGCATCCCGACAAAGTTAAAGTGATTAATGGCCAATTACAAAAAGAGATAATTTAAAGCTCATTAACACCTTGGGTTCTGGATCTGCAGTACCAGGAAAGAGAGGGTAGTTCCATGGATTGCTTGGGCATCACTTCAAGGGAGTGTGACCAATGTTCTCCAGGATTCCTTGCAGATATGGGGTGGAAAACACCTCCTTTACCCATGTGGTCAACAGCAATGTGACAAGAGCCAGGACCCCTTCCTTCCTGCCCCAGAAAGAGATCTCTCTGGGCTTTATCCAAGATGCAAAAGGACACCTCACAGCAAGGATCCCTTTCAGACTTTCCCATCACTCCCAAGACACAATGCAATACTGAGGGGTGCCACCACCCAGCCTCATCACAATCACCTCTCACAGAAGGAACCCAGCTTTCCAAGGCCCCACACCATCCTGGCTCAGGCACCAATCCACGGGTGCTCCTCCTGGAGCCTCACCACCCTGCTTCGTGTTGCCTCGTTCTATGGGACTAGTGGACGTCTCTCCAACTTCCTCTTGTGACTCTGGCTCCTAGACCATTGCTCTAGGAGTGAGGGTTGTCCTGCTTCTCCTAGCTCCCCACTGCTAACACAGCCTTTCAGGGAGCAGAGGCTCTGTAAAGGTCTTTGAAATAAATGAGCCAGTGGGCAGGTGGCTCAGATTAGTTGTCTTCTACTTCCTTAAATAACCCAGACAAATCCAAATAAAGAGAGATAACTTAGTTTTTGAGAATGATACCCAAAAAGGACAGAAACATGAATTCACTATGATCACTTTATCTTACCCCATTAATATTGCTGTTAAGTAAGCTTATGTTTCCAAAACAGTTCTAATTCCAATTCCAATGTATCCCTTTCAGGATCACAGAACAAAATGGAAGAATGCCCAATCTCTTTTATAAAAGAGCAAAACTCTTGTACTTGAAATGGGTAACCACAAACACATTTTGATCCTCATCATTCACAACCTAAGACATTAAAGGTTATTTAGCCTTCTATTAAACTATCAAAGTTTGGAAATTTTGTAATGAAAACAGAGATGAATCTCCATGTTATTGTAGTCATGAGGAACCCAAAGATGCTACAAACCAGTTCCCCCAACTGGCTCAGTCCCTCACTTCTGAGAAGGCTGACCGCCCCTCTTCAATCACAGAAGGAAGTATCACCTGGCTGCTGCTCTGACTCAGGCCCCCTTTTTGTCCCTCAAAGCACTTTGGTTGACTCTGAGCAGAAACGCCATGACTTGCCACTGGCTGGTCTCCACATAGGCTCAGGGACCCCACAGGAACTAATAGCATGCAGAGTGGCTGCTCTCCCCAGGGGTGGAGGAGGCCAAGGGGGATGCAGCCTCCCCTGCCTCAGCCCCCAAGAGCTGTGCCTCCACTGGGCCCTGGGCCTCACCTGGGTCCTCAAGGTCTTACTCAGGCTTGCTTGGCTTCTCAGCTCACTCATCTTGACCACAAGCATGATCCCTGGTATCCAACCACAGACAGGAGTGACACAGGGGGACAGATTGGAACCACGGGCCTCGGCTGAGAAATGCATCCTGGATGGTCTGACACAGGCCACTTAAAGTCTCCTCTTGAGGGGTCCCCATGTCTTCCCTCAGGATCCTCACCTAAACTCCTTCAGAACCTAAGACTCTCCTCTTCAATCTCTGAGGCCCCTGCCCCTTAAATAAACTCTCCAATGTTCCTGAGACCTTGTTCTCATGCAGCCCCAGGCTGACAGTAGGTTCTGGGACCTGTGGGGCTCCCTGTGTCCTCAATCAAGGTCCTCATCTTGAGTCCTGGCAGTTCCGGGGATGCCCCTTGTGTTGATTGGAGGTGGGACTCTCACACCAAGGCCTTCACTGCATCAAGACCCTCAGGGGAGAGTCTGTGGACACGAAGTCAGGGCTCCATGTCCAGGGTTTCCGAGAGCTGAGATGATGCCCCTGGCCATCCTCAACTCTCCTTCTGCTCTTCACTTTGACTCTCAGCAGGTGTGGGTACCACCTCTCACCTCGACATTGTTCCCCTTAGATCCAGGCCCTCCCTAGCCAGGACCCCTGAGAGGCAAGTTGGAGTAGGTGGCTCATTCCCCCAACCCTGCTGGGGACTCCAGGGCTGAGAACATTGATGACCTGGATGTCCTGGGGTACAAATGCCCCCACAGGGTTCTACCTTGACTCCTACCTTACTCTGCTGTCCTGAACCCAGGCACCTAACACAGGCCCTCACTTCTCCCTCCCATTGGGATCAGTGATGTCACATCTGGACGCCTTTCCCCCTGGTCTCCCAGGGCTGTCAGGAGGGAAGCACATATATATTCCCTGGGGACCCTCAGTCTCCTCTGGTTCTCACCTCGAGTCTCCGCAGGACAAGGGCTCCTCCATCTGCCCACCTGTGAATGCTCCCCAAAGACCAAGCCTCTGAATCCCTGAGCTCACTGAGGAAGTGAGGGGGCATGGGGTCTCAGCCTGACAGCCCAGACCAGGGTCCCCAAGAGGCCCAGTAGGGGTGGAGTTGTATTCTATGGGGCCTTCTGTTCTGGGGTGCCTGAACCCCCTCATCCTCACTCAGGAAGGGGCATCCTTAATCCTTGAGAGAAGGCTACAGTCCCAGCACAGATGCTGGATGGGGCCTGCTATGCCCATGACCATGGTGGAGCACAGGGAACCACTCACCTTCACATGGGGTCCCCTCAGCAGTCACCAGATTTAGCAAACTTTTGTATAAAAGATATTGTTTTAGCTCAAGGGGTAAGGAGTGGCAGGTGAGTTAGTAAGAATCCAGCTGCCTGGAGATAGCCTTGGACCATCAGAGTGACTTTAGACTCCCACTCTAAGTGTGGGTGTGTCCTGCTTTACCCAGTGTCCCCACTGCTAATGCAGGGCCTTCCACAGAAGAGGCTCCATGAAGGTCTGTGAAATAAATGAGCCAGGGATTGTTGAGGTATTTTAATGGACCAGAATCTGGTGATGCAGAGTCAACCAATAAGGAAGTAACGGAGAGAGAAAGAGGCTGATATTCCTTGGTTTATACAGAAAGCCAATAAAGTCCCTGACATGGGGTTTGTTCTGTTCACGGAGGCCTCAGGCGCCCCCTCAATGGGGTGAAGGCGCAGAGCACCTTCTCAAGAGGATCTTAGAAGCCTGGGCAGGAAAGTGAACTCAGAGAGCCTCTGCACTCCAAAGAAATAGCCTGAGAGAGAGAAGGAGGAAGAGAGGGAGGGAGGGAGGGAGGGAGGGACCAAAGCTCTGATGGAGCAAAGATGTTTTAATCAACATGGTGTGGGCATATATACTGTAGTTATGCTCAACAAAGATAAAGATTAAAATTTCAGATTTACAAAACATAGGCAATCCATATTAAAGAGAGAGAGAGAGCTGTAAATAATCACTTTTACTATATGGTTCATAAAAAGGAAGAGGGTACTTATCACCATATAGAAAAACTAATGAAGGGAATGCCTGGATTCCTCAGCCCTGGGAGAGGCTTGCCTCTCCTCTAAATTGCTGAATATTCAGGAATTAATAAGGAACAGAGAATTCCTGACAGATCCAAAATAGCACACAGAAAGCCTACTGTTAAGTGCTTCCTGACAAGGAATCAGGGGGCTTATTAATCTCATCAATTTCCTCCTACTTTCTTAAATAATATCCAGCAAAATCCAAGTAAACAGACATGAGTTAGCTGTAGAAAAGTACAGACTAAAAGTATAAGAAGCAAGAATTCACTAAAATAATTTCCTTTATTATTTTCTAATTCTTCCACCAACTGTATACTGCTAAGTAAGTTTACATGTGCAAAATAATTGTAATTCTAATCCATGTTACCTTGCTCAGGTTCACAAAATAAAATGAGACCGTTTCCAATCTCTTTTACAAAACAGCAAAACTCTGGTCCTTAAACTGGGTCCTTAAACTTGAATCACAAATTCAAGTGTGATCAATTTCATTCACAAGTTATATATTGAAATTTATTAAGTTTTAAGCTGAAAAAAAATTTGAACATTTCCTAAAGAAAACAGAGATGAATCTCCATATCATCGTGGAGAACAGGAAGCCAAAAGTACTACATACTGGGTTTCCCCAACTGACCTGGGCCCACACTATTGAGAAGGCTGACTGCTGCCTCTTCAATCACAGATGGAAGGATCACCTGGCTGCTTCTCTGGCTCAGGGCCCCTCTTCCTCCTCCCTCACAGCCTCTGCAGATAGGGGTTGGAAGACCCTTGAAATCCTTTTGTTGTCCTTGAGCAGATATTCTGTTGCTTGCCACTTGCTAGTCTCTGCATAGGCCCGGGGACCCCACAGGAACTCATAGTGAGTAAGGTCACTGTCAAGCACCTGCCGGTACTCCAGGTAACCTTCCTGCACCCACACATGGGTCTGCAGCTTCCTGGGCTCCCCAAAAACAGATTGCTCCCACCTGGGACATACCCCCATTCTGCTGAGTGCTTCCCAGACCACTTCCTCAGGGGGTACAGTCTCCATTTCAGATGATCAGGCTGAGGACCAGCACCAAGAGTCCAGCCTTGGGCATGCTCTGCCCACTGCTCTACATTGCATCACAGGTAAGGCCCAGGGTGGGGACCAAGATGTAAATGTGCTCCCTGGGGTCCACCTCCTTCACCACCATGCCGAAGACCAGCTGCCAGGCATGAGGTGGCTTTACAGAAGACCACAGGGAAGTGGTCCTGATTACCCATGAGGATTGTATTCAGTACTTTGGTCTTAAAAGTCAGCTCTTTGGCACAATACTTGAAGAACAGAAACTTCACCAGGTTAGCCATCATCTCCTTCAGAGCTTCCTGGGGCAAGACCTCCACAGGGGTGGAGGAGGAGACTGATGGAGAGGAGGCTGAGGGGGCTGCAGCCTTCCCTGCCTCAGACCCCAGGATCTGCACCTCTACCTGGCCCTGGAGATTGCCTGGATCTTGAAGGTCTTCCTCAAGTTTGCTCAGCTCACTCATCTTGATCCTAAGTGTAATGCCTGGGATTGAACCACAGACAGGAGTAAGGCAGGGGGACAGACATAGACCACATGTCTGGAGGAGAGAGGGGGTGTGAGTGGCCTCACCTGAGAAACGCACCCTGGGCAGTCTGACACAGGCCACTTACAGGTCTCCTCTTGAGGGGTGATCTCGAGCCTCACAGGGGTGCTCTTCCTGGGCAGCTGGACACCTGACTACCTGAAGGAGGAAGGGCAATGTCTCCCCAGGGTGCAGGCAGAACAGCTAGAGGTTCCTGGGCTGTCAGGGTGTGGGGATATGGGCTTTGTGGTTTCCCTCTGTTCTGGGAAAGGGGAGGCCCTGGTGCACACTCACGACACCCTCCTCACCTTGACTCCTGGCACTGCCTGGACCTCCTCTGCTCTCTGACCTCAGGACACGGGCCTCAGACCTCTGCTTCACCCTCCTGCTTCCTGGAGCTCCTGTGAGAGACATGGAGGGGACACCTCAGGGGTAGACTGAGACATATCTCTGGGCCTTCCATGCTGGTAGGAGGGGGGACTCTGAGAGGTCCCCCAGTTGTGGGGTGGGAGGTCCCTTCAGGGCTTCCTTGTAGTGCTCACCTTTCCCCTGGCACAACCTATTCCCTCCCCTTTGGGGGCCTGCAGGGAAACACAGAACAAGATCCTGAGTCTGAGCAGAAAGTGGTGATGGACCCTATATGTGGCTGCACTTGCCCAGGGCCTCCTGTGGATTCTAGGTTGGGGAGATGCCCGATCCTCATCTCCTCCTCATCTCCTTCCTGGCCTCCCAAAACTGACCACAGTGACAGGACAGGAGTCTGCTCAGTTATCCTTCTGGATCCATGGAGTATACGCTCTGAGGACCTGAACACTCCCCACTGTGGCCGAACACCTCAGATCCTGAGGTCCCTAAGCCATAGGTCAGGAAACTGCTCACTCCTACTCTGAGGCCTCCAAGATCCCCATCAAAGGCAAGGATACCTCCCTGTCTTAAGGTCTAACCACCTCTGTCATTCCTAGCATGGAGCCTGGACTCAGGCAGGGTCTAAGATTGTCCCATCCACCATTTTGAGACCTCACTGCTTTCACGAGGTCCCCAGTCCTCTGAGACACCCATGTCAAGAATTCAGAGAGGCCTAGTGTGATCTGTCTCACACAAGGGTCTCCAAGGGCTGACTACAGGGGTGGGGACTTGTGGGGTTCTGTTGGTCCTCACTCAGGGTCCCCTATGTCCTCTTTTAGGCACCTCAACTTGCCTCTGGGCAGGACCTGGGATTCTTGCCTCTCCCCAGCTGAAGCCCAGCCCCTTACACCAGGGCCCCATTTCTCCAAGACCTAGATGTCAGGAAGTCAGACCATGCCTATTGCACTCATCATACCCCATGATAGCCCTGGACTGACAACAGAGGCAGGCTTCTCTGAGGTCTCCTCTGAATTGGGGTTCAGGGTCCTCTAGTTCCTCCTCAGGATCCTCAACTTGAAACCCTGCCAGACCTGGGAATCGGCCCACCTGAGGCCTTGCCCCATATGTGAGGTCCCCAGTCTGAGACCTTGATGTCAGGAAGTCTGGCAGGATGTCAGATGTCTAATGCACTCATCGTAACCCAGGGCCACCAAGGACTGACAGCAGGGACCGGCTTCCCTTGGTCTCCTCTGATTGGGGTCCAGCATCCCCTCAGTCCTCCCTCAGGGTCCTCACCTAAACTGCTTCAGAACCTAAGACTCTCCCCCTCCAATCTCTGAGACCTCACCCCTTGTATCAAGTCTCCAGTGTCTCTGAGACCTGGTACTCATATCCCCACCAGAGTCGCCCTGGGCTGACAGCAGGTTCTTGGGACCTGTGGGATTCCTTGTGTCCTCCATCAAGGTCCTCATCTTGAGCCCTGGCAGGTCTAGGGATGCCCCTTGTGTTGACCAGAGGTGGGACCCTCACACCAAGGCCATCCCTTCACTGGGACTCCCCCCTCCCCAGGGGGAGTCTGTAGACACGACATCAAGGCTCCATGCCCAGGGCTTCCCAGAGCTGAGATGATGCCCCTGGACATTCCTCAACCCTCCTTCTGCTCTTCACTTTGACTCTCAGCAGATCTGGACACCACCCTCCGTCCCTGACCTTGCTCCCCTTATAACCAGGCCCTCCCTAGCCAGGACCCCTGAGAGGCAAGCAGGAGTAAGGGGCTCATTCTTACAACCCTGCCAGGATCTCTCAGGGCTGAAAGCACTGACGACTTGGATATCCTGGGGTACCAGAGCCCCTTTCAGAGTTCTACCTTGACTCCTAGCACAGCTGGGTTCCTTCGCTCTGCTGACCTTACCCGGGCACCTGACCCAGGCACCTGACCCAGGCCCTCACTTCTCCCCGCCCGTCAGGATCCGTGAGATTACATGTGAATGCCACACCACCTGGTTCGCCAGGATTGTCGAGAGGGTGGCACATGCATCTCCTGGGGACCCTCAGTCTCCTTTAGTCCTCACATCGAGTCTTCACAGGATGTGGGCACCTCCCTCTGCCCACCTGAGATTGTGCCCTGAAGACCAAGCCTCTGACACCCTGAGTTCACTGAGGAAGTGAGAGGGTGTGGGGTCTCAGCTTGACAGCCCTGACCAGGGCCCCCAGAAATCCCAGTCAGTGTTGAGTTGTGTTCTATAGTGTCTGCTGTTCTGGGGTGACTGGAACCCCCTCGTCCTCTTTCAGGAGGGTCCTCCTTAAACCTTGAGAGAAGGCTGCAGCTCTAGCACAGATGCTGGATAGGGGATTGCTGTGCCCATGAGTGGGGGGGTGGGTGCGGCACAGGGAACCACCGTCTTCCCATGGGTGCCCCTCAGTGTCACCGGACTTCAGAAACTTTTGTAGAAATGATGTTGTTTTAGCTGAAGTGGGTGAGCAGCAGCAGGTGTTAGCAAGAACTCAGTAGCCTGGAGATGGCCTTGGCCATTCATACTGAGTTCACACTTCTCCTACCTGAGGTATCCCCAGGGTAGTCTCCTGGTGGCTCTCTTCCACTGGTCTGCATGGATGCCCTCCCCTACCATGGGTTCTTCCTGTGCAGAGTGGCCAGAGGAGCTCTCGGGGCCAAGAACTCCTGAGTCATGGGTTCTAAGTCCCCACTGATCGGGCGACTTTAGACTCTTCCACCAGGAAGGAGAGATATTCAAGAGGAGTGTGGGTGGCTGACCTGATTTGCTCTGCCCCTGGGGTCCCTTAGGGCCAAGGATTCAGCCTTACTGCAGTCCAACCCAACCCCCACGATGGCCTGGCTGCCTCCAGCCCCCCTACAACCCCCAAGAGCACTGCTCAGAGGCCAGAGGTGCTGGCTGAGAGTTCAGCATCCCCAGGTTTGCTGAGGGTGGGAACATGCAGAGTTCGTCATCTGGGGGATTTGCATAGGGCCTTGGAGGGCCCCCTGGCCGGGACCTCAGACCCTGGACCTCAGACCCTGGAGATGGGAACCTTCCCTCCCTTTCCAGAGGCTCAGCGGATGGCTGAGCACCTTGCTGCCTGGTCATAGGCCCTGTTGTGGAGTCAGGCATGGATAAGACCCAGGCTATGGTGTCTCATCAGCCTCCTCTGCTGGTTTGTAGCTTGATTATCCCAGGGTCTTGGCTCGTGACAGATCCCACGGAGTCCCAGATGGTTCCTCCTGCAGAGAGCTGGAATTCCAGAGCACCACCAGCTTTGCTCACCACAGGCTAAGCCTTGTTTCTGTCATCCAGAAATCAGCCTCTTTCAGCCTCCCCACCTCATCCCTGTTTGGCCATGGCACCTCTCTTTGTGAAGGGACAGAGCAAGGGAGCCCAGGGATGAAAGGGCCACTGAGGATCCAAGATGAGCTCTGGGCTGAGGGAGGCTCGGCAGAGCTGGTGGGAAGTGAGTTGGCCATGAATCACTGGCTCCCCAGGTTCTGCCCAGTCGGGACTCCAGGGTCACCCTTACTTAGTTGGAGCACTTGTGAGGCAGGCCCCCTCTCTGAGACACCCTGCCAGGTTGAATTGCATCTCCAATTTCCTAGACACTGTTGCCTGTGCAACCCCAGGGACACAGCTAAACCCATGCTTCTGGAGCCTCCTGGCCTCTCCTCTGGTGACCTGGGCACGCCTGGGGCTTGAGACAGTTTGACTCTCCAGGGCCAGCCAATCAAGGCCATGTTCCCTCCCTCCAATCCTGTGTAACCTCAGGCTGCTGCCTCTGCCCGGCCCAGGAGGATGTGTGCTTAGCCACTTCACTCTACAGACATCAGTCAAAAGCCACCAAGGACTGAGCTGTGGGAGTGAAGTACCTCATGGGTCTCTTTTTATATCAGGCAGCCTTGACATTGTAAATAAAAATTGCCTTTTGTGACAAGCAGATGACTTGCGATTGCAATCTGCATATCTCCGCTTTATGGATTTACAGGTAAGCAAGTGCCACACATGCTGAAGTTTCTGGGAATGTAGATTTTAAATAGCAACATCTGCATGTGATTCCAGGTCAGGAGGCATACAGAAATCAAGACAAAAAAGGGAATGAAACCTTCTGAAAAGTTAAGTAAGGTGTTCCGCAGGCAGTGAACCTTCATAAGGGGCTGCATTTTGGCTTGGAAGTGAGCAGTCTGATTGGGCATCATGGTAGTTAAGTGCTGGGGCTGACAGAGCCCTGGCCTGCACCACCCAGTGTCCTTTCTCAGGGCCTCCTCTGCCTGCTCCAGACTGCTAGCAAGGGAGACCCAGCCTTCTGTTTCTGGTAGACTGGTGTGTGCACTCTCCCCTCACCTGACCTTGGAGCCATTGTCTCTGCAGCATGACCCTGGAGGGCTATTTGCTATGCTCCTCAGGACAAACACTCTTTTAAGAGAAAGTGCATTATAAACTGGACACCCCAGCGAGCAGAGGGTGCTAAGATGTGACACCCTTGGAGTGCTCAGCTGAAAAAGGAAAAGAAAAGAGAAACAAGAAAAGGTCACCAGATTCAGGCCCTGCAATGAAGCCAAACCTTAAGACTGCTGTCCAGGCACCAGCGAGTCCCCAAACTGAACAGCCACAGGCCTTGGGCAGAGATCACAGGCTCCAGTCCTGTGTGTCTCAGGACAGGAAGGGTTCTTTTGGGGACCCCGACAAAGGGATACCTAATTTCTCCTTATCTGTTCAAGTGAGGAGCCTGCTGGACAGTGTCCCTGTGCCTGTGAAGCCACTCCGCCAGGCTCTTGTCAAGCCCTTGATGGGTCTTTTCAATGAGTGTATCCATATAAGGCCTGGAGAGGGGACTTGGCATTTCCAGCAGGCAGATTGCAGAAGCTTCTCTGCTTTCTGTGCAGGTGTCGACCCCTGGCCTGCACCTTCTCTGCTGACCAGGACACTTCCCAGGAAAGGACCTGTGCTTCTCTGCACTAAACTTCTATTCCACAGTTCTGGGAGTCATGTGCTTAGTCTCTCACTCATGTGCGGCTCTTTGTGACCCCATGGACAATAGCGCACCAGGCTCCTCTGTCCATGGGGATTCTCCTAGCAAGAATAATGGAGTGGGTTGCCATGCCCTCTTCCAGGGGATCTTCTCAACCCAGGGATTGATCCCAGGTCTTTTGCCTTGCAGGTGGATTCTTTCAGGTCTGAGCCACGAGGGAGTTATTGGGGCACATAAACCCCTCCCCCCACCTGCTTCCCCCAGGGCCCATACACCAGTCCTCAGTTCTGTCTTTGCACACAGCTTTCCCAGCAGGCCTGCCACCATCCCTGGTTGTTCTGAGGTTGGTACCCACCCCACTCCCAGGGCCCAGCCTTTACCTTACTCATGACACAGACAGGCGGCTCCTCTGTGGGCAGGTTGTTCAGGCAGAGGGAGATGAGCACATTTTGGCGTGCTTTGCTAAATCCGTACAGGCTAAGCTGGTGGATGAAGCTCTTCATACAGTCTGTCTCAAACACCTTGTCTGAGCCCACCCTCTCCAAAATGTTCTCGAAGAGCTCCTAACTGATGCCTATGCAAGTGCCATCTTCCTCCCACCAGATGGACACAAAGTGGTGACTGTTGATGATGGTCCACCGCTTCCTGTGAAAGGGGAGGGAGAGGAGGCTGCCCTGTCCCCCTGGCAGGGCACCACCCTTGGTGTGCAGCCTCTTCAACAAAGGCTCTTCACTCAAAGCTTGGAAAGTGCTCTCTTCCAGGAGTAGCCTGAAGCTGTGGTGACCTGTGGGCATGGGCTGGGCTAGGGCGACCAAAAGGTCTGCAGGGAGGGGTGCAACTCCCTGAGCCGAGGCCCAGAGTCCCTGTGGTTGGAAGAAAGGGAGCCCCCCACAGTCAGGGACCCCATCCATTGCAGGGCCCTCCTTGTCTACAGCCACGCGGAGCTGTAGTGCATCCCTCCTTCCTGGAAAAGGGACAGAGCAGTGGCCAAGAGCAGTCCAGGCTCACAAGGGTGCTCAGCTCTCACCAAAGGTCTCTGCTTGTTCAGGGCTGACATCACAAGGCAGTCACTAAGTGACCTAATAAAAGGCTGGCTGCACCCAGGCTGGTCAGCATGTCAGCCTCCTGGTCCATGCTCACCATGGCAGTGGGCACCATGACAATTGTGCGCAGGCATGTAGTCTCAGGCCGAGCCCTTTTGTAAATCTGGAATGGCCTTCTTGTCCTGGAGCCCCGGGCCTGGGAAGGCACACACCAACAGATGTATGACCCTCAAAGTCAGCCCTTCCTCTGTGTTTACAGGTGCCTTGAGGGTTCTGCATGGCAACCTTGCAATCAAACGCAGCTTCATCTAGAGTGGTGTTCCACGGTCAAGGGTACAGCCACCTGGCTTTATGTGCACTGTTGCTGGCCAGGCAGCCAATCCCCCACACAGACCTTCTCTGGGCCCTGCCATTGGTCTGTGGGAACCCCAGGGTGGGGGCTATAGAACCATTGGCTGAGGTCTCAGGGACACAGGAGGACAGGCCACCATGCTCTGGGCTCTGCAGTCTGCCCATGTCCACCCCAAGCTGGCCTTGCTCTGCACACCCTGGTCCTAGGCACACAGGAAAGGGTGGTCACCCTAGGCCTTCACATACAGTGTGACTCCGTTTCTTGTGACTGCCATCCATGGGACCTCCATCTGGCTCTGTGTCCAGGCCGTGATAGTTGCTATCCTGCTCTGGGGCCTGGTATTCTAGCATCAAAGAGGCAGCCATGCAGGGTGGCCCACATAGGCGGCCCACCCCACTAATGTCCCCCACTCCATCTCTGCTCCTGGGGTTGAGGATCTTCCCAAGATTTCCAGAATCAGAAATGCCTCTGACCTTGAGGCATCAGCCAGTTGGGGCCCAGGAGCCCAGCCCAGTGAGTGAGAGAGAGGGCTCAGGTGAGAAGATGCCAAGGCGGGCACCTCAGCCTTGCTGATCCCCAGCTGCCTGGCTAACCCACTCTGAGCCTCTGCTTCCCCACAGAGGTAATCCTAGGGGTACCTGCATCACGGGGTAGTGAGGACTCAGGGAAGGTACAGGAGGTGGTGAGGGTCCTGACACTTAAGTCTGCCACATGGTTACAAGGAAGCATGCTGTGTCTCAGCACAAGTCTGCATCTAAGGCACATAAGCACTGATCCCCCAGTGGATCTTGGCTCCATGCTGGAAGTCTCCTGTCACCAGCGAGGGGTGGGCTTCCTTGTTGATTCTTGAAAACTGGGGGCTGAAACATCACCTGATTTAAATGTCTGTAGATACAGCTCAGACAATTAGATAGAATTGCCCAGTGTGTCCCATAGACAGACGCCCTACTCAGTGCCCTCCCATGTGACCCAGGAATGCCTCAGATCCCTGAAAAGCTGAGTTCCATTGTAGACTGTCTGGGACCCCACAAACACTCTCGGCTGCCTCCTCAGCTGTCAGGATTGTGGCAGGGCACTCCCTGGCAATGGCTGAATTCCCAGTCCCCCTCTTCCCCTTTGTATGTTCTGGTTGAGAGTATGCAGGGACCCACCCCTGCTTCCCTTAGCTGCCTGTGGCAGCTAGAGGTTCCCTTTTGTTCTGGTTGAGAGACCACCTGGCTTCCTGGTCCAGAAACTACTAGAGCTCATCGATGAATTCAGTGAAGTTGCAGTATACAAAATGAATATATAAAAATCTATTCACATTTCTGTACACTAACAGCAACTAGCAGAAAGAGAACTTCGGGATATTATCCCATTTACCATTAAATAATCACATTTAACTGCATCAAAAAGAATAATCTAGAAATAAACCTACCTAAGGAGGCAAAAGACCTGTGCTTGGAAAACTGTAAGATATTGATGAGAGAAATTGAAGACAGCACAAGATGGAAAATTATACCATGTTCTTGGATTGGAAGAATAAATTTTGTAAGATGACTATACTACCCAAGGCAATCTACAGATTCAATGTAATCCCTATCAAATTATCAATGGCATTTTTCACAGAACTAGAAATTTGTATGGACACAAAAGACATCAAATAGGCAAAACCATCTTTGAAAAAAAAATAACAACCTTGGAAGGACTTCCCTGGTGGTCCAGTAGCTAAGACTCCATTCTCTCAATTTAGGGTTCCCATGTTTGATCCCTGATCAGAGAACTAAATTCCACATGCAGCAGCTAAGAGTTAGCATGCTGCAACTTAGATTCACATGCCACAACTTAGAGTTCACGTGCTGTAGCTAAAGACCCTGCATGCCACATCTAAAAAGATCCCAAGTGCTTAAACTGAGGATTCTGAATGCCACACCTGAGGATCCCACATGCCTCAATGAATATCAAAGATCCCATGTACCACAACAATGATCAAACACTGTGAAATAAAGTAAAACAAACAAACAAACAAACCAAAGAACAGAGCTGAAAGAGTCAAGCTTCTTGACCTTAGACTATACTACAAAGCTATAGGAATCAAAACAGTATGGTACTGGCACAAAAACAGACATACAGATCAATGAAATAGGATAGAAATCATAGAAACAAGCCTATGCACCTATGGTCAATTAATCTACAACAAAGGAGGCAAGAATACAGTATACAATGGAGAAAAGATAGTCTCTCCAGTAAGTGGTGCTGGGAAAACTGGACAGCTGCATGTAAAAGAATGAAATTAGAATATCATCTAACACTATATGCAAAAACAAACTCAAAATGGATTCAAGACAGATGTGTAAGATTAAATATGTAAAACTTCTGGGTGAAAACATGGGCAGAAAACACATTGACATAAATCACAACAGCATTGTTTTTGGATCCATCTCCTATAGTAAAGGAAATAAAAGCAAAAATGAACAAATGGGCTTCCCAGGTGGCACTACTGATAAAGAACTTGCCTGCCAAGGTAAGAGATGAAGGTTCAATCCCTGGGTCGGGGAGACTCCTGGTTTAGAGCATGGAAAACCATTCCAGTATTCTTGCCTGGAGAATTCTATGGACAGAGGAGCCTGGTGGGCTACAGTCCACAGGGTGGCAAAGGGTCTGGAAGCTACTTAGCATAGCCCAGGGATGTAATTTAACCTAAAAGTTCTTGCACAGCAAAAGAAACCTTTGAAAAAATGAAAAGAACCTACTGAATGAGAGAAAATATTGCAAATGAGTGATTTGGGGTTAATATTCAACATATATAAACACCTCAAAAGCAGAGCGTCAGGAAAAAAAAAAAAAAAAAACTTTTAAAGTGGGCAGAAAAACTGAATAGAAACTTTTCCACAGTAGATATACAGATGGCTAACAGGAGCATGAAAAGGTGCTCAACATCACTAACCCATCAGGGAAATGCAAATCTAAATCACAATGAAATGTCACCTCATACCTGTATGAATACTGCTGCTACTGCTAAGTCTCTTCAGTTATATCTGACTCTGTGCGACCCTATAGATGGCAGCCCACCAGGCTTCACCATCCCTGGGATTCTCCAGGCAAGAACACTGGAGTGGGTTGCCATTTCCTTCTCCAATGCATGAAAGTGAAAAGTGGCAGTGAAGTCGCTCAGTCATGTCTGACTCTTAGCGACCCCATGGACTGCAGCCCACCAGGCTCCTACATCCATGGGATTTTCCAGGCAAGAGTACTGGGGTGGGGTTCCGTTGCCTTGGCTATCATCAAAAAGAACACAAATAACAAATGCTAGCAATGATATGGCCAAAAGGGAAACTTTGTGCCCTGTTGGTGGGAATGTAAACTGGTGCAGTCACTGTGGAAAATAGTGGGGATGGTTCTCAGAAAACAAAAATTGCACTATGTGACCCAGCAATTCCATTCCTGGGTATATATCCAAAAAATAACAAAAACACTAATTTGAAAAAAATACATGCACCCCAATGTTCATGGTAATATTATTTACAATTGTCAAGATATAGAAGCAATCTAAGTGCCCATCAGTGCATGAATGGATAAATAAGGCGTGGCACACACACACACACACACACACACACACACACACACACACACACATCCACACACACACACACACACACACACACACACACACACACACATACACACATATACACACACACACACACACACACACACAATACTACACATCCATAATAATGAATGGCATTTTGCCATTTGCAGCAACATGGATGGATTTGGATGGCAATATGCTAAGTGAAACAAGTCTGATAGAGAAAGACAAACAAAGTATGATCTCACTTAGATGTTGAATTTAAAAATAAAACAGACTAATAACCTCAGATACAGGGATGACAGTACCCTTATGCCGGAAAGTGAAGAGGAACTAAAGAGTCTCTTGATGAAGGTGAAAGAAGAGAGTGAAAAAAGCTGGTTTAAAACTCAAGATTAAAAAAAACAAAACAAAACAAAACAAAACAAAAAAACGAAGATCATGGCATCGGATCCCCTCACTTCATGGCAAGTAGATGGGGAAACAATGAAAACAGTGACAGACTGCATTTTCCTGGTCTCCAAAACCACTGCAGATGGTGACTGCAGCTATGAAACTAAAAGACACTTGTTCCTTGGAAGAAAAGATATGACATATCTAGACAGCATATTAAAAAGCAGAGATTATTTTGCCAACAAAGGTCTGTCTAGTCAAGGCTATGGTTTTTCCTTTGGTCATGTATGGATGTGAGAGTTGGACTGTGAAGAAGGCTGAGCACTGAAGAATTGATGCTTTTGAACTGTGGTGTTGGAGAAGACTCTTGAGAGTCCCTTGGACTGCAAGGAGATCCAACCAGTCCATTCCATCCTAAAGGAAATCAGTCCTGAATTTCATTGAAAGGACTGATGCTGAAGCTGAAAGTCCAATACTTTGGCCACCTGATGTGAAGAGCTGAATCATTAGAAAAGATCCTGATGTTGGGAAAGATTGAAGGCAGGAGAACAAAGGAAGGACAGAGGGTGAGATGTTGGATGGTATCACCAACTCATTGGATATGAGTTTGAGCAAGTTCTGTGAGATGGTGAAAGACTGGGAAGCCTATTGTACTGCAGTCCATGGGTTCACAGTCAGACATGACTGAGCAACTGAACAACAGATCAGATCAGATCAGATCAGTCGCTCAGTCGTGTCCGACTCTTGCGACCCAATGAACTGCAGCACGCCAGGCCTCCCTGTCCATCACCAACTCTCGGAGGTCACTCAGACTCACATTCATCGAGTCAGTGATGCCATCCAGCCATCTCATCCTCTGTCGTCCCCTTCTCCTCCTGCCCCCAATCCCTCCCAGCATCAGAGTCTTCTCCAATGAGTCAACTCTTCGCATGAGGTGGCCAAAATACTGGAGTTTCAGCTTTAGCATCATTCCTTCCAAAGAAATCTCAGGGCTGATCTTCAGAATGGATCGGTTGGATCTCCTTGCAGTCCTAGGGACTCTCAAGAGTCTTCTCCAACACCACAGTTCAAAAGCATCAATTCTTCGGTGCTCAGCCTTCTTCACAGTCCAGCTCTCACATCCATACATGACCACAGGAAAGACCATGCCTTGACTAGGCGAACCTTTGTTGGCAAAGTAATGTCACTGCTTTTGAATATGCTATCAAGGTTGGTCATAACTTTCCTTCCAAGGAGTAAGCGTCTTTTAATTTCATGGCTGCAGTCACCATCTGCAGTGATTTTGGAGCCCAGAAAAAGAAAGTCTGACACTGTTTCCACTGTTTCCCCATCTATTTCCCATGTAGTGATGGGACCAGATGCCATGATCTTTGTTTTCTGAATGTTGAGCTTTAAGCCAACCTTTTCACTCTCCACTTTCACTTTCATCAAGAGGCTTTTTAGCCCCTCTTCACTTTCTGCCATAAGGGTGGTGTCATCTGCATATCTGAGGTTATTGATATTTCTCCCAGCAATCTTGATTTCAGCTTGTGTTTCTTCCAGTCCAGCGTTTCTCATGATGTACTATGCATATAAGTTAAATAAACATGGTGACAATATACAGCCTTGATGTACTCCTTTTCCTATTTGGAACCAGTCTGTTGTTCCATGACCAGTTCTAACTGTTGCTTACTGACCTGCATACAGATTTCTCAAGAGGCAGATCAGGTGGTCTGGAATTCCCATCTCTTTCAGAATTTTCCATAGTTTATTGTGATCCACACAGTCAAAGGCTTTGGCATAGTCAATAAAGCAGAAATAGATGTTTTTCTGGAACTCTCTTGCTTTTTCGATGATCCAGTGGATGTTGGCAATTTGATCTTTGGTTCCTCTGCCTTTTCTAAATCCAGCTTGAACATCAGGAAGTTCACGGTTCACATATTGCTGAAGCCTGGCTTGGAGAATTTTGAGCATTACTTTACTAGCGTGTGAGATGAGTGCAATTGTGCGGTAGTTTGAGCACTCTTTGGCATTGCCTTTTTTTGGGATTGGGATGAAAACTGACCTTTTCCAATCTTGTGGCCACTGCTGAGTTTTCCAAATCTGCTGGCATATTGAGTGCAACACTTTCACAGCATCATCTTTCAGGATTTGGAATAGCTCCACTGGAATTCCATCACCTCCACTAGCTTTGTTTGTAGTGACGCTCTCTAAGGCCCCCTGACCTCACACACCCCAGGTCCCGGGCCCCGGGCCCGGACCCCCCCAAATCCGCGGCCTTACCCTCTTCCCCCCCAACCCTCTAACTTTTTTTTCTTACCCCTTGTTGTTTTCCTCTATTTCTTTGCATTGATCGCTGAAGAAGGCTTTCTTATCTCTTCTTGCTATTCTTTGGAACTCTGCATTTAGATGTTTATATTTCCTTTTTTCCTTTCCCTTTTCTTTTTTCTTTTTTCTGCAGCTTTATCCCAGCCGCCTCCCACCCTTTTTTTTTTTTTTTCTTTTTCTTTTCGATGGTGTTCTTCTCTATCTCTCTCCCACACTCTCTCTCAACCTCCTTTTCTTATTTCTCCACGCACTCTTTCATCATTACTTCCCTCTCTCTACTTTTTCTCTCTCACTATAAATGTTTAATGTTTTTGTTTTCTGTTTACCCCATTGGTTTTTGGTTTTTTGCTTTTTTTTTTTCTTTTCAATTTGGAATTTGATATTTAAATTTAACAATTAAACTAACCTAACTCAAGAAGAAACTAATAGAAACCATTTGTGAGAAGTAGGAAGGAAGAAGAAAAAAAGAATAAAGGAGTAAGAGGGGGTAAAGTCTAAAATATTAAATAAAAAATAAAAATAAAATATAAAATATCAAAAATAAAGTAAATATTTTGTTATTTTTGTAAAAGCTATACACAAAAAACAACCTTTAAAAGTGTAAAACACATTAGTTTACATCTGAAACACTATTTTCTATATCCCCTCTACTACAAATAAAAAGCAAGATATCTCAAATGGTTCTGGGGTTTCTAGAATTAGCTCTGTAATCTGATTAGGTTTAAAGCTGCTAATGACTCTGTAGTAAAGACCGCATCGGTAGTCTATGGTAACAGATACATGGAAAATATCTGCTTTGGATATGCCTGATGAACCACTTAAAAGAAGTGATGGGTGCAAGGTGTTCTGTGAGTGTGTATATGATACTTTTGAACATTTTTGGACACTGTTAGATATGATGAGCTTTCTGGTTGCCCCCACTGTAGTTGCAAAGATTGGTGAAAGGAAATGATTAGCTCAGTTTACAGTAAAAGACCTAAAATATTCTATGTGTACCCATAAGGGAACACATATCTCCTGTAGATACAGGGTTGAGATTGCTAATGATCACATGCAAATAGCCTTCAACTAGTTGAATTAAACTTGAATTTGAATTCTGCCACTAGAGTGTTTCCTGTTAAAATGAGGGAGCTGACTTGGAAAGAATGGGATTCTGTATATTGTGATAGAGCTGTGTGGGGAGACCCTGATGAAACTGGGGACACTGAGCCCATCAAGTCTGATGAGTTATCCTTGCCAGTAGAAGAATACTCCCCACCTCAGTGGGAAGCAGTGCCATGACCCCCAGTGGGATCAGCCTCTGCACATAAAGCTAGATCAGGCCAAAATGATTCACTAAACATAGATTCTACATTTAATACTGCAACTCAAGGAGTTAGAAAGTGCTCTTATTAGTTTGTCTGGTTGGTTGAAATATGGACCAAAAGTCAGCCCACAGTGAGTGGAAATGTCAGACCTGACTTGATTTAATACAGAGGAAGGCATTCAGAGGTTTATGGGATTTGACTGTTGGTATGGATTTGTCATTTAACACCTACTCATCCATACTGGGAGAATCCCAAAGACATAACTTTCACCAAGATTGTGAAGGGAGCCCCAGCACCCTTGAAGAACTCTGTGATTGCTCTTCTCTGTGGCCAGAACTCACAGTAGGGGCTGCAGTCACTGAACTGGGAAGCCTAAAGGCAGTGGGAATATTTAGATCGCCAGATGGCAGGAGCCAAGTGGCAGCACACAACCATCAAGGGCAAGGTGGGACTGGTTACAGTAATGGAGACCAGAGTCAAAGCACCAATCAGAACAGTCTGACTAGGGCAGCTCTGTGGTTTTATCTAGTTGTTCATGATATTTTTAGAAGTAAAAGAGTTAGGAAGACCAGTAAGTTATTATTTGATACATATAAACAAAGATATCACCAGTCAAATGAACATAAATCTATTCTGAATCACAAAAACAGAGAGTCAAAGTCCTTTGATCAATTCCCAGACTTGAGCCATTAAAACTCTCAGAAGAAAATGCAGAGGTACATTTTGATGACATAGAATTTCAGAAATGGATTATTAGATGTGACACCAAATGCATGACACTAAAAACAAAATGAAAAAAGACTGTGGGTGAACCTCGAAAACTTCATGTTAGGTGAAGGAAGCCAGCCACCAAGGACCACATATTACGTTTCCGCTTATATGAAATATCCAGAATACAGAAATCTACAGATAAGGAAAGAAGATTAATGGCTACCTAAGGCTGTGTAGATCACAATAAACTGTGGAAAATTCTGAAAGATATGGGAATACCAGACCACCTGATCTGCCTCTTGAGAAATCTGTATGCAGGTCAGTAAGCAACAGTTAGAACTGGTCATGGAACAACAGACTGGTTCCAAATAGGAAAAGGAGTATGTCAAGGCTGCATATTGTCACCATGTTTATTTAACTTATATGCAGAGTACATCATGAGAAATGCTGGACTGGAAGAAACACAAGCTGAAATCAAGATTGCTGGGAGAAATATCAATAACCTCAGATATGCAGATGACACCACCCTTATGGCAGAAAGTGAAGAGGGGCTAAAAAGCCCCTTGATGAAAGTGAAAGTGGAGAGTGAAAAGGTTGGCTTAAAGCTCAACATTCAGAAAACGAAGATCATGGCATCTGGTCCCATCACTACATGGGAAATAGATGGAGAAACAGTGGAAACAGTGTCAGACTTTCTTTTTCTGGGCTCCCAAATCACTGCAGATGGTGACTGCAGCCATGAAATTAAAAGACGCTTACTCCTTGGAAGGAAAGTTATGACCAACCTAGATAGCATATTCAAAAGCAGAGACATCACTTTGCCAACAAAGGTTCGCCTAGTCAAGGCTATGGTCTTTCCTGTTGTCATGTATGGATGTGAGAGCTGGACTGTGAAGAAGGCTGAGTGCTAAAGAATTGATGCTTTTGAACTGTGGTGTTGGAGAAGACTCTTGAGAGTCCCTTGACTGCAAGGGAATCCAACCAGTCCATTCTGAAGGAGATCAGCCCTGGAATTTCTTTGGAAGGAATGATGCTCAAGCTGAAACTCCAGTATTTTGGCCACCTCATGCGAAGAGTTGACTCATTGGAGAAGACTCTGATGCTGGAAGGGATTGGGGGCAGGAGGAGAAGGGGACGACAGAGGATGAGATGGCTGGATGTCATCACTGACTCGATGGATGCGAGTCTGAGTGACCTCCGGGAGTTGGTGATGGACAGGGAGGCCTGGCGTGCTGCAGTTCATTGGGTCGCAAAGAGTCGGACACGACTGAGCGACTGATCTGATCTGAAGGCTGGGGTCTTCCCAGGTGGCACAGTGTTATAGAATCCGCCTGCCAATGCAGGAGATGCAGGTTCGATCCCTGGCTTGGGAAGATCCATTGGAGAAGGAAATGGCTACCCACTCCAGTATTGTTGGCTGGGAAATCCTATGGACAGAAGGGACTGGCAGGCTTCTGCCCATGGGGTTGCAAAGAGTCAGACATGACTAAGGAATTGAACACAAACACACACAAGGCTGGGGTGGGCTGGGGGAGGTGGTGGTGGATACAGTGTCTGTAAATGTTCATCCACTTTGGTTCTCATTAGTGTCCTGGAAATTTTCTAAAATTGATTGTGGTTATGCTTGTCTGATTTAGGTCATACCTGAATGGACTAGTGGTTTTTCCCTACTTTCTTCAATTGAAGTCTGAATTTGGCAATAAGGAGTTCATGACCTGAGCCACAGTCAGCTCCTGGTCTTGTTTTTGTTGACTTTATACAGCTTCTCCATCTTTGGCTGAAAAGAATATAATCAATCTGATTTCAGTGTTGACCATCTGGTGATGTCCATGTATAGAGTCTTCTTGTATTGTTGGAAGAGGGTGTTTGCTATGACCAGTGCATTCTCTTGGCAAAACTCTATTAGTCTTTGCCCTGCTTCATTCCGTACTCCAAGGCCAAATTTGCCTGTTATTCCAGGTGTTTCCTGACTTCCTACTTTTGCATTCCAGTCCCCTATAATGAAAAGGACATCTTTTTGGGTGTTAGTTCTAAAAGGTCTTGTAGGTCTTCATACAACCGTTCAACTTCAGCTTCTTCAGCGTTACTGGTTGGGGCATAGACTTGGATTACTGTGATATTGAATGGTTTGCCTTGGAAACAAACAGAGATCATTCTGTCATTTTTGAGATTGCATCCAAGTACCGCATTTCAGACTATTTTGTTGGCCATGATGACTACTTCATTTCTTCTAAGGGATTCCTGCCTGTTATGGTCATCTGAGTTAAATTTACCCATTCCAGTCCATTTGAGTTCGCTGATTCCTAGAATGTCAGTGTTCACTCTTGCCATCACTTGTTTGATCTCTTCCAATTTGTCTTGATTCATGGACCTGACATTCCAAGTTCCTATGCAATATTGCTCTTTATAGCATCTTGCTTCTATCTGCAGTCACATCCACAACTGGGTATTGTTTTTGCTTTGGCTCCATCCCTTCATTCTTTCTGGAATTATTTCACCACTGGTCTCCAGTAGCATATTGGGCACCTACTGACATGGGGAGTTCCTCTTTCAGTATCCTATCATTTTGCCTTTTCATACTGTTCATGGGGTTCTCCAAGCAAGAATACTGAAGTGGTTTGCCATTCCCTTCTCCAGTGGACCACATTCTGTTGGATTATGATTATACAGTGGAAGTAAGAAATAGATTTAAGGGACTAGATCTGATAGAGTGCCTGATGAACTATGGATGGAGATTCATGATACTGTACCGGAAATAGGAATCAAGACCATCCCCATGGAAAAGAAATGCAAAAACCAAAATGGCTGTCTGGGGAGGCCTTACAAATAGCTGGGAAAAGAAGAGAAGTGAAAAGCAAAGGAGAAAAGGAAAGATATAAGCATCTGAATGCAGAGTTTCAAAGAATAGCAAGAAGAGATAAGAAAGCCTTCCTCAGTGATCAATGCAAATAGAGGAAAACAACAGAATGGGAAAGACTAGAGATCATTTCAAGAAAATTAGAGATACCAAGAGAACATTTTATGCAAAGATGGGATCAATAAAGTACAGAAATGGTATGGACCTAACAGAAGCAGAAGATATTAAGAAGAGGTGGCAAGAATACACAGAAGAACTATACAAAAAAGATCTTCACGACCCAGATAATCATGATGATATGATCACTGAGCTAGAGCCAGACACCCTGGAATGTGAAGTCAAGTGGGCCTTAGAAAGCATCACTACAAACAAAGCTAGTGGAGGAGATGAATTTCCAGGAGCTATTTCAAATCCTGAAAGATGATGCTGTGAAAGTGCTGCACTCAATATGCCAGCAAATTTAGAAAACTCTGCAGTAGCCACAGGAGCGGAAAAGGTCAGTTTTCATTCCAATCACAAAGAAAGGCAATGCCAAAGAATGCTCAAACTACCGCACAATTGCACTCATCTCACACACTAGTAAAGTAATGCTCAAAATTCTCGAAGGCAGGCTTTAGTAATACATGAACTGTGAACCTCCAGATGTTCAAGCTGGCTTTAGAAAAGGCAAAGGAACCAGAGATCAAATTGTCAACATCCACTGGATCATGGAAAAAGAGAGAGAGTTCCAGAAAACATCTATTTCTGCTTTATTGACTATGCCAAAGCCTTTGACTGTGTGGATCACAATAAACTGTGGAAAATTCTGAAAGAGATGGGAATACCAGACCACCTGACCTGACTCTTTGAGAAACCTATATGCAGGTCAGGAAGCAACAGTTAGAACTGGACATGAAACAACAGACTGGTTCCAAATAGGAAAAGGAGTAACCTCAAGGCTGGATATTGTCACCCTGCTTATTTAACTTATATGCAGAGTACATCATGAGAAATGCTGGGCTGGAAGAAACACAAGCTGGAATCAAGACTGCTGGGAGAAATATCAATAACCTCAGATATGCAAAAGACACCACCCTTATGGCAGAAAGTGAAGAGGAAATAAAAAGCCTCTTGATGAAAGTGAAAGAGGAGAGTGAAAAGATGGACTTAAAGCTCAACATTCAGAAAATGAAGATCATGGCATTTGGGCCCATCACTTCATGGGAAATATATGGGAAAACAGTGGAAACAGTGTCAGACTGTATTTTTTGGGGCTCCAAAATCACTGTAGATGGTGACTGCAGCCATGGAAATAAAAGACGCTTACTCCTTGGAAGAAAGGTTATGACCAACCTAGATAGCATATTCAAAAGCAGAGACATTACTTTGCCAACAAAGGTCTGTCTAGCCAAGTCTATGGTTTTTCCAGTGGTCATGTATGGATGTGAGAGTTGGATTGTGAAGAAAGCTGAGCACCAAAGAATTGATGCTTTTGAACTGTGGTGTTGGAGAAGACTCTTGAGAGTCCCTTGGACTGCAGGAGATCCAACCAGTGCATTCTGAAGGAGATCAGCCCTGGGATTTCTTTGGAAGGAATGATTCTGAAGCTGAAACTCAAGTACTTTGGCCACCTCATGCGAATATTTGACTCACTGGAAAAGACTCTGATGCTGGGAGGGATTGAGGGCAGGAGGAGAAGGGGATGACAGAGGATGAGATGACTGGATGGCATCACTGACTCGATGGACGTGAGTCTGGGTGAATCCGGGAGTTGGTGATGGACAGGGAGGCCTGAGTGCTGTGATTCATGTGGTTGCAAAGAGTTGGACACAACTGAGCGACTGAACTGAACTCAACTGATGCTTGTCTGACTCTCCAAACACCCTAACAATGAGTACATTTTACACTTTAAATGGATGAATTGTGTGCTATATGGATGTCTATTAATACACATATTTCAAACAATGTTAAAAAGCAGAAATAAAATATCTAAATAAAACTATTAAAAGTCAGGATTTTGGAGACTTCCCTGGTAGTCCAGTGTTTAGGAATCTGCCTGCCACAGTGGGGAACACATTCTTGATCTTTGGTCTGGGAACATTCTGTGTGCCATGGAACAACTGGGCCCATGTGCCACAAGTACTTAAGCCCATGCACCCTAAAGCTCATGCTCCACAACTAGAGAGTGGTCTCCATTAGCTGCAACTAGAGAAAGCCTGCATGAGGCAAAAATATCCCAGCACAGCCAAAGGTAAAAAAAAATAAAAATTTTTAAAAACTAGAATTTTGAATTAGTATGTAAAAATTATTTCCACAAAGAAAAGGCCATGTTCAGATGGCTTTACTGGAGAATTCTACCAAACATTAAAAGAATGAACACCGATCATCACACACTGTACCAAAACGTTAAAGAGCGGGGAAATACTTCCCAACTCATTCTATGCAGCCATACCAAACTGAATAAAGTCAGCACAAGGAAAGACAATGATAGACCTTGAGAAATGTGCAAAATGCTCAACAATATGCTGAGCAACTGGATCCAGCACCACATAAGAAGGATGATACACCACAGTCAAGTTGGGTTTATCCCAGACATGCAATTCTTTTAACATGTGAAAATCAATTAATATCAGTTCAGTCAGTTCAGTTCAGTCGCTCACTCGTGTCCGACTCTGCAACCACATGAATCACAGCACGCCAGGCCTCCCTGTCCATCACCAACTCCCGGAGGTCACTCAGACTCACATCCATCGAGTCAGTGATGCCATCCAGCCATCTCATCCTCTGTTGTCCCTTCTCCTCCTGCCCTCAATCCCTCCCAGCATCAGAGTCTTTTCAAATGAGTCAACTCTTCGCATGCGGTGGCCAAAGTACTGGAGTTTCAGCTTGAGCATCATTCCTTCCAAAGAAATCCCAGGGCTGATCTTCAGAATGCACTGGTTGGGTCTCCTTGCAGTCCAAGGGACTCTCAAGAGTCTTCTCCAACACCACAGTTCAAAAACATCAATTCTTCAGCACTCAGCCTTCTTCACAGTCCAACTCTCTTAATGTCATGTATAATATTAATGGAAGAAAGGACAAAAACCACAAGACTACCTCAATATATGAAGTTTAGAACATACAATATAAAAAGTGCTACAAGTTTTGAGCTTAATAAATTTTAGATCTGCAACAACAACAACAAAAAGCATTTGGTGAAATCAAACACCTTTTTATAATAAAAACTACTCAATGAGTTAAGAATAGAAGAATAACTCCTCAACCTGATAAGGGTATCTAAAAGAAAATTAGAGCAAACATCATACTCAATACTGAGATGCATTAAATGATACACTGAAAATGAGTGAAGAGTAAATTTTCTGGTATGTAAAATATATGTCAATAAAATTGGTGGATCAGTTGTACATCTTGGTCTCCTGGGTGCTATTTCTGATTGACAGAGAGAAAGAGCAACTATCAGGAACTTATTGCTTGCCTCTTCCGAGAGTAATTTAACTTGGTAGTTTCAATCACCATGGCACTTTCTCTTCCCTTCACCCTTTTGCACTCACCGCTTGTGACCCACAGGTACCATCTTGGCTGGGTGCTGTGTGACCCTGGGAAAGGAGAGCAGAGAAAAGCAGAGGGAATCATATGTGGGGGAATGGAGCTGGGAGACGTCAGTATGAGAGAAAGGATGCTTTTAGCATTTCCACAATGATTTCCAACCATTTAAAATTCAGAGAGCGAGGGAGTGAGTGAGTGAGTGAAGTCGCTCAGTCCTGTCCGACTCTTTGCGACCCCATGGACTGTAGACTACCAGGCTTCTCTGTCCGTGGGATTCTCCAGGCAAGAAAACTGGAGTGGGTTGCCATTTCTTTCTCCAGGGGATCTTTCCAACCCATCAAAATCTGGATTTACAGCTCAATTTAAAAAGAGGGGAAGCACTGACAACACTTGGCCTCTGTACCAGGCTGGTGTTTCTCCTGCAGCTGGGCAGCTTCATTTTTATCAGTCACCGAGCCCCCCACCAGCATCTGCATTTATGTGTTCCTTTTGTCTTGCCCTGCACCACAACCTTCTGTTCTCACCACAGAATGACCCTATTGGGACTTCTCACATAAGACTGCACTTCACACTTCTGGGTTAGCAGTACATGCAGTGACCTTCCCTCTCTCTCCTATTGTTAGCTCTTCCACGAAGCCTCCTCCCGTTCTGCCATCCATATCTGACTTCACTCTTCAATATCTCTTCTGAACCTTCCTCAGCTCTAAGTAGGCAAACCCCACACCTGCCTCTGCCCTAGGTATTTGCATGCTGTTCTAGGGCCTTCACTAGACTCATCCTGGTTTCTGTCTTACTGATTGCCACCTTTACTGCTGTACCCCCTATATACCCTGTACACAGTAGGTGCCTAATATTTTATAGACTGGATGGTCCTGCTGGCCTGGCCTAATGCTGAGGAAGGAGAGAGTTGCTATCACCACAGGAAGATTCAGTACAGAAAATCATGGTACACTAACTCAGAGCAGTGACAAATGAAGGAAATTAGCAGCAAAGACCACAGGGAAATGCTCTTTGCTTGAACTGAGTTAAGCCTATTCAGAGATATTCCCATTCAGAGATATTTCACGATGTGGCTCAGCGGTAAAGAATTTGCCTGCAAGGCAGGAGATGAAGGTTCGATCCCTGGGTCGAGAAGAGCCCCTGGAGGAGGAAATGACAGGCCACTCTAGTATTCTTGCGTGGGAAACCCCACGGACAAAAAGAGCCTGGTGGGCTGCGGTCCATGGAGTCGCAAAGAGTCAAACACAACCGAGTGACTGAGCATGCAGGATCTCACTCGAACTGCAACTGGCCTCGTTCTTCCAACAGCAATGCTGTCCTGACAGTGGCTGGAAAATGGTGTGGTAGCAGCTAGGGGAGTGAAAGGTGATCTGGCCTGTGCAGCCAGTGCTTGCAAATGTGACAATCACGTTTTCTGACAACCACATTGGCAAAGCACTACTTCTCCTTCCCACTAGAACAGGCTAGCCTGTGGGGTTGATGTGCAGAGCACAGAAATCACTATTTATTGCCTGTCTCCACCTGAGAAACCACTTGGAGAGTAGGAGAAAGCCAAGAACAGAGGTTTGAAGGTGGCCGGGGGCTGGGAAGAGAAGTCCTAACTTCTGTTTTCCTTTAAACCATTAAGATCCTTTTTTTTTTTTTTTTCCTCCGTGGACTTTACTCTTCAGTCATGAAAAAAAATGTCTTCTCAAGAATGAATAAAATCACACTCCTAAGGAAATAAGAACATCTTTGGCTATGTGAGTAACTAACTAGAGCTTCTAGAAAGTCTCCACTGAAGAAATCAGGCTCGATTACTTCCTTTTTTTTAGAGTTGATTTATTTTTTTTAATTTTTTAAATCTTATTTTGCTTAACTTTACAATATTGTATTGCTTTTGCCATTCATCAAAATGAATCCACCACAAGTATACATGTGTTCCCCATCCTGAACCCCTCCTCCCTCCCCATACCATCCCTCTGGGTCGTCCCAGTGCACCAGCCCCAGGCATCTGTTATCAGGCATCGTACCTGGACTGGCGACTCGTTTCAGATATGATATTATACATATTTCAATGCTATTCTCCCAAATCATCCCGCCCTCTCCCTCTCCCAGAGTCCAAAAGACTGTTCTATACATCAGTGTCTCTTTTGCTGTCTCGTAAACAGGGTTATTGTTATCATCTTTCTAAATTTCATATATATGCGTTAGTATACTATATTTGTGTTTTCTTTTTGGCTTACTTCACTCTGTATAATAGGCTCCAGTTTCATCCACCTCATTAGAACTGATTCAAATGTATTCTTTTTAATGGCTGAGTAATACTCCATTGTGTATATGTACCACTGCTTTCTTATCCATTCATCTGCAGATGGACATCTAGGTTGCTTCCAAGTCCTGGCTATTGTAAACAGTGCTGCTATAAACACTGGGGTACACGTGTCTCTTTCATTTCTGGTTTTCTCAGTGTGTATGCCCAGCAGTGGGATTGCTGGATCATAAGGCAGTTCTATTCCCAGTTCTTTTAGGAGTCTCCATACTATTCTCCATAGTGGCTGTATTAGTTTGCATTCCCACCAACAGTGTAAGAGGGTTCCGTTTATCCACACCCTCTCCAGCATTTATTGCTTGTGGACTTCTGGATCGCAGCCATTCTGACTGGCGTGTAATGGTACCTCATAGTGGTTTTGATTTGCATTTCTCTGATAATGAGTGATGTTGAGCATCTTTTCATGTGTTTGTTAGCCATCTGTATGTCTTCTTTGGAGAACTGTGGGTGCATGGTAAGTCGTTCATGGACTGTAGCCCACCAGGCTCTTCTGCCCATGGCATTTCCCAGACAGGAATGCTGGAGTAGGTTGCCAAGGAATTTTCCGGACCCAGGGATCCAACAACCCTCCTTTCCTGCAGCTCCTGCATTGCAGGCGAATTATGTACCAATAGGTGGCGGTAGGAGTTAAAGAACCGGTTTGCCAACGTAGGACACTACTGAAGTGACTTAGCAGGCACGCAGGAGCCACTGGGCAAGGCACTTCTGACTACGCAAGACACAATGACCCTGCATTCACGGTCTATACAAGACAGAGGGCCACAGCACAAGGGGCAGTGAACACGTGGTGGCTTGCCCCCTCCCCCTCCTGAAAGTGAACGTGTTAGTCTCTCAGTCATGTCCGACTCTTTGCGACCCCAAGAAAGCCGCCTGTCTCCTCTGTCCATGAAATTCTGGGATTGTCATTACAGTATCCAAGGGATCTTCCAGATCCAGGGATCGAACCTGGGTCTCTCACATCGAAAGCAGAATCTTTACCATCTGAGCCAGCAGGGACACCCCTTCCCCTTCTGGGGATCTCGTTAATATGCAGATCTTCTCTGCATAGCTGGGTGGAGCCTGAAATCTCAGGTCTCTTTTCTGCACCCAGGTGATGGGGTGCTGCTGGTCCAAAACCAACACCTGCAGAGGAGGGCAGGAGTTGGGGGTGGGGGAGTTGGGTGGGTTGCAATGGAGACAAAGCAGCCAGAGTGGGCCTTGCTCACTCCAGGCACAGGTGGGAGCACCCTGGTGGCCCTTGAGAAAGCTCAGGGTTTTTCAAGCAGCCCTTTCCCCATGCAGCTACTTTTGGCTCCTCCCTTCTTAGAGATTAGAGATGCCATGGTGTCTTGGGATCATGGTAAAGCACCTGCCTGAAGTGCAGGAGACCTGGGTTTAATTCTAGGGTCAGGAAAATCCCCTGAGAAGGGAATGGCAACCCATTCCACTGTTGCCTTAAGATTTCCATGGATGGAGGAGACTGGCAGAGAGTCGGACATGGCTGAGTGACTTTCACGTTTCCTTAAAGATCCACAAATGTATGGTGATGGCCCTGGAACCGGTCACTGTGTGCAAAAAAATGTCAGCATGTAATTCTGGGCATGGGATGGGATGGGCTGGAACTAGCGAATGACCTCCCCAGTCTGTCCTTTCCCCGAAGTACCAGAGAGATGAGTGGGATCTTCTTTTAGCAATTCCCCGAGGAACATAGGGGAGACCCTCACACCTCTCCCCAGTCTCTCTCCTCAAGGAGACCCCAGGTCCACTCTGGAGGCGCCCTGCAGTGCCTGATAGTTCTCCCTCAGCCTTAAACTTCTTTGATTTCCACCAGCCAAGGGCAGAGCCTCCCAGCTGCACCACATGGAAGGAGTCACGGGCTGAGGTCCAGGGGACCCGATGTCTCTGCCAGACTGGGCAAGCCCTTGGCCCCAAGCGTGCAGCTGCCCCAGGGATGCTGGACTGCAGGAGTTTCCTCCCTGTCAGGGCGTCTCTCCTCATCCCTTCTTCAGGACCCCTCAGCGCCCCCTCCGCGTGACCATGCAGGCCCTTGTTTCCCCGGTGACCAAGGCTGTCTTTGTGGCTCTTTTCCTCTTCACTATCCTGCTCATCCTCTATGTGATCCTGTGGTACATTTGCCGGGATCTGGACAATGACCCCATCTAAAGCAGGTAAGGCGCTGCCTCAGCCTCCTGAAGCTCCAGCCCCACAAACCCGAGTTCATTCCTGGAATCTGCATCTCTTCCCAGGACCCCACGCTCTGTCTATGGATTCTGTGTTGCTCCCCGGGACCCCAAGTCCTCTCCCAGTCCCTCATCCTTCCCCCGTACTCTGGGTGCTCCCATCTCCGACACCTCACTTCTTTCCTGTGCACCTCCCCAGATTCCTTGAAGGTGTTGTGGTCTGTGTGCTGACCTAGCATGGATAGAGATGCTGTCGTCTCTTTGCTGATGTGGCAATGATGGAGCTGGGGTGGTCTGTGAGCTGACCTGGCTGAATGGAGTTTGGGTAGTCTTTGTTTTGACCCGGCATGGACGGAGGTGGTGTGGTCTGAGTGGTGAGTTGGCATGGATGGAACTGGGGTTATCTGTGTGCTGACCTGGCATGGATGGAGGTTGGTGGTCTGTTTCCTGACCTGGCATCTATGTAATTGCATTGGTCTGTGTGCTGACCTGGCATTGATGGAAGTAAGGAATTCTGGGTGCTGACCTGGCATGGATGGAGGTGGGGGTGGTCTATGTCCTGACCTGGCACAGATGGAGGTAGGGCATTCTCTGTTCCCCTTCTGATGTCTATGTCAGATGCTTTCTCTGTCCCTTTTCTTACATTAATAAAACTCTGCTGCACAAAAGCTCTTGAGTGATCAAGCCTGGTCCCTGGTCCCGAAGCTAAATCTTCTTCTTCATAGATCATGAATAAGACATCATTCACTGTAAACTATCAGAGGTGGGTTTGATTTTTTCTGCTTGACCCCTTGCCCTTTGTAAATGAGAGATGAGCTTTATGTGTATGTGGAATGGGTATTAATTAGCAGCAGGTCACTCTCTCATTTTCTTAAACTGAGAGCATCAAAACTATTTTTGCAGTGACTTGCATTAGCCCCAGGAAGCTCCAGGCCTTGGCTCCATGCCTTGCTCTTCCTTCATGGAGGTTTAGTGGGTCTGACTGGCAAGCCCTTGGGAAAGCCTGTGGAGTTCAGTGCTGACAGTGCGTTAGCGCCATGTATTGGTCCATTCATTTACTTTAATGTGTACTTGTAAAAGCCATTATGATATGTTCTCTTGAGATTTCTTATTCTCCTAGTGATTGATGCAGTGTAGCTTGGAATAGATCCAGAAATCAGTAAGTGGAACGTACTCTATACCTTTTTCTTTTTTGTAACAGTTTTATTTCATTTTTATTTGGAGGATAATTACTTCACAATATTTTGATGGTTTCTGATATACATCAACATGAATCAGCCATAGATATACACATGTCCCTCCCTCTTAAAAACCTCCCTCCCACCTACCGCCCCATCCCACCCCCTCTAGTTGTCACAAATTGGGGTCCCTGTGTCATACAGCATATCCCCCCTGGCTATCTACTTTACATGTGGTAGTGTATATGTTTCCATTCTAATCTCTCAATTCATCCCACCCTCTCCTTTCTGCACTGTGTCTGCATCTCTATGTCTCTATGTCTGCATCTCCATTTCTGCCCTGAAAGTAGGTTCATCAGTACCATCATTCTGAAAGTGAGCATGAAGTTGCTCAGTCATGTCTGACTGACTCCATGGACTGTAGCCTATCAGGTTTCTCCATCCATGGGGTTATCCAGGCAAAGGTACTGGAATGGGTTGCCATTTCCTTCTCCAACCACCCTTCTAGATTCCCTATATATATGCTAATATACAATATTTGTCTTTCTCTTTATGTTTTACTTCATTTTGTGTAGTAGCCTCTAGGTTCATCTACCTCATTAGCAGTGAATCAAATGTGTTCTTTTTTTATGGCTGAGTAATATTCCATTGTGTATATGTACCACAGCTTCTTTATCCATTCATCTGTTGATGGATATCTAGGTCACTTCCATGTTCTAGCTATTGTAAATAGTGCTGCAGTGAACCATGAGGTACATGTGTCTTTTCCAGCTATGGTTTCCTCAGGGTATGTGCACAGTCATAGCACTGTTGTGTCATATGCTAGTTTTATTCCTAGTTTTTTAAGGAATCTCCATACTGTTCTCCATAGTGGCTGTATCAGTCTGTATTCCCACCAAGAGTACAAAAGGATTCCCCTTTCTTCACACCCTCTCTAGCATTTATTGTTTGTGGACTTTTTGATGATGGCCATTCTGACTACTGTTGGATGGCACCTCACTGTAGTTTTGATTTGCATTTCTCTAATAATGAGCAATGTTGACCATCTTTTCATGTGTTTTTTACCCATCTGTATGTTTTCTTTGGAGAAATGTCTATGTAGGTCTTCTGTCCACTTGTTGATTGGGTTGCTTGTTTTTCCATTATTGAGCTGCATGAACTGTTTGTATATTTTGGAGTTCAGTTCTTTGTCAGTTGTTTCATTTGCTACTATTTTCTCCCATACTGAGGGTTGTCTTTTCAGCTTGCTCATAGTTTCCTTTGTTGTGCAAAAACTTTTAATTTACTTAGGTTCCATTTATTTATTTGTGTTTTTATTTTCACTACCCTAGGAGATGGGTTATAGAGGATATTGCTATGGTTGATGTCAAAGAGTATTCTGTCTGTGATTATCTCTAAAGAGTTTAATAGTTTCTAGTCTTACATTGAGATCTTTAATCCTTTTTGAGCTTACTTTTGTGTATGGTGTTAGAAAGTGTTCTAATTTCATTCTTTAACAGGTAGATGCCCAGTTTTCCCAGCACCACTCATTGAAGAGGCTGCCTTTTCTCCATTGTATGCTTTTGTCTCCTGTGTCAAAGATAAGGTACCCATAGGTGTGTGGATTTATCTCCAGGCTTTCTATTTTGTTCCCTTGGTCTATGTTTCTGTGCCAGTACCATACTGTCTTGATGACTGGAGCTTTGTAGTATTGTAGTAAAGTGTGAAGTCAGGACTATAGACTTTGCTGATTGTAATGGTTGATTCCTCCAGATCCATTCTTCTTTCTCAAGATTGCTTTGGCTATTCAGGGTCTTTTGTGTTTCCATATAGACTGTGAAATTATTTCTTGTAGCTCTGTGAAAAAAATATCATTGGTACTTTGATAGGGATTGCATTGAATCTATAGATTGCTTTGGGTGGTATAGTCATTTTCACAATATTGATTCTTCCAGTCCAAGAACATGGTGTATCTCTCCATCTGTGTCATCTTTGATTTCTTTCATCAGTGTCTTACAGTTTTCTGCATACAAGTCTTTTGTCTCTTTAGGTAAGTTTACTTCTGATTATTTTATTCTTCTTGTGGCAACAGTGAATGGAATTGTTTCCTTAATTTCTCTGAGTTTTCATTGTTAGTGTATAGGAATGCAAGGGATTTCTGTGTATTAATTTTATATCCTACATATTTGGTAAATTCATTGATTAGTGCTAGTAATTTTCCAGTGGCATCTTTAAGGTTTTCTATGTCAAGAATCATGTCATCTACAAACAGTGAGTGTTTTACTTATTCTTTTGCAATCTGGATTCCTTTTATTTTTCTTCACTGCAATTGCCGTGGCTAGGACTTCCAAAACTATGTTGAATAGTGGTGACAAGTGGACACTCTTATCTTGTTCCTGATTTTAAAGGAAATGCTTGCAATTTTTCACCATTGAAAATAATGTTTGGTGTGGGTTTATCATATATGGCCTTTGTTATGTTGAGGTATATTCCTTCTATGCCCACTTTCTGGAGAGGTTTTTGTTTGTTTGTTTTTTTAAAATCATAAAAGGATGTTAAATTTTGTCAAAAGCTTTCTCTGCATCTACTGAGATGATCATATCCTTTTTATCTTTCAATATGTTCATATGATGTATCACGTTGATTGATTTGTGTATATGGAAGAATCCTTGCATTCCTGGGATAAAGCCTATTTGTTCATGATGTATGATTTTTTTTTTAATGTGTTGGATTCTGTTTACTAAAATTTTGTTGAGGATTTTTGCATCTATGTTCATCAGTGATACTGGCCTGTAACTTTGTTTGTGTGTGTGGTATCTTTGTCTGATTTTGGTATCATAGAATGAGTTTGGGAGTTTTCCTTCCTCTGTAATTTTCTTGAAGAGTTTTGGGAGGATAGATGTTAGCTGTTCTCTAAACTTTTGGTAGAATTCATCTGTAAAGCCATATCGTCCTGGGCTTTTGTTTGTTGGATGATTTTTAATTACATTTTTCAATTTTCATGTTTGTGGTTTGTCTGTTCATTTTCTCTACTGCTTCTTGGTTAAGTCTTGGAAGGTTATACTTTTTAAGATTTGTCCCTTTTCCCCCAGGTTGTCCATTTTATTGGCATATAGTTGCTCATAGTAGTCTCTTATGATCCTCTGCATTTCTATTTGCTGTTGTTGTAACTTCTTTTTCATTTTTAATGTTATTGATTTAAACTTCTCTCTTTTTTTTCCCTTGGTAAGCCTAGCTAACAAATTGTCAATTCTGTTTATCTTCTCAAAGCAACAGCTTTTAGTTTTATTGATCTTTGCTATTGTCTCCATTTCTTTTTCATTTATTTCTGATATGTTTGTTTTTTGTTTCTTTCTGCTTACAAATATTGATGATTTATTTACTTGTACTTAAGATTTTGTTGTTGTTGTTGTTCTTCTAGTTGCTTTAGGTGTAAGATTAGATTATTTGATAGTTTCTTGAGGTAGGTCTGTATTGTTATAAAGTTCATTCTTAGCATAGCTTTTACTGCATACCATAGGTTTTGCTTGTTGTGTTTTCATTATCATTTATTTCTAGGCGTATTTTGGTTTCGTTTTTGATTTCTTCAGTGGTCTGTTGGTTATTCAGAAGCATGTTGTTTAGCCTCCATGTGTTTGTGTGTTTTATATATATTTTTTTCTGTAGGTGATGTGTAATCTTACAGAGTTGTGGTCACAGGAGATGCTTGAAATTATTTCAGTTTTTAAAAATGTATCAAGGCTTGATTTGTGGCCTAGTATGTGATCTGTTCTGGAGAGTGTTCCATGTGCACTTGAGAAAAAAGTGAAATGTGTTGTTTTTGGATGAAATGCCCTATAGGTATCAATTAGGTCATACTAGTCCAATGTATCATTTAAAACCTTTTTTTTCCTTATTAATTATCTGTCTGGATGATCTGTCTATGGGTGTGAGTAGGGTATTACAGTCTCCCACTATTATTGTGTTACTGTCAATTTTTCCTTTAATATTTGTCAGCATTTGCCTTATGTATTAAGATGCCCCTATGTTGGGTGCATATATATTTTTTATTGTTATATTTTCTTCTTGGATTTATCCTTTGATCATTGCGTAGTGTCTTACTTGTGTCTTGAAATGGTCTTTAGTTTAAAGTCTACTTTACCTTATATGAGTATTGCTACTCCCTCTTTCTTTTGATTTCCATTTGCATGGAATATCTTTTTCCAGCCCCTCACTTTCAGTCTGTGCACATGCCTGGGTCTCAGGTGGGTTTATTGTAGATAGCATATATAGGTGCCTTGTTTTTGCATCCATTAAGCCAGTCTGTGTGTTTTGGTTGGAGCATTTAGCCCATTTACATTTAAAGGAATTACTGATATGTATGATCCTATTACCATTTACTTTAATGTTTGGTGTTTGTTTTGGTAGGCATCTTTTTTTGTGTTTCCTATCAAGAGACGTTCCTTTAGCATTTGTGGAAGAACTAGTTTTGTGGTGTGGAATTCTCCTAGATTTTGATTGTTGGATAGAGTAATCTGGGTTGTAGGCATTTCACAATCATCACTTAAGTATGTTCTGCCATTCCCTTCTGGCCTGCAGAGCTTCTGTTGAAAGACAAGCTGTTAGCCTTATGGGGATCCCCTTGTGTGTTATTTGTTGCTTTTCCCTTGCTGCTTTTTGTGTTTAATTTTTGTTAGTTTGATGTCTTGGCATGATTCTCCTTGGGTTTATACTCTGCGGGACTCTCTGGGCTTTGTGGACTTGGGTGGCTATTTCCCTTCCCATTTTAGAGAAGTTTTCAACTCTAATCTCTTCAAATATTTTCTCATGGCCTTTCCTTTTGTCTTCTTCTTCGGGGAACCCTATGATTTAAATGTTGTTACTGTAGGTATAATGTTTACTGTTGTGCTGTAGGTCTCTGAGACTGTCCTCATTTCTTTTTATTATTTTTTATTATGTTCTACTTCAGTTATTTCAACCATTCCATCTTCCAGCTCACTTATCCATTCCTCTGCCTCAGATACTGTGCTGATTTCCTCCAGGGTGCTTTCCTTTATTTTTAATAGAAGGATACTTGCTTTGGTAACCAACAATATTGTCTTGGTTTCTGCCATGCATCCACATGAATCAGCCATCGGTATATATATGACCCTTCCTTGTGAACCTCCTTCCCACCTCTCATCCCATTCCACCCCTCTAAGTTATCACAGAACCTCGTTTGAGTCCCCTAAACCATACAGCAAATTCCCATTGGACATCTATTTTACATACAGTCAGTTCAGTTCAGTCACTCAGTCATGTCTGACTCTTTGCGACCCCATGAATTGCAGCACGCCAGGCCTCCCTGTCAATCACCAACTCCAAGAGTTCACTCAGACTCACATCCATCTAGTCAGTGATGCCATCCAGCCATCTCATCCTCTGTCGTCCCCTACTCTTCCTGCCCCCAATCTCTCCCAGCATCAGAGTCTTTTCTAATGAGTCAGCTCTTCGCATGAGGTGGCCAAAGTATTGGAGTTTCAGCTTTAGCATCAGTCCTTTGAATGAACACCCAGGACTAATCTCCTTTATAAAGGACTGGTTGCATTTCCTTGCAGTCAAAGGGACTCTCAATAGTCTTCTCCAACACCACAGTTCAAAAGCATCAGTTCTTCAGTGCTCAGCTTTCTTCACAGTCTGACTCTCACATCCGTACATGACCACTGGAAAAACCATAGCCTTGACTAGACAGACCTTTTTTGGCAAAGTAATGTCTCTGCTTTTCAATATACTATCTAGGTTGGTCATAACTTTCCTTCCAAGGAGTAAGCGTCTTTTAATTTCATGGCTGCAATCCCCATCTGCAGTGATTTTGGAGCCCAAAAAATAAAGTCTGACACTGTTTCCACTGTTTCTCCATCTATTTCCCATGTAGTGATGGGACCAGATGCCATGATCTTCATTTTCTGAATGTTGAGCTTTAAGCCAACTTTTTCACTCTCCTCTTTCACTTTCATCAAGAGGCTTTTTAGTTCCTCTTCACTTTCTGCCATAAGGGTGGTGTCATCTGCATATCTGGGTTTATTAATATTTCTCCCAACAATCTTGATTTCTGCTTGTGCTTCTTCCAGTCCATTGTTTCTCATGATGTACTCTGCATATAAGTTAAATAAGCAGGGTGACAATATCCAGCCTTGACGTACTCCTTTTCCTATTTGGAACCAGTCTGTTGTTCCATGTCCAGTTCTAACTGTTGCTTCCTGACCTGCATATAGGTTTCTCAAGAGGCAGGTCAGGTGACCTGGTATTCCCATCTCTTTCAGAATTTTCCACAGTTTATTGTGATCCACATAGTCAAAGGCTTTGGCATAATCAATAAAGTAGAACTACATGTTTTTTCTGGAACTCTCATGCTTTTTCCATGATCCAGTGGATGTTGGTCATTTGATCTCTGGTTCCTCTGCCTTTTCTAAAACCAGCTTGAATATCTGGAAGTTTGTGGTTCACGTATTTCTGAAGCCTGGCTTGGAGAATTTTGAGCATTACTTTACTAGTGTGTGAGATGAATGCAATTGTGCGGTAGTATGAGCACTTTTTGACATTGCCTTTCTTTGGAATTAGAATGAAAACTGACCTTTTCCAGTCCTGTGGCCACTGCTGAGTTTTCCAAATTTGCTGGCGTATTGAGTGAAGCACTTTCACAGCATCATCTTTCAGGATTTGGAATAGCTCCACTGGAATTCCATCACTGCCACTAGCTTTGTTCATAGTGATGCTTTCTAAGGCCCGCTTGACTTCAAATTCCAGGATGTCTGGCTCTAGATGAGTGATCACACCATCGTTATTATCTTGGTGGTGAAGATCTTTTCTGTACAGTTCTTCTGTATATTCTTGCCACTTCTTCTTAATATCTTCTGCTTCTGTTAGGTCCATACCATTTCTATCCTTTATCAAGCCCATCTTTGCATGAAATGTTCCCCTGGTATCTCTAATTTTCTTGAAGTGATCTCTAGTCTTTCCCATTCTATTGTTTTCCTCTATTTCTTTGTATTGATAGCTGAAGAAGGCTTTCTTATCTCTTCTTGCTATTCCTTGGAACTCTGCATTTAGATGCTTATATCTTTTCTTTTCTCCTTTGCTTTTTGCTTCTATTATTTTCTCAGCTATTTGTAAGACCTCCCCAGACAGCCATTTTAATTTTTTGCATTTCTTTTCCATGGAGATGGTCTTCATCCCTGTCTCCTGTACAATGTCACAAACCTCTGTCCATAGTTCATCAGGCACTCTATTAGACCTAGTCCCTTAAATCTATTTCTCACTTCCACTGTGTCATCACAAGGGATTTGATTTAAGTCATACCTGAATGGTCTAGTGGTTTTCCCTACTTTCTTCAATTTAATTCTGAATTTGGCAATAAGGAGTTCATGACCTGAGACACAGTCAGCTCCTGGTCTTGTTTTTGCTGACTTAATAGAGCTTCTCCATCTCTGGCTGCAAAGAATATAATCAATCTGATTTCGATGTTGACCATCTGGTGATGTCCATGTGTAGAGTCTTCTCTTGTGTTGTTGGAAGAGGGTGTTTGCTATGACCAGTGCATTCTCTTGGCAAAACTCTATTAGTCTTTGCCCTGCTTCATTCTGTACTCCAAGGCCAAATTTGCCTGTTATTCCAGGTGTTTCCTGACTTCCTACTTTTGCATTCCAGTTCCCTATAATGAAAAGGACATCTTTTTGGGGTGTTAGTTATAAAAGGTCTTGGAGGTCTTCATAGAACCGTTCAACTTCAGCTTCTTGAGCATTACTGGTTTGGGCCTAGACTTGGATTACTGTGATATTGAATGGTTTGCCTTGGAAACGAACAGAGATCATTCTGTCGTTTTTGAGATTGCATCCAAGTACTGCATTTTGAACTCTTTTGTTGACCATGATGGGTACCCCATTTCTTCTGAGGGATTCCTGCCTGCAGTAGTAGATATAATGGTCATCTGAGTTAAATTCACATATTCCAGTCCATTTTAGTTCACTGATTCCTAGAATGTCAATGTTCACTCTTGCCATCTCTTGTTTGACCACTTCCAATTTGCCTTGTTTCATGGACCTGATATTCCAGGTTCCTATGCAATGTTGCTCTTACAGCATTGGACCTTGCTTCTATCCACAGTCACATCCACTACTGGGTATTCTTTTTACTTTGGCTCCATCTCTTCATTCTTTCTGGAGTTATTTCTCCACTGATCTCCAGTAGCATATTGGACACCTACTGATCTGGGGAGTTCCTCTTTCAGTATCCTATCATTTTGCCTTTTCATACCATTCATGGGGTTCTCAAGGCAAGAATACTGAAGTGGTTTGCCATTCCCCTCTCCAGTGGACCACATTCTGTTATGGTGGAGAGATCTGATAGAATGTGGTCCACTGGAGAAGGGAATGACATAATGTGGTCCTTACATCCCAAGGGACTCTCTATTCTCCATCTATTTTCCATGAAATGATGGAACTGGATGCCATGATATTTTTTTCTGAATGTTGAGCTTTATGCCAACTTTTTCACTCTCCTCTTCCACCTTCATTAAGAGGCTCTTTAGTTCTTCGCTTTCTGCCATAATGGTGGTGTCACCTGCACAACTGAGGTTATTGATATTTCTTCTGGAAATCTTGATTCCAGCTCGTACTTCTTTCAGCCCAGCATTTCTCATGATGTACTCTGCATATAATTTAAATAATCAGGGTGACAACATGCAGCCTTGACATACTCCTTTCCCTCTTTGGAACCAGGCTTTTGTTCCATGTCCAGTTCCAACTGTTGCTTCCTGACATACAGATATCTTAAGAGATAGGTCAGCTGGTCTGGGATTCCCATGTCTTTAACAAATTTCCACAGTTTGTGGTTATCCAACAGTTAAAAGCTTTGACATAGTCAATAAAACAGATACAGATGTTTTTTTTCTGGAGCTCTCTTGTTTTTTTGATGATCTAGTAGATGTTGGCAATTTGATCTCTGGTTCCTGTGCCTTTTCTAAATCCAGTTTGAACATCTGAAATCTCATGGTTCACGTATTGTTGAAGCCTGGCTTGGAGAATTTTGAGTATTACTTTACTAGCATGTGAAATGAGTCAATTGTGCATAGTTTGAGCATTCTTTGGCATTGCCTTTCTTCAAGATTGGAATGAAAACACGTTTTCCAGTCCAATGGCCACTCCTGAGTTTTCCAAATTTTCTGGCATATTGAGTGTAGCACTTTCACAGCACCATCTTTTAGGATTTGAAATAGCTTAAGTGTAATTCCATCACGTCCACTAGCTTTGTTCATAGTGATGCTTCCTAAGGCCTGCTTGACTTCACATTCCAGGATGTCTGCTTCTAGGTGAGTGATCACACCATCATGCTTATCTGGATTGTGAAGCTCATTTTTGTACAGTTCTTCCAAGTATTCTTGCCATCTCTTCTTAATATCTTCTGCTTCTGTTAGGTCCATACCATTTCTGTCCCTTGTTGAACCATTATTTGCATGATATGTTCCCTTGGTGTCACTAATTTTCTTGAAGTGGTCTCTAGTATTTCCAGTTCTATTGCTTTCCTCTATTTCTTTGCACTGATAACTGAGGAAGGCTTTCTTATCTCTCCTTGCTAGTCTTTGGAACTCTGCATTCCAATGGGTGTATCTTTATTTTTATCTTTTGCTTTTTGCTTTTCTTTTCACAATGATTTGTAAGGCCTCCTCAGAAAGCCCTTTTGCTTTTTTGCATTTATTTTTCTTGGGGATGTTCTGGATCACTGTCTCCTGTACAACAACACAAACCTCCATCCATAGTTCATCAGGCACTGTGTCTATCAGATCTAATCCCTTGAATCTATTTCTCACTTCCGCGGTATAATTGTCATGGATTTCATTTAGGTCATACCTGAATGGTCTAGTGGTTTTCCCTACTTTCTTCAATTTAATTCTGAATTTGACAATAAGGAATTCATGATCTGAACCACAGTCAGCTCCCAGTCTTATTTTTGCTGACTGTATAGAGCTTCTCCATCTTTGGCTGCAAAGAATATAATCAGTCTGATTTCAGTGTTGACCATCTGGTGATGTCCATGTGTAGAGTCTTCTCTTGTGTTTTTGGAAGAGGGTGTTTGTTATGACCAGTGAGTTCTCTTGCAAAACTCTATTAGCATTGTCCTGCTCATTCAGTACTTCAAAGCCATTGTTCTGTTACTACAGGTATTTCTTGACTGCATACTTTTGCATTCCAGTCCCATATAATAAACAGGACACCTTTTTTGGATGTTAGTTATAAAAGGTCTTGTAGGTCTTCATAAACACTTTCAACTTCAGATTCTTCAGCCTTGCTGGTTGGGGGCATAGACTTGGATTACGGTGATATTGAATGGTTTGTGTTGGAAATGAACAGAGATCATTCTGTCTTTTTTGAGATTGCATCCATGTACTGAATTTTGGAACAACAGACTGGTTCCAAATAGGAAAAGGAGTACGTCAAGGTTGGATATTGTCACCCTGCTTATTTAACTTATATGCAGAGTACCTCCGGAGAAATGCTGGGCTGGAAGAAGCACAAGCTGGAATCAAGATTGCTGGGAGAAATATCAATAACCTCAGATATGCAGATGACACCACCCTTATGGCAGAAAGTGAAGAGGAACTAAAAAGCCTCTTGATGAAGGTGAAAGAGGAGAGTGAAAAAGTTGGCTTAAAGCTCAACATTCAGAAAAAGAAGATCATGGCATCTGGTCCCATCACTACATGGGAAATAGATGGGGAAACAGTGTAAACAGTGTCAGACTTTATTTTTGGGCTCCAAAATCACTGCAGATGGGGATTGCAGCCATGAAATTAAAAGACCCTTACTCCTTGGAAGGAAAGTTATGACCAACCTAGACAGCATATTGAAAAGCAGAGATATTACTTTGCCAAAAAAGGTCTGTCTAGTCAAGGCTATGGTTTTTCAGTGGTCATGTATGGATGTGAAAGTTAGACTGTGAAGAAAGCTGAGCACCGAAGAATTGATGCTTTTGAACTGTGGTGTTGGAGAAGACTATTGAGAGTCCCTTGGACTGCAAAGAGTTCCAACCAGTCCATCCTAAAGGAGATCAGTCCTGGGTGTTCATTGGAAGGACTGATGTGACCACCTCATGCGAAGAGTTGACTCATTGGAAAATACCCTGCTACTGGGAGGGACTGGGGGCAGGGGAGAAGGGGACGACAGAGGATGAGATGGCTGGATGGCATCACCGACTCGATGGACATGAGTTTGAGTGAACTCCGGGAGTTGGTGATGGACAGGGAGGCCTGGCGTGCTGTGATTCATGGGATCACACAGAGTCAGACACAACTGAGCAACTGAACTGAACTGCATTTTGGACTCTTTTGTTGACTACAATTTCTACTCTAATTCTTCCAAGGGGTTCTTGGTCATCTGAGTTAAATTTACCCCTTCCAGTCCATTTTAGTTCACTGATTCCTAAAATGTCGAGGTTCACACTCACCTTTACTATTTCCTTTTACCAGTCAATGAGCAGAAGGTAAATAAGTTTGCAGGGATATGTAGAGTGAGAAGCCCATGGCCCTTTAAACCTGTGGTTCAGGCTTCAGCTATTAGCTGAAGATCACATGGCAATGAAGATGATTAAACACTATGGTGGGAGACCCCTGGCTCACTCACATAAATCCTTTAAGCCAGAAATACTTCTTAGGATTAATGTGCTGATAGCAAAAGATTCACAAAAGATGCAACAGAGAAATAGCTTCTGGGACACAACCTTTCCTCTTGGGGCAAAGACAAATAATCCTGTCAGCAAACCAACTGCAGAGGTTACATGCACAGTCAGGTGAGGCCTGGATAATGCATTTATCCGCAGCCTTGTCCCAGGGCTCCTTATTCCAGAACTGTGGGCCTGGCTGTAAACAATTTCAGGGGGTTAAGGGAGCCTAGCAGGTTGAATGTTACTCAATGTGGAATGTCCTTAGCACTGTTCTGAGTAGTCACTGAGAGGACCTCAACCTCTGACATGCTTAACAGCAGTCTGAGAGTAATGAGAAAAGGCTTAGTGTCAGCGGGCTTATCGGAAGCTTTACTGAACACCCAGGGCAGCTTCCATTGTTCCTCAAAGTCTGTTTCTCTCATAGTTGCTTGGACTCCTATACAGAAGCAACTCCCCCAACTGCACTCCTATGGTCCATAAAAACTTCACAGCAGGTATTAGACCAGCCCCATAAAGAAACCTGTGGCTCAGGCACAATACAACTTATTAAAACCACTCCACCATGGTGCAAACACACCTACCCATCATGGAGATGTGATGCAAGAGTGCAGGCTATGCAAAGACATGGTGGGAGGAGAGGAGGGAGAAAGTGAGTTGCATGGAGAAAGTAAAATAGAAATTACAAGACCATATGTAAATTAGATAGCCAATGGGAATTTTCTGTATGACTCAAGGAACTCAAACAGGGTCTCTGAGACAGAATGAAGAGTGGGATGAGGAGGGAGATGGGAAGGAGGTTGGGAGTGAGGGACATGGGTGTACCTATGGAAGATTTTTGTTGATGTATGCCAGAAAACCAAAAAATTCTCTAAAGCAATATCCTTTAATTTGAAAAGTTTTCAAAAAAAAAAAAAAAGCCAATAACTACTGAAAAGAATGGGATTTGGTGTTTATAGAAGAAAAACATGCAGCATAGTGGATTTGACACAAAAGCATTTCCTCAAGGCAGGACTTAAGAACTCCCTTTCCTCCAAGGACAGGCTCTAGGATTCACCAGTCCATGAACCACTTACCACCTTAACACAGAAAGAATTGGATGCAGTGTTGTTGTTTAGTCACTAAGTTGTGTCTGACTCTTTCACAACCCCATGGACTGTAGCCCACCACGCTCCTCTGTCCATGGAATTCTCCAGGCAAAAATACTGGAGTGGGTTGCTATTTCCTTTTACAGGGAATCTTCCTGACTTAAGGCCTGAACCGAGTCTCCTGCATTGACAGTCAGATTTTTTACCATTGAGCCACCAAGAAAGCTCCAATGCAGTGTATCATCTTGTTAAATTAGAAACCACAGCAGCAACTTTAAGTATGGGCATTACATATGCATGCACAAAAAGCAGGTGGCCCTAATTTTGTTCCACCAGAATCACACCCTAAAATAAGAATTCTAGAGCAAGTAGTTTCCTTGGGAGATGTGCTTTACAGGGGAAGGATGGAGAGCTTCCATAGAGATAGGAAGGGAGCCAAGAAAACGGGCATTTCAAGAAAGATTTAGTTCAGTTAAGTTCAGCCACTCAGTCGGTCTGACTCTTTGCGACCCCATGAATCACAGCACGCCAGGTCTCCCTGTCCATCACCAACTCCCGGAGTTCACTCAGACTCACGTCCATCGAGTCAGTGATGCCATCCAGCCATCTCATCCTCTGTCATCCCCTGCTCCTCCTGTGCCCAATCCCTCCTAGCATCAGAGTCTTTTCCAATGAGTCAACTCTTCACATGATGTGGCCAAAGTTCTGGAGTTTCAGCTTCAGAATCATTCCTTTCAAAGAAATCCCAGAGCTGATCTTCAGAATGGACTGGTTGGATTTCCTTGCCATCCAAGGGACTCACAAGAGTCTTCTCCAAAACCACAGTTCAAAAGCAACAGTTCTTCGGTGCTCAGCTTTCTTCAAGTCTAACTTTCACATCCATTCATGACAACTGGAAAAAACATAGCCTTGACTAGATGGACCTTTGTTGGCATAGTAATGTCTCTGCTTTTCAATATGCTATCTAGGTTGGTCATAACTTCCCTTCCAAGGAGTAAGGGTCTTTTGATTTCATGGCTGCAATCACCATCTGCCATGATTTTGGAGCCCCCCCCCAATAAAGTCTGACACTGTTTCCACTGTTTCTCCATCTATTTCCCATGAAGTGATGGGACCAGAGGCCATGATCTTTGTTTTATGAATGTTGAGCTTTAAGCCAACTTTTTCACTCTCCTCTTTCACCTTCATCAAGAGGCTTTTTAGTTCCTCTTCACTTTCTGCCATAAGGGTGGTGTCATCTGCATATCTGAGGTTATTGATATTTCTCCCAGCAATCTTGATTCCAGCTTGTGCTTCTTCCAGCCCAGCATTTCTCCGGAGGTACTCTGCATAGAAGTTAAATAAGCAGGGTGACAATATCCAGCCTTGACGTACTCCTTTTCCTATTTGGAACCAGTCTGTTGTTCCATATCCAGTTCTAACTGTTGCTTCCTGACCTGCATACAAATTTCTCAAGAGGCAGGTCAGGTGGTCTGGTATTCCCATCTCTTTCAGTATTTTCCACAGTTTATTGTGATCCACACAGTTAAAGGCTTTGGCATAGTCAATAAAGCAGAAATAGATGATTTTCTGTAACTATCTTGCTTTTTCGATGATCCAGCAGATTTTGGCAAATTGGGCTCTCGTTCCTCTGCCTTTTCTAAAACCAGCTTGAACATCTGGAAATTCATAGTTCACGAATTGCTGAAGCCTGGCTTGGAGAATTTTGAGCATTACTAGCATGTGAGATGAGTGCAATTGTGCGGTAGTTTGAGCATTCTTTGACATTGCCTTTCTTTGCGATTGGAATAAAAATGGAACTTTTGCAGTCCTGTGGCCACTGCTGAGTTTTCCAAATTTACTGGCATATTGAGTGCAGCACTTTCACAGCATCATCTTTCAGGATTTGAAAGAGCTCAACTGGAATTCCATCACCTCCACTAGCTTTGTTCGTAGCGATGTTTTCTAAGGCCCACTTGACTTCACATTCCAGGATGTCTGTCTCTAGGTCAGTGATCACCCCATCGTGATTATCTGGAACATGAAGATCTTTTTTGTACAGTTTTTCTGTGTATTCTTGCCACGTCTTCTTAATATCTTCTGCTTCTGTTAGGTCCATACCATTTGTGTCCTTTATCGAGCCCATCTTTGCAAGAAATGTTCCCTTGGTATCTCTAATTTTCTTTAAGAGATCTCTAGTCTTTCCCATTCTGTTGTTTTTCCTCTATTTCTTTGCATTGATCGCTGAGGAAAGCTTTCTTATCTCTTCTTCTTCTTCTTTGGAACTCTGCATTCAGATGCTTATATCTTTCCTTTTCTCCTTTGCTTTTCACTTCTCTTCTTTTCACAACTATTTGTAAGGCTTCCGCAGACAGCCATTTTGCTTTTTTTTTTTTTTTTTCCCACGGGGATGATCTTGATCCCTGTCTCCTGTACAATGTCACGAACTTCAGTCCATAGTTCATCAGGCACTCTGTCTATCAGATCTAGTCCCTTAAATCTATTTCTCACTTCCACTGTATAATCATAAGGGATTTGATTTACATCATACATGAATGGCCTAGTGGTTTTTCCCTACTTTCTTCAATTAAAGTCTGAATTTGGTATTAAGGAGTTCATGATCTGAGCCACAGTCAGCTCCTGGTCTTGTTTTGGTTGACTGTATAGAGCTTCTCCTTCTTTGGCTGCAAAAAATATAATCAATCTGATTTCAGTTTTGACCTCCTGGTGATGTCCATGTGTAGAGTCTTCTCTTGTGTTGTTGGAAGAGGGTGTTTGCTATGACCAGTGCATTTTCTTGGAAAAACTCTATTAGTCTTTGCCCTGCTTCATTCCGTACTCCAAGGCCAAATTTGCCTGTTACTCCAGGTGTTTCTTGATTTCCTACTTTTGCATTCCAGTACCTATAATGAAAAGGACATCTTTTTTGGGTGCTAGTTCTAAAAGGTCTTGGAGGTCTTCATAGAACCGTTCAAGTTCAGCTTCTTCAGCGTTACTGGTTGGGGCCTAGACTTGGATTACTGTGACACTGAATGGTTTGCCTTTGAAACGAACAGAGATCATTCTGTCGTTTTTGAGATTGCATCCAAGTACTGCATTTTGGTCATGGAACAACAGACTGGTTCCAAATAGGAATAGGAGTACGTCAAGGCTGTATATTGTCACCATGTTTATTTAACTTATATGCAGAGTACATCATGAGAAATGCTGGACTGGAGGAAACACAAGCTGGAATCAAGATTTCTGGGAGAAATATCAATAACCTCAGATATGAAGATGATACCACCCTTATGGCAGAAAGTGAAGAGGAACTAAAAAGCCTCTTGATGAAAGTGAAAGTGGAGAGTGAAAAGGTTGGCTTAAAGCTCAACATTCAGAAAACGAAGATCATGGCATCTGGTCCCATCACTACATGGGAAATAGATGGAGAAACAGTGGAAACAGTGTCAGACTTTATTTTTCTGGGCTCCCAAATCACTGCAGATGGTGACTGCAGCCATGAAATTAAAAGACGCTTACTCCTTGGAAGGAAAGTTATGACCAACCTAGATAGCATATTCAAAAGCAGAGACATTACTTTGCCAACAAAGGTCCGTCTAGTCAAGGCTATGGTCTTTCCTGTGGTCATGTATGGATGTGAGAGCTGGACTGTGAAGAAGGCTGAGCGCCGAAGAATTGATGCTTTTGAACTGTGGTGTTGGAGAAGACTCTTGAGAGTCCCTTGGACTGCAAGGAGATCCAACCGGTCCATTCTGAAGGAGATCAGCCCTGGGTGTTCTTTGGAAGGAATGATGCTAAAGCTGAAACTCCAGTATTTTGGCCACCTCATGCAAAGAGTTGACTCATTGGAGAAGACTCTGATGCTGGGAGGGATTGAGGGCAGGAGGAGAAGGGGACGACAGAGGATGAGATGGCTGGATGGCATCACTGACTCGATGAATGTGAGTCTGAGTGACCTCCAAGAGCTGGTGATGGATAGGGAGGCCTGGCGTGGTGCAGTTCATTGGGTTGCAAAGAGTCGGACACGACTCAGCGACTGATCTGATCTGTTCTGACTGCATTTTGAACTCTTTTGTTGACCATGATGGCTACCCCATTTCTTCTGAGGGATTTCTGCCCACAGTAGAAGACATAATGGTCATCTGAGTTAAATTCATCCATTCCAGTCCATTTTAGTTCGCTGATTCCTAGAATGTCAATGTTCACTCTTGCCATCTCTTGTTTGACCACTTCCAATTTGCCTTGTTTCATGGACCTGACATTCCAGGTTCCTATGCAATGTTGCTCTTTACAGCATCGGACCTTGCTTCTGTCACCAGTCACATCCACAGCTGGGTATTCTTTTTGCTTGGGGTCCATATCTTCATTGTTTCTGGAGTTATTTCTCCACTGATCTCCAGTAGCATATTGGGCACCTAGTGACCTAGGGAGTTCCTCTTTCAGTATCCTATCATTTTGCCTTTTCATACTGTTCATGGGGTTCTCAAGGCAAGAATACTGAAGTGGTTTGCCATTCCCTTCTCGAGTGGAAAACATTCTGTCAGACCTCTCCACCATGACCCGCCTGTCTTGGATGGCCCCATGGGCATGGCTTAGTTTCATTGAGTTAGACAAGGCTGTGGTCCTAGTGTGATTAGATTGACTAGTTTTCTGTGAGTGTGGTTTCAGTGTGTTGCCCTCTGATGCCCTCTTGCAACACCTACCATCTTACTTGGGTTTCTCTTAGCTTGGGCGTGGGGTATCTCTTCATGGCTGCTCCAGCAAAGCACAACTGCTGCTCCTTACCTTGGACGAGGGGTATCTCCTCACCACCTGCCCCTTTTGACCTTGAACGTGGAAAAGCTCCTCTAGGCCATCCTGCACCCGCACAGCCACTGCTCCTTGGAGGTGGGGTTGCTCTTCCCAGCCTCTGCCCCTGGCCTTGGACGTGGGGGTAGCTCCTCTCGCTTGCCCCCCGACTTCGGATGTGGGGTAGCTCCTCTTGGCTGTTCCTGCACCGTCCCTGCCTGGCACTCTTGGCCGCTGCCTCTGACCTCGGACGTGGGCTAACTCCTCTTGGCCGCTTCCTCTTGGGCATGGGGTCTTAGATTAAGGGAGCTTAATCCTGATGGAGAACTCTGCAAGCCTATAGAGAGTTATCTGAGTTATCATGTTTGAGGATGATGGAGCTGGAGTATTTATACTCCAGTTCTTATGAGTCATAAAGCATCAATTTCCTGAAATTGTCAGTCTGCCCTGAGCACTGACAAATTAGGTTTCAGGCACAAGATAAAAACCTCCAAGCCACTGACGAGATGCTGGCAGTTTAATGTCTGGCTCGTATGTGCTGTAGCCACGAGGCAGAGGAGACATCGGAAGGATCTGCCACAAAGGTCTTCCTCAGATAATCTCCCAAATATTAGGCCAGGAGACAGAGTTTTTAGGCAAACACATTGTTTCCCCCAGATTATATTTTTATCTCTTTTCCTTCAAGCAGATCACAATTTTCTGGAGTTCCATCACAAGGAAGAGGCAAAGGTACAAAAGAAGAAGCAGGCATTAGTTTGCTAGGGCTGCCAGAACAAAGTGTTACAGACTTGGTAGCATGCACAACAGAAATTCATTTTCTTTCTTTTTTTTTTTAATTTTTTATTTTTTTAATTTATTTTATTTTTTGCAGGGGAAATGGACAAAGGAAAGGATCAATGAGGGTGGGAGGGAAAAGGGAAGGAAGAAGGAGACTGATGGTGGGGAGGAGTATATGTAATTTCTTAACTAATGGCTTTCTGTTTTTAATCACAAAGAACAATTTAAAAAAATCATGTTGAATTCATCCTATATTAGGAGGTTTGATCTGGAAATGAAAAGTTCAGGAAACTAAAAGTCCAGTTTGGGTGTCCTCATCTTAGGCACATCTTGGTATTTTGTATTGGTAGGTCTATCTTTACCACAATATATTATTTACGACAGGATCACATTTGTCATTTCTTCCTCCCTACTACCCAAAGTGGTACCAGACACATTAAATAGTCAATAAACATTTACAGAGTGAACAAATAAGTCTATTTTATTTTAGGTCTCTGAGTGAACTGAATTTTTTGAGGCTCATAAGTGAATATGTTTTCCTCTTTACTTTGTCTATTACAGCCAGATTGTATGAGTCAGGTATTAAAGTCTCCCACTATTATTGTATTGTTGCATATTTCTTCTATCACACTAATTAATGTTTGTCTTAGATATATAAATGCTCCAATGTTGGGTGCATATATATTTATAATTGTCATAATTTCTTTTTGGATTGTTCCTTTAAGTCATTATGTATAACCTTGATTGTCTCCTTTTCAGGATCTTTAAAGTCAATTTTATCTGATATGAGTATTGCTACTCCTGTTTTCTTTTGGTCCATATTTGCATAGAAAATCTTTTTCCAGCCCTTCATTTTCAGTCAGTATATATCCCCTATTTTAAGGTGATTCTCTTGTAGACAACATATATAGGGGTCTAGTTTTTGTATCCATTTCACCTGTTTTAGTCTTTTGGTTGTCTCTTGTAGACAAGGTATGTAGGGGTCTTGTTTTTGTATCGATTCAGCCAATCTTTGTCTGTTGATTAGGGCATTCAGCCCATTAACATTTAAAGCAATTATTGACAAATAGGATTTACTTTATTGTTTTGGGTTCGAATTTATACACTCTTTTAGTGATTCCTGTCTAGAGAATGACCTTAAGTTTTTGTTGGAGAAATGGTTTAGTGGTGCAAAATTCCCTCAACTTTTGCTTATCTGTGAAGCTTTTGATTTCTCCTTCATATTTGAATGAGATCCTTGCTGGATACAATAATCTAGGCTGTAAGTTATTTTCTTTCATCACTTTAATTATGTCTTGCCGTTCCCTCCTGGCTTGGAGAGTTTCTATTGAAAGATCAGCTGTTATCCTTATGGGAATTCCCTTGTGAGTTATTTGATGTTTTTCCTTGCTGTTTTTAATATTTGTTCTTTATATTTAATCTTTGTTAATTTGATTAATATGTGTCTTGGGGTGTTTCGCCTTGGGTTTATCCTGTTAGGGACTCTCTGGATTTCTTGAACTTGAGTGGTTATTTCCTTCTCCATTTTAGGGAAGTTTTCAACTATTATCTCCTCAAATATTTCCTCATGGTCTTTCTTTTTATCTTCTTCTTCTGGAACTCCTATGATTTGAATGTTGTAGCGTTTAATGTTATCCTGGAGGTCTCTGAGATTGTCCTCATTTCTTTCGATTCGTTTTTCTTTTTTCTCCTCTGATTCATTTATTTCTAGGATTCTATCTTCTAATTCACAAATCCTATCTTCTGCCTCTGTTATTCTACTATTTGTTGCCTCCAGGGCGTTTTGGATCTCATTTATTGCATTATTCATTATGTGTTGACTCTTTTTTATTTCTTCTAGGTCCTTGTTAAACCTTTCTTGCATCTTCTCAATCCTTGTCTCCAGACTCTTTAACTGTGATTCCATTTTGATTTCAAGATTTTGGATTAATTTCACTATCATTATTCGGAATTCTTTATCAGGTAGATTCCCTATCTCTTCCTCTTTGGTTTGGTTTGGTGGGCATCTATCCTGTTCCTTTAGCTGCTGGGTATTCTTTTGTCTCTTCATATCGTTAAAATTGCCAAGTTTAGAGTGTCCTTACTATATTCTGGTAGTTTGTTGAATTCTCTTTATTGAGGCAGTTTACTGGTCTTTTCAATATCTGATCTCTGCCCTATTACATAGGGGGCGGAGATGAATGCCCATCCCAGGGGGAGGGGGGAGGACATCTTCCAGGTGGACACTCTCGAGTACCTGATTCCCTTTGGGCAGGAGGCCTGTCCAGACCGGGCTCTCGAGTGGAAAGTGACCTAGAGACCAGCACATAGTGATACCATGCAGTTGCCACTGCTCTCTGGACTTGCCCATCTGGTTCTGTCTGAATTGGCCCCGCAATGTGGTGCCCACTTGGTGCGGGGCTGGGGGCAGGGACTTCCCTCACATGATGCTGCTCTGGACTCAGCTAGAGACTCTGGGACTTTGACCTTTATGAAATGATGACATTGCCACTCATTTTGGCCCTGCTGGGTATGGGTCGTTGAAAGAAATGTGTTATTAAGAAACTTGTCAGTGTTTTTCCCTCTCTGTTCTAGACCAAACTCCCCGATGTTGGAACAGTGTCCAGGGGGTGATGGGGGAAGGTTGGGGGCGAGGCTATGCATTGGCAGGCAGAGAGGCCCACAGGCCCAGAAATGGGCTGTGATGTTTCCTTGCACGTGACCCTTGCCCTACTGTAAAGTGTCCCTTGGCTCTCAAAGTGTGTGTGTTGGATGCAGTGCCTGGTTGCCTCATGTCAAAAGACAGGCTCCTAAATACAGCTGTGAGGGCAGAGCGACAAGGGCTGGTGTTCACCTTGAGGAAACTTTGTACTTGTCTTTGGGTTTGGGGTAATGTGTTTGCAAGGAGCTTGGCGGTTTGGGTGACCCTGACTTCACTTTCACTTTTCACTTTCATGCATTGGAGAAGGAAATGGCAACCCACTCCAGTGTTCTTGCCTGGAGAATCCCAAGGACAGGGAAGCCTGGTGGGCTACCGTCTCTGGGGTCGCACAGAGTTGGACATGACTGAAGCGACTTAGCAGCAGCAGCAGCAGCTTTCCAGTCAGCCTCTTGGCCAAGAGTGGGGAGGGGGCCCTGGATCGGGAGCTGGGATGCTCAGCTGCTGATCAGAAGCTTGTGGCATTGTTGGGGGACCCAGGAGGAGTCCTTTCTGCTGCAGGGTGCATGACTCATGAAAGGTGACACCCCTCAAGGTCAGGAGCCCAGCTGGGCCATCTGCTGAGCAGCATGCAAGGCCCAGGGACCAGTCTGTCCTGAGCTCGCCTCAGCACTCGGCTCATGGGTCAGACCCTTGGATGAGCCTGTGAAATGCTACTGTTTCAGATGAAAGGGGACCATGGGGACTGGACTGAAGTCTGTCTGGGGCAAGGGTTTCCAGCCTGATCTGGCTCACCCTGTGCCATGTGTGAATACAATGGACAGATAGAAAGAACACAGATTCGCAGTTCTCCCTTGATTATTTATTTACTCCAATGGAGTTTTGCTTTACTTTAATAGAGCCAGAAATCTATTTTTGATTACAAGAGAGTGCTTTTGAGTATCCCTAGGAATCTGGCAGCTCAGGGATTGGGCTTGTTCTTGACCTGCTCACAGAGGGCACACTTATAATCTGAGGAATCTCCCTGCTCCTCCTCTGACTCAGGGGCCTCGTCTGGGGCCATGACTAAAAGGCCCGCCATCAGGATGGAGTAACAGGTGTTGTACAAAGTCATCACAGATTCATAATCTGGTACACCGGGGCACTCTCAGGCAGTTCCTCTGGGCTGTCCCTTTCAGCAGTAGCTGGGGGCACAGATGTGGCATTGCTGGATGTACCCTTTTCACTGGGGCTGCCCTGCTCACTGGGGAGATGGTTTCCCCCAGCCTGCCTGGCAACACTTCCCATAGACCCAAAGTCAGAGAACACAAATGAGCACTGGCTGAGGGTTCTGTGAGCAGTTGGCATTCCCTCCTGGACTTTGTTGCCACCCTCTTTGGTGAACTCATTGTGGTGGAGTTGAGGAGAGTATGTGGTTGCCACCACTCGCTTCTTTCTCTTTGGGGTTGCTGTTGTTCCAGTGGCAGGCTGAGAAGTTGTTCTGGGGTCACCTTTCCTCTGTATGTTGTGCAGGAGGAGAGGCTTGTCTCTCTGAAAATTGGAGTTGCGATAGATCTGAAAGGAAACAAATCACTTTAGTCATGAGAGGGGAGAAGAGCCGTTCCTCATCGCCCTCCTCCCACAACCATCCAGGCCATGCCTCTTGGTCTCTTCATTCTGGCAGATTATGTGGCCCTAGCATGTCACTCCCTAGAGCTCCTCCAGGGCTGTTCTCGCTTGAGGTGTTACTGGCCCTCCCTGACATCAAATGGCCCCTCAGGGTCTGGAGTCACCCTGTGGATCTTAAGGGGTGGTGGTGGAATACGACAAACCCTGCACATTCTCCTCTTTCCTTACCCATTCTATCATGAGAACAATGTTCTCCTGGGAAATGAAACCTGTCCAGCACTCAGCTCATCTAATCTAGTCTCCCCAGAAGGTCTTTCTACATTACCATCATCTTCTTCTTCCCTGCACAGCAACCTGAAGGGCGGATTTTCCTGAACCTGTACAGGTTCAGTTCATGGATGAAGCTCTTTATGCTGTCTGCCTTGAAGATCTGGTCCACACCTCTGTGCTGGAGGACCTCTGTCTGGAAGAGATCTGCCTCGATGACCACTGTGTCTCTCTTGTCGTTCCAGTGCACCGAGGTGAAGGTCACATCCTCCACGATCCTCCAGAGCTTCCTGGGAAAGGACAGCCCAAGGACAGTGTTGTTCTATTCTTCATTGGCCATTTCTGGGTTCGGGCCCTGTGGGGGCAGATTGTCATGCAGATCTAGATCTGGGCTCTTGGGTTGGTCACACTGCTTCTCCAAAGCCTCCCTTGAATCCACGTTTGGGTCTGGGGAGGAATCACGGGGTCCCCTGCTGTGGGCTCCCCATCAGTTGATGGGGCCAGCAGCACTGCCTTGTGGGAACTATGACTAGCCATGGAGCCAGTCTAGCTCAGGAACATTATCTACCCAAGCAGTGAATGCTCAGGGCAAACGGGCCTCAGACCAGGGTCGAGGTGCCCCATAAATACTCTCTGGAGATTCTAGAATCTGGATCATGGGACAGGCAGCCAATTAAGTGGCCTGCTTCCTTAACTGTTTCATGACGTCACAGAGGTGATGTGTAGAGTCAGCCCTGGCCCAGTGTGGGGGAGGGGGCATGGGGATGGAGATGGGAATCCCCAGCTTGTCTCTTGTCTGGAAGTACAGAAGTTTGTTTCAGGTTGCTTGCAAAGGCTCCCATCTGCTGCCAGGCCCATTGTTTCAGGGGGCCAGGCCCTGGATGGGTTGACAAATATGCCCCTGGCTCCACTCCCCTCACTAACAATGTGCAGGCCTGTGGCTGGTTTCTGCTGAAGGGCCAGGCCCTTGCGAGTTGTGGGTCTACTAACACCAAGAGAGACCCCAGGGGACAGATGGGCCCCTGGTGACTGTCTGTCCCAGAAGATGGGGTCCACAGGGGGCTGATTGGCCTTGCCTGAGTTGCTGCTCCCCATCCTCCCCCTCTTCTGGCTTTGTGGTCTTGCAGCTAGTGCTACTGGTTGGTCAGTCCCGCTCAGATGGTCCCAAAGTCAGAGTCCTGCTGTCCTGCCATCACCGACCCAAGATTGAGTTCTCTCCAGAATAGGGCTGTGCTCAAGCACAGTGGGAGCAACCTCATATTCCACTTGACTGTTTCCAAGCACCTGAGACACAGACTCCCCAGGAGCCTGTGTGGGAGGGCAAAGCCAGGTGCTCCACTGAGCTTGCAGTCTCCCGAGGTCTGCCCACCACTAGATGGCATCCGACTGCAGATCACAGGCTGTTGTCTTCAGTTTCCAATGTTTCCCATAAACACCACTCTGGTGGCCCTAGAGCCTTCACTTTGGGAACACCTGCGTGTGCTTTTCCCCTCCCCTTCCCAGATCCTCAGATTCAGCCTCTCTGGAGGCTTCTTCAAAAGCCCTGTTTCCTTTTGTCAATGGGGGTGGTTAGGCTTCTGCTACCTCCGGTTCTGGCTGCCCACATCCAGCCTGGGTCTACTTGGGTACCTTCCCTTTGAAGTACTTGATTGGGGGCTCAAGGCACAGCCTGTTCTGTGGAAAACAAGCACTTCACTGGTTCTCTTCTAGGCCAGCTCTGATCTTCTCCGCCACTGCCCCTGTCCTAACCACCACTGTGGACCTGTTCTTCTTTACCCAAATGGCAGGTCCATCAAATGATTTTGTTGGCTTATGGGTTAGGTGCTTTCTAAGGGCCCTCCTTTACACACATTCACTCCCAGGGGCATGTCTGACTTGTTGAGCTAGATGTGTGATCAAAAGAAACCCCCATCTACTTGTATTTGAAAAAGGATGAGAATCCAGATGTGGGACTGGATGAAACCCAAGTGGCAATCATTGGTCTTCACTGCACATGAACAGTAGAGGAATGGATTTGGAGATGCATCTTCTCTGGGATTTGTGGGCCACTGTTCTTGAAAATCACCATGTAGGAAACAGACTGGCACCTTCGAAAGGTGGATTTTGAGGACTCTAGGGCATTGTGTCCCAGTTCTGCCAGTAGCAAGGTCATTTGACCTGTGTGAGGGCCAGTCCCTGGTGTCTGAAAGGGGAGAGCTAAGAGGGTGTGGAAGAAGCTATCCCAGGGCCCTTGCTGACTAAGGACTGGTGGCCTGGATGAGCTCCAGGCTTTGACTTGGCTTCCCCATGGTCTTTTTGCTTCTAAGCAGGTTGACAAAGATTTCTTTCTGGTCAGTTCATCTGACTGGGACATGACTCTGGAGGCTGTGAATGTCAGTGGGGGCCCCTGGTGACTCCTCCAAATGGGATGGAAGGTCATGGCATCTGTTAGCAGCCTGACTATCTGGCCTTTCTTGCCCCTTCCATGCTCGGGGTCCCTCCTCACCCCCTGGGTCATGGAGACGCTGCCTTTTCTGGTCCCCCTCCTCTAGGCACCACCAGGCCATGGCAGTGGGTTTATGTGTCACTGAGGGGGCCTTTGTCAGCTGTGGCTTGAGACACTTGTGTTATGCATACACAATTCCTCATGACGTCCAAGGCCTGCCTTTCATAGTCTCGCTCTCATGCCCATGTGCTTGGCGTCCCCGCCCTGGTGTCCCCAGCCCAGAGGCCCTCCAGCTGCTCCCCTCCCTCACTGCGGCTGGGGAGACCTGGAGCCTCAGGGGTCTGCTTGTGTTGCCTTCCCTCCCGTATTGGAGGAGGCTCCTGTAGGGACCTTATCCCAGTGGGCAATGGGGCCATACAGTCAGGCCCTCCCTCCTTCCTGCTCAATGAGGAGCTGGTCAACCTGGCAGGTTCCATTGGGCAGGAGGCCCCATGGCAGCAGCAGGGACAGGGTGCCACCCTCAGACTGGAGGCACTGGGACTGGAAAGAGACACCGGCCCCCGACAGCGTCAGTTCTCAGCAAAGCACAGAGAAGCCCCATAGTGCTTCTGATTTGCCTCATACCCCTTCTTCCATGGGCCTGCTTTTTGTCACCTCAGAGGCATCATGTAGCACTGAGAAGAGGAAGGCGTGAGAAGTAGGAAGGTTGGGCCACAGCCTGGGGTGGATGGGAAGGGTGGGGGCTCCAGAGGAATTGAGACCAGGGTTCTGAGCCCATCCTGGCCCTCACTGGCACGTGGTCTTAGGAAGATGCCCAAGCCCCGTGGCCTAAGTTCTTTATATGGGAGGTGAGCAGGTGTGAGGAGCCCCGTGTGTTGGGCTGCAGGATGTGTGTGAGGGATGAGACAGAGCTCACAGGGCCTGGCAGCTGTTGGCCCTGTTATGATGGGGCAGAAATTTCTCACACTGTTGCCCCCAGTCACTCCTCCATTCTCCACTGAATGGGGTTGGCTGCTTTGTTGTCCAAGGCGGGTCAGAGAATATGCACCTCAATAGGATATGGAATTCCTAATTAGCCAAATAAGATGTTTCATAAATAAAACTGAGAAACTTTTCTAGTTAGACCATAGTGGACCATAGTGTCACTCACTTAGTCATGTTTTACTCTGCAACTCCATTTATTGTAGCTTTCCAGGCTCCTCTGTCCATGGACTTCTCCAGGAAAGAATATTTGAGTGAGTTGCCATGTCCTTCTCCAGGGGAATCTTCCTGACCCAGGGATTGAACCCAGGTCTCCCACAATGCAAGCAGATTCTTCATTGTATGGGCTACCCAGAAAGGGCCATTTCCAGTTAGAAGACCTGTGAAATTTGGGGTGGAGCACTGTTCCAACAGGACCCAAGCTGGTCCAGGAAATAGAAGCAAGAACCACTCTTTGCCTGTGTCCCAGCTGGCCTTCCATTCAAACCCTTTTTTTCATCATTGCATCACCAATAAATGTTGAGTCTTTGATTACAATGCCCAATTACAATGAAGATAATTAAAAGCTAGTTAACACCTTGAGTTCTGTGTCCCCAGGACCAGGAGAGGATGGGTTTCTGGGCATCACTTCAAGGGAGTGTGACAGGAGTTCTGCAGGATTCTTAGCAGATATGGGATAGAAAACACCTACACCATCCCTGTAGTCAGCAGCAATGTGACAAGATCCAGGACCCCCTTCCATCCCACCCCAGAAAGAGATCTCTCTGGGGTTTATCCAAGATCCAAAAGGACACCTTATAGTAATGTCCTGTTTTCCCTCACTCCCACAATGTACCTCATGTGACTGTGGCTCCTAGACCATTGCTCTAGGTGTGGGGATGTCCTGCTTCTCCCAGTGCCTGCACTGCTAACACAGGGCCTTTTACGGAGTAGAGGCCTGTAAAGGTCTTCAGAATAAATGAGCCATTGAGGAGGGGGCTGCTTGACTCAGATTAATTGCTACTTCCATTGATAACCCAGGCAAATCCAAATAAATCAAGATCACTTAGCTGTACAAAATGACACAGAAAAAGTATACGAAGCAAGAATTAACCACTATCACTTTTTATTTTCTAATTATTCCACCAACTATATCTGCTAAATAAATTCACATTTCCAAAATCATTCTAATTCTAATTTCATGTTATCTTGTGCAGGACCACAAAATAAAATGAAAGTGTTCCCAATCTCTTTTACAAAACAGGAAAACTCTTGTTCTTTAACAGGATGAGTACAAGCACAGTGTGATCAACATCAGTGACATAGGTACTGGAATGCATCGTCTTCTATAAAAAGGAATAACATTTGAGAAATTCCTAAAGAAAACAGAGATGAGTCTCCATGTCATTGTAGACAATAAGAACACAAAGATGCTGCACACCGGGTTCCCCCAACGGGCCCAGACCCTCATTGCCAAGAAGGCTGACCATTCCCTCTTCAGTCACAGAGGGAAGGATCAGCCTCCCTTCCTGCCCTCCAGGACAAACTGTTGGAGATGGGCCTGGAAGGAGCCTGGTTGTTTCTCTGACTCAGAGTCCCCGTTCTTCCTCCCTCACAGCCTCTGCAGAGGGCTTAGAAGGAGCTTGGACGCCTTCACACGACTCTGTCCATATACTCCAGGACTTTCAACTTGCTGGTCTCCGCATAGGCCTGGGGACCCCATAGGAACTCGTAGCAAGGAGAGTCACCATCAGACACCTGACAGTATTCCAGGTAGGTACCTCTCCTGCACCTACACTTGGGTCAGCAGCTCCCTGGGCTTAGCATAAAGTACTCCCTACCAGGACACACCCCCATCTTTCTGAGTGTTCCCCAGATCTCTTCCTCAGGGGTGCAGTCGTCTTCCACAGTGATCAGGCACAGGATCACCACCAGGAGGCCAGCCATGGGCAACCTCTGCCCATGCCTCAGCATCTCATTGAGGTTGAGGCACAGGATGGGGACCAGAATATAGGTGTGCTCACTGGGGTTCACCTCCTTCACCTCCAAACCAAAGACCCACTGCAGGTACTCTGAGGTTTGATGGAGGACCACCAGGAAGTGGTCCTGGTAATCTTTGAGGACACTATTCAGCAATTCTGCCTTTGTGATTTGGGGAAGGCAATGGCACCCCACCCCAGTACTCTTACCTGGAAAATCCCATGGACAGAGGACCCTGGTGGGCCGCAGTCCATGGGGTCGCTAAGAGTCGGACATGACTGAGCCACTTCACTTTCACTTTTCACTTTTATGCATTGGAGAAGGAAATGGCAACCCACTCCAGTGTTCTTGCCTAGAGAATCCCAGGGAAGGGGGAGTCTGGTGGGCTGCCGTCTATGGGGTCGCACAGAGTCAGACACGACTGAAGTGACTTAGCAGCAGCAGCAGCCTATGTGATGGGCTCCTTGGCAAGATACCTGCTAAGCAGGAATTGCCCAGCTCATTCTTCACCCACAGTGCATCTCGGAGTGAAGATCTGGGAACTTCCTGATCATGCAAGGTGCTTGCCACTTCATCTTGCTTGATGAGTCCATAGTCTTCATTTTGGATCCCCAGAGTGGCAGCCATGGCAGTTGGAGAGGGGCAGACACCCAGAGGTCTCTGGGGGGAGACTGTCTATTGCAGCTGCAGCCACCTCCTCCAAGATGCCCTGGACCAGGAGAGAGGAGGAGGAGGAAGCTGCATTTCCCTCCTCAACCTGATCCACCTCCTCCTCCAACTCCTCCTCCTCCACCTCACCCCAAAAGAACTGTGTCTCCATCAGATCCTCTTTCTTTCTTGGATCATGAAAGACTCCTTCAGGCTGACAGAGCTCATGCATCCCAAGCATGATGACTGGGGTTGAACTGCAGACAAGAATGAGGAAGGGTTACAGATGGGGACCCTGGGCCTGTGGGAGAAGGGGGGTTGTGAGTGACCTCTGCTGAGAAACCCACCCTGGGTGGTCTGACTTGGGCCACTTACAGGTCTCCTCTTGAGGGGTGCTCTTGGCCCTCATAGAGAAGCTCCTCCTCAGCAGCCTGACCCCTGGCTACCCAAAGAAGGATGTTGGGTGTCTCTCCAGACAGCTTGAGGTTGCGTGGCTGACACGTGGAGGATTAGGGCCTTGTGGGGGTGGGGTTCCCTCTGTTCTGGGATGGGGAGTCCCTGGTACACACTCAGGGGAACCAACTCACCTTGACTCTGGGAACAGCCTGGACCTCTTCTGTTCTCTGACCTGTGGACTTGGGCCTCAGACATCTGCCTTCGCCTCCTGGTTCCTGGAGCCCCTGTGAGAGAAATGGAGGGGCACCTCGGAGGTAGATTGTGGCACAGACTTGGGCCTTCTGTGTTGGTAGGAGGGGTGGACACTGTGAGGCCCCCACAGGCCACCACCTACAGGGTGGGTGGTCCTCTTGGGGCTCTCCTGTAGTGCCTCCTTCCCCTAGCACGGCCTGGACCCTCCCCTATGGGGACTTGCAGGGTAACTAAGAACAAGACCTGAGTCTTTACAGAAAACACTGAGGGGCCCCAATGTGGCTGCACCTGCCTAGGGCCTCCCACAGGTTGTAGGCTGGGGAAATGCTCGGTCATCACCTCCTCCTCATGTCTGGCCTGGCCTCCTAACACTCCTGTCAGAGGTGGGGGTCTGCTCAGTCCTGCCTCGGGGTCTCGGGAGTCCAACCTTTGTGGATCTGATGCCTCCAACCTCAGCCTTAACAACTCACCTCCTGAGGCTCCTAAGCCAGAACTGATAAACTGCTCACCCCACTCTGGGGCCTCCAAGACCCACCACAAGGGCCAGGATCCCTCCCTGCCTTGGGATCTAACAGCCTCAGTCCTTCCTCACATGGAGCCTGGACTCCAGGAAGGATGCAGGATTCTCCCCTTCACCATTTTGAGGCCCTACCACTCTCACGAGGTCCCCAGTCTCTCTAAGACCTGGATGTCAGGAAATGCTGTACGAGGTCGTCCTGCCTGGGGAATACCAGGGTCCCCTTTTTCTGGGGTCTGGCCATAATCCTCCCTCAGAGTCCTCACCTTGACTCCTGCTAGGACCTGGGGTCTGTCCTCTCCACACCTGAGGCCCGGCTCCTCACACTAGGGCCCCAGTCTCTCAGACCCGGATGTCAGGAAGTCAGGAAAGGTGCAGTGTGCTCTTCTCACCCTAGGGTCTCCCAGGGTGGATGACAGGGGCGGGTATCTCTGAGTTCTGTCCGTCTTCCCTTGGGGTCCCTTCAGTCCTCCCTCAGGACATTACCTTGTCCCCAGGCAGCACCTGGGATTCTCTCCTCTCCAAATATCTGGCCCCATGCCAATAACCAGGTAGGCAGTCTCTCTGAGACCCAGATGTCAGGAAATGCTGCGCGAGGTCGTCCTACCCGAAGACTGCCAAGGTCCTCTGAGTTCTGGGGTCTGGCTACCCACAGTCCTCCCTCAGGGTCCTCACCTTGACTCCCGCTAGGACCTGGGCTCTGTCCTCTCCACACCTGAGGCCAAGCTAATTCCGCCAGGGCCCCAGTCTCTCTGAGATCCAGATGTCAGGAAGTCAGGAAAGGCCCAGTGTGCTCTTCTCACCCAAGGGTCTCCCACGGTGGATGACAGGGGTGGGGGTCTCTGAGTTCCATCAGTCCTCCATTAGGGTCCCCTCAGTCCTCCCTCAGGACATTACCTTGTCCCCAGACAGGACCTGGGATTTTCTCCTCTCCCAATATCTGGCCCCGCCCCTCTTACCAGGTAGGCAGTCTCTCTGAGACCTGGATGTCAGAAAATTAGGACCAGCCTAGAGTGCTAATTCCACATCAAGACCTCCCAGGGCTGAAGGTAAGGGCAGTGACCTGTGGGGAACCCTCAGATTGGGGTCCAGGATCCCCTGAGTCCTCTGTCAGTGTACTTCCTCTGACTTCTTGGAGGACCTGCACCCTCCCCTCTGCCCACATGTGATCCCATCCGTTATCCTAAGTCCCCATTCTCTCTGAGAACCTGGTGTGGAAGTCAGGACACCCTGTGAAGTGCTCATCCCACAGCCAAGGATGCCCAGAGCTGGCAACAGAGGCGTGGAACTGTGGGGTCACCTGTGTTTTCCCTCTGGGTCCTCATCCTGAGCTCTGGCAGGTCCTGGGATGCCGAAGTCCTCGGCAGAGATCAGACCTTCACACCAAGGGCCTCACTGCCCTGAGGCCCCTGGAGGAGGCTGTGGACATTCTAATATGGCTCCAAGCCCAGGACTTCTTAGTGACTGAGGATGCCATGGGCTGAGATGATGTCCCAGGAGTCACTCAGCCTTCCTTGTGTTCTTCACCTTGACACTCAGCTAGTCTGGGCATTGCCCTCTGCCCACCTGATTTTGCTTCCCTTAGAGACCCAGGCCTTCTTGAGCCAGGACACCCAAGAGGGAAATCAGGGTTTGGGGCTGATTCCCACAATCCTGCCAGTGTTTCCCAGGGCTAAAAGCAGTGACCACTTGTATGTCCTAGGATCCCAGTGTCCCCCTCAGCGGTCTAACTTGACTCCTAGCACATCTGGGCTCCTTCACACTTCTGGCCTGAACTCGAGCTCTGTGACTCTCACTTCTCCCCCTCCTAGCAAGATCAGCGATGTCACAGCTTGATGCCACACCCTATGCTCACCCAGGGCTGTGTGAGCCACACATGCATCCCCTAGGAACCCTCAGACTACTCTGTGCCTCACCTGGGGTCTCTGCAGGATGTGGGCCCTTCTTCTGTCCACAGGAGACTTGCCTATGAACCAAGACTCTGACTCCCTGTGTACACTGAGGATGCCAGGCAAGGGGGTTAATTTGACAGGCTGGCCCGGGGTCCCCAGGAGTCCCAGTAGGCGTGAAGTTGTATTCTATGGGACCCTCTGTCTGGGGTGACTGGATCCCCTTGTTCTCACTGGAGGGGGCCTCCATGACCCTTTAGAGAAGGCTGCAGTCCCAAAAGAGCCTGATGGCACAGATGCTTGTTGGGGGGCTGCAGCACCCATGACAGTGGGGGACACAGGGAACCACACATCTTCTCATGGGGGCCCCTCAACAGGCACCAGATTTCAGAAACTTTTGTGGAAAAGATGTTGTAGCTGAATAGGGTTAACAACAGCAGGTATCTGTCCATCACCAACAGCCAGAGTTTATTTAAACTCATGTCCATTGAGTCAGTGATGCCATCCAACCATCTCATCCTCTGTTGTCCCCTTCTCCTTCCGTCTTCAATCTTTCCTAGCATCAGAGTCTTTCCAAATGAGTCAGCTCTTCTCATCAGGTGGCCAAAGTATTGTAGTTTCAGCTTCAACATCAGTCCTTCCAATGAATATTCAGGACTGATTTCCCTTAGGATGGACTGGTTGAATCTCTTTGCACTCCAAGGGATTCTCAAGAGTCTTCTCCAACACCACAGTTCAAAAGCATCAATTCTCCATACTGTTCTCCATAGTGGCTGTACTAGTTTGCATTCCCACCAACAGTGTAAGAGGGTTCCCTTTTCTCCACACCATCTCCAACATTTATTGCTTGTAGACTTTTGGATCGCAGCCAATTTGACTGGCGTGAAATGGTACCTCATAGTGGTTTTGATTTGCACTTCTCTGATAATGAGTGATGTTTAGCATCTTTTCATGTGTTTGTTAGCCATCTGTATGTCCTCTTTGGAGAAATGTCTATTTAGATCTTTGGCCCATTTTTTGATTGGGTCATTTATTTTTCTGGAATTGAGCTGTAGGAGTTGCTTGTATATTTTTGAGATTAGTTGTCTGGTGCACTGGGACGACCCAGAGGGATGATATGGGGAGGGAGGAGGGTTCAGGATGGGGAACACATGTATACCTGTGGTGGATTAATTTTGATGTATGGCAAAACCAATACAATACTGTAAAGTTAAGTAAAATAAATTTTTTTATTAAGTTTTTTTTTTATTTTGCTTAACTTTACAATATTGTATTGCTTTTACAATACATCAAGATGGATCCGCCTCCAGTATACACGTGTTCACCATCCTGAACCCTCCTCCCTCTCCCTCCCCACACCATCCCTCCAGGTCGTCCCAGTGCTCCAGCCCCAGGCATTTGTTATCGGGCATCGTACCTGGACTGACAACTCATTTCAGATATAATATTATACATATTTCAATGCTATTCTCCCCAATCATCCCACCCTCTCCCGGTCCCAGAGTCCAAAAGTCTGTTCTATACATCAGTGTCTCTTTTGCTGTCTCGTAAATAGGGTTATTTTTACCATCTTTCTAAATTCCATATATATGCGTTAGTATACTGTATTTGTGTTTTTGTTTCTGGCTTACTTCACTCTGTATAATAGGCTCCAGTTCCATCCACCTCCTTAGAACTGATTCAAATGTATTCTTTTTAATGGCTGAGTAATACTCCATTGTGTATATGTACCACAGCTTGCTTATCCATTCATCTGTGGATGGACATCTAGGTTGCTTCCATGTTCTGGCTATTGTAAACAGTGCTGCTATGAACATTGGGGTACACGTGTCTCTTTCAATTCTGGATTTCTCAGTGTATATGCCCAGCAGTGGGATTGCTGGATCATAAGGCAGTTCTATTCCCAGTTTTTTGAGGAATCTCCATACTGTTCTCCATAGTGGCTGTACTAGTTTGCATTCCCACCAACAGTGTAAGAGGGTTCCCTTCTCTCCGCACCCTCTCCAGCATTTATTGCTTGTGGACTTTTGAATAGAAAAAAATAAAAATAAAGAATGTAATGCAACATTAAAAAAAAAAAAGCATCAATTCTTTGGCCCTCAGTTTTCTTCACAGTCCAACTCTCACATCCATACATGACCACTGGAAAAAAGGTAGCCTTGACTAGACGGACCTTTATTGGCACAGTAATGTCTCTGCTTTTCAATATGCTGTCCAGGTTGGTCATAACTTTCCTTCCAAGAAGTAAGCGTCTTTTTGTTTCATGGCTGCAGTCACCATCTGCAGTGATTTTTGAGCCCCCAAAAGTAAATCCTGCCACTGTCACTGTTTCTCCTTTTATTTGCCATGAAGTGATGGGACTGGATGCCATGATTTTTGTTTTCTGAATGTTGAGCTTTAAGCCAACTTTTCCACTCTCCTCTTTCACCTTCATCAAGAGGTTCTTTATTTCTTCTACGTTTTCTGCCATAAGCATAGTGTCACGTGCATAACTGAAGTTATTGATATTTCTCATGGCAATCTTGATACAAGCTTGTGCTTCATCCAGCCCAACGTTTCTGATGATGTACTCTGCATAGAAGCTAAATAAACATGGTGGCAATATAAAGCCTTGACATACTCCTTTTCCTATTTAGAACCAGTTTGTTGTTCCATGTACAGTTCTAACTGTTGCTTCCTGACATGCCTACAGATTTCTCAAGAGGCAGGTCAGGTGGTCTGGTATTTCCATCTCTTTCAGAATTTTCCACAGTTTATTGTGATTTACACAATCAAAGGCTTTGGCATAGTCCATAGAGCAGAAATAGGTGTTTCTCTGAAACTCTCTTGTTTTTTTTTTTTTTTTTTTTTTTTTAATGATCCAGTGGATGTTGGCAATTGGATCTCTGGTTCCTCTGCCTTTTCTAAAATCAGCTTGAATATCTGCAAGTTCATGGTTCACATCATGTTCAGTACTGGCTTGGAGAATTTTGAACATTACTTTACTAGCAAGTGAGATGAATGTAGCTGTGTAGTAGTTTGGGGATTCTTTGGCATTGCCTTTCTTAAGGATTGGAATGAAAATTGACCTTTTCCAGTCCTGTGGCCACTGCTGAGTTTTCCAAATTTCCTGGCATATTGAGTGCAGCCCTTTCGCAGCATCATCTTTTAGGATTTGAAATAGCTCAACTGAAATTCTATCACCTCCACTAGCTTGGTTCATAGTGATGCTTCCTAAGGGCTTATTAAATTCCCATTCCAGGATGTCTGGCTCTAGGTGAGTGACCACACCATCATGATTTTCTGAGTCATGAAGATCTTTTTTGTACAGTTCTTCTGTGTATACTTGTCACCCCTTCTTAATATATTCTGCTTCTGTTAGGTCCATATCATCTCTTTCCTGTATTGAGCCCATCTTTGCATGAAATGTTCCCTCTGTATCTCTAAATTTCTTGAAGAGATCTCTCGACTTTCCCATTCTATTGGTGTCCTGTTTCTTTGCACTGATCACTTAGGAAGGCTTTCTTATATCTCCTTGTTATTCTTTGGAACTCTGTATTCAAATAGATTTATCTTTCCTTTTCTCCTTTGCTTTTGCTTCTCTTCTTTTCATGGCTATTCATAAGACCTCTTCAGAAAGCCATTTGGCTCTTCTGCATTTCTGTTTCTTGGGAATGGTCTTGATCACTGTCTCCTGTACAGTGTCACAAACCCCCATCCATAGATCATCAGGCACTTTGTCTGTCGGATCTAGTCCCTTAAATCTATTTCTCACTTCCACTGTATAATCGTTAGGTATTTGACTTCGGTCATAACTGGATGGTTTAGTGGTTTTCCCTACTTTCTTCAATTTAAGTCTCAATTTGGCAATAAGGAGTTCATGATCTGATCCACAATCAGCTCCCAGTCTTGGTTTTGCTGACTTTATAGAGCTTCTCCATCTTTGGCTGCAAAGAATATAATCAATCTGATTTCTGTGTTGACGATCTGGTGATGTGCATGTGCAGTCTTCTCTTGTGATGTTGGAAGATGGTGTTTGCTATGACCAGTGCCTTCTCTTGGAAAAACTCTATTAGCTTTCGCCCTGCTTCATTCTGTACTCCAAGGCCAAATTTGCCTGTTACTGCAGGTGTTTCTTGACTTCCTACTTTCACATTCCAGTCCCCTATAATGAAAAGGACAACTTTTTTTGGGTGTTAGTTCTAGAAGGTCTTGTGAGTCTTCATAGAACCATTCAACTTCAGCTTCTTCAGCATTACTGGTTGGGGCATAGACTTGGATTTCCATGATATTGAATGGTTTGCCTTGGAAATGAACAGAGATCATTCTGTTGTTTTTGAGATTGCATGAAAACACATTTTATCAGAATGTGGTCCACTGGAGAAGGGAATGGCAAACCACTTCAATATTCTTGCCTTGAGAACCCCAGGAACAGTATGAAAAAGCAAAAAGGTAAGATACTGAAAGATGAACTTCCCAGATTGGTAGGTGCCCAATATGCTACTGGAGGTCAGGGGAGAAAGCCAAAGCAAAAACAACACCCAGCTGTGGATGTGACTGGTGATGGATGCAAGGTCCGATACTGTAAAGAACATTACTACAAAGGAACCTTGAATGTTAGGTCCATGAATCAAGGCAAATTGGAAGTGGTCAAACAGGAGATGGCAACAGTGAACGTTGACATTTTAAGAATCAGAGAACTAAAATGGACTGGAATGGGTGAATTTAAGTCAGTTGATCATTATATTTACTATTGTGGGCAAGAATCCCTTAGAAGAAATGGAATAGCTATCATAGTCAACAAAAGGGTCCAAAATGCAGTATTCGGATGCAATCTCAAAAACAACAGATGATCTCTGTTCATTTCCAAGGAAAATCATTCAATATCACACCCCTGTGGATGCCATAAAAGTCCACCAGCCCCATGATCAATGTGCTTTAAATGACAGGCTTCCCCCTGCCTGACATCCAGTCTGCTCAGGGCAGTGAGCCTGCAGGAGAGCTTGGAATCCCCAGGATCTGGGAGAGAATGGAAGAGAGGGTGCAGTGGGATGAGAGAGCAGGGCAGTAGTCTGAACATAACAGCCATCTTCAGCAAGCTGTGCCTCTGACCCCCACATCCAGGAGCCTTCTCTATGCACACAGCCTCTGTCCCACATCCTATCACTCCTCCATGGCCCTTGTGTCCATTTCAGGAGGGATGGTGATCCGATGGGTCTGGGGAGGAATCCTGTGTCAATCTCTCATGGGTAATGATGCCTGGCTTCCCTGTGTCTTCTTCATTATGTGACCCGAGGCATCAGAAGGGAGGATAGCTGGATCATCCTTGACTGTCAGGGAGACAGGTCAGGATCCTGGGGGGACAGGGCTTTTCACCCACATGAAGCTCACTTTGAATACATATCCTGCTGCTGATAACCCAATGAAATCATGGACACTCAAAGTTTGCATTTCTCCAGCTGTAAAATGGGCCTCATAACAGTACAAGGTGAAAGCACTGGTGTGAGTTCCCATTTGATGTGGATATAGCTATTGTTCCAGAGGGTCTGAGATGGACCTTCTCAAACATTGTGAAGGTTCTGAACCAGTACATATCTTCTGAACCTCATTGTCATTGACTGATGCAGTTTTTTTCTTTGCTCCTTGAAAATCTTTTATGGAGAATGGTAAATCTCTCACATCAGAACTGTTACATATGGCATAACTGGTCTAGACCGAGCATAGGTGATGATCACAGTCCTGCCCAGGGCAGGGCAAATGCCAGGGAGAGGAGCATAAAGACCTCCTCCAGGTAGACCATGATGATCCAAACCCGCTCCAAAAGGCTCTGCAAAAGACAGTCCTTCCAGGGGACACACTGCCTTGGACCTACTGCCCCTTCTCCCAAGTGCATGTTTCCTTTGGTGTGGAACCTCATTCCAAATCTCCCCTACACAGCCTGGAACTGGAGGGTCTCCTCTCTACCCCGTTACTTCAAAACTATTCTTCCTCACACAAAGTCTTTCAAGGTGTGAAACACTCTGAATTACCTATTTCTGATACTAAAGTGCTGTTTTCTTTACTGTTTTCAATTTCGTTTTCTACTTTTCCTTCTGTAAAGCAGTCAGAATAGGAATTATGTCCAGAAAACATGAACCTGCTCACAGAATATGCCCAAAGCTGCCTCCTGATGGTTCGGGTAGGATTATAAAATGCTTTAGTCTGGCTGTGCCTTTCCCAGCTTGATCCCTAGTGATCAGTCGACCTGAGAAGTCACTTGATGATGTCACACACCCAGGCACACACACACAATATCTACACATCTATTAGAATGGCCAAACTTTGTTCCTGAGATGACACCACACTTTGTTGAGGACTTGTATCATTGAGAACTCCCATTCATTGTTCGTGAGAATACAAAATGTCACAGGCACGTTGGAAGACAGCTTGGCAGCTTCTTATAAAAGTAAACATGCTCTTACTGGATGATCCAGCAACCATATGGGTCTTTACCCAAAAGATATGAGAACTTATGTACAGATGAATGCTATTAGCAACTGTACTTATTATTGCCAAAACATAGATGCAAACCAGACATACTTGAGTCAGTGAAAGGATCAACTTTGGTACATCTAGAAAGCAGAATTTAGTTTACAATTGTCCAAACTAATAGAATGTACAACACCAAGAGGAAATCCTAATGTAACTATAATTTCTAGGTGATTATGACATATCAGTGTAAGTTCCTCAGTTATAATGAATGTATCAGCCTTGTAGGGTTCTTAATAACAGAGGAGGCTATGTTTCTTTCGAGCCAGGAAGTAAATGGAAAATCACTGTATCATCTCTCTATTTTTGTGTCCTTGGAAAAGTGCTTAAAAAAAAAAAAAAAAGTCTTCATCTTCCCTGGTGGCTCACTGGTAAAGAATCTGCCTGCCAATACAGGAGATATGTGTTTGATCCCTGATCTGGGAAGATCTCACATGCTGCAGAGCTAGTAAGCTGGTGTGCTGAAACTATTGAGCCTGTGCTCTATAGGCCATAGGAAAATGAATAGGCTACCCACTCCAGTCTTCTTGGGCTTCCCTTATGACTCAGATGGTAAATAATCTGCCTGCAATGCAGGAGATCTGGGTTCAATCCCTGGGTTGGGAAGATCCCCTGGAGAATTGAAAGGGTACCCACTCCAGTATTCTAACCTGGAGAATCCCATGGACTCTATAGTCTATGGGGTCACAAAGAGCTGGACAAGACTGAGCTACTATCACTAGAGCCCATGAGCCACAGCTGCTGAAGCCAGAGTGCCTAGAGCCCATGTTCTGCAGGAATAGAACCCACTGCAGTGAGAATGCCTTGAACTACAACTAGAGAGTAGCTCCTGCTCTCCACAACTAGAGTAAAGCCCATGCAGCAATGAAGACCCAGAACAGCCAAAACAAACAAACTAAAAAACATAAGTGTTGGTGAGGATGTGGAAATAGTAGAACCCTTAAACATTGCTTTTAGGAATGTGAAATGATTCAGCTACTGTGGAAAACAGATTTCAGTTCCTCAAAAATTAAATGGATTGATCATATGACTCAGCAGCTACTCTTCAGTAGAAAGGTTGAAGATCTGAAAACTGTTCAGTTGCTCAGTCATGTCCAACTCTTTGCAACCCCAGGGATTATGGCAAGATCCTCTGTCCTTCACCATCTCTTGGAGCTCACTCAAACTCATGTCCATTGAGTTTGTGATGCCATCCAACCATCTCTTTCTCTGTCGCCCTCTTCTCCTCCTGCTTTCAATCTTTCCCTGCATCAGGCTCTTTTCCAATAAGTCAGCTCTTAGCTACAGGTGGACAAAGTATTGGAGCTTCTGCTTCAGCATCAGTCCATTTGGTGAATATTCAGGGTTGAGCTCCTTTAGGATTGACTTGTTTGATCTCCTTGCATCCAAAGGACTCTCAAGAGTCTTCTACACCACTGTTCGAAGGCATCAATTCTTCAGCACTCAGCCTTTTTTCTATGTTCCAGCTCTCACATCCATACATGGCTACTGTAAAAACCATAGTTTGACTATACAGACATTTGTTGGCAAAGTAATGTCTCTGCTTTTTAATTCTCTGTCTAGGTTTGTCATAACTTTTCTTCCAAGGAGCAAGCATCTTTTAATTTCATGGCTGTAGTCAACATCTGCAGTGATTTTGGAACTCAAGAAAATAAAGTCTATCACTGTTTCCATTGTTTCCCCATCTATTTCCCATGAGGGAATGGGACTGGATGCCATGATCTTCATTTTTTGAATGTTGAGTTTTAAGCCAGCTTTTTCACTCCCCTCTCTCACCTTCATCAAGGTGCCCTTTGTTCCCATTTGCTTTCTGCCATTAGGGTGGTATCATCTACATATCTGAGGTTATTGATTTTTCTCCTGGCAACCTTGATTCTAGCTTAAACTGGTATCCAAACAAATATATGTACATGCATGTTCCCAGGTGGTGCTAGTGGTTAACAGCCCACCTGCCAATGCAGTAGGTGTAAAGAGACACTGGTTTGATCCCTGGGTTGAGAAGATTCCCTGGAGGAGAGCATGGCAAGCCACTCCAGTATTCTTGCCTGGAGAATCCCATGGACAAAGGAGCCTGGCAGATTACAGTCTATGGAGTGGCAAAGAGTCAGACATGAGTGAAGCAACTTAACACACATGTGTTCATGCAGCACATCCAATAGCCAAAAGTGGAATAAGCCAAAATATCCATAGTGGCTCAGTCGGTGAAGAATCTACCTGCAATGAGAGGGAGCTGGGTTTGATCCCTGGGTTGGGAAGGTCCCCTGGAGAAGGGAACAGCTACCCACTCCAGTATTCTGGTCTGGAGAATTCCATGGAATGTATAGTCCATCGGGTTTCAGCGAGTTGGACACGACTGAGTGACTTTCATTTTCACTATCCATAAACACAGGAACAGATAAATGAATTTTGGGAGATACATACAATGGAATATTCCGTTGACATATAAAAAGAATGAAGTACTGATGCATCATGCTACACCATGGATGACTTTTGAAAGCATTTTGCTAGTTGAAAGAATCCAGACACAAAGGATCATGTATTGTATGATTCCATTTCTCTAAAATGTTTGAAATAGATTAATCTGTAGAGGCAGAATGCAAATTGGTGGTTGCCAAGCATTAGGGGAGAAGGAATTGGGAGCAACTGCTTAATGGGTACTGGGTTTCCTTCTGAGATGAAAGATTACTTAAAGGTTTCTATATGGATGATAACCTTCCTCAGAAAGCCCCCAAATCAGTCTTTAACCCAAGAATGAATAAATAAGGGTTCTTCTCTAAAGAAACTGAATAAATTATCTGGGGGGAAGGCTAGGAAAGCTGGCGTGAGTGCTGAAACCACTACCCACCAAAAAAAAAAAAAATCTCTCCATATTAGGACATTTTGCAGGACACCCAACAAAACCAGCAGCACACTGCCTCTTTATCTTAAAACAAAGCCTGCAAATCAATAGCTCCCACCCTGTACACAGAGCTGCCAGTCAGCCTGGTTCTTTGGTGTAATTAGCTGGCAAAGAAAGGTCAAACATTTGAGGATGGCATACAAGGTGACAGAGCAATACCAAGGAGAACAAATGGCCAAGCTGGCCCTAGAGGACTAAGACACAGAAAATAATTCTATTTATTTATTTGGCCTTGCCGTGCAGCATGCAGGATCTTAGTTCTCTGACCATGAATCAAACTCAAGCCCCCTGCAGTGGAAGTGTGGCGTCTTAACCACTGGACCACCAAGGAAGTCCAAGAAGAGTTGCTGTTTTTTTTTTTTTTTTTTTTTTTTTTGGGGGGGGGGGGCTGTGCTGGGTTTTCTTTGCTTCATATGGGTTTCTCTAGTTGCAGTGAATGGGTGCTACTCTTCTTCTCCGTAAACTTCTCTTGAGGTGACTTCTCTTTTGGAGCAAAGGCTCCAGGGTGCATTTGCTTACTTGCTCTGTGGCATGTGGGATCTTAGTTCCCAGATCAGGGGTCAAGCCTGTGTCCCTGCACTGTTGGATGGATTCTTAACCACTGGACCACCAGGGAAGTCCCTCCAAGGATAATTTTGAAAGGACAAACAAAAATATCTTTTATAAACATCGTCAGAAAGATTTGAGAAGCAATTGAATATATGAAATAAGAATCGTTTGCTACAGAAAAATTCCAACAGAACATGAAATACCACTTGGAAATTAAAACTATAGCTACAAAATTCAACATTCAATAAAAGAACTGAAAAGTCAAATTGAGATACACTTTTACAATGTTGAGCAGAAATACAGTAAAGGACACCATTAAGGGCTGACAAGAGTGTAGAGCGATTCAAACTTTCACATCGCTTGTAGGAGTGTTCATTGATACAGCCATTTTGGAAAACTTTGTGGCATAATTTACCAAAAGCTAAACATTTGCCTACCTCATGAACTGGCAACTCTACTCCAAGGCATATGCCCAACAAATGTGAGACTTCTGGCCACCAAAAGACATGGACAAAAATGTTCATAGTATTATTCAGAACAGCCCCTGACTGGAAGCAACCCTAAGGTCCTTCATTTCTATCCAATAATTTGGGTACACAAACAGCAATATCATCACAAAATGGAATACAATGCAGCAGTGAAAAGAACAAACTACTGATAAAAGCAAAACAGTTAAATTCCAAAAACATGACGTTGATTGCAAGAAGCCAGACTCAAAGAGTATATAGTGTGAAATGACATTTACAGAAAGTTCTAGAAGAGCAGAACAGCTCTGTGGTGATAAGATCAGAACAGTGGTTATCTTTGGGGGAAGATATGGAACAGGAGTCAGCCTTGAGGAAGTCTTCAGGCATACTGGAAATGTTCTAGTATGGTATCTGATTAGTGATTACATGGGTGAGTACATATTAAGCAAATTAAGATCTACACCTAAGATATGTGCAGTTTAGTGTATGTAAGTTATACCTCAAAAACAGGCAAACAAAATCTAGGGAGTGTGAAACAAAATATGAGACGGTTAGGAAGACCAAGATCTTACTAAGTTACAGAAATGGAAAAGAAAACATATAGGGGAGGAAATTAAAGATATATTAGAAAAATAATTTTAGAGCTAAAGAATGACCAGTTCATACTGAATAGGTTTATTGAGTATCTAGCACAATAAACTAACACACTCCCACGTTTATGCATAGTTTGTGAAAGTTCAGAACACCAAGGATAGGAAAAGATTCTAAAAGCTTGTACACATTACAAAAAGTATATAAAATTTCAGCTTTAAGTTTTCTATACAGCCAAACTGTCGAGGAAGTATGTGAACTGAATAAAGAAATTTTTAGATATGCAAGAATTCAAAACTTTATCTCCTGCTTGACCCTTTTTTAAGAGATTACTTAAGGGTGTACTCTAGCAACCAAAGGAAATACAGAGAGACACCACCATTGCTAACCTCACCATAATTTATTGATGTATATATGTAATATTCATATCATTAGAAAACTTTATCTATTAATATAATTAATATAATAAAAAAATCAAATTATCTCTGAAAAACCATCCAAGTTTCAGAAATCCCTGTAGGGTTGGCTGAAGCATTTTGTGAGATGGAAACACAGCCCACCTTCTCCATCTGCCCAGTCCCGATTCCTTCCCTTCTTTTCTCCTCCTTCATTCCCTTCCACCTTCTTCATTCCCTTCCACAGATGTTGATCTTGAGAAAACTCCCAAAGAAACTCTTGCATATTAATCTCATCTTAGAGCATGCTTCTGTGGGAACCCAACCTGCAAAAAAATTGACAGAAAGTTGGGAAGAGAAAATAGGGATATTATTTAAAGATGTGAAAGTAGCCAATAAAATATTAAAAAATAGTGGTTTGTTTATACACTAGGAGGAAAGGGGACACTTTCTGCAAGAACTGAAATTGAGTTCAAGTGGATAAACCTCTAAAGATTCATTTTGTCTAAGGAAGAAGCCCTGAAGAGGCAAAAGAGGAAAGAACGGGAGTTAGGAATGGCTCTTCCTCAGGAACAGATGGCTTTGAATGATGTGGCCATCGAATTCATGCATGAGGAGTGGGAATGCCTGGACCCTGCTCAGACGGCTTTGTTCAGGGATGTACTGTGGGAGACTTACAGGAACCTGATCTCTGTGGAGATCTCTCATATATATGTGTCAAGAACTTACAACTGAAAGCAGACACTGATAGAAGACAAATATTCCAAATGGTGATTTTGCCTAGATACTAAAGGAACAAAAGAGACATCTTTACCTCAGAGACATAGAGGAAAATATATCACTTTGTGTCTTACCATTAACAGGCGTTGCTTGACAGTGGACTGAACCCCAGTCACCTAAATGAAAGCGTCAAGTCCTAACCACTGAGCTTCCAGGGAATTCCAAGCTGTAGATGTTATCTTGGTTGCACTGTTCTACTTCTTTCATCTATGGAAACAAACAACAAGTTAGGCAAGATATTGTGTGATTAAAATATTGAAAGGTCTTCTAGAGCTGAAGTGAGTAGAGCTTGGGGGTTTCTTTAAGGTTGAAGTGAAAGTGTTGGTTATTCAGCTGAGTCTGACTCTTTGCAGTCTCATAGACTGTAGCCTGCCAGGCTCCTCTGTCCTTGGGATTCCTCAGGTGAGAATACTAAAGAAGAGAAAAGGGTGCCTCCTGCTCTTTCCTTTGAGGAGCCTTTTTCTGCCCAAAGCTGCCTACAAATCCCCACTTGTTAGAACATGATTCTATTTCTATGGGAACATAGGTGAACGGCCATTTTCTGCAACATTTCATGCTGAGATAGGGTGTTATATACTCAAACTGGAAAATATCCATGTGGGCCTGTAGCATCTTTTTTTTTTTTTTTCTCCTTACTGGAGGATAATTGCTTTATAATGTCATGGTGATCTCTGATGTATATCAGCATGAATCAGTCACAATTCTATGTGTCCCCTCCTTCATGACCCTCCCTCCCTCACCCCCATTCCACTCCTCTAGGTCATCCCAGAGTGCCAAAATGGGCTCCCTGTGTTATAGAGTAGCTTCCCACTGGCTATCTATTTTACACATTGTAGTGCTGCTTTCAATGCTGCTTTCCCAATTTGTCCTAGCCTCCCCCTCCCCAGCCGTGTCCACAGATGTGTTCTCTACATCTGTGTCTCCATTCCTTCTCTGTAAATAGGTTCATCAGCATTGCTCTACTAGATTCCGCGTGTGTGTGTGTGTGTGTGTTGGTGTATGATATTTGCTTTTCTCTTTTTGAATTCACTCTGTATGACAGGCTCTGGGCTTGTCTGCTACTGCTGCTACGTCGCTTCAGTCGTGTCCGACTCTGTGCGACCCCATAGACGGCAGCCCATCAGGCTCTGCCATCCCTGGGATTCTCCAGGCAAGAACACTGGAGTGGGTTGCCATTCCCTTCTCCATTGCGTGAAAGTGAAAAGTGAAAGTGAAGTTGCTCAGTCATGGCCGACTCTTTAGCAACCCCATGGACTGCAGCCCACCAGGCTCCTCCATCCATGGGATTTTCTAGGCAAGAGTACTGGAGTGGCTTGCCATTGCCTTCTCCTCTGGGCTTGTCTACCTCAGTACAACTGCCTCAAACTCATTCCTTTTTATGGCTGAAATGAGAAATGCTGGGCTGGAAGAAGCAACAGCTGGAATCAAGATTGCTGGGAGAAATATCAATAACCTCAGATATGCAGATAACACCACCCTTATGGCAGAAAGTGAAAAGGAACTAAAAAGCCTCTTGATGAAAGTGAAAGAGGAGGGTGAAAAAGTTGGCTTAAAGTTCAACATTCAGAAAACTAAGATCATGGCGTCTGGTCTCAGCACTTCATGGGAAATAGATGGGGAAACAGTGTCAGACTTTATTTTTCTGGGCTCCAAAATCACTGCAGATGGTGATTGCAGCCATGAAATTAAAAGATGCTTACTCTTTGGAAAGAAAGTTATGACCAACCTAGATAGCATATTGAAAAGCAGAGATATTACTTTGCCAACAAAGGTCTGTCTAGTCAAGGCCATGTTCTTTCCAGTGGTCATGTATGGATGTGAGAGTTGGACTGGGAAGAAAGTTGAGTGCAGGAAAAATTGATGTTTTTGCACTGTGGTGCTGGAGAAGACTCTTGAGAGTCCCTTGGACTGCAAGGAGATGCAGCCAGTCCATCCTAAAGGAGACCAGTCCTGGGTGTTCATTCGAAGGACTGATACTGAAGCTGAAACTCCAGTACTTTGGCCACCTCATGAGAAGAGCTGAGTCATTGGAAAAGACCCTGATGCTGGGGGAATTGGGAGCAGCAGGAGAAGGGGACGACAGGGGATGAGATGGCTGAATGTCTTCACCGACTCGATACACATGAGTTTGAGTGAACTCCAGGAGTTGGTGATGGACAGGGAGGCCTGGTGTGCTGCGATGCAAGGGGTCACAAAGAGTCGGACATGACAGAGCGACTGAACTGAACTTAACTGAAAGTTCCATTGTATTTATGTACCACATCTTCTTCATGCATTCATCTGTCACTGGACATCTGGGTTTCTCCCATGTACTGGCTATTGTGTAGCATCTCTTTAATACCAGATTTTCCCCAAAGAATGCACTGGTCATAGCAAACACCCTCTTCCAACAACACAAGAGAAGACTCTGCACATGGACATCACCAGATGGTCAATACCAAACTCAGACTGATTATATCCTTTGCAGCCAAAGATGGAGAAGCTCTATACAGTCAGCAAAAACCAGAGTGGGAGCTGACTGTAACTCAGATCATGAACTCCTTATTGCCAAATTCAGACTTAAATTGAAGAAAGTAGGGAAAAGCACTAGACCATTCAGGTGTGACCTAAATTAAATCCCTAACGATTATACAGTAGGAATGACAAACATATTCAAGGGATTAGATCTGAAAGAGTACCCAAAGAACTATATTTAGAGTGACATTGTACAGGAGGCAGTGACCAAGACTGTCTCAAAGAAAAGGAAATGCAAAAAGGTTGTCTGAGGAAGCCTCAGAAATAGATGAGAAAAGAAGACAAGTGAAAGACAAAGGAGAAAATGAAAGATATACCCATCTGAATGCAGAGTTCCAAAGAATAGCAAGGAGAGATAAGAAATCCTTCCTTGGTGATCAATACAAAGAAATAGAGGAAAACCATAGAAAGGGAAAGACTAGAGATCTCTTCAAGAAAGTTAGAGATACCAAAGGAACATTTCATGCAAAGATGGGGATAATAAAGAACAGAAATGGCATGGACTTAACAGAAGCAGAAGATATTAAGAGGTGGCAAGAATACACAGAACAACCATACAAAAGAGATCTTCTTGACCCAGATTACCATGATGGTGTAATCAATCACCTAGAACAAGACCTCCTAGAATGCAAAGTCTTGTGGGCCTTAGGAAGCATCACTATAAACAAAGCTAGCAGACCTTATGGAATTTCAGTTGAGCTATTTCAATTCTTAAAAGATGATGCTGTGAAAGTGCTGCACTCAATATGACAGTAAATTTGGAAAACAGCAGTGGCCACAGGACTGGAAAAGGTCAGTTTTCATTCCAATCCCTAAGAAGGGCAATGCCAAAGAATGGTAAAATTACCACATCAGTTTAGTTCATTCCCTCAGTCGTGTCCGACTCTTTGCAACCCAATGAACCGAAGCATGCCAGGCCTCCCTGTCCATCACCACCTCCCAGAGTTCACCCAAACCCATGTCCATCAAGTAGGTGATGCCATCCAGACATCTCATCCTCTGTCATCCCCTTCTCCTCCTGCCCTCAATACCTCCCAGCATCAGGGTCTTTTCAAATGAGTAAACTCTTCATATGAAGTGGCCAAATTATTGGAGTTTCAGCTTCAACATAAGTCCTTCCAATGAACACCCAGGACTGATTTCCTTTAGGATGGACTAGTTTTATCTCCTTGTAGTCCAAGGGACTCTCAAGAGTCTTCTCCAACACCACAGTTCAAAAGCATCAATTCTTCTGTGCTCAGCTTTCTTTATAGTCCAACTCTCACATCCATACATGACCACTGGAAAAACCATATCCTTGACCACATAATTGCACTCATTTCACATGCTATCAAAGTAATGTTCAAAATTCTCCAAGCCAGGCTTCAACAGTATGTGAAACATGAACTTTCAGATGTCCAAGCTGGATTTAGAAAAGGCAGAGGAACCAGAGATCAAATTGTCAACATCCATTGGATCATCAAAAAAGCAAGAGAGTTACAGAAAAACATCTGCTTATCCTTTATTGATTACGGCAAAGCCTTTGACTGTGCAGATCAAAACAAACTGTGGAAAATTCAAGAGATGGGAAAACCAGACCACCTTATGTGCCTCTGAGAAATATGTATGCAGAACAAGAGGTAACAGAACTGGACATGGAACAACAGACTGGTTCCAAATTGGGAAAGGTGTACAACAAGAGGGTATTCTGTCACCCTGCTTATTTAACTTATATGCAGAGTACATCATGTGAAATGCCGAGCTTGATGAAGCACAAGCTGGAATCAAGATTTCTGGGAGTAATATAAACAATCTCAGATATGCAGATGATACTACTCTTATGGCAGAATGTGAGGAACTAAAGAACCTCTTGATAAAATTGAAAGAAGCAAGTTAAAAAGCTTTCTTAAAACTTAACATTCAAAAAATAAAGATCATGGCATCCAGTCCCATCAATTTATGGCAAACAGATGGGGAAACAATGACAATAGAGATAAACTTTATTTTCTTGGGCTCCAAAATCACGGCAGATGGTGACTGCAGTGATGAAATTAAAAGATGTTTGCTCCTGGGAAGAAAATTTATGACCAACCTAGACAGCATATTAAAAAGCAGAGACTACTTTGCCAACAAAGGTCTGTCTAGTCAAAACTATGACTTTTTCAGTAGTCATCTGTGGATGTGAAATTTGTACTATAAAGAAATCTGAGTGCCGAAGAATTGATGTTTTTGATCTGTGGTGTTGGAGAGGATTCTTGTGAGTCCCTTGGCCTACAAGGAGATCAAACAAGTGCATCCTAAAGTAAATTAGTCCTGAATATTCCTTGGAAGGACTGATGCTGAAACTGAAATTCTTTTACATTGGCCACCTGATGCAAAGAGCCAACTAATTGGAAAAGACCCTGATGCTGGGAAAGATTGAGGGCAGGAAGAGAAGGGGATGACAGAGGATGAGATGATTGGATGGCATCACCAATGCGATGGACATGAGTTTGAGCAAGTTCCTGGAGTTGGTGATGGACAGGGAAGCCTGGCATGCTTCAGTCCATGGCTTTGCAGAGTCAGACACAACTGAGTGACTAAACTGATGAAGGTATATGAGTGCCTACTTAAATGGTCCCCAAATATTAGGTTATGTTCTCATCCGAATCTGACTGCTCTTCCTAAATTATGTACACTATATTTTTCATTTGAATTAATCTCTCAAGAACTGGCTGCAAACTCTTCACCACTACCATCACCAGGTCAGTGTGGACACTCAACACAGTTCTCTTTTACAATCTGATTGATGGATTACTTCACTCGACAAGCAGCACAGATGACCACATCACAGTTACCCCCGCAACCCTTTCATAAATGCCACTCATATAACCATGCCATCACAAATGCATCTAATATGTTAAATTCACAACTCAGCCTTGCTCACACCACCTCAGCAGTTCGACAATTGGACCATGTGAATGAAAATCACTGAATTTACTAGGATGTTTGTGTTTTCTTATCTCTACAATTTACATCAAGAAAATGTAGCCTGAAGAAACAGAAATAGCGCAACATGTTTTGTTGAGGATGTTGTTTTTAAGTCAGCATGAGCTGAAGTCCAGATTCAGTTTTTATCTGCTCTTTAAGGATGTCCATGTTGCCACTTCCTGTCTCTGGATAATGCCCAAGTGCTTCTCAGTTCTTGAAAATGTCTCAAAGTTTAGCTTATTTCCTAAATTTACATCCTAAGAACTATGAACTTGAAAGCAATATTTCACTGACTAAAAACTTTTCTCTATGTCTAGTTTATCCTGGATTGTAAAACAACTATATAAAATTTGTATCATCGATTTTGAACACTATTTTTGTAATCTACTCTGAGACAATTCATGTTTAAAAATAAAATAAAGCTCAAAATTTCGGGGGTAGAAAGAGGCAGACTGTGTCATCCACAGGCTCTTTCTAGCCTGCCAGCTTTATCCAACTAACAGAGACTCAGAGGAAATGAAGAAGAGAAGGTTTAAAGTTAACAAAATGTGTACGGTCAGAAGATATTAGAAAGGTGGCTAAGATGTTAAGGCAGAAACCCTATGTACAGCAAGGAAAGTCAAAGTATTTTCAGATAATAATGCCCAGGGTGTGACTGTACAGTTCATATAATGGGAGGAGTCTATTAGAGTCACGCCCTTTTTCGGTAGGCTGAAAACTTCTCACAAGGTTTTCTTTTTAAGATTTTGGATGTCAGGCACTTGGGAAGGTGGCTCTTTCTTGAAACTCACTCGAAACATAGATGAAACATTTTTGCTGTACATGTTTGTATAAATCTAGCAGCTGTAAATCTGACAGAATTATCAAGGCCTTTTTATTTCTATATACACTGCTTTCTCCTGTTACTTTAATATGAAAACTCACTTGTGTTCTCTTCCAGGGTAGAATTTTACATACTATTTTTTTAGATGAAAGGACCTTTTTTTCCTGATGAACGTAAGCTAAGACTAAGAATTAAACTATTTAACAAGGAGGATTTTTTAAAAGGATAGCTATTTACTTAACCCCCAAGTTTGAGGAAAAAGAGATGAATACATAGGGCAGTAAACTCTATTGCAAGAAACTGCTCTCCCCGTTCCAGTGACTCCTAATTACACAAAGGCTCTGAAGAGCACTTTAACAATTCCACTTTACAGATGTCACTTCTGCTTTCCTTTAATGCATTTCAGGGTCATCTAGATGGCAACTACCACTTGAGTGATGTATGCAAACATCTCCTGTCCTATGTGGTGTTAATAGCTGTGTAACAAAGCTTTCAGACCACTGCCAAAAGGAATAACCACACTGTGAAGTGGGAGGCAAAACAGTCCCTTGATAAATGCTTATATAACAAACCAAGGAATTTTAGAACCTAGATACTGTCTAGTCCACCACTTAATTTGGCCAAGGTCATACTGTTTGAAAGAATTAAGAATCAAGATCTACATTCTCATTTCAAAGATAGTTTCATTATTCCAGGCTGGTCAGCTATCAATTGAAGACATAAATTTTTGTCCTATGCCCTTTATTCTCATTTCTTCTCTAGCACCTTGCTTCAATTTATTCAGTTTTGTAGCTTGGAGATTTTTCCCAGTAAGCTTACTTCAATCAAATATACAGCCATCACTCTGCTGTCCACCCATCCTTTCTAGAGGTTCTCTTGAATTTTACTTTCATGGTATAAACTTCCACTTCCAATAAGAAGTACACCCACTTCTTATCACAGTCTCCTCATCTCACTCCATCATTGTTGTAAAGTTGTTAAGTCGTGTCTGACCCTCTGTGATCCCATGAACTGCAGCACACCAACCTTGCCTGTCCTTCACTATCTCCCAGAGTTTGCTCAAACTCATGTCAGTGATGCCATCCAACCATCCCCTAGGTCATCCCCTTCTCCTCCTGCCCTCAGTCTTTCCCAGTATCAGGGCCTTTTCCAATGAGTTGGCTTTTTGCATCAGGTGGCCAAGTACTTGAGCTGCAGCTTCAGCATCAGTCCTTCCAATGAATATTCAGGATTGGTTTTCTTTAGGATTGACTGGTTGGATCTCCTTGCAGTCCAAGGGACTCTCAAGAGTCTTGTCCAGCACCACAGTTTTAAAGGATCAATTCTTTGGTGCTCAGCGTTCTTTATGGTCCAACACTCACATCTGTGCTTGATCAGTGGAAAAACTATAGCTTTGACTACATGGTCCTTTATTGCAAAGTGATGTCTATACTTTTTCATACACTGTCTAGGTTTGTCACAGCTTTTCTTCCCAGGAGCAGCGTCTTTTAATTTAACTGTCTGCAGTGATTTTGGAGCACAAGAAAATAAATTCTGTCACTGTTTCCATTTTTTCCCCTATCTATTTGCCATGAAGTGATGGGACTGATTTTAGTTTGGGGAATGTTGAGTTTTAAGCCTCATCTCCCTACCTCCCTCTTATCTTGGGTGGTGCCCAAGACTGGATCTTCCATTCTGCTCTTCAATTGACAACCTGGACTGGTTCCTATAACTCTAGTGCTGGCCTTTCTCAGTTCCAAATTCAGGTCTCCATGTGTTTCCCAAATATTTTTATATCTTTCTGTCCTAAAACTCATTGTGTCCAAAATTATGCCATCTCTCCTTCCATATATTTTACTCAACTTCCTAAGACTATCATCACTTTTACATTAAGTCCACAGCTTTGGTTACCTGAGTCGTCCTCTACCTTTACCTAGTCCTACTGATTTTTAAACAATTATTTATGCTCCTTTATCTTGTGGTTCGCCAAAAAACCACCAGAAACTAGGTTTTCATCAACCTCTTAAACTAGGTTTTCATCCATCTCCCCAACTCATCTTCTTTCTTAAATGTCTACATCATGTTAATCTGTTGTTCAAAAAGTCTTTTACTTTTCTTTATTAAATCCCATAGCTAGAGTATAAATCCTCCACCTGCTCACAGCCTGACCACTTTCAATGCTGATTCAAGCCCAGCAGTCTCTTCAACCAAGTTCTCTGTTACTGTTCTTGGATTTACTATCTATACACTATGATTGTTGCTGCTCAACTGACAGGTGTTTTATATTTTTAAAATATAAATTTATTTATTCTAATTGGAGGCTAATTACTTTACAATATTGTATTGGTTTTGCCATACATCAACATGAATCCACCACGGGTGTACACATGTTTCCCATCTTGAACCCCCCTCCTACCTCCATCCCCATACCATCCCTCTGGGTCATCCCACTGCACCCGCCCCAAGCATCTTGTATCATGCATGAAACCTGGTCTGGCGATTCGTTTCACATATGATATTATACATGTTTCAATGCCATTCTCCCAAATCATCCCACCCTCACCCTCTCCCACAGAGCCCAAAAGACTGTTCTATACATCTGTGTCTCTTTTGCTGTCTCACATACAGGGTTATCATTAACATCTTTCTAAATTCCGTATATATTCTTTAGTATACTATATTGGTGTTTTTCTTTCTGGTTTACTTCACTCTGTATAATAGGCTCCAGTTTCATCTACCTCATTAGAATTGATTCAAATGTATTTTTTTTAATGGCTGAGTAATACTCCATTATGTATATGTACCACAGCTTTCTTATCCATTCGTCTTCTGATGGACATCTAGGTTGCTTCCATGTCCTGGTTATTATAAACAGGGCTACAATGAACATTGGGGTACATGTGTCTCTTTCAGTTCTGGTTTCCTCAGTGTGTATGCCCAGCAGTGGGACTGCTGAGTCATAAGGCAGTTCTATTTCCAATTTTTAAGGAATCTCCACACTGTTCTCCATAGTGGCTGTACTAGTTTGCATTTCCACCAACTGTGTAAGAGGGCTCCCTTTTCTCCACACCCTACTCCAGCATTTATTGTTTGTAGACTTTTGGATACCAGCCACTCTGACTGGCATGAAATGGTACCTCATTGTGGTTTTGATTTGCATTTCTCTGGTATTGAGTGATGTTGAGCACCTTTTCATGTGTTTGTTAGCCATCTGTATGTCTTCTTTGGAGAAATGTCTATTTAGTTCTTTGGCCCATTTTTTGATTGGGTCATTTATTTTTCTGGAATTGAGCTGCAGGAGTTGCTTGTATATTTTTGAGATTAATTCTTTGTCAATTGCTTCATTTGCTATTATTTCCTCCCATTCTGAAGGCTGTCCTTTCACCTTGCTTATAGTTTCCTTTGTTGTGCAGAAGCTTTTAATTTTAATTAGGTACCATTTGTTTATTTTTGCTTTTATTTCCAATATTCTGGGAGGTGGGTCATAGAGGATCCTGCTGTGATTTATGTCGGGGAGTGTTTTGCCTATGTTCTCCTCTAGGAGTTTTATAGTTTCTTGTGTTATATTTAGATATTTAATCCATTTGAGTTTATTTTTATGTATGGTGTTAGAAAGAAGTCAAATAAATAACATAACTCTACACCTAAAGCAACTAGAAAAGGAAGAAATGAAGAATCCCAGGGTTAGTAGAAGGAAAGAAATCTTAAAAATTAGGGCAGAAATAAATGCAAAAGAAACAAAAGAGACCATAGCAAAAATCAACAAAGCCAAAAGCTGGTTCTTTGAAAGAATAACTAAAATTGACAAACCATTAGCCAGACTCATCAAGAAACAAAGGGAGAAAAATCAAATCAATAAAATTAGAAATGAAAATAGAGAGATCACAACAGACAACAGAGAAATACAAAGTATCATAAGAGACTACTATCAGCTATTATATGTAAATAAAATGGACAACTTGGAAGAAATGGACAAATTCTTAGAAAAGTACAACTTTCCAAAACTGAACCAGGAAGAAATAGAAAATCTTAACAGACCCATCACAAGTGCAGAAATTGAAACTGTAATCAGAAATCTTCCACCAAACAAAAGCCCAGGTCCAGACAGCTTCACAGCTGAATTCTGCCAAAACTTTAGAGAAGAGCTAACACCTATGCTACTCAATTGCAGAGGAATATAAACTTTCAAACTCATTTTATGAGGCCACATTCACCCTAATACCAAAACCTGACAAAGATGCCACAAAACAAGAAAACTACAGGCCAATATCACTGATGAACATAGATGCAAAATTCCTTAACAAAATTCTAGCAATCAGAATCCAACAACACATTAAAAAGATGATATATCATGACCAAGTGGGCTTTACCCCAGGGATGCAAGGATTCTTCAATATCCACAAATCAATCAATGTAATACACTACATTAATAAATTGAAAAATAAAAGCCATATGATTATCTCAATAGATGTAGAGAAAGTCTTTGACAAAATTCAACATCCATTTATAATAAAAACTCTCCAGAAATCAGGAATAGAAGGAACATATCTCAACATAATAAAAGCTATATATGACAAAACCACAGCAAACATTATCCTCAGTGGTGAAAAATTGAAAGCATTTCCCCTAAAGTCAGGAACAAGGCAAAGGTGCCCACTTTCACCACTACTATTCAACATAGTTTTGGAAGTTTTGGCCACAGCAATCAGAGCAGAAAAAGAAATAAAAGTAATCCAAATTGGAAAAGAAGTAAAACTCTCACTGCTTGCAGATGACATGATCCTCTACATAGAAAACCCTAAAGACCACAAAATTACTAGAGCTAATCAATGAATATAGTAAAGTTGCAGGATATAAAACCAACACACAGAAATTCCTTGCATTCCTAAACACTAATAATGAGAAAATAGAGAAATTATGGAAACAATTCCATTCCCCATTGCAACGAAAAGAATAAAATACTTAGGTATATATCTACCTAAGGAAACTAAAGACCTATATATCAGTTTAGTTCAGTCGCTCAGTCGTGTCTGACTCTTTGCGACTCCATGAATCACAGCACTCCAGGCCTCCCTGTCCATCACTCCCGGAGTTCACTCCCGGAGTTCACCCAGACTCACATCCATTGAGTCAGTGCATCCAGCCACCTCATCCTCTGTCGTCCACTTCTCCTCCTGCCCCCAATCCCTCCCAGCATCAGAGTTTTTTCCAATGAGTCAGCTCTTTGCATGAGGTGACCAAAGTACTGGAGTTTCAGCTTTAGCATCATTCCTTCCAAAGAAATCCCATAAGCAAGCTGTGGTACATTTACACAATGGAGTATTACTCAGCCATTAAAAAGAATACATTTGAATCAGTTCTAAGGAGGTGGATGGAACTGGAGCCTATTATACAGAGTGAAGTAAGCCAGAAACAAAAACACAAATACAGTATACTAACGCATATATATGGAATTTAGAAAGATGGTAAAAATAACCCTATTTATGAGACAGCAAAAGAGACACTGATGTATAGAACAGACTTTTGGACTCTGGGACCGGGAGAGGGTGGGATGATTGGGGAGAATAGCATTGAAATATGTATAATATTATATCTGAAATGTATTAATTGTTCAAACTAATCACTGTCATGTTACAATTTGTTCATATTAGATGTTTGTAATGTTTCTGATAATCAATAAAAGAGATGCTTGATACCTAAAAAAAAAAAAAAAAAAAAAAACAAGACTTGGAAAGTTGAGAAGATTCTCAGTTCCTTCCCTTTGCTCAGTGCATCAATTTTCAGTACATGCCCTTTAGGAAGGGTAATATCTTAACATCTGTGGACATGCTTTGACCTCAGTTGCTATATTCCTTTGGTGAACTGTCTCTATCTAGGAAATATGGCAGAAAGTGAAAAAGAACTAAAGAGCCTCTTGATGAAAGTGAAAGAGGAGAGTGAAAAATTTGGCTTAAAGCTCAACATTCAGAAAACTAAGATCATGGTATCTGGTCCCATCACTTCATGGCAACTAGATGGGGAAACAGTGGCAACACTGACAGAGTTTATTTTGGGGGCTCCAAAATCACTGCAGATGGTGATTGTAGCCATGAAATTAAAAGACACTTGCTCCTTGGAAGGAAAGTTATGACCAACCTAGACAGCACATTAAAAAGCAGAGATATTACTTTGTCAAAAAGGTCCGTCTAGTCAAGGCTATGGTTTTTCCAGTGGTCATGTATGGGTGTGAGAGTCGGACTGTGAAGAAAGCTGAGTTCAGAAGAATTGATGCTTTTGAACTGTGGTGTTGGAGAAGACTCTTGAGAGTCCCTTGGACTGCAAGGAGATCCAACCAGTCCATTCTAAAGGAGATTAGTCCTGGGTGTTTGTTGGAAGGACTGATGTTGAAGTTGAAACTCCAATAGTTTGTCCAATTGATGCGAAGAGCTGATTCATTTGAAAAGACCCTGATGCTGGGAAAGATTGAGGGCAGGAGGAGAAACAGAGGATGAGATGTTTGGATGGCACCACCGACTCAAAGGACATGATTTGGGTAAATTCTGGGAGTTGTTGATGGACAGGGAGGCCTGGCGTGCTGTGGTTTTTGGGGTCGCAAAGAGTTGGACACAACTGAGTAATTGAACTGAACTGAACACTCTTTGTCTTTGTAAAAGCTAACAGTATCTGAAGCTAATTTTCATTACAGAATTTGTTAGAATTTTGACACACACACACACACACACACAAAAAAAATAACACAAAGAAATCCCAGGGCTGATCTCCTTCAGAATGGATTTGTTTGGATCTCCTTTCTGTCCAAGGGACTCTCAAGAATCTTCTTCAACACCACAGTTCAAAAGCATCAATTCTTCCATGCTCAAAAAGCGCAGGCGGCTGCGACTGGCGCACCAAAGTGTGGGCGGCTGCCACTGGCACACTAAAGTGCGGCCAAGAGGAGCTAACCCACGTCCAAGATCAGGGGCAGAAGCTGGGAGGACCCCATGCCCGAAAGGTGGTGGCCAAGAAGTGTCACCCCACGTCCGAGGTCAGGGGCAGTGGCCAAGAGTATCAGGCTGTGGTGACGCAGGAATGGCTGAGAGGAGCTACCCAAGTCCGAGGTCAGGGGCGGTGGCCAGGAGGAGCTACCCCGTGTCTGAGGTCAGGGCGACAGCCGAGAAGAGCTACCCCACGTCCAGGTGAGAGGCAGTGGCTGGGAGGAGCTACCCCATGCCCCCACGCCCGAGGCCATGGGTGGCGGCCGGTAGGAGTTACCCCATGTCCAAGGAGTAGTGGCTGAACGGGCACAGGTGGGCCTAGAGGAGCTATCCCACGTTGAAGATCAGGAAGGGCGGGGGTGAGGAGATACCCCTAGTCCAAGGTAAGGAGCAACGGCTGCACTTTGCTGGAGCAGCCGTGAAGAGATAACCCACGTCCAAGGTAAGAGAAACCCAAGTAAGACGGTAGGTGTTTCAAGAAGGCATCAGAGGGCAGACACACTGAAAACATACTCACAGAAAACTGGTCAATCTAATCACACTAGGACCACAGCCTTGTCTAACTCAATAAAACTAAGCCATGCCCGTGGGGCAACCCAAGACGGGCAGGTCATGGTGGAGAGATCTGACAGAATGTGGTCCACTGGAGAAGGGAATGGCAAACCACTTCAGTAGTCTTGCCTTGAGAACCCCATGAACAGTATGAAAAGTCAAAATGATAGGATACTGAAAGACGAACTCCCCAGGTCAGTAGGTGCCCAATATGCTACTGGAGATCAGTGGAGAAATAACTCCAGAAAGAATGAAGGGATGGAGCCAAAGCAAAAAGAATACACAGGTGTGAAGGTGACTGGTGATAGAAGCAAGGCCTGATGCTGTAAAGAGCAATATTGCATAGGAACCTGGAATGTCAGGTCCATGAATCAAGGCAAATTGGAAGTGGTCAAACAAGTGATGGCCAGAGTGAACATTGACATTCTAGGAATCAGTGAACTCAAATGGACTGGAATGGGTGAATTTAACTCAGATGACCATTATATCTACTACTGCAGGCAGGAATCCCTCAGAAAAAATGGAGTAGCCATCATGGTCAACCAAAGAGTCTGAAATCCAGAACTTGGATGCAATCTCAAAAACGACAGAATGATCTCTGTTCATTTCCAAGGCAAACCACTCAATATCACAGTAATCCAAGACCTATATAAAGAAAACTATAAAACACTGGTGAAAGAAATAAAAGAGGACACTAATAGATGGAGAAATATACCATGTTCTTGGATCAGAAGAATCAATATAGTGAAAATGAGTATACTACCCAAAGCAATCTATAGATTCAATGCAATCCCTATCAAGCTACCAAGGGTATTTTTCACAGAGCTAGAACAAATAATTTCACAATTTGTATGGAAATACAAAAAAACCTCGAATAGCCAAAGCAATCTTGAGAAAGAAGAATGGAACTGGAGTAATCAACCTGCCTGACTTCAGGCTCTACTACAAAGCCACAGTCATCAAGACAGTATGGTACTGGCACAAAGACAGGAATATAGATCAATGGAACAAAATAGAAAGCCCAGAGATAAATTCACGCACCTATGGACACCTTATCTTTGACAAAGGAGGCAAGAATATACAATAGAGAAAAGACAATCTCTTTAACAAATGGTGCTGCGAAAACTGGTCAACCACTTGTAAAAGAATGAAACTAGAACACTTTCTAACTCCATGTCTTGGCTACTGCAAACAGTGCTGCAGTGAATATTGTAGTGCATGTATCTTTGCAATTAGAGTTGTTCCAGATACGTACCAAGGTGTAGGATTTCTGGATCATCTGTTTTTAGCAACTGAGTTTTAACTCAGAAAATCTTCCAGGATGACAAATTGATGTATTTCACTTTAAATTGAATTGTTTAAAATTGAGAAGCTTCTTCCATTTCATTTTTATTTTTTTAAAGAACAACAAATTTTAAAGAGTGACTCTTGCAAAACATAAAGATAACTCCTCCAACACTTTTTGAGAGTTTGCAAGCTGCAAGGCACTTCCTTTATGCCCTGTAGACTTGACCTTAACACTCTAAGAGTGTTACTGCCGTCAGTTGACTCCAGTGTATGAAAAGCGATTCTTCATATTTTATCAGCTTTTGACAATAGGCACTTATGGGCCTGAGTGATCTAAAATAGATTAGCAAGGTCCTAAAGTACTTTAATGAATAATAGAGCACTTTAAATTTTATTTTTTATTTTTATTTTTTAATTCACTTAACTGCAATCCATTTAGCAGCCAAAACACTCCCTCCTGAACATATTGGAAGGAATAGTATGTTGAGGTTTTATTAATTTATTACATTTCATTTCATTTATTCATTTTATTAATTTATTCACTGAATTGAGTTTCACCTTGTAAACGTTGTAGAAATCAATAACTTTGTGGGGCTCTATGTGCAACAAAATAAATTTTCAGCAGGTTATCCAGGGAATTTGGAATCTATAAGTAAGAACACCACTGGTATAATGAAAAAGTACAATTCACATTTCAAAGAACATAAGATGTCAGGGATGCACTCAAGAAATTTGATTCCATCTCCCTTGGAAGGTAGTGTTTTTAAAACAATCAAAACTGGTTTGGGAGTATTTTATATTCTTCCCCTTTTGCTATCTTAATTATTCATTAATAAAACTCCCTCTCCCTCTCATCAACATTCAGTCTTTTAAAGAACCTATCTACCCTCTCATTACTGATCAAAATTATAAAGTTTTTAATGAACTGATTCATGCCTGAGTCCCATATGTTCCCAGCTTGACTAACAAGGAGTCATGTGGGGGTTTGACCATTATAAAGAAATTTGTAAATAACATTTGGCAGACAAGGTTGAGGAAGATCTTTCTTTTCCCATGGAATGGCAAGGTGTTGACAGTCATCTATGTGGATGTCTGCTCTGGCCTCTTAGAGGGACTTAAGTCTTTTCTAAAAACAATTTCCTTCTGAAACCCTCCTACATCATTTGTGGGTATGTAAATTGGTGTGGACTCTATGGAAAACAGTATGGAATTTCCTCAATACACTAAAAATAGAACTACCATCTGACCCAGCAATTGCATTCCTGGGCATATATCAAAAAAAAAAAAAAAAAAAACCCAAAACACTAATTTGAAAAGACATGCATCCCAATGTTCATAGCAGCTTTATTTATAGTTTTCAAGGTGTGGAAACAACCTAGGTGCCATCAACAGAGGAATGAATGAAGAAGATGTGGTGCATGTGTACAATGGGACACTGCTCAGCCATAAAACAAGAGTGAAATGTTGCCATTTGCAGCAACATGGATGGACTTGGAGGGCATAATGCTAAACAAAATAATTCAGACAGAGAAAGACAAATGCAGTATCATATCATTAATATATGTAATTAAAAATAAAACAGTAAACTAGTGAATAAAACAAAGTAGACTCATGGAGAACCAACTGGTGGTTACTAGAGGGGTAAGAGAACTGGGAGGGACAATATAGGGCAGAAGATGTTGAAAAAGGGTTATTATGAGGCTGTATGAAGTCATGTGTGTGAAATGTCTGAAAACTGTAAAATATACAATTTAAAAATCTTTCATTAATGAAAAAATAAGGAAATGATGACAATAATGTCCTTCTTAGAAGGTTAAAATGCTGTTTAATCTGAGATTTAACCATAACGTGCTTCGTTGTTTGGGTCCACAGAGCCAAGGCTCTTGAAGAGAGCTGTTTCCTTTGTCCACCTTAAACTACTATCCTCCAAGACAATTGAAAAGAAATGACTCTCTACTGCCTTGCTTAGCACTATATCTCAGCAACTAAGCTGACAAACATAAATCCTACCTGTAGGATGGCCACATCAGACAGTGGATAAGTCTAGATAATTTTTGCTGCTGAACCACTTCTATAAGCTTTACACTCCAGTCCTTCCATCTCTGGGTTGTAGTCTTACTGTCTCCCTTGCCTTACACAGTGCCTCACAGGTTTTCCAAAAATATCAGACAAATGAATAAATAATAGAATCCAAATTCCTAGGTGCTCCAAACTTACTAGTGTGCTTGATTTATTCCCCAATCTCTCCAAAACTGGATTATTACCCATATCTGAGTTCCTGATATCTGAAGTGCCATCTGGACCACACCTATTACTTGAGGCTCATAGGACTTCTACCCTGCCCTAAACTGATAGCACTCATCCTGGAATTGTATTAATACTTAGGTTTTACAGAATCCTTTTCATGTTTTTCAAGCTCCCTCCTCCAAAATTCAGCCTCACAATTGGGAATGTAACTTTGGGTCCATTTTTCATGAGCCCACTCCCTAGAATTAGTGATCTGAGCCATGTCAAGTTGAAACCTTTAGATTCTGCTAATGGTCTCTTCACTTAATCCTTGCCTGCCCCCTCCCCATGTCCACTGTCATTGTCCAAAATTTGATTCAGAAAGGAAGTTTTTTATTCTCTCTCTTTTTTATGGGGGTGGGTGTGTGGGTATAGTTACTTTACAATGCTGTGTTATTTTCTGCTGTACAAGAAAGTGGATCAGTTACACATATACACACATCCTCTCCCTCTTGGACCTCCATTCCACCCTCCGGGTCAGCATAGAGCACCAGGCTGAGCTGCCTGTGCCATACAGCAGCTTCCCACTAGCCATCTACTGGACATGTGGTTGTGTGGGTGCGTCAGACCTCGCCTCCCAATGCTCCCTCCTACTCGCCCCTTGTCCACACGCCCCTTTCTGTGTCTAGGTCTCTACTCTTGTCAGTCCCTCAGTCGTGTCCGACTCTTTGCAACCTCATGGACTGAAGCCCTCAGGGCTCCTCTGTCCATGGAATTCTCTAGGCAAGAATACCAGAGCAGGTTGCCATTTCCCTCTATTCCTACCCTTGAAATAGGTTGATCTGTACTATTTTTCTAGATTCCACATGTGTGTGTTAACATACGATATCTTTCTTCCTGGCTTACATCACCCTGTATGACAGACTCTAGGTACATCCACATCTCTACAAATGACCCAGGTTTAGTTTTTTATGGCTGAGTAATATTCCATTGTGTGTATGTACCAGAGGGATCAAACAGAGATTCCAAATATATTGGTTTCTATACCCACATTTAGAAATGTTAATACATTCTAGTGCACACAATGATATAAAACACTAGATTTAACAAGGGAAAAATAAATTCTAGGTCATGCCAATATTCTTCTGTCTCATCTCCTATAACAGGATGTTGAGTATCTTCAGAGAAAATTACAAAATATTTTCTTGAACCTACTGTTTGCCAGATTCTCTGTAAATTTGTAAGATAAAATGGTGAATAAGACAGTGAGGTTCCAGCCCTCACAGTATGTTTAGCTGGCTCATTTTTCATAGATGTGTGTCACTACACATTCAGTTCCCAGGAAAACTGCGTTTTCAGCTATATCCAACAATCCTATGTGTTCCTAGACAGTTTTTTCCCCTGCTCCCCAGTATGATGCTTTCAAAACACTCCACTCACTGCAGGCTCCTATGTTCCACCTCTCTCCTTAATCAAGACTAACTATAACTCTAACCCAAGGGTCATGGGTTCATCGCCATCACTCAAATGTTATCTCCTTCCTCAATTCAAAATATCCAGCTGACTTGGCTTTTTTCCTCCTATCAAGCAGGAGAGGTATCATTCCTTGTCTCTGAGATAAATCTGATACTGCTTCTGGTCCTCAAGTATCTCCATTCATCAATTGTTTTCATCCCTCTTTCTGACTTCCTCACCTGTTTCCAATCTATAGATTCTTTCCTCTTTAAAGAGGCTGAGGAAGCTCAGCCAACACACACACAAAAAAACCCTATGTTGACCTTCTCTGGTGTTTCTTTCCTTTTCCTATCCTTTCAAATCCAAGCCTTTTGGAAAAGGTTTCTCCACCTATGGCTTCCACGCATGGCTCTCCCACCCAGTCCCCCTCTGCCAGTCATCTCTCCCAGTTTCTCTGCCTAGTGCTCCCTTTCTGACCCTAGACTCACAAAATAGAACCATTGTGTTGATGAACCCTGTACTTTTCTGTTCTTACATTGCTGGATATCACTGATGCACTTGACACCCCTTATTTCCCCCTTACAATGGAAACATTCACTTTTCCGGAAATTCATGATTCTCCACCCTGACTGTTTATTCTCTCAGTACTTTGAATACAATGTGCCCCTATTTTCTGACCTGTAGAGCTTCTACTGAAAAACTGATGATTTTATTCCCTTAGATGTAACAAATTGTTTTTCTCTTGTTGCTTTTAATATTCTCTCCCTGTCTTTAACTTTTGACATTTTAATTATTACATGTTTTGGTGTGGGTATCTTTGAGTTCCAAATATTCTTTTCCACTACAGAAAAGGTTATCAGTTTTTAATATTTTTACGAAAAACTTTTACTACTTTTAGAATCAGAGGAAAGGCTATACTAACATAAAAAAATCTATCCTCAAAAAAAAAAAAAAAAAAATTGCCCGAATCTTCACTGAGTCATCTCAAAAGACAGTTACACACATGCATGCATACATGCAATTCTAAAATTAATTTTATGGCTTCCCTGGTGGGTCAGTGGTAGAGAATCTGCCTGCCAATGCAGAAGACATAGGTTTTATCCCTGGGTCAGGAAGATCCCCTGGGGAAGGAAATGACAACTCACTCCAGTATTCTTGTCTGGAGAATTCCATGGACAGAGGAGCCTAGAAGGCTACAGTTCATGGAGTCCAAAGAGTTGGACATGACTTAGCAACTAAACTACCAACAACCCCACTGGTGATTCAGTGGTAAAGAATTCACCTGCCAATGCAAGCAACACAGGTTCAATCCCTGATTGGGGAAGACATAACATGGAAAGAAGCAACCAAGCCCACGTGCCACAACTATTGAGCCTGTGCTCTAGAACCCTGGGACTGAAACTACTGAGCCCAGAAATTGCAAGCACAGAAGCCTGCACACCTAAAGCCCATGCTCAACAATAAGAGAAGTCACTGCAATGAGAAGCCCCCACACCTCAATATAGAGTTGCCCCCAGTCACTGCAACTAGCAAAAAGCGCATGCAGCAACAAAGACCCAGCACATCCAAAAATAAACAAATTATTTTTAAAAATAAACAAATTATTTTTAAAAATAAAAATAATTTGAGCAACACCAACACAAACATGGAATCTTCCAAGATGATTTATCCTTGTAATAAAATTTTGGTGTAAAACTCTGGAATTTCTTTGGGATGTATAATGATGATTGATTTAATAAATATTTGGGAGGTTATTTACATAAAATCAGCCTAGATTTTGGAAAATTTCCACTAAAATCAGAGCCATTTAAATCATGACATTTGAACAGTCATAAAGCATTATACAGATTTAGGAATAAGCCAGCTTGAGGAAGGCCCAAGTTCCCAGGTTTTGCCCTAGTCAAATTTTAACATAGAAAAAGAATAAGGCAGTTCTATTCCCAGTTTTTTGAGGAATCTCCATACTGTTCTCCAAAGTGGCTGTACTAGTTTGCATTCCCACCAACAGTGCAAGAGGGTTCCCTTCTCTCCACACCCTCTCCAGCATTTATTGCTTGTAGACTTTTGGATAGCAGCCATTCTGATTGGCGTGAAATGGTATCTCATAGTGGTTTTGATTTGCATTTCTCTGATAATGAGTGATGTTGAGCATCTTTTCATGTGTTTGTTAGCCATCTGTATGTCTTCTTTGGAGCCTATTATACAGAGTGAAGTAAGCCAGAAACAAAAACACAAATACAGTATACTAACGCATATATATGGAATTTAGAAAGATGGTAAAAATAACCCTATTTACGAGACAACAAAAGAGACACTGATGTATAGACCAGACTTTTGGACTCTGGGACCGGGAGAGGGTGGGATGACTGGGGAGAATAGCATTGAAATATGTATAATATTATATCTGAAATGTATTAATTGTTCAAACTAAACACTATCATGTTACAATTTGTTCATACTAGATGTTTGTAATGTTTCTGATAATCAATAAAAGAGATTCTTGATCAAAAAAAAAAAAGAAAAAGAATAAGGGAATTAAATTTCCACTCATTTATTATAAGACACTATTATAACAATATCTAGTTTACAAGGCATTCTTATAGAATTTATGCCTCATTCTAATGATTTTATGAATTGAAGAGAAGGGAATAAACAGAAAATAAAAATATGCTAGGAAATGTATTTGACTTGACAATATTTGGCAGTGTGATTGCCCAAGAACCTTCACTGCATTTTTGAATTCTTCCCATAACGTCTATGCTCACATGTTTCTCTGGAACTTCGTGACAATAATTTATCTATTGTCATGTTTCTAGAATTTTACTTGTTGCTACTGCAGTGTCATATACTTGATTTATATTTTTCTTCTTCTGTTGAAGATAGTTGAATAAGACTTCAAATAAAGCCTATTATAAAACCCTTCAGAGAGATTTTTTTTTAAAAGTAACATTTGCCCTTTACTTAAAATTGCAATCAATCACATCGAGAAAAATGCATCTATATTTTAACTGTAACTTTTCATTCAGTTCAGTCACTCAGTCATGTCCAACTCTGCGACCCCATGGACTGTAGCACACCAGGCTTCCCTGTTCATCACCAACTCCTGGAGTTTACTCAAACTCATGTCTATCGAGTCTGTAATGCCATCCAACCATCACATGCTCTGTCATCCCCTTCTCCTCCTGCCTTCAATCTTTCTCAGCATCAGGGACTTTTCAAATGAGTCGCTTTTTCACATCAGGTGGTGAAAGTATTGGAGCTTCAGCTTCAGCGTCAGTCCTTCCAGTGAATATTCAGGACTTATTTCCTTTAGGATGGACTGGTTGGATCTTCTTGCAGTCCAAGGGACTCTCAAGAGTCTCCTCCAACACCACAGTTCGAAAGGATCAGATCTTTGGTGCTCAGCTTTCTTTATAGTCCAACTCTCACATCCAAGCATGACTACTGGAAAAACCATAGCTTTGACTAGACAGACTTTCTTTGTCAAAGTAATGCCTCTGTATTTTAATGCTTATCTAGGTTGGTCATAGCTTTTCTTCCAAGGAGTCTTAATTTCATGGCTACAGTCACCAGCTGCAGTGATTTTGGAGCCCCCCACAATAAAGTCCCTCACTGTTTCCATTGTTTCCCCATCTATTTGCCAAGAAGTGATGGGACATTCTCCAAGCCAGGCTTCAACAATATGTGAACCATAAACTTCCAGATGTTCAAGTTGGATTTAGAAAGGGCAGAAGACCCAGAGATCAAATTGCCAACATCTCTTTGTGACCCCATGGTCTGTAGCCCACCAGGCTTCTCTGTCCATGGAATTCTCCAGGCAAGAATACTGGAGTGGGTAGCCATGCCCTTTTCCAGGGGATCCTCTGCCGGGGTCCAGCCCCAGCAGGATCCAGGGGTACCCTCAGGATGGTGGCATAGGTGATAAGTACAGTAAAAGGGGAGAGAAAGAGGCTTAATCTTCTTTGGTTTACACAGAAAGCCAATAAATCTCCTGTGTTCCAAGGAGTCATCCTGAAAGAAGAACAGAGAGAGAAAAAGAGAGAAAAGGAAAAAAAAAAAAAAAATGGCACAGGGAGACCAAGCTTCAGTGAGCGAGGCCCATAACTTTATTTTCAAAAGGGACTTTTATACCTTGACTTGTACATAGAGGAAAATGAAAGATGCAAAGTCATACAGAGTCAGCCCAAACATTACATCTGTTTTGTCTTTATCAAAACCAGGATTTTTCTGCATACCTTTCCCATAAACAATGTTGTGTACATTATCTTCTGGCCTTGGAGGCCTGTGGACATTTTATGACCCTTTTTTGATAAAGGCTGCTCAACCAGAAAACTTATTTTCCCTTAAAGTGTTTCTTCTTTATTTCTCCCAGCCTCAGAAAGTACTAAGCAGAGTTACATTCTCACGGATCAAGGGTGCAGTGGGTCACAACAAAGAAAGAACCAATTAGCTCAACAGTCTGATGTGGCTAATTCTAAGGCTACTGCTTATTTTTCTTACATTCCAACTATGTTAACTAATGCACTCCCAGGTGCACAATGGATAAGAGATATGGGAACTTGGCAGCAAGCATTGGCCCAACAATGAAGCCCTTTATCAGTACTATCTATTCTAATAATTTTTCATCCATTAAAGGACTCTATGCTCGTTAGGACTTTTAGAATGTTTTGGCTTCCCGTGCCTTTCAAGGTTGGGAAATTGTAAACAATCATGTGTGTTAATTGCAAGAGTATGGATAAACCTATCAGGCAAGCTAAAATGCCAACAGAGAGGTTAAAATAGAAATATTCTTTTCATGCCCAGGAGCCATATTAACTAAAGCCCTAAGTTGACTTTTTCCAGAGAAAGGTGGCCAGGGATAGCCCACTGTTAATGTCAGAAGAGTTGGTGAAAGGCACAAAATAGTAAAACAGACAGATTCTGGTTTTGGCATAGATGCTCGAGCAGATCCAGGGAATCTCTCGAGCCATGATACTCCTTGCTCGTCATGGCTCTTCCACATGACCTTGTCATGGGTGGGATCTCCCGTGGTGGCTCCTGGCAATCCTCCCAACCCAGAGATGGAATGCACATCTCTTGCACTGCAGGTGGTTTCTTTACTGTCTGAGCCACTTCTGTTGTTCCCCATTAAGATGCATTTTCTGCTCTGTTGCCCCTGAATGATCCCTCACCTACAAGCACATGGCCAATCTCTTCTTATATAAGACAAGGAGATACAGATCCAAACACAAATGCATGTGGCATGCTTACCTCTGTTTCTTATTCTCTACAGTCTGATTTTTCTTTTCTCACTAACTTTCTACATTTCTTTCTGTTTCTGACTCTCTGCATTCAAAATCTCACCTTTATCTTGGATTACTGACATTTCTACACCATTTGTTATGATGTCCGAAAAATGTTTAAAAAGTATCCTGAAACATTTGAAAAGAGTTTATAATTCAAGAATGAACTTCCAGATTTGCTTTTTTTGTGAGTTATTAATTCTATGGATTTGGATATTAAAACTGGGGACTACCTTGCCTGAGCCTGGTTTATAGATCCAAGTCCTCATCAAGTGGAAAACTGGACAGAGTTCTTTTAATCTGTGACTGGCATTTCTCTAAGCAGTGGCCTGAGAACTCTGTTTGTCCTCATATTTCAACATAAATTCCAAATAGAACGTAAATCAATATCGATCATTTGATCAACTGAGAATCCATCAGTTCTTTTAACTTCCAGCCCTCACATCTTCCTTAACTTACCTTAAATTTAATTGTCAATCTCTGTAGTCACTCTTTTGTCCATTTGTTTTATTTAATTGCCTGGCATATCCCCAGTCTTGATTCAATGCACTGGTGCTACAAAGGTCTTGTGCAAATGAAAGCTGATGGAAAAATAACTCTAGCAGACTGACCAAGCCCAGCTTCAATTCCTTCCTGTTAACACTAAGGGCCCTTCGTCCACAGTTCATCCATGCTCTTACTTTCCTAGCCAATGACTTCACGTCTTCGGTTCTCTCTTCAATCTATAAAACCTCCTGCCCCATCCTCTTTCTTAGCTGAATGAAAAAAAAAAAAAAAAAGAGTTAGAAAAGAGCCTCCATAAACTGCTCTCCCCCAACTTACCCACCTGGCAGTATCTGTGTTCAGAAACCCTGCCTTTCCCTGATGAATTGTCCAAATTCTATCAGTGGACAGTCCCTACACTTGTATGCCACATTCACTCCCCTCAAAATAATACTTTGCTAGCAAGCTTAGCTCTCCTCCCTGCATCTGATCTTCTCTCTGCTTGATTACTTCTATCAGCATGCAAACTTGACATGTTAGCTCCTGTTTTCATATTTTTCTCCCACCTTATAAATATAATTTGTCCTCATGTTGTTCTCTTAGTACAACCCTACTTCTCTTTTCCTTTCAAGTAAAATTCCTGAAAACGCTTGTCTATGCTTGGTGGCTTCCCCAATTCTCTCATTTTCTCTTAGAGCTTTCCAATCAAGTCATCATCTCAATCATGCCACCAAAATTTATTTCTAACCTCCACACTGACAAATTCAAAGATTCATTTTCTCTTATCTTCTTTTTTGAACTATGAGCTGCATTACAAACTGTTTACCCCTCCTTTCTTCTAGAAACTCTTCCTCCATTTGGGTAAAAAAAATCACATTCTCTAGTTCTCCTCTTATATTTCAGGAGTGCAAGGGTAGTTCAATTAGGGTGTTATAAGTTCACTGTTTTCTATTACTTATTATTTCTGTTAATTTCAATTACCTTGAAAATTCTAGGCAAGTCAATAAAACATAATAAACAAATAAGAGGCAAAAACACCTAAATGGAGTAAACAAAATTATTATAACAAATAGAGGATTATCTACCTAAAATTTTAATTACCCAGAAACAACTTTAACACCAAATATGTAGCTCCTAAAGAGAACTGAAGCTGCTAGTGAGAGATGTGAAAGATGATGACAAATCAGAAGACAATTGCAGAAATTTAATCTAGGAAGTAAGTAGCTTATAGAAAGGTTGGAAATGTTTTCTGAAGCCATTAGTTACAGAATTAGATACTGTGGTCCTGGATTAGAAACGTAAGTATCATAGAAATGTCAGTCTTAACAAATTTATCTACATGTTTAAAAAAAAATCATCCAAAATCTCAATAAGACATTTTCTACAAAAAGTTAGCATAGTTCTCAAGTTTACCAAAAAGCTGTGACAAGCAAAAGAGGATCAGGGGAAGAACTGGGAAAATCCAAAGAAAATATGACATTTACTTAACAATATTCAAGTGTTGATTTCTTAGTTCTAATAATTGTCCTGGGCACTCTAGTGGCTCAGTGGTAAAGAATCTGCCTGCAAATGCAGGAGACACAAGTTTGATCTCTGGGTCAGAAATATCCCCTGGAGAAGGAAATGACATCCCACTCCAATATTCTTGACTGGGAAATCCTATGGGCAGAAGAGCCTGGAGGGCTACAGTCCATGGGTTCTCAAAAAGAGTCAGATATGATTTAGCAACTAAATAACAACAATATTGTTCTATGGTTTGAAAAATGTCAATATTGAGAGATGCTGAGTGAGGAACATCAGGGAACTCTGTGTTTTATTTGTAAATCTTCTTTAAATCTAAAACACCAATACAGTATAAAAATGCATATATATGGAATTTAGAAAGATGGTAACAATAACCCTGTATATGAGACAGTAAAAGAGACACTGATGTATAGAACAGTCTTTTGGACTCTAGGAGAGGGAGAGGGTGGAATGATTTGGGAGAATGACATTGAAACATGTATAATATCATGTATGAAACGAGTCACCAGTCCAGGTTTGATGCACGATACTGGATGCTTGGGGCTTGTGCACTGAGATGACCCAGAGTGATGGTATGCGGAGGGAGGAGGAAGGAGGGTTCAAGATGGGGAACACATGTATACCTGTGGCAGATTCATTTTGATACATGGCAAAACCAATACAATATTGTAAATTTAGAAAATAAAATAAAATAAAAATATATTAAAAATATTTATTTCAAAATAAACAGTGTAAATAAGTAGAGTAGGAAATGTTCCAAACAGATATCAAAATATATAGGAAAGCTATAGTCATCTAAATAGTAGGGATGAAACAACAGTAGATGAAACAATTAAACATAATAAAATAGATGAATTCAGTATCACAATCAATGAAGAAGAATTATTCACCAAATAGTGGCAATGGCACCCCGCTCCAGTACTTTTGCCAAGAAAAATACCATGGATGGAGGAGCCTGGTAGGCTGCAGTCCATGGGGTCGCTAGAGTCGGACACGACTGAGCGACTTCACTTTCACTTTTCACTTTCATGCATTGGAGAAGGAAATGGCAACCCACTCCAGTGTTCTTGCCTGGAGAATCCCAGGGACGGGGGAGCCTGATGGGCTGCCGTCTATGGGGTCACACAGAGTCGGACACGACTGAAGTGACCTAGCAGTAGCAGGAAATGTTCCAAACAGATATCAAAATATATAGGAAAGCTATAGTCATCTAAATAGTAGGGATGAAACAATAGTAGATGAAACAATTAAACATAATAAAATAGATGAATTCAGTATCACAATCAATGAAGAAGAATTATTCACCAAATAGTGTCAATCAGTAAGTTAATTATGAGGGTGTTGTTAGGTCCAATTTAGATTCTTACCTAAAGGAACAACGCAAAGTGAATTCTAACTGGAGTACACAATTCAATATTTAAAATAAACTAATTCCCAAAATAGCTTCCCTCGTGGTTCAGACAGTAAAGAATCTGCCTGCAATACAGGAGACCTGTGTTCAATCCCTGGGTCAGGAAGATCCCCTGGAGAAGGAAATGGCAACCCACTCCAGTTTCTTGCCCGGGAAATCCCATGGACAAAAGACCCTGGTGTGCTATAGTCCAATTCTGTATAAAAAAAATAAATGAAAAAAATAAAATAAACCAATTTCAAAAATATTTTTAAATAAAATAAGCTATTTTTCAAAACCAGTCAAGAATATAAGTAAATAGTTCTCTGATCACAGGATAGAAGAGGAATTTCTAAACATAAAAACCATGGAACAAACTATGAAGAGAAATTAAAAAAATAAGTTTGGAGAAAATTTTGGAACTTCTGTATAAAATCTTCAAAATAACTAAAAGGGTAAAAGAAGTATCTGGAAAATTATTTGCCACAAGTTTAAGTGGTAAGAGATTAAGGCCTTAATTTATTGATTTAATCAAGACACAAAAATTAATAAGGAATCATTAATACTCTCACAAGAACCAGGGGAAAGGACATGAACAAACAATCCCAAGAGGAATAAAACTGGCTAACAAATACACTACTGAATTTTACCTCTCTCAAGGCCAAAAAGTTAAAAATTAATTGACGGGGTCCAGCCCCGGGCGGGTCAAGGGCTTCACTCAGGATGACGGCATTGGTGATAAAGGGATAGCAAAGGCTGAGAGATTTATTAGATGCTCAATAATAACTGGTTTACTCGGGAAGTCAATAAAGTTCGTGACACTGAACTTGCTCTGACCACAGAGGCCGGAAGCGCTCTCTCGAATAGCGGAAGGTGCCCCACCTTGGGCACCTTCTCGAGTGGGTCTTAGAAGCCCAGGCAGATAAGTGGTCGCAGAGGACCCCCACGCTCCAAATTATTTTGGCATGAAGGAAGAGCAGAGGAGAAAAGGAAGAAAAGGAAACAAGAAAGAATGACACGGGGAGACCAAGCTTCGGTGAGCAAGGCCCGTAGCTTTATTTTTAACAGGGGCTTTTATACCCTAAGTTACACAAAAAGGATAATAGGGGATGCAAAGTCAGCAGTCTTAGATCCTTATCAAAAACCAGGGTTTCTTTTTTGCAAATTTATCGCGTACAAATGGTTCAGGTGATTTACATCATCTTCTGGCCTGAAGGCCTATTAACATTTTATGACTCTTGACAAAGATTTGTCAACCGCAAGACTTATTCTCTCTAAGAGTAATTATTTTAAGGTTTGGTGCCGTCTTCATCCGAAGTGTTAGATAAACTTGCATTCCTATGGGGGGAGGCACAATGGGTTTACAACAAAGAAAAGAATTTATTACCTTAAGGGTCTAAAGTTACTAGCACCAAGGCCACTACTTATTTTTTCTACAAACCAACTGTATTAATTAATACACATTCAAGGATACAAAACGGGGGATGTGAAAACTTGGCAAAAAGCATTGGCTCATTAATGAACTAGTTTTTATTCTGACAGTTTTAACTCTCTGAGAGGCTCTAAGCTATTTGAATATCTTAAGCTTCCCCTGCCTCTCAGGGCTGAGACTGTAAACAATCATATGCATAGCTATAGGTGTCCGGGTAAACTTGTCAGGCCAGTTAGAGAGCTATCTGAGGGGTTTGAATTTGAACACTCCTAATGCCCAGGAACTTTATTGATTGGAGCTGTAAGTTAATTCTTTATTAGAGAGAGCGAGATGGTGGAGCCCCCAGTAAAGTCAGAGGTGAGAGCACAAAGCAGTAAAGTAGGCAGACTCTGTTTTTTTGGGGGTAGATGTTCGAGAATATCCGGGGGCACTCTTGAGGTTCGATCTCGCCATTGTGTTTGTCGAGCCTCCTTCCTCATGACCTTTTTCACGAGTGGAGTGCCTGTCCGCAGCCGCTCCCGACAATTAATGACATTGCCTGCCATCAAATTAGCAAATATTCAAACAGTTAATACTGACAAGAATCTACTGGGATACAATACACTGTTGGTATTATTGATGGCTGTGTAAATTATGTAAGCTTCCTGGAAAGATATTTGGCAATGTAATAAACAAGCCTTTAGAATGGTCATTTCCTTTTTAAATGTACTGGTGAATATTTACATATATGGCTACCTGTCAAATTGTTGTTGGCAATAGTAAAAAAAAAAAAAAAGAAATCATCTATATATATGTGCACACAAACATGAACTAGAAGGAAATACACCAAACAGCATTTATTGCTTAAGGGTGACGTTATGGGTAAATTTTACTTTTCTTCCTTTTCTCTAAATTTCCTAATCTCTCTGATAGTGTTTGCTATGTAATTGTGTGTGTGTGTGTTTCTCTATTCTCTAAAGTTTCTCTAATTTTTCTTATAGTTAGGAGAGAGATGCAAGTTTTCACACAGAGGAAACTATCCAATACACGGAGGAATATAAAAAATAAAGTTTAAGTACACCAAGATTTTTAAACATTCAAAATATATAAGAAGTTTTGATGTTGATTGATATTTTGATATCCACAAAAGGCAATAAAATAGAGTACCATATTAAATCTGAGAGCACATTACATGAGACCCTGCTTGTCACATGCTCATTGCAGGTGGAAAGCAACTAACTGTACAGAGTGCTGGGTTTTTAGTTTCCTGTTTCCCAGTTATAGATCCAAACTTCTGGTTAATAAAGTCTAATCGTCCCTCCAGTTCTTCCATTATTTCCTGAGGCTGTAGGGATACACAGACTAGAGACTATTTCAGGTCTCCTGGGGCTGTGGCAGTTCCAGGATTACTGGAGATTCCAACTTGCTCCAGAGAATATCTGGTTCAGTGTGATTTGATCCTCAAACACACAGTAGAGGCCTGCACCGTCACCCCCTGAATGTCCGCTATTGTTACTGGGCTTTCAGAAATAGGTGACATTTTCAGACTTTTTTTTTTTTTTCTGGTGGGGGAGGAAGAGGCAAAAGTTTCATAAAACAGTACTTAGCTTTAATGGTAAATACTCTGGTCGTTGCTACTCTATTCTTTAAACTGTTGCAGGTTGAGAAGCAATAGTTAGAACTGGACATGGGACAACAGACTGGTTCCAAATTAGGAAAGGAGTACATCAAGGCTGTATATTATCACCCTGCTTATTTAACTTATATGCGGAGTACATCATGAGAAATGCCAGGCAGGATGAAGCACAAGGTGGAATCAAGATTGCCGGGAGAAATATCAATAACCTCAGATATGCAGATGACACCACCCTTATGGCAGAAGGCAAAGAACTAAAGAACCTCTTGATGAAAGTGAAAGAGGAGAGTGAAAAAGTTGGCTTAAAGCTCAACATTCAGAAAACTAAGATCATGGCATCAGGTCCCATCACTTCATGGCAAATAGATGGGGAAACAATGGAAACAGTGAGAGACTTTTTTTTGGGGGGTGGGGGTGGCTCTAAAGTCACTGCAGATGGTGACTGCAGCCACAGAAATTAAAAGACACTTGCTTCTTGGAAGAAAAGCTATGACCACCCTAGACAAGCATATTAAAAAGCAGAGACAGTACTTTGCCAACAAAGGTCCATCTAGTCAAGGCTATGGTCTTTCCTGTGGTCATGTGTGGATGTGAGAGCTGGACTGTGAAGAAGGCTGAGCGCCGAAGAATTGATGCTTTTGAACTGTGTTGTTGGAGAAGACTCTTGAGAGTCCCTTGGACTGCAAGGAGATCCAACCGGTCCATTCTGAAGGAGATCAGCCCTGGGATTTCTTTGGAAGGAATGGTGCTAAAGCTGAAACTCCAGTATTTTGGTCACCTCATGTGAAGAGTTGACTCATTGGAAAAGACTCTGATGCTGGGAGGGATTAGGGGCAGGAGGAGAAGGGGATGACAGAGGATGAGATGGCTGGATGGCATCACTGACTCTATGGACGTGAGTCTGAGTGAACTCTGGGAGTTGGTAATGGACAGGGAGGCCTGGCATGCTGCGATTCATGGGATCGCAAAGATTCAGACACGACTGAGCGACTGAACTGAACTGAATATATATATATATATATATATATATATATGTATGTATATAATGGAATCACATTGCTGTACACCTGAAACATTGTAAATCAACTATACTTTAATAAAAAATTTTAAAAATTTTAAGTATTTGTTTTTTAATCAATCAAATAAGTACAAGGAACAGTGATGAAAATAATTGCAAGTGTTGTATAGCTTTGCTATATGCTGGGCACTGTTCTAAACACTTTTCGCATGTTTTATCTCACTTGCATCATAATTCTGTGAGGTGAATACAATTCATATTTCCATCCTGCAGCTTAAAATATAAGACAGAAACTTGCTCCAGGTCATGCATCTGATAAGTGGCACAGCAAGGATTTGAACCCAGACAAGCCTGTTCTCTGAACTGCTGTTTTATGACTGAGAGAGTGTCAAAAGGACACATAGTACAAAACAAGGCTCCCTCTGCCCCACCCCAGCTGCATCCCTACCCTCGGCCCCTGAAAGATGCAATCACTAATTTGGCATTAGTGGTAAAGAACCTGTGTGTCAATGCAGGTAGATGTAAAGTATGTGGGTTTGGTCCCTGGCTCAGGAAGATCCCCTGTAGTAGGAAATGACAACTCACTCCAGTATTCTTGCCTGGAAAATTCCGCGTTCAGAGGAGCCTGGCAGGCTACAGTCCATGGGGCCACAAAGAGTCAGACATGACTGAAGCGACTTAGTACACATGCATGCAATTTTTTGTAAACCCTCCAAGAAATTTTCATACATGTAATAAACAAATATATAAAAATCGATGTGCATGGCCGTAAATTACCAATGAACCATTTTATACATCAAATCTACCTAAAAATCTTCTGCAAAGTTTTAGTAGCTGCATTATATTCTATGGTATGGATGCATCATAGCTTTTCACTATCAGTAAGAAGTTATTTTATTCTAATCTTTTGCTATGTCAAACAATGCTTCAATAATTAACCTAGAACATAGGTCTTTGGTTCAGTATAAACAAATCTCCAGTATATATTCACAGAAGTATTTACATTTTCCAGGTAAAAGGATATAGCATTTTTTATGCTTATATTAGGGACCTTCCTTCTCAGGGGGCTCAAATGGTAAAGAATCTCCGTGCCAAGGCAGGAACCACAAGAGATACAGATTTGATCTCCAAGCAGGCAAGATCCCCTGGAGGAGGAAATGGCAACCCTCTCCAGTAATCTTGAGCCTGGCGGCCCCCATCCAAACAATCACAGACAGTTGGACATATTAACAGAACATTTGCCTCAGAATGAGAGCTTTCAACAAGCCACAAAAGTTAGCTAGAATTTAATGACATTTCTTTTTATTTCCATTGCTTTTTATTCTTTTAATATTTATTTATCTATTTGGCTGCCCCAGGTCCTAGTTGTGGCATGTGGGATCTGGGTCTCCAACCAAGGCTCGAGCCCAGGCCCCCAGTATTGGGAGCCCGGAGTTCGAGCCACTGGACAAAGGGAAAGTCACAGTTGATTTTACTTTTAAGTAAATTTACAAAATATTTATGACTAGTTTTTATAATATTTATGACACTAGTTTTCCATTCATGAAAGTTGCATGAGCTTTCTTTAGTGGAAAAGTGAGTCAATTTTGAAAATACTGATTATGTAAATATTCAGGGTACATGAAGACAGTCCTTGGACCACGTATAACGGGGTCAGAAAAGAGGCAATAGCTTGTGCTAGGTTTTAAGCACATACAGATTCACTCCAATAGTTTCAGTATTTTTCAACATTTCCATTATAGAAAAAACAGTTCTTCCTGTGTGAAACAGCACTAGCTGGCTCACAGGAAGTCAACTGGCTTGGCAACTCCAGTCTCACTGGAGCAGACAGCAGCCCCAGAAGACTGAGCCAGTGACCTCTCGACCACTCACAGGTGGCACTGGCCTCTTTTCCCCCTACAGGCCGACTCCTCTGTCCGCCTTCCCCTCAATCCCTAGTAAAGGGCACTCACTAAGTGTTGACTAACCCACATTGTTTTTTCAATCTGCAACTGGTTGCACGATTGAATTCTACCCATTTCATTTCTTAGATTTTTACACACGTGGCTGGGTCTATCACTCGTCTGCCACTTTCAGTCTGCCAAAATGCTCTTGAGTTCAGTTGTGCTGCCATATCTAATATATCTTTTGTGTGTTTAAGATGTCCTTAGGATCCAATATCCCTCCTTTCTCCCATAGCTATTTGGAATAATAAAACACATCACTGGGCAAAGCATGCCAACCATTCTTGATGTGGTCTTGCCCTCTGGATCCATGGAAGTTCCTGATAAGACATTTACTCCCAGAAAAATAAAGAGACATGTCAGTACAATCATTTCCCTTGATTCGGTCATAAAGTATGCTCTTCAGCGATTTCACAAATGTTCAGCTGTGAATCTCAAATTGCTTTGCACCTGGAATTTGTTTCCAAGTTATATTTCAGACTCTGTAGTCTGTCACTACGTATTTCTATCATAAATTGTTAGCCAGATTCACTTATGGGAACTTCTGATCTTTGTCCCAGAGACTACGTTTTCAACCCCCAGGTTGAAAGCATTTAGTTATTTGAGCCATACGCTATGAATTTATAACCTCAATACCACCAAATGGTCTTTGTTTCTTTTTTATGTTCCCATGAAGACTAATGCTTAAAAGTTTGTAGTAGGCCATGATTGTTCATATTATTTTAAGTGAAAAGAGCTACTGTTAATTGCTCATTTTAATCTGCAAGCTATTTTTAACAGCATCTCTTTCTTTGAAAGAGTTAGTTGCTCAGTCATGTCCGATTCTTTGCTACACCAAGGACTGCAGCCTTCCAGGCTCCTCTATCCATGGGATTCTCCAGGCAAGAGTACTGGAGGGGGTAGCCATTCCCTTCTCTGGGGGATCTTCCCAACCCAGGGATCGAACCCGGGTTCCTGCATTGCAGGCAGATTCTTTACCATCTGAGGCATGAGGGAAGCCCAATAGCATCTTTATTCTTATTCATGTTTTATATTGAAGATAAAACATTTTTACCATGAGACAAAAATAAAATACTGGTGGAATTATTAACTTCATGCTAACAGTTCCAACCCTCAGAGTCTACAACCCACCTAAGAGATATAAACTAAAAACTCTCCAGAGAAAGATTCTCAAAGTCATTGCATAATTTTATTTCAGTGTGTCACACCAGGTTCCAGTTTTGCTCCAGGTATCTCCTCATGCAATATAAGTGCATTTCAAATTGTTCTTTTCAATCACTGCAAATAGAAATACAAGTGTTCTCTAAGTGATTCTTTGAATCCTCTTTAATATTATTTAAAATACTAGGACACACATCCAGCTTTCTTTTCCTTGCTAAGTAATACATATACCACTGATGTTCTGTGCTGTAAGTCACTTCAATCGTGTTTGACTCGTGTGTTCCAATAGTGTGTCAATTCTGTACCTTGCTTCTATTATTGCTTATTGAGCACTTATTGAGGGAATCAATTAAGATCAGATTCCTCCCACTGTACTTAGAACAGACCTGGACCAGCAGGGACACTCACTTTGTGTTAGTAATTGCAGTCACCACTTAGCCTTTGTTGTGTGCCTTGTGCTGTTGTATACATGGAAACATAGACTCTTTTCTATAAACATGGCAAGGATCCCATGATATAAATAACATTGTTGGCTCCACTCGTAGTTAAGGAAACGGAGGGCTGGAAAAGTGAAATATTTTCCCAACTTAGCTAGTGTGAAGCAGAGCTGGATTCATGCCTAAAGCAGACAGGCAAGCCTTTCAAGGACATGCTTACCCACTGCCAAGCTAGCCAAGGCCATGCTTACTCACTGCCAAGCTAGCCAAGTTGCATCTTGTGCTTAATATATATTTGATCTCACAGGAGATGGGAGAAAATCTTTACTCCAAGGTCACATGTTGCAAAATTAATATTGTTCAATCAGTAAGTTACAGGTAAACATTATTGATTTAAAAGGTGATCATTGCTTTTGTTAAACAATTTACCTCTTAACACTGCTGCTGCTGCTGCTAAGTTGTTTCAGTCGTATCTGACTCTGTGCGACCCCATAGACGGCAGCCCACCAGGCTCCCCCATCAATGGGATTCTCCAGGCAAGAGTACTGGAGTGGGTTGCCATTTCCTTCTCCAATGCATGAAAGTGAAAAGTCAAAGTGAAGTCACTCAGTCGTGTCCGACTCTTAGCGACCCCATGGACTGCAGCCTACCGGGCTCTTCCATCCATGGGATTCTCCAGGCAAGAGTACTTGAGTGGGATGCCATTGCCTTCTCCCCTCTTAACACAGGAAATTACTAAAAAGTATCTTGCTAACATTTGGCCCGTATCTTCCACTTTCATCTTAAGTGAGTCTGTTCCTCATTTAATTCTACTGCTTGCTGACTTGTTCTCAATTGTGTGTTTCACTCTGACCTCTATATTCTTTTCTTCGCACTCTTAAATCTGCATCAGGCATTCACAGGGCAGTAATGCAGAATTTCATCAATGGAAATAGGTTTACACATGTCTTATAAGAATTGATGCTTCTGAACTGCGGTACTGGAGAAGACTCTTGAGAGTCCCTTAGACAGCAAAGAGATCCAACCAGTCAATCCTAAAGGAAATCAGTCCTGAATATTCATTAGAAGGACTGATGTTGAAGCTGAAACTCCAATACTTTGATGGGAAGAACTGACTCATTGGAAAAGACCCTGATTCTGGGAAAGATTGAAGGCAGGAGGAGAAGAGGACTATTGAGGATGAGGTGGCTGGATGGCCTTACCAACTCCATGGATATGAGTTTGAGCAAGCTCCAGGAGTTGGTGATGGACAGGGAGGCCTGGTGTGCTGCAGTCCACGGGGTCACAAAGATCTGGACATGATTGAGCAACTGAACTGAACTGAACTGATGATTGTTTCTGCCTTTCCCTGTAATGATCCATATTGCTGCTGCTGCTGCTGCTAACTTGCGTCAGTCATGTCCGACTCTGTGTGACCCCATAGATGGCAGCCCAACAGGCTCCTCTGTCCCTGGAATTCTCCAGGCAAGAATACTGGAGTGGGTTGCCATTTCCGTCTCCAATGCATGAAAGTGAAAAGTCAAAGTGAAGTCACTCAGTCATGTCTGACTCTTAGTGACCCCATGGACTGTAGCCTACCAGGCTCCTCCGTCCATGGGATTCTCCAGGCAAGAGTACTGGAGTGGGTTGCTATTGCCTTCTCTGATGATCCATATTAACCACACACAAAATTATTTTTATGAAGCAAAAGTTGTTTCACCCATAACTAAATCCTCTACAATTTAAACTTTTAAGCACCATTTTATGTTTGCAAGTTGTCTTTATGGTTTTTAGTGGCTTTTCAAAACCAGATCCTATAACACAGGTTGACTGTTTTTGCCAAGGGGCACCTGGAGTTAGAGGCAGCATTGGCACTGAAATTCTGTGCTGTGAAATCACAACTCCCCTGTTCCTTAATCCCCCCAGCAGCACAGATGCCCAAAGGTTTAAATAAACAAGAGAGGCAGATCATCATTAATGGGGTAAATTTCTCACTTATCTTTCCTCTTTGAATATGGTGCATTGTCACTGCTGTGCTATATTGTATTGTTGTATAAAAACATATGCAGCTAAACTACAATTGCATTAATTTTAGAAAATAGCTGGAAGTGAAATGCATAGCAGAATATGAGGCTGGAACGATATGCTAATTTGGCTAGTTGTTTTGCAGTGGAGAGACTGACAGATTTTTTTTTTTTTCCAAATTCCTTATATAGATGTCATAGAAGGCTAGCAGGCATTGGTATCTTTGGTTTCTTATATTTTTATTTGAATTAGTTGCTTACATTTAATCGTCTGAGTTTACATTAAAAACATTAAAAAACTGAGTCTACATTAAAAAAAATAACATTAAAAACAGATTTGGAAAAAAAATATACAAAAGAACATACCTGAAATTGGGGGCTTCCTCAGTGGCTCAACAGGTAAATAATCTGCCTGTAATGCAGGAGACTCAGGAAATGCAGGTTTGATCTCTGAGTCAGGAAGATCCCCTGGAGGATGGGATGGCAACTCACTCAGTACTCTTGCCTGGAGAATCCCATGGACAGAGAAGCCTGGAGGACCACAGTCCATGGGGTCACAAAGAATCAAACACGACTGGGCAACTAACACACACACAAGGAAACTGCAAAATGCATCCCTTTTTTTTTTTTTTTTTTTGGCCGCACCAAGTAGGGTATGTGGGGTTTTAGTTCCATGACCTATGATCAAGTTCAGGTCCCCACCTTGGGAGCATGCAGTCTTAACCACTGGATCACCAGTGAAGTCCCATAATGCATGTATTAACAGAGTCTCCTGGATCAATAATGCTGCTGCTGCTGCTAAGTCACTGCAGTCGTGTCCAACTCTGTGTGACCCCATAGACAGCAGCCCACCAGGCTCCCCTGTCCCTGGGATTCTCCAGGCAAGAACACTGGAGTGGGTTGCCGTTTCCTTCTCCAGTGCATGAAAGTTAAAAGTGAAAAGAAAGTCGCTCAGTCGTGTCCGACCCTCAGCGACCCCACGGACTCCAGCCTTCTAGGCTCCTCCATCCATGGGATTGAGTAAATACAAATTCCAATGCTGTGACCAAGAAATAAAAGAAAATCCCTGTATCAAACCACAAACCAGATTATGTCCAGAGAGTTTCTCCAAGTAAATGATAGGAACAATACAGTAGAAAGAAATTTCCAAAAAAGAAAAATATTCTCATTTGTTTATTTTTATATCATTTGTGAAATAAGAAATATTCTTAAAAGAGAAACTTCTGGAGTCTTCCATAGAAACAATCCTGTCTTAAACCTCAATGTGATGCAAAAGGGTCAGGATAGAATCAAATTTGACCTAATTATAAGAGTGGCTTTTCATCATGTTGGCACTGATTAAGGGCTTAGTTTACATTTAGGGAGTGCCCACCTTTAAATGGCATGCACATTAACCCATCCTACATTACTGACAGGAAAGCACAGTGTAATGCATTGTCAGGTATTTTTATCATGCAAGGGCTCACTCTGTGAGAACTTATAATGTAATTAAAGCCATTAATGTTTACTGCTCTGGGAAATACAGTAATTCATAGATATCAGAATCTTTCATGTTCTTCTATCTACTGTACAATTTATATTTTGTTTCTTGCTTATGACTCTTCAGGAGTTATTTTCCTGTCACCCTAAAATAGAAATGTATCCTCTGGCAATGTTTTCAATATAGCTATGTGCAGTTAAATTGAATAAAAATTAATAATGTGTTTATTAAGAGTATCAGGATCAGAGATGCAACTTTTCTCATTATGTTACATTACTGTTTCTGCTGAGATACAAGATATTAATAATTTTATAACATAAATAGTAGATTAAGCTTTGAAAATCATAACATCCACTGAAACATACCTGGAAAAGAAATTCTTTCACATAGTGGCAATGTATTTTTTTTAAATTACCGTGAAGTATAAATAAGGTAAAAACTTTTAGAATTTTATTTTCTTGGGAAGGATTTTCATTTTTTTTAAACTAGAATACATTTTTACATTGATATTATAATATTGCTATAAATATTATATAAATGTACTCTCCAATATACCTACAGGGTCCTTAACCAAATAATACACATAATACAAAAGTAGGAAAGATAGAGAAATCATTTTATTTCATTAGCATCACTCAAAATAATACTCTATTTTGAAGGACAAATAATCTTAAATATTGATGGACAGTGATGACTTACAACTTTTTTAGGGTTACTATACCAGGCACTGGTTTAAAATGTTTGTATCACTGCATTAAATCTTCACACCTTGTTCATGTTAACTTCTTTTGACAGAATGGGAAAGTGGAGCCCAGAAAGCTTAAGTAACTTGCCAGGAGTAAACCTGCTAGTAAGTGTTGGGGACAAGATACTAATACAAAGTTGCATGGTTTGACTCTAGTGCTGGACTTTTACTGACTTTTCCTCGCTATTCTCTGTCTTAAATTTAGAGCTTCTCCTTTTCAAAGTTGTGGTCATTCAAGGGCTATCTACAAGTTTTTGGACTCCCCTGATATGTCTTCATTGCTTCTGAAACAATATTGCAAGGTAGGGGTTTTTTTTGAAGCCTACATTTTCAGGGCTTCCCTGGTGGCTGAGTAGTAAAGAATCCACCTGCCAACGCAGGAGACATGGCTCCATCCCTGATTCCAGGCGATCCCATGTGCCTCAGAGAAACTAAGCCATGTGCCACAACTGCTGAGCCTGTGCTCTGGAGCCCCAAAGTTGCAACTACTGAGTCACATGCTGCAAATACTGAAGCCCAAGTGCCCTCGAGCCTGTGCAACAAAAGAAGCTGCCACAATGAGAAGCCTGCAAACAAGCAGAGAGTAGCCCCCACTGGATGCAACTAGAAATAGAGCCCACATAGCACCAAAGACCCAGCAGAGCCATTAATAGAACAAATAAATAAATAAAAGTATTTTAAAAAATAAAGTCTATGTTCAGACACCAGGCTTGCCACTTACACTGCACACATCTAGACTTGTCTTCTAAACTCTCTAAACTTCAGTCTCCTCATCTGTAAAGTAGTAGCTACTTCAGAGATCTGTCCAGATGATTAAACATGGAACACATGTAAAGCAGTTAGCTAAGTGCCTGGCTCATTGCCAGTACTTGATAAGCATTGATGATTAAGATTACTATGGCTTTATTTCAACAAAAATTGGGCCTGTATAGTCATCTGCTAAGGAGGAAAGAGATGTTTTTCTTATAGCATCAAGCCAAACACAATTTTGTATTTGAAACAAAGCTGTGCTGGTTTTGGTCTGAGTTATTTTTATTGGATCATTAAAAGGGAGGGTCTTTCAACAATGTGAATGGATAAGCTTCATAAAATAATGGATGGTCTCTCTATTGGAGTTGCAGATCTTTCTGATAGGTTAGGAATAAAAATTAAATAATAGGAAAGTATCTGTGCCTTTCAAACAAAATTTTAATTGATACTTTCTAATAGTATATTGAACAAATGACAATGAATCAGAAAAATAAGTAAGAACCAAAGCTCTGGAATGGATAAAGAAGATAAACAGATATGCAATGGAACATTACTCTGCTATAAAAAAGAATGAAATTGTTCCATTTGCAGAGGCATGGAAGGATCATGAGTCTGTTATACAGAGTGAATTTTTTCAGAAAGAGTAAAACAAATACAGTCTATTAATACATACATGTAAAATCTAGAAAAAATGGTATAGATGAACTCACTTGCAAAGCAGAAACAGAGATACAGAAGTAAAAAACAAACATATAGACGCCAAGGAGGGAAGAGGGGGACAGGGATGGATCCGGAGGTTGGGATTGATGTGTACATACTGCTACACACAGAATAGATGACTCACAAGAACCTACTGAGTGGTACAGGGAGCTCTACTCAATGCTCTGTGGTGACCTAAGTGTGAAGGAAATACAAGGAAGGGCAGATATATGTATACATGTTGCTGATTCACTTTGCTATACAAGCAACTGCATCAAGCAACTACACTCCAATAAAAAACGGAAAAGGAAAGTCCTAGTGCCCTTATTGCCCTCAGCAGCCTTGATTAAAGCCAACAAGCTATTCTTAAAAAGCAGCATATTGACGTCAACATCTCTATGTGCATGTTCTCATTTACACAAGGATTATTAAAAATATTTTTACCCCAACTTCCTGTCTCTTGATTGTATCATTATCATTAGTGGTTTCCAGATTTTTAATGATCCTAAAGACAATGACAGTTTTAACCACTTGAGGTACATTATGATGGGATAACTTACTAAAGCTAGAATTACTGTTAGAGTTAATAAAGGTTTCATTACAGGCTTCTCATTTGCCTCAGACCCTTCTAGAAAGCCTGGGGTGTTGAGCTGGAGATACATTTATTTTGAGTTTAGTGGAAGATGCATTTAGTTTGAGTTTAGTGGGAGTTATTTATGTGGCTTTTAGTCACTCCTCTGTGCAGTTATTATTGGATTGTATTATCCTGATATACAAATGGATTCCAAATGCTCTGTCTGCCCACTGTAGTGAATTATCCCCCATGATTTTGCTAAGATGAGAGACAGAAGTCATACAGGGATATGAACATGGGTATGGTATCCAGGACTGAAGAGTAGAAAATGAACAAACTTGCAAATATTTGGAGTCAGAAGATAGTCTGCAGAAAATTACTACACAAGTGTCTTGGCAGTTAATTAGCAAAACTATTATTTCTCTAGATCTTGTGATGTTTTAGGGGTTTTTCCTCAGCTTTTTTAAACTTTCAATTTTAAATAAATGTGGACTTTCATATCTAATTCAGCATTTGTAATGGTGTATCCTTTTATATAAAAAGAGTACTAAACTGTATAGGGCTTCAAGGTCAAGTCCCACAAAACCTGGATCTCTCCTAACAATAATAGAAGGCTAATTATCCTATTTCCATGCTTCTCCCAGAAAGGGTCACCTACAGAGTCAAATGAAATCTTACCACTGCAAAAAACAAACAAACAAACAAAAATAACAAGTCTTCTATGAAAAAAAGAAAAAAAATACAGATATGAGAGTATTATAAGCAAGGAAAATTTAAAAATCATTAAAACAACCCTTGATTATTCTTTTTCACATGTCGTAATCATCCACATGTGCATAAATTTCATCATCCCATTCAAAGAGCCAAAATATGCAATGGTTTTATCTTACCTAAGACACTGCAAGTTTGAAAGATATTGGTCTTATTTTAGAATCAATTCTTTTGGAATGTATCCACTGCCTGAGAGGAAAGGTTGGCAAAACATAACTTTGATAAAAGCATAAAACTGACCTATGCATACATAAATATATATATAAAAATCTGTCTTTGATTTTTCAATTCAGGGAAGATCAAAGTAAGAAAGGTTGTGATACAGAATTTTCCAAAAGAGGTCAGTTTACACTTGGGAAGGATTTCCCACATCTGCAGTGCCTTTATTAGTGGCTACCTGAAAATACTACCTTCAAAGTGTTGGTAAATAAAATAACCATCTGCCCAGGGAGTCCCCAGGGCTGGTACTTTCCAACAAACTCTTGTGTAGCACCCATTCAGCATTTTGTTCTCAACATCATAAGCCACTTAAAAGCCCATTTTGATCCTACAGTAAATGACACAGCAATAATAAATAATCATGGACTTTTAGGTGCCATAAAAAATGAGCTAAGACACCATCCAATGAGTAGATAATATACCCATTTATCAGAACCCTGGAGTAGAAGGAGTTACAGTGTTGAATTCAGCTTGATAAAAAGACTATACTGGGACTTCCCTGGTGGTCCAGTGGTTAAAACTCATGCTTCCAATGCAGGGCACACAGGTTCAATCCCTGGTTGGGGAACTAAGATCTCATATGATGGACAAAAGAAAAAAAAAAAGATAATGATGAATATAATTCCTTGTTCTATATATTAAGTCCCTGTTGTTTATTTATCTGAAAAAGAATTTACATGTATGTATGTAAAACTTAATCACTTTGCTGTATACCTGAATTTAACTATACTTTAATTTTTTAATGTTTATTGGGGAAAAAAGACTATAATGTAATAATGGCAACAGACAAAGGACATTTGTGCCCAATAAATTTGATATTTACTTAAACTCTAGCACAATAATAAAGAACCATAAAAACAGGCTTTCCCAGAGGCTACATATTCCAATATTTGGCAACTGGGGGCATTAGTCTCAAATTTTGCCATTAAACCATATTTTCCCAAGAATTCAGCTGAAACAGTATATTGAAATTGCATAGTATTCTAGCTCCACCAAGTGACAGCTTCATCATGTTGCTGCTCATCTTCTAACCTCTGAAGAGGATACTAACAATACTTTCTAAACAAAGTATTCTCGTTTAGCTGTTCAAATTTGAGGGGATTTCCCTAGATTCATGGTTCAAAAACACTCTTGCATTTGAATTTCTGAAATTCTGTCCTTCACTCTGCCTTTCTGAAATATAACAGCTTGAAATAGGATTTCTAAAATTCATTATTTCACATTCCATTCTGAGTTTATCATTACTTTTGTTGCTGAAAAAATGAATGCAAGGTTCTTATTCTCCCCAGATATTTGTGTTTTAGAAATTAAAGTTTGTATAACAGAGCAGTCACCTTATTCTTTTCTAAAAAAATTGTCCCCATAAAAGAAAGCATCATGGACACTTTTCAAAATATAATATTTTTACAAACAAGAGTTTCTCTAGCTTAAAATTCCTTTTTTATCCAGCTACAAAAAGCTATAGAATAAGGGAGAAGTTCTTGTTTTGTCAAATAAAAAGCTATATTGTATTTCTATTAATGAAAGCAACATGTTCATTTTTCAAAAGAAATTAACTTCTGACATGGAAATATATTTTTAAAAGAGAAAAATATATTAGAAACTGTTCATAATTCCTTTACCTCAAAGCAGCCAATACTGCATTCTTGGTGGATAATATCAGGCTATTTGCTATACATACATTCATATATGTATCTAGGGTGTACAAAAATAGTATCAATATAGTGCAAGTTATTTTCTAATTTTCATTTTTTATGAAGTTTATAATATGTAATACTATTTTATTTAATTGCATAGTGTTTCAAATACAAAATATATTATCCTTTGTATATTAATATTTTATTGTTAAACATTTTTGTTACTGCCAATTTTTCTCTATAACTGACAACTGCAAATATATAATTTTGCATAGTATAGCTATATTTATAACAAAAACTATCTTTAAAGCATTAGAAAAAAAGAATTACTATTTCATGAATAATAGCATCTTTTCACCAAAATGATATAGAGATTTTAAATTTGTACACATCTAAAGCACAGCTTTAAAATAAAAGCAAAAACTGACAGAAATAAAATATGCTGACGTTATATATAGAATTTTTTATTAAGAATTTTGCATTATATAAAATATATGCTATATATGAAACTTTTACACTTTTAGCTATTGCTATCTTAGGTTCTTAAATACTTACCAAAAAATAGTAAAAATATAGAAAATTTGAGGACTATAATTAATAAGCTCCATGACCCCATAGGGTCTGTGAGTCAGATGTCAGTATTGAAGAAGTAATGAAAGATTGACCACCTGATCCCCCTTCACCCCTGTAAAGATTTCTTGGGGTTTATGTTTCTCAAGGAAAATTTGAAATAGGAGAAAGATCGGCCCCTGGGCTGAACAGCTGGAGATTGTTAAACAGAGCAAAACTGAGGTTTTGTCCTCAGCCAGACAGGAACAAGAATGACAATTATTTCCCTTTCTCCATTGATATGGAAGAAATAAAATGGGGGGGGGGATATGTTGGAGTGAAAAGGAAAAAAAAAAAGTGAGTTTTTTTTTCGTTTCTTTCCTGAAAACAAAGAAGATAAAAACCAGAGTGAGCAGGCCTGAGCATTCCTACTTTGTTTGTTTGTTTGTTTTTTGCTGCTCCTATCTCTGCATGTCTGTAATTTAGTTTGCTTTCAGTTCAGTTCAGTTCAGTTCAGTCGCTCAGTCGTGTCCGACTCTTTGCTACCCCATGAATCGCAGAACGCCAGGCCTCCCTGTTCATCACCAACTCCCGGAGTTCACTCAAAATTAAGTCCATCGAGTTGGTGATGCCATCCAACCATCTCATCCTCTGTTGTCCTCTTTTCCTTCTGCCCCCAATCCCTCCCACCATCAGAGTCTTTTCCAATGAGTCAACGCTTCGCTTGAGGTGGCCAAAGTACTGGAGTTTCAGCTTTAGCATCATTCCTTCCAAAGAACACCCAGGGCTGATCTCCTTTAGAATGGACTGGTTAGATCTCCTTGCAGTCCAAGGGACTCTCAAGAATCTTCTCCAACACCACAGTTCAAAAGCATCAATTCTTCTGTGCTCAGCTTTCTTCACAGTCCAACTCTCACATCCATACATGACCACTTGAAAAACCATAGCCTTGACTAGATGGACCTTTGTTGGCAAAGTAATGTCTCTGCTTTTGAATATGCTATCTAGGTTGGTCATAACTTTCCTTCCAAGGAGTAAGCGTCTTTTAATTTCATGGCTGCAACTATCATCTGCAGTGATTTTGAAGCCCCCAAAAATAAAGTCTGACACTGTTTGCACTGTTTCCCCATCCATTTCCCATGAAATGATGGGACCAGATTCCATGATCTTCGTTTTCTGAATGTTGAGCTTTAAGCCAACTTCTTCACTCTCCTCTTTCACTTTCATCAAGAGGTTTTTTAGTTCCTCTTCACTTTTTGCCATAAGGGTGATGTCATCTGCATATCTTAGGTTATTGATATTTCTCCCAGCAATCTTGATTCCACCTTGTGCTTCTTCCAGCCCAGCGTTTCTCATGATGTACTCTGCATGTAAGTTAAATAAGCAGGGTGACAATATCCAGCCTTGATGTACTCCTTTTCCTATTTGGAACCAGTCTGTTGTTCCATGTCCATTTCTAACTGTTGCTTCCTGACCTGCATTAGGTTTCTCAAGAGGCAGGTAAGGCTTTTTGTGCCCTAACTTTGCAGGAGCTGCACTTCACACCTAGAGTCCTTTGCTTACCTTAACCACACCTTGCCCCTTGTAGTTACACATCTGAAAGAAGGCTGCAGAGTCTCTGAATTGCCAGACTCCATACCTGGGTTACTGACGCCAGACTGTGACTGTTCTGGGGAGATTCTAATATGTCTGTCCCTTATCACCAGCCCCTCACTGCGCGTTCTTCCTTATATAAGCCTCCAGACTCCTCATGACGGGGGGCTACTGTGTTCCCCCCTCCAGTGTCTGAGAAGTGAAGCCACCTTTCTAAATCCTCCAAGCTCTGTCTCCATAATTTTTTATTCCATGAAAGCCAAGATTTTGGCCAGCAATACTTGTATGTTATTTTTAAATGACCCTCCACACATTCTCTTAAGTTCATTGCAAGCAACAGTGCTAGATGCTACTTTCTCTCCACATTCTCTCTGGCATTTATTCTTTGAGATGCTTTTTTTTTTTAATTTTATTTTTATTTTATTTGAGGTGGCCAATCTGATGAATGTGAGTACTTACCTCACTGGACTTTGATTTACATTTCTCTAGACATTACTCTCTTTCACTTTTCACTGGCATGCATTGGAGAAGGAAATGGCAACCCACTCCAGTGTTCTTGCCTGGAGAATCCCAGGGACGGGGAGGCCTGGTGGGCTGCCGTCTATGGGGTTGCACAGAGTTGGACACGACTGATGTGACTTAGCAATGCTGAGTCACAATGTGACTTAGTGATGCTGAGCATCTTTTCATGTGCTTATCTGCTATCTGTAGACTTTCCTCTGAGAAACATCCATTTCAATCTTTGCACCCCCCCCATCTTTTTTTTTTTTTTTTTTTGGTCTTGGTTTGTATGTATTTTTGACTTTGAGCTCCATGAGCTGTTTGTATGTTTTGGAGATGAATTCCTTGTGGGTCTCTTCCTTTGCAAATTATTTCTACCTACTCTGAGGGTTGTCCTTGTCTTTCCTTGAGGGTTTCCTTTTGGAATGTAAAAGCTTTTAAGGTTAATTTGGTCCCATTTTCTGATTTGAGGTTATGTTTCATTTTTCTAAGAGGTAGATCTACAAATAACTTGCTGCATTCATGTTAAATTGTGTCCTGTTTATATTTTTCTCAAGAATTTCATAGTATCCATCCTTAAAATTAGATTTTTTTAATCTGTTTGTAGTTTATTTTTGTGTATGGTGTTAGGGAGTATTCTAACCTCATGTTCATTTTCATGGCTGAAAGCTTCACAATGTCCTCCATATTGGCTGTTACCAATTTACATCCCAAGCATCAGCGGAGGAGGGTTCCCTTGTCTCCACACCCTCTCTAGCAGTTATTGTTTTTAGAGTGTTTGGCCATGGCCACTCTGACTGGTGTGATGTAATACTGGTGTAGCCACACGTTCCGGGAAACAAACTCACTCAGAAGGACAATGCAGATAGTGGAGTGCAGTTTATTACGCTGGTGGACCCAAGGCAGAGTCTCTTCCTAGCCAAGGACCCCGACCCATTTTGTGAAAACCTTATATACCCTAAGTGTATGTGCCCAAACCCATATCCCCAAATTCTCTGAAACTAATCTGAACAAAGAAAAAGAAAGATATAATCAAAGTTATCCCATGATTCATATACCTTAAACCTGTCATTCATATGCCTTAAGCCTAGGTAGTTAACAGTGGACAATTATCAATAGGCCTGTGGTCATACCCCAATAAGCATAATATAATTTATGATTCTATTCAGTTACACAAATAATTAGGGATTTTTTTTTTTTTTTTTTTTTTTTTTTTAGGTAACAGAGTGTCTAGGTATGAGCCCTGGGGGTGTTCCATGCAGGGGGTCTGATTTTCCAGTTTGTATGTCATTTCCATAGATACAGAGCATATAGCTCAAAGTCCACAGTTGGGCCCAAGATGGAGTCTTGCTTTCAAGATGGAGCCTGTTCTGTTTCCTCCTTCAATATCTCACCGTACTTTAGGTTTGCATTTGTGTATTAGTGATGTTGACATCTTTTCTTGTGATTATTTTAAAGGGTATAAGTTAAACTTACTTATTGAAATTAGGTTCGTTAATACCTGCATTGTTTTGAATTCTTTTTCCAATGACCACCCTTAGGCATTTCTCCATGCCTTAGGAGGGCAGGTGTTTATTCACTTTGTGAAATGAAAATATCTCTTACCATATTAATAAACAGGACATGTCACAGCCATCAGCGATTTCTGGCCTCCAAATACGATGAGGGCTCCCCAAGCTGAGATCCAGCAGATGCTTCCTCCCTTATGGTGACTGCTGAGGAGCTGGGGCAATGCAAGAAGCAAGGTGAACAAGGAAACAGGGTCGGCCCCAGACAGCTGAGGTGCATAAGGAACCAATGCAATGAGCCCAGAGGCCTACATCTTCCCATACAAAGAATGCCAAATTCCTTAACTTGATGCCTGACCTTTGATGCTCAGACTGCCTGCTTCCTTTTTTGCAAACTTATATGTAGCCTGACTCCCCCTCTTGCCTCCTTGGAGCAGTTTTCTCAGAGCTACTGAGATGTAGTCTCCCAGGCCTGAAGTTGTAAACATTCTCACCAAGTAAAATAGCTTTCTACTTTCAGGTTGGGACTGTATTTTTTAGTTGACAACTTAAAAGCCTTGAATCCTTGTGAATGTTAAATCCCCAGCAGCACAGCTCTTCATGGTGTTGTTACAGTAAACAGCCACAAGGAGGCAGCACTTCTTCATGGTGCACTGTAATTTTTTAAACTGTAATTTCCTTGTTATTTTCTGTTGGAATATATGTTCTTGCCTGGAGAATCCCAGGGACGGGGTAGCCTGGTGGGCTGCCATCTATGGGGTCGCACAGAGTCGGACACGACTGAAGCGACTTAGCATAGCATAGCATAATGTTGTGTTTGTTTCAGATGTACCAGAACTTGATTCAGTTATATTAATTCATAGACATTTATATATTCTCTTTTGGTTTCTTTTTCACATATGGATGATCAGTGTGTGTTCAATAAACTTCCCTATGCTATTCAGTAAGTATTTTTATCATCTATTTGATACATATTATAGATGGGGAACCAGTGGAAACAGTGAGAGACTTTATTCTTTGGGGCTCCAAAATCACTGAAGATGGTGACTGTAGCCATGAAATTAAAAAAACGCTTGCTCCTTGGAAGAAAAGCTATGACCAACCTAGACAGCATATTAAAAAGCAAATGTCCATCTAGTCAAAGCTATGGTTTTTCCAGTAGTCATGTAAGGATACGAGTTGGACTATAAATTAAGCTGAGCACCAAATAATTGATGCATTTGAGCTGTGATGTCGGAGAAGACAATGGCACCCCACTCCAGTACTCTTGCCTGGAAAATTCCATGGGCAGAGGAGCCAGGTTAGCTGCAGTCCATGGGGTCGCTGAGGGTCGGACACGACTAAGCGACTTTACTTTCACTTTTCACTTTCACGCACTGGAGAAGGAAATGGCAACCCACTTCAGTGTTCTTGCCTGGAGAATCCAAGGGATGGGGGAGCCTGGTGGGCTGCCGTCTATGGGGTCACACAGAGTCGGACATGACTGAGGCGACTTAGCAGCAGCAGCAGCAGCAGCTGTGATGTTGGAGAAGACTCTTGAGATTGCCTTCGCAAGGAGATCCAACCAGTCCATCCTAAAGGAAATCAGTCCTGAATATTCATTGGAAGGACTGATGCTGAAGCTGAAACTCCAATACTTTGGCCACCTGATGTGAAGAACTGACTCATTGGAAAAGACCCTGATGCTTAGAAAGATAGAAGGAGAAGGGGAGAACAGAGGATGAGATAGTTGGATGGCATCACCGATTTGATGGACATGAGTTTGAGCAAGCTCCAGGAGTTGGTGATGGACAGGGAAGCCTGGAGTGCTGCAGTCCATGAGGTTGCAAAGAGTCGGACATGATTGAGTGATTGAACTGAACCGAACTGAATGTGTATATGTTAATTCCAATCCCTTAAATTATCCTGCCTGTGTTTGGAGGGCAACAGGTACTCTAGGTCCACTGTGGAGGCACACTGCCTGCCACATGCCCCCAGCTCCCTCAGCCCCAGGTCACTCCAGCCTTGACCCAAGCCAACCAGGCCCCAGGATGTGACACCAGCCCAGGCCAATGTGTCCTGAGGGGAAGAGTCAGCATTTCTTTTTTGCTTTTGCTGTGTTTATCTCATCATTTGAACTGGAGTATATAGATGAATTACAGTCTTATGGGTTGTTTTTTTCCATCTGCCACAACTAGTTTCACTTCTATTAATAAATTCTGAGCTTCTTTCTTTCCATATAGGTTGTTACAGAGGATGGAGTAAGGGTCCTTGTGTTATACAGTGGGTTCTGGTCATTTATTTTATAAATAGTAGTGTGCATATATTAGTCTGAAGGAACTCATTTCTCCATGTCCCACATCTTTATATCTTGGTGATTAGAAGTTTCTTTTTTAAGTCTGTGAGCCTCTGTCTCTGGGCAAGAGGTTCAATTGTATCCATCTAACCCTAACCCTAACCCTTAGAGGTGATATCATTTGATACCGATGTGTGTCTCATCCTGTGTCCCTTACTTCACTTGAAATGATGGCTCTACTTTCACTCCTGTGGCTTGCCTTAGAATTACTTCCTACTTCTTTATGGTTCAGAAATATTGCACTGTGTACACGTACCCCATCAGTTCAGTTCAGTCAGTTCAGTCACTCAGTCATGCCCGACTCTTTGTGACTCCATGAATTGCAGCATGCCAGGCCGCCCTGTCCATCACCAACTCCCAGATTTTGCTCAAACTCACATCCGTCGAGTCAGTGATGCCATTCAGCCATCTCATCCTCTGTCATCCCCTTTTCCTCCTGCCCCCAATCCCTCCCACCATCAGAGTCTTTTCCAATGAGTCAACTCTTGGCATGAGGTGGCCAAAGTACTGGAGTTTCAGCTTTAGCATCATTCCTTCCAAAGAAATCCCAGGGCTGATCTCCTTCAGAATGGACTGGTTGGATCTCCTTGCAGTCCAAGGGACTCTCAAGAGTCTTCTCCAACACCTCAGTTCAAAAACATCAATTCTTCTGTGCTCAGCTTTCTTCACAGTCCAACTCTCACATCCATACATGACCACTGGAAAAACCATAGCCTTGACTAGATGGACCTTTATTGGCAAAGTAATGTCTCTGCTTTTCAATATGCTAACATGTACCCCATAGTCTGTATCAATTCAGCTGTGCTTCTACAATTGATCTGATTCCCAGTCTTGGCTATTGTACCTTACAGGGTCAAAGTCACAAGGTTACCTATCTTTTAAAAAAAATATTTTGGTTGTATTCTCGACCCCACCCCCAGTCCAAACATGAGACACAAGTCTGCTCAGGCTCCAGGGATGGGATAGCAGCCCAAATCAGGGAGGTCGCAGGGAATAAATTAGGCGTTGATTTTTTAATTTTGGTTCTCTTTACTCTCATGCTGAAGCTATGTCAGAGTGCAGCCGATTTGCAGTTTTGTGCTTGCTGTTAGTGTACCACTGCCTGATTCCGTTATGACATATATACACAGTGTATCTGCTCCTTTTGGATTCTTTCACCATAGAGATTATTGCAGAAGCTCAAGCAAAGTTCCACTTGCTGAACACCAGGTCCTTCTTGAGCATCTATCACACCTACAGATTTCTGTGTATATATGGAAGGGAGGAAAGAGAGAATCCTTTAGCATTATCTATCGCACCTACAAATTTCTGTGTACATGTGAATCACTACCTCTGAATTTATCCCCCCCACTTTTTTTTTTTTTTAACTGGAACCCTCTATGCTTGAATTCTCAGAGTCTCTTTTTGGGTTGTAACTTAGTTTCTTTGTATCGCTTTTAAAGTTTTTCCCACAAGGGTCATCAAAGACTATTTTCTTCCTCAGTCTGGTTGATTTCACTTAGTGTTTGATCCTTCAAGGTCCATCCTCCTAGCAACTAGTGACATAATTTCATAATTTCAGTGGCTCTTTTTCATGTCTGAGTGATGGTCCATTGTCTATATGTAAGATATGTTCTTTAAATTTTAATCTGTTAGTGGATATTTTGCGGGTTCTGTTTTGGCTATTGCAAGTAGAGCTGCAGTGAAGGTTGGGGTGTATGTGTTTTTTTGAATGATTACTTTCTCAGGATATCAGCCCAGATATGGGGATGTCTGATCCTAGCACTGGCTCCCTTGAGAGGTTTTTTTGCTTTTGTTTTTGTTTTGACACGCAGAGGCTGTGCTTTCTAGTGGCTGTTGTCAAGTCCATTTCCACTGAACATGCAGTGGGGTCACCTCACCTGCCGGCTCTCTCCTGCATTTATTGTTTGTAGACTTGTGAGGATGGCCAGTCTAACTGGTAGAATTTGAATTCTCATTGTTGTTTTGATTGGTATTCCTTCAGCAATTAGGGATGCTATGTATCTACTCCTGTGGTGGAGGTTTGCACTTGTTTTTTTTGTTTGATTGTTTGTTTGTTTGCTTCCTTTACATTAAAGGGTGTGAGTAAAATTTACTGTGGCAATTGGCTTCTTGAAACTCTGTTGCATTTGCAATTTATTTCTCCAACCCCCACCCTGGGAGATTTCCTGAGGGCAGCTGTCATTGACAGAAACCCCAGGCCTTGTGAATTAGAGGTGCTTGTCAGCCTCTTTGGTCAAGTTGTAGTTACAGGAAATGTTTACAGGCGACTGCACTTTTTAAAGCACGTCTCTGGTTCCTGGGAAAGTCAGCATCCTAGGCTGTGGATTAGAGTGAATTGTACCTGAGCAAACGCCTAAGGGCTTGTGCTTCTTTATTGTTTCCCCGTAAAGCATCACACATACACGTGCGTGCGCGCGCGCGCGCACACACACACACACACACACACACACATCAGACTAACTACTACTGGGTCCACAGCGCCTTGCTGTGTGTTCTTAGGTGTCTAGGAGGCTACACTCCATAAAGGAGGCTTGAGCTGGAATGCCCAGCACCAGGGCATGTGCAGGGCTCGTAATATTTGCTCCCAAGTCCCTGGAGGCCCGTATTCCACTGGGGAGTCTGGTCTGAGCCAGAACATAGCAGACAGTAGGTGTTTAAAAAGGGTTCAATGAAGGGCACCTGCCAGGCTGTGTCAGACTCACCCCAGTGCAGCAGTGGGACCTAAGGCTGCTTAGGCTCCAGAGATGGGGTAGCAGCCCCAGTCAGAGAGGTAAGGGGGAATAAAATAGGCACTGCTTCTCTTTCTTTCTCTTTAATACCATGCGATGTTATGTTGCAGTATAGTTGATCTGCAATGTTCTGATCCTTGTCGTATATAGCCACCTGATTCAGGTACTCATAAGGCAATGGCACCCCACACCAGTACTCTTGCCTAGAAAATCCCATGGATGGAGAAGCCTGTTAGGTGGCAATCCATGGGGTTGCACAGAGTCGGACACAACTGAGCAATTTCACTTTCACTTTTCACTTTCATGCATTGGAGAAGGAAATGGCAACCCGCTCCAGTGTTCTTGCCTGGAGAATCGCAGGGACAGAGGAGCCTGGTGGGCTGCTGTCTATGGGGCCACACAGAGTTGGACACGACTGAAGTGACTTAGCAGCAGCAGCAAAGTATCTATAAGATATGTCTATTCTTTTTTGGATTTTCTGTCATAAGAGGTCAGAGTGATGAGCATCAAGTTCTGGTGGATTATATATCTCAGATACAGTTTTCTGTGAATACAAAAAAGGAAGGTAAGAGATAATCTCTGTGGATTCTCTCCTAGGGATACAGATTTCCATGTATATGGGAAAGGAAGGAAGGGAGAAAGGAAGAGTTGAAAATTGAAAGGAAGGGAGAAAGGAAGAGAAAGGCACAGAGCTGCCAGCCTGAAATGATACGAACTTTTCCCTGTTTCAGCCTGGGAACCTGGGCCGCAGAGTTGCCCACCTGAAATAGGAACTTTTCACTTTTGTCTACAACCTCCATGCTGGATTTACCACTAACCCAGTGAGCATGGACACTCACAGTCTTGTGTGAGACTTTTATATGGATGCATGAATTCTCAGCACACCGAATTCACCAAGTCTGCATGGGTCATCTACCCTAAATAGGTGATGGGGATTCCTCAGGGTCATCTCAGTAGATGCAGCAACAGCATTTGACAAAATGCCACCTCCACTCACGATAAACTCTCTTTTCAAAACAGGTACAGAGAGGGGAGTCCCCTGGGGTCCCAGTGAGTGGGACTCCCCACTTTCTCTGATGGGGCCTGGGTTTAGGGACTGAGATCTCAGGCTGTGCAGCACCCCAAAAAGGTACCAAGGGAATATTTCACAACATATCCAAGGCACATTTGATAAACTAAAAGGTAGTATCAGGCCCCTCAGTGAATGATACTAGCTTTGGGGACCCACAGGGAAGCCGGACTCTGCAGCATGACATGTGGGCAGACAGAACAGGTGTGGCCCTGGGTTCTGATGGAGGGCCGGGCACACCTACAGGACTGGGCCTCTGCCCTGGGCTTTCAGAAGCATTTCATGCCCAGGAAAGTGCTTTAATGGAAGAGAAAGGATGAAAACACAAGTCCAGAGTCCATTGTCAGCTGACAGGCAGCAAAGGAGACTGTTTGACATAATTTTAGAGTAAATAGAAAAGGGGCTCAGAGAGAAGATGGAGAAGGAGAGGAGAAGCGAACCAGTAAAAGCTGTGTGTGTGGCCACGATTCAGTGCTGAGCAGAGGGAGAAGAGGACCTGTCTTTACAAGGTATAAAGCAAAAGTGTAGAGTTAACATTTGAAAGGTCAGTGGGAATTCTCATGAGAGTGCAGAAAGTTACAGTGAAGCCTGGGAGAGCACAGGACAAAGAGGAAAGGGAAGCATAAGTGTTGTAGCCATGTGTTCCAGGAAACAAACTCACTCAGGACAATGCAGATAGTGGAGTGCAGTTTATTACACCGGTGGGCCCAAGGCAAAGTCTCCCTTTAGCCAAGGACCCTGACCAGTTTTTGTAAAAACCTCAAACCCACCTCCCCAAATTCCCTGAAACTAGTCCAAACAAAGGTAAAAGAAAGGAAGCTAACTCAAAGTTAACCCATGGTTCTTATGCCTTAAGCAAATGTAGGTAACAGTGGACAATTATCAATAGGCTTGTGGTCATACCTGGATAATCACAATAGAATGTATGATTCTATTTGGTTACACAGATAATTAGGGTATTCTTTTAGTTGATGGAGAGCCCTGGGGCTCTTCCTTCCGGGGTCCTGGTTTCCCAGTTGGTATGTCCTTTTGGTAGATACTGGGCATATACCTCAAAGTCCACAGTCCACCCCAAGATGGAGTCCTGCTTTCAAGATAGAGCCTGTTCTGTTTCCTCCTTCATCAGTAGATTTCTGTAGCCTCAGTTACCTTCTGTGCTCTGTGATCACCCTAACGTGGAAGTGAAAGAGCATCTCAGTCTCTGGCTATCAGAGCAGAAACTAGCCCTCTGGTTATATCCCCTGGGGACAAGCAGGCCCAGGTAGGATGGCAGGCTGGGGGGTGGGGGTGGGGGTGGGGGTGGTGGAGGTATCCGCTACGGAGTCCTGCCAGATGAAGCAAGGAGTAAACGTCCTGCCCTGCCCGGGGAGTCCATCCCCCAAACCGCTCGGTTTAAATGGCCGGAGTATGTTCAAACCTTCAAAGGGAAATATTCAGAGTCTGGAGAACCAGGACAGTTTTTCTTCTGGTTATGACCTGGTACTAGATTTTTTCCTCCCCTGAAAACAAGTACAGTATTTTCATAAGAGTGAAATATCTGTTGTCTCGCATTGGGCGCCAAGAGACAGTCCCCGGTGTCTCCAGCTGAGAGGTGGGGTGGGGGAGAGGAACGTCCCACCGTTCAGGGGAGCCCCTCCAACAAGGACTGGAGGGGACGCTCTGGGGCCTCCAGGGTCAGGGTGGCCTCTGTCCTCCCCAGGGCTGCAGGGGACACAGTCTGGCAATCAAGGGAACACCGGGTGGAGGACTCTGAAGGGGTTCAAGGTGCCCTGGAGAAATGCTGATTCCGCTGGGGAAGTGCTGGTCCCGCGGGGGAACTGCTGGTCCCGCTTGGGGAAGTGCTGGTCCCGCTGGGGAAAGTGCTGGTCCCACGGGGAAGTGCTGGTCCCGCTTAGGGAAAGTTCTGGTCTTGTGGGGGCAGTGCTGGTCCCTCAGGGGAAGTGCAGGTCGCTGGCGCCGGAACCTCCCCCTGGAGGCCCTGCCTCGGCCCCAGCTGAGTTCACAATCGGACTTACCCCTGCCCCTCCCTGTGACTGTTGACTAACCCCGCTGCCGGTAGACATGCCCCACGGCCTCTCTGGTCCACCTGCAGCTGCAGCGGTGCACGTGTGGAGCTGGTGGTGCTGGGACTCTGCAGTGAGCGCACCCTGAGGGCGGACCGGGCTGGCTGCTGGCTCTCTGAGCGGCTCTGGCGCCTGTCCCCGGCTTGGCCGGCCGCCCCTCGTGGCGCTATGGCTCCGTGGAGGTGGTGATCCCGCAGAGGGAGCTGCACCAAAGCAAGGGTGCCCGCGAGCCGGGCTGGCTCTCCTGAAGCCTGAACTTCGCGAGCCGGAGGCACGTGGTTCACCTGTGGCACAAGAAACTATTCTGGCCCTGATGCCTGCCGCTGATGACCCAGGATGACCAAGGAGCACTCCAGACGGACTACCCCTTCGTCGCCTCAGACTACTACTACCTCGGCTACTTGGAGGAGATTCCTCTGTCCATGGTCACCTTGGACACTTGCTATGGGGGTCTCAAAGGTATCATGAAGTTGGATGATCTTACCTACGAAATCAAACCCTTCAAAGATTCTGAAAGGTTTGAACACGTGGTTTCTCAGATCGTGGCAGATGCCAGTGCAACAGGACCTGCATTTACACCAGAACACAGAACATGAGGAGGACAAGCAGCCACTGATCTCTGATGTGGATGTTGGCATAGCCCCTAGGATTAGTCCTAGGTTTTTTGCAACACATAAGGGATCTTTAAGAGGATTTGCTCAGTTTTCTAATTCAATGTATCATGTATATAATAATGTAACTAAGTGTGTAGAATTCCTGATGTATATGACTACTATAATGGACACCTTCTCTCAAGCTCTTTTTATAAGGTACTATCTCATTGCAGTCTTACTGTACACTGCAAGAGATCCAGTTGCTGTGCATGATTATCGTGTCCCAGATAGTGCATATGCTTGTTATCATGGACACAATTTGATACCAGTTATATATCCCTCTATGTCTTTCATGGTGAATCTTGATGGACTGTGACAAGGTCAATTTCAGTCACAACTGTATAGTGTATGTCAAGGTAGTAATAGTCTACTGTTTGTTGGTTATTTACAACGGCATTATTACATGTTAGCTGTTGTAACAACACAAGTCACTTGGAGAAGTGTGGGTCTGTGGTATGATAATGCCACCTGCTTTTGCACGAAATGGTCTGCCTGCCTCATGACAGTATACCCAGTCTTGTCAGATTCTTTCAGTAATTGTTCCATTTCACAGTTGAGGAACATAATAGGAATGAGGGGCCATTGTATGTTAAACCTAATAGTGCATTATTTTAATGAAAGTCTGACAAAACCACGTTGTGGAAACACTATACTGGAGGCTGGGGAACAATGTGACTGTGGCTCCTTCAAGCAGTGTTAAAACAACAAATGCTGTCAACAGAACTGTAAGTTTCAGAGACATGCTATTTGTAATACAGGGCGATGCTGTACAAACTGTACGTACTCTAAACGTGGAACACTCTGCAGACCAATACGGAATGTATGTGATCTTCCAGAGTACTGTTTTGGAACAACCAATCAATGTCCGGCAGATTTTTATATGCAGGATGGTATGCCCTGTACTGAAGAAGGCTACTGCTATCATGGCAATTGCACTGACCGCACTATGCACTGCAGAGAAATCTTTGGAAGATATGTTTGTGACGGTAACAATGAACGCTATACAATAAATAGCAGAGGCAGACAATTTGGACATTGTACAAGAGATGATAGGTTTTTGAGTTTCCAGGTTTGTAGTCCCAAAGACCAAAAGTGTGGAAGGCTGCAGCATGTCAATGTCACTCGTTTTCCCTAGTTGCAGGAAGGTGTTTCACTCTTTGAGTCAGAGGTGTCAGGTACTTGGTGTTGGGGATTAGGCATCCACTGTTCTCCAGAAATAACTGATGTTGGTCATGTGAGAACTGGTACCCCTGTGTTCCTGCGAAGTTCTGTCTTCATAACAGCTGCAATGCTACTCTAGAAGCAATAAATTATGACTGTGACCCTAAGGTATGCAATAGAGGAATTTGCAATAATAGAAAGCACTGCCATTGCCATACAGGCTGGAAACCTCCATCCTGCTTAAGCAGAGGTAAGGGAGGGAGCATGGACAGTGGACCCACTGTAAGAGGAATATGCTCAGTAGCACCAAAGTAAGATCCAGTCATTTATTTGAGACTGGTCTTTGGTCGCCTGTATGCCTTCCTAGCTGTGGTCCTCTTTGGTATAGCCACCAATGTTAAAAGTATCATGACCACCGAAATTAAGGAAGTATGACAGTATGAGACAGGTAAGCAGGTAAAGTACGTAAGCAGGTGTGAATTAAATTATAAACCAGCCTCCCAACCCCCGTACAACACTGATAATACAGAAGTCATATCAGTACATGTGATGATAGCAGTAATAAGACGGCAAAGTTGAACTGCACGTTCTAGAAGTCTGCAGGAGGCGACAGTGGACTTCTACACATCAGGGTGGTCAAGAGGCATTGACATTCTCATATTAGGTCCTTTTGAACTGCACTTGCTAATAAATCTTGAAAAACCACTTGTTGGTGTACTGTAATATTTGTAAATTCTAAGAGAGCAAACTGAGCGAGAGACTGGCCAGAAGAGTGACCCGAGTCAGCAGCTGGTTCTTGGCCAGAGCTCACTGGTTCCAGCACTAACAGAAGTTTCCATGGGTTTCTTCAGGTGCAGATTCAAGACATTTCTCCATTTCAAGAGTTCAATGCTTTTGAGCACTGGGGTTTTCCTCCTCTTCTCTTTAATCCTTACAAGTGGAGGTTTCCCTAATAAATGTAAATTTAATTCCTAAAAGGGCATTTTCAAACATTCTCATGCATCTGCTGTTTTTTAAATGTCAGTCCAGAAGTATCCTGATGTAAAAAAGACACAACTTGGGGTGGCATATTCTGCTCCCCTTGATGTCCATGTGCCCTAATTTGCTTATTAATTCATTTACAGAAGAACATTCTGATGTCTTTTAGTTTTTAACCAATTTTTAACCCAGAATAGAGCTACTGTGCATTATTTTATGCTAGTTTTTGTTTGAACACAGTTTTTCAAAGCTGTTGTCTAAATACAAGAGGTGTAGTATTGCATCCTAGATGAGTCTGTTTAGCTTTGGAAAAAAACTGTCAGACTGTCTTCCAAAAGTGGCTGTGCACACATCCCACAAGGATCTTGAGTATGTTTTTTTATGGTTGTTTACTGTCAGTGTACCCTTCGTGGCCAGGTGTCTGTTCCAGTCTTTACCAATTATTAATCAGTTTGTTTGCTCTAGAGTTCTTGGTATAATTTGAGTACAAATTCTTTATCTCATATGCGTTTTTAAATTTTAATTATTAATGTTTGGCTGTGGTGGGTCTTTGTTGTGTGGGCTTTTGTCTAGTTATGGTGAGCAGGGGCTACGCTAGTTGTGGTGTGTGGGCTTCTCACTGTGGTGGCTCCTGTTGTTGTGGGACACAGGCTCTGTGGCTCATGGGCTCAGTAGTTGCAGCTTCCCCGACCTAGAACACAAGCTCAGTGGTTACGGTGCATGGGCTTGGCTGCTCCACAGCATGGACAGGGATCCAACCTACATGTCCTGCATTGGCATGAAGATTCTTTAATATTCAGCCACCAGGGAAGCCCTCAGCCATGCTTTAGATTCTAGTATGCCACACTCTTATCTGGTGAGAGAGGCCAGTATCGAGAGGCCTGGGAGCTGGGAGTGCTCAGCCGCAGTTCTGGCTGTGCCATCGAAAGCTTTGGGGCATTTGGTGAGTGCCTCAACTTTCCTGGGACTGTTTCCTCTCTTCAAAAATGCCCTGCTGTTGGACTGTAGCCTGCCAGGCTCCTCTGTCCATGGGATTTCCCAGACAAGAATACTGGAGTGGGTGCCATTTCCTTCTGCACAGATACACATTAGGAAGATATTTTCTCCTGGTTTGTGGTTTTGATGCAGGAAGGGGGAACCCTTTTCATGGCCTGAGAGAAGGCTCTTGTCTGATACTTGGAAATGAATTTTCCAAGGAGATGTGTGCTGTCAAAGCAAGAGGTTTTATTGGGACGGACTGCCTGGGTGGAGGGCAGGAGGGTGAGGGAAGCTGAGAGAACTGCTCTGCCACGTGGCTCACAGTCTCAGGTTTTATGGGCATTGGATTAGTTTCTGGTTTGTCTCTGGCCAATCATTCTGAATTGGAGTCCTTCCTGGTGGCATATGCATCACTCATCCAAGGTGGATTCTAGCAAGGAGGATCCTGGGAGGTTGGTAAAAGCTATGGATTGGAGTCTCCTATCTCTTGACCTTTCCTGAATTCTTCTGGTTGGTGGTAGCTTGTTAGTTCCTTGTTCCTTACCCAGGACCTCCTGTTGTAAGATGACTCCTGCAAGTGTTTTCTCTGGTGCCTGGCAAAGATGGGCAGGTGGTTTTGGTTAGTGGTTCCCCTTACACTTTGTCCTTTGGTTTTCTTGAGTAAGGTCCTTTACAGAGTGAATGTATACATTTTTAAAAGTCAGTGTTTTAATTACTTTATTTAAAACATTTTGTACATTGGCTTTTTTGTTGTGTTTTAGAACTCATGACCAGACTCAAGGTCATGTAGATCTTTTGTTGTTTTCTAAAATGTTTATCGTTTTTAATTGAAATGTGGCATCAGTTGCAAAGTTTGTGTTTATGTTCCTTTCATTCCGTATGGTTTTTAATCAATTGTTCCCTGGCCGTATGTTGAACAGGGTCATGGCTCCGTTTTAGTTTGGGTTTCCAGTCTGAGTGCTCACAGCAAAGCTGGTTCTGGGCAAGCCCTCTGGGGTCTGTGAGCGCGGTGCTGCCAGCTCTTCTCTGGCGGCCCGCAGGGGGCGCCAAACACCCTCTAACCCGTGGGACCAGAACGCTTTGCCTTCAGACTCTGCTTGGTGACCAACTGGCTGGAGCTTTGTCTCCTCAGAACCGTCAGGGCTCAGGCTTCTTGATAATGGGGCTGTGTCCAGTCTGAAAGCAGCGGGGTTGCCTCAGCGCCAACCAGCAAGGAGGCACTGCAAGAGGGAAAAATGAGGAAGAAGTAGACGTTTCCTGTGTCCAGCTGAGTGCTAACTGGAGGTCCATCTCAGAGGACTCAGGAGGGAAAGAGCTCCATGTGCAAAATGGTGGGTTTTTAGTTAGATTTCTGTATGATCTAGAGGATGGCCAGTGATGTTCTTTGGTGTAGGTGGCCAGTTTTCCTGTCACTGTTTCTTGAAAGGACTGTCCTTTCCTCTTCACATGTTCTTGGCTTGATTTTCATGAACTGTCCGCATACATTAGGCTTTATTCCTGGGCTCTCTATTTTTTTCCTCTAGTCCCTGTGCCTGTGTTTGTGCCAGTTCCTCACTGTTGTGGTTATTACAGCTCCGTGGTATAGTTTGAAGACAGAGAGGAAGATGCCTCCAGGGTCCTTCTTCTTTCTCAGGGTCTTTTTGGCTGTTCAGGGACCTTAGTTGTTGCAGAATATTATTAGGAATATTTCTATTTCTATGAAAAATGCCGTTGGATATTATATTTTTATTGCAGTGCATTTGCTGATGGCTTTGGTTGGAATGGACAATTTAATAACTCATTCTTCCAGTGCGTGAGCATGGAATATTTTTCTGTTTATTTATGTTTTCTTTGATTTCTTTATCAGTGCTTTCTAGTTCTCTGACTACTGGTCTTTTATGTCCTTGGTTAAGTTTTTTCTTAATTTTTGTTTCTGATTGTTTTTAGTGTATAGAAACACAACCAATTTTCATATATTGATTCAGATTGTAAATTGTAGTATTTTATATGATTGTAAATTGATCCCAAATTATTCAACTTTACTGAATGTATTCTAACAACTTTTTGTGAAGTTATGTGGGAAATTTATTTGTAAATTCCATGTGGACTCCTACAAGGACAATGAGCATCACAATTCCCTTGAACTTGATCTGAGTAAGTCTTGGCCTCTATAAAAAAGTTTCAAGCCTGTCTGATCTCATTTTCTTTTGTGGTATTTACGTGGTTGTTTTGAAAAATAATTTACTTTTCAGTAATTTAAAATGTTCAGAAAACTCTTAATAATAGTAGAAAAGTACTCACATTTGCCTAAAATACTCCGTGTGTTTTATCCAAAATGGGCACATTCTCCTGTGGAACCAGCACATAATCTCCAAAATCAGGAAATCATATAGTTTCTACATTATAATGTAATCCACAACCCGACTTCCACTTTCAGCAATTGTCCAATTGTATGAATGTATCTTTTTCCCATCATCATCCAATTTTTTTTTAGACTGTTACTGAGATTTTCAGTCATTTGGACAAAATTGGTGGATGTAAAGCAAACATGGTGAATATGGGATCTGAGTGGACTTTCCTATATGGAATTTTTCACTAAAGATGTTTTTAATGTTTATTCATTTTGTAACATGTATCAATACTGCATTCTTTTTTCCCATAGTAATTAAAAATAAATAACATGCCATTTACCATTTACATATTTTTAAGCATACAGTGTTGTGGTATGAACCACCTTTATTTGTTTTGCAAACCAGTTTAATAATGTGCATCTTTTGCATGCTTTGGAGAAACTCCAGAAACTGAGTCAGTGACTGAAATGGCCCAAGATATCACCTTAGATATCGTCTTCATCTAAAAACAAAACAGGGGCTTCCTGGTGGTCCAGTGGCTAAGACTGGACACTCCCAAAGAAGGAGGCCCAGGTTCCATCCCTGATCAGAGAACTAAATCTCTCATGCCACAACTAAGAGTTTGCATGCCACAGCTAAATATCTGGCTTGCCTCAGTGAAGTTCGACCTGGCGCAGCCAAATTAAGAGGAGAAGCAAGTGTCTCCCCAAGGCTGAGGAATCCAGGCAGTACCCTCTTCCTTCTTGTGAACCATACGGTAAAAGTGATTGTTTACAAATCTCTCTCTCTTTAATATGGATCGCCTATGTTTTGTAAATCTGGAATTTTAATCTTTATCTTTGCTGAGACTAACTACAGTATATATGCCCACACCATGTTGGTTAAAATACCTTTGCTCCATCAGAGCTTTGGTTCCCATGTCTTGCTTTCTCTCTCTCTCTCTCTCCCTCTCTCTCCTTTTCCAGGCTGATCCAGAGAGTACAGAGGCTGTCTGAGTTCACTTTCCTGCCCGGGTTCCTAAGACCCTCTTGATAAGGCTGTCTGCGCCTTCACCCCATCAAGAGGGCGCCTGAGGCCTTCATGAACAGAGCAAGCCCCATGCAGGGGCTTTATTGGCTTTCTGCGTAAACCAAGGAATATCAGCCTCTTTCTTTCTCCTTTACTTTCTTATTGGTCAACTCCAGACCACCAGGTTCCAGTCCATTAAAGGACCTCAATATCTTATGATAAAGTATAATGGAACAGAATCTCAAAACGAATATATGAAAACGACATGATAGCCATGATAATTATTGTGCCAACACTATGAGTTTTCATAGCACTACTCAATGTGTATTTATACATGCCACTAAAATGTTCACATCTGTAAGTATATTTCACTGATTGATCATATAAAAAGAGAGTAAAAATATAAAAAATCATATAAAAAATCAGAGAGTAAATAAACTTCCTGTCATTGCTTGTCATCATTTATGCACTATTACTACCTGTAACACTCATTGTATAAGTGCTGGACTAGAAATTTACAATCATGTAAACCAAGAGATTGTGAAGGTGTAAGAAAGTATAACTTATTTAATTCCTTAATGAAGGATTATAGAACTCTATGTACATGAAGTGAATGAAAGTCAAACAGTTTAATTGAGCCACATTCTTACTAGAGTGATGAGCTTCTACCCCACCCAATGTTAGTTCACAATTAAATCCTGCAGTCATCTGGAGTCAATGTCTGCTTCCTACCATACAGAAAGAAAAGGTGAGGAAGTCCTGACAAAACCGATGCTATTTTTCTCTTTTTGATTTGTATTTTATGGCAGGGCTTGGCAAAAAGAGGACCTAACCTGTTTTTAGAGTTCTTTCCCAAGGGTTGCTCTGGCATGTTACTTATGTTGACAAACTGCTGATTATTTTCAACAAAGGACAATGATCTGCACTTCAGTATCTGTTACTTGAGCTGGAATAGCAGGCATCTCTTGAAGTGCAGTATTTCATGCTGAAGTAGGCATACCTGTAGCTGTAGCATAAGAGGAAGACATTTATCATGTAGACATCGCATCCCATGAATTTGTAATAATTTTTCAGTTATACCCATCATCATTGGAGGAACTGACTTGTGCCAGTAATAACTGGAGTACCCAGTATAACAGTTCCTTGACTTATGAGTACACTTATGAGTACTTCTTCCAATGTTCTTTCTCCTACTTTGGTCATGAACAGTAGTGGCTGATGGCAGTGGTTCTTGAAATGTATATTGATTCCTAGGTGGCACAGTCAGTAAATAATCTGCCTACCAGTGCAGGAGATGCAAGTGATGTGGGTTTGATCCCTAGGTCAGGAAGATAACAATTCATACACTCGTTTTATGTGAACAAGTTTGATACTTATGAGTTTTTTCTTCTGTATACAGAAAAACAAATGCTGTTCAAGGACACTGAAAGAACCCTAATGTTGAAAATCAAATCTGTATTGTGAGAAATGCTTAGAAATCCATGAGTTGAAGCATAGTATTATGCCTATCATCCTTGTATTTCCCTTAGTGAAATATGTTGAGAAAAGCTCTTCATTCATGGTTTAGATTCATGAAGAAGCTAAATAGCATTAATCCTTTATGTTGACAACTGTGAATTTAAATCTCCTGTGAATCGTATGTGACAACCACACATACCAACATGATTTATTAGTATTATATCAATATTTTAGTCCTACTGTATTTAAACTAAAAATATCAATATATAATTGTACATGAAGTCAAGACATAAAATCAGGGCAAATACAAAATAGTCCATCTTTTGAGAAAGGGAACGAAAAAATAATGTGCTTTGCCTATTGCATTTTTATGTATTAGATCCTTAAGTATTTTATTCACCACACCCAACTGAATGGTTCACAAATGTTTCAGAGAGGAAGGGATTATTTCTCTTTAACAATGAGTAGTTCAACTGTTCTCAAAGCAAATACTGGACGGTAATAACTGTGTAGGATGAAGTTGATTATTCATATTTATATTACTCATTCGTTAGGTTGCCAAAGGTACTAGATCTGTTACCACATTTTTATATATATAATATCCACATGTGAAAGTGAAAGTGGCTCAGTCGTGCCTGACTCTTTGTGACCCCATGGACTATACAGTCCATGGCATTCTCTAGGCCAGAATACTGGAGTGGGTAGCCTATGCCTTCTCCAGGGGATCTTCCCAATCCAGGAATCAAACCAGGGCCTCCTGAATTGCAGGCAGATTCTTTACCAACTGAGCTGTTAGGGCTTTCTTGGTGGCTCAGTTGGTAAAGAATGTCTGCATAACTGTTGATAAATTTGGAATTAGCAATCTGTCTGTGAGCAGGACTGGTCCTAAGCAGCTTCTGTGATAAAACAGAAGCATGTCTGTCTGACTTTCTTCTACAAGGATCTTTCACTGTCCTTGTACTAGTAAACATGGAAAGTATTAGATTCAGTTTCTAAGTGAGAATTACAGTGAGAAACTAATGGCTAATATCACAGCTGGCCATTGAATTACTTCATGGGAGAGGCAATCCTAGCTCTACCAAGTAGTAGCCATCATGAAGTTAGCTATTGTCATTGTAGCCATGTTCCTTGAATTTGTAGTGTTATTTGTTGTGTTATTCAAGAATATGCCTTCACCCTACCAGCGACACATATTTCCATAACATATAGCAATGCACTAAACCGATGTGCCTCCTACAGTAAATCTGATGTCCTATAGGAGACTCTCCAGCCATTGTCATAAGTGAGTCTAATTTTGTGTGAGACCATGAAAACTCAGTGTTTTTATTATGCTTGTGCTTATGACGGGAGGTCTGAGAAGGCACTTCTGAAGGTTTATTGCTACCCATGGTTGTCATTTGTATAGAGTCTTTAAAAGTTGAATCAGTGAGGTGTTTCTTCTACACTTGTACTAGGCTGAGTAGTAACATGCCCTTTCTCCCTAAATGCAGTAGAAGTCATTCCCACTTCCCAACATGTCTATCTTCTGCCCTCTGTAGTATGTATTGCTTGAGCTCACCACAGCCTGGTAGACGGAAATCATCAGGATATTCTAGAAACCCTTTTGATTGCAGTCTCTTCAAGAGGTTACAACTGCTGCAAACCTCAGGATTTTACAAAGCACTTTTTACAACCTCAGATGAAAGAGAAGTCAACACTCGTGACAGTCACAGGCTTCCATGGCCTGTACATGATCATGGGCTTTGCTTTCATAATGATCCTGTTTTTTTATGCCAACTAAGATGTCACTGTATTTTTTTTTTAAATCATCATTTTATCTTTGATGTTTTTTAGATATATTATGGATTTTCCTATTTATCTTCACTTATTGATGAGGGTCTTATGTTCGTAGTAGTTATTAAAACTAACTTCCAGTTAGCTAGCTGTGGTAGAATAGGAAAAAGAATGACCAACTGTATATTATTAACATTATGTATTGATATATTATTAGTTTTATTGTTTGCAGGCATCCAATTCTAACTTTCTGAAATAAAGATTCAGAAAATCATGTCCTTTGAATGTCCATTTGACTGTATAGGAGCACAGCAATGTTATTACATAAAATTGTTTAATTTCTATTACGTTTCTCCTGTTTGATGTAGATATCGGCCTTTGGTTCTATCACTAGCATTGCAAGTAAAAAGAAAAAAAAATAATTAGAGGTCCAATAGTATTTTTACTGTTGGCAATAAGTATAGCATAATGTGCGGCCTAGCAACAGCTAGTGAGTCTAGATCTGTCTGGAACATTCTTGGATCCTGAGGGGAAAACACCCTGTGCATGCCCCTGGATACCGGGCCTAGGGGCCAAAATTGACATGTCTCTCCCGGGGAGCCCTAACACAGTGTGACCTAGCAACTGCTTGAAAATCCGTCCCATTGCTGTTTTCCTTCTTCTGACAGAGGTAGCTTTGTTCCTCACTTTGGGATATCTCCAGCAAAGGGCTGGTGCGTAACTCCTCACCTGGGGCCCATTGGATGTGCAAGGTGCCCTCAACCAGGTGACCCCAGCATGGCACCTGGCCACCTCAGACACACTCCCACAGCCTTCTTCTTCATGGGCAGCACCACTCTTACCCAGGAATGTGTTTTCAAGGCTCAGAATGTGCACGGAGACACACAGCCCTGACTCTGGAGTTGAGGCCCTGGGAGCAGGCCTGCAGGTCTGATGTCTGAGAAGCAAAACACTTGCTGCAAATAGAGGCCTGAAAACTCACTCTCTGTGGATGTCTTTCCTTCCTCCAAGGAAGACAGCTTTCCCAGTCTCCTGTGTGTTGAGTGTCACACAGGTGGAATGCACTTTCTTAGAGGTCATGATTCAGTGGCAGTGGCCCCTGAGGCCCTGTGCCCAGGTAGGGCTCCCACACTCACAGGCAAATCAAAGCAACTTCCAAATGAGTCAGCTCTTCACATCAAGTGGCAAAAGTATTGGAGTTTCAGCTTCAATATTAGTCTTTCCAATGTGTATTCAGACCTGATTTCCTGTAGGATGAAGTGCTTGGGTCTCCTTGTAGTCTAAGCGACCCTCGAACATCTTCTTCAACACCACAGTTCAAAAGCATAAAATCTTCGGCTGTCAACTTTCTTTAAAGTCCATCTTTCACATCCATACATGACATATGGAAAAATCACAGCCTTGACTAGACGGATCTTTGTTGGCAAAGCAATGTCTCAGCTTTTTAATGTGCTGTCTAGTTTGGTCATCACTTTCCTTCCAAGTCATAAGCATCTTTTAATTCCATGGCTGCAGTCACCATCTGCAGTGATTTCCAAGCCCCCCAAATAAAGTCTGCCACTATTTCCACTGTTTTCCCATCTATTTGCCACGAAGTGATGAGACTGGATGCAATGATCTTAGTTTTCTGAATGCTGAGCTTTTTTTTTTTTTTTTTTTTAATCAAGAATCTCTTTTATTGATTATCAGAAACATTACAAACATCTAGTATGAACAAATTGTAACATGATAGTGTTTAGTTTGAACAATTAATACATTTCAGATATAATATTATACATATTTCAATGCTATTCTCCCCAATCATCTCACCCTCTCCTGGTCCCAGAGTCCAAAAGTCTGGTCTATACATCAGTGTCTCTTTTGTTGTCTCGTAAATAGGGTTATTTTTTACCATCTTTCTAAATTCCATATATATGCGTTAGTATACTGTATTTGTGTTTTTGTTTCTGGCTTACTTCACTCTGTATAATAGGCTCCAGTTCCATCCACCTCCTTAGAACTGATTCAAATGTATTCTTTTTAATGGCTGAGTAATATTCCATTGTGTATATGTACCACAGCTTGCTTATCCATTCATCTGTGGATGGACAACTAGGTTGCTTCCACGTTCTGGCTATTGCAAACAGTGCTGCTATGAACGTTGGGGTACAGGTGTCTCTTTCAATTCTGGTTTTCTCAGTGTATATGCCCAGCAGTGGGATTGCTGGATCATAAGGCAGTTCTATTCGCAGTTTTTTGAGGAATCTCCATACTGTTCTCCAAAGTGGCTGTACTAGTTTGCATTCCCACCAACAGTGCAAGAGGGTTCCCTTCTCTCCGCACCCTCTCCAGCATTTATTGCTTGTGGACTTTTGGATAGCAGCCATACTGATTGGCGTGAAATGGTATCTCATAGTGGTTTTGATTTGCATTTCTCTGATAATGAGTGATATTGAGCATCTTTTCATGTGTTTGTTAGCCATCTGTATGTCTTCTTTGGAGAAATGTCTATTGAGTTCTTTGGCCCATTTTTTGATTGGGTCGTTTATTTTTCTGGAATTGAGCTGTAGAAGTTGCTTGTATATTTTTGAGATTAGTTGTTTGTCAGTTGCTTCATTTGCTATTATTTTCTCCCATTCTGAAGGCTGTCTTTTCACCTTGCTTATAGTTTCCTTTGTTGTGCAAAAGCTTTTTAAGTTTGATTAGGTCCCATTTGTTCATTTTTGATTTTATTTCCAATATTCTGGGAGGTGGGTCATAGAGGATCCTGCTGTGATGTAAGTCAGAGAGTGTTTTGCCTATGTTTTCCTCTAGGAGTTTTATGGTTTCTGGTCTTACATTTAGCTCTTTAATCCATTTTGAGTTTATTTTTGTGTATGGTGTTAGAAAGTGTTCTAGTTTCATTCATATGGAGGGGTCTTGTTTTTTGTATCCATTCAGCCAGTCTCTGTCTTTTGGTTGGGGCATTCAACCCATTTACATTTAAGGTAATTAATGATAAATATGATCCCGTTGCCATTTACTTTGTTGTTTTGGGTTTGAATTTATATATCCTTTTTGTGTTTCCTGTCTAGAGAATGTCCTTTAGTATTTGTTGGAGAGCTGGTTTGGTGGTGCTGAATTCTCTCAGCTTTTGCTTGTCTGTAAAGGTTTTGATTTCTCCTTCATATTTGAATGAGATCCTTGCTGGGTACAATAATCTGGGCTGTAGGTTCTTTTCTTTCATCACTTTAAGTATGTCTTGCCATTCCCTCCTGGCTTGGAGAGTTTCTATTGAAAGATCAGCTGTTATCCTTATGGGAATTCCCTTGTGTGTTATTTGTTGTTTTTCCCTTGCTGCTTTTAATATTTGTTCTTTGTGTTTGATCTTTGTTAATTTGATTAATATGTGTCTTGGGGTGTTTCGTCTTGGGTTTATCCTATTTGGGACTCTCTGGGTTTCTTGGACTTGAGTGATTATTTCCTTCCCCATTTTAGGGAAGTTTTCAACTATTATCTCCTCTAGTATCTTCTCATGGTCTTTCTTTTTGTCTTCTTCTTCTGGGACTCCTATGATTCGAATATTGTAACGTTTAATATTGTCCTGGAGGTCTCTGAGATTGTCCTCATTTCTTTTAATTCGTTTTTCTTTTTTCTCCTCTGATTCCTTTAATTCTGCCATTCTATCTTCTAATTCGCTAATTCTATCTTCTGCCTCTGTTATTCTACTATTTGTTGCCTCCAGAGTGTTTTGGATCTCATTTATTGCATTATTCATTATATGTTGATTCTTTTTTATTTCTTCTAGGTCCTTGTTAAATCTTTCTTGCATCTTCTCAATGCTTTTCTCCAGACTATTTATCCATGATTCCATTTTGCTTTCCAGATTTTGGATTAATTTAACGATCATTATTCGGAATTCTTTATCAGGTAGGTTCGCTATTTCTTCCTCTTTTGTTTGGTTTGGTGGGCTTTTATCCTGTTCCTTTACCTGCTGGGAATTCTTCTGTCTTTTCATCTTGTTTAAATTGCTAAGTTTGGGGCGTCTTTACTGTATTCTGGTAGTCTGTGGAGTTCTCTTTATTGTGGCGTTTCTGCACTATATGTGGGTTTGTACTGGTGGCTTGTCGAGGTTTCTTGTTTATGGAAGCTTGTATCGGTGTTCTGGTGGGTGGAGCTGGATTTCTTTTCTCTGGGGTGCAGTGGAGTGTCTAGTAGTGAGTTATGAGATGTCTATGCTTTTGGGGTCGCTTTGTGTAGCCTGTGTATTGGAGCTCAGGCTGTGTTCTTGTTTTTCTGGAGAATTTGCTTGGTATGTCTTGTTGTGGAACTTGCTGGTCTTTGTGTGATGCTTGGTTTCAGAGTAGGTATGGAGGCTTTTAATGAGCTCCTGTCAATTAGTGTTTCGTGGGATCAGGGTATGGACTTAAGCCTCCTGGTTCCAGTTATTGGTCTTATTTTTACAGTAGTCTCAAAACTTCTTCTTCTATAATGCATTCCACAACTGGACTGCTCAGAGATGTTCACAGAATTATACATAGAAGGAAAAAGGGAGGAAGGAGACAGAGGTGGTCAGGAGGATAAAAGGAGGGAGTGTGAAGGAGAGAGACAGATCTAGTCAGTAATCAGTAAAGAAAAGAAAAAAGGAAAGGAAAAAAGCAAAGGACAAAAAGGAAAAAGGAAAAAAAAAAACAAAACAGGGTCGCAAAAGTTATATCTAAACATGGAGATTAAAGAAGTACTAGAGGATAAAAAAATAAAAAGAAACAAAACAAACAACAACAAAAAAAAAATTAAAAGGGAAAAAAAAATTTTTGTTTTCCTTTTTCCAATTAAAAAATAATAAAAATTTAAAAAATATATATATATTAAAAAAAGAAAAGAAAAAAAAAGGAAATAATGATGGTAAAAATAGTAACAATATATATAAGAGTTTCTCTATTATTGTTGTGGGTTCAGTTCATTTTCAGCTAGTTCCTTGTTCCGGCTTAAATTTCTCAAGATCTATAGGCCCCTTTCTCTGTGGTTGGTCTGTATAGTTCTTTGTTCTGTGCACAGGCGAACGAAGTCTGCGCTGAGGCCCACAGAGGGGGAGGGGGTCGGCGACGGGAATGGCGGGCGGGCGGGCGGGTGGGGGAGGGGATGGGGTGGCCCTCGTGGGAGCCGCCGGCACAGCGGGCGGGGGCACGCCTGCGCGGGAGTGGCCGGCGGGGGAGCGTCCAGTGGGGGAGAGTCCCTGCGGGGAGCGTCCCTCTGGGGAGCGCCGGTAGCGGAGCGTCCCGCGTGGGAACGGCCAAGGCGTCTCCCTGCCCAGCCCCGGCTCCCCAATGGCAGATGCGGGCGTTTGCAGCGGTGCTTTTCTGCTGCGGAAGTTACTGCAGGGCCCGCAGTCTGTGGGTTCTAATTGCTCAACTGTTCTCCTCCCTGTTATGATAGTCTCCGTGTTTCCCAGGTTCGGCGCAGATTCCGCAGGGAGAGTGTTTCCTGGTGTTTGGAAACTTCTCTTTTTAAGACTCCCTTCCCCGGACAGAGGTCCGCCCCTCCCTCTTTGTCTCTCTCTGGCTTCTATATTCTTTCCTACCTCCTTTAGAAGGCAGTGAGTTGCTTTTCTGGGTGTCCGACGTCCTCCGCCAGCACTCCGAAGCTGTTTGTGGTATTTACTCGGCGCCCAGATGTCCCATTGATGAATTTGTGAATGCTGAGCTTTAAGCCAACATTTTCACTCTCCTCTTTCACTTTCATCAAGAGGCTCTTTAATTCTTCCTCACTTTCCGCCATAAGGGTGGTGTCATCTGCATATCTGAGGTGATTTATATTTCTCCCTGCAATCTTGATCCCAGCTTGTGCTTCATCCAGCCCAGTGTTTCTCACTATGTACTCTGCATGTAAGTTAAAGAAGCAGGGTGCCAATATACAGCCTCGACATATTCCTTTTCCTATTTGGAACCAGTCTGTTGTTCCAGGTCCAGTTCTAGCTGTTTATTGCTGACCTGCATATAGTTTTCAAGAGGCAGGTCAGGTGGTCTGGTATTCCCATCTCTTTCAGAATTTTCCCCAGTTTATTGTGATACACACAGTCAAAGGCTTTGGCATAGTCAATAAAGCAGAAATAAATGTTTTTCTGGAACTCTCTTGCCTTTTTGATGATCCAGTGGATGTTGGCAATTTGATCTCTGGTTCCTCTGCCTTTTCTAAATCCATCTTGAACGTTTGGAAGTTCACAGTTGACGTCTTGCTGAAGCCTGGCTTGGAGAAGTTTCAGCATTACTTTACTAGCGTGTGAGATGAGTCCAATTGTGTGGCATTTTGAACATGCTTTGTCATGGCCTTTATTTGAGACTGGAATGAAAACTGACCTAACAACCTAGATGTTTTCAATTGCATATGCTAAAAGAACTGGCTTTGCAGTTTCCAAGGGAAAAAAGTTTCATTTTAATCAATTTTCTCTGAAGTCCAAGGAATATCATGGCCACCCTGCATCAAAAAGCCATTTATGTAGTCATAATTTCCTTTATTTAGTCATAGTTTCATGCCTAAGTTATAGACCAACTTGTGCTCAAATTGACTCTGATATCAGGGGCAGATCAGCTCAGTGAGACCTTGGTTCCATGTGAAGAATCTGAGGGCTCAAGGGAATTTGCAGGAGTGGGGAAAGCTTGGTTCATCCTACATGTACCATAATCATAAATAATGCTTATTTTCTTTACCGAAGTAAAAAACAGCTGATAAAAACAAATATAAATCACTGAAAGGTAAAGAAATTCATCATCTGTGATGGAAAGCTGCATTCTAAGGAAACTTTGTTCTCTTAACCTAGAGAGGAGACTAAATTCCAGTCTGGTACCAGCTTCAGTTCAGTTCAGTCACTCAGTTGTGTGCGACTCTGCGACCCCAAGAATCGCAGCACGCCAGGCCTCCCTGTCCATCACCAACTCCTGGAGTTCAGCCAGACTCACAACCATCAAGTCAGTGATGCCATCCAGCCATCTCATCCTCTGTCGTCCCCTTCTCCTCCTGACCCCAATCCCTCCAAGCATCAGAGTCTTTTCCAATGAGTCAACTCTTTGCATGAGGTGGCCAAAGTGCTGGAGTTTCAGCTTTAGCATCATTCCTTCCAAAGAAATCCCAGGGCTGATCTCCTTCAGAATGGATTGGTTGGATCTCCTTGCAGTCCAAGGGACTCTCAAGAGTCTTCTCCAACACCACAGTTCAAAAGCATCAATTCTTTGGCACTCAGCCTTCTTCACAGTCTAACTCTCACATCCATACATGACCACAGGAAAAACCATGGCCTTGACTAGACGAACCTTTGTTGGCAAAGTAATGTCTCTGCTTTTCAATATGTTATCTAGGTTGGTCATAACTTTCCTTCCAAGGAGTAAGCGTCTTTTAATTTCATGGCTGCAGTCACCATCTGCAGTGATTTTGGAGCCCAAAAAATAAAGTCTGACACTGTTTCCACTGTTTTCCCATCGATTTCCCATGAAGTGATGGGACCAGATGCCATGATCTTCGTTTTCTGAATGTTGAGCTTTAAGTCAACTTTTTCACTTTCCACTTTCACTTTTATCAAGAGGTTTTTTAGTTCCTCTTCACTTTCTGCCATAAGGGTGGTGTCATCTGCATATCTGAGGTTATTGATATTTCTCCTGGCAATCTTGATTCCAGCTTGTGCTTCTTCCAGTCCAGCATGTCTCATGATGTACTCTGCATATAAGTTAAATAAGCAGGGTGACAATATACAGCCTTGACGTACTCCTTTTCCTATTTGGAACCAGGCTGTTGTTCCATGTCCAGTTCTAACTGTTGCTTCCTGACCTGCATACAGATTTCTCAAGAGGCAGATCAGGTGGCCTGATATTCCCATCTCTTTCAGAATTTTCCACAGTTTATTGTGATCCACACAGTCAAATGCTTTGGCATAATCAATAAAGTGGAAATAGATGTTTTTCTGGAACTCTCTTGCTTTTTACATGATCCAGCGGATGTTGGTACCAGCTTACCAGGTAACAAAAAAAACAAACAAACAAAATTATTTATGGCTAAACTTAGAAAAGCCTTTCCACATATAATTTGAAGTAGCAGCATTTTTGCAAAGGCATCTTTGTGAAATCATGGAAGGCATGTTTAAAACCTGATTAGATAGAAATTGACAAAGTTGGTCACTGCTGTGACTTCAAACACTTGAATATGATAACTAGAATGATAACTGACAGCATTTTACTAGGACGTATCAGATTTTCATCGATGTCAGGATGTATCGGATTTTCATGGATGTCACATAATTTCTAGGATACCTATATTAGTAAATGAAGGGGTCTTTGGGCCTAGAAAAGAAAACAACAGTCTCAAAGGCCCTTGCTGAATCATCTAACTTTGGAGAAAACAAAACCGAACTTTAGGTCCCGCCCTGAGGCTCCAGGCCGGTTGTATCTATCTGGGACTTATTACCCCCTGCCCAACTACAAATGCCATCTCTCTCTCTTTTTCTGTCTCAGCCCAAATTATATCTTACAGTAACATCCACCATATAATATAACTTGGGAAGATTCATCACTCTTTCTGACAGCACTTTCCATGTCAGAAACATGCCAAATGAACTCAGGTTGTTTAATATCTCTCTTTGGGAGGTCTCAGGGCCCTCTGAAGCATCCCAAAGTTAGCTAGAAGTCAATTATTTATGCAGGCTTGTTAATAGATATCAAAAGGGTTTATAATAGTCAGGTAGGATCACATAACTCACCGTGAAACAATACTTCCCCACTTAGCCAAAGTTAACAAAAGATTTGAAATGTAAACCTAGAACAGATCACTTAAGAGGTAAAGAAACTTAAAATCCATTAGCAAAGGCAGTTCAACATCTCAAGAAAACTTGTTCTAGGCATAAAACTCTTTTCTGGGCGTCCACTTTCCATAAAACCTCCTTATCCCATTCTGTACCCATTCTTTTGCTTCTCCCATCCTGAAACTGTCACCTGTAAAACAGAACTACTTCATTTTCCTTCATACAATGTGATTTCATTCCTCATACCTTCTTGAACAATAAGTCACACATTTCACTTAAGCAACCAAGAACCGACTTTTATATTAGCATTCTATAGATTGGTGAACATATGTATCAGTGATAATACAAAAAAAAATTGCTTTCTTACACTGAACATGTCAGGATGGCACCAAACACTATTCATGGATAGTCAAAAATCTCTTTTGTTTCTGTGTAAGAGGGAGGTCCTTTCAAGTAGTGAATGTTTCAGAACCTTAATTTATTTGGAAATGACCTAGCTATTCAATACACTGTCGTCACTTAGTTTAGCACAAGGATAGAAACTCAGGTAGCCAAAATCTGGAGAAACTATTGTAAGCCTTAGTTAAGACATTAAAATACATACATACATACATATATATATATATATATGTATGTATATATATATATTCCTTTCCATGATCTTTTCCATTATGTTTTGTTATGAGATTTTGAATAAAGTTTCCTGCGTTATACATTAGACCTTGTTGGTTTTCTATTTTATACATAGTAGTTTGTATCTGCTAATGTCAAACTCCTAATTCATCCTTCCTCCCACCTTGTGTTCTTATTTTTGGATTATCACATGTATATTGTCAACTAATACTAAATAAGGTTATATTAATGATAAGTATCAGTATTTTAAGCACAAGAAAATGGAGATTTAAGTATAAAATAAAAGCTTAGGAAATCTATTGTATGGTTAAATTTAAAATAGAAATGCTAGCATGAATATGTGATTTATTTTTATATTGTAAAAATATACATTTCTCAGGTGTTCCTTGGGAAAAGCCTAGGAATAAAGATCAAAGTATTAGCAACAAGGTCTTATCATGTCCACATCGTAATTTCTGAGTATCATTTACTGTTAAAAAGAAACCAGAATCCTTAAAAAAAATGACAAATACTTGAAATAAGCAAGTAAATATTTATGACACTACTGGAATACTTGATATATTGTAAAGCATAGAAATGGAAAAACAACTATAGTAATATCTAAAAGATCAAGAGATATTTTAAGTGAGTTCCTGTGGATAAGAATTAAATAATTTCATCATAAAATTACTACAATTGATTGAAGCATATCAAATATAGTCAAATTCACGAGTTCTTAATGATTTCAAAAATCTTCTATTTTAATTACATCTGGAATAATTTCAGCTATGCTTAAAAATTTTATATGATGAGAAATGAGCTCACATTTATTCAATATTTTCTGTATAAAGTCCAACTCAGAAGGTAATCCAAGCACTGTTGAGAAAATAATATATATATGTATATATATCTTTACAAAATTTCAAGTAATGAAGCAGATTGAATTCTAGTATTAGAAGCATCATGTGTTTGCAAACTGTAATAAAAGAATAGATTTAAGCAATAATAATCAATGGATGCTAAAATGGCTCATTGATTACTGTTGCTTAGATCCATGCTTAAAACCATTCACATAAGTGGATCAGAGCCTTGTCATGGTGAAGGGGCTAGTGTAATTGTATGAAGCTATGAGCCATGTTGCTCAGACCACCCAAGATAGACACATAGTGAAGGGTTCTGTCAAAAGGTGACCCGCTGGGGGAGAGAATGGCAAACCACTCCAGTATTCTTGCTGTGAGAACCCCATGAACATAATGAAAAGGCAAAAAGATATGACACCAGAAGATGAGCCCCCTCAGGTCAGAAGGTGTCGAATATGCTACTGGGGAAGAGTGGAGAGCAGTTTCTAAAATCTCCAGAAAGAATGAAGCAGCTGGGCCAAAGCAGAAATGATGCTCAGTTGTGGATGTGTCTGATGATGAAAGTAGAGTCTGATGTTGTAAAGAACAATTTTGCATAGAAAATGAGAATGTTAGGTCCAGAAATTAAGGTAAGGAAATGGCAAGTGTGAGCATTGACATATTTGGAATCAGTAAACTAAAATGGATGGGAATGGGCAATTTTAATGCAGGCGACCATTATATCTACTACTATGGGCAAGAATTCCTTAGAATAAATGGAATAACCCATGTAGTCAACAAAAGAGTCTGAAATATGGTACTTGGGTACAATCTCAGAAATGACAGAATGATCTTGATTCATTTCTAAGGCAAACCATTCAACATCAGAGTAATACAAGTCTATTCTCCAAACAGAAATGCCAAACAAGCTGAAGTTGAATGGCACAGCTCTATGATGACCTACAAGATGTTCTAGAACAAACACCAAAAAAAAAAAAAAAAAGTTCTTTTCATCATAGGGGATTGGAATGTAAAAGTAGGAAGTCAAAGGAAACCTGGAGTAACAGGTAAATTTGGCTTTGGAGTACAAAATGAAGCAGTGCAAAGGCTAGCAGAGATTTGTCAAGAGAACACACTGGTCATAGCAAACATCCTGCTCCAACAACTCAAGAGACAACTCTACACATGGATGTCACCAGATATCAATGCTGAAATTAGATTGATTATATTCTTTTCAGCCAAAGATGGGAAAGCTCTATACAGTCATCAAAATCAAGACTGGGAGCTGACTGTTGCTCAGATCATGAGCTGCTTATTGCAAAATTCAGGCTTAAATTGAAGAAAGTAGGGAAAACACGAGGCCATTCAGGGATAATGTAAATCAAATCCCTTAGATTATACAGTGGAGGTGACAAACAGATTAAGGAATTATATATGGTAGACAGAGTGCCTGAAGAAGTATGGATGACAGTTTGTAAAATTGTACAGGATACATTGTACAGGAGGCAGTGACCACAACCATCCCAAAGAAAAAGAAATTTAAGAAGGCAAGGTGGTTGTCTGCAGAGGCTTTACAAATAGCTGAGGAAACAACAGAAAGAATGCAAGGAAAAAAGGGAAAGATATACCCAAATGAATGCAAAGATCCAGAGAATAGCAAGGAGAGATAAGAAGGTCTTAAGTAAAAAAAAAAAAAAAAAGAAGAAGGTCTTCCTAAATGAATAGTGCAAATAAATAGAAGAAAACAATAGAATGGGAAAGACTACAGATCTTTTCAAGAAAATTGGAGATATCAATGGATTTCATGCAAGAACAGACATGATTAAAGAAAAAAATGGTAGAGACCTAACCAAAGCAGAAGAGATTAGAAAAGGTGGCTAAAGTGCACAGAAAGTGAAAGAGAAAGTGAAGTCGCTCAGTCGTGTCCGACTCTTTGTGACCCCATGGACTGTAGCCTACCAGGCTCCTCACTCCATGGGATTTTCCAGGCCAGAATACTGGAGTGGGTTGCCATTTCCTTCTCCAAAAAGTGCACAGAAGGACTATACAAAAAAGGTCTCAATAACTCAGATAACCACGATGTGTGGTCACACACCTAGAGATAGACATTCTGGAGTAAGTCAACTGGCCCTTAGGAAATATTACTAAGAACAAAGCTAGTGGAGGTGATGGAATTCCAGCTGATCTATTTCACATCTGAGAAGAAAATTCTATTAAACGACTGTGAGTCAACTCTTCACATGAGGTGGCCAAAGTATTGGAGTTTCAGCTTCAGCATGAGTCCTTCCAAAGAACACGCAGGACTGATCAGTTTTAGGATGGACTGGTTGGATCTCCTTGCAATCCAAGGGACTCTCAAGAGTCTTCTCCAACACCACAGTTCAAAAACATTAATTCTTTGGTGCTCTGCTTTCTTAATAGTCGAGTTCTCACATCCATACATGACCACTGGAAAAAACATAGCTTTGACTAGATGCATCTTTGTTCGCAAAGTAATGTCTCTGCTTTTGAATATGCTATCTAGGTTGGTCATAACTTTCCTTCCAAAAAGTAAGCATCTTTTAATTTCAAGTCTGAAGTCACCATCTGCAGTGATTTTGGAACCCAAAAAAATAAAGTCTGACACTGTTTCCCCATCTATTTGCCATGAAGTGATGGGACCAGATTCCATGATTTTCGTTTTCTGAATGCTGAGCTTTAAGCCAACTTTTTCACTCCCCTCTTTCACTTTCAAGAGGTTCTTTAGTTCCTCTTCACTTTGTGCCATAAGGGTGGTGTCATCTGCCTATCTGAAGTTATTGATATTTCTCCCAGCAATCTTGATTCCAGCCTGTGCTTCTTCCAGCCCAGTGTTTCTCATGATGTACTCTGCATGTAAGTTAAATAAGCAAGATGACAATATACAGCCTTGACATACTCTTTTCTTATTTGGAACCAGTCTGTTGTTCCATGTCCAGTTCTAACTGTTGCTTCCTGACCTACATACAGGTTTCTCAAGAGGCAGGTCAGGTGGTCTGCTATGCCAATTCTCTTTCAGAATTTTCCATAGTTTATTGTGATCCACACAGTCAAAGGCTTTGACATAGTCAATAAAGCAGAAACAGATGTTTTTCTGGAACTCAATTGCTCTTTCAGTGATCCAGCAGATGTTGGCAATTTGATCTCTGGTTCCTCTGCCTTTTCTAAAACCAGCTTGAACATCTGGAAGTCCACGGTTCACGTATTTCTGAAGCCTGGCTTGGAGAATTTTAAATATTACTTTACTCGTGTGTGAGGTGAGTCCAATTGTGTGGTAGTTTGAGCATTCTTTGGCATTGTCTTTCCTTGGGATTGGAATGAAAACTGATCTTTCCCAGTCCTGTGGCCACTGCTGAGTTTTCCACATTTGCTGGCATATTGAGTGCAGCACTTTCCCAGCCTCATCTTTCAGGATTTAAGACCTTTAATCTAGGCCACAGCAGTGTATGAACCCAGAATTTCCATATGTATAAGCTTGGTTTACAAAAGACAGAGGAACCACAGATCAAAGTGCCAATATTCGTTAAATAATAGGAAAAGCAAGTCAATTCCAGAAAAACATCTTTTTCTGCTTCATTGACAATGCTAAAGATTTTGATTTTGTGGATCACGAGAAACTGTGGAAAACTCCTAAATATATGGGAATACCAGATCACTTTATCTGTCTCCTGAGAAATATGTATGCAGATCAAGAAGCAATAATTAGAACTGGACATAGAACAACTAACTGGTTCCAAATTGAGAAAGGATTACATCAAGGCTGTATATTGTCGCCTGGCTTATTTAACTTCCATGCAGAGTACATCGTAAGAAATGCCAGGCTGGATGAAGCACAAACTGCAATCAAGATTGTCAAGAGAAACAGCAACAACCTCAGATAAACAGACGATACCACTCTAATGGCAGAAAGTGAAAAGGAACTGAAGAGACTATTAATGAGGGTGATGGAGGAGAGTGAAAGAGCTGGCTTTGAATTCAACATTAAAAAACAAAAACTAAGAACCATCACTGTATTGAAAATTCATTATCCTCCAATTAAAAGTAATGAAGAATTTAAAAATAGATAACATTATATACTGTATGCTATGCTATGCTAAGTCACTTCAGTCGTGTCCAACTCTGTGCGACCCCATAGACGGCAGCCCACCAGGCTCCCCCATCCTTGTGATTCTCCAGGCAAGAACACTGCAGTGGGTTGCCATTTCCTTCTCCAATGCATGAAAGTGAAAAGTGAAAGTGAAGTCGCTCAGTCGTGTCCTACTCTTAGCGACCGCGTGGACTGCAGCCTACCAGGCTCCTCTGTCCAAGGGATTTTCCAGGCAAGAGTACTGGAGTGGGGTGCCATTGCCTTCTCCTGATGTACTGTATAGCATGGGGGAATTTAGCCATTATTTTACAATAACTTTTATCAAAATATATTCTATAAAAACACTGAATCACTATGCTATTACCTGAAATTAATATATTTGATGAACTATGTTTTGGTAAAAAAAGATAAAAATTAAACACAAAAAGAAACAAAAAGAGCATATAGAAATTAGCCTTGCATTTTTATTTGCAAGTGTGTGTTTTTTTGTTTTTTGTTTTTTTTTTTTATAATGTTCTACTCCTACACAGGTGCTTCCCTGGTGGCTCAGCAGTAAAGAATCTGCCTGCAATGCAGGAGATGTGGGTTCAATCCCTAGGTCAGGAAGATCTCCTGGAGGAAGTCATGACAATCTACTCCAGTATTCTTGCCTGCAGAATCCCATGCACAGAGAAGCCTGGTGGGCTACAGTCCATACAATCACAAAAAGTCAGCCATGACTGAAGCAACTGAATGTGCCACATGCACCTTCATATAGAAATCTGTCTCACACACTGAACTGAGCTGGTGATTGTGTTTCTTACAAATTTTCATATTCTTGCTATACCTGGAACTTACAAAACATGCTCAATAAATGTATTTGAAGAGAACTGAGGTCATGGCTGCAGGTCTCATCCCTTCATGTCAAATAGAAGGGGAAAATATAGAAACAGTGACAAATTTTCTTTTCTTGAGCTCCAAAATCACTGTGAATGGTGATTGAAGCCATGAAATTAAAGGGAACTTGCTCCTTAGAAGGAAAGCTATGACAAATGTAGACAGCATATTAAAGCGTAGAGATATCACTTTCCCAATAAAGTTTCATAATTTCCACCACCTTCCTAGGAGGTGGGTCATAGAGGCCCTTGATGTGATTTATGTTATAAAGTGTTCTACCTATGTTTTCTCTAAGAGTTTTATTGTTTCTGGTCTTATATCTAGGTCTTTAATCCTTTCTGAATTTATCTTTGGGTATGGTGTTAGGAAGTGTTCTAATTTCATTCTTTTACATATCAGATCAGATCAGTCACTCAGTCGTGTCCGACTCTTTGCGACCCCATGAACCGTAGCACTCCAGGCCTCCCTGTCCATCACCAGCTCCCGGAGGTCACTCAGACTCGCATCCATCGAGTCAGTGATGCCATCCAGCCATCTCATCCTCTGTCGTCCCCTTCTCCTCCTGCCCTCAATCCCTCCCAGCATCAGAGTCTTCTCCAATGAGTCAACTCTCCGCATGAGGTGGCCAAAATACTGGAGTTTCAGCTTTAGCATCATTCCTTCTAAAGAAATTCCAGGATTGATCTCCTTCAGAATGGACTGGTTGGATCTTCTTGCAGTCCAAGGGACTCTCAAGAGTCTTCTCCAACACCACAGTTCAAAAGCATCAATTCTTCGGCGCTTAGCCTTCTTCACAGTCCAGCTCTCACATCCATACATGACCACAGGAAAGACCATAGCCTTGACTAGGCGAACCTTTGTTGGTAAAGTAATGTCTCTGCTTTTGAATATGCTATCTAGGTTGGTCATAACTTTCCTTCCAAGGAGTAAGCGTCTTTTACATATAGATGTCCAGTTTTCCCATCAACACTTAGTGAAGAGGTTGTCTTATTTTCATTGTATATTTTTGCCCCCTTTGTCAGAGATAAAGTGCCCATATTAGTGTGGGTTTCTCTCGGGGCTTTCTATCTTGCTCCATTTATCTATATTCCTGTCCTTGTGCCAGTACCACCCTGTATTGATGACTGTAGCTTTTTAGTATACTCTGAAGTAAGGAAAGTTGATTTTTCCAGCTCTGTTTTTCTTTCTCAAGATTGCTTTTGCTATTCAGGTTTTTTGTTTGTTTGTTTCTTTGTTTCCATACAAAGTTTGAAATGGTTTGTTCTAGTTCTGTGAAAAATACCATTAGCAGTTTGATAGTGATTGCATTAAATCTGTAGAGTGCTTTGAGTAGGTAGCCATTTTCACAAAATTAATTTTTCCAAACCAAAGACATGGTATGTATTGCCATCTGTTTGTGTTGTCTTTGATTTCTTTCATCAACATCTTGTAGTTTTCTGCATACAGGTCTTTTGTCTACTTAGGTAGGTTTATTCCTAAGTACTTTGTTCTTTTTGTTGCAATTATTAATGGAACTTTTTCCTTAAATCCTTGTAATGAAGCTTCATTGTTAATGTGTAAGAATGCAAGTTATTTCTGTGTATTAATTTCATATCAGGTGACTTTACTAAACTCATTGATTAGCCCTAGAATTTTGCTAGTGGCATTTTTAGGGTTTTCTATGTACAGTATTGGAGAAGGCAATGGCAACCCACTCCAGTATTCTTGCCTGGAAAATCCCATGGATGGAGGAGCTTGGTAGGCTGCAGTCCATGGGGTCGCTAAGAGTAGGACACAACTGAGTGACTTCACTTTCACTTTTCACTTTCATGCATTGGAGGAGGAAATGGCAACCCATTCTAGTGTTCTTGCCTGAAAAATCCCAGGGATGGCGGGACCTGGTGGGCTGCTGTCTATGGGGTTGCACAGAGTCGGACACGACTGAAGCGACTTAGCAGCAGTAGCAGCAGCATGTATAGTATTATATCATCTGGAAACAGTTAAATTTTAATTCTTCTTTTCCAATCTGGATTCCTTTTATTTATTTTCATCCCGTCATTACTATGGATAGGACTTCCAAAACTGTTGAATGACAGTGGCAAAGGGGTACTCTTATCTTGTTCCTGATCTTAGATACATTATCTCAATATTTCACCACTGAGAATAATGTTCGCCATGGGTTTGTCATATATGGCCTTTATTATGATGGGATAGGCTTCTTTTATATCAATTTTCTATAGAGTTTTTATCATAAATGGGTATTGAATTTTGTTGAAAATTTTCTCTGAATCTATTGATGCGATCATATGGCTTTCTACTATCAGTTTGTTAATATGGTATATCACATTAATTGAATTGCATATTGGGAAAATCCTTGCATCCCTTGGATAAAACCCACTTGATCATAGTGTATCATCCTTTTAATGTGTTGTTGGATTTTGTTTACAAGAATTTCATTGAAGATTTTTGTATTTGTGTTCATCAGTGATATTGGTCTGCTTTTTTTTTTTTTTTTTTCTGATATCTTTGTCTAGTTTTGGTATCAGGGTGATGGTGGCCTTATAGAATGAGTTTGGGAGATTTTCTTCCTCTGCAAAATTCTGGAAGAGTTTGAGCAGGATAGTTGTTAGCTATTCTCTAAATGTTTGATACCATTTGCCTGTGAAGACATCTGGCCCTAGGATTTTGCTTGTTGGAATGTTTTAGATCATGGTTTTGATTTCTGTGCTTGTGACTGCTCTGATCATATTGCCTATTTCTTCCTGGTTCATTTTTGGACAATTATACTTTTCTAAGAATTTGTCCACTTCTTCCAGGTTGTCCATTTAATTGCCATATAGTTGCTCATAGTAGTCTCTTATTAACCTTTACATTTCTGTATTTTTTTGTAGCATCTTTTTCATTTCTAATTTTATTGATTTGAGTCTTCTCCCTTGATTTCTTGATGAGTCTGCCTAACAGTTTGTCTATTTTGTTTATCTTATCAAAAAAAAAAAAAAAAAGCTTTTAGTATTACTGATCTTTGCTATTGTTTCCTTCATTTCTTTTTCATTTATTTTTGCTCTAAACTGTATGATTTATTTTCTTCTACTAATTTTGGGTGTTTTGTTGTTGTTATTATCTTTCTAGTTTCTTTAGTTGTAAGATTAGGCTTTGTATTTGATGTTTTTCTTGTATCATGAGGTAGGGTTGTATTGTTATAAACTTCCCTCTTAAAAGGCTTTAACTGCATCCCAAAGCTTTAGTGTGGTCATGTTTTCATTGTCATTTGCTTCTACATTTTTAACATTTCTTCTTTGATATTTTCACTGACTTCTTGCTTATTTAGAAATGTATTGTTTAGCCTTCATGTTTTTTCTGTTTTGACAGTTTATTTTCCTCTGATCTGATCTGATCTAATCTCATACTACTGTGGTCAGAAATAATGTCTGATACAATTTCAACTTTCTTAAGTTTACAAAGACTTGATTTGGGCCCAGGATATAATCTATCCTGGAGAATGTTGCATATGCACTGGAGAAGAAAGTGAATTCTACTGATTTTGGATGGAATTTCCTGTAGATATAAGTTAGGTTCATCTGATCCAATGTATTAATTCAGGGTTGTATTTCCTTATTAATTTTCTGTCTGGATGATCTGTCCATTGTTGCTAGTGGAGTGTTAAAGTTCCTCAGTATTACTGTGTTACTGTCAATTTCCCGTTTTATAATCATTGTGCTCAGTTGCTCAGTTGTGTCTGACTCTTTGCAACTCAGTGGACTATAGCCTGCCAGGCTCCTCTGTCCATGGGGATTCTCCAGGCACGAATACTGGAGTGGGTTGCCATGACCTCCTGCAAAGGATCTTCTAAACCCAGGATCAAACCCAGGTCTCCCACATTGCAGGTGGATTCTTTACCATCTGAGCCACCAGGGAGGCCCTTATGTATTGATGTCCCCTATGTTGGGTGCATATATATTTAAAAATGTTATATCTACTTGGATTGATCCCTTCGTTGTTATGTAGTGTCCTTCCTTGTCTCTTATAATAGTCTTCTTTTTTAAAGTGTATCTTATCTATATAAGTATTGCTGTTTCTGCTTTCTTTTGGTTTCCATTTGTGCTGAATACCTTTTTCCAGCCCTTAACTTTCAGTGTGTGTGTGTGTCCTTAGGTCTGAAGTCAGGTTCTTATAGACAGTGTATATGTATGTGCGTGTGTGTATATACATATACATAATAGTATTCTCTGGGCTTCCTGGACTTAGGAGGCTGTTTCCTTTCCCACGTTAGGTAAGTTTTTGACTACAATCTTTGCAAAGACTTTCTCATTCTCTTTCTTTTACACTTATTCTTCTGAGACTCCTATAATTCAAATATTGTTATGTTTAACATTGTCCCATAGGTCTCTAAGAATGTCCTCATTCCTTTTCATTCTTTTTTAGTTTATTCTGCTTTGCTTTGGTTATTTCCATCATTATATCTTTCAGCTTACATATCCATTCTTCTGCCTCAGTTATTCTGCTATTGATTCCCTATAATTTTTTTTAGTTATTGTGTTGTTCATTGCTGCTCATCTATTTTTTTTTATTTCTTCTATATTCTTGTTAACCATCTCTTGCATCTCTCTGACCTGTGCTTATACTCCATTTATCTCTGTCTCCATTTTATTTCCTAGATTTTTGATCAACTTTACTATCTTTACTCTGAAAATTTTTTCAGGTATACTGTCTATTTTCTCTTCATTTGTCTTGTAGGTTTTTACCATGTTCCAACTGGTGCATGTTTCTTTGCTTTCCATTTTCTTTACTGTCTTTGGGGTTTCCTTTCTGCAGACTGTAAGGTTGTAGTTTTATCTGTGGAGTCTTTCCCCAGTGGATTGGGTTTGACCATTGCCTTGTGAGAGTTTTCTGGTGGGAGGTACCTGTGTTCTGGTGGGTGAAACTGGATGTTGTCTCTCTGAAGGGAAGTGATGCATCCAGTAGAGTATTTTTTGGTGTCTTTGAAATTCATATGGCTTTGGGCAGCTTGTCTGCTAATGGTAAGGTTTGTAGTCTTATACAAAAATATTGCTGAAAGTTGCTAACCTGAGGCCTTCATGCACTCTCCCAGGGTAACTGACACCAGGTTGTGGGTCCCTCAGCGTGTCAAACTGCACAGGCTCCCAGCAAGGTGTGGGCAGTGACGTCCACTGCTCACAGCTTGGTGGCTGCTGCAGTGACAATCATGCCCACCTCTGTGGTCAGGGACTGCAGTAGCATCTTGCCCCCCACCTCTGGCACTTGTGAAGGCTTTGGCAGTGGCCAGATAGCTTGCCCACTTCTGAGGTCACAGACTGCACCTGTCTTTGGCACTCCTGAAGTCAGTGTCCTGCCTGAGTGTGCATGGAGTTAGAGCATCCCTTTGACAATGATCTCTTCCCTCTCTGGCTGGCCCAGACTTATCCCTGGACCCTCTCAGCTGTGTTATGCTAGACTCCTCAGAGTATTCTCACAGCAGTTAACTCCAGTCTTCTCCCTGGGTCCTGACTTCTGAAGCCTGAGCCTCAACACACAGCCACCACCCACCATGGTGGTCATGCAAACAAGCATCTCAAGCTGGGAAGTCCTGGTCAGCACTGATCTGTGTAGCGAATTTTCTCCCCTTTGTCCTCCATGCACCTGTTGCTGAATTTCCCTCTGAGGTTCCTGCCCTTGCCCATTAGGGGTTTTCCAAATGTGTGGAAACTTTTCCTCCTTCACAACTTCCTCCCAGAGGCACAGGTCCTGTTCCATTTCCTTTCTCCTTTTTTCCTTATTTCTCTTGCTTTAGCCCATCTTGTCCAGATTAGTTTGCTTTTTTAAAAGTCTGGGGTCTTCTTCCAGAGTTCAGTAGGTGTTCTGTATGAGTTGTTCCACACACAGATGTATTTTTGTATATTTATGTAGAGGAAGATCATCTTCACATCTTACTCTTCCACTATCTTGAAAAAAACAAACAAAAAAGAACATCTTATACTAAGCCCCATAACATCAAACCAATACTTAACATTAATTATAATTTTGGCTATCCCAGAAATAGAATCTTAAACTAAACAACACAGGAATCACATGATCAGTGCTAGTTAAGTTACCTGCCTGACAGATCCTTATCATTCTCTAAAGAAATACATCCTTCCAATAATAAATCTGCTTCATTCTTAATATAACTAGCATTATGTCCTTATTTCTGCCCCATCTGCCTGTGTCTTTCATTTTGTACAGCTTCCTCAGAGCACCTTTCAGTCCTCTACATTGGATGCTGCCCAATTTGAATTGATTTTTATTCAGACAGGTTCGAAATAATTTTAATATGTCTCAGCTTATCTTCTAACAGGCTTGAACATGAATTTTAAGGAAATAAACATTTAGCCCACAACATCATCATTGGTTCATTTATATAGGGGTAGATCAGAAGCTTGATACTAATCCCATTGTGCTAAGATCCAAGTATTTGCAGGGGTGTGTATCTTTCTTAAGGTTTTACGTGAAATTATACTTCCTTGATTTTTCTAGCTTCTAGAGACTTACCTGTATTCATTGACTTTTCTTTTTATTTATTTTTCTGATTGAAGGATAATTGCTTTACAGAATTTTGTTGCTTTCTATCAAACCTCAACATGAATCAGCCATAAGTATACATATATCCCCTCCTTTTTGAACCTCTCTACCATCTCACTCCCTATCCCACCCCTCTAGGTTGGTACAGAACCTCTGTTTGAGTTTCCCAAGCCATTTATCAAAATACCGTTGACTATCTATTTTAGTTACGTAAGACTCCATGTTACTCTTTCCATACATCTCACCCTCTCCTCCCCCTACCTATGTCCATAAGTCTATTCTCTGTTTCTCCATTGCTGCCCTGTAAATAAATTCTTTAGTACCATTTTTCTAGATTCTGTATATATGCACTAAAATATGATATTTATCTTTCTGACTTATTTCATTCTGTATAATAGGTTCTAGGTTCATCCCCCTCATTAGAACTGACTCAAATGTTTTCCTTTTTATGTTGAGTATTATTCCATTGTGTATAAGTACCACAACTTCTTTATCCATTTATCTGTCAATGGACATCTAGGTTGATTCCATGTTCTAGCTATTGAAAATAGTGCTGCAATGAACAATGGGGTGCATGTGTCTTTTTCAATTTTGGTTTCCTTAGGGTATATGACAAGGAGTGGGATTGCTGGGTCACATGGTGGTCTTATTCCTAGATTTTTAAAGGAATCTCCATACTGTCTTCCATAGTGGCTGTATCAATTTACATTCCCACCAACAGTGCAAGAGTGTTCCCTTTTCTCCACACCCTCTCCAGAATTTAATGCCTGTACACTTTTTGATGAGGGCAATTCCGGTTTGAGGTGATATCTCATTGTAATTTTGATTTGCATTTCTCTGTTAATGAGCAATGTTGAGCATTTCCTCATGTGTTTGCTAGCCATCTGTATGTCTTCTTTGGAGAAATGTCTCTTGAGGTATTTTCCCCACTTTTTGATCGGGTTGTTTGTTTTTCTGGTATTGAGTTGTATGAACTGCTTGTATGTTTTGGGAATTAATCCTTTGTCAGTTGTTTCAGTTGCCATTATTTTCTCCCATTCTTAGCGTAGTCTTTTCACCTTGCTTATAGTTTCATTTGCTTTTAAGTCCAAAAGCTTTTAAGTTTAATCAGGTCCCACTTTTTTACTATTGCTTTTATTTCTAGTCCTCTAGGAGGCGGGTCATAGGGGATCTTGCTTTGATTTATGTCATTGAGTGTTCTGCCTATGTTATCCTCTAAGAGTTTTATAGTTTCTGGTCTTACATTTAGGTCTTTAATCCAGGAGAAATTAAGGAATAAATCCTATTCATCAATGTGACAAACAGACTTAAGTATCTAGGAGTAAACTTACCTAAGGAGACAAAATAAATGTACACAGAAAATTATAAGACACTAATGAAAGAAATCAAAGACGATATAAACAGATGGAGAGGTATTCTATGTTCCTGGGTAGGAAGAATCTATACTGTGAAAGTGACTATACTGCCAAATGCAATCTGCAGATTCGATGCAATCTCTATCAAATTATCAATGGCATTTTCACAGAACTAGAACAAAAATTTTCAAAATTCCTATGGAAACATAAAAGATCCCAAATAGCTAAAGCAGTCTTGAAAAAAAAAAAATCCTTGCTTTTGAGTCTCTTCTTCCATTATCAAAGACTGCAACAGCAGCTTGTATCTTCTTCACAGTTCATCCTTCCAACATCCTCTTCTGCATCTCACAGCCTCTTCTGCATCTCTCTTCTACTTACGGACTTTTTGAAGCATTGGGCCTATCCAAACCATACAAGTTAATCCCTTATTTTAAGGTCAGTTTATTAGCTTCAGGTTGGTTTATTTCTCCTCCTCAGTTCTTGTCTTGTTGCAGCAAATATTTGGAATAACCGAATAATGGGGTCAAAACAACAGACAAGTTACACCTCAGTTTAGCTAAAGCAGCCATATCTTTTATTAGACGTACACTCCCAAGACATGGAAGCAGGTTTACCACAAAGGAGTCCTTCTCATCCTTCCTGTTGATTTCTCTTGACCCTATCCTTTCATACCTCCAGTCTCCTCATTTTGGTTATGCCATGTGCAAAGTAGGGCTTATACCCACCACCAGTCAATGAAAGGGAATGCAAATAGGCATACATTCAAGGCAATTGATAACTCCAAGTTATATATCAACAGGCTATGCTTTTTGTCTTCCCACATGTCTCCCCATCATTCAGTCTGTTATAATTAGATGTAGAATATTCATGAGACCTCAATGGGCTCCTAACTGCCTAAGGTTACTTGGAGAAGCCCCTGTGGTTATTTTATATCCACTGTATGCCTAGGGCACATGTGCAGGAGTTGAAAAGTTTCTGTGGTTATTTTGTAGCATATCTGTGAGCTCTCCTTGGTGTGTCTGGAACGCAGTTTAGAGATCAGTTTGCATCCCTTGTAGAAGGCAGTGGCACCCCACTCCAGTATTCTTGCCTGGAAAATCCCATGGATGGAGGAGCCTGGTAGGCTGCAGTCCATGGGGTCGCTAGAGTCGGACACGACTGAGCGACTTCACTTTTACTTTTCACTTTCATGCATTGGAGAAGGAAATGGCAACCCACTCCAGTGTTCTTGCCTGGAGAATCCCAGGGAAGGGGAGCCTGGTGAGCTGCCATCTGTGGGGTCGCACAGGGTTGGACACGACTGTAGCGACTTAGCAGCAGCAGCAGCAGCCAGCCAACTCTCGGTTGCCCATCCCTAACTTCCTACCTAACATTAGCAATCTTAATTCCATCTGCAACCTTAATTCCCCTTTGTCATATAACCTACAAAGCCAATATTTCCAGGAATTTAGACATGACTATTTTTGAGGGGTTATTTTTATGCCCACCACAATAGAATTTTAATTTAATGATTTTTCACTTGTTCATATTTATTGTGAAATTATATTTCTTGAACATTTGGAAAAAATTAGCTCAACATAGCTAAGTTTAGCTCAACATAGTACTTTGAAATTTATGGTTGTAAATAGTTCAAAGATACTTATCTTATTTTATGAGATTTCTCTGTTTCTCTCGGGTTATTATTATTCATTAGTTACCTCAGTTTCCCAAAACTTATCAGTTTGAGATCTATTCCAAGGAGTTTCTTACTACTGTAGGCCTTTCTTCCATAAGGGTAAAGTGAGAGTTCATGGAGATGAGAATGCTTCAAAGATTTTATCATTCTCTCCATCGATTCCCATGTACTCATTAGCTAGTGGAGTAGTCAAAGCCCCTCTAAGTTTTTGCTGTTGTTTTGAAAAGTTGTTGCTAAGCTGTGAAAGATGCCAGGGTTCTTGGCTTCCAAAAGAGAGGAATTCAATTTGGGGCCAGTGATGAGGTTTGACCACTTAGAGCTTTCAAGTAATAAAGTTTTATTAAAGTGTCAAAAAGATAGAGAAGGCTTCTGACACAAACATCAGAAGGAGTCAGAAAGTGTGTCTCCTTGATAATCTTTAGCAGGAAAGATACCTGCTTGCAGGCTGCTAATTAGAGAAAGGGAATGTCTGAATACTCAGAGAGTAGTACCAGGTCCCTCACCCACAACATTCATTTTGAGATAACAGTGGCACAAAGTGAGTCATCTTGGGCCATAAAATGATTGACATGAATCTTGAAGAAAGGCAGGTTTCCAAGGAAATATACAGTCTCATTAACATAGCTTAAGAGAATATTTGCAGGAGTAAAACTTACTGGTTTGTTGAGTAAAACATCTTGGTTTGTCAAGTAGGTTCTGAGTCTTATATGAAACAGGCTTGAAGAAAGACTAGGTAAATACATAGTTTATTAACATAGCTTAAGAAACACATTTCCATAAGAAAAATGCATTGGTTAGCTCAAGGTTTGAGAAAACTTAAGCTTAGGTGGAACCAGGTGTCATCATGGCAACACAGAATTTTACAAGAAACTTCCTTTTAATTTTGTATAGAAAAGGGAAAACAATCTGACACTTGTAGTTTGTTTCCTCCTGCCACTTAAGAGAAAGATAAAAAATTGTCTAACACTTGCAGCCTATTTCCTCCGTTTGGGGGCCTCTAGCCTTCCTGCCTGTTACCCTCTCAGTTTTCAAATACAACTTCTGAAATACCCAATTCTTATCTGTTGTTTCTCTTTGGTATATCAGTTCTGTGCAAAACCCCATTACTTTCTTCTGCTAACAGAACAGATCTAAGTATCATGCAGCACTTGCAGTTATCAGTTAATTGTACCCATACACTTTTTGTGAGATTTAATGGGAATAATTTTCCATTTATTTTTGTTATAGAAATTATCTGTGGGTATTTTTGGTCATTTGTTTATCTAGTTTACAATTTATTATTATAAGATTAAAAACAATGTTAGTACCATTTCATCATCTCCAAATCTGCTATATTTCCATGTTTACAAAATATGTTCTGCTGCTGCTGCTGCTGCTAAGTCGCTTCAGTCGTGTCCAACTCTGTGCGATCCCATAGACGGCTGTCCCTGGGATTCTCCAGGCAAGAACACTGGAGTGGGTTGCCATTTCCTTCTCCAAAGCATGAAAGTGAAAAGTGAAAGTGAAGTCGCTCAGTCATGTCCGACTCTTAGCGACCCCACAGACTGGAGCCCACCACGCTCCGCCGTCCATGGGATTTTCCAGGCAAGAGCACTGGGGTGGGGTGCCATTGCCTTCCCCGTAAAATATGTTCTAACACAATATAAACCTTTCATCAAAGACTTTATATTCCAGTCAAAAAGTAGTATCCAACTTCCTCAAAGGCCCTTCCACTTATGACAAGAAAATCTAAGTACAACACAACCAACAAGCATAGGAAAACTCTGAACACTGGAAAGAAAAGATGAATTGCCAAGGACTTTTGGGATTTGAAGAATCCAAAAGTAGCTGTTGCTTTTTTTTTTATTATTATTATTAATTTATTTTATTTTATTTTTTAACTTTACAATATTGTATTGGTTTTGCCATATATCAAAATGAATCCACCACAGGTATACACGTGTTTCCCATCCTGAACCCTCCTTCCTCCTCCCTCCCCATGAAACCAGCTGTTGCTTTTTATAAAGTAGCTATTACTCTCAACATATCCTTGTTAGGGGCTTCAGAAGTCTCCAACTCAGAAAAATGATTAGGCACAATCCAGGAGTCCCTGGATAAAGGACCAGGAAAATGGTGGTCAAACAAGAAAATACCTTTTTAATAATATCTACCCTGAATCAGGCAAATATCAACTAACAACAACAACAACAAAAGAAAACAAATTGTAATTTTAGAAGAGTCAAGCAGGGGGCTAATATTACAATCTATTTGTCACTACCCAAAAAAAGCTTCCAATGGTTCCAATAGTGTTTCCAGTATTTCACATAGTAATTTTAACCTAATTTCTCTATGAAATGTAATACATTTTTTAAAAGAACAGAAAGAAAGTTAGGTGAGGTATGAAAAGGGGGAATATGAAAGGCCATAGCTTTGTGATGGTCTACTAGTCAGAGAAACAACTTACCATAGCTTTACTTACTCTATCTTATAGAAATTTGAATAGACATGCTGGGATTTTCCAGTTTCATTTAAGACAGACTTGTCATGGCAATTCATGCCAAAGCAATATGTTCATGTTACTTGTTCTTGGGGTCTTTTCATAGTGTACTTTAAAGCCAAATAATTTATATAAAGGAAACATGCAGGTGTCATTCTTTACCGTATAATACTGCCAACCTTAAGAAACCTTGAATCAACATCAACATAATACCTCTGTACCTTGAGGACACATCATAAGGAGAAACCTGAGAGTAGGCAATAGTACTTACTGAGTACATTTTGTGCATCTAGCACCTGCCCAGTGGGAATTGTACTGAAAGTTAATAAAGCTCAAAGAGGTTAATTATTTCCAAGGTCACACAAATAGTGGATGACAGAGATAAATTTGAAGTTGGAGTCTGACTCCAAACAACATGCTCAGCTCCAGCACCATGTTTTTTCCCACACTCAACTCCTTCAGTGCAATGACATTATTCTGAGAGGCCAAGGCTCAACCAAACTAAATGTTATGGACTCATGCTTTCTGAAAAGAGCATAATCCAAAAGATGAGAATTTCATATGTCTTTAAATTGTGTCACATTATTTAATTTCCTGCACTACCTGCTAGAAAAATGAAACATCTTGGTTTTATTCACAATTATTTCATGCACAGAAAGCAAAGAAAATATTGGTAAATCTCAAATAATTTATTTTTCTAGTAAATAATACTTTGTTTTATGCAAAACACCCACACAAGTCAAATAAGATGAAATAGAGAATTTTAATAGTTACGTAACCATGAAAGACTTTGAATGTGTGGTTACAATCTTTGAAATAGAGAATTCTAGGACTAGACAGTTTCACTAGATAATTTTACCAATTATTTGAAGAATTAATACTAGATTTACTCAATCTATTCTAGGAAATGTAAGATATAAATGTAAATATAAGCACTTCCCAGTTCATTTTATGAGAGCATTCTTACCCAGATACCAAGCCAAATATGTGCTGTGTGCTTAGCCACTCAGTGTGTCTGATCGTTTGTGATCCCATGGACTGTAGCCCACCAGGCTACTGGTGGAACAAGTAACTATGTGTCCATGGAGATTCTTCAGGCAAGAATACTGGAGTGAGTTGCCATGACCTCCTCCAGATATAAGAAGTAGATAAATATTTCTCATAAATTGAGACACAAAGATCCTAAACAAAATTTTTGCAAATAAAATTGAGCAATTTATAAAAAAGTATTACATATCATTACCAAGTGGGATTCATTCCAGGTAGGTAAGACTGATTCAACATTTGAAAGTCAATTGATGTAATATTAATACAATACATCATACCAACAGGTAAAGAAGAATAATCTTGGGATATTATCAACTGATGCAGGGAAAGCATTAGACAAAATCCAGCACCCATTCATGAAAAAAATAAATAAAAAATTAAAATATCAGCAAACTAAGAATAGAGAGAAACTTCAACTTGATGAAGAACATATACAAAAATAATCCCAAGCTAACATGGTGAAAGACTAAATGGTGAAAATTTAAATGTTTTCTTCTAAGATAGGGAACAATGCAAGGGACGTAAGTTTTTACCATTTTTATTCAACATGGTTTTGGAATTTCTAGCAAGTGCAAAAGGGAAGAGAAGGACATTTTTAAAAGCATACATATTGGAAAGCATACACGTGAAAAAAAAATCATATTTAATTATAAGCATTTCCTGAGCTGGGCCCTTCTTGTAGTGTGATCTATCTTGTTGGTTTCTCTTGGCCACCTGATATCTCTAACTAGGGAGAGGATTCACAGTCACAGGAAGGATAATACTTACCAGTCAGCCAGTCTCTGTTTCTTCTGGGATCCCTTTTATCTATCTCTTGTTTCTGGATGAGAGAGAATTTTCAAGTCCATGAGTACTAAGTACAATCCTTTTTGCTGGTGCTGCCTGCCAGTTATGGTGTTTTTTTTGGTGGGGGAAGGAAAGTTTCCAGAGGAGAATGATTCCCCCATCCTTAACAGTGAGTGGGGCTCTTGATGGATTGATCTACTTCACCTGTCGTAGTGGTAGTGGTTTTACCTGGTATTGTCAGTCTCACTTGATAGTATCAGTGGCTTTCTTCGATCTACCCAGGGAAGGAAGTAACCTGCCTGCACTGCTTTCTGTTGTTAGATTGATGACCAGGAAATATTAGATATAAATTGCCTTCTGTTGGATGGGGATTGTAAGACACTGTATCATGGAGTTGTTTCTCCATCTCTGATGTCCATAATTAGTTCACCTTTCTCTTATTACCTTCATTAGTCTGCTTGGGCTGTGTTAACAAAATACTGCAGGGTGGTTTAAACAGAAATTTATTTGCTTACTATTCCTTAGGCTGGCAGTCTAAGATCAAGGTCCCAACAGGGTGGACTTCTGGTGTGATCCTTCTTCCTGGCTGGCAAAAGTCTACCTTCTTTTTGTGTCCTCACATGGCCTTTCCTCTCTGCCATTTGAAAGAGAGACAGAGCTATGTCTTGTGTCTCTTCCTCTTAACATTAATGGAACCAGTTCTATCAAATTAGAACCCCACCCTTATGATCTTATTTAACTTTACCTTCTTAGAGGCCATATTTCCAAATATAGTCACAGTAGAGATTGAGGCTTCAACATATGAATTTTTAAGGGATACAATTCAGTCCATAATATCACTCTTGAAAGTTTTTCTTTGGTTATCTCTTACACTAATTTCAGGGTTAGTAGTTCTATTTAATGGAAGGAACACAGTAGTAAACGAAATCTTCAGAAGGAAAGCATTAAACAAAACCTTATTAATGAAAAAGAGATTTGACATGCACAATCAGTGAAGAAAATTACAAATAAATATAAAATCAAAGTTTGCTTCTTATAAACCCATGCTGCTATTTTGGTATGGTAGTATTAGGTGAGTCCTTAGTGACTTTTTAAAATATGGTCTTGAACGTGCTGGTTCTAAGAAAAGATCCCTGAAACATATTTTGTATACATTCCACTAATTTCCAGAGTTAACATGATCACTCTGACCAACATTTTTTTATTTCATTATTTATTTCAATCAAAATGGTAATAAAAACTTACAAATGCAAAGGATTGCCACAAAGCATATGATAGTCCTTTTTTTTCTCTTTTGTTTGTTTTTATTGTGGCAAGATATACACAACATTTTCTGTCTTAATCATTTATAAGTGTCCAATTCAGTATTCTTAGGTACATTGACACTGCTCTGTAACAAGTCTCCAGAACTCTTTTATCTTGAAAAATGGAAACTCACTGAAACTCTGTTCCCCATGCCCTTCCTTCCCCAGCCCTTGGAAAGCCCAAGTCCACTTTCTGTCCCTGTGAATTTGACTAACCTAGCACTTCATATAGGAGAAGGCAATGGCACCCCACTCAGTACTCTTGCCTGGAAAAACCCATGGATGGAGGAGCCTGGAAGGCTGCAGTCCATTGTATTGCTGAGGGTTGGACACGACTGAGTGACTTCACTTTAACTTTTCACTTTCATGCATTGGAGAAGGAAATGGCAACCCACTCTAGTGTTCTTGCCTTGAAAATCCCAGGGACAGGGGAGACTGGTGGACTGTCATCTATGGGGTCGCACAGAGTTAAACATGACTGAAGCGACTTAGCAGCAGCAGCAGCACTTCATGTAAGTGGAATCATACAGTCTTTTCATAACTGGCGTATTTCACTTGGCACAATGTCTTTAAGGTTCATCCATTTTGTAGCATGTGACAGGATTTCCTTACGTTTTAAGGCTGAATGATGCTCCACTGAATCTAAGTATCAAGTTTTGTTTTCCCTTTCATCTCTTGGTGAACACAAATGATAGTCTATTGAATATTTCATTCTGGCAGCCATACTTAAAGAAAAACCTCAATAATCAGGTTGAAGATCCTGAGGCTGTTTATGTGAGATATAAGACTTGAGACTATAATGTGGTCTCATATTTTGAAAGATTCTTAAATAAAAAGTGGAAATTTACTTGCTTTGATATCCCATAATCTAAGAGCTAAGTCACTTCAGTCGTGTCCGACTCTGTGCGACCCCATAGACGGCAGCCCACCAGGCCTCCCCGTCCCTGGGATTCTCCAGGCAAGAACACTGGAGTGGGTTGCCATTTCCTTCTCCAATGCATGAAAGTGAAAAGAGAAAGTGAAATCGCTCAGTCATGTCTGACTCTCGGCGACCCCATGGACTGCAGCCTACCAGGCTCCTCCGTCCGTGGGGTTTTCCAGGCAAGAGCACTGGAGTGGGGTGCCATTGCCTTCTCCTAATCTAAGAGAGGGACTAGTAAATTGGACACTACAGAGAGGAGAGAATTGGCTTTAAATGATGAAGATCTAAATCTAACAATTCAGTTCAGTTCAGTTCAGTTGCTCAGTCGTTTCATGTCTGACTCTTTGGGACCCCATGAATTGCAGCATGCCAGGCCTCCCTGTCCATCATCAACTCCTGGAGTTTACTCAAACTCACGTCTGTCGAGTCGATGATGCCATCCAGCCATCTCACCCTCTGTTGTCCCCTTCTCCTCCTGCCCTCAATCCCTCCCAGCATAAGAGTCTTTTCCAATGAGTCAGCTCTTTGCACGAAGTGGCCAAACTACTGGAGTTTCAGACTGATCTCCTTTAGAATGGACTGGCTGGATCTCCTTTCAATCCAAGGGACTCTCAAGAGTCTTCCCCAACACCACAGTTCAAAAGCATCAGTTCTTCGGTGCTCAGCTTTCTTCACAGTCCAACTCTCACATCCATACATGACCACTGGAAAAACCATAGCCGTGACTATTGAAAAAGGAAATGGCAACCCACTCCAGTGTTCTTGCCTGGAGAATCCTGGGGACAGAGGAGCCTGGTAGGAGGCTGTCTATGGGGTTGCACAAAGTTGGACACAACTGAAGTGACTTAGCAGCAGCAGCAGACGGAGCTTTGTTTGCAAAGTAATGTCTCTGCTTTTGAATTTGCTATCTAGGTTGGTCAAAGCTTTCCTTTCAAGGAGTAAGCGTCTTTTAATTTCATGGCTGCAATCACCATCTGCAGTGATTTTGGAGCCCCCCAAAATAAAGTCTGACACTGTTTCCACTGTTTCCACATCTATTTCCCATGAAGTGATGGGATCACATGCCATGATCTTAGTTTTCTGAATGTTCAGCTTTAAGCCAACTTTTTCACTCTCCACTTTCACTTTCATCAAGAGGCTTTTTAGTTCCTCTTCACTTTGTGCCATAAGGGTGGTATCATCTGCATATCTGAGGTTATTGATATTTCTCCCAGCAATCTTGATTCCAGCTGCTGCCTGCTGAGATAGAAATTTTAGAGTGTATTTTGATATATTCTTGGGAGAAATGAGAAGCTCAAATAGATGTGCTCTAAGATTCTATCTAGTGTTGAGATGTTTCTATTAAAATGTATTATTTGGGGGAATGTTGTTTTAAATAAAATACAAAAAGATTTAAAATGATACATTTCTTGGTATTATTTAGACTGCCTTTACTGTAACAGCAAAAGTATAGGAACTTTCCATGAGCTATGATAGCTTTTATATTTAGTGACAGAGCCAACAATTTGAAGCTCTAATCAAAATAGGCAACATTTGAAAATGGATTAATTCTTGGATCACAACACAGTCAATTTAATGACTTTTTGTCCCAGCTGAAAGGAGTAATTGAAAACTCATGGTACACACACACATAATTATCTTTGTGTGATCTTTTTTTTTCTGAAGCCTTGAATTTTCATCTCTCAATTATAATCAGGATGATTAGAAAATTCAATATACAGAGGGTTAAAGGTCATCTATTTTCAAATGGGATATGCAAAAACCTGTAAATTCCACACCAAGCGCAACAGGAGTGCAGTACCACTTTCATATAGTTTCTCATTCCACCACTGACATCCCCATTTGTAGATTATTATGCCCACGGATCACAAGAGAGTCTTTGCAACTCGATTTGGCAGTGCTAGTACAGTGAAACTGGAGCAGGCAATGGCACCCCACTCCAGTACTCTTGCCTAGAAAATCCCATGGACAGAGGAGCCTGGTAGGCTGCAGTCCATGGGTTTGCTAGGTGTCGGACATGACTGAACAACTTCACTTTCACTTTTCACTTTCATGCATTGGAGAAGGAAATGGCAACCCACTCCTGTGTTCTTGCTTGGAGAATCCCAGGGACAGGGGAGCCTGGTGGGCTGCTGTCTCTGGGGTCGCACAGAGTCAGACACGAATGAAGCGACTTAGCAGCAGCAGCAGCAGTACAGTGAAATGGCAGATAATCAAACCTTACAGTTTTGGTTTGCTGACTAATTTGCAGTAGTCATCCTGTATCAATATTGACTACACATAAGTTTATACTTATATAGAAACACTTTTTTAATATATATCAAAGTGTGACATTTACTTGATGATAGGATTGAGAAATTATTTTTGAGAAAGTTAAACCTGATAAGCCTAGTAGTCAGACATTGTACACTGTTAGTTTTCAACACAGTGAATCCAATTTAAATAAAAGGTATCTACTAAATAGTTCTGTTTAGATACTTATGGATAAAATAAGAAAAAAATTATACAACTAAATATTTTATTATTTTCTCTCCTCCCTCATTCTCTCTCTCTCCCTTTCTCTCACTCAGTAGGTTAAACATATTTCTGTTTTTCCCTTTATACCATTGTGATCTACTTTTGGTGGCTGATATAATTCATTACTCAGTTAAATTGCCCTACTATTTTGTGAGGTGAGAGGATAGAGACATTGCATTTAATATATCGCTTCTAGAATAGAATACAAAATTCAGAATTAAAGAGAATGTCTTTAACATATTTAGGCTATATATGTGAAAGTCACTGAATCATGTCCAACGCTGTGATCCCATAGATTGTAGCCCCTCAGGCTCCTCTGTTGATGGGGATTCTCCAGGCAAGGATACTGGAGTGGGTAGCTTGTCTCTTCTCCAGGGCATCTTCCTGACCCAGGAATCAAACCAGAGTCTCCTGCATTGCAGGCAGATTCTTTACCAACTGAGCTACTGGGAAAGCCCTTTTAGGCTATAATAAACTGGCAAATGGAGTCTTTTTTAAAAACCAGGCAATTTAAAGGCAAAAAGCCAGTAATTTGCATTTGCTTGTCATAATGATCTCTCAGTTCAGTCGCTCAGTCATGTCCAACTCTTTGCGACCCTATGAATCACAGAATGCAAGGCCTCCCTGTCCATCACCAACTCCCAGAGTTCACTCAGACTCACGTCCATCGAGTCACTGATGCCATCAAGCCATCTCATCCTCTGTCGTCCCCTTCTCTTCCTGCCCCTAATCCCTCCCAGCATCAGAGTCTTTTCCAATGAGTCAGCTCTTCGCATGAGGTGGTCAAAGTACTGGAGTTTCAGCTTTAGCATCATTCCTTCCCAAGAAATCCCAGGGCTGATCTCCTTCAGAGTGGACTGGTTGGATCTCCTTGCAGTCCAAGGGACTCTCAAGAGTGTTCTCCAACACCACAGTTCAAAAGCATCAATTCTTCGGCGCTCAGCCTTCTTCACAATCCAAGTCTCACATCCATACATGACCACAGGAAAGACCATAGCCTTGACTAGGCGAACCTTTGTTGGCAAAGTAATGTCTCTGCTTTTCAATATGCTATCTAGATTGGTCATAACTTTCCTTCTAAGGAGTAAGTGTCTTTTAATTTCATGGCTGCAGTCACCATCTGCAGTGATTTTGGAGGCCCCCAAAATAAAGTCTGACACTGTTTGCACTGTTTCCCCATCTATTTGGCCTGAAGTGATGGGACCGGATGCCATGATCTTCATTTTCTGAATGTTCAACTTTAAGCCAACTTTTTCACTCTTCTCTTTCACTTTCATCAAGTGGCTCTTTAGTTCTTCTTCACTTTGTGCCATAAGGTGGTGTCATCTGCATATCTGAGGTTATTGATATTTCTCCCAGCAATCTTGATTCCAGCTTGTGCTTCCTCCAGTCCAGCGTTTCTCATGATGTTCTCTGCATATTAAATAAGCAGGGTGACAATATACAGCCTTGAGATACTCCTTTTCCTATTTGGAACCAGTCTGTTATTCCATGTCCAGTTCTAACTGTTGCTTCCTGACCTGCATACAGATTTCTCAAGAGGCAGATCAGGTGGTCTGGTATTCCCATTTCTTTCAGAATTTTCCACAGTTTATTGTGATCCACACAGTCAAAGGCTTTGGCATAGTCAATAAAGCAGAAATAGATGGTTTTCTGGAACTCTCTTGCTTTTTCCATGATCCAGCAGATGTTGGCAATTTGATCTCTGGTTCCTCTGCCATTTCTAAAACCAGCTTGAACATCAGGAAGTTCCACGGTTCACATATTGCTGAAGCCTGGCTTGGAGAATTTTGAGCATTACCTTACTAGTGTGTGAGATGAGTGCAATTGTGCGGTAGTTTGAGCATTCTTTGGCATTGCCTTTCTTTGGGATTGGAATGGAAACTACCCTTTTCCAGTCCTGTGGCCACTGTTCAGTTTTCCAAATTTGCTGGCATGTTGAGTGCAGCACTTTAACAGCATCATCTTTCAGGATTTGAAATAGCTCAACTGGAATTCCATCACCTCCAGTAGCTTTGTTTGTGATGCTTTCTAAGGCCCACTTGACTTCACATTCCAGGATGTCTGGCTCTAGGTCAGTGATCACATCATCTTGATTATCTGGGTCATGAAGATCTTTTTGTACAGTTCTTCTGTGTATTCTTATGGGAATCATTTTTCAAGTTACAGCATGTCTTTCAACTGGGGAAAATAAATCTACCGTATTAGCTCAGAAGTCAGGATTTGACAGAAGAATGCTATTTGGTTTGCTTAAGTAAATAAATTGTAGTCCTACCATATCCTATAGATAAAATGATTTCAGAGCAGGCTGACTATCTTTTCCAGTTTGGTTGATCAAGAATTAACTGGACACAGAATTTTGAAATACTTGCCTAATTAATTCTGCTGTTAACTTTGTCCCTTGAGAAACCTGATGACGAAATCATAGCTACAATAACACTATTTTAACCTTAGCAGTAACAAGTACATCTCAGAGTGAGAACTGAAAAGTAACATCATGTTCCCAAACAGTTCTGAGAAATTTCTAGAAATTGAGTGGTAGAATAGCTAAATAAACAGCTTCATCTCCTTCTCTACATTGTTGTCTTCCCTCTGTCACACGCTATATCACCATAATAATGGTCATTCTCACAATGACTCCTGGTTTTCTACATAACCTCCAGGGTAATCTTATATCTAGGTTAAGTCTATCAGTCTAGTATGCCATTTTATGACAAGGAACATTTTATAATCCATATTGTTAAACATTATCTATCTCTAGATTTGCTTCTAGAGTAACATTTTATTTGTCATTTTCCAAAATTATTTTTATTTAGCAAACTTATGCAGCACTGATGCCAGTAGCATACATTAATCATTCCTATTGTTTATCATAATTGCAAACATATTTTATATAGTACCACCTACTATATACATGAACACACTTTTAAGTGATTTAGACATGTAAATACTTCTTCAAGACAACTTCATGTTAATATTATTATCCCCATCCTGCACAAGAAAAAACGAAGGAACTGAGAGGTTAAGTAAATTGCCCTTTCTCTCCAAGTTAGGAAGTAGAAAATCCAGGAGTCAATTCATGGCAGTCTGATCCAGAGTTTGTGACTTAATAAGCTAAATAAGTTTCTCATAGCCTATTTCTGATGTGCATTAATGTCAGAATGGATACAGTATAGGGAATTCCTGGACAGTCTAGTGGTTGAAAGTGAAAGTGAAAGTTGCTCAGTCAAGTCAGTCAAGTCCATGTGATCCCATGGGCTATACAGTCCATGGAGTTCTCCTGGCTGCAATATTGAAGTGGGTAGCCTTTCCCTTTTCCAGGGGATCTTCCCAGCCCAGGGATCAAACTCAGGTCTCCCACATTGCAGGCAGGTTATTTACCAGCTGAGCCACAAGGGAAGCTGACGAATACTGTTGTGGGTATCCTATCCCTTCTCCAGAAGATCTTCACAACCCAGGAATTGAACCAGAGTCTCCTCCATTGCAGGCAGACTCTTTTCCAATTGAACTATCAGGGAAGCTGCATAGGACTTCATGTTTTCACTGCTGAAGGAGCAGGTTTAATCCTTGGTGAGGGAATTGGGATCCTCCAAGCTGCATGGTGTGACTTGCTCCCCCACTGTTAGCCTCTCCCATCAGGAAGCTTCCATAAGGCTCTTATCATTGTCCATCAGAGGGTGGACAGAATGAAAACCACAATCACAGAAAACTAATCAAACTGATCACATAGGCCACAGCCTTGTCAAAATTAATGAAACTATGAGCCATGCCAGGTAGAGCCACCCAAGGCAGATGGGTCATGGTGGAGAGTTCTAACAAAACATGGTCCACTGGAGAAGGGAATGCCAAGCCACTTCAGTATTCTCGTCTTGAGAACCCCATGAACAGCATGAAAAAGCAAAAAGATAGGACAATTAAAGCTGAACTCCCCAGATCGGTAGGTGCCCAATATATTACAGAAGAAAAGTGGAGAAAGAGCTCCAGAAATAATAAAGAGAGGGAGCCAAAGCCAAAACAACACCTGGTTGTGGATGTGACTGGTGATGAAAGTAAAGTCCGATGCTGTAAAGAATAACATTGCACAGGAACATGGAATATTAGGTTGATGCTATGCTAATGCTAAGTCACTTCAGTCGTGTCCGACTCTGTGTGACCCCATAGATGGTAGCCTACCAGACTCCCCCGTCCCTGGGACTCTCCAGGCAAGAACACTGGAGTGGGTTGCCATTTCCTTCTCCAATGCATGAAAGTGAAAACTGAAAGTGAAGTCGCTCAGTCGTGTCCGACTCTTAGTGACCCCATGGACTGCAGCCTACCAGGCTCCTCCATCCATGGGATTTTCCAGGCAAGAGTACTGGAGTGGGGGTGCCATTGGTCGATAAATCAAGGTAAATTAGAAGTGGCAAGAGTGAACATTGGCGTTTTAGGAATCAGTGAACTAAAATGGACTGGAATGGGAAACTTTAATTCAGATGACCATTATATCTACTACTGTGGGCAAGAATCCCTTAGAAGAACTATAGCACTCATAGTGAACAAAAGATTCTTATTGCAATGGTGCAATCACAAAAACGACAATGATTTCTGTTTGTTTCCAAGGGAAACCATTCAATATCACAGTAATCTAAGGCTATGCCCCAACCAGTAATACTGAAGAAGCTGAAGTTGAATTGTTCTATGAAGACCTACAAGACGTTCTAGAACAGGCAACCAAAAAAGATATCCTTTTCATTATAGGGGACTGGAATGCAAAAGCAGGAAGACAAGAGATACCTGGAGTAACAGGCAAGTTTAGCCTTGGAGTACAAAATGTAATAGGGCAAAGGCTAACAGACTTTTGCCAAGAGAACACACTGGTAATAGCAAACAGCTTTTTCCAACAACACAAGAGAAGACTCTACACATGGACATGACCAGATGGTCAATACTGAAATCAGATTGATTATATTCTTTGCAGCCAAAGATGGAGAAGCTCTATAGAGTAAGCCAAAGCAAGATTGCCAGCTGACTGTGGTTCAGATCATGAACTCCTTATTGCCAACTCAGACTTAAATTGAAGAAAGTAGGTCAAACCTACTATTTGACCTAAATCAAATCCTTTACAATTATAGAGTGGAAGTGACAAATAGATTCAAAGGATTAGATATGATAGACAGTCTGAAGAACTATGGAAGGTGGTTCATGACATTGTACAGGAGAAAATTATCAAGACCATCCCAAGTAAAACAAATGCAAAAAGGCAAAATACTTGTCTGAGGAGGCGTTACAAATAACTGAGAAAAGAACAGAAGCTAAAAGCAAAGGAGAAAAGGAAAGATATACCCATTTGAATGCAAAGTTCCAAAGAATAGCAAGGAGAGACAAGAAAGCCTTCATCAGAGAATAAGGCAAAGAAATAGGAAAAAAATAACAGAATGGGAATGACTAGAGATCTGTGCAAGAAAATGAGAGATACCAAGGGAACATTTCATGCAAAGATGGGCACGATAATGGACAGAAATGGTATGGACCTAACAGAAGCAGAAGATATTAAGAAAATGTAGCAAGAATACACAGAAGACCTATACAAAAAAGATCTTCATGACCCAGAAAACCTTGATGGTTTGACCACTCACCTAGAGCCAGACATCCTGGTATGTGAAGTCAAGTGGGCCTTAGGAAGCATCACTATGAGCAAAACTAGTGGAGGTGATGGAATTCAAGTTGAGCTATTTCAAATCCTGAAAGATGATTCTGTAAAAGTACTGAACTCAATATGCCAGCAAATTTGGAAAACTCAAGAGTTGTCACAGAGCTGTAAAATGTAAATTTTCATTCCAATCTCAAAGAAGGACATTGCCAAAGAATATTAAACTACCGCACTATTGCACTCATCTTACATGCTAGCAAGGTAATGCTCAAAATTCTCCAAGCCACACTTCAGCAATACATGAACCATGAACTTCCAGATGTTCAAGCTGGTTTTAGAAAAAACAGGGGAACCAGATATCAAATTGTCAACATCCTGTGGATCATTGAAAAAGCAGCATAGTTCCAGAAAAACATCTGCTTCTGCTTTACTGATTATGCCAAAGCCTTTGACTGTGTAGATCACAACAAAGTATGGCAAATTCTGCAAGAGTTGGGAATATCAGAACACCTTACCTGCCTCCTGAGAAATCTGTATGCAGATCAAGAAACAACAGTTAGGAATGGGCATGGAACAATGGACTGATTAAATTTGGGAAAAGAGTATGTTAAGACTGTATACTGTCACCCTGCTTATTCAACTTATATGCAGAGTATGTCATGTGAAATGCCAGGTTGCATGAATCACAAGCTGGAATCAAGATTGCATGGAGAAACATCAGTAACTGTAGATACACTGATGATATATCCTTATAGCAGAAAGTGAAGAGGAACTAAAAAGCCTCTTGATGAAAGTGATAGAAGAAAGTGAAAAAGCTGGCTTAAATTTCAGCATTTAAAAAAGAGGATCATGACATTCAGTCCCATCACTTCATGGAAAATAGATCGGGAAACAATGGAAACCGTGACAGTCTTTATTTTTTTTGGCCTACATAATCACTGCAGATGGTGACTGAAGCCATGAAATTAAAGACACATGCTCCTTAGAAGAAAAGCTATGACCAACCTAGACAGCATATTGAAAAACAGAGAGGTTGCTTTGCTGACAAAGGTCCATCTAGTCAAAACTATGGTTTTTCCATTAGTCATGTATGAATGTGAGAGTTGGACTATAAAGAAAGCTGAGCATTAAAGAATTAATGCTTTTAAAATGTGGTGTTGGAGAAGACTCTTGATAGTCCCTTGGACAGCAAGGCAATCAAATGAGTCTATCCTAAAGGAAATCAACCCTGAAGATTCATTGGAAGGACTTAGGCTGAAGCTGAAGTTCCAAAACTTAGGCCTTCTGATGCAAAAAAAGCCAATTCATTGTAAAAGACCCTGATACTGGAAATGATTGAAGGCAGGAGGAGAATTGGAAGACAGATGATGAGATGGTTGGATGATATCACTGACTCACTGGACATGAGTTTGAGCACACTCTGGGAGATGGTGAACCACAGGGAAGCCTGGTGTGCTGCAGACCATGGGGTTGCAAAGAGTTGGACATGACTGAGCAACTGAACAACAACAACAATGTTTTATTTAGTGTGTATTAATAGTGTACTGTTTCTATGAGTAAATGTGACTTCTAACAAAAATGTAAATTTATATTACACTTAAATAGAATATCCTTTAATTATAACCACAAGAATAGGTTAGTTATGTTGAAAATTTTCCCATAAACATGTTGGATTTGACCTGATATAGCTCACAAACATTTATCAGTTTTAATATTTCTCACAAATGGAGATATTCAGGACTTATCTTCTAGAAGCCTGTTGAAAATATTTAGGTTGAAGTTTTCTGTGGTCCCCAAATGCCTATAAGTAAGTCATTAATAATAAATTATGCATGCTTTCGTTCCAATCCATTTTCTCTGATCTGTGGAACTGACCTCTGAAAAGATATATACCATTGCCAAAACAATGTCTGATTCACAAGGGCAGGGGCCTTCTTTGTGGATTATTTAGACAAAGAATAGCGCTCAAATCAAATGTCCTATTCTGAAATGTCCCATCAAGTGAGAACAGAGAAGCCTTTGGACGCTGATTTACTAATATTATTTCACATTGTTTGGGGAAAATAAGTTCCATATTTTATAAAGTGAGCAAACAAATAATTATGGAAATGAATTGGTGCTGTCATTTGTTTTGGGATCAGTATTGTTTGGTTGTGTACTGAGAAGTCACATATATTCAAGAGGTTTGGGACTAAGAATTAGTTTTGCTTCAGAACAGCTCTATTGGGCAAATATAAAATAAGTAACATTATTGCTACACAATTAAATTCTTTTTGTAGATGCTGTATGAATAAACACTAGCTGGCATTTTGCTTCCATAGAATGCATGCAGCTTTGTTACGGATGAGTAAAAAGGGATAAGCTAAGGAAAGAGATATAATGGTAGATATAGATCAAATAGAATATAATAAAAATTCTATTAAACCAGCTCTCATATGCTTAGGGGTATATGGAAAAATATCTTAAATAGCATTTTCTTAAAAATAAACTGCTTTAATGTAGAGCCATAATTCTTCAAAGAGCTACTGTTCTTTAATTCAAAGAATATATTTTCAACCTCTTTTATTCAGTATAAGCCTATTCATTGCATTGATGTAAGACACATTTAATGCCTCATATAGCATATAAAGTATGTAACAAGCATCATTATTAATTCTTAAGGGCAATTATATACTTATACCAATAACTTTCAATAGAATAATAATGATACACTTGTACTAATATAATTAAGGGCTATTCTAAAGCAAAACTAAATACCCCAGGCATATACCTATTTCTGAATCTGGCATGTGATTGTAAATAAAATGCTATCATGAAATCAACAAAATCTCAAAAGCTAAAAAAAATATTGATAGGATATAAAGACAAAAGGAAGAAAAAAGAAGAAACAAAGATGCATAGTGGAAGGTAATTATAGCCAGATGGAAAAGGAAATGGGAAAAATTTAACAGAAACTGTTCTTTTAGAAACACTATTTTGGGGGCAGAAATTTCAATTATTGTTTTTCAGAAAAAGATATATAATGTACCTTTACTTTCAAAGTCAAATGCTAATAACAAGGAAGTTCCTAATTAAAAGTAAGAAAGTAAACTAGTAATTCATTTTGAGTGTGCTTGTTCGTTTTATCAGATTAAATCAGCATTTTAAAATAAATGCTGATTAACATTTGGATTGATCTCCAAATTTTTACAACATATTAAAATTCTTAACTTTAATATTGATGTTAATAGAAGATATACAATATGAAAGTTTTCTTTGCAAGTTTTGTGTCTGGTACTGAAGTAGAGTGCAGCATAAAATTAATCTACACTTGGAATGCTTTTCTAAAGTTTCTGTGCTAATTTAAGCAGTATGATTTGATTGTTGAAAACCTGGTCTTTGTAATCAGGAAAATCTACCTTTAATTCTGAGTTCTCTCATATATCAGCTATGTGACCTTGGGAAAATTATTTAATCTATTTGAATCTCAGTTTAGTTATCTAAAGAAATGGTAATACCTTGAAGAGTTTTTGTAACTAGTAAATCAGATGCTCTAAACAAAATGTTTAACACTATGACTGGCATAAGCAGCACTCAACAGTGACTATCATTTATTAATATGAGATGAGTCAAAGTGAGCAAGTATAAATAGCATTGTTGTTTTCGGCACTAAGTTGTGTCTGACTGTTTTGTGATCCCATGCAGTGTAGCCTTCCAGGCTCCTCTGTCCATGGGGTTCTCCAAGAAAGAATACTGGAGTGGGTTGCCATTTCCTTCTGCAACAAAAAGCATTTAGTTTTAACTTTTTCATTAGAAATTTACCTGCTAGTTCTCTGAGTGAGATTGTATGATTTAGCTTGATCAATTAATTATTTTTAAAGTTTAATTAATGACCAGATCTACTTGATTGAGTAAAATACTCTGTTGATATTATTTGATTTGTAATTTGAATATAATATTTAAATCACATTTTTGCAAAATAATATAATTTAAGGCAACTCTGAAAAATCAATGAAAGCCAAAAATGGAAAGAGAAAATTTCATATGTGTGTGTGTATGATTTTTATTTTTGCAAGACCTGATTTCATTACTGTACTAAACTAGAAAAATCAATGCAGCTGACTCCAGGCTCAAATATAATTAAGTAGACTAATCAAGATCTACAAAATTCCCTGGCAGTCCAGTGGTTAAGATTCCGTATTTTCACTGATGAAGCCCCATGGAGTGGCCAATAAAAAAAAAAAAAAAAAAAAAGGACCTAGTTATTGATTTTCAATTCTTACTTTCTAATTTATTTAATTCCATAAAATTTCCCTAAGCACAGATTTCATGATATTTTACTAGTAAATGAGATGCTCTAATCAAAATGTTTAACACTATGATTGGCATAAGCAGCACTCAATAGTGACTATCATTTATTAATATGAGATAAGTCAAAGTGAGCAAGTATAAATAGCATTGTTGTTTTAGTCAATAAGTTGTGTCCTGTATCAAGTTGTGTTGTATCAACATAAAGGTTGATGTTATATTTTGAATTTCATTTAGTTCAAAACATTTGTGATATATATTGCTACTTATTTTTGAACCATGGATTATTTAAAAGTGAATAGTTTAAAATGCTTTTGGAAATTCAGCATTTTTCTTGCTGTTTCTATAGTAATAAGTGTGTTATTGAGAGCACATTTTGTATGATTTATATTTTTTCAATATTAACTTTAATTTATGACACATAATGTGGCCTATCTGTATGACTATTTCACATGATCTTAAAGGAGAATTCTATTACTCTTGAATGGAGCATTCTAAGATTTCAATTAGATCAAATTGACAGATGGTACTTTTCAAGTCATCTATATCTTTACTGAATTTCTTCCTATTTTATCAGAAGTATCCAACTATAATAATGAATTGGTCTATTTCTTGTAGTTTTATCAGTTTTTGTTTCATGCGTTTTTATGATCTCTTCTAAAATGTATTAGGACTATATCTTAGACAATTGGATAATTGATGTATCATTGTGAAATACGTTTCTTTCTCTGATAATTTTGTTTGTCAATTAGTTTCTTCTGAAATTACTATTGCTAATTTGACTTTATTTTGATTAGTGTTAGCAAGATAAACCTTTATCCATTTTCTAACTTTTGTCATAACTAAAACTTTAAAAGTGAATTTATTGTACATATTAACTATTTTCAAAACTACACTTCAACAGTCTTTGTCTTTCAATTACTGTATTTATGCAATTCACATTTAAAGATAATTACTGATATATGATATAGTTGGATTGATATCTATCCTATAAGTGACTTGTCCTATTCATTACAATTGATTTTTTAAAATACTTATACTCACACTTCCAATTTTAATTGGTATTTTAAATGATTCCGTTTTGCCTCTTCTACTGTATCAATTATATATATATATGTATATATCATATGCATATATGATACACATATATATGTAATATATATATATATAATATATATATATTACAAAACTTCGTGGTTTTCCTAGAGTTTTCAATACATATTTTGAACTAATCTATCAGTTGAGTTTAGTTCAGTCGCTCAGTCGTGTCTGACTGTTTGTGACTCCATGAACTGCAGCACACCAGGCCTCCCTGTCCATCACCAAGTCCTGGAGTCCACCCAAACCCATGTCCATCGAGTCAGTGATGCCATCCAACCACCTCATCCTCTGTCGTCCCCTTCTCCTCCTGCCCTCAATCTTTCCCAGCATCAGGGTATTTTCAAATGAGTTAGCTCTTCACATCGGGTGGCCAAAATACTGGAGTTTCAGCTTCAATATCAGCCCTTCCAATGAACACCCAGGACTGATCTCCTTTAGGATGAACTGGTTGGATCTCCTTGCAGTCCAGGGGACTCTCAAGAGTCTTCTCCAACATCCCACTTCAAAAACATCAATTCTTCTGAATTTAGAAAGATGGTAACAATAAACCTGTATACAAGACAGCAAAAGAGACACTGATGTATAGAACAGTCTTTTGGACTCTGTGGGAGAGGGAGAGGGTGGGATGATTTGGGAGAATGGCATTGAAACATGTATAATATCATATATGAAACAAGTCGCCAGTCCAGGTTCGATGCACGTTACTGGATGCTTGGGGCTGGTGCACTGGGACGACCCAGAGGGATGGTATGGGGAGGGAGGAGGGAGGAGGGTTCAGGATGGGGAACCTGTGTATACCTGTGGCGGATTCATGTTGATATATGGCAAAACCAATACAATATTGTGAAGTTAAAAAAATAAAATTAAAAAATATTAAAAAAACAAAACATCAATTCTTCGATGCTCAGCTTTCTTCACAGTCCAACTCTCACATCCATGCATGACTGCTGGGAAAACCATAGCCTTGACTAGACGGACCTTTGTTGGCAAAGTAATGTCTCTACTTTTTAATATGCTGTCTAGGTTGGTCATAACTTTCCTGCCAAGCAGTAAGCGTCTTATAATTTCATGGCTGCAATCACCATCTGCAGTGATTTTGGAGCTCAGAAAAATAAAGTCAGCCACTGTGTCCACTGTTTACCCATTTATTTGCCATGAAGTGATAGGACCAGATGCCATGATCTTAGTTTTCTGATTGTGAAGCTTTAAGCCAATTTCTTCACTCTCCTCTTTCACTTTCATCACGAGGCTCTTTAGTTCTTCTTCACTTTCTCCCATAAGTGTGGTGTCATCTGCATATCTGAAGTTATTGATATTTCTCCCGGCAATCTTGATTCTAGCTTGTGCTTCCTCCAGCCCAGTATTTCTCATGATGAACTTTGCATATAAGTTAAATAAGCAGGGTGACAATATACAGCCTTGATGTACTCCTTTTCCTATTTGGAACCATCTGTTTTTCCATGTCCAGTTCTAAATATTGCTTCCTGACCTGCATACATATCCACTTTCAGTTAACACTATAGTGCTTCAATTTTGGTGCAGTTAGCATAACAGATGGAGAAGGCAGTGGCACCCCACTCCAGTACTCTTGCCTGGAAAATCCCATAGACGGAAGAGCCTGGAAGGCTGCAGTCCATGGGGTCGTTGAGGGTCGGACACGATTGAGCAACTTCACTTTCATGTATTGGAGAAGGAAATGGCAACCCACTCCAGTGTTCTTGCCTGGAGAATCCCAGGGACGGGGGAGCCTGGTGGGGTGCCGTCTATGGGGTTGCATAGAGTCGGACACGACTGAAATGACTTAGCATAGTATATAAACATATTACTTTGATACTATTATTTTAAATAAACATTTTATTTCAGTTGAGTAAGAAAATAGAATGTTTTATTTTGCTTTCATTTATATTTTATCTGACACATTTCATTATTTATATTGAAGTTTCTTATTTATATCATTGCTCTCTGGCTAAAGGACTTCTTTAAACCTTTCTTGTATGGAAGGTGTGCTGTAAATGAACTCCCTGAGTATTTATTTTCCTGACGAAATCTTTATTTCTCTTTCACTTTTGAAGGACAATTTAAACGGATATAGAATTTTTGATTGGTATTTATTATTATTATTTTTACTTTTAACGTTTAAAAATTGTCCTTGACTCTCAAAAATAATTTGTGAAAAATTTATGAAGAGTACCCTGCATATTTCCTATTCTTTATCCTCTATAGGTAAGGTTTTAACTTTTTTCCTACTTTTTGTGAAGATTCACTCTTTGTCTTTAGTTTTCTGTAGTGATATGTTTTGCCAAGTCAGAGGATTTTTATTTTTATTTGTTTCAACTTTAATGTAAATTGCTTCTTTATTTGAGTCTTTTTCCACTCAGTGTTCTTTGAGCTTCCTGTTTCTATGGTTTGGCACTTTTAAATAATTTTAGAGCATTTTCAATCATTATTTCTTCAAAATATTTTTCCTGTATATCTCTTTCTTTTCCTGAGCACTCCAATTTAATGCATGTTATACTCTTTGAAATTGTCCCACAATTCCTGGATATTTTGGCCTTATTTGTACTTGTTGTTGACTCATGGAATTTTAGCTTGATTGAGTTTCTATTGCCCTAGTTTGTGTGTATTAGCTATTCAGTCGTGTCTGACTCTTTGCAACCCCATGGAGTGTAGCCTGCCAGGCTTCTATGGCCATGGGATTCTCCAGGCAAGAATACTGGACTGGATTGCCATTACCTTCTCTGGAGGATCTTCCCAACCCAAGGATCATACCCTGGTCTCCTGCATCATAGGAAGATTGCTTACCATTTGAGCTACACGGATGTCTCTATTGACCTAACTTCAAGCTTACTGATTCTTTTTTCAACTGTTTATTCTACCAATATACCCTGGAGAAGGGAAAGGTTACCAATCTAGTATTCTGGCCTGGAAAATTCCATGGACTGTATAGTCCATGGGATCACAGAGAGTCAGACATGACTGAGGGATTTTCACTTTCAATCTACCAATGGGCCCATCAGAGACATTCTTAAATTTATCCTACATTGATTTTGATGACAATGTTTTTGCTTTATTCTTAGAGTATCTATCACTCTACTTAATTAGAAACTTGTTTATCTATATTTTCTACTTTTTCCATTAGAATCCTTAACATACTTAACATGTTTATTTTAAATTCTCAGTCTGCCAATTCCAAAGTCTCTAAGTCTACTTCTCCTGCCTGTTTTGTTGCTTGAGATTGTGATTTTTTTTTTCTTGCCTTTGGCATTTCTTGCAAAATATTTTTGAATGCTTAACATAGTGTGAATATATTAGTTGTTCAGTTGTGTCCAGGTCTTTTCAACCCCATAGACTGTAGTCCACCAAGCTCCTCTGTCCATGGAATTTTATAGGCAAGAATACTGGAGTGGGTTGTCATTCCCTTCTCCAGGGGACCTTCTTGACCCACGGAACAAACCTGGGTCTTCTGCATTGCAGGGAGATTCTTTACCATCTGAGCCACCAGGAAAGCCCATGGTGCCATGCAATAAAAATTGTGGTAAATTTTATCTTGAAGATTCATGTTAATCTGGCCATAAATTGTGTAGTGTGTAATCTTTATCATTCCTATAGCTGTCAATGGCTTCACATTGCTTTAGTGTTCTTTTTCTGTCTCTACTGTTGTCATATGTCTCCCTACTTTTCCTCAAAGACTACATCTTGCAACTTTTTAAATTTTGACACATTGTTATTATGCTGAAGCCATGTTGATGTGATGGTAAAACATAAGGGAGAAAGATTATTTTATAACCTCAATGTTTCCCAAAATTTTAGAGGATCGATGTCTCAAATAAGAAAAGGAGTATGTCAAGGTTGTATATTGTCACCCTGCTTATTTAGCTTATATGCAGAGTTCATCATGAGAAATGCCAGGCTGGATGAAGCACAAGCTGGAATCAAGATTGCCAGGAGAAATATAAATAACCTCAGATATGTAGATGACACCACACTTATGGCAGAAAGTGAAGAACTAAAGAGCCTCTTGATGAAAGTGAAAGAGGAGAGTGAATAAGTTGACTTAAAGTTCACCATTCAGAAGAGTAGGATGATGGCATCTGGTCCCATCACTTCATGGGAAATAGATGGGGAAACAGTGGAAACAGTGGCTGACTTTATTTCTTTGGGCTACAAAATCACTGCAGATGGTGAATTGTAGCCATGAAATGAAAAGACACTTACTCCTTGGCAGGAAAGTTATGACCAACCTAGCCAGCATATTAAAAAGCAGAGACATTACATTATATTGCCTCATCTAGTCAAGGCTATGTTTTTTCCAGTAGTCATATATGGATATGAGAGCTGGACTATGAAGAAGGCTGAACGCTGAAGAATTGATGCTTTTGAACTGTGGTGTTAGAGAAGACTCTTGAGAGTCCCTTAAACTGCAAGTAGATCCAACCAGTCCATTCTAAAGGAGATCAGTCCTGGGTGTTCATTGGAAGGACTGAGGCTGAAGCTGAAACTCCAATACTTTGGCCTCCTCATGCAAAGAGTTGACTCATTGGAAAAGACTCTGATGCTGGGAGGGATTGGAGACAGGAGGAGAAGGGGGATGACAGAGGATGAGATGGTTGGAGGGCATCACCGACTCAGTGGATGATGAGTTTGAGTAAACTCTGGGAGCTGGTGAGGGACATGGATGCCTAGCATGCTGAAGACACGACTGAGCAACTGAACTGAACTGATGTCTCAGAACTGTGACCTTTGCAGTGTTTTTCCTGTAGTCTAGCTTTTCTTTTCCCCTGTTGCCTACTCCCTTTCGTGTCTTCAGTACTCCAAATTAATTTTCTTTAATCCTTGACCTCTGTTGACCTTGTTTTTTCCTCTTACTTGAAATAGTAAAGGTAAAGGGAACTGGAGTCGGAAGAAATACATTCTTACAGCAGGGATAAATACCTCAGCTGTATCTTTTCCCCAAAAGAGAAAGCCTATGTTATATAGAATACTTTGATTATATTTGTTTTTCTTCCTTTCTGGAGACATGAGACCATCTTTCTCAGTTTTTCACCTGAGAATTTTCATGTTGATATAGCCTAAAAAAATGCGGGAGCCTCACAAAATTGTAATCTCTAGGAATTTGTACTCTTATGTTAGTCTACAATTAGCCTCCAGCAACTTACCAAAATTACTGTATAAGTGTTTATACTAGTGTTTGATACTAGCAGTTTTTGTTCTAAGTGAACAGATTGTGGTTATGTCTTTCTGGATAAGTTTGTCTCTTTGGATTTGGAAGTGATGGCTTGCATTTTCTGGGGACTTTTTTTTTTTCAATCTACTGCCAAGCCTTAGGGCTTCCCAGGTGGCTCAGTGGTAAAGAATCTGCCTGCCAATGCAGGAGATGAGGGTTTGATCCCTGGGCCATGAAGATCCCCTGGAGAAGGAAATGGCAACTTAATACAGTATTCTTGCCTGGAAAATCCCATGGACAGAACTTGGTGGATTACAGTCCATGGGGTCACAAAGAGTTGGACACGACTGAGCATGCATGGTTGAACGTCACTTCATAATTCTTCTCCATGATGTAGAAAACAATAAAATGATTTAATTATTGAATAAGCATTAAGTTAGACAAGGATGCATATCAAAGAGAATGCACCAAAAATGTTGCAAAGACAGAAATAAATGTCAATTTTTTATATAGCTAGACAGAAAAAGAACATTATATATTATTAATTGTTTTAGCCAAAAGAAAACTAAAAATCCGCTTAAGTTACAAATTAGAGTAGGCAGCTAGGTTCAGTTTCCACAAAGACAGAAAGACCTGGCCCATATCTTTATGTTCACATTTTAAAGAGCCTCTAAAAATAAATTTCTGTAATGTAAAATAGCTGATAATCATTTAACTTTTAAACAGTTTTACATCTCAAAAATAAAAAGATAAATGCTTTAAAATTTTAAGTTGTTTTCAGTCAGTTCAATTCAGTCACTCAGTCGTGTCTGACTCTTTGCAACCTCATGGACTGCAGCATGCCAGGCTTTTCTGTCCATTGCCAACTCCAGAAGCTTGCTCAAACTCCTGTCCATTGAGTCAGTGATGCCATCCAACCATCTCATTTTCTGTTGTCCCCATCTCCTCCTGCCTTCAATCTTTCCCAGCATCAGGGTATTTTTTAAGGAGTCAGTTCCTCACATCAGGTGGCCAAAGTATTGGAGTTTCAGCTTCAACATCAGTCCTTCCAATGAATATTCAAGACTGATTTCCTTTAGGATGCTTTGGCACTCAGCTTTCTTTATAGTCCAACTCTCACATCCATATATGACTACTGGAAAAGTGCTTTTAAGAAATGCTTTTAAGAAAATCGTTTAATAAACTACTACTTAAGTCCTTTTAAGAAATGCTAAACATGTTTTTAATATATGATTTAAATTATGTTTTTAAGAAAATAGGGAGAATGGGTTTTCAGTTTTTTGCAACAGAGAAAATTTAAACTTTTAAGATTAACATTTATACATTTACAATTCTAGCTTGAAAACTGAGCTTTCAATGGTTCTAAAGAAAGTTAGCAATTTAAATCTTTTTCAGCTTTTTTGTTTTATAAGAATGGGAGTAATGACTTCCAGTCTCTTTACTTGTTTGGACTGAAACCAAAACTTCTTAATATGCAGTTTTAAACAATCTGAATCTATCTTCAAATATAATTTACCAATATGTGTAGTATAAGGTGGGCTTCCCAGGTGGCACTAGTGGTAAAGATCCTGCCTGCCAATGCAAGAGATATAAGAGACCTAGGTTCGAACCCTGGGTCAGGAAGATCCCCTGGAGGAGGGCATGGCAACCCACTCTAGTATTCTTGCCTGGAGAATCCCATGGACAGAGGAGCCTGTCTCTGTGTTCTTTGTATTCATGGAGTCGCAGAGTCAGACGTGACTGAAGTGACTTGGCATACATGTACATAGTGTAAGGAATTTAAAACACTGTATATCCAATTCTTTCCTCCCTTTTTGTGCTTTTTTTCTCATATAATTTATTTTTATATATGTTAGTAGCAAAAGATATTTTTCTATTTTTGTTATTTATCTTTAAGCATAATTAAAATAACAAATTATTTAATTTTACTTTTATTTAATCCATTTCGTCATCTTAATTATAATCTGTTGATATAAATTTATGATTTTAGTATATTTGTTCCTCTTGAATGTATATCTTTGCTAACATTTGTAGTAGATGATACTGTGAATAGTGACTTTTAAATGTTATTTATCTAAGAATATTTTTATTTCTTCACATTTGAAGGATACTTTCAAAAAGTCTAAAGCTCTGTAGTGAAAACATACATATATACACATTTTAAAGGTATACTCCATATTTTTCATATTTATGTGTTTTTGACAACAGCTGTGCTATGTTTCTTTCCTGTGTTCCTTTAAATCTTTTAGGTAGGAAGTTAGTCATGAGCAACAAGGGGTGGCCTAGCTGAAATGGATACAAGCTTATCTCTAAAATCCATCCCAGACACATTCAGGAAAGCTCACAGATATGCTACAAAGATAACCACAGAGAGTTTTCCAACTTCTGCACATGTGTCCGAGGCACGCAGTGGATACAAAATAACTACAGGAGCTCCTCCAAGTAAGTTTTGGCAGCTAGGAGCCCATTAAGGGTTCATAAATATTCTATATCTGATTATAACAGAATGAATTATGAGAAGATATAAATAAACACAGCCTGTTGTTACATAACTTGCAATTGTAAATTGGCCTTGAGCATATGTCCATTTGCATTCGCTTTCTTTGATTGGTGATGCATACAAACCCTATTTTTGCACAGGGCACAACCAAAAGGGGGATACTCAAAGTATAAAAAGGCAAGCCAAGAAGGAAAGACAGGACTCCTTTGGGGTCATTCTGGTCTCATGTCTTGGGAGTGTCTGTCTAATAAAAGATCTGTCTGCTTGAGCTGAATGGAGCTGTAACTTGTAAGTTGTTTTAAATCCTTTAGTCCATGACTCCAAAGTTTTGTTGTGAAGAGATAAGAACTGAGGAAGAGAAATAAACTGACCTGACACTGGTGAATTCCTTTTTTTTTTTCCTTCTGGCTACTTGCTGTAGGAAGCAAGTACAAGAGAGAAAAAGAAGACCCCAGGAAAGGCATGCAGAAACATTAACAATCTTGCTGACAAGATACTTCAAGACTTATGATTCTTAGATTAAGTCCAGAGGGAACAACAACAACAACAACAACAACAAAAAACATCTTGAAAGCAGGATGTGTGCCTGGAGGTGGAAAGCTATCATCAGAATGTTCCATGACCTGGTATCTCTGAGTCAAATGTTTTTCATATCTGGAGCTTTGTTATTTAGAAAGCAACCTAAATCATTAGTAAAAGGAAATCTTTCTTAGTTAATCTTTATGTTACATTCCTAGCCTATCTTAACAGCCTTATGGCTCCACATGCTTCTCAGAGCACATTCTCCCTTGCAGGTACTCCCATGCTTGAAAACATATAATAAAGCTGACTTGATCAGTTTGGGTGCCTTCACCTTGGAGTGGTGTTGATCTCCTGATCCTGGCTTTAAATTGTTGTGTCTTTCTCATTCTTTCACCATATTGCACTTTTGGGAAATCCTGGCTTGTTGAGCCAGACTCGACCCTTGCAATATATTACTTGTCTTAATCTTGAAATTTTTGAAAACAAGTTTATGTGCTTGTTTATAAACTCATACTGTTTAACATTCTCTAAGCTTATTGTATTTTATTTTTAATTGTTATTTTATTTTTAATTTAAATTTATTTTAATTGGAGGCTAATTACTTTACAATATTGTATTGGTTTTGCCATACATCAACATGAGTCCGTGACAAGTGTGCACATGTTCTCCATCCTGAACCCCCCACCCACCCTCTCTGTACCATCCCTCTGGGTCATCCCAGTGCACCAGCCCCAAGCATCCTGTATCATGTATAGAACCTGGACTGGCGATTCATTTCTTATATGATATTATACATGTTTCAATGACATACTCCCAAATCATCCACCCTAGCCCTCTCCCACAGAGTCCAAAAGACTGTTCTATATATCTGTGTCTCTTTTGCTGTCTCGCATACAGGGTTATCATTACCATCTTTCTAAATTCCATATGTATGCATTAGTATGCTGTATTGGTGTTTTTCTTTCTGGCTTACTTCACTCTGTATAATAGGCTCCAGTTTCATCCACCTCATTAGAACTGATTCAAATGTATTCTTTTTAATGGCTGAGTAATACTCCATTGTGTATATGTACCAAGGCTTTCTTTATCCATTCATCTGCTGATGGACATCTTGGTTGCCTCCATGTCCTGGCTATTATAAACAGTGCTGTGATGAGCATTGGGGTACATGTGTCTCTTTCAATTCTGGTTTCCTCAGGGTGTATGCCCAGCAGTGGGATTGCTGGGTCATAAAGCAGTTCTATTTCTAGTTTTTTAAGGAACCTCCACACTGTTCTCCATAGTGGCTGTACTAGTTTGCATTCCTACCAACAGTGTAATAAGGTTTCCTTTTCTCCACACCCTCTCCAGCATTTATTGCGTGTAGATTTTTGGATCATAGCCATTCTGACTGGCCTGAAATGGTACCTCATTGTGCTTTTGATTTGCACTTCTCTTATGATGAGTCATGTTGAGCATCTTTTCATGTTTGTTATCCATCTGTATGTCTTCTTTGGAGAAATGTCTATTTAGTTCTTTGGCCCATTTTTTGATTGGGTCGTTTATTTTTCTGGAATTGAGCTGCAGGTGTTGCTTGTATATTTTTGAGATTAGTTGTTTGTCAGTCTCTTCATTTGCTATTATTTTCTCCCATTCTGAAGGCTGTTTTTTCACCTTGCTTTTAGTTTACTTTGTTGTGCAGAAGCTTTTAAGTTTAATTAGGTCCCATTTGTTTATTTTTGCTTTTATTTCCAATATTCTGGGAGATGGGTCATAGAGGATCCTGCTCTGATGTATGTCGGAGAGTGTTTTGCCTATGTTCTCCTCCAGGAGTTTTATAGTTTCTGGTCTTATGTTTAGATCTTTAATCCATTTTGAGTTTATTTTTGTGTATGGTGTTAGAAAGTGTTCTAGTTTCATTCTTTTACAAATGGTTGACAAGTTTTCCCAGCACCACTTGTTAAAGAGATTGTCTTTAATCCATTGTATATTCTTGCCTCCTTTGTCAAAGATAAGGTGTCCATAGGTGTGTGGGTTTATCTTGGGGCTTTCTATTTTGTTCCATTGATCTATATTTCTGTCTTTGTGCCTGTACTACACTGCCTTGATGACTGTAGCTCTGTAGTAAAGCCTGAAGTCAGGCAGGTTGATTCCTCCAGTTCCATTCTTCTTTCTCAAGATTTCTTTGGCTATTTGAGTTTTTTTTTTTTTTTTTTTTTTTGTATTTCCATAAAATTGTGAAATTATTTGTTCTAGCTCTGTGAAAAATACCTTTGACAGCTTGATAGGGATTGCATTGAATCTATAGATTGCTTTGGGTAGTATACTCATTTTCACTATATTGATTCTTCCAATCCATGAACATGGTATATTTCTCCATCTATTAGTGTCCTCTTTGATTTTTTTTACCAGTGTTTTGTAGTTTTCTATATATAGGTCTTTAGTTTCTTTAGGAAGATATATTCCTAAGTATTTTATTCTTTTTCATTGCAATGGTGAATGTAATTGTTTCCTTAATTTCTCTTTCTATTTTCTCATTATTAGTGTATAGGAATGCAAGGGATTTCTGTGTGTTGATTTTATATCCTGCAACTTTACTGTATTCAATGATTAGCTCTAGTAATTTTGTGGTGGAGTCTTTAGGGTTTTCTATGTAGAGGACCATGTCATCTGCAAACAGTGAGAGTTTTACTTCTTCTTTTCCAGTTTGGATTCCTTTTATTTCTTTTTCTGCTCTGATTGCTGTGGCCAAAACTTCCAAAACTATGTTGAATAATAATGGTGAAAGTGGGCACCCTTGTCCTCTTCCTGACTTTAGGGGAAATGCTTTCAATTTTTCTCCATTGAGGATAATGTTTGCTGTGTGTTTGTCATACATAGCTTTTATTATGTTGAGGTAGTTCCTTCTATTCCTGCTTTCTGGAGAGTTTTTATCATAAAAGAATGTTGAATTTTGTCAAAGGTTTTCTTTGCATCTATTGAGATAATCATATGGCTTTTATTTTTCAATTTGTTAATGTGGTGTATTACATTGATTGATTTGCAGATATTGAAGATTCCTTGCATCCCTGGTATAAAGCCCACTTGGTCATGGTGTATGATCTTTTCAATGTGGTGTTGGATTCTGATTGCTAGAATTTAGTTAAGGATTTTTGCATCTATGTTCATCAGTGATATTGGCCTATAGTTTTCTTGTTTTGTGGCATCTTTTTCAGGTTTTGATATTAGGGTGAATGTGGCCTCATAGAATGAGTTTGGAAGTTTACCTTCCTCTGCAATTTTCTGGAAGAATTTGAGTAGGATAGGTGTTAGCTCTTCTCTAAATTTTTGATAGAATTCAGCTGTGAAGCTGTCTGGACCTGGGCTTTTGTTTGCTGGAAGATTTCTGATTACAGTTTCAATTTCTATGCTTGTGATGGGTCTGTTAAGATTTTCTATTTCTTCCTAGTTCAGTTTTGGAAAGTTGTACTTTTTTAAGAATTTGTCCATTTCTTCCAAGTTGTCCATTTTATTGACATAAAATTGCTGATAGTTGTCTCTTATGATCCTTTGTACTTCTGTGTTGTCTGTTGTGATCTCTGCATTTTCATTTCTAATTTTATTGATTTGATTTTTCTCCCTTTGTTTCTTGATGAGTCTGGCTAATGGTTTGTCAATTTTATTTATCCTTTCAAAGAACCAGCTTTTGGCTGTGTTGATTTTTGCTATGGTCTCTTTTGTTTCTTTTGTATTTATTTCTGCCCTAATTTTTAAGATTTCTTTCCTTCTACTAACCTTGGGGTTCTTCATTTCTTCCATTTCTAGTTGCTTTAGGTGTAGAGATATGGTTATTTATTTGACTCTTTTCTTGTTTCTTGATGTAAGCCTGTATTGCTATGAACTTTCCCCTTAGCACTGCTTTTACAGTGTCCCATAGGTTTTTGGATTGTTGTGTTTTCATTTTCATTCATTTCTATGCAGATTTTGATTTCCTTTTTGATTTCTTCTGTGATTTTTTGGTTATTCAGCAGCGTGTTGCTCAGCCTCCATATGTTGGAGTTTTTAATAGTTTTTCTCCTGTAATTGAGATCTAATCTTACTGCACTGTGGTCAGAAAAGATGCTTGGAATGATTTCAATTTTTCTGAATTTACCAAGGCTCGACTTATGGCACAGGATGTGATCTATCCTGGAGAAGGTTCCATGTGTGCTTGAGAAAAAGGTGGAATTCATTGTTTTGGGGTGAAATGTCCTATAGATAGCAATTAGGTCTAAGTGGTCTTTTGTATCATTTAAAGTTTGTTTTTCCTTGTTAATTTTCTGTTTAGTTGATCTATCCATAGGTGTGAGTGGGGTATTAAAGTCTCCTACTATTATTGTGTTATTGTTAATTTCACCTTTCATACTTGTTAGCATATGTTTTACATATTACAGTACTCCTATGTTGGGTGTATATATAGTTATAATTGTTATATCTTCTTTTTGGATTGATCCTTTGATCATTATGTAGTGTCCTTCTTTGTCTCTTTTCATAGCCTTTGTTTGAAAGTCTATTTCATCTGATATGAGTATTGCTACTCCTGCTTTCTTTTGGTCTCTATTTCCATGCACTATCTTTTTCCAGCCCTTCACTTTCAGTCTGTATGTGTCCCTTGTTTTGAGGTGGGTCTCTTGTAGACAACATACATATGGGTCTTGTTTTTTTGTTTTAATTTTTTAATATAAATTCATTTAATCTGAGCCTAATTACTTTATAATATTTTATTGGTTTTGTCATACATCAACATGAATCTGCCACAGCTATACACGTGTTCCCCATCCTGAACCCCCCTCCCACCCCCTCCCCTTACCAGCCTTCTGGGTCATGTCAGTGCACCAGCCCCAAGCATCCTGTATCCTGCATTGAACCTGGACTGGCAATTCATGTCATATATGATATTATAAATTTTTCAATGCCATTCTCCCAAATCATCCCATCCTCACCCTCTCCCACAGAGTCCAAAAGACTGTTCTATACATCAGAGTCTGTTTTGTTCTCTCACATACAGGGTTATTGTTACCATCTTTCTAAATTAAATATATATGTGTTACTGTATTGGTGTTTTTCTTTCTGGATTACTTCACTCTGTATAATAGCCTCCAGTTTCATCCACCTCATTAGAACTGATTCAAATGTATTCTTTTTAACAGCTGAATAATACTCTATTGTGTATATGTACCACAGCTTTCTTATCCATTCATCTGCTGTTGGGGTCTTGTTTTTGTATCCAATTTGGTTGGGGCATTCAACCCAACCAAATTACCTTATGTTTAAGGTAATTATTGATAAATATGATCCCGTTGACATTTACTTTATTATTTTGGGTTCAAGTTTATACACTTTTTTGTGTTTCCTGTCTAGATAACATCCTTTGGCATTTGTTGGAGAGCTGGTTTGGTGGTGCTGAATTCTCTCAGCTTTTGCTTGTCTGTAAAGCTTTTGATTTCACCTTAATATTTGAATGAGGTCCTTGCTGGGTACAGTAACATGGGCTGTGGGTTATTTTATTTCATCACTTTAAGTATGTCTTGCCATTCTCTCCTGGCCTGAAGAGTTTCTCTTGAAAGATCAGCTGTTATCCTTATGGGAATCCCCTTGTGTGTTATTTGTTGTTTTTCCCTTGCTGCTTTTATTATTTGTTCTTTGTGTTTGATTTTTGTTAATTTGATTAATATGTGTCTTGGGGTGTTTTGCCTTGGGTTTATTCTGTTTGGGATTTTCTGGGTTTCTTGGACTTGGGTGATTATTTCCTTCCCCATTTAGGAAGTTTTCAACTATTATCTCCTTAAGTATTTTTTCATGGTCTTTCTTTTTGTCCTCTTCTTCTGGGATTCCTATGATTCGAATGTTGGGGTGTTTAATATTGTCCTGGAGGTCTCTGAGATTGTCCTCATTTCTTTTAATTAGTTTTTCTTTTTTCCTCTCTGATTCATTTATTTCTACCATTCTATCTTCTACTTCACTAATCCTATCTTCTGCCTCCCTTATTCTACTCTTTGTTCCCATTTTGATCTCATTTATTGCATTATTCATTATATATTGACTCTTTCTTATTTCTTCTAGGTTCTTGTTAAACCTTTCTTGCATCTTCTCAATCCTTTTCTCCAGGCTATTTATCTGTGTTTCCATTTTGATTTCAAGATTTTGGATCACTCTCACTATTCGGAATTCTTTATCAGGTAGATTCCCTATCTGTTCCTCTTTTGCTTGGTTTGGTGGGCATTTATCCTGTTCCTTTACCTGCTGGGTATTCCTCTGTCTCTTCATCTTGTTTATATTGTTGAATTTGCGGTGGCCTTTCTGTATTCTGGGAGTTTGTGGAGTTCTCTTTATTGTGGAGTTTCCTCACTGTGGGTGAGGTTGTACAGGAGGCTTGTCAAGGTTTCTTGGTTAGGGAAGCTTGTGTAGTTGTTCTGGTGGGTGGAGCTGGATTTCTTCTCTCTGGAGTGCAATGAAGTGTCCAGTAATGAGTTATGAGATGCTAATGGGTTTGTAGTAACTTTGGGCAGCCTCAGGGCTCTGCTCCTGTGTTGCTGGAGAATTTGCATGATATGTCTTGCTCTGGATCTTGTTGGCCCTTGGGTGATGCTTGGTTTCAGTGTAGGTATGGAGGCATTTGATGAGCTCCTGTCAATTAATGTTTCCTGGAGTCAGGAGTTCTCTGGTGGTCTCAGAATTTGGAGTTAAGCCTCCTGCTTTTGGTTTTCAGTCTTATTTTTACAGTAGTCTCAAGATTTCTCCTTCAATACAGCACCTTTTATAAAATATCTAGGTTAAAGATGAAAAGTTTCTCCACAGTGAGGAACACCCAGAGAGGTTCACAGAGTTACATGGAGAAGAGAAAAGGGAGGAGGGAGTTAGAGGTGACCCAAATGAGATGAGGTGGAATCAAAAGAGGAGAGAGCAAGCTAGCCAGTAATCACTTCCTTATGTGCACTTGACAGTCTGGACCACTCAGAGATGTTCACAGAGTTATACAGAGAAGAGAAGAGGGAGAAAGGAGACAGAGGTGTCCAGGAGGATAAAAGGGGGGAATCAAAAGAAGAGAGACAGATGCAGCCAGTAATTAGTTCCCTAAATGTTCTCCACCATCTGGAACACACATAGATTCAGAGAGTTGGGTAGAGAAGAGAAGGGGGAGGGAGGAGACAGAGGCGACCTGGTGGAGAAAAAGGAGAGTCCAAAGGGGGAGAGAGCAGTCAAGCCAGTAATCTGGCTCCCAAGTAAAAATTGGTACTGAAGATTGGGTTCTTAAAGGTACAAAATTGATAACAAGTACCAGAAAGCAAAGATTAAAAATCTAGAATAGAGGTTGGATTTTCAAAAATATAATATTAAAGAAAGGAAGAAAAAAAAATTCACAAAATTATATATACATATATATATGAAGTTTGCTTTAAAAAATAGGGTATATTTTTGCAAAGTAATAGCATGTTATAAAAATGAAAATTAAAGGAGTAATAGAGGACTTAAAATTTAAAAAATAAGAATGATCATTAAAATAGTAAAAATATATCTAGGACTTTCTCTGGTGTGGTTGGCATTGTGGGGTCAGTTCATTTTTGGATAGTTCCTTGGTCTGGCTTATATTTCTCAAGATCTATAGGCCCCTTCCTATGTAGTCGGTACTAACTACAGGGTTTTAATGTATTGCATCTGTCACTTCCAAGACGGTTCCCTCTGTTTTAGCTTCTTCTGTTTGCTGGTCTCTTCAGTGTCTGATTTCTGCCCTGACACAAGGGGGCAGTGGTGCACACTTTTTTAGGCTCACTTGTTCAGTTGCACTGTGGGGAGGGAGGGACGCTGCAAACAAGTAACACTGGCATGTGCTTGCAGTCTCAGCCACATGGGGCCTGTCCCCACTCACGGGGCATGTGCCCTCCCTGCCCACACTGCTCAGACTCTAGGTTGCTCCTCCAGAACCGTCCAAGGCCGGCCCTGGGCTGCATGCATCTCCCAGGTCTAAGCCACTCAGGTTCAGGCACTTGGGTAGTCCTCAAAGGAGCAGACTTGGTTGGGCCTGCATTCTGTGCCCTTCCCAGATCCAAGCAGCTCAGGTGACCAGGTGTTTGGCAAGTGCAGTCACTGTGAATTATTGCCTCTCCAATCCCTGCTGCTCAGTTTTCTGGGTGTATAACCAGCACACCTTCTCAGGCGGATATTGACTGTCCAGAACCCCAAGAAGTCTTAGTTAGCAAAAAAGCCTGCTTTCAGTTTGGTAAATAATGTCTCTCTGGGGCTGCAATTGCCCCATTCTGGCTCTGGCTGCTTGTCACTGGAGGGGGATGGTCAGAAGCCAGCTAGTTCTGTTAAGTCCTTTGTTCTGTGTACAGGCCTGGCAGTGTCTTAAGTTAGGGCTTTTCACGTGGTAGCTATTCCACAGTCTGGTTTGCTAGCCGAAGTTAGTTCACTCAGATTACCCTCGGGGCATTCAGGCCCAGTCCTTACTCTAAGCAATGCAGCCCGCGTCTCCCTGCCCAACCCCTGCTTGCTAGTGGTGGGTGCAGGCATCTGGGCTGCTTCTCCGCTCAGGGAGTTACCATTGGGCTCATAATCTGTGGGTTTTAATTATTTATTTATTTTTCCTCCCTGTTATTTTGCCCTCTGTGCTTCCAAGGCTCACCACAGACTCAGCAGTGAGAGTGTTTCCTGGTGTTTGGAAACTTCTCTCTTTTAAGACTCCCTTCCCAGGACAGAGCTCCATCCCTACCTCTTTTGTCTCTTTTTTTGTCTTTTATATTTTTTCCTACATCCTTTCGAAGACAGTGAGCTCCTATTCTGGGTGCCTGATGTCTTCTGCTGACATTCAGAAGTTTTTTTGTGGAATTTACTCAGCGTTTAAATGTTCTTTTGATGAACTTGTGGGGGGAGAAAGTGGTCCCCCTGTCCTATTCCTCTACCATCTTAGGACCGCCCCCCTCCCCAGTTTATTGTATTTTAAGTTTTGAGTTCTGTCATTAATTTGGCAAAATCCTGGTCATTATTTCTTCAGTTATTTCTTCTTTGCTATTTTCCTTTTTACCCATTTGAGTTCTCTTCTCGACTGTACATATTTTGGAATGTTTGAGATTTTTCTATAACTCTCTAATGCAGTAGCATATTTTCCCACTTTCTTTCTGTCTTGATTTGAGTTATTTTAATTAACTTAACTTCAAGTTTACCTATTCTTTCCTTGGTTATGTTCAAGTTATCAGTGAGCTTGTTGAAAGCATTCTAATCTTTCATATTATCCACTTTTATCATCAGAGACAAGCATGTTCATTATGCTTATTTAAAATCTTTTGTGTGAGACAATGTCAATATTTTTGGCATATCTGAGGCTTCTTTTAATAATTGTGTCACTTAATACCTACATCTCTATCACTGACCTGCAAGTAGGTTTATCAGTACCATCTTCCTAGATTCCATAAATATGCATTAATATGTGATGTTTGTTTTTCTCTTTCTGACTTCCTTCACTCTGCAGACAGTGAGAACAGACTTGTGGACAGAGTGAGAGGACAGAGAAGGTGGGATAAATATAGAGAGGAGCATTGTATATATATATATATATATATATATATATATATATATATATATATATATATATATTCAAATATAAAATAGATAGGAAGTTGGGATTTGCTGAATGAGACAAGGAGCTTAAACTTGATGCTCTGTGGCAACCTAGAGGGATGGATCAAATGGGATGGGATATGATGGGATGGGGTGAGAGGTGGCCATATATTGGCATTTCAGCTTCAACATCAGTACTTCCAATGAACATTCAGGACTGCTCTCCTTTAGGATGGACTGATTGGATCTCCTTGCAGTCCAAGGGACTCATAAGAGTCTTCTCCAACCCCATGGTTCAAAAGCATCAATTCTTCAGTGCTCAGCTTTCTTTATATTCCAACTCTCACATCCATACATGACTACTGGAAAAACCATAGCCTTGATTAGAGTGACCTTTGTTCACAAAGTAAAGTCTCTGCTTTTGAATATGCTGTAGGTTCGTCATAACTTTTCTTCGAAGGAGTAAGCATATTTTAATTTCATGGCTGCAAGTCACCATCTGAGGTGATTTTGGAGCCCAAAGAAATAAAGCCATCCACTGTTTCCCCATCTATTTGCCATGAAGTGATGGGACCAGATGCCATGATTTTAGTTTTCTGAATGCTGAGCTTTAAGCCAAGTTTTTCACTCTCCTCTTTCTCTTTAATCAAGAGGTTCTTTAGTTCTTTTTCACTTTCTGCCATAACAGTGGTGTTATCTGCATATCTGAGGTTACTGATATTGCTCCTGGCAATCCTGATTCTAGCTTGTGCTTTCTCCAGCCCAGTGTTTCTCATGATGTACTCTGCATATAAGTTAAATAAGCAGGGTGACAATATAACAGCCTCGACGTACTCCTTTCCCTATTTAGAACCAGTCTGTTGTTCCATGCTCAGTTCTATCTGGTGCTTCCTGACCTGCATACAGATTTCTCAAGAGGAACGTCAGGTGGTCTAGTATTTCCATCTATTTAAGAATTTTCAACAGTGTGTGGTGATCCACAGTCATAGACTTTGGCATAGTCAATAAAGCAGAAATAGATGTTTTTTTTTCCTGGAACTCTCTTGCTTTGCTGATAATCCAGTGGATGTTGGCAATTTGATCTCTTGTTCCTCTGCCTTTTCTAAAGTCAGCTTCAACATCTGGAAGTTCATGGTTCATGTACTGTTGAAGCCTGGCTTGGAGAATGTTGAGCACTACTTTACTAGTGTTTGAAAATGAAAGTGAAAGTCACTCAGTCTTTTCCGACTCTTTGTGACCCCATGGACTATACAGTCTGTTGAATTCTCCAGGCCAGAATACTGGAGTGTGTAGCCATTCCCTTCTCCATTTGAGGTGAGTGCAATTGTATAATAATTTGAGCATTCTTTAACATTGCCTTCCTTTGGGATTGGAATGAAAACTGACCTTTTCCAGTTCTGTGGCCACTGATGAGTTTTCCAAATTTGTAGGCATAAGGAGTGCAGCACTTTCACAGCATCGTCTTGTAGGATTTGAAATAGCTCAACTGGAATTACATCACCTCCACTAACTTTGTTTGTAGTGATGCAACCCTAAAGCCCACTTGACTTCACATTCCAGGATATTTGGCTCCAAGTGAGTGATCACACCATTGTGATTATCTGGGTCATGAAGATCTTTTTTGTATTGTTACTCTGTATATATTTGCTACCTCTTTTTAGTATCTTCTGCTTCTGTTAAAACCATACCATTTCTGTCTTTTATTGAGCTCATCTTTGCATGAAATGTTCCCTTGGTATCTCTAATTTTGTTGAAGAGACCTCTAGTCTCCCATTCTATTGTTTTCCTCTATTTCTTTTCACTGATCACTGAGGAAGGCTTTCTTATCTCTCCTTGCTGTTCTTTGGAACTCTGGATTCAAATGGGTATGCTGCTGCTGCTGCTAAGTCGCTTCAGTCGTGTCTGACTCTGTGCGACCCCATAGATGGCAGCACACTAGGCTCCGCCGTTCGTGGGATTCTCTAGGCAGGAACAATGGAGTGGGTTGCCATTTCCTTCTCCAATGCACGGAAGTGAAAAGTGAAAGTGAAGTTGCTCAGTCATTTCCGACTCTTCGCGACCCCATGGACTGCAGCCTACCAGGCTCCTCCATTCATGGGATTTTCCAGGCAAGAGTAGTGGAGTGGATCGCCATTGCTTTCTCTGTCAAATGGTTATAGCTTTCCTTTTTTCTTTTGCTTTTCACTTCTCTTCTTTTCACTGCTATTTGTAAGGCCTCTTCAGACTGCTGTTTTGATTTTTTTGCCTTTCTTTTTCTTGTGGATGGTTTTAATCCCTGTCTCCTATACAATATCACAAAACACCGTCCGTAGTTTATCAGGCACTCTGTCTGTCAGATCTAATCCTTTGAATCTATTTCTCACTTCCACGGTATAATCATATGGGGTTTGATTTAAGTCGTACCTGAATAGTCTAGTGGTTTTCCCTTCTTTATTTAATTTAAGTCTGAATTTCACATGATATGAACCAGAGTCAGCTCCCAGTCTTGTTTTTGCTGACTGTACAGAGCTTCTCTATCTTTTGCTGCAAAGAATATAATCAGTGTGATTTTGGTGTTGACCATCTGGTGATGTCCATGTGTAGAATCTTCTCTTGTGTTGTCAGAAGAGGGTGTTTGCTGTGATCAGTGCATACTTTGTTAAGAGAATAAGTAGTACTGAGGTTATTTTCTCAATGTCTTCTATTATCCTAGGTTTGAGTCTTCATTTTTCTCTGTGCCCTAGGAAGAGTCTGTCTCTTATAGCTCTCCAAGCTGTATTCACTCTTATTTTTCTCAATACTTGTTAGTTTCTTAACACTTGATAGCATCAGATCAGATCAGTTGCTCAGTCCTGTCCGATTCTTTGCGATGCCATGAATCACAGCACATCAGGCCTCCCTGTCCATCACCAACTCCCAGAGTTCAAACAGACTCACGTCCATCGAGTCAGTGATGCCATCCAGCCATCTCATCCTCTGTCGTCCCCTTCTCCTCCTGCCCCAAATCCCTCCCAGCATCAGAGTCTTTTCCAATGAGTCAACTCTTCACATGAGGTGGCCAAAGTACTGGAGTTTCAGCTTTAGCATCATTCCTTCCAAAGAAATCCCAGGGCTGATCTCCTTCAGAATGGACTGGTTGGATCTGCTTGCAGTCCAAGGGATTCTCAGGAGTCTTCTACAACACCACAGTTCAAAGACATCAATTCTTTGGTGCTCAGCCTTCTTCACAATCCAACTCTCACATCCATACATGTCCACAGGAAAACCCATGGCCTTGATTAGACGAACCTTTGTTGGCAAAGTAATGTCTGTGCTTTTGAATATGCTATCTAAGTTGGTCATAAATTTCCTTCCAAGAAGTAAGTGTCTTTTAATTTCATGGCTGCAGTCATCATCTGCAGTGATTTTGGAGCCCCCCAAAATAAAGTCTGACACTGTATCAACTGTTTCCCCATCTATTTGCCATGAAATGATGGGACTGGATGCCATGATCTTCGTTTTCTGAATGTTGAGCTTTAAGCCAACTTTTTCACTTTCCACTTTCATTTTCATCAAGAGGCTTTCTAGTTCCTCTTCACTTTCTGCCATAAGGGTGGTGTCATTTGCATATCTGAGGTTATTGGTATTTCTCCCAGAAATCTTGATTCCAGCTTGTGTTTCTCCCAGTCCAGTGTTTCTCATGATGTACACTGCATATAAGTTAAATAAGCAGGGTGACAATATACAGCCTTGATGTACTCCTTTTCCTATTTGGAACCAGTCTGTTCTTCGATGTCCAGTTCTAACTATTGCTTCCTGACCTGCACACCAATTTCTCAAGAGGCAGATCAGGTGGCCTGGTATTCCCATCTCTTTCAGAATTTTCCACAGTTTATTGTGATCCACACAGTCAAAGGCTTTGGAATAGTCAATAAAGCAGAAATAGATGTTTTTGGAACTCTCTTGCTTTTTCCATGATCCAGCAGATATTGGCAATTTGTTCTCTGGTTCCTCTGCCATTTCTAAAACCAGCTTGAACATCAGGAAGTTCATGGTTAATGTATTGCTGAAGCCTGGCTTGGAGAATTTTGAGAATTACTCTACTAGCATGTGAGATGAGTGCAATTGTGCGGTAGTTTGAGCATTCTTTGGCATTGCCTTTCTTTGGAATTGGAATGAAAACAGTCCTTTTCCAGTCTTGTGTGGCCACTGCTGAGTTTTCCAAATTTGCTGGCATATTGAGTGCAGCACTTTCACAGCATCATCTTTCAGGATTTGGAATAGCTCAACTGGAATTATGATGTGATCAATGACCTAGAGCCAGACATCTTGGAATGTGAAGTCAAATGGGCCTTAGAAAGCATCACTATGAACAAAGCTAGTGGAGGTGATGGAATTCCAGTGGAGCTATTCCAAATCCTAAAAGATGATGCTGTGAAAGTGCTGCACTCAATATGCCAGCAAATTTGGAAAACTCAGCAGTGGCCACAAGATTGGAAAAGTTAAGTTTTCATTACAATCCCAAAGAAATGCAATGCCAAAGAATGCTCAAACTACCAAACAATTGCACTCATCTCACACGCTAGTAAAGTAATGCTCAAAATTCTCCAAGACAGGCTTCAGCAATATGTGAACCGTGAACTTCCTGATGTTCAAGCTGGTTTTAGAAAAGGCAGAGGAACCAGAGATCAAATTGCCAACATCCGCTGAATCATGGCAAAAGCAAGAGAGTTCCAGAAAAACATCTATTTCTGCTTTATTGACTATGCCAAAGCCTTTGACTGTGTAGATCACAATAAACTATGAAAAATTCTGAAAGAGATGGGAACACCAGACCACCTGATCTGCCTCTTGAGAAATCTGTATGCAGGTCAGGAAGCAACAGTTAGAACTGGTCATGGAACAACAGACTGGTTCCAAATAGGAAAAGGAGTACGTCAAGGCTACATATTGTCACCATGTTTATTTAACTTATATGCAGAGTACATCATGAGAAAGGCTGGACTGGAAGAAATACAAGTTGGAATCAAGATTGCTGGGAGAAATATCAATAACCTCAGATATGCAGATGACACCACCCTTATGGCAGAAAGTGAAGAGGGGCTAAAAAGCCTCTTGATGAAAGTGAAGTGGAGAGTGAAAAGGTTGGCTTAAAGCTCAACATTCAGAAAATGAAGATCATGGCATCTGGTCCCATCACTACATGGGAAATAGATGGAGAAACAGTGGAAACAGTGTCAGACTTTATTTTTCTGGGCTCCAAAATCACTGCAGATGGTGACTGCAGCCATGAAATTAAAAGACGCTTACTCCTTGGAAGGAAAGTTATGACCAACCTAGATAGCATATTCAAAAGCAGAGACATTACTTTACCAACAAAGGTTCACCTAGTCAAGGCTATGGTCTTTCCTGTGGTCATGTATGGATGTGAGAGCTGGACTGTGAAGAAGGCTGAGCGCCCAAGAATTGATGCTTTTGAACTGTGGTGTTGGAGAAGACTCTTGAGAGTCCCTTGGACTGCAAGAAGATCCAACCAGTCCATTCTGAAGACCAATCCTGGAATTTCTTTGGAAGAAATGATGCTAAAGCTGAAACTCCAGTATTTTGGCCACCTCATGTGAAGAGTTGACTCATTGGAGAAGACTCTGATGCTGGGAGGAATTGAGGGCAGGAGGAGAAGGGGACGACAGAGGATGAGATGGCTGGATGGCATCACTGACTTGATGGGTGTGAGTTTGAGTGACCTCCGGGAGCTGGTGATGGACAGGGAGGCCTGGCGTGCTGCGGTTCATGGGGTCGGAAAGAGTCGGACACGCCTGAGCGACTGATCTGATTTGATCTGATCTGAACTGGAATTCCAAAACCTCCACTAGCTTTGCTCGTAGTGATGCTTTCTAAGGCCCACTTGATTTCACATTCCAGGATGTCTGGCTCTAGGTCAGTGATCACATCATCGTGATTATCTGGGTCGTGAAGATCTTTTTTGTACCATTCTTCTGTTTATTCTTGCCACCTCTTCTTAATATCTTCTGCCTCTGCTAGGTCCATTCCATTTCTCTCCTTTATCGAGCCCATCTTTGCATGAAATCTTCCTTTGGTATCTCTGATTTTCTTGAAGAGATCCCTAGTCTTTTCCATTCTGTTGTTTTCCTCTATTTCTTTGCATTGATCACTGAAGAAGGCTTTCTTATCTCTTCTTGCTATTCTTTGGAACTCTGCATTCAGATGTTTATATCTTTCCTTTTCTCCTTTGCTTTTTGCTTCTCTTCTTTTCACAGCAATTTGTAAGGCCTCGCCAGAAAGTCATTTTGATTTTTGGATTTCTTTTCCATGGTGATGGTCTTGATCCCTGTCTCCTGTACAATGTCACGAACCTCATTCCATACTTCATCAGGAACTCTATCTATCAGATCTAGGCCCTTAAATCTATTTCTCACTTCCACTGTATAATCATAAGAGATTTGATTTAGGTCATACCTGAATGGTCTAGTGCGTTTCCCTACTTTCTTCAATTTCAGTCTGAATTTGGCAATAAGGAGTTCATGGTCTGAGCCACAGTCAGCTCCTGGTCTTGTTTTTGCTGAGTGTATAGAGCTTCTCCATCTTTGGCTGCAAAGAATATAATCAATCTGATTTTGGTGTTGACCATCTGGTGATGTCCATGTGTAGAGTCTTCTCTTATGTTGTTGGAAGAGGGTGTTTGTTATGACTAGTGCATTTTCTTGGCAAAACTCTGTTAGTCTTTGCCCTGCTTCATTCTGTATTCCAAGGCCAAATTTGCCTGTTACTCCAGGTGTTTCTTGACTTCCTACTTTTGAATTCCAGTCCCCTATAATGAAAAGGACACCGTTTTTGAGTCTTAGTTCTAAAAGGTCTTGTAGGTCTTCATAGAACCGTTCAACTTCAGCTTCTTCAGCGCTAGTGGTTGGGGCATAGACATGGATTACTGTGACATTGAATGGTTTGCCTCAGAAACGAACAGAGATCATTCTGTCGTTTTTGAGATTGCATCCAAGTACTGCATTTCGGACTCTTTTGTTGACCATGATGGCCACTCCATTTCTTCTGAAGGATTCCTGCCTGCAGTAGTAGATATAATGGTCCTCTGAGTTAAATTCACCCATTCCAGTCCATTTGAGTTCACTGATTCCTAGTATGTCAACATTCTCTCTGGTGATCTCTTGTTTGACCACTTCCAATTTGCCTTGATTCATGGACTTGACATTCCAGGTTAATATGCAATATTGCTCTTTACAGCATCGAACCTTGCATCTATCATCCGTCACATCCACAGCTGGGTATTCTTTTTGCTTGGCTCCATTCCTTCATTCTTTCTGGCGTTATTTCTCCACTGATCTCCAGTAGCATATCGGGCACCTACTCACCTGGGGAGTTCCTCTTTCAGTATCCTATCATTTTGCCTTTTCATACTGTTCATGGGGTTCTCAAGGCAAGAATACTAAAGTGGTTTGCCATTCCCTTCTCCAGTGGACCACATCCTGCCATATCTCTCCACCATGACCCGCCCATCTTGGATTGCCCCACAGGCATGGCTTAGTTTCATTGAGTTAGACAAGGTGTGGTTCTAGTGTGATTAGATTGACTAGTTTTCTGTGAGTATGCTTTCAGTGTGTCTGCCCTCTGATGGCCTCTTGCAACACCTACCTTCTTACTTGGGTTTCTCTTACCTTGGGTGTGGGGTATCTCTTCACGGCTGCTCCAGCAAAGCACAGCCATTACTCCTTACCTGGGACGAGGGGTCTTTCCTCACCGCCGCCCTTCCTGACCTTCAACGTGGGATAGCTCCTCTAGGCCCTTCTGCGCTGGTGCAGCCATGGCTCCTTGGACGTGGGGTTGGTCCTCCCGGCCTCTGCCCCTGGCCTCAGGCGTGGGGTTGCTCCTCATGGCTGCCGCCCTTGGCCTCGGGCTTGGGGCATGGGGTATCTCCTCCGGGCTGCCGCCCCTGACCTCGGATGCTGGGTAACTCCTCTCATCGCCGCCCCTGACCTTGGACGCAGGTAACTCCTCTTGGCTGTTCCTGTGCCATCGCAGTCTGATACACTTGGCTGCTGCCCCTGACCTTGGACATGGGGGTAACTCCTCTTGGCTGCCACCCTTGGGGCACGGGGTCTTACTGGCTTTTGCCCCTGACCTTGGACATGGGGTGGCTCATCTCGGCTGCACTTTTGCATGCCCGCCGCAACTGCCTGCGCTTTTGCGTGCCCGCCACAGCTTCCTGCACTTTCCTTGATAGCATAGGGAGTAAAAAGAGGACATAATCTGATGTGGTGATTGAGCCTTAGTTTTAGATATGTACTAAAATGTTACTAATACTGGGGAACATATAATTTTCATAAGTGCTTCTTTTTATCTTCAATCTGTAGTGTGGGGCCAATTATGCAGTATTACCCTCAACCAGATGTAAGGCTATTTTTTTTTCCCTTGTACCTTATGCACCATTGAATTAAGGTGACTTTTTATTGTTTCTTCAATATAAAGTATTTATTTCTTTGGGGAGATAGTTATGTGAGTTGTGCAAAATTGTGTCAATTTATTTTCCTCCTCACAAGTCCATGGTCAAGAGAAACATTTCTCAGTGTTGTCCACAATATTTTTTATGAGTTCTTAATGGGTTCATGAAGAAAAAGCTGCAAAACAGGGTGAAAGCTCCCTATATATGTAAACTTTGGGGAATTCACACTCTCAACTAACATACATTCAGCCTTTAGCGGTTTATTACAAAAATTGACTATAGTATTATAATTGAGTATAGTGGTATAAATAATTGAATATGATATTATTAAAAATAATAATGTTATTATTTTTAGTTTTCTGTTGCATTCAGTAAAATCAGTTCCTCTAAACAAATTCTCAGATTGTATTTTTCCTGAATGTTCCATATTTCGTGTTTTTTTGGTGCCCTATCACCTCAGTTCTCTGATGGGTTCAATAAGTCATTAATTTGTAGGTTATACAAGTTTTTCTTGCTATAAAGATGATAGCAACATTCTTCCCAGCTCTATTTATCTCTAAGCTTAAACCAGAGGTCTGAATCATGTACATTTGATAATAACATTACATTTTCAATATTTTTTCATTTATTTTTTAATCTTAGGAAAATTGCTATGCAATGTTGTAATGGTTTTGGCCATACAACAATGAAAATCAACCCTAATTATAAATATATTGCCTCCATCTTGAGCCTCCCTGCCATCCACTCAGAGCACTCCTCCAGATCATCACAAAGTGCCTGTATGGGTTCCCTGTATTATATAGCTACTTCTCACCAGACATCAATTTTACACATGGTAGTGTATATGTATCAATGCTACTTTCTCCACTTGTCCCAATCTCTCCTTCCCCCAAAGTGTCTAAAAGTATATTCTCAATATCTGAATCTCCATTCCTTCCCTGCAAATAGATTCAATACCAGTTTTTTACATTCCATATATGTGTATTAATATAAGATATTTGTTTTTCTCTTTCTGATTTATTTCACTCTGTAAGTCAATTATAGGTTCATCCATCTCACTGGAAATGACTCAAATTGATTCTTTTTAGGACTTCCCTGGTGCCTCAGATAGTAAAGAATCTGTCTACAATGCAGTACACCCAGGTTTGATCTCTGGGTTGAGAAGATCCCCTGGAGAAAGAAATGGCAACCCACTCCAGTGTTCTTGCCTGGAGAATCCCATGGACAGGGGGGTATGGTTGACTACAGTCCAGGTGTTGCAAAGAGTTGGATACAACTGAGTGACTAAAATACACACAGTTCTTTTTAATGGCTGGATAATATTCCATTGCATATATGTAGCACAGCTTCTTTTTCTACTCATCTGTTGATGGACATCTAGGTTCCTTCCATGTCCTTGCTGTTGATGGACAACTAGGTTGCTTCAGTGTCCTCGCTATTGTAAATAGAGATACAATGAACATTGGGGTAGATGAGTCTTTTTCATTTATGGTTTTCTCAGAGTATATGCAGAGTAGTGGGATTATTGGGTTATATAGTAATTTTATTTCTAACGTTTTAAGAAATCTCCTTATGGTTCTCCATAGTGGCTATATCAATTTACATTCCCACCAACAGTGCAAGAGGTTTCATTTTCCCCACATCAAATCCAGAATCAATTGTTTGTGGATTTTTTGATGATGGCCATTCTGACTGGTGAGAGATGATACAGCATTATCGTTTTGATTTGCATTTTTCTAATATTTAGTGACCATCTGGTGATGTCCATGTGGAGAGACTTCTCTTGTGTTGTTGGAAGAGGGTGTTTGCTATGACCAGTGCATTTTATTGGCAAAACTCGATTAGTCTTTGCCCTGCTTCATTCCGTATTCCAAGGCCAAATTTGCCTGTTACTCCAGGTGTTTCTTGACTTCCTACTTTTGCATTCCAGTCCCCTGTAATGAAAAGGACATCTTTTTTGGGTGTTAGTTCTAAAAGGTCTTGTAGGTCTTCAAGAAACGTTCAACTTCACCTTCTTCAGCGTTATTGGTTGGGACATAGACTTGGATTACTGTGATATTGAATGGTTTGCCTTGGAAACAGAGATCATTCTGTCATTTTTGAGACTGCATCCAAGTACTGCATTATGGACTCTTTTGTTGACCATGATGGCTACTCCATTTCTTCTGAGGGATTCCTGCCCAGAGTAGTAGATATAATGGTCATCTGAGTTAAATTCACCCATTCCAGTCCTTTTCAGTTCGCTGATTCCTAGAATGCTGAAACTCACTCTTGCTATCTCTTGTTTGACCACTTCCAAAGATGGAGAAGCTCTATACAGTCAACAGAAAGAAGACTGGGAGCTGACTGTGGCTCAGATCATGAACTCCTTATTACCAAATTCAGACTTAAATAGAAGAAAGTAGGGAGAACCACTAGACCATTCAGGTATGACTTAAATCAAATCCCTCATGATTATACAGTGGAAGTGAGAAATAGATTTAAGGGCCTAGATCTGATAGACAGAGTGCCTGATGAAGTATGGAATAAGATTCGTTGCATTGTATAGGAGACAGGGATAAAGACTATCCCCATGGAAAAGAAATGCAAAAAAGCAAAAGGGCTGTCTGGGGTGGCCTTACAAATAGCTGTGAAAAGAAGAAAAGTGAAAAGCAAAGGAGAAAAGGAAAGATATAAGCATCTGAATGCAAAGTTCCAAAGAATAGCAATAAGAGATAAGAAAGCCTTCCTCAGTGATCAATGTAAAGAAATAGAGGAAAACAACAGAATGGGAAAGTCTAGAGATCTCTTCAAGAAAATTAGAGATACCAAGGGAATATTTCATGCAAAGATGGGCTCGATAAAGGACAGAAATGGTATGGACCTAACAGAAGCAGAAGATACTAAGAACAGATGGCAAGAATACACAGAAGAACTGTTCAAAAAAGATCTTCCCAATCCAGATAATAACGATGATGTGATCACTGACCTAGAGCCAGACATCCTGCAATGTAAAGTCAAGGCCTTAGAAAACATCAGGAAGAACAAAGCTAGTGGAGGTGATGGAATTCCAGTTGAGCCATTGCAAATCCTGAAAGATGATGCTGTGAAAGTGCTGCAGTCAATATGCCAGCAGATTTGGAAAACTCAGCGGTGGCCACAGGACTGGAAAAGTCAGTTTTCATTCCAATCCCAAAGAAAGACAATGCCAAAGAATGGTCAAACTACCACACAATTGCAGTCATCTCACATGCTAATAATGTAATGCTCAAAATTCTCCAAGCCAGGCTTCAGCAATACTTGAACTGTGAACTTCCAGATGTACAAGATGGTTTTAGAAAAGGCAGAGGAACCAGAGATCAAATTGCCAACACCTGCTAGATTCTAGAAAAAGCAAGAAAGTTCCAGAAAAACATCTGTTTCTGCTTTATTGACTATGCCAAAAGCTTTGACTGTGTGAACCACAATAAACTGTGGAAAATTCTGAAAGAGATGGGAATACCAGACCACCTGACCTGCCTCTTGAGAAATCTGTATGCAGGTCAGGAAGCAACAGAACTGGACATGGAACAACAGACTGTTCCAAATAGGAAAAGGAGTACATCAAGGCTGTATATTGTCACCCTGCTTATTTAAATTATATTCAGAATACATCATGAGAAACGCTAGACTGGAGGAAGCACAAGCTGGAATCAAGATTGCCGGGAGAAATATCAATAACCTCAGATATGCAGATGACACCACCCTTATGGCAGAAAGTAAAGAGGAACTAATAAGCCTCTTGATGAAAGTGAAAGTGGAGAGTGAAAAATTTGGCTTAAAGCTGAACATTCAGAAAACGAAGATCATGGCATCCAGTCCCATCATTTCATGGGAAATAGATGGGGAAACAGTGGAAACAGTGGAAACAGTGTCAGACTTTATTTTATTGGGCTGCAAAATCACTGCACATGGTGATTCCAGCCATGAAATTAAAAGATGCTTACTCCTTGGAAGGAAAGTTATGACCAACCTAGATAGCATATTCAAAAGCAGAGACATTACTATGCCAACAAAGGTCCATCTAGCCAAGGCTATGGTTTTTCCTGTGGTCATGTATGGATGTGAGAGTTGGATTGTGAAGAAGGCTGAGCGCCGAAGAATTGATGCTTTTGAACTGTGGTGCTGGAGAAGACTCTTGAGAGTCCCTTGGACTGCAAGGATATCCAACCAGTCCATTCTGAAGGAGATCAGCCCTGGGATTCCTTTGGAAGGAATGATGCTAAAGCTGAAACTCCAGTTCTTTGGCCACCTCATGAGAAGAGTTGACTCATTGGAGAAGACTCTGATGCTGGGAGGGATTAGGGGCAGGAGGACAAGGGGATGACAGAGGATGAGCTGGCTGGATGGCATCACTGACTCGATGGACGTGAGTCTGAGTGATCTCCGGGAGTTGGTGATGGACAGGGAGGCCTGACGTGCTGTGATTCATGTGGTCGAAAGAGTCACACACGACTGAGTGACTGAACTGAACTGAACTGAATATTTAGTGAATATTACTCACTAAATTTCACATGAATTCTACTTCGTGGGAAATAGATGGGGAAACAGTGGAAACAGTGTCAGACTTTATTTTTTGGGGCTCCAAAATCACTGCAGATGGTGACTGCAGCCGTGAAATTAAAAGACACTTACTCCTTGGAAGGAAAGTTATGACCAACCTAGATAGCATATTCAAGAGCAGAGACATTACTTTGCCAACAAAGGTCCGTCTAGTGAAGGCTATGGTTTTTCCAGTGGTCATGTCTAGATGTGAGAGTTGGACTGTGAAGAAAGCTGGGCACCAAAGAATTGATGCCTTTGAACTGTGGTGTTGGAGAACACTCTTGAGAGTCCCTTGAACTGCAAGGAGGTCCAACCAGTCCATTCTGAAGGAGATCAGCCCTGGGATTTCTTTGGAAGGAATGATGCTAAAGCTGAAACTCCAGTATTTTGTCCACATCATGCAAAGAGTTGACTCATTGGAAAAGACTCTGATGCTGGCAGATATTGGGGGAAAAAGGAGAAGCGGACGACAGAGGATGAGATGGCTGGATGGCAGCAGTGACTCGATAGATGTGTCTGAGTGAACTCCGGGAGTTGGTGATGGACAGGGAGGCCTGGGTGCTGTGATTCATGGGATTGCAAAGAGTTGCACACGACTGAGCAACTGAACTGAACTGAACTGGTTATTTAATGATGTTGAACATCTTTTCTGGAGAAGGCAATGGCACCACACTCCAATACTCTTGCCTGGAAAATCCCATGGACGGATGAGCCTGGTAGGCTGTAATCCATGATGTCGCTAAGAGTCGGACATGACTGAGCGACTTCACTTTCACTTTTCACTTTCATGCATTGGAGAAGGAAATGACAACCCACTCCAGTGTTCTTGCCTGGAGAATCGCAGGGACAGAGGAGCCTGGTGGGAGCCTGTCTATGAGGTCGCACAGAGTTGGACCCGAGTGAAGTGATTTAGCAGCAGCAACATCTTTTCATGTGTTTATTGGCCATCTGTGTGTCTTCTTTGGCAAAGTGTCTATTTATATCTTTTGCCAATTTTTTGATTGTGCTCTTAATCTGATATGAGCTATATGAGCTGTTTACATATTTTGAAGATTAATATTTTGTCAGCTTCATTTGCAATTATTTTCTCCCATTTGATGGTTGTCTTTTCTTCTTTTTATTTTTTCCTTTGTTGTACAAAATCTTTTAAGTTTCATTAGGTCCCATTTTTTTATTTATTTTTTTTACTTCCAATACTCTATGAGGAGAATCAAAGAGGATCTTGTTTTGATATGTCAGACTGTACTGCATATATTTACTCTAAGAGCTTTATATTTTTTTATCTTACACCTCAGTATTTGATCCACTTTGAATTTGTGTGTGTGTGTGTGTGTATAGTATTAGGAAGTATTGTAGTTTAATTCTTTTGCATGTATCTGTTCAATTTAACCAGCACCAATTATTGAAGAGTTAGTCTTGTTTCCTTTTTATATTCTTGCCTCCTTTGTCAAACTAAAGGTGCCAATAGATGGATGGTTTTATCTCTGGGCTTTCTATCTTTTTCCATTGGTCTGTATTTCTACTTTTGTGCCAATTCCATACTTTCTCATTGACTATAGCTTTGTAATATAGTTTGAAGTCAGGGAAAATAATTCCTCCAGCTCCAATTTTGCTTTTCAATATTGATTGGCTATTTGGAGTCTTTAGTGTTTATACACAAATTGTAAAATTTTCTGCTCTTGCTTTGTGAAAGATAACATTAGTAGTTTGATAGAGATCACATTTCATCTACAGATTGCTTTGGGTTCAAGGGTCATGTTCACAATGTTGATTCTCCCAATCCCAGAACATGGTGTATCTCTCCATTTGTTTCTGTAATCTTTGACTTCTTTCAACAGTGTCTTTTAGTCATTTTGCATACAGATCTTTTGTCGCTTTAGGCAGGTTTTTTCCTAGGTATTTTATTATTATTATTTTTTTGCAATGATGAATGAAATTGTTTCTTTAATTTCTCTTTTGATTTTTCATTGTTAGTATATATAAATCCAAGAGATTTCTATGCATTAATCTTATATCCTACAACTTTATTCATTGATTATCCTTAGTAATTTTCTGGTGGCATCTTTAGGATTCTTTATGTATAGTATCATGTCATCTGAAAACAGTGAGAGTTTTACTTCTTTTCCAATCTGGTTTCTTTTTATTTCTTTTTCCTCTTCTTTCAGAACTATGTTGAAAAAATAGTGGCAAGAATGCACATCCTTGCCTTATTCCAGATCTTAAAGGAAATGCTTTCAATTTTCCACCATTGAGGACAATGTTTTCCTATGGGTTTGCTGTATATTCGGTCTGTTATGTTGACGTAGGTTCCTTACGTCAACAAGTAAAACAAGGTACTCTTACTTTCTGGAGATTTTTATTTATTTTTTTAATCATAAATGAGTGCTGAATTTTGTCGATAGTTTTCTCCACATTTATTGAGATGATAATTTTTTTATATTGCAATTTGTTAATATGGTGCATCACAATGATAGATTTCCATATATTAAAGGATTCTTACACCAATTCAGTTCAGTTCAGTTCCTTATTCATGTCCAGATCTTTGCGAACCCATGAATGGCAGCACACCAGGCCTCCCTGTCCATCACCAACTCCCAGAGTTCACTCAGACTCACGTCCATCAGTTAGTGATGCCATCCAGCCATCTCAACCTCTATTGTCCCCTTTTCCTCCTGCCTCCAATCCCTCCTAGCATCGGAGTCTTTTCCAATGAGTCAACTCTTCGCATGATGTGGCCAAATTATTGGAGTTTCAGCTTTAGCATCATTCCTTCCAAAGAAGACCCAGGGCAGATATCCTTCAGAATGGACTGGTTGGATCTCCTTGCAGTTCAAGGGACTCTCAAGAGTATTCTGCTGCTGCTGCTGCTAAGTCGCTTCAGTTGTGTCCGACTTTGTGCGACCCCATAGACTGGACTATGCAGCCCACCAGACTCACCCATCCCTGGGATTCTCCAGGCAAGAACACTGGAGTGGGTTGCCATTTCCTTCTCCATTACATGAAAGTGAAAAGTGAAAGTGAAGTCGCTCAGTCGTGTCCAAATCTTAGCGACCCCATAGACTGCAGTGCATCAGGCTCCTCTGTCCATGGGATTTTCCAGGCAAGAGTACTGGAGTGGGGTGTCATTGCCTTCTCCAAAACACCACAACTCAAAAGCATTAATTCTTCAGTGCTCGGCTTTCTTCACAGTCCAACTCTCGCATTCATATGTCACCACTGGAAAAACCATAGCCTTGACTAGATGGACCTTTGTTGACAAAGTAATGTCTCTGTTTTTCAATATGCTATTTAGGTTGGTCATAACTTTCCTTCCAAGGAGTAAGCATCTTTTAATTTGATGGCTGCAGTCACCATCTGCAGTGATTTTGGAGCCCAGAAAAATAAAGTCTGAGACTGTTTCCACTGTTTCCCCATCTATTTCCCATGAAGTGATGGGACCAGATGCCATGATCTTCATTTTCTGAATGTTGAGCTTTAAGCCAACTTTTTCACTCTCCGCTTTCACTTTAATCAAGAGGCTTTTTAGTTCCTCTTCACTTTCTGCCATAAGGGTGGTGTCATTTGCATATCTGAGGTTATTGATATTTCTCCCAGTAATCTTGATTCCAACTTGTTTTTCTTCCAGTCCATTGTTTCTCATGATGTACTCTGCATATAAATTAAATAAGCAGGGTGGCAATATACAGCCTTGATGTACTCCTTTTCCTATTTGGAACCAGTCTGTTGTTCCATGACCAGTTCTAACTGTTGCTTCCTGACATGCATAAAGATTTCTAAAGAGGCAGATCAGGTGGTCTGGTATTCCCATCTCTTTCAGAATTTTCCAGTTTATTGTGATCCACACAGTCAAAGGCTTTGGCATAGTCAATAAAGCAGAAATAGATGTTTTTCTGGAACTCTCTTGCTTTTTCCATGATCCAGCGGGTATTGGCAATTTGATCTCTGGTTCCTCTGCCTTTTCTAAAATTAGCTTGAACATCTGGAAGTTCACGGTTCATGTATTGCTGAAGCCTGGCTTGGAGAATTTTGAGCATTACTTTACTAGCGTGTGAGATGAGTGTAATTGTGCCGTAGTTTGAGCATTCTTTGGCATTGTCTTTCTTTGGGATTGGAATGAAAACTGCCCTTTCCCAGTCCTGTGCCTACTGCTGAGTTTTCCAAATTTGCTGGCATATTGAGTGCAGCACTTTCACAGCATCATCTTTCAGGATTTGGAATAGCTCCACTGGAATTCCATCACCTCCACTAGCTTTGTTCGTAGTGATGGTTTCTAAAGCCCACTTGACTTCACATTCCAGGATGTCTAGCTCTAGGTCAGTGATCATACCAACGTGATTATCTGAGTCATGAAGATCTTTTTTGTACAGTTCTGTGTATTTTTGCCACCCCTTCTTAATATCTTCTGCTTCTGTTAGGCCCATACCATGTCTGGTATGGGCCTAACCATACCTCCTTTATCGAGCCCATCTTTGCATGAAATGTTCCTTTGGTATCTCTAATTTTCTTGAAGATATCTCTAGTCTTTCCCATTCTGTTGTTTCCCTCTAATTCTTTGCATTGATCACTGAGGAAGTCTTTCTTATCTCTTCTTGGTATTCTTTGGAACTCTGCCTTCACATGCTTATATCTTTTATTTTCTCCTTTGGGTTTTGCTTCTCTTCTTTTCAAAGCTATTTGTAAGGCCTCCCCAGACAGCCATTTTGCTTTTTTTGCATTTTTTTTTTTCATGGGGATGGTCTTGATCCCTGTCTCCTGTACAATGTCACAAACCTCAGTTCATAGTTCATCACGCACTCCATATATCAGATCTCGTCCCTTAAATCTATTTCTCACTTCCACTGTATAATCATCAGGGATTTTATTTATGTCATACCTGAATGGTCTAGCGGTTTTCCCTACTTTCTTTAATTTCTGTCTGAATTTGGCCATAAATATTTCATGATCTGAGCCACAGTCATCTCCTGGTCTTGTTTTTGCTGACTGTATAAAGCTTCTTCATCTTTGGCTGCAAAGAATATAATCAGTCTGATTTCGGTGTTGACCATCTGGTGATGTCCATGTATAGAGTCTTCTCTTGTGTTGTTGGAAGAGGGTGTTTGCTATGACCAGTGTGCTCTCTTGGCCAAATTCTATTAACCTTTGTCCTGCTTCATTCTGTATTCCAAGGCCAAATTTGCCTGTTACTCCAGGTATTTCTTGAGTTCCTACTTTTGCATTCCAGCCCCATATAATGAAAAGGGCATCGTTTTTCCGTGTTAGTTTTTAAAGGTCTTGGAGGTCTTCATAGAACCATTCAACCTCAGCTTCTTCAGCATTACTGGTTGGGGCATAGACTTGGATTACTGTGACAATGAATGGTTTACCTTGGAAACAAACAGAGATCATTCTGTCGTTTTTGAGATTGCATCCAAGTTCTGCATTTTGAACTCTTTTGTTGACAATGATGGCTACCCCATTTCTTCTAAGAAATTCCTCTCTGCAGTAGTAGATATAATGGTCTTCTGAGTTAAATTCACCCGTTCCAGTCCATTTTAGTTTGCTGATTCCTAGAATGTCAATGTTTACTCTTGCCATCTCCTATTTGACCACTTACCATTTGCCTTGGTTCATGGACCTGACATTCCAGGTTCTTATGCAATATTGTTCTTTACAGCATCAGACCATACTTCTATTACCAGTCACATCCACAACTGTGTATTGTTTTTGCTTTGGCTCCATCCCTTCATTCTTTCTGGAGTTATTTCTTCACTGATGTCCAGTGGAGAAATTGGTCACCTACCGAACTGGGGAGTTCCTCTTTCAGTATCTTTTCATTTTGCCTTTTCATACTGTTCTTGGGGTTCTCAAGGCAAGAATACTGAAGTGGTTTGCCATTCCCTTCTCCAGTGGACCACATTTTGTCAGACATCTCTACCATGACCTGCCCATCTTGGGTGGCTCCACAGGCATGGCTTAGTTTTATTGAGTTAGACAAAGCTGTGGTCTTAGTGTGATTAGATTGACTAGTTTTCTGTGAGTATGGTTTCAGTGTGTCTGCCCTCTGATGCCTTCTTGCAACACCTACCATCTTACTTGGGTATTTCTTACCTTGGACGTGGGATATCTCATCATGGCTGCTCCAGCAAAGCGCAGCCACTGCTCCTTATCTTGGAAGAGAGGTATCTCCTCTCTGCCACCCCTCCTGACCTTGAACGTGGAGTAGCTCCTCTAGGCCCTCCTGTGCCCGTGCAGCCACCGCTCCTTGGACATGAGGTTGCTCTTCTCAGCCGCCGCCCCTGGCCTCAGATGTGCAATAGCTCCTCTTGGCTGCTCCTGTGCTGTAGGGATAAAAGCAAATTGACCACGGTGTATGAACTTTTTGACGTGTTGTTGGATTCTGTTTGCTAAGATTTTGTTGAGGATTTTTGCAAATATGTTCTTCAGTAATGTTGGCCTGTAATTTTTCTTCTTCTTTTTTTTTTTTTTTTTTAACTTTGGCCAGTTTTGGTATTGGGGTGATGGTGGCCTCATAGAATGAGTTTGGGAATTTTTCTTCTCCAATATTCTGGAAGAGTTTGAGCAGAACTAGTGTTGATTATTCTTTAAACTTTTGGTAGAGGTCCTGAAATTTTTTTTATTGGAAAATTTTTGATTACTGTTTTGATTTCCATTCTTGTGATTGGTCATTACATATTTTCTATTTCTTCTTTATCCAATTTTCAAGATTATACTTTTCTAAGAATGTTTCCATTTCTTCAAGTTTTTTCATTTTATTGGTATTTAATTTTTTGTAACAGTTTCTTATGATCCTTTGTATTTCTGTGTTGTCTGTTGCATTTTCTCCTTTTTTATTTCTAATTTTATTGAGTTAAGCCTTCCCCTATTTTACTGATGAGTCCAGCTAATGGTTTTTCATTTTTTTTAGTCTTCTCAAAGAAACAGCCTTTAGTTTTATTGATTTTGTTATTGTCTCCTTTGTTTCTTTTCCATTTTTTTCTGTTGTGAATTTTATGACTTCTTTCTTTATACTAACTTTGTTTTTATTGCTGTTATTCTTCTTGTTCTATTTGATTTAGGTGTAAGGTTAGATTGTGTAGTTGGTCTTTCTCTTGTTTCTTGATATAGACTCATATTGCTGTAAACTTCTCTCATATTACATCCCAGAGGTTTGAGTGGCTTCCCTGGTGGCTCAGATGATAAAGAATCTGCCTGTAATGAGGGAAACCTGGTTTGATCCCTGGATTGGGAAGATCCCCTGGAGAAGGAAATGGCAATTCACTCCAGTATTCTTGCCTAGAGAATCCCCATCGTCAGAGGAACCTGGCGGGCTACAGTACATGGGATCACAAAGAGTAGGACAAGACTGAGCAACTAAGCACACACAAAGGTTTGAGTTGTGCTTTCATTATCATTTGTTTCTACAATTTTTCTATTTCACCTTTGATTTCTCCAGGGATGTCTTGATTATTCAGAAGTGTATTGCTTAGCCTCCATGGGGTTATTTTTTTATATACTTTTTTTTTTCCTCTAGTTGAAATGAAATCTTATAACATTGGTGTCAAAAAATGTTATTTGAAATTATTTAATTTTTCTTTTAATATTACCAAGTTTTAATTGATTAAATCTCAAGATGGCAGAATAGAAGGATATGCACTCATCTTCTCATGTGTGAAATCAAAAATTGCAACTAACCACTGACAGGCGAATGCTGGATTCCACCAAAAAAGATATTCCATGAACAAGGGCAAAGGAGGAGCCCCACCAAGATGGTAGTAGTGGTGAAATTGCATTTAGAATCAAACCCCATACCTGCCAGCGATGTTCAGAGGGCTCAAAAAAGCCTTGTACACAATAGGACCCAGAGAACCCACAGAGTCTGAGCCAGACCTGCCTTTGAGTGTCTTCTGTGGAGGCAGTCAGCAGTGACCTGCTACAGGGTCAGTAGCTGCAGCATAACTGGGAGAGGTGGTGTGTGAACCCCACCATAGAGACACCAAGCAGACAAGCTACAAACTGGAGAACAATTATACCAAAGAAGTTATCAGAATGTTGTGTAATTTCTAGGGCCACAAAAGATTCCCCACATTGGGGATCTGGCAAAGGAACTCAGAACCCTTAGGGAGTTTGACTTTGAAGGCCAGTGGGATTTGACTAAAGAATTTCCAAAGGACTGGGAAAATAGACTCTTGGAGGGCACAAATAAAACCTTGTGCACACCAGAACCCAAGGGAAAGGAGCAGAGACCCCAAAAGAGACTGAGCCAAACTTACCCGTGAATGTCCAGGAGACTCCAGCAGAAGTGTAGGTTGACAGAGGCCTGCAATGGGGTCAGGGGCACAGAGTAAAACAGTACTGGCATAAATCTTTTTGAAGGAGATGGCCATTACTACCATCATCCCTACAAGAGTTTGGTCACAAGCCAAACTACAGGGAGGGAAAACAGCCTCATCAATCACTAAAAATTGGATTAAAGATTTACTGAGCATCAGAGGAAGACCCAGATTCCCACAAAGCCAGTCTGCCCATCAGGAAGATTCCACAAGCCACTTATCCTTATCCACCAGAGGGCAGCCAAAAAGGAAACCACAATTACAAAAAAACTAACCAAACTGTTCACTTGAATCACAGCCTTGTCTAATTCAACAAAACTATGACCATGCTGTGTAGGGCCACCCAAGACAGATGGGTCATGGTGGAGAGTTCTGACAAAAAGTGGCCCACTGGAGAAGGGAATGGCAAACTGCTTCAACATTCTTCCCTTGAGAACACCATGAGCAGAATGAAAAGGCAAAAAGATATGACACTGAAAGATGAACTCCTCAGGTCAGTAGATGCCCAATATGCTACTAGAGAAGAGTGGAGAAATAGCTCCAGAAAGAATGAAAAGATGGAGCCAAAGGGAAAATAATACCCATGTGTGGATGTGACTGGTGATGAAAGTAAAGCCTGATGCTGTAAAGAACAAATTGCATAGGAACTTGGAATGTTAGGTTGATGAATCAAGGTACATTTGAAGTGGTCAAACAGGAGATGGCAAGAGTCAACATCGACATTTTAGCAATCAGTGAATTAAAAACAGACCAGAATGGGTGAATTAAATTTGGATGACCATTATATCTACTACTGTGGGCAAGAATCCCTTAGAAGAAATGTAGTAGCCATCATAGTCAAATAAAAGTCTGAAATACAGTACTTGGTTAGAATCTCAAAAATGACCTTATTCATTTCCAAGGTAAACCATTCAATATCACAGTAATCCAAGTCTATGCCCCAAGCACTAATGTCAAGCACAGTGAAGTTGAATAGTTCTACAAAGACCTACAAGACCGTCTGGAACTAACACCCCCCAAATAAGTGCTTTTCATCATAGCATACTGAAATGCAAAAGTAGGAAATTAAGAGAAACCTGGAATAACAGTCAAGTTTGACCTTGGAGTAGAAAATGAAGCAGGAAAAGGGTCACAGAATTTTGCCAAAGGAATTCAATTGTCATAGCAAGCACTCTCTTCAAACAACACCAGAGAGGACTACACATGGACATCACCAGATGGTCAATATCAAAATCAGATTGATTACATTCTTTGCAGCCAAAGATTGAGAAGCACTATACAGTCAGCAAAAACGAGACTGTGAGCTGACTCAGATTATAAATTTCTTATTGCGAAATTTAGTCTTAAATTAGAGAAAGTAGGGAAAGCCAATAGACCATTCAGGTATGACCTTACAGTTAGTGACAGTGGCAAATAGATTCAAGGGATTTGATCTGATTGATAGAGTGCTTGAAGAACTATGGATGGAAGTTCATAACACAGTGTAAGAGGTGATGATCAAAACCATCCCCAAGAAGAAGAAATGCAAAAAGGCAAAATGATTGTTTGAGGAGGCCTTACAAATAGCTGAGAAAAGAAGATAAGCAAAAGGGAAAGGCAAAAAAAAAAAAAAAAAAAGGAAAGAAACATATATCCATCTGTATGCAGAGTTCCAAAGAATAGTAAGAGGAGATAAGAAACCCTTCCCCAATGATCAATGCAAAAATTAGAGTAAAACAATAGAATGGGAAAGACTAGAGACCTGTTCAAGGATATTAGAGATACCAAAGGAACATTTCATGGAAAGATGGAAACCATAAAGGACAGAAAATGTATAGACCTAACAGAAGCAGATGATATTAAGAAGAGGTAGCAAGAGTAAACAGAAGAACCATACAAAAAAGGTCTCAATGACCCAGATAAACACTGTGCTATGATCACTCACTTAGAGCCAGACATCCTATAGTGTGAAATCAAGTGGGCCTTAGGAAGCATCACAATGAACAAATCTAGTGGAAGTGATGGAATTCCAGCTGAGCTATTTAAAATCCTAAATAATGACACTGTTAAAGTGCTGCATTCAATATGCCAGTAAATTGGGAAAGCTCAGCCGTGGCCACAGGGCTGGAAAAGGTAAGTTTTCATTTCCATCTCAAAGACAAAGTCAAAGAAGGTTCAAACTAATGCACAGTTGTAGTCACCTCACACACTAGCAAAGTAATGCTCACGATTTTCTAAGCTAGGCTACACAGGATGCAAACCAAGAACTTCCAGAAGTTCAAGCTGGATTTAGAAAAGGCAGAGGAACCATAAATCAAATTACAAACATCTGTTGAATGACAGAAAAAAACAAGAGAGTTCCAGAATAAATATCTACTTCTGCTTTACTGACCTCGCCAAAGCCTTTGACTTTGTAGGTCACAACAACCTGTGGAAAACTCTTAAAGAGATCAGAATACAAGACCACCTTACCTGTCTCCTGAGAAATCTGTATGCAGGTCAAGAAACAACAGTTCTGGGCATGGAAGATCGGACTCATTCCAAATTTAGAAAGAAATACATCAAGGCTGTATATTTTCATCCTGATTTTTTAACTTATATGCAAAGTACAACATGGGAAATGCCAGGCAGGATGACGCACAAGCAAGAATCAAGATTGCCAGGAGAAATATCAATAACCTGTTTTGCAGATGACACCTCCGTTATGGCAGACAGTGAAGAACTAAAGAGCCTCTTGATGAAAGTGAAATAGGAGAGTGAAAAAGCTGGCTTAAAACTCAATACTTAAAAAAAAAAAAAAAAGATCATGGCATCCTGTCCCATCACTTCTTGGAAAATAGATGGGGAAACAATGGAAACGGTGACAGACTATTTTCTTGGACTACAAAATCACTGCAGATGGTGACTGCTGCCATGAAAATAAAAGACACTTGCTCCTTGGAACTAAAGCTATGACAAAACTAGATAGCATATTAAAAAGCAGAAACATCACTTTGTCAACAGATATCCATGTAGTCGAATCTATGATTTTTCCAGTAGTCATGTATGAATGTGAGAGGTATACCATAAAGAAAGTTGAGCACTGAAGAATTGATACTTTTGAACTGTGGTGTTGGAGAAGACTCTTGAGAATCCCTTGGAAAGCACGCATATCAAACCAGTCAATAATAAAGGAAATCAACCCTGACTATTCATTTGAAGGATTGATGCTGAAGCTGAGGCTCCAATACTTTGGTCACCTGATTCAAAGAACTGACTCGTTGGAGAAGACCCTAATTCTAGGAAAGGTTGAAGGCAGGAGGTGTAGGGGATAACAGAGGATGAGATGGTTGGATGGCATCATTGATTCAATGGACATGAGTTAGAGAAAACTCTGTGAGTTGGTGATGGACAGGGAAGCCTGGTGAACTGCAGTCCACAGGGTCACAAAGAGTATCAGACACGACTGTGCTGACTGAACTGAAGTGCACTGAAGGCTTGATTTATTCTCAAGATGTGATCTATCCTGAAGGATGTTCCATGTGTATTTAAGAAAAAAAAATGAAATTTATTGTTTTTGACTGAAATATCCTATAGATATCAACTAGGTCTAACTCTCACAATGTACTGCTTAAAGTTTGTGTTTCCTTATTAGTTTTCTCTCCGAATGATCTATTCATTTGTTTGAATGGGATGATGAAGTCCCCTACTATTAATGTGTTACTGGCAATTTCCCCTTTTACAATTGTTAACACTTGTCTTATTTATTGAAGTGCTTCTATGTTGGGTGTATATATATTTATAATTTTTATATCTTCTTCACGGATTGATCCTTTGATCATTATATTGTGACCTAACTTGTTTCTAGTTGATTTTATTTGGTAAGAAGTATTGCTACTCTCATTTTTCTTTGATTTACATTTGCATGGAATATCTTTTTCCCACTCCTCACTTTTAGTCTTTATGTGTTCTAGTTCTGAAGTAGGTCCCTTGTAGAGAGCATATATAGAGGTCTTGTATTTGTATCCATTCAGCCAATTTGTGTCTTTTGGTTGGAGCACTTAGTCTATTTGCTTTCATGTTAATTATTCATATACAAAATCTCATTGCCATTTAATTTATTGTTTGGGGTTTGTTTTTGTAGGGCTTTTCTTTCTCTTGTGTTCACTATCTAGAGAAATTCCTTTAGCATTTTTTTATAGAGCTTGTTTGGAGGTGATGAATTGTCTTAACTTTTACTTATCTGTAAAAAAATTATTTCTCCTTCAGATCTGAATCAGAGCCTTGCTGTTAGGCAGTGTCATTTTGGTTGTAAGCTTTTTTTTTTTTTTTTTTTTTTCTTTAAGCACTTTAAGTGTATCATGCCACTCCATTCTGGCATGTAGAATTACTGTTGAAAGATCAGCTGTTATCTTCATGGGGATCCCATTATATGTTATTTTTTGTTTTTCTTTTGCTTCATTTATTGTTTTTTCTTTGTATTTGATTTTCATTAGTTTGATGTGTCTTGGCATATTTCTATTTGAGTTCATCCTATATGAGACTCTGTGGGCTTCCTGGAATTGGTGGCTATTTCCTTTCCCATGTTAGGGAGATTTCTGACTACAATATACTCAAATATTTTCTCATACTCTTTCTTTTTCTCTTCTTTCTTCTGAAACCCTATAATTTGAATGTCGGTATGCATAATGTTGCCCCAGAGGTCTGTGAGACAGTACTCATTTCTTTTCATTCCTTTTTCTGTATTCTTCTCTGCTTATGTTTTTTTCTATCTTCCAGGTCAAAAATGATCTTAATGACCCAGATAACCATGATGGTGCAATCCCTCACATAGAGCCAACATCCTGGAAATTGAAGTCAAGTGGGTCTTAGGAAGCATCACTATGAACAGGGCTAGAGGAGGTGATGAAATTCCAGTTGAGCTGTTTCAAATCCTAAAATTTGCTGCTGTGAAAGTGTTTCACTCAATATGCCAGTAATTTGGGAAAGCTCAGCAGTGGCCACGGGACTGGAAAAGGTCAGTTTTCATTCTAATCCCAAAGAAAGGCAATGCCAAAGAATGCTGAAACTAGCAGACAAATGGAGTCATTTAGCACACTAGCAAAGTAATGCTCACAATACATCAAGCTAGGCTTCAGCAGGATGTGAACTGAGAATTTCCAGAAGTTCAAGCTGGATTTAGAAAAGGCAAAGGAACCAGAGATAAAAATGTCAACATCCACTGGATCATCGAAAAAGCAAGAGAGTTACAGAAAAACATCTGCTTCTGCTTTATTGACTATGCCATAGTCTTTGACTGTGTGGATCAAAACAACATGTGGAAAATTCTTAAAGAGATTGGAATACAAGACCACCTTACCTGCCTCCTGAGAACAGTGTATGCAGGTCAAGAAACAACAATTAGAACTGGACTTGGAACAATGGACTGGTTCCAAATTGAGAAAGGAGTATATCACGCATATTATCACCCTGCTTATTTAACTTATATGCAGAGTACATCATGTGAAATACTTGGCTGGATGAAGCTCAAGCTGAAATCAAGATTGCCAGGAGAAATGTCAGTAACCTCAGATATGCAAATGACACCACCTTTATGGTAGAAAGGGAAGAGGAATTAAAGAGTCTCTTGATGAAAGTAAAAGAGGAGAGTGAAAAAGTTGGCTTAAAACTCAGCATTCAAAAAAAAAAAAAAAACTGAAAAGATCATGGCATCGCATCTCGTCTCATCACTTCACAGCAGGTAGAAGGAGAAACAATGGAAACAGTGACAGACTTTATTTTTGGGGCTCCAAAATCACTGCAGATGGTGACTGCAGCCATGAAATCAAAAGACACTTGCTCCTTGGAAGAAAAGCTATGATCAACCTGCTGCTGCTGCTGCTAAGTTGCTTCAGTCATGTCCAACTCTGTGCGACCCCATAGACAGCAGCCCACCAGGCTCCTCTGTCCCTGGGATTCTCCAGGCAAGAATACTGGAGTAGGTTGCCATTTCCTTCTCCAATGGATGAAGGTGAAAAGTGAAAGTGAAGTTGCTCAGTCGTGCCTGTCTATGATCAACCTAGACAGCATATTAAAAAGCAGAGACATTACTTTGACAACAAAGGTCTGTAAATTCAAAGCTATGGTTTTTCCAGTAGTCATGTATGGATGTGAGAGTTGGACCCTAAAGAAACCTGTGTGTCAAAGAATTGATTCTTTTGAATTGTGGTGTTAGAGAAGACTCTTAAGAGTCCCTTGAACTGCAAGGAGATCAAACCAGTGAATACTCAAGGAAATCAATCCTGAATATTCATTGGAAAGATTGATGCTGAAGCTGAAACAACAATATTTTGGCCACCTTATGCAAACTGACTGGAAAAGATCCTGATGCTGGGAAAGGTTGAAGGCAGAATAAGAAGGGGACAACAGAGAATGAGATGTTTGGATGGCATCACCGACTCCATGGACATGAGTTTGAGCATGCTCCATGAGTGGGTGATGGACAGGGAATCCTGTTGTGCTTGCAGTCCATGGGCCCCAAAGAGTTAGACATGACTGAACGACTGAACTGACTAACTGATCTTTCAAATCATTTATCTGTTCTGCCTCAGTTATTCTGCTAATGGTTTCTTCTAGTGTATTTTTAATCTCAATTATTTTGTCATTCATTGCTGATTGTCTATTTTTTATTTCTTTGAGATCATTGTCAAAGACTTTTTGTATCTTCTTGATGCATGCCTCCATTCTATTACCTGTGCCTTCATTTTATTTCCAATATTTTGGATCATCTTTTCAATTACTTTGACTTCTTTTTCAGGTAGACTACCTATTTTCTCTTCATTTGTTTGGTCTTATAGGTTTTTATCATGTTCCTTAATCTGTTGCATATTTCTCTGTCTTTTCATTTTGTTTAATTTACTGTGTTTGATATCTTCTTTCTGCCAGCTGGAAGATCTTAGTTCTTATTTGTGAAGTCTGTCCCCAGTGTGTAGGGTTTGACCAGTAAGCTCAGATATGCAGATGACACCACCCTTATGGCAGAAACTGAAGAGGAACTAAAAAGCCTCTTGATGAAAGTGAAAGTGGAGAGTAAAAAGTTGTCTTAAAGCTGAACATTCAGAAAATGAAGATCAGGGCATCCGGTCCCATCACTTCCTGGGAAATAGATGGGGAAGCAGTGGAAACAGTGTCAGGCTTTACTTTTTGGGCTCCAAAATCACTGCAGATGGTGATTGCAGCCATGAAATTAAAAGACGCTTACTCCTTGGAAGGAAAGTTATGACCAACCTAGATAGCATATTCAAAAGCAGAGACATTACTTTGGCAACAAAGGTTCATCTAGTCAAGGCTATGGTTTTTCCTGTGGTCATGTATGGATGTGAGAGTTGGACTATGAAGAAGGCTGAGCACCGAAGAATTGATGCTTTTGAATGGTGGTGTTGGAGAGGACTCTTGAGAGTCCCTTGGACTGCAAGGCGATCCAACCAGTCCATTCTGAAGGAGATCAGCCCTGGGATTTCTTTGGAAGGAATGATGCTAAAGCTGAAACTCCAGTACATTGGCCACCTCATGCAAAATGTTGGCTCATTGGAAAAGACTCTGATGCTGGGAGGGACTGGGGCAAGAGGAGAAGGGATGACAGAGGATGAGATGGCTGGATGGCATCACTGACCCGATGGATGTGAGTCTGAGTGAACTCTGGGAGTTGGTGAAGGACAGGGAGGCCTGGCGTGCTGTGATTCATGGGGTTGCAGAGTCGGACATGACTGAGCAACTGATCTGATCTGATCTTGTAAATGTTTCATGGTTGGCAGAACTCATGCCTGTGTTCTGGTTGATGAAGCTGGATTTTACCTCTTTAAATGATGGTGCTGTGTCCAAGATAGTGTTTTGGTGTGTCTGTGGAATTATTATGGTTTTGGTCAGCCTGTTTGCCAATAGGCAGGGTTATGCTCCTGCTTTACTGAAGGATTGGCATGGAGCGTCCAACACTGGAGCTTACTGGCACTTGGGTCTGGGCTGGTCTTAGATTTCAGATAGAGGACTTTGGGAGAACTCTTGCTCCTTAATGTTCCATAGGTTTGGGAGCTCTCTGGAGTCTAAAGTCCTGGACTCGTCTCCCACCTCAGATGTTCAGGCCCAGCCCCTTACTGTAGCACCAAGTCTTCACAGGCCACACAGCATAGAAGACAAAACCACAAGACTAATGGTGAAAACAACCCTCAAGAGCCAAACCATACAAGAAACTGACACAGTTACAATCAGAAAAGAAGTGTGAAAATAGAGCAAAAAATAAAGTAGGAATAAAAAAAAAGTGCAAGAAAATCAATAAACAACCTCATAAGTGAAAATTAATACTAAAAACTAGAATAGCCAAAATACAAAGTCCAAAACATGTGAGAGGGTAACAGGCAAGAAGGCGATAGGAACCCAAGCAGAGGAAATAGTCTGCAAATGTCAGACTTTTCTTCTCTCTATGTGAAATTAAACGGACATTTCTTTTAAACTCTGTTGCCATGACGACACCTGGTTCCACCTCAATGTAACTTTTCTCAAACGTTGAGTTAACCAAAGGGTTTTTCTTACAGAAATGTGTCTCTTAAACTATGTTAATGAACTATGCATTTACCTTCAGTTCAGTTCAGTCTCTCAGGCGTATTCTACTCTTTGGGAAACCATGAATCGCAGCAAGCCAGGCCTCCCTGTCCATTACCAACTCTCAGAGTATACCCAAACTCATGTCCATCGAGTCAGTGATGCCATCCAGCCATTTCATCTTTTGTTGTCCCCTTCTCCTCTTGGCCCCAATCCATCCCAGCATCAGGGTCTTTTCCAGAGTCAACTCTTTGCATCAGATGGCCAAAGTATTGGAGTTTCAGCTTCAGCATGAGTCCTTCCAATGAACACCCAGGACTGATCTCGTTCAGAATGGACTGGTTGGATCTCCTTGCAGTTCAAGGGACTCTCATTCTCCAACACCACAGTTCAAAAGCAACAATTCTTCAACACTCAGCTTTCTTCACAGTCCAACATGACCACTGGAAAAAACAGCCTTGACTAGACGGACTTTTGTTGGCAAAGTAATGTCTCTGCTTTTTAATATGCTATCTAGGTTAGTCATAACTTTCCTTCCAAGGAGTGTCTTTCAATTTCATGGCTGTAATCACCATCTGCAGTGATTTTGGAGCCCCCCAAAATTAAGTCTGACACTGTTCCCACTGTTTCTCCATCTATCTGCCATGAAGTGATTGGACCAAATGCCATGATCTTAGTTTTCTGAATGTTGAGCTTTAAGCCAACATTTACACTCTCTTCTTTCACTTTCATCAAGAGGCTTTTTAGTTCATCTTCACTTTCTGCCATAAGGGTGGTGTTATTTGCATATCTGAGGTTATTGATATTTCTCCCAGCAATCTTGATTCCAGCTTGTGCTTCTTCCAGCCCAGCGTTTCACATGATGTACTCTGCATATAAGTGAAATAAGCAGGGTAACAATATACAGCCTCGATGTACTCCTTTTCCTATTTGCAACCAGTCTGTTGTTCCATGTCCAGTTCTAACTGTTTCTTTCTGACCTGTATACAGGTTTCTCAAGAGGCAGATCAGGTGATCTGGTATTCCCATATCTTTCAGAATTTTCCACAGTTTATTGTGATCCACACAGTCAAAGGCTTTGGCATAGTCAATAAAGCAGAAATAGATGTTTTTCTGGAACTCTGTTGCTTTTTCCATCATCCAGCGGATGTTAGCAAGTCGATCTCTCATTCCTCTTTTTCTAAAATCAGCTTGAACATCTGAAAGTTCACGGTTCACCTATTGCTGAAGCCTGGCTTGGAAAATTTAGAGCATTACTTTACTAGCATGTGAGATGAGTGCAATTGTATGGTAGTTTTAGCATTCTTTGGTAATGTCTTTCTTTGGTATTGGAATGAAAACTGACTTTTCCAGTCCTGCTGCCAATGCTGAGTTTTCCAAATCTGCTGGCATATTGAGTGCAACACTTTCACAGCATCATCTTTCAGGATTTGGAATGGCTCAACTGGAATTCCATCACCTCCACTAGCTTTGTTCTTAGTGATGCTTTCTAAGGCCCACTTAACTTCACATTCCAGGATGTCTGGCTCTAGGTGAGTGATCACACCATTGTAATTATCTGGGTTGGGAAGATCCTTTTTGTACGGTTCTTCTGCGTATTATTACCACCTCTTCTTAATATCTTCTGCTTCTTTTAGGTCCATACCATTTCTGTCCTTTATCGAGCCCATCTTTGCATGAAATGTTCCCTTGTTATCTCTAATTTTCCTGAAGAGATCTCTAGACTTTCCCATTCTGTTGTTTTCCTCTATTTCTTTGCATTGATCACTGAGGAAGGCTTTCTTATCTCTTATTGCTATTCTTTGGAACTCTGCATTCAGATGCTTATAACTTTCCTTTTCTCCTTTGCTTTTCGCTTCTCTTATTTTCACAGCTATTTGTAAGGCCTCCCCAGGCAGCCATTTTGTTCTTTTGCATTTCTCTTCCATGGGAATGATCTTGATCCCTGTCTCCTGTACTATGTCGTGAACCTCTGTTTATAGTTCATCAGGCACTCTATCAGATCTAGGCCGTTAAATCTATTTCTCACTTCCACTGTATAATTATAAGGGATTTGATTTGGGTCATACCTGAATGTTGTTTACCTTAGACTCTGTGTTTCTTCAAATCAGTTCCACCTAAGTTCCAGAACCAGCAATGGCTCAACAAACCCATATGTTTTATCCATGGAAATGTTCTCTTAAGGTAGGTTAATGAAACTATGTATTTGCTTGGAAATCTGCCTTTCTTCAAGATTCATGTCAATTGTTTTATGGCTCAGGATGGTCACCTTGTCACAATGTTATCTCACAATTCATCCTGTGGTTGAAGAGCCTGGTGCCGCTCCCTGAGATTCGAGACATTTCCTTTTTCTAATTAGCAGCCTGCTAATAGGTATATAACTTCTTTCCAAAAATCTAGGAAGGGGGCATTCTTTATTCCCCCTTCTGATGCATGTTTGCTCCCTGCCCAAACCAGCAGTGGCTTATTAGGTCTCACTTGTTCAGTTGCGCTGGGGAGAGGGAAGGTTATGGCAGATGCAATTGGGGTGTGTTGGAAATGGTTGCTGCAGCCAAAGCCTGTAGGAAGTCACAACAGTCTGGGACAGGTTGTGTTTCCTGCCAGAGCAGTTAGCCCAGGTTTTTGTGTCCCTGGTCATAGCCAAGTTGCATATGGTCCCAGGAAGTTTTGGGTCATAACCTGTGCCTGCTCATTGATTACTAGCAGCTACTATTTCTGGGGTTGGGACTGTATCAATGGCATTTTGTCCCATGCCTCAGACCTTCACCATGGCTTTGAAAGTGGCCAGTTGGCTTGTCTTCTCCCCCTGGGATTCTAAACTTCAGTTGTATCTAGTTCCACCTCTGTCACTCACCAGCTTTGGTTGGGCATATGTACCTCTGAGGCAGGTCCCACCTGTGGAATTCACAAAAGTGGATTCATGCAATACGCAAGTGTAAGGCGTTAGAGGGTCCCCATAGTGACAAACTCTTATCTCTCTGGGAGGCCCAGGCTTTTTTGGACTCCCTCAGCTGTTTTGTACTAGCCTCCTCAGAATATCTTCACAGCAGTCAACCCTGGTCCTCTACCTGGAGTCTGACTTGTGAAGCCTCAGCCTTAGCACCCAGCCCCTACTTGCCATGACAGCTGTGAAAGCCACTTCTTGGCTGGAAAGTGTAGTTCAGCAATGATTTCTGTGGTAAATTCTCTTGTTTGCCTTCCAAGTATCTGTTTCTGTTTCTGGATGAGGTTCCAAAGCCTCCTACCTTGTCCCCACATGAGAGGCAGTTTCTGTGTGTGCAGAAACTTTTTCTCCTTTATGACTCACTTCCTAAGACACAGGTTACCCTCCCCAAATACTTTCTGTATTTCTTTCTTTCCTTTTTTAAAGAAATCATTATCTTTTGCCTTACCTCATTCTGAGAAGATTAGCTTGCATTTTTGGAAATCTGGCGTCTTCTGCCAGCATTCAGAAGGTGTTCTATGGAGTCTTTCTACATGCAGATGTATTTTTGATGTATTTGTGGAGAGGAATGTGATCTTTTGTATTTACTTCTCCACTATCTTGATACTCGCCCATTTTCATTATTTTAAAACAATCTGAAAATTGAAATTCAGTATGCAAAACTTTTTTTCTTGGAAATATTTGAGGATAAGTTTCTAATATGATTCCCCAGTGTCCTCAGACATGTTTCTTAACCCCAAAAAAAGTTTTTTGATATTGCAACTATATGACCATCAAGTTGTAAAATTGACATTAATTTCTTATTCTCTCATTCTACTGAAATTTATGAAGTTATCCAAATGCAGTGTTTTATATCAAAAGAATTTCATTCATAATCACACACTGCTCTTAGTTTTCATGTCTTTTGGTCTCATTCTGCCCAGAACGATTATCCATTTTTTCCTTACATTTCATGATTTCACATTTTGAATATTAAAGAATACTTACTTTGTAAAATTCTTTCAAATTTGAAGTTATTTGGTGATTCTCATGACCAGATAATTTGAGGTTATGAACTTTTGATAGAATATCATACTTACTTTTATATTTTCCCCTTTACCTGAACAAGGGGCTGTTTGACAGTCTTCTGCACTATAAAATTATTTTTTTTATATTTTATTTAATTGTTTTATGGGAACATTTTTACAATTATGTAAATATCATGTTCCTCATAAAAATTCCAATTTAATCATTTACTTAGTTATTTTTAAAGATTCATTGTTTCCTATTGAGAAAGTTAAAGCTTAGGGCCCTTTAAGGAGGAGGTGAACATTCTTGCTCATGCTTTCCTTGAGCATTGTGCAAGATATTGTCCAAGAACTGGCCTTTCTTTAGGTCCAGAACTAATGACTGCATGGCACAATTTCTTACTCATGTAAATGCTTATCTTAGGCTCTATGTTAATAATTGCAATTGTAACAAATCTTGCTTGGGAACCTGTTTCTCAACACTTGTACTCCTGATTACACAGCAGTAGTATGTCTCACCAAGAGATGTTGCCTGGAACCCTTTCTCCTTGGCTAATCTTGGGTCAAAGTTATCTCAAGATGTATGCCTTGGGAAAGAATCCGGTGGAACTCTTAGAACCTTGAGGTATTATTTTTATCTATTCTCAACAGCCAGATGAGAAGTATATAAGGTCCTACTTAAACTAGTGAGGCAGGTACTCTCTTGCCCCCTTCTGAAATCTATGTCAAAAGCTTTTTCCATCACTTTCACTTTATTTATTTATTTATTTTTGACGCTTCATATATATCTATATCTATATATGTATAGATAGATAGATATAGATATCTGTATATAGATAGATTTTCTTTTTTTGTGTTTTTTGGGAGTGGTGGGTGATTTGCTCTCTCTCTCTTTCTCGGGTTTCTGTTTTGTTTTTTTTTTTTTTTTTGGTTTTTCAAGCGAGTCCAGCCGCAAAGCTGCTGTCGGCGGTGGTGGCCCTGGAGCCCCTGTCGCCTCCCCCTGCAGTGCTCGCTACATTCAACCTGCCCAGGCCATCGGGGCTGGCCTTGTTCTCCTCCTCGTCCTCGTCCTTAAGTGCTTCTCCTGGCCATTGCTCCATGTGGCGGTGGCGATGTTATCTTCTGGCGAGCCAGGCGGGGCGGGGGGCACCAGGCGGTGGGGGCACGGGGACCCCCGGGGCACCCCCCACCCCGCACGCGGGGCTTGCAGCCACAGCACGAGGGCACCTCGTTGCAGCTGTCCTTCTTGAGGTGTCTGTGCAGGTGGTCGGAGCGCACGAAAGTCTTGCAGCAGCTGTCACACTGGTAAGGCCGCAGGCCGGTGTGCACACGCATGTGGTTCTTCAGGTCATAGTTGTGCGCGAAGGCCGCCCCACACTGCTGGCACAGGTACGGCTTCTCGCCCGTGCGCTTCCTCATGTACACCTTGAGCTTGTCCTGCCTGGTGAATCGGACCTTGCAGATGTTACACTCGTAGGGCTTCTCGCCCGTGTGGGTCTGGATGTGGCGCAGCAGCTTGCCGGCACCCTGGATGACCTTCTCACAGATGGGGCACTTCTGGAAGGCCTTGGCCCAGATCTTCTTCTCCACCTTCTATGACCAGGCCGGGTAGACATCCCCGTCATGGGTGCCGCTGAAGTACTTCAGGTAGTAGTCCACAATGCCCTTGTCATCCACCCGTGACTCCTCGTCGCTGTCCCCCGCTGCGGTAGCCCCCCGCCCGGCCCACCGACGACATCATCTGCTGCAGCAGCGTGCTGGCCACCAGCCCATCTGCATCAGCCCCGTCCACGTCCTCGCCCTCAGCTGTGCCTGACAGGAAACCCAGAGAGTCGCCTGGCTCCTGGGCTGCTTCCGACAGTGAGGCCGCCTCCTCCTCTTCTCCCCGGCCCTAGTGGCCATTCTGTGTGGCGGTGGATGGCGGGACCACAGGGGTTGGGAAGAGGCTCCCTGCCGGGGCAGCCTCATCCCACTCTGGCCACAGACCTGTGTTGCTGTCACCCTCATCCCCATCCCTGGCCTGGGGCCGCTCAGCTGGGGGGCCAGGCCCGTAGAAATCCAAGCCATTGCAGTTGCCAGCAGCCACGGCGGCAGCCACAGCCTCCTTGGTGGCATCCAGGTCATCGTCGGATGCGTCAAAGGTAGACCATGGGAAGGAGGCGGCCGCAGTGGCGGGCAGGCAGTTCATGGGATTGGTCTGGAAGAACTCGAGGTACTCCTTGGCGAGAAGGAGGTTTCGCTGATCAATTTGATCTACCAGGTCCAGCCGCCCGGCATCCGCACCCTGCGTCTGCTGCCAGGATCTGCCAGTCGAGGAGGTCAGCGCACATGTGGCTCACAGCGGGGATCTCGAGCAGGTGGGCAGCGCTGAGGATGTCGCCCACATTGGCTGTGCTGACAGTGAGCGTGGCTGTGTAGGCGAAGTCCATGAAGGCCATGAGCTCCTCAGCGCTGACGAAGTCGATCTCGTACATGTTCTGCTGGTCCACCACGGCGCCTGATGTGACGAATTTCTTAAAGTGCTGGCTGCAGGCGGCTAGCACCCAGCGGTGCATGGGGAACTCGCGGCCCTCTACCAGGATCATCACGTCACACAGCAGGCCCTGTGTCCGCTGCTCCTTGAGTCCGCTCAGGATTTCACTGCTGTGGTGGGGGAACGGGATCCCAATGGGGCCGTCCATGCTGCCCGCCATCTTCCGTGCTGAGACCCCCTCCTCTTCTCGAGCTCAGGGTTTGCACGTGGTGGTGGCATCAAGGGGAAGGAGGGGTGTCTGGGCCAGAGGAGACAGGGTCACGTGCTTTGGGGGCACGGGCGGGGGAGTGGGATGCTCTCTGTCCCCTCACCCTGGGCCAGGGCCGGACGGCCGGGCTGGCAGGGCAAGGGGCCAGGCTGGTCCCCCTGCCCAAGTCTGAGTCAGGCCCGGGCAGGGGCAGGAAGCGGCCCCTCCCCCCGCCCTGGCCGCAGCGTGCAGCCCCCGCCCTGGCCGGCGGGCCCCCCACCGCAGTGCCAGCTCGGGGTGCGCCTACCTCCTTCCCGGGGCAGTGGCGGGCGGCTGCGGCTGGGCTGGCTCCCTCCGAGGGGCTGGGAGGCGGCAGTGAGCCTGGCCCCGCGCCACCCCCTGCTGCCAGCGGCCAATCCCCACCTGGGCTGGGGGGAGGGCAATGCAAATTACCCTGGATCTGGGTCCGCCCGCCCACCTCCCGCACGCCCGGGCCCAGCCTGCACTAGGCCGCACATCCTCGGGCTCGCCTGCGCCTCGCGGCCGCCCGGGCCACCACCCCTCCCCGGGGAGCGCCAGGTGGGTGACCCCCCCCGGGGTGGGGGGTTGAGGGGGCTGGGGACGGTTACACAACCAGGCGGGGAGGGGCCCTGGGGCAGGGAGGGGGCCAGCCCGTGGGCCGCGCAGCCGGAAGCCGGGGGCCACTTTCACTTTAAATAAAAATCTGCACAAAGCTCTGAGTGACTGAGACCCATCTTTGGTCCCAGAGTTAAATCTTCTCCTTTGAAGCTAAAAATCTGGTGACACTGTTCATTGGTCACCATTAAACTATCACTATTTTATTCAGTGGGTTATAATTATTACCATTATTTTAATTTTCCCAAATTTGAACAGTGAGGTCTATTCAAATTTTCATTTTTGTCCTTTTGATGTACCTCAGTTATTCTCTGTGTACTCCCTGCTTCCTGGCACAAAATGTTTCTGGTGCACCTTATATTTTATTTTCCCAGTGATGGAATGAGCCATTTCCCCTAAAATCCTAGCTTCTTCAGGTAAGTTTTCTTAGCTAAATACTTTTGTATTTAGAAGTTAAGATTTGGATGTTCTATATACTCAGTATCATAGGAGAATTATTCATTCATACACACACACACTAAATATCTCTATTTAGGTTTTGTTAAGTCAACTTTTAAGGGCTTCTCTGTAAAGAATCTGTCAGGAGCCGCCATGGAGAGGCACTCTACTCGTGACAAAGGTCATGAGGAAGGATACTTGGCATACACAAAGGCGGGATCGAGCCTCAGGAGTCCCCCCGGATATTCTCGAGCATCTACCCCCAAAAAACCAGAGTCTGCCTACTTTATTGCTTTGTGCTCTCACCTCTGACTTTACTGGGGGCTGTCCCCTACCACCATCTCGCTCTCTCTAATAAAGAATTAACTTACAGCTCCAATTAATAAAGTTCCTGGGCATTAGGAGTGTTTAAATCCAAACCCCTCAAATAGCTCTCCAACTCGCCTGACAAGTTTACCTGGACTCCTATAGCTATGCATATGATTGTTTACAGTCTCTCAGCCTCAAGAGGCAGGGGAAGCTTAAAATATTCAAATAGCTCAGAGTCTCTCAGAGAGTTAGAAACTGTCAGAACAAAACTAGTAAAAGATTTCATTAATGAGCCAATGCTTGTTGCCAAGTTTTCACATTCCCGTTTTGTATCCTTGAATGTGTATTAATTAATATAGTTGGTTTGTAGAAAAAATAAGTAGTTGCCTTGGTGCTAGTAACTTTAGACCCTTAAGGTAATAAATTCTTTTCTTTGTTGTAAACCCACTGCACCTCCCCCATAGGAATGCAAGTTTATCTAACACTTCGGATGAAGATGGCGCCAAACCTTAAAATAATTACTCAGAGAAAATAAGTCTTGCGGCTGACAAACCTTTGTCAAGAGTCATAAAATGTTAATAGGCCTTCTGGCCAGAAGATGATGTAAATCACTTGAACCATTTGTACGCAATAAATTTGCAGGAAAGAAACCCTGGTTTTTGATAAGGATCAAAGACTGCTGACTTTGCATCCCCTATTATCCTCTATGTGTAACTTAGGGTATAAAAGCCCCTGTTAAAAATAAAGCTACGGGCCTTGCTCACCAGAGCTTGGTCTCCCCATGACATTCTTCCTCTCAATTTCCATTTCTGGCTGAAGTTTTCATCTGGAGCGCGGAACCCACCAAGCTTGCTAATCATGCCTGGGCTTCTAAGATCCGCCGGGGAGGCCTCAGTGTCTCCTCTCCTTCCGGAGAACGGAAGGACGCCTGCAGCCTACACAAGTGGTGCAAACTTCTTGTCTTGAAGTTTTATTGGTTTCCTGCGTAAACCAAGCTACTCAGCCTCTTCTCTCCTCTGAATACTCCTACTGAGCTATCCTTTTAATTACTCTTAATGTCTCTAATTGATATGTAAATGAGTCACCGATGCCGTCTCCCCTCCGAAGACCCTGGATCAGCCGGGGCTGGTCCCTGGCAAATCTGCAATGCAGGAGATTCGGATTTGATCCCTGGGTCAAAAGATCCCCTAGAAAAGGGAAAGTCTATCCACTCCAGTATTCTTGCTTGCTGAATTCTGTGCTATACCCAATGGGGTCAAAAAGGGTAGGACACTACTGAGTCCTACTCAGAGTAAGAGTAGGACACATGCACACATTAATACTTAGTGTTTCATCTTATGTATGCTTGAATGCAAAGAGTTTGCATTCATTTCATTGTTAAAAGTCAGTCAATTCGGATGATCTAACTTAATATTTAAGATAACTTTTACCTATGAAAAATTAGTTTATGCTAATATATCCAATTCCAGGGGATTTCATGGCAAATATATGGGGAAACAATGCAAACAGTGAGATACTTTATTTTTTGGGGGCCTCAAAATCACTGCAGATGATGACTGTAGCCATGACATTAAAAGACACTTGCTTCTTGGAAGGAAAGCTATGACTAACCTAGACAACATATTAAAAAGCAGAGACATTATTCTGCCAGCAAAGGTCCACCTAGTCAAAGCTATGGTTTCTCCAGTAGTCATATATTCATGTGAGAGTTGGACTATAAAGAAACTATAAAGAAAGTTGAGTGCTAAAGAATTGATGCTTTTGAACTGTGGTGTTGTAGAAGACTCTTGAAAGTCTCTTGGACTGCAAGGAAATCAAAACAGTCTATCCTAAAGGAAAGCAGTCCTGAATATTCATTGGAATGACTGATGCTTAAACTGAAACTCCAGTAATTTGGCCACCTGATGCGAAGAACTGACTCACTAGAAAAGACCCTGATGCTGGGAAAGATTCAAGGTGGGAGGAGAAGGGGACAATAGATAATGAGATGGTTGGATGGCATCACCAATGCAATGAACATGAGTTTGAGTAAGCTCTGGAAGTTGGTGATGGACATGGAAGTCTGGGGTGCTGCAGTCCATGGGGTCACAAAGAGTTGGACATGACTGAGTGACTGAACTGAACTGACCAAATTCCAATCCAATAATACTCAGTCTTTTGTATTGCTCCCTTTCAAATTTTGCACCTTTCTTCTATGACTATTACATATCTGTCTCTTATTCATGTAATTTTGTTGTTCAGTTGCTATGTCATATCTGACTGTGACCCATGGCATACCAGACTCCCCTGAACTTCACTATCTCCTGGAGTTTGCTCAAATTCATGGACAGCAAATCAGTGATGTTATCTAACCATCTCATCCTTTGCAGTTCCTTTCTCCTTTAGCATCAGTCTTTTCCAGCATCAGGATCTCTTCCAATGTCAGCTCTTCACATCAGGTGGCCAAAGTATTGGAGTTTCAGCTTCAGCATCAGTCCTTCCAGTGAAAAGTCAAGGCTGATTTCTTTAGGATTGACTAGCTTGATCTCCTTGCATTCTAAGGTCTCTTGAGAGTCTTCTCCAGCACCACAATTCAAAAGCACCAATTCATCAGTGCTCAGCCTTCTTTATGGTACAACTCTCACATCTGTATGTGACTACTGGAAAAACCATAGCTTTGACTATATGGACATTTGTCAGCAAAAAGATGTTTCTGCTTTTTAATATGTTAAGTTTGTTATGGCTTTCTTTCCAAGAAGCAAGCATCTTTTTAATTTCATTGCTTCAGTCACCATCTGCAGTCATTTTTGAGCCCAACAAAGTAAAATCTGTCCGTACTTCCATTTTTTTTCCCTTTTCATTTGGCATGAAGTGAGGTTGTTCAGTCGTGTCTGACTCTTTGTGGCCCCATGGACTGTGGCCTACTAGGATCCTCCATTCATGGAATTTTCCAGGCAAGGGTACTGGAGTGGGCTGCCATTTCCCTCTCTAGGGGATCTTCCCAACCCAGGGATCAAACCCGGGTCTCCTGCATTGCAGATAGACACTTTACCTTCTGATCCACCAGGGAAGCCCATATTATAGGAGGTTAAAATATCATTTGTATTTACTTAGAAGAGAAAAAAAAATAGTCCCAGATTTAAAAGGGTTAATTTAACTTTATTTTTTAAAATAAAAAGTTTGTTAATATATACACATTTAAAATACACAGAGAATAGCTAGTAAATTCATAATTAAATAATTTCTAAATAATTTCCCATATAGTCACTCTAATAATGTTTTAATCCTGTAATAATCTATGCACCTTTTCAAAACTTACATTTTGAGAACTCAAGTATCCTAGAGCAAAATGTAATGTATTAGAGTGAGATATTTTAAGTTATATTTTGAAAATTAGGTACTAAAACAGCATTAATCATGAAAAAAGTTTTTGAATGGTCTGATTTAAAAAATACTATATACCTCCAAGTTACAGCTTCCCAATTATGAAAAATTCCTAAAATTATCAAAGATGATGAAAATAAATTTTACCTTCCTCATTGTTTCAGTATGTATGTATGTGTTTATGTATGTATGTATTTTGTATGGATTCTGTTGCTTCTACTTGTTTGCCTCAATACAATTGGCAACAGTAAAACGTATTCTTTTATGTTCACTTCCATGGGATTTAAATACTTTTACAAATTGGCTCTCTCTAGTATCTCAAGTTTGGAGAAGGCAATGGCACCCCACTCCAGTACTTTTGCCTGGAAAATCCCATGGATGGAGGAGGCTGGTAGGCTGCAGTCCATGGGGTTGCTAAGAGTCGGACACGACTGAGCAACTTCACTTTCACTTTTCACTTTCATGCACTGGAGAAGGAAATGGCAACCCACTCCAGTATTCTTGCCTGGACAATCCCAGGGATGGGGGAGCCTGGTGGGCTGTCTATGGGGTCGCACAGAGTCAGACACGACTGAAGCGACTTAGCAGCAGCAGCAGCAGTAGTATCTCAGCTTGGAGAAGGCAATGGCACCCCACTCCAGTAGTCTTGCCTGGAAAATCTCATGAATGGAGTAGCCTGATAGGCTGCAGTCCATGAGGTTGCTAAGAGTCAGACACGACTGACCGACTTCCCTTTCACTTTTCACTTTCATGCATTGGAGAAGGAAATGACAACCCACTCCAGTGTTCTTGCCTGGAGAATCCCAGGGACAGGGGAGCCTGGTGGGCTGCTGTCTATGGGGTCACACAGAGTCGGACACGACTGAAGAGACTTAGCAACAGCAGTATCTCAATTAGCTAGAGAAAATGTTATGTAAGAAATTGTCATTTGAAGTCTAATCAGAAGGCAAAGTATATAACATCTATTTACGTTTATTTATCACTTATCTAATATAGTTATATACCTATGTATTTCTTTTCTAGAGAAAGACTTTTAAAATAGAATTCCAGGGATTTAAAAGTGACCATATATAAGGAATTGTACATATTATACAAACACAAGACACCAATAGTTCTATGAGCAGCTAAAATGTTGTTATTGACTAGCAATGCAAATAGTTTCTAGGGGCACCAGGAAAGTGAACTATATTACTACTAAGGAGACAGATTTTTATTCATTTTCTGTTACTAACTGGTCCTGCAGTCTTGGATTAGTCACTTACATTTTTGACGCTTATTTGTTTGTTTATTTTAATCTGAAAATCTGAGGTGCTATACAGTCCAAACACAATAGGAAATTTATGTTAAGACTGAATGAGTTAAGATTGAATATAGATGTTATATAATTTATTTTCTTTTTTTTTTTTTTTTTTTTTTACATTCTGGATAAGATAAAACTATCAGTTCGGTTCAGTCACTCAGTCGTGTCTGACTTTTTGTGATCTCATGAACTGCAGCACAGCAGGCCTCCCTGTCCATCACAAACTTCCAGAGCCTACCTAAACTCATGTCCAATGAGTTGGTGATGCTATCCAGCCATCTCATCCTCTGTCGTCCCCTTCTCCTCCTGCCTCAATTTCTCCCAGCATCGGGGTCTTTTCAAATGAGTCAGCTTTTCACATCAGATGGCCAAAGTATTGGAGTTTCAGCTTCAACATCAGTCCTTCTAATGAACACCCAGGACTGCTCTCTTTTAGAATGGACTGGTTGGATCTCCATGCAGTCCAAGTGCCTCTCAAGAGTCTTCTCCAACATCAGAGTTCAAAAACATAAATTCTTCAATGCTGAGCTTTCTTTATAGTCTAACTTTCACATACATACATGACCACTGGGAATAAAATAGTCTTGACTAGATGGAACTTAGTTGGCAAAGTAATGTCTCTGCATTTTAATATGCTGTTTAGTTTTGTCACAACTTTCCTTCCAAGGAGTAAGCGTCTTTTAATTTCATGGCTGCAATCACCATCTGCAGTAATTTTGGAGCCCCCCAAAATAAAGTCCAACACTGTTTCCACTGTTTCCCCATCTATTTCCCATGAAGTGATGGGACCAGATGCCATGATCTTAGTTTTCTGAATGTTCAGCTTTAAGCCAACTTTTTCACTCTCTCCTCTTTCACTTTCATCAAGAGGTTCTTTGGTTCTTCTTCACCTTGTACCATAAGGGTGGTGTCATCTGCATATCTGAGGTTATTGATATTTCTCTGGCAATCTTCGGGCGTGGGGTAGGTCCTCCCAGCCACCGCCCCTGACCTCAGGTGGGGGGTAGCTCCTCTCAGCTGCTCTTACGCTGTTGCAGCCTGCCACTCTCAGTCGCTGCCCCTGACCTTGGAGGCAAGGTAGCTCCTCTAGGCTGCTGCCCCTGACCTCAGACGTGGGGTAGTTCCTCCTGGCGACTTCCCCTGACCTTGGATGTGGGGTAGCTCCTCTTGGCCATTTCTGTGCCGTTGCAGCCTGGCACTCTCAGCCACTGCCCCGACCTCAGACCTGGGGAATTCCTCTTGGCTGCCGTCCCTCGGGCATGGGGTCCTCCTGGCTTCTGCCCCTGATCTTGGACATGGGGTAGCTCCTCTTGGTCATGCTATGTGTGCCATCACAGCTGCCTGTGCTAAGAGGCCAGGGGTGACGACCGGGAGGAGCAACCCAATGTTCAAGGAGCTGTGGCTGTACTGGCGCAGGAGGGCCTAGAAGTGCTATTCCACGTTCAATGTCAGGAGGGGTGGCAGTGAGGAGATACCCCTCATCCAAGGTTAAGGAGCAGTGGCTGCACTTTGCTGGAGCAGCCGTGAAGAGATATCCCATGTCCAAGGTAAGAGAAACCCAAGTAAGACGGTAGGTGTTGCAAGTGGGCATCAGAGGGCAAACACACTGAAACCATAATCAGAGAAAACTAGTCAATCTAATCACACTAAAACCACAGCATTGTCTAACTCAATGAAACCAAGCCATGCCCATGGGGCCACCCAAGACAGGCGGGTCATGGTGGAGAGGTCTGACAGAATGTGGTCCACTGGAGAAGGGGATGTCAAACCACTTCAATATTCTTGTCTTGAGAACCCCATGAACAGTATGAAAAGGCAAAATGATAGGATACTGAAAGAGGAACTCCACAGGTCAATAGGTGCCCAATATGCTACTAGAGATCAGTGGAGAAATAACTCCAGAAAGAATGAAGGGATGGAGCCAAAGCAAAAACAATACCCAGTTGTTGATGTGACTGGTGATAGAAGTAAGGTCTGATGCTGTAAATAGCAATATTGCATAGGAACCTGGAATGTCAGGTCCATGAATCAAGGCAAATTGGAAGTGGTCAAACAAGAGATGGCAAGACTGAATGTCGATATTCTAGGAATCAGCAAACTAAAATGGACTGGAATGGGTGAATTTAACTCAGATGACCATTATATCTACAACTGTGAGCAGGGATCCCTTAGAAGAAATGGAGTAGCAATCATGGTCAACAAAAGAGTCCGAAATGCAGTACTTGGATGCAATCTCAAAAACGACAGAATGATCTCTGTTAATTTCCAAGGCAAACTATTCAATATCACAGTAATCCAAGACTATGCCCCAACCAGTAATGCTGAATAAGCTGAAGTTGAACGGTTCTATGAAGACTTACAAGACCTTTTAGAATTAACACCCAAAAAAGGTGTCCTTTTCATTATAGGAGACAGGAATGAAAAAGTATGAAGTCAAGAAACAACTGGAGTAACAGGCAAATTACTCCAGTGAAGCAGGGCAAAGACTAATAGAGTTTTGCCAAGAGAATGCACTGGTCATAGCAAACACCGTCTTCCAACAATACAAGAAAAGACTCTACATGTTGGGGTCCAACCCCAGCAGGATCTAAGGGTACCCTCAGGATGACAGCGTAGGCGATTAGGGATAGATAAAAGAGAAGAGAAAGAGGTTTGATCTTTTTTGGTTTACACCGAAACCCAATAAAGCTCTTGTGTTCCAAGGAGTCATCCTGAAAGAAGAACAGAGAGAGAGAAAAGAGGGGAAAAGAAAAAAAAAAAAAAAATGACATGGGGAGACCAAGCTTCCGTGAGCAAGGCCCATAACTTTATTTTTAAAAGGAACATTTATAACTTGACTTGTATATAGAGGGAAATGAAAGATGCAAAGTCATACAGAGTCAGACCAAACATTACTTTTGTTATATCTTTATTGAAACCAGGATTTTTTTTTTTTTTTTTTTGCATACCTTTCTCATAAACAATGTTGTGTACAATATCTTTTGGCCTTGGAAGCCTGTGGACATTTTATGACCATTTTTTGATAAAGGCTGATCAGCCAGAAAACTTATTTTCCCTTAAAGTGTTTTTTCTTTATTTTTCTCAGCCTCAGAATGTACTAAACAAAGTTACATTTTCACAGAGCAAAGGTTTAGTAGGTCAGAACAAAGAAAGAACCAATTAGCTCAAAGGCCTGATGTGGTTAATTTTAAGGCTACTCTTATTTTTTTTTTACATTTTAACTATGTTAACCAATGTACTCCCAGTTGCACAATGGATAAGGGATATGGGCAAAATAGTAAGACAGACAGATTTTGGTTTTGGGGGTAGATGTTCGAGCAGATCTAGGGAGTCTCTTGAGGCCTGATCCCGCCTTTGCCTGTCAGGTCTCTTTCGCATGACCTTTGTCATGGGTGGGATCTCCCGTGGTGGCTCCCAGCATATCCCCCTTTTTTACTTTTTAAGACAGCCAGATGTAATTCAGTCGCGAGCTTTTGAGTGTTCTGTCGAAGAGTTTTGACAATACAAGGAAGAATAATTATGAGAAGCAGCATTAGAGCGGCCACAGCAGCATAGCTAAAATAGTAGACAGAATTTTTTTTTTTTAATAAAGTTAGAAAATGCATGGAAAAAGTCATTTGTTGTTCTTGTGGCAGTAAAATCTAATCGGAAATGTTTGATGGTCTTTATCTGATTGTGAAGTTTTCTTAAATCTAAACTAATGTTGGAACTATTTTATACCCCCAAAAGGTGGTTTTTAATCTTTTCTTAGTTATAATCTGTCTTGTTTACTTTTAGGGGTGTTACACAAATCTATAGTGTCAACTTCACCTTTAATGTCTGTAATTTAGTCTCAATATGTGTTACTGCTTTTTCTAGGGCATCTACCTTTATTTTAAACTTTTTATCTATAACTTTTTGTGTTGTCAGTGTTAAAGAGACGTTTTTAGACACAGTATTAACATATTGAGCAGTATGTACTTGTTGAGTCAATGATATTGTTGCCACAGTAACAGAAGTAATTGTAGTTATTAAAGTTGATATTTCCAAGATAAATAAGCCCCAAAACCATCGTGATAGCATCAAATTTTGTAGTTTTTGTAACACAGCAAGACCATAGTTATCATACCAATAAGTCACAGTCACAGGCACCATGAGATAGGGTGGACATTGTAACACTATAAAGAAGCAAACATTATATTGAGGGATCAAACAGGATGAGAGTATACATTGTTCACAAGTTACTATATTAGGTCTACCTCCTTTTTACTGACCGCTTTGGCCCTGATCACTATGTCTGTATTGTAAAACGCCTGTTGTGGGTGCACCAAGGAGCAGCTGTAGGCATCGGCCGGGGGGAACAGTGTCTCCAGCAGTAGGTGGCAGAACGCGAGCAGCAGGCTGTGGGCTGCGGCGCCCATGGCGGGCAGAGGGCCGGGGGTCGCAGACTTGTGTTAGCCACCGCCTGGGCTCCGGGCTCTCTCCTCTTGTCAGCCGGAGCCACGCTGGTCTGGCCGGCACTCTGTGGGCATGCTCTTTTTTCTGGCCTTTACTCGCCACACAAACTTTTTTGGCTCTAGGTCGCTGGGTGTAGTGAGGAGGGTGTGGGGCATGACTGGCGGTGCTCCATGATTCAAACTGGCGAATCTGCTTCCTGAGGAAAAATATAAACATACTCTCTCCCACACGTTAGCAACACATCTGGCCAGGATATGAAATTCATACTTTAATCCAGCTGCATTTTGATGGTGAATTTTGTGAGAATTTTTCGCCTTTTCAATTTTTTTTTTTTTTATGTAAGTTTAAAGCAATTACTTTAATCAATGTATCTGCCAAAGCATTTTTTTATGTAAAGGGCCAGACAAGCCGGAATGGGCTCTATGTCCCATAAAATATTTTTTATCTCTGTGTTTAATTTCTTTTTGTAAATCAGACAACAAAGAGAAGATAGTAGTTTTATTTTTTGGAATATTAGCAGTTTCTTTATGAGGAAATCACCCTACAATATATCGGGAGTCAGTCAAAAGATTGAAAGTGTGGTCTCTTAAATGTTGATAAACCTAAATAACTGTTTGTAACTCAGCCTTGACATTTTATTTTCTTGAATTAAAAGATCTTTCAAAGGCTTTGGAGCTGTAATTTTCTGTACCCAAAAGGATAGATCACTAGATCTAAATGTTTCATGGCCCCTAGCTTGAGAAGTCAAGGGTTTTTTTGTCTGATAATAAAGTAAAAACAAAAGCTGTGTTACTTTTTTACTTTTATTAATTTGTACAGTTTTGGTAGGTGGCAAGATCAAAACTTTAATTTTTTTAATATAATCAGAATCTACTACACCAGGCACCACCGAAATTTTTTGAAAGGAAAGCGAGCTATGCCTCAGCACAAATCTTACAATGTCTTTAGGTAGGGGGCCGACCACTCCTGTTGGAATTGGAATAACTGGCACGTCAGTGGTTAATATTGTTGTTAAGTCTTCTTACTGTTTCGCTTTTTTTTTTTTTTTTAGCCTGGGTGAGGCCCCCCTGACGTTTTTTTTTCCCAAGGAGCACGCTCTGTATATTGTGTATGTGTCTGCTTTAAAAGTTCTTTTGTTCAAAAAACTTATCTTTTCTTTACCCTGTCTCTCTCTATCTAGTCTCACATTTTGTCTCTGTGTCTCTGGCGTTCGAATCTCTTGTCTTTCTCAGTCTGTCTCTCCCCTTTTTTTTTCTTTTGTATCACCCCCACCCCGCATACCACTTTTTCTCTCAGTCTTTTTTGTTTTTGTCTAGTTCTTTTTTTGGGACTCACAGAGTTCTCGTCTTTAAGTTTTTATCCCATTTTTTTCTCTCTCGCTGTCTGGTCCTGTCTCTTTTTCTCCCTTATAATCTTTCTCTCTCTCTCTCTCTCTCTCTCTTTTTTTTTTTCCTGCAGCCCTCTACGACCACTGTTTTTTTCTTCTCCCAGATTCCCCTTTTCACTTTTTCTCTTTTTCGCAAACGTGTCGGCCACCCACAGGTACAATCTTAACTGCCCTGCGTTACAATCTCAAATTACTTACCCTTTAGATTTATGAGCAGAATTTAAAGCATCTATAATCATGTTTTATAAAGAAATGGTGTCAGTGGGGACTTTTTTTGGGCCATGTAAAGTGTAATAAGTTTTTAAAAGTTTATGTAGAGGGGGAGGGAGCTCACCATGGTGCTCAACCACAGTGGACACTGTTTTTGTTTAAATGTAAAAAGGATTGAATACTAGCTTTTTAAACCTTTTTTTTGTTTGTTTAACAGTTTTAAGGTTGTTTTTATAAAGAATTTTCATTTTTTAGTTTCAGAGTTACCCATGTCAGAAAATCTATTATCTTTTTTACTTATTTGTCAAAAAGATTCCTACTTCTCACTCCTCACCTTACTTATCTTATGTAGGGGGGTCCACGACACACTGAGTGGGGTCTTAAGCCGTCACTTACAATGGGGGAGACTTACCTTTGGGTCCCTGTTCAGGTGCCAGTTGTAGGGGTCCAGCCCCAGCAGGATCCAGGGGTATCCTCAGGATGATGGCATAAGCGATTAGGGACAGATAGAAGATAAAGAGGCTTGATCTTTTTTGGTTTACACAGAAAGCCAATAAAGCTCTTGTGTTCCAAGGAGTCATCCTGAAAGAAGAACAGAGAGAGAAAAGGAGGGAAAATGAAAAAAAGAATGACAAGGGGAGATCAAGCTTCGGTGAGCAAGGCCCATAACTTTATTTTCAAAAGGAACTTTTATATCTTGACTTGTACATAGAGGGAAATGAAAGGTACAAAGTCATACAGAGTCAGACCAAACATTACATTTGTTTTGTCTTTATTGAAACCAGGAATGTTTTTGCATACCTTTCTCATAAACAATGTTGTGTACAAAATCTTTTGGACTTGGAGGCTTGTGGACATTTTATGACCTTTTTTTGATAAAGGCTGATCAGCCAGAAGACTTGTTTTTCCTTAAAGTGTTTTTTTCTTTATTTTTCTCAGCCTCAGAAAGTACTAAACAGAGTTACATTTTCACAGAGCAAAGGTGTAGTAGGTCACAACAAAGAAAGAACCAATTAGCTCAAAGGTCTGATGTGGTTACTTTTAAGGCTACTGCTTTTTTTTTTTTTACATTGTAACTATGTTAACCAATGTACCCCCAGGTGTACAATGGATAAGGGATATGGGCACTTGGCAGCAAGCATTGGCCCAATAATGAAGCCCTTTACCAGTACTGTCTATTTTAATAATTTTTCATCTCTTAAAGGGCTCTATGTTCATTAGGACTTTTAGAATGTTTTGGCTTCCTGTGCCTTTTAAGATTGGGAGTTGTGAACAATTATCTGTGCTAATTGTAAGAATATGGATGAACCTGTCAGTCAAGCTAGAATGTGAACAGAGGGGTTAAAATAGAAATATTTTTTTCATGCTCAGGAGACTTATTAACTAAAGCCCTAAGTTGACTTTTTCCAGAGAAAGGTGGTCAGGTATAGCCCACTGTTAATGACAGAAGAATTGGTGAAAAGCACAAAAGAGTGAGACAGACAGATTTTGGTTTGGGGGGTAGATGTTTGAGCAGATCTAGGGGGTCTTTTTGAGGCCTGATCCCACCTTTGCCTGTCAGGTCTCTTTCACATGACCTTTCCTGTGGTGGCTCCCAACACTTTACACAGGGACATCACCAGGTTGTCAACACTTAAAGCAGATTGATTATATTCTTTACAGCCAAAGATGGAGAAGCTCTATACAGTCCAGGAGCTGACTGTGGCTCAGATCATGAAGTCCTTATTGCCAAACTCAGACTTAAGTTGAAGAAAGTAGGGAAAACCACTAGACCATTCAGGTATGACCTAAATCAAATCCCTTATGATTATACAGTGGAAGTGAGAAAACGATTTAAGGGACTAGATCTGATAGATAGAGTGCCTGATTCATGGGGTCGCCTGATTCCTGGGTTCGCAAAGAGTCAGACACGACTGAGCAATTGAACTGAACTGGCAATCTTGATTCCAGCTTGTGCTTCATCCAGCCCAGCGTTTCTCATGATGTACTCTGCATATAATTTAAATAAGCAGGGTGACAATATACTGCCTTGACATACTCCTTTTCCTATTTGGAACCAGTCTGTTGTTCCATGTCCAGTTCTAACTGTTCCTTCCTGATCTGCATACAGGTTTCTCAAGAGAGGTGACAGGGGTCTAGACCATCGCCAAGAAAAAGAAATGCATAAAACTACAATGGCTGTCTGAGGAGGCCTTACAGTTAGCTGTGAAAAGGAGAGAAGTGAAAAGCAAAGGAGAAAAGGAAAGATATAAACATCTGAATGCAGAATTCCAAAGAATAGCAAGGAGAGATAATAAAGACTTTCTCAGTGATCAATGCAAAGAAATAGAGGAAAACAATAGAATGGAAAAGACTAGAGATCTCTTCAAGAAAATTGTAGATACCAAGGAACATTTCATGCAAAGATCGGCTCGATAAAGGACAGAAATGGTATGGACCTGACAAAAGCAGAAGATATTAAGAAGAGGTGGCAAGAATACACAGAAGAACTGCACAAAAAAGATCTTAATGACCCAGATAATCACGATGGTGTGATCACTCACCTAGAGCCAGACATGCGGGAGTGTGAAGTCAAGTGGGCCTTAGGAAGCATCACTACGAACAAAGCTAGTGGAGGTGATGGAATTCCTGTTGGGCTATTTCAAATCCTAAAATTTGATGCTGTGAAAGTGCTGCACTCAATATGTCAGCAAATTTGGAAAACTCAGCATTGGTAGCAGGACTGGAAAAGGTCAGTTTTCACTCCAATCCCAAAGAAAGACATTGCCAAAGAATGCTCAAACTACTGCACAACTGCACTCATCTCATACACTAGTAAAGTAATGCTCAAAATTCTCCAAGCCAGGCTTCAGCAATGCATGAACCATGAACTTCCAGATGTTCAAGCTAATTTTAGAAAAGGCAGAAGGACCAGAGATCAATTTGCAACATCTGCTGGATCATTGAAAAATCAAGAGAGTTCCAGAAAAACATCTATTTCTACTTTATTGACTATGCCAAAGCCTTTGACTGTGTGGATCACAATAACGTGTGGACAATTCAGAAATAGATCAGAATAACAGACCACCTGACCTTCCTCTTAAGATAAAACTATAGAGGCTATAAAAAGATGTGTGGTTGCCAGTATTTGGGGAAGAAGGTGATCAATTAGTAAGTGGAGCACAATGGATATGGGTGGAAGTGGAATTATTCTGTAACTTAATGATGGATACATGCATGCTTAGTGATGTCCGACTTTTTGTGACCCTGTGGACTGTAGTTCACTAGGCTCCTCTGTCCATGGAATTATCCAGGCAAGAATACTGAAATGGGTAGCCATTTCCTTCTCCAGGGGATCTTCCTGACTCATGGATCAAACTTGCGTCTCTTGCATTGCAGGTGGATTCTTTACTGCTGAACCATTGGGGATACATAGTGCTATTTATTTGTCAAAACTCATAGAATTTACAACTCCAAAAGTAACCCCTAACATAAACTATGGACTTTTATTATCAATAATGTGTCAGTATTGATTTATCAGTTCTAATAAATGCACCCACAAGTGCAAGATGTTAATAATAGGGTAAACTGGAGGAAGAGATAAGGGAATATGAAAACTTCTGCATTTTCTGTTCAATATTTTTGTAAACTCAAAAATGATTTAAAAAATAGCTCATTAATTAAAAAAAGAGAAATGTAATATCAAATCACAGAGAGTATGGATAAATCAAATGGATATTCTAATGTGTAAGAAGGCAGTCAAAAATGGTTACATATTATATGATTCTAAAAATATAATATTCTAGCTAAAAACAAGTCTATAGCAATGATAAGATGATTGATGGTTGACAAGGGTTTAGGGGCATAGATGGAGCTTGATAGTGCTTAATAATGTTATCCTTATCTTGTTTATCTATTTTCTTATCAATGTATATCTGTATCATTCCCAGTTTTGGGTCTTAAAAGTAAGTATTGTTTAATTTTTTAAGAATATGCTGAACTTATCCAAACTTATTGTGGCATTTTACACTACTGCCAACAGAATGTATAATACAAACTTGAACTTCCCTGGTGGCTCAGTGGTAAAGAATTTGGCTGCCAATTCGGGAGATGTGGTTCAATTGTTGAGTCAGGAAGATCCCCTGGAGAAGGTAATGCCACCCACTCCAGTATTCTTGCCTGGAAAATCCCACGGACAAAGTGCCTGTCAGGCTACAGTCCATGGTGTTACAAAAGAGTCAGACACAACTTAGTGACTAAACAACAGCAATAGAACCATACTGTGTATTTAACTAAAAAAAAAAAAAAAAAAAAACCATGCACACACACACAAAAACTGTGATGACTTTTTCATGTGCTAAATGATTAATATCAGTTCCATTTTTTAAAATAAAAATTTTAATGTTTTTAAAAGCATTTGCAATAATTAGATTTATGATTGATACCAGTACTTTGTCAGATATATCTTTTTTTGAATATTTTTGCCATGTCTTGACTTATCAGTTTTCTTAATGCTAAGAAGAAACTTTACCTTTTGGTTATGTCTAATTTTTTCAATATTTTCTTTTATGCTTATTGCTTCTTATGTCCTAAGATGCATTTGCTTTAGTTGACGTACGAGAAATATTTTACTATGTTTTCTCTTACTTTTGTAATTTGAAAATTTAGTTTTAATTCTGTAATTCATATTGAATAATTTTTATACTTGAAGTAAGTTAGATGATTTATTTTTTCATGCACAGAAATATACCCATTTCTTGAAAAAAGTTTTCTTTCCCTATTTGGTCATTTTGGCATCTTTGACATTATAAAAACACATTTTTAAAAGTATTTCCTATGTTTAAAAAAGTTTACAAAAGTAAGCCAAATTTCCTTTCTATAAATTATAAATTCAAAACCAAAATCTTTAATTTGGTAGTCAATGCCTTCTGCTAATTGATCTTGACTATATATATAGAGGCTTGATTTTTCCTGTCTTCAAATATCCTCCAACTATAATTATGTTATTAACACAAATAACAGCTTGTACTCTTTGAGCAAATATGTCCTATGCTGTGTGTTAAGCATTGCAGATGTAATATAACTTATCCTAACAACAATTTTGGTAGCTAAATATTATGCTTACAAGAGTAAAGACAATGTCTGTCTGGTTTAATTCTGTGCTCTAATACCTAGGACCTCCCTGGTGGCTCAGACAGTAAAGCGTCTGCTTACAATGTGGGAAACTTGGGTTCGATCCCTGGGTTGGTAAGATCCCTGGAGAAGGAAATTGTAACCCACTCCAGTCCTTCTGCCTGGAAAATTCCGTGGATGGAAGAGCCTGGTAGGCTTCAGTCCATGGGATTGCAAAGAGTTGGACACGACGGAGTGACTTCATTTTCTTTCTTCTTTTCTTTCTTTCCTTCTAATACCTAGAGAAGTGAGTTATACATGGTAAACATTTAGTGAATACTTGTTGAACCTGAACTTTAGTATGAGGAAGGTAATATTTCAAATATCTATTATAGACTATAACATAGCAGTTTAGTAATAGATTAGGAAATGATCCTCATGTCTATCTATAAATTTATAATCAAAATCACTATATGATAAATGCCCCGTGAATTTTCTATGCATGTTTTGCTTTCACTCATATCACTTAACTGTACACTTTCCTGAGAATTCTAAATTTATTACCACTAATTAAATTCCCACATTTCCTTTATGATTAAGTACAAGTTTTAGGTTCTCTACATTTTTTTGCAGATCAATGCCACCCAATTCCATACTATTCTATGCTTTCCTCTGTATCTCCTCCACAGGTGGGTGTACATATGAAGCATGTTTATAATCACAAAATAAATAAGCAGTTTTCAGCCCTGGTTGTGTACAAGAAATATTTGTAGAGATTTTTGGAAAGTACACATGTCTATGTTCAAACAGATATTCTGAGTTAGAATATTCTAATTTAGAGCTTGAATAGCTGAAAAATATGCAAGTTATCCAGGCGTAGTGGATGTTCACATACATTTGACAAATCTCTCTACAAGACCCGGGCATTTATTCCCTCCACTGCCAGATAGTTGTTGATGGATCACAGCTGAAACCTTATCAAAAAAATCACTGCCTGCAAAAGGAAGCTACCTCACTCAAGATTATACTTCTATCCTAGAAGTAGCTTCACTCCCAATGATTTTTCATTTAATGAGTACAAGTTTTGCCTCCTCCCTGCCCCTTGTTTCAATTGGGACAACTCTGAAAGACCATTTCAGCTCCAGAACTTACTGGTAAACAGCAGAGACTTCTGTTGCCATTGTACTGCTATTTAACTTCTGCCACTGTTGATTCTTGTTTCCTTTACAGTTGTTAAGCACAGGGACAAGTCTCAATAAACCTCATGCATGCAACTTTTAGAGTCTCCAAATCTAATTTCCAGACCATCTGACTTACTATACTAGGTGATTCAAATGTACAAGCAAGAAAAAATTACTGTACTATATAGTATGTTCTTTATGGGAAGAAACGAGCTATCCTCTGCCATACATATCTAGTAAAATGTTTCTAAGTACAGAGGAAAAAAATGTATATTTTAAAAATGGGTGGAGGGTTGTGTTGGGAGCCACATTAGGCATTACTGACAAAATGGGTGCACGGCCCCCAGCCCCCTCTCCTCATTCCGCAGGCATGGATCCTGGGATGAAGGACTTAGGCCTTGTAATTCTGACTTGTCTTTTCCTATCCTCAGCTGAGTTGACTAAAAAGGAATATTAAGGTGCTTATTGTTCTTGAGAGGAGCATGAGAAGGCCCAAAGCCTTCTGCAGCTGTGCTCAGAAAATAATTCATAAAGTTAATCATTGACATTTGTTCAAGGACTTTTACAAAAGAGTGTTCCAGGATGAGCACATAGGCCATTGCTTGAGGTCATGGGAGGGACTGATATCTGTAGTCTATTTGTGAGGAGAATGTTTATGGCAAAGGAGTTTACTGAATTTAGGGCTTAGAAATAATTAAAATAGTTAGAAGTTTAAAGATTTAAGGAATGTTGTAAAGTTAGCATATTTTACTATGCTTATAGAAGTTAGGAATTTTTAGAGATTTTAAGAGATAGTGAGCTCAGGATGTTAAGGGCAAACAGGACTTAGGAAGATAAGTAGTAAACTGAGGAATGTAGCATGAGTTACAATGTAATCACAAGTTAACTATAGGACACATTCAGATCAGATCAGATCAGATCAGTCGCTCAGTCGTGTCCAACCCTTTGCGACCCCATGAACTGCAGCACGCCAGGCCTCCCTGTCCATCACCAACTCCCGGAGGTCACTCAGACTCACATCCATCGAGTCAGTGATGCCATCCAGCCATCTCATCCTCTGTCGTCCCCTTCTCCGCCTGCCCCCAATCCCTCCCAGCATCAGAGTCTTCTCCAATGAGTCAACTCTTCACATGAGGTGGCCAAACTCTCAGCGGCTTGGGAACTGGTGTGTGGTGTGAGGTTGTGGCGGAGCCTCTACACTGAAGGCGCGAGAGGTTGGCAGCTTTGACTGAAGCACATCGAGCGGCGACAGCAGTGGAAGTCATGAGCGACAGCGGCGAGCAGAACTATGGAGAGCGGGTTAATGTTGAAGAAGGAAAATGCGGAAGTCGTCATTTGACAAGTTTTATAAATGAGTATTTGAAGCTCAGGAATAAGTGAAGCTGAAATTTGAAAAAATAAAAGAAAGAATGCATGCTAATTATCAGACCAGAAGTCCCACTTGTAGAATATTGAGCAATTTGTGTGAAGTGGGGAAGATGAAAGAAGTCAGAATTTGAAACGGAAGAATGAAGAAAAGAAATAAAAATGAAGTTAAGATAAGAAGTAATCTGGAATCAGAAAGCACTACGCTAAGAATCCCGTTCTGCTTCCAGAAGTGGAAGTGCTCATGGATCTGGGAAATCTGCAAGGCATACCCCTGCAAGGTCTCGCTCCAAGGAAGATTCCAGGCGTTCCAGATCAAAGTCCAGGTCCAGATCTGAATCTAGGTCTAGATCCAGAAGAAGTCCTCGGAGGCATTATACAAGGTCACGATCTCGGTCCCGGTCCCATAGAAGATCTCGTAGCAGATCTTACAGCAGAGATTATCGAAGATGGCATAGCCACAGTCATTCTCCCATGTCTACCCGCCGGCGTCATGTTGGGAATCGGGCAAATCCTGATCTGAACTGTTGTCTTGGTGTATTTGGATTGAGCTTGTACACTACAGAAAGAGATCTAAGAGAAGTGTTCTCTAAATATGGCCCAATTGCTGATGTATCTATTGTATATGACCAGCAATCTAGACGTTCAAGAGGATTTGCCTTTGTATACTTTGAAAATGTAGATGATGCCAAGGAAGCAAAAGAGCGTGCCAATGGGATGGAGCTTGATGGACGTAGGATCAGAGTTGACTTCTCCATAACGAAAAGACCACATACTCCAACACCAGGAATTTACATGGGGAGACCTACCTATGGCAGTTCATGCCGTCGAGATTACTATGACAGAGGATATGATCGAGGCTATGATGATCGGGACTATTACAGCAGATCGTACAGAGGTGGAGGAGGAGGAGGGGGAGGATGGAGAGCTGCTCAAGACAGGGATCAGAAATACAGACGGTCCCCTTCTCCCTACTATAGTCGTGGAGGATACAGATCACGTTCCAGATCTCGATCATACTCACCTCGTCGCTATTAAAGCATGAAGTTGAAGACTTTCTGAAACCTGCCCTAGAGTTGGGATATTGCTTGTGGACAATATTTTTTATTGTCTCCTGTTTAAAAAGTGAACAGTGCCTAGTGAAGTTAGGTGACTTTTACACCTTTTATGATGACTACTTTTGGTGGAGTTGAAATGCTGTTTTCATTCTGCATTTGTGTAGTTCGGTGCTTTGTTCAAAGTTAAATGTTTTCAGAAAAGTATGTTTTGCATGTATTTTTTTACAGTCTAAAATTTTGACTGCTGAGAAGTTTCTATTGTACAGAACTTTATTTAAATGGTTTTTCTACTGAATCCAGGGTATTCTGAAGATCGAAGCCTGTGTGTAAAATGCTACCAAATGACAAAAAGCAACAATAAAGTTTGGTTTTTACTTTTCTTTCTAACATATCAATGCTTAGCAGAACTGTTGAGATTAGATTGTCAGTAGTAAATTAAAGACAAAAATGCCCGTTTTCCTCGAGTCCATGAAACATACCATACTTAATATACCTGCAATTAAGTGATAAAAATTACGCTCTGTAACTCTATACTGCTAGTGTTAAAAACTAAAGATCTTTCAATACAGCAAATGCTTAATGCTTATATAAATGTGAATTTGTCAGCCTTTATGTAATCTGTATTATATATAGCAGGGAATAAGATGAGTTACACAATGTATGCCTTAAAAAGGCTATTTCTTAAAGCTGTTAAAAGGGGATAATGGTATTTCAATTAGTTATCAGCAAGTGACAATACATTCCACCACAAATGTACTCTTGTTCTTCTAGCTTTTAAGACTATATGGAAAAACTGGGTGCTTCAGAGTTTTGAGAAAAAAAGAAGGGAACACTACACCTGTGTTGTGGATGATCTGAAGACTTTGCCTGTTCATTTTTTAAATATTACTTTCAGGTCCTTTGCTTACCAAAGGAGGCCCAATTTCACTCAAATGTTTTGAGAACTGTGTTTAAATAAACGCAAGTGAAAAGACTAAAAAAAAAAAAAAAAAACAATCATTCCTTCCAAAGAAATTGGCTGATCCTCTTTCGAATGGATTTCTTTGTTTCTCTTTCAGTCCAACGCAAGTCTCTCTTGTTTGTTCACACCTCAAACCCAACAAATATAATTTTTTCCCCCCCCCCCTCCCTTCCTTACCAATCCATCCCTCCATTCCAACCCCAACGAAAAAAACATCGCTTACCTTACGCTTACCTTCCTTTGTTAATTAATCTTTTTTGAATATTTATCTAGGTTGTTTATAATTTTCCTTCCTACCAATAAGCGTCTTTTAATTTCATGGCTGCAGTCACCATCTGCAGTGATTTTGGAGCCCAGAAAAATAAAGTCTGACACTGTTTCCACTGTTTCCCCATCTATTTCCCATGTAGTGATGGGACCAGATGCCATGATCTTCGTCTTCTGAATGTTGAGATTTAAGCCAACCTTTTCACTCTCCACTTTCACTTTCATCAACAGGCTTTTTAGTTCCTCTTCACTTTCTGCCATAAGGGTGGTGTCATCTGCATATCTGAGGTTATTGATATTTCTCCCAGCAATCTTGATTCCAACTTGTGTTTCTGCCAGTCCAGCATTTCTCATCATGTACTCTGCATATAAGTTAAATAAACATGGTGACAATATACAGCCTTGACGTACTCCTTGTCCTATTTGGAACCAGTCTGTTGTTCCATGACCAGTTCTAACTGTTGCTTCCTGACCTGCATACAGATTTCTCAAGAGGCAGATCAGGTGGTCTGGTATTCCCATCTCTTTCAGAATTTTCCACAGTTTATTGTGATCTACACAGTCAAAGGCTTTGGCATAGTCAATAAAGCAGAAATAGATGTTTTTCTGGAACTCTCTTGCTTTTTCCATGATCCAGCGGATGTTGGCAATTTGATCTCTGGTTCCTCTGCCTTTTCTAAAACCAGCTTGAACATCAGGAAGTTCACGGTTCACATATTGCTGAAGCCTGGCTTGGAGAATTTTGAGCATTACTTTACTAGCGTGTGAGATGAGTGCAATTGTGCTGTGGTTTGAGCATTCTTTGGCATTGCCTTTCTTTGGTATTGGGATGAAAACTGACCTTTTCCAATCTTGTGGCTGCTGCTGAGTTTTCCAAGTCAGCTGACATATTGAGTGCAACACTTTCACAGCATCATCTTTCAGAATTTGGAATAACTCCACTGGGATTCCATCACCTCCACTAGCTTTGTTCGTAGTGATGCTTTCTAAGGCCCACTTGACTTCACATTCCAAGATGTCTGGCTCTAGGTCAGTAATCACACCATCATGATTATCTGGGTCGTGAAGCTCTTTTTTGTACAGTTCTTCTGTGTATTCTTGCCACCTCTTCTTAAAATCTTCTGCTTCTGTTAGGTCCATACCATTTCTGTCCTTTATCGAGCCCATCTTTGCATGAAATGTTTCCTTTGGTATCTCTGATTTTCTTGAAGAGATCCCTAGTCTTTCCCATTCTGTTGTTTTCCTCTATTTCTTTGCATTCGAAGAGGTAGATAATAGATGATAAGACTGATTCTGAGAGAATCACTGAAGTAGGAACTCTGTTTGAAAAGCAATAATGATTTATGGAGATAATAAATCTGGGAGAGGGGTAACTGAAAATATCAAACCTCTCGCATAATGTTTTTGTAAAAGTATAAAAGAGAATCTTAAACTTTGAATAAACAGGCAGTCCAAGAGAAAATGAGAGGCTGTTTCATTACTCACCAACACTGTCCATCTCTTCAGGTTGAATCCCTGGCTGCTGGAGTTGGACTCCGGCAGGGTTGCAGTTCTGAGACAAAATGGTCTGGTCTCACTTTTTTCTGTTCCTTCCCTTTTAATACAACTAAATATCCTTGAAATAATTTAATAACCAAAGGATTCTGAAACATGGAAAAACAAAGATGGAATGGCTAGAGATATCAGGATTTTAAAAGTGTAATCATGGTGAGTTCTATGTTTTGCTTTTGATCTCCCATATATATTGTACTGAGCACTTACTTGATACATTTGAAAACCATAATGATGAAGAAGAAGAAGACGAAGACGAAGAAGAAGACGGTGACGAAGAAGATGAAGAAGAATACAAAGATGAAGACAAAGACAAAGACGAAGAAGACAAAGAAGAAGACGACGACGACAACGATGACGAAGAAGACGAAGACGAAGAAGACGACGATGAAGATGAAGAAGACGACGACGACGAAGAAGAAGACGAAGAAGAAGATGAAGAAGAAGACAACGAAGACGAAGAAGATGAAGACGAAGAAGAAGACGAAGAAGAAGATGAAGAAGACAAAGAAGAAGATGAAGAATAAGAAGAAGAAGATGAAGAAGAAGACGACGACAACGAAGAAGAAGAAGACGAAGAAGACAAAGAAGACGAAGACAAAGAATCCAGTAGGAAAACTCATAGCTCCTGGAAGAAGTGGCCCAATCTATCTGTGGCTTAGTGTTTAGCAGAGCTCCTGGTTTCTATCCATCTCACATATTAGACCTATATGCAGAAGTGGGATGATATAATGGCTAGAGTGGCAGCTACAAAACTTCTGAGCAATGAAATTTACTAGAAATATATAGAGACATTGCATAATGATAAATGAATCTGTACATCAGAAGACATCATGATCCTAAATGTACATGCACAAAATAGCAGAGCCTCAGAATATATGACCCAAAACCAATAGAGCTGCATGAAGAAAGAGAAAAATCTGTAGGCATAATGTGAAGTTTCTTTTGGGTATGATGAAAAGGTCTTAAAATTGACCATGGTGATAATTGTATATATATGCGATATTAATAAAATGTTATTTAATTTTAAACTTCAGATGGGCGAATTGCATATTTTGTGAATTATGCCTCAGTAAAGCTGTTAAAAAATGCTACAAGAACCAAATGGAATGAGATATTGATTTGGCATATTAGAGATTAATGTGCTGAATCTGCTCACCAGAAAGTAACCTCCATGGGAGCTGTTTTTCCCTTTCTATTTTATTAATTGCTATATCCCAAGATCCTGGTCATATCTGACACTCAAAACATAAACGTTGCTGTTACGTCTTAGCTGTGGGTACAAATATGTTTATATTCACGCTTTAAACAAAAGTACACTCGATTCTCATTCTTCCTTTCTTTACAGCCACACTCTCTCCATTCGATAGAAGGGAAAGTAAAGTTGAGATGCAGATTTTACAGGATGGTAGAGAGGAGATTAGAAAGTAAGAAGAAATTCTAGCCGTTTGTGTTTCTTTATTGAAGAATAACTGTACTTTATTGATACAAATTTGTGCTTAGTAAAAGTAGTCAACTTTACAAAGTTGGAGACATTCAAAATATAATTATAACAGACACTATTTGTTGCTACCCAGTGTAAATTCCACCACATTTCTTTTTGTTAACAAATTTTGTTAACAAAATTTTGCTGCAGTATTACAAGAATATGTATTATGTACACATTGGGCTTTCTTCCACCACAGAAATGAATTGTGATTAATCTAGGCTGATCATCATATTTTATCCTTATGGAACTAAGGGTTCTCCAAGAAACAGAATGAAGAGAATTGAGTGTGTGCGTGCATGTGTGTGTGCATGTGTGTGTGTGTGTGAGTGTGAGCATGTGTTTGTGTGGGGAGAAAGAAATTTAAAAAAATTGATCATTCCGTTTTGGAGGCTGACAATTCTAAAAGATCCAGGGTAGTCTGATATGCTAGCATGTGTGAATGCTAAGTTGCTTCAGTCACGTCTGACTCTTTGTGACCCTATGAACTGTAACCTGGCAGGCTCCTCTGCCCATGGGATTCTCCAGGCAAGAATACTTGAGTGGCTTCCCATTTACTCTTCCAGAGGATCTTTTCCACTCAGGAATCAAATCCACATTTCCTGCATCTCCTGCATTGCAAGCAGATTCTTTACCTATGAGCCACCTGGGAAGTCCCTGACATGCTAGAGACCCAGAGAAAAGTTGATACTGTAGCTCAAGTCCTAAGACAATGTGATAGTGTACGGGTAGAATTTCCTCTTCTTCAGGGAAGTCAATCTTATTCTTCAGGTTTTCAACTGACTTGATGAGGCCTCCCGTCTGCACATTATGGAAGGTAATCTTTATTACATTCTACTGAATTAAAATGTTAATCTTACACAAAAAAATAGTTTCAGGAACATCCAGTTATGTCTGACTAAATAATCAGGTATATAGCTTAGCCAAGTTTACACATAAAATTAACCATCACAAGTTCATCACTTGTTTACTTGGCACCTACATGCAACTCTTTAAATCATACTTCATATTCAAATAAATACAATAATAAGATTAAGAGTCTTCTTGTTATGACACAACTATCTTCTGTACAACCAAAAGCACACAACCTTTTCCCTAGAAGAGGATGTAAAGTCTTTTTGTGGTGTTCATTCTTTTTCTTGATAACTTGCAATTCAATTATTATAAAGTTAAAAATATTTAAATATTATTATATAAAGACAACATAGTTATGTTATATATATATATATATATATCAGATCAGATCAGATCAGTCGCTCAGTCGTGTCCGACTCTTTGCGACCCCATGAACCGCAGCACGCCAGGCCTCCCTGTCCATCACCAGCTCCCGGAGGTCATTCAGACTCGCATCCATCGAGTCAGTGATGCCATCCAGCCATCTCATCCTCTGTCGTCCCCTTCTCCTCCTGCCCTCAATCCCTCCCAGCATCAGAGTCTTCTCCAATGAGTCAACTCTTCGCATGAGGTGGCCAAAATACTGGAGTTTCAGCTTCAGCATCATTCCTTCCAAAGAAATTCCAGGATTGACCTCCTTCAGAATGGACTGGTTGGATCTTCTTGCAGTCCAAGGGACTCTCAAGAGTCTTCTCCTACACCGTAGTTCAAAAGCATCAATTCTTCGGCGCTCAGCCTTCTTCACAGTCCAGCTCTCACATCCATACATGACCACAGGAAAGACCATAGCCTTGACTAGGCGAACCTTTGTTGGTAAAGTAATGTCTCTGCTTTTGAATATGCTATCTAGGTTGGTCATAACTTTCCTTCCAAGGAGTAAGCGTCTTTTAATTTCATGGCTACAGTCACCGTCTGCAGTGATTTTGGAGCCCAGAAAAACAAAGTCTGACACTGTTTCCACTGTTTCCCCATCTATTTCCCATGCAGTGATGGGACCAGATGCCATGAGCTTCGTTTTCTGAATGTTGAGCTTTAAGCCAACCTTTTCACTCTCCACTTTCACTTTCATCAAGAGGCTTTTTAGCCCCTCTTCACTTTCTGCCAGAAGAGTGGTGTCATCTGCATATCTGAGGTTATTGATATTTCTCCCGGCAATCTTGATTCCAACTTGTGTTTCTTCCAGTCCAGCATTTCTCATGATGTACTCTGCATATAAGTTAAATAAACATGGTGACAATATGCAGCCTTGATGTACTCCTTGTCCTATTTGGAACCAGTCTGTTGTTCCATGACCAGTTCTAACTGTTGCTTCCTGACCTGCATACAGATTTCTCATGAGGCAGATCAGGTGGTCTGGTATTCCCACCTCTTTCAGAATTTTCCATAGTTTATTGTGATCTACACAGTCAAAGGCTTTGGCATAGTCAATAAAGCAGAAATAGATGTTTTTCTGGACCTCTCTTGCTTTTTCCATGATCCAGCGGATGTTGGCAATTTGATCTCTGGTTCCTCTGCCTTTTCTAAAACCAGCTTGAACATCAGGAAGTTCACGGTTCACATATTGCTGAAGCCTGGCTTGGAGAATTTTGAGCATTACTTTACTAGCGTGTGAGATGAGTGCAATTGTTCGGTAGTTTGAGCACTCCTTGGCATTGCCTTTCTTTGGTATTGGGATGAAAACTGACCTTTTCCAATCTTGTGGGCACTGCTGAGTTTTCCAAATTTGCTGGCATATTGAGTGCAGCACTTTCACAGCATCATCACTCAGGACTTGGAATAGCTCCACTGGAATTCCATCACCTCCACTAGCTTTGTTCGTAGTGATGTTTTCTAAGGCCCATTTGACTTCACATTCCAAGATGTCTGGCTCTAGGTCAGTGATCACATCATCATGATTATCTAGGTCTTGAAGCTCTTTTTTGTACAGTTCTTCTGTGTATTCTTGCCACCTCTTCTTAATATCTTCTGCTTCTGTTAGGTCCACACCATCTCTGTCCTTTATCATGCCCATCTTTGCATGAAATGTTCCTTTGGTATCTCTGATTTTCTTGAAGTGATCCCTAGTCTTTCCCATTCTGTTGTTTTCCTCTATTTCTTTGCATTGATCACTGAAGAAGGCTTTCTTATCTCTTCTTGCTATTCTTTGGAACTCTGTATTCAGATGTTTATATCTTTCCTTTTCTCCTTTGCTTTTCGCTTCTCTTCTTTTCACAGCTATTTGTAAGGCCTCCCCAGACAGCCATTTTGCTTTTTTGCATTTCTTTTCCATGGGGATGGTCTTGATCCCTGTCTCCTGTACAATGTCACAAACCTCATTCCATAGTTCATCAGGCACTCTATCTATCAGATCTAGGCCCTTAAATCTTTTTCTCACTTCCATTGTATAATCATAAGGGATTTGATTTAGGTCATACCTGAATGGTCTAGTAGTTTTCCCTACTGTCTTCAATTTCAGTCTGAATTTGGCAATAAGGAGTTCATGGTCCGAGCCACAGTCAGCTCCTGGTCTTGTTTTTGCTGATTGTATAGAGCTTCTCCATCTTTGGCTGCAAAGAATATAATCGATCTGATTTCGGTGTTGACCATCTGGTGATGTCCATGTATAGAGTCTTCTCTTGTGTTGTTGGAAGAGGGTATTTGCTATGACCAGTGCATTTTTCTTGGCAAAACTCTATTAGTCTTTGCCCTGCTTCATTCCGTATTCCAAGGCCAAATTTGCCTGTTACTCCAGGTGTTTCTTGACTTCCTACTTTTGCATTCCAGTCCCCTATAATGAAAAGGACATCTTTTTGGGGTGTTAGTTCTAAAAGGTCTTGTAGGTCTTCATAGAACCTTTCAACTTCAGCTTCTTCGGCGTTACTGGTTGGGGCATAGATTTGGATTACTGTTACATTGAATGGTTTGCCTTGGAAACGAACAGAGATCATTCTGTCGTTTTTGAGATTGCATCCAAGTACTGCATTTTGGACTCTTTTGTTGACCATGATAGCCACTCCATTTCTTCTGAGGGATTCCTGCCCACAGTAGTAGATATAATGGTCATCCGATTCAAATTCACCCATTCCAGTCCATTTTAGTTCGCTAATTCCTAGAATGTCGACATTCACTCTTGCCATCTCTTGTTTGACCACTTCCAATTTGCCTTGATTCATGGACCTGACATTCCAGGTTCCTATGCAATATTGCTCTTTACAGCATCGGACTTTGCTTCTATCACCAGACACATCCACAGCTGGGTATTCTTTTTGTTTTGGCTCCATCCCTTCATTCTTTCTGGAGTTATTTCTCCACTGATCTCCAGTAGCATATTGGGCCCCTACTGACCTCGGGAGTTTTTCTTTCAGTATCCTATCATTTTTTCTTTTAATACTGTTCATGGGGTTCTCAAGGAAAGAATACTGAAGTGGTTTGCCATTCCCTTCTCCAGCGGACCACACCCTGTCATATCTTTCCACCATGTCCCGCCCATCCCAGGTTGCCCCTCGGGCATGGCTTAATTTCATTGAGTTAGACAAGGGTGTGGTCCTTGTGTGATTAGATTGACTAATTTTCTGTGAGAATGGTTTTAGTGTATTACATACTTTATAATGGGCTTCCCTGGTTGATCAGTGTTAAAAAATCCACCTGCAATGCAGGAGACTCCCTGCAATGCAGGAGACTCCCTGCAATGCAGGAGATGTAAGTTTGATCCCTGGGTCAGGAAGATCCTTTCGAAGAGGAAGTGACAACCGACTCCAGTATTCTTGCCAGGGAAATCTCGTGGAAAAAGGAGGCTTGCAGGCTACAGTCCATGGGGTCATAAAGTATCAGACTAAATTAGACAGTGTCTGACTTAGTGACTAAACCACCACTCCAACCACCACCACATACATTATACATTATTTAGTAATTATATGTATTATACACTTAAATATATATAAAATTAAGGAAATATATACCCATAAAGGAAATATATACCCATTTGAATGCAGAATTCCAAATAATAGAAAGGAGAGATAACAAAACCTTCTTAAGTGATACACACATAAAGGAAATATATACCCATTTGAATGCAGAGTCCCAAATAATAGAAAGGAGAGATAACAAAGCCTTCTTTAGTGATCAATACAAGGAAACAGAGGAACAAAATAGAATGGGAGAGACTAGAGATTTCTTTAAGAAAATTAGAGATACCAAGGGAATATTTCATGCAAAGATGGGCAGAGTAAAACACATAAATGGTATTGACCTAACAGAAGCAGAAGATATTATTAAAAAGTGGCAATATTACACAGAACTATACAAAAAAGATCTTCATGACCCAGATAATGACAATGATGTGATCACTCAGCTAGAGCCAGACACCATGCAATGTGGAGTCAAGTGGGCCTTAGGAAGCATAACTACAAACAAAGTTAGTGGAGGTGACGGAATTCCAGTTAAGCTATTTAAAATCCAAAAAGTTGATGCTGTGAAAGTGCTACACTCAATATGCCAGCAAATTTGGAAAACTCCAGTCCCAGGACTGGAAAAGGTCATTTTTCATTCCAATCCGAAAGATGGGCAATGCCAAAGATTTTTCAAACTACTGCTCAATTGCACTTATCTCACATGCTAGCAAAGTAATGTTCAAAATTCTCCAAACCAGGCTTCAAAAGTATGTGAACTGTGAACTTTCAAGCTGGTTTTAGCAAAAGGAGAAGAACTAGACATCAAATTGCCAAGATCTGTCGGATCATAGAAAAAGCAAGAGAATTCCAGAAAAGCATCTAGTTCCACTTTATTGATTATGCCCAAGACTTTGATTGTGTGGATCACAACCAACTGTGGAAAATTATTCAAGACATGGGAATAACAGACCATCTTTCCTGCCTCTTGAGAAATATGTATGCAGATCAAGAAGCAACAGTTAGAACTGGACATGGAACAACAGACTGGTTCCAAATTGAGAAAGGAGTAGGTCAAGGCTGTATATTGTCACCCTGCTTATTTAACTTATATGCAGAGTACATCATGAGAAACGCTGGGTGCATGAAGAAGCACAAGTGGGAATCAAGATTGCCAGAAGAAATATCAATAATCTCAGATATGCAGATGACACCACCCTTATGGCAGAAAGTGAAGAAGAACTAAAGAGCTTCTTGATTAGAGTGAAAGAGGAGAGTGAAAAAGTTGGCTTTTTCTCAATATGCAGCAAACTAAGATCATGGCATCCAATCCCATCTCATGACAAATAGATGGAGAAGCAATGTAAACAGTGACACACTTTATTTTCTTGGCTCCAAAATTGCTGCAGAGACACTTGCTTCTTGGAGGAAAAACTATGATCATCCTCGACAACATATTTAAGAGCAGAGATATTACTTTGCTAACAAAGGACTATCTAGTCAAAACTATGGTTTTTCCAGTGGTCATGAATAGATGTGAGAGTTGGACTATAAAGAAAGCTGAGTGCTAAAGAACTGATAATTTTGAACCATGGTATTAGAGAAGACTTTTGAGTCCCTTGGACAGCAAGGAGATCAAACTGGTCAACCCTTAAGGAAATCAGTTCCGAATATTCATTGGAATGACTGATTCTGAGGCTGAAACTCCAATTATTTGGTCACCTGATGTGAAGAACTGACTTATTTGAAAAGACTCTGATGCTGGGAAAGATTGAAGGCAGGAAGAGAAGGAAATGAAAGGATGAGATGGTTGGATGGCATCACCAACTTGATGGTCATGAGTTTGAGTAAGCTTTAAGAGAGTCATTTCCTAGACAGGTTGATAAGAAGTCTAGGGGTCCCCAAGGAGAGAGGGGGTCTGGAATTCTCAAGGAGGAAGAAAGGACAAAGTTTTTTTCCCCCTCTAGATCCCTTAGGATTATATAACAATAATGTTTCCTGCTTGGGGACAGTCTCTGGAAAAACCTTCTGGTTAATCCTGTTACCTTAAAATGTAAATTATGGGAGTAGGTCTAGTGAGGTCTTTACAACCTCCAGACATTTTTTTGATTCACTGTAATAACTAATTAGAGAGTATATAATTCCATTGCTAACACTAGCAAGGGGGTACTCTTTCTACCCCTTTCTGATGCCTATGTCAGAAGCTTTCTCTCTCTCCTTTATACTTTAATAAAATTTTATTACACAAAAGCTCTGAGCGGTCAAGCCTCATCTCTGGCCCCAGATTGAATTATTCTCCCTTGGAGGCCAAGAATCCGGTGTCTTTTCGTGGTTCAGTAACACCCTTTCATCTTGGGGGCTCATTTGGGATACTTCAGGACAAGGTAAGGATGCTTGGAGCTCTAGTTTTCTCTTCCCTAGCGAACATGTTTTCTGCTGTACTTTACTAACTCTATGGTGTGCTTGTGTGAATGAATGAAATGCCCTGCACCAAGCAAGTGAGGAGTCCTGCTCTGGGTTCCGTGGCAACTTCATATGGCTTATGGCAGAAAACTGTCGGGGGTTTATACCAACCTGCTACTGCCAAGAGGCACCCAAGGTCTCTTTGGGGAACCTACCTGAAACGGGCAAAGCATGTGGACCTAACTCTCCTTTCTCAGTCAAACTTTTCCGTCTCTTTGACCATTTCATAACTCCTTGGAAATTAGAAAGTGAAAGTGAAGTTGCTCAGTCGCGTTCAATTCTTTGCGACCCCATAGACTTTAGCCTACCAGGTTCCTCTGTCCAAGGGATTTTCCAGGCGAGAATACTGGAGTGGGTTGCAATTTTCTTTTCCAGGAGATCTTCCCAAACCAGGGATTGAACTCGGGTCTCCTGCATTGTAGGCAGATGCTTTACCATCTGAGCCACCAGGGAAACCTGGAAATTAGAAGTACTAACCTAATCTGTCGGATCATAGACTTTCAAGGACGTGTGATCTATGCTGTTACTGTGTACTGTTACTTAGATCTCAAGCTTGGATTGGTAGTCAGGAAGCGCCTAGCTTCTCTAGACATGGAAACTTTGGAAGCTAGATGGAGCTCTAGCTCCAAGAGCATCTCTGAGGTTAAAGGTTACTCAGATTGGAACTACAATGGATTTTTTTCCTTTGGTAATACTGACTCTTAGTGGACCAGAGGAGATTCTTATCCTGGTGTGGTGATGCTTAGGAGGCTCTTATACTGGTTTGGTGTCTCTTGGAAGGAACATCTCAGTTTTATGTTTGTATTGGTCTTATTGAGGTCAGGAATATACTCAGGGTCGTGCACAGGCACTCAGGTGATGAGAATGGTTCTCTCCAGCAGTCTTAGCCTGGGAGGCATTCCAGAAGGTTACTCTGATTGCACACCGGGTGGCATCAGAGGCAAGCAAGGTTTTAATGGTGAGGAGCTGGACGTCAGTCAGGGATGCCATCAGGTCTACCTCTGGTGCATTTCCACCCTGTCTCGGTGGCAGAACCAGAAGGGACCAGTATGTCACTTGCATTGGTAAGGGACAGACTAAGTCCAACCAGGAAAGAAAAGCTTTGCTGTAAAGTCTGTCTATACCCCCATCTACAGCAGGGAGGAATGCCTCCAGTAGAAAGAGGGCGCTGGTCGCTTTTTTCTCTCTTACAGATGGGAGCTAACAATTCCAGCCTTACTCTTTTGAACTGTATCCTGAAAAACTGGGATAGATTTGATCCCCAGGGCTTAAAGAAGACACACCTGGTCTTCCTATATGATACTGCATGGCCACGGTACCCGCTGGAGGATGGCGAATGGTGGCCAGATGGAGGGTCTCTTAAGTACAATACTGTTTTACAATTAGACCGGTTCTGTAGAAAACAAGGAAAAATGGGTAGAAGTAGCATATGTGGTGCCCTTTTTCTCTCCACAAAATATGCCAGACTTATTTCTTAAGGGTATAGATTTGGGTGTGACTCTCTCAGCTCCCTCCTGTCCTCCTACTTTGCTAGATGAGATGAAAGACAGGAGACAAAGAGATAAAGAAAAGCAGGTTTCTCCAATCTATCCCTGGGATCATATGCACAGAGCAGCCAGAGAGAATGAGGAACAGCCACACAAGCTGTTGCCTCTTCATGAAGCACTCTCTGGGAGAAACCATCAGTCTATGAGAGTTAATAAGCCTTTTTATTATCAAGAAATATAAAAGAAAAAATCAAAGAGGATCTGGGAGACTATTTAGAGGACCCAGAAAAATATATTAGAGCTTTTAAAGGTGTTACTCTGCTTCATGACCTTACTTGGAAAGATGTGATGTATATCTTGGGACAAACACTGACTTCCCACTCGAAGACTCAAGTTTTGGGAAAAGCAGTTGCTTATGGAGATGAATGGTTTGGTAATGAATCAGTAGAGAAGAGGGAGGACAAGATAACCGCCCTCACCACTGGGGATCAGGCAGTCCCAACTGCAGAACCAGACTGGGACTACAACACAGCTAAAGGAAGATGGGATCAGAGTCATTTTGTCAGATGTATTCTTGAAGGACTCAGGTAGGTGCGTTCTAACCCTTTAAACTATGGCAAACTGGCAAACAGAACAGGAGGAGAAGGAAGCTCCTGGTAAATTCCTAGACAGACTGAGAGAAGCCCTTCACAGATTCACTGAGATTGATCTTGAAAGTGAAGAGGGAAAAGTGATCTTAAAGGATAGATTCCTCATTCAGCTGGCTCCAGATATCTGCTGTAAGCTATTAAAACGGGCATATGGACCAAATCAGTCTTTACATACTCTGTTACAACTGGCTCAGACAGTCTATTATGGTAGGAAATATGAGGAAAAGAAAGAAAGGCAGAAAAGGACAAAGAAACAGGCGGAAGCCCTCACAACGGCTATGAAAACCATTCTTAAACAGCCTGAGAATAATGCCCAGAGGGACCCAGGTGAAAAGGATTGGGCTTGCTATTACTGTGGAAAGGGGGGCATCTCAAGCAGGATTGCCCTCAGGCATCTTAGCTGCCCCTGGCTCCATGTCCGGACTGCAAAAGACCACACTGAAAGAGAGACTGCCCCCAGAGGCATAGGTTTCAGTGGTCGGACTCTCAAGACAATCAAGACTGAAGTTGCCCCGGGGTCCCCACACAAGCTCCCGTCCTAATTACACCTGAGGAACCCTGGGTATTAATAACTGTGGGGGCCAATCCATTGATTTCCTTTTAGATACTGGGGCAACTTACTCTGTGCTTACTGAAGCCTCTTGGCCCCCTTACTTCCTGATCCGCTTCTGTAATGGGACTTTCTGGACGAGCCAAAACGTATTACTTCAGTGTTTCTGTCAGTTGTGACTGAGATTCGGTGCTATTTTCACACAAGTTTCTGATTGTGCCAAAGTTTCCCTCACTCCTTTTGGGGAGGGATATACTGAGCAAGGTCCCTGCCTCTGTTTTCATGAATATAGAGCCTTCCCTTTCTCTCTCTTTAATTGAACAAAATGTAAATCCTAGAGTATGGGCTGATGGAAAATCTGTGGGTCGAGCACAAAATGCTATTCCTGTAGTTGTCAAGCTCAAAGACCCGCACTTATTTCCACATAAGAAGCAGTATCCACTGAAATCTGAGGTTAAGGAAGGGTTAAAACCCATCATCGAAAATTTAAAGGAGCTGGGACTGTTAATTCCCTGTAACAGTCCATGCAACACTCCTATTTTGGGTGTAAAGAAATCAAATGGTAAATGGAGACTAGTTCAAGTTCCTTCACAACCTGTGGTGTCTAATCTTTATTGTCTGAAATTCCTGAATGAGCCAAATATTTCTCAGTAATTGATTTGAAAGATGCCTTGTATTCAATGCCTTTGGCAGAGGAAGTCAATTTCTATTTGCCTTTGAGGACCCTACACAGAGAGCTACTCAGTTGACCTGGACAGTTTTGCCCCAGGGATTTCATGACAATCCTCACTTATTTGGACAAAGTTTGTCACAGGATCTGCAAAACTTTAATAGCTCCAAAGCAGTGGTGTTACAATATGTAGATGATATTTTGCTCTGTGCTGAGACAGAGGAAGCTTATTCGTGAGCCTCAGAAGATTTCTTAAACTGTCTGGCAGGCTGCAGTTACAAGGCATGAAGAGAAAAGGCTCAGCTTTGTCAACAATCTGTTAGATATCTGGGCCTAATCATATCAGAAGGGACTAGGGCCATAGGCCCCGAGAGAATTAAACCTATACTAAATCATCCCTTACCTATGACTTTAAGACAATTGAGAGGATTTTTGGGAATCACAGGCTACTGTCGCATTTGGATTTCGGTGTATGGGGAACTTTCCTGGCCTTTATATAAACTTATAGCTAAAACTTGGAGAAGGCAATGGCAACCCACTCCAGTACTCTTGCCTGGAGAATCCCATGGACGGAGGAGCCTGGTAGGCTGTGGTCCATGGGGTTGCTAAGAGTCAGACACGACTGAGCAACTTCACTTTCACTTTCATGCATTGGAGGAAGAAATGGCAACCCACTCCAGTGCTCTTGCCTGGAGAATCCCAGGGACGGGGGAGCCTGGTGGGCTGCTGTCTCTGGGGTCGCACAGAGTTGGACACGACTGAAGTGACTTAGCAGCAGCAGCCGCATAGCTAAAACTCAGCAGGCCCAACATAACAAACTGGTTTGGTCTCCAAATACTCAAAAGGCTTTTAAGGTTCTTCAGACTGCCCTCCTGCAAGCTCCCATTCTGAGCTTGCCCACAGGGTCAGAATTTAATTTGTTTGTTACTGAAAGAAAAGGTGTGGCCTTGGGAGTTTGACATAATCCCGAGGGCCTCACCAGCAACCTTGCTTATCTAAGCAGAGAATTGCATATAGTTTCACGTGGGTGTCTCCACTGCCTAAGAGTAATTAGGGCAGTGGCTTTATTAGCACCTGAAGCTTTAAAAATAATTAATGGATGAAATGTTACTGTATTGACTTCTCATGATGTGAGTGGAATCTTAAACTCTAAGGTTAATATTTGGATGACAGACAGTAGGCTTCTTAAATATCAGTCATTGTTGTTAGAAGGACCAGTAGCTAAGCTTCAAGTCTGTAGAAATTTAAATCCTGCCACTTTCCTTCCTGAAAAGGAAAATGAAACACTTGATCACGATTATTCCCAATTCCTAACTTTAAACTATGCATCTTGGGAAGATATAATGGATACCCCATTAGACAATCTTGGCATGGAAATATTTACTGATGGCAGTTCTTTTGTTTGGGATGGAAAGTGTAAAGCAGGTTATGCTGTGGTGACTGCTGAACATGTTTTAGAAGCAAGATCTCTCCCCTAGGGAACTAGTGCTCAGTTAGTGGAGCTTGTGGCTCTGACCCGAGTTCTGCTGCTGCTGCTGCTGCTAAGTCACTTCAGTCGTGTCTGACTCTGTTTGACCCCATAGACGGCAGCTCACCAGGCTCCCCCATCCCTGGGATTCTCCAGGCAAAAACACTGGAGTGGGTTGCCATTTCCTTCTCCAATGCATGAAAGTGAAAAGTGAAAGTGAAGTTGTTCAGTCATGCCCGACTCTTAGCGACCCCATGGACCGCAGCCTACCAGGACCCTCTGTCCATGGGATTTTCCAGGCAAGAGTACTGGAGTGGGGTGCCATTGCCTTCTCTGGACCTGAGTTCTAGAGTTAAGAAAAGGGCAGCGGGTAAATATCTACACTGATGCTAAGTATGCTTATTTGACTTTACATGCTCTTGCTGCAATATGGAAAGAGAGACAGTTTAAAACAGCAACAGGAGAACCTATTGAGCATTTCAGAGAGATTGAGAGACTTTTAACTGCTATGTATTATCCTAAAGAAATAGCTGTTATGCATTGCAAAGGACACAACAGGGATGGGAGTAAAGTAGCTGAAAGTAATCAGCTGGCTGACTGCCAAGCCAGAAAAGCAGCACTTTATAAAACTCCTTCACTACAGATGCCTTTGATCTGGACAAGTCCTGTGGAACAGGAAAAACCACAATATACTGAGGAAGAATTAAAAAGATATTAAAAAAAGGAGGGACCGTCCCCCTTTGAATGTATTTACAGAAGGCCTTTCTTATGCACATTGTTATAGACCCTGAAGCCTTGGAATTAACTAGTAAGGTAACTTCGCTCTCAGCTTTTCAGTAGGCATTAACAGAACTCTGGGAGACGACTCCTGATCCAGCCTCTGAGTCAAGCAAGCCTCTATTTGAGCCAGGAACTGAGGTTCTCATAAAAACATTGGGGTCTGGGGGCCCATCACTTGACCCCTCTGGGAAGGCCCTTACCGGATTATCCTTTTTCTCCCACAGCTGTCAAGGTGCCAGGAATTGATTCATGGGTATATCACACTCGAGTTAAGAGGTGGCACCCTGACCAGAACTAAGTGAGTTCATTTTATGTCTTTACTTTCTATACTCTGACTTTGTACTTTTCAGATGGGCCTAATAATCTATGTGAGCCTACTTCTGCTGACTCCAAAAATCCTGAGTCTGCCATTTGATCCTCAAGACAATGCCTTCTTGTCCTGGGCTCACTCCTACACAGCATTTCACAATCAGTCTAACTGCTGGGTCTGTAGAGCACTCCCCTCTTCATCAGTGGAAGGCTTCCCATGGTAGACATCTCTACTTTGAGGAAAAGACTTTCTCCAAGCCTGCAAATACCTTCAACAACAATCGGATGTGATTCCTCTTCTTCATCCGATGACATCTAACACCCTTACGATGGACTGATGTAACTATGGACATAATGTGACTTTTCATTTTGATTTTAACTTGGTTTAATGACTGTTTTGCTTTAAGTCTGTAACTGTATAATGGGGTTTTCTAACCATCTAAAAGCTTTTAAGTTACAAATGGTTGTCCAAGCTCCTACAAGTGCCACAGCCTCTTGCAACTATTACTTGGGGCCCCTGAATCAGAGACCTTCAATATGAGGGTTAGGGGTATATGTTGCCTTAACAATTTTAGGGACCATGACCCTAAACAGAAGGAAGTAGTTATGGAACAAAAATGACACCCTTTCCCTTGGCAACATAATTCTCCTAAAAGAAAAGGGGAGAATGAGAGAGTCATTTTCTAGACAGGTTGATAAGAAGTCTAGGGGTCCCCAAGGAGAGAGGGGTCTGGAATTCTCAAGGAGGAAGAAAGGACAAACTTTTTCTCCCCCCTCTACATTCCTTAGGATTATGTAACAATAATGTATCCTGCTTGAGGACAGTCTCTGGAAAAAATCTTCTGGTTAATCCTGTTACCTTAAAATGTAAATTATGGGAGTAGGTCTAGTGAGGTCTTTACAACCTCCAGACATTCTTTTGATTCACTGTAATAACTAATTAGAGAGTATATAATTCCTTTGCTAACACTAGCAAGGGGGTACTATTTCTACCCCTTTCTGTTGCCTATGTCAGAAGCTTTCTCTCTCTCCTTTATACTTTAATAAAATTTTATTACACAAAAGCTCTGAGCGATCAAGCCTCATCTCTGGCCCTGGATTGAATTATTCTCTGGAGGCCAAGAATCCTGGTGTATTTTCGTGGTTCAGCAACAACCTTTCAGCTTCAGGAGTTGGTGATGGATAGGGAAGCCTGTCTTGTTGCAGTCCATGGGGTCACAAAGTTTCAGACATGAAAGGTTCAGCAACAACCTTTCAGCTTCAGGAGTTGGTGATGGATAGGGAAGCCTGTCTTGTTGCAGTCCATGGGGTCACAAAGTTTCAGACATGAACTGACTGACACACATAAATATATTTATTTAAAAACAAACAAACAAACAAACAACAACAAAACAGTTTCTCAACAAAATAGGTTTCATTTTCATAACCAGTTATGTAATCGTGCGAAGTATGTAAAACTGCCTTTGTGCACTATCTCTTCTATATTCTTTTGCCCTCAGTAAGCACTTCACCAAGTCATGGCTCTTTACCTAATGGGGTTACTCAAATCTTCATTTCCTTATGGCAAAGTCATAATTACTATGCCTTATAATTTTCCAATGATTTTAATCACAGGTTATGGTAATACTGAGACACATTAAGAGATATCCTTTATTTCAGACACTATTCCTTACACCCATTGTAGAGTAGCAGTGCATTCCCCACTGGAAATCAAAATCAATTTCCCTAGTCACCATAATAAGTACACACTTTTTCCTTCTGATTCAGAGGTCTGAGGAGCCCAAAGTGGCCAGATGGCAGTCTTAGATTTCAATTCACCAGACTCATTATTGTTTCTCCTGCTAGGACCATTCTCTCTTTGACAATAAGACCTTTAAAATAGTTTAGCATAATGTTGGGGACTAGTGAACTCCCATTTTCACTTCTGAATTCCTGGGCTCCTAATACTGGTTATGTGAGAAACAACACCATATATTGGATACTAATTCAGAGCATAAACAACTTCTTGAAGAAGCTCTGCAATACATTGCCACTTAGATATCACTGCAACTGGATTTTCAAAAGGCCATTCCACCGTCCAATAAAGCCATTCTTTCAGGATGATGGCAAACTTGGTAAGACAAGTGAATTATATAAAAATCGGTCCATTGCGCACTTTGTTTTATGTGATATGCATTCTTTTATCAGAAGTAATGCCTGTGGAATAGCATGATGGTGGATAAGGTCGTGGGCTTCCCAGGTAGCTCAGTGATAAAGAATCTGCCTGTCAATGCAGGAGACTCAGGAGACACAGGTCAGATTCCTGGGTCAGGAAGATCCCCTAGAGGAGGAAATGGCAATACACTCTCCAGTATTCTTGGCAGGATAATCTCATGAACAGAGGAGCCTAGTGAGCTACAGTGCATGGGGTTGGAAAGAGTCAAACAGAACTGATCAACTGAGCACACATGCACAGATAAGGTCATATACAAGTGCACTGATAGTAGTTTTGGCAGAAACATTACATTCATGAAAGCAAAACTAAATCCAGTGTAAATATCTCTTCCAGTAAGAAAAAAACACTACTCCTTTTATTATGGAAGAGGTTCAATTTAATAAATCTGTAACCAGATAGCGTATTAACCTAGGAATGGTTCTATAATTAAAGGTTCAGTGTAGGTCCCTGTTGCTAGTAGATAAGCATTCAAAAGTGGCCATAGTTAGGTCAGCCTTGGTGAGTGGAAGTCTATGTTGCTCAACAGAGGCATAACTTTTATCCAAATAACCATGGACACTTTGTTCATGATATCATTGGATGATAACAAGGGTGGTTGAGGAAAGAGGCTGACTGGTATTACAGAACCAGTCATGCTATCCACTTGATTATTAAAACCCTTTTCTTCTGAGGTCACTATTTGTTAAATATTCAACTGTAATATAAATACCTTCACACTTTCAGTCCATTCAGAGAAGTCTATCTATATATCTTTTTCCAGACATACTTCTCACCAATATTCCCATCATGTCCATTGCATAATCAATAACCATCCAAAGAATCCACTGGCCACAGAGCTTGAATCAATATGTAATTGCATATCTGATCATTTATCCTTCCAAGTGCAATAAACAACTAAGTACATTCCTTGAAGTTCTGCCCTTTGGGAGGGTATCCTTTCACCACTTTCTATCTCAGGGATGTCCAGAAAACACTGTAGTATTGTGTAGATTTGCCCTTTCAGGTTGCACCTGTCTATAACGCAGAATCATTTATATACTAGGCCTGAGGTTTTGACTGTTCAGTGAATTAATTGTAGTAAACTCTCTATGAGGCCACAAGCATAATCTGGGAAATATAGTATTATCTTAATATAGTATAAAGATAATATATCATGGCTGGGGAAGATGAACATTTGGACTACTACTTTAAATAACTTCCGTGTGCTTTCAGAGCCCACCTAAGCACAATATCATGTATACCACATCCATTTTATTATGTAATGTTGCAATGCATACCCAGTGTTACATGTGGGTTAGATAACATCTACTCTATTGTAGGTAGCACAGGTAGCATGATAGCTTGGAAACTTTGTAGCTTGTGGTTCCATCTTTACTATTGCCTAGTAACAAGCTACAGTGTCAGACTTTGTTTTTCTGGGCTCCAAAATCACTGCAGATGGTGACTGCAGCCATGAAATTAAAAGACGCTTGCTCCTTGGAAGGAAAGTTGTGACCAACCTAGATAGCATATTCAAAAGCAGAGACATTACTTTACCAACAAAGGTTCGCCTAGTCAAGGCTATGGTCTTTCCTGTGGTCATGTATGGATGTGAGAGCTGGACTGTGAAGAAGGCTGAGCACCGAAGAATTGATGCTTTTGAACTGTGGTGTTGGAGAAGACTCTTGAGAGTCCCTTGGACTGCAAGGAGATCCAACCAGTCCATTCTGAAGGAGATCAATCCTGGAATTTCTTTAGAAGGAATGATGCTAAAGCTGAAACTCCAGTATTTTGGCCACCTCATGCGAAGAGTTGACTCATTGGAGAAGACTCTGATGCTGGGAGGGATTGAGGGCAGGAGGAGAAGGGGACGACAGAGGATGAGATGGCTGGATGGCATCACTGACTCGATGGATGCGAGTCTGGGTGACCTCCGGGAGCTGGTGATGGACAGGGAGGCCTGGTGTGCTGCGGTTCATGGGGTCGCAAAGAGTTGGACACGACTGAGCGACTGATCTGATCTGAGTAACAAGCTAAAAGATGTTTCTCAAAAGGAAAGTGGTTCCCTTCAGAGGACGTGCTTTGATCTAAAATCTTATGGTATTGTGCTTCATACCTTAAAGTATTTACATATAGGCCAAACTATAGGAGGGAACATAGACCCACCCACCAGCAGAAAACTAAATCAAAGATTTACTGACCATGGTGTTGCCCACCAGAGAAAGACCCAGTTTTCCCCATAGCAAGTGCTTCCCATCAGAAAGCTTATTAAAGTCTCTTCTCCTCATCAATCAGAGGGCAGAGAGAATGAAAACCACAATAACAGGAAACTAACCAAAATGATCTCATGGATCACAGATTTGTATAAGTTAATGAAACTATGAGCCTGCCAGGTAGGGGCCACCAAAGGCAGATGAGTCATGGTGGAGAGTTCTGACAAAATGTAGTCCACTCCAGAGTGGAATGACAAACCACTTCAGCGCTCCTGCCCTGATAATCTCATGAACAGTATGAAAAGACAAAAAGATATGACACTGAAAGATGAATCCCCCAGGTCAGTAGGTGTCTAATATGCTACTGGAGAAGAGCAGAGAAATAGCTACAGAAGGAATAAAGAGGCTGAGCCAAAGGAGAAATGACACCCAATTGTGGATTTGAAACTGAAGTCTGATGCTGTAAAGAACACTATTGCATAAGAGCCTGGGATATTAGGTCAATGAATCAAGGTAAATTGAAAGTGGCCAGTCTCGAGATAGCAAGAGTGAACATCAATGTTTTAGGAATCAGTGAACTAAAATGGAAGGGACAGGGAGAATTTAATTCAGATGACAATTATGTCTACTACTGTGAACAATAATCCTTTAGAATAAAAGGATTGATGTAGTCAACAAAAGAGTTCAAAATGCAGTACTTGGGTGCTATCTCGAAAACGATGAAATTATTTCTGGTTTCTTCCAAGGCAAACTATTCAATATCACAGTAATCCAAGTCTATGCCACAATCACTAACGCTCAAGAAGCTGAAGGTGAACAATTCTATGAAGACCTACAATACCTTCTACAACTAATACAAAAAAAAAAAAAAAAAAAAAAAAGATGTCCTTTTCATCATAGGGGACTGGAATGCAAAAATAGGAAGTCAAGAGATACCTGGAGTAACAGGCAATATTGGCCTTGGAGTACAAAATGAAGCCAGGCAAAGGCTAACAGAGTTTTGCCAATGAATGCACTGGTCATGGAAAACATCCTCATTCAACAATACAAGAGATGATTCTACACATAGACATCACCAGATGGTCAATAGCAAAAACAGATTGATAATATTTGCAGCCAAAGCTTGAGAAGCTCTATACAGTCAGCAGAAACAAGATCGGGAGCTGACTGTGGCTCAGATCATGAACTCCTTATTGCAAAATTCAGACTTCAATTGAAAAAAGAAGGTAAACCACTAAGGCATTCAGATATGACCTAAAACAAAACGTTTATGATTATACACTGGAATTGACAAACAGATTCAACGGATCAGATCTGTTAGAGTGACTGAAGAACTATGGATGGAGGTTCATAACATTGTATAGGAAATTGTGATGAAAGACATACCCAAGGAAAAGAAGGCAAAATGGATGTTTGAGGAGGCCTTACAAATACCTGAGAAAAGAAGAGAAGCAAAAGGCAAAGGAGAAAAGGAAAGATATACCCATCTGAAAGCAAAGTTCCAAAGAATAGAAAAGAGAAATAAAAGTTTTTTAAAGAGGACAATGAGGAGAAACAGAGGAAAACAATAGAATATTAAAGATTAGAGATCTCTTTAAGAAAATTAGAGATACAAAGGGAACATTTCATGCAAACATGGACACAGTAAAGCACAGAAAATATATGGATATAACAGAAGCAAGAAGATATTAAGAAGAGGTGGCAAGAATACGAAGAAGAACTATACAAAAGAAGCCTTAATGACCCAGATAACCACGATGGTGTGACCATTCATCTAGACACAGACATCTTGGAGTATGAGGTCAAGTGGGCCTTAGGAAGAATTACTACAAACAAGGCTAGTGGAGGTGATGGATTTCCAGTTGAGCCATTTAAATTGTGAAAGATGATGCTGTTAAAGTGCGGCACTCAATATGCAAGCAAATTTGGAAAACTCAGCAGTGCCCACAAGACTGGAAAAGGTCAGTTTTCATTTCAATTCCAAAGAAGGACAATGCCAAAGAATGGTCAAACTACCGCACAATTGCATTCATCTCACATGCTAGTAAAGTAATGCTCAAAATTCTCCAAGCCAGGCTTCAGCAATATGTGAACCGTGAACTTCCAGATGTTCAAGCTGGTTTTAGAAAAGGCAGAGGAACCAGAAATCAAATTGGGAACATCTGCTGGATCATCGAAAAAGCAAAAGAGTTCCAAAAAAACCATCTCTTTATGCTTTATCGACTATGCCAAAGCCTTTGATTGTGGATCACAATAAAATGTGGAAAATTCTGAAAGAGATGGGAGTACCAGACCACCTGATCTGCCTCTTGAGAAACCTGTATGCAGCTCAGGAAGCACCAGTTAGAACTGGACATTCTAACTGGTTCCAAACAGGAAAAGGAGTTCGTCAAGGCTGTATATTGTCACCCTGCTTATTTAAATTATATACAGAGTACATCATGAGAAACACTGGGCTGGAAGAAGCACAAGCTGGATCAAGATTGCCGGGAGAAATAACAATAACCTCAGATATGCAGATGACACCACTCTTATGGCAGAAAGTGAAGAGAAACTAAAAAGCCACTTGATAAAAGTGAAAGAGGAGAGTGAAAAAGTTGGCTTAAAGCTCAACATTCAGAAAACGAAGATCATGGCATCTGGTCCCATCACTTCATGGGAAATAGATGGAGAAACAGTGGAAACAGTGTCAGACTATATTTTGGGGGGATCCAAAATCACTACAGATGGTGATTGCAGCCATGAAATTAAAAAACGCTTACTCCTTGGAAGGAAAGTTATGACCAATCTAGATAGCATATTAAAAAGAAGAGACATTTCTTTGCCAACAAAGGTCCATCTAGTCAAGGCTGTGGTTTTTCCAGTGGTCATGAATAGATGTGAGAGTTGGACTGTGAAGAAAGCTGAACACCAAATAATTGATGCTTTTGAACTGTGGTATGGGAGAAGACTCTTCAGAGTCCCTTGGATCTCAAGAAGATCCAACCAGTCCATCCAGTCCTGGGTGTTCATTTGCAGGACTGATGCTAAAGCTGAAACTCCAGTACTTTGGCTACCTCATGCGAAGAGTTGACTCATTGGAAAAGATGATGATGCTGGGAGGGATTGATGGCAGGAGGCGAAGGGGACGACAGAGGATGAGATGGCTGGATGGCATCACTGACTTGATGGACATGAGTTTCTCTAAACTCCAGTAGTTGGTGATGTACAGGGAGACCTGGCGGGCTGCGATTCATGGGGTCGCAAAGAGTCGGACATGACTGAGTGACTGATCTAAGCTGAGCTGATAGTTTCCTTCATTATGTAAAAGTGTTTAACTTTAATTAGGTCCCATTTGCTTATTTTTGTTTTTATTTCCATTACTCTAGGAGGTGAGTCACAGAAGATCTTACTGTGATTTATGTTAGAAAGTGTAATTCCTATGTTTTTCTCAAAGAGTTTTGCAGTTTGTGGTCTTACATTTAGGTCTTTAATCCATTTTGAATTTCTTTTTGTGATGGTGTTAGAAAGTGTTCTACTGTCATTCTTTTACACATAGTTGACCAGTTTTCCTAGCACCACTTATTGGAGAAACTCCTTTCTCAGTTGTATATCTTTTCCTTTCTTTGTCAAAGATAAGGTGTCCACAGGTTTGTGGATATACCTCTGTGGTTTCTATTTTGTTCCATTGATTTATATTTTTGGCTTTGTGCCAGTACTGTACTGTCTTGATGACTGTACCTTTGTTGTATAACCTGAAGTCAAGAAGGTTGTTTAATTCAGTTCCATTCATTTTTCTCAAGATCGCTTTGGATATTTAGGGTCATTTTCGTTTCGATACAAATTATGAAATTATTTTTTATATTTCTCTGCAAAATACCATTGGTAGCTTGGTAGGAATTGCATTGAATCTATACATAGCTTTGGATAGTATAGTCATTTTCACTATATTGATTCTTTCAATTCAAGAACATGAGTGGTTTATTTTCCCTTCTATTTGTGTCATCTTTGATTTATTTCATCAGTGTTCATCTGTATATGGGTCTTTTGTCTCTTTAGGCAAATAGAAGCAATCCCATTCACCATTGCAACAAAAAGAATAAAATACTTATTCTATTATTTTTGCTGGAATGGTGAATAGTATTGCTTCTTTATGGAGAAGGAAATGGCAACCCACTCCAGTGTTCTTGCCTGGAGAATCTCAGGGACAGGGGAGCCTGGTGGGCTGCTGTCTATAGGGTCGCACAGAGTCGGACACGACTGAAGCGACTTAGCAGCAGCAGCAGCAGCATTGCTTCTTTAAATTTTCTTTCTGATATATCATTGTTAGTTCATAGGAATGAAAGATATTTCTGTGTATTAGTTCTATATCCTGTGAATTTGCTATATTCATTGATTAGCTTTAGTGATCTTCTGGTGGCATCTTTAGGGTTTTCTATTTAGAGAATTATGTCGTCTGCAAACAGTGAGAGATTTACTTCTTTTCCAGTCTGGATTCCTTTTATTTCTTTTTCTTTTCTGATTTCTGTGGCTAAGACTTCCAAAAGTATGTTGACTAGCAGTGGTGACAGTAGGCACCCTTGTCTTATTCCTGATTTTAGAGGAAATATTTTCAATTTTTTGCCATTGAGGATAATGTTTATTGTGGGTTTGTTGTATATGGCTTTTATTATGTTGAGTTATGTTCCTTCTATGCCTACTTTCTGGAGTTTTTCTTTTATCATAAATGGGTGTTGAATTTTGCCAAAGGCTTTCTCTTCACCTATTGAGACTATCACATGGTTTTCTCTTTCAATTTTTAAATATGGTATATCACATTGATTGATTTGTGAGTATTGAAGAATCCTTGCATCGCTGGAATAAAGCCCACTTGATCATGATGTCTGATCTTTTTAATATGCTGTTGGATTCTGTTTGCTAGAAGTTTGTTTAGGATATTTGCATCTATATTCATCAGTGATATTGGCTGGTAGTTTTCTTTCTTTTTTTTTGGCAGCTTTTCCTTTGTTATCAGGTTGATGGTGGTCTTGTAGAATTTGGGAGTTTTCCTTCCTCTGCAATTTTTCTGGAAGAGTTTGCATAGGATAGGTGTCAGCTCTTATTTAAATTCTTTGTAGAATTCATTTGTGAACCCATCTGGTCTTGGGCTTTTGTTCTTTCGAAGATTTTTAATTACAGTTTTGATTTCTTGTTGCTTATTGGTCTGTTCAAATTTTTTATTTCTTTCAGCTTCAGTTTTGGAAGGTTATGCTTTTCAAAGAATTTGTCCATTTCTTCCACTTTGTCCAGTTTATTGACATATAGATACTCATAGTAGTCTTTTATGATCCTTTGTATTTATGTGTTGTCTGTTGTGATTTCTCCATTTTCATTTCTGATTTTATTGATTTGAGTCTTTTCCCTTTTTTTCTTGATGAATCTAGCCAACTGTCTATTTTGTTTATCTTTCAAAGAACAACTTTTTAGTTTTATTCATCTTTGTTATTGTCTTTTTAATTCCTTTTTCATTTAACTCTGCTCTGATTTTTATTATTTATTTCCTTCTACTAACTTTTTTTTTGTTGTTGTTCTTCTTTTTCTAGTTGATTTAGGTGTAAAGTTAGGCTGTTTATTTGATATTTCTCTTGTTCCTTGAGATATACTTGTATTACTATGAACTCCTCTTTCATCATTGCTTTTACTGAATCCCATAGGCTTGGGGTTGCTCTGTTTTCATTATCAGTTGTTTCTATGCATATATAGATTTCCTTTTTTATTTCTTCAGTGAACTGCTGGTTATTCAGAAGAATGTTGTTTAGCCTTCATATATTTGTGGAGTTTTCTAATACTTTTCCCCCCTGTAGTTCATATCTAATCTTACTGCATTGTAATCAGAAAATATGCTTGAAATAATATCAATTAAAAAAAAATTACCAGTGTTATTTCTGTGGCCCAGAATGTGATCTATACTGGAGAGTGTTCCTTGTGCACTTGAGAAAAAGCTGAAATACATTGTTCTTGGGTGAAAAGCCCTATAGATATCAATAAGTTCTAACTGGTCCAATTTAATGTTTAAAGCTTGTGTTTCCTTGTCAATTTTCCTCCTGGATGATCTGTCCATTGGTGTGAATGGGGTATTAAATCCCCCCACTTTTATTGTGTTTTTGTCAATTCCCCATTTCATAGTTCATAACATTTGCCTTATGTATTGACGTGCTTCTATGTTGGGGGCATATATATATTTATAACTGTTATATCTTCTTGGATTGATCCCTTGATCATTATGTAGTGTCCCTCTTTGTCTCTTTAATAGTCTTTATTTTAAGGTCTATTTTATCTGATATAAGTATTATTACTCCTGCTTTCTTTTGGTCTCCATTTTCAGGAAATATCTTTCTACAATCCTTCACTTTCAGCCTGTATGTGTTCCTAGGTTTGAGGTGAATCTCTTGTAGACAGCATATATAGAGGTCTTGCTTTTGTATCCATTTGGCCTGTCTTTGTCTTTTGGTTGGAGCATTTAACTTATTTATATTTAAGATAATTATTGATAAGTAGGATCCCATTACCATTTGCTTTATTGTTTTGAGTTTGATTTTATAGTTCCTTTCTACATTTCCTCTCTAGAGAAGATCTTTAACATTTGTTGAAGAGCTGGTTTGGTAGTGCTGAATTCTCTTAAGTTTTGCATGTCTATAAAGCTTTTGCTTTCTCCTTTGAATTTAAGTGAGATCCTTTCTGGGTAACCTTGGCTATAGGCTTTTGCCTTTCATCACTTTAAGTATATCCTGCCATTTTCTTCTGGACTGCAGAGTTTCTGTTGAAAGATCAACTATTAACCTTATATGGATTCCCTTGTATGTTATTTGTTGCTTATTCCTTGATGCTTTTAATATTTGCCCTTGTTTTAAATTTTTGTTAGTTTGAATAATATGTGTCTTGGTGTGTTTAACCTTTGTTTTATTCAGTGTGGGGCTCTCTGGGCTTCTTGGACTTGGGTGGCTATTTCCTTTCCCATGATAAGAAAGTTTTTGACTATTATCTACTGAAATAATTTCTCATGCCCTTTCCTTTTGTCTTCTTCTTCTGGGATGCCTATGATTCAAATGTTGGGGTGTTTAATATTGTCCCAGAGAAATCTGAAGCTGTTCTCATTTCTTTAAAAAATTTTTTTTTCCCACTCTACTTCATTTATTTCCACCATTCTATCTTCCAGCTTACTTATCCTTTCTTCTTCCTCAGTTACTCTATTGTTGGTTCCATCCAGAGTGGTTTTAATCTGAGTTGTTGCATTGTTCATTACTGATTTACTATTCTTTATTTCTTTTCAGTTCAGTTTAGTTCAGTCACTCAGTCATGTCCGACTCTTTGCAACCCCATGAATCACAGCACGCCAGGCCTCCCTGTCCATCACTAACTCCCAAAGTTCACTCAGACTCATGTCCATTGAATCAGTGATGACATCCAGCCATATCATCCTCTGTCATCCCCTTTTCCTCCTGCCTCCAATCCCTCCCAGTATCAGAGTCTTTTCCAATGAGTCAACTCTTTGTGTGAGGTGGCCAAAGTACTGGAGTTTGAGTTTTAGCATCATTCCTTCCAAAGAAAACCCATGCTGATCTCCTTCAGAATGAACTGGTTGGATCTCCTTTTAGATTCTTGTTAAACATTTTTTTTTTTTTTTTGGTATTTTCTCAATCCATGTTTCTAGTTTATTTATCCATATATCCATTTTGTTTTCAAGATTTTGGATTATCATTACTATCATTATTATGAATTCTTTTCCAAATAGACTCCCTATCTTCTTTTCTTTTCTTTGGCTTAGTGGGTTTTTATCACTTTCCTTACTTCTTTGCCTTTTCATTTTCTTAATTTTGGTGTTTAGGGGCCTCCTTTTTGCAGGCTGGAGGGATCACAGTTCTTCTTAATTGTGGAGTATGCTCCCTGTGGGGGAGGCTGGACCAGTGGCTTCTGAAAGTTTCCTGGTCGGGGGAACTTGTGTCTTTGGTCTAGTGGTTGGAACTGGATCTTCTCTCTCTGAAGGGAAATGCAGTGTCCAGTAGTAAGTTTGGGGTTGTCTATGGGTTTCGTTTGGGTTTGGACAGTCTGCATTTGAATGTTTAGTATTGTGTTCCTGTTTAACTGGTGGATTAGCGTGGGGTGTCTTGTACTGGAGCTTGTGGGCTCTTGGGTGGAGCCTGGTCTTAGTATACTCATGGAGGCTTTTGGGTAGGCTCGTATCTATTCCTGGGGTCAGGGATTCTATGGTGAGCCAAAGTTCTGGAGTTGAGCCTCCTACCTCCGGGTTTTGGTCCCTGTCTTACAGTAGCATCAAGACTACTCCATACACACAACACAGAAAACAAAATTCCAGTCTTTTCTGGTGAAACAACTCTCTAGGAACACCCAGAGATTCACAAAGTTATATAGAGAGGAAAAGAGGGAGTAGGGAGATATAGGTGACCAGGAGGAGAAAAGAGAGAGTCAAAAAGGAAAAGATCAGTCAAGTCAGTAATTAAATAACTAAGTGAAAATGGATACTAAAAAATTAGACTCTTAAAGGTAAAATATGGTCAGGTCGGCCATATGTCTCCTCAGGGGAGCTGATCTCAGGCTGTGACACTTCTTGCAGATATGAATCATTCAGTATCCCAGGAAGATGAAGTTAGCAACTGACAGCCTTCTCACAGCTTGGTGGAAGATGTGGTCTCTGGGGCTAAGATTGCAGTGGCCCTTTGCCTTCTGCTTCTGGCTTTTGCACTCCTGCCTCTCTGTCTCTGGGGAAGGCCATCACCAGCAGCTGGATTGCTTTCTTTTGCTCTATGAGTTGCCCAGGGGTCACAGTGAATTAGAGCCTTCCCATGAAAAAGGCCCTTTTCCTTTGTCTCTCTGGTTTCCCCACAGTTTGTTTTGCTATGTCACATTAGTCCCCTAAGAGTTTCCTCAGAGCATTCAATCCCGGTCCTTACCCTAAGGACCAATGGATGATGCAGCCCATGTCTCTGCACCCAGCGCCCATTAGTTGAGGGGCAAACAGGAGTGTGTGAGGTGCTTCTCAGCTGGTAATTGCCATTCAGTGTGAATTCTGTGGTGATTTTTTTTTTCTCAATTGTGCTACTCTCTGAGATTCCAAAGCTCCCCATTGACCCTTCCTGTGAGAGAGTTTCCTACTCAGTGGAAACTTATGATTCCTTTCTCAGGGCGGGTCTCCATCCCTAAATTCTTTGTCTTTCCTTTCATCTTTATATTTTGTCCTACCTCATTTTGAAAAGATTGGTTTGTCTTTTTAGGTATCTGGAGTCCTCTGTCGGCATTCAGAAGTTGTTTTGTGGAAGTTGCTCCACATGCAGATGGTCTTTTGATGTATTTGTTTGGGGGAAAGTGTTCTCCTTATCCTATTTCTATGCCATCTTGGCACCACACCTTATTTTGTAGTTTTTTAGTATATGAGTCTTATATTTTTACTGCTAAATTTATACTTAAGCAGTTTATTCTTTTGATGTTATGTAGAAAAATTTGCAGTACGTTTTCTGTTTTTTCCCAAACTTATTTATTTTTAATTGAAGGAAAATTGCTCCACAATATAGTGTTGGCCTCTGCTATGCATCAACATGAGTTAGCCGTAGTTATACATAGATTTTCTCCTTCTTTAACCTACCTCCCACCTTCCACCTTTTTCCAGCCCTTTTTAAATTTATTATTTTATTTTTTAACTTTACAATATTGTATTGGTTTTGTCATATATCAACATGAATCCGCCACAGGTATACACGTGTTGCCATCCTGAACCCTCCTCCCTCCCCATACCATCCCTCTGGGTCGTCCCAGTGCACTAGCCCCAAGCATCCAGTATCGTGCATCAAACCTGGACTGGCGACTCATTTCATATATGATACTATACATGTTTCAATGCCATTCTCCCAAATCATCCCACCCTCTCCCTCTCCCACAGAGTCAGAGCTGCACTTTGAGTTCCCTGTGTCATACAGCAAATTCCCATTGGGTAACTATTTGTAACTATTTGACACATGATAGTGTATATGCTTCCAGGTTACACTCTCCATTCATCCCACTGTCTCCTTCCTCTCCACTGGCCATGTCCCTAAGACTCTTCTCTTTGTCTCCAATGTTGCCCTGTAAATAGGTTAATCAGTGTCATCTTTCTACATTTCATGTATATGAGTTAATATACGTTATTTGCTTTTCTATTTCTGACTTACTTCACTCTGTATGATAGGTTCTAGGTTCATCAACCTCATTAGAACTGACTCAAATGCATTTCTTTTTATGGCTGAGTAATATTTCATTATGTATATACATCATAGTTTTTAATACATTCATCTGATGATGGACATCTAGGTTTCTTCCATGTCCTAGCTACTTTAAATCGTACTGCAATGCACATTGGTGTACATGTGCTTTTTTTCAATTTTGCTTTCTTCAGATTATGTGCCAAGCAATGGGATTGCTGGGTCATATGGTAGTTCTCCTCCCAGGTTTTGAGGAATCTCTATACTGTATTCCTACTGAGAATGGGCTGAATCAATTTACATTCCCACCAAAAGTACAAGAGGGTTCCTTTTCTTACACCCTCTCCAGCACTTGTTGTTTGTGGATTTTTAGATGATGGCCATTCTGACTGCTGAGAGGTATTATCTTGTAACTTTGGTTTGCATTTCTCTAATGATGAACGATGCTGAGCATCTTTTCATGTATTTATTACCCATTTGTATGTCTTCTTTGTAGAAATGCCTGTTTAGGTGTTTAACCACTTTTTATTCGGTTGTTTGGTTTTCTGGTATTCAGTTTTATTAGCGGCTTTCCTTGTTTATTTTGGAAATTAATCCTTTGTCAGTTGTTTCATTTGCTATTATTTTCTCCCATTCTAAAGGTTGTCTTTTCACCTTATTTATAAATTTCTCTGCTGTGAAAAGCTTTTAAGCTTAATTAGGTGCCATTTGTACATTTTTGTTTTAATTTCCACTACTCTGGGTGTTAGGTCATAGGGGATCTTGCTGTGACTTATGTAATACAGTTTTGCTGATGTTTTCCTCTAAGAGTTTTATAGTTTCTGGTCTTACATTTAGGTATAATATATTTTGTGCTTATCTTTGTGTATGATATTAGGAAGTGTTCTAATTTCATTCTTTTACATGCAATTTTCCCAGCACCAACTGCTGAAGAGACTATTCTATACCCATTTTATATTCTTTCCTGCTTTGTCAAAGATAAGGATCCCATAGGTGTGTAGGTTTATCTCTGGGCTTTCTTTATTGTTCCACTAGTCTATATTTCTCTCTTTTTTTTTTTTTTTTTTTTGCCAGTAGTCTACTGTCTTGATAACTATAGCTTTCATTATGGTCTGATGTTAGGAAGGTTGATTACTCCAGCTCCATTCTTCTTTTCCAGGATGTCTCTGGGTCTTCTTTGTTTCCATAGGAATTGTGAATTTTTTTGTTCTTGTTCTATGAAAAATGCCATTGGTAATTTGATAGGTATTGCATTGTATCTGTAGATTGCATTTGGTAGAAAAGTCATTTTCACAACATTGATTCTTCCAACCCAGGGGCATGGAACATCTCTCCATCTGTTTATGTCATCTTTGATTTCTTCCATTGGTGTCTTACAGTTTTCTGTATACAGCTCTTTTGTCTCCTAGGTATTTTTATTCTTTTTGTTGCAATAGTGAATGGGATTGACTCCTTAATTTCTCTTTCTGATTTTTCATTGTTAGTTTATAGGAATGCAAGTGATTTCTGAGTATTGATTTTGTATACTGTGGCCTTACTGTTTTCACTGATTAGCTCTAGTAATTTTGTGATAGTATCTATAGGATTTTCTATGTGTAGTATCGTCTCATTCACAAGTTTTACTTCTTTTTCAAATCTGAATTCCTTTTCTTTATTTTCCTACTCTGATCACCATAACTAAGACTTCCAAAATTAAACTGAATAATAGTGGTGAGAGTGGGAACCCTTGTCTTGTCCCTGATGTTAGGGGGGATACTTTCAGTTTTTCACCATTAAGAAGAGGGTGGGATGATTGGGGAGAATAACATTGAAATATGTATAATATTATATCTGAAATGTATTAATTGTTCAAAGTAAATACTGTCATGTTACAATTTGTTCATATTAGATGTTTGTAATGTTTCTGATAATCAATAAAAGAGATTCTTGATAAAAAAAAAGAATAATGTTTTTTTTTTTTTGTAGGTTTGTTGTATATGTCCTTTATTATGTTGAGGTAAGTTCCATCTATGCATATTTTTATAAAGAGTTTTTTTTTTTTTTTTTTTAAATCAGAAATGGGTGCTGGATTTTGTTGAAGGCTTATTCTGCATCTATTGAGATGACCATATTGTTTACTGTTTTATCTTTCAGTTTTTTAATATGGTGTACCACATTGATTTGTGATTTATTTTGTAGTTTCCAGCATATGAGTCTGGCATTTGTATTGCTAAATTTACACCTAAGCATTTCATTCTTTTGATGTTATGTGAAAAGAATAACAGTATTTTTAATGTTGTTTTCTGTTTCCTCAGTGAAAATAATAGAAATACAATTGATGATTGTATATTGATTTTTTAAAATTTTTATTTTGAAGTAATTTCAATCTGACAAAAAGTAATAAAAATAATCAGAAGAATTTACCTTTACCAAAATTTTCTCATTGTTAACATTATTCAAAATCTCAGTACAGCTTTCAAAATCAGGACATCAATATTTGCACAATATTATTAAAATCAACATGTCTTAAGTAGATTTAACACATTTTCCTATTAATATACTATTTTGGCTTCACAATCCTATCTGAATTCAATATTACATTAATTGCTGTCCAAGTCTTTCCTCCAATCTGGGATAATTCCTCTGGTTCTGTTTGTCTTTTATGATCTTAATACTTTTTCTTATGTGCACAGTTTTGTTATTTTCTTCTTTAAAATATAATTCAGTTCAGTTCAGTCACTCAGTTGTGTCTGATTCTTTGCAACCTCATAGACTGAAGCACATCAGGCTTCCCTGTCCATCATCAACTCCTGGAACCTGCTCAAACTCATGTCCACTGAGTCAGTGATGCCATCCAACCTTCTCATTTTCTGTCATCCCCTTCTTCTCCTGCTTTCAATCTTTCACAATATCAGGGTCTTTTCCAGTGAGTCAGTTCTTTGCATCAGGTGGCCAAAGTACTGGAGCTTCAGGTTCAGCATTAGTCCTTCCAATGAATGTTCAGGACTGATTTCCTTAGGATGGACTGGTTTGATCTCCTTGCAGTCCAAGGGATTCTCAAGGGTCTTCTCCAGCACCACATTTCAAAAGCATCAATTTTGGGGCCCTTAGCTTTCTTTATGGTCCAACTGTCACATCCACACATGACTACTGGAAAAACCATATCTTTGACTAGATGGACTTTTGTCAGCAAAGTAATGTCTCTGATTTTTAATATGCCGGCTAGACTGGTGACAGTTTTTTTACCAAGGAGCAAGTGTATTTTAATTTCATGACTGCAATCACCATCTGCAGTGATTTTGGATCCCCAAAAATAGTCTGTTACTGTTTCCATTGTTTCTCCATCTCTTTGCTATGAAGTGATGGGACTGGATGAAATGAACTTTGTTTTCTGAATGTTGAGTTTTTAGGCAGCTTTTTCATTTTTCTCTTTCACTTTCATCAAGAAACTCTTCAGTTCCTCTTAGGTTTCTGTCATAAAAATGCTGTTATCTGCATATCTGAGGTTATTGTTATTTATCCTGGCAATCTTGATTTCAGCTTGTGCTTCATACAGACCAGCATTTCACATTGATGTACTCTCCATGTGAGATAAATAAGCAGGGTGACAATATACAGCCTTGACATACTCATTTCACGATTTTGAACCAGTCCATTTTTCCATGTCCAGTTCTAACTTTTTCTTCTTGACCCACATACAGATTTCTCAAAAGCCAGGTAACGTGGTCTGGTATTTCCATCTCTTTCAGAATCTTCCCATTTATTGTGATTCACACAATCAAAGTCTTTGGTGTAGTCAATAAAGCAGAAATAGTTGTATTTCTGGAATTTTTTTTCTTTTTCTGTGAGCAAAGAATATAATCAATCTGATTTCAGTATTGACGCTCTGGTGATGTCCTTGTGTGTAGTCATCCCTTGTTTTGTTGGAAGTGTGTGTTTGCTATGACCAGTGGGTTATCTTGGCAAAACTCTGTTAGCCTTTGCCCTGCTTCATTTTGTTCTGCAAGTCTAAACTTGCCTGTTACTCCAGGTATCTCTTGACTTCTTACTTTTTCATTACAGTCCCCTATGATGAAAATGATATCTTTTTTGGATGTTAATTTTAGAAATTCTTGTAGGTTTTTCTGGGCTCCAAAATCACTACAGATGGTGACTGCAGCCATGAAATTAAAAGACGCTTACTCCTTGGAGAAATATCAATAACCTCAGATATGCAGATGACACCACCCTTATGGCAGAAAGTGAAGAGGGGCTAAAAAGCCTCTTGATGAAAGTGAAAGTGGAGAGTGAAAAGGTTGGCTTAAAGCTCAACATTCAGAAAACGAAGATCATGGCATCTGGTCCCATCACTACATGGGAAATAGATGGAGAAACAGTGGAAACAGTGTCAGACTTTATTTTTCTGGGCTCCAAAATCACTGCAGATGGTGACTGCAGCCATGAAATTAAAAGACGCTTACTCCTTGGAAGGAAAGTTATGACCAACCTAGATAGCATATTCAAAAGCAGAGACATTACTTTGCCAACAAAGGTTCGCCTAGTCAAGGCTATGGTCTTTCCTGTGGTCATGTATGGATGTGAGAGCTGGACTGTGAAGAAGGCTGAGCACCGAAGAATTGATGCTTTTGAACTGTGGTGTTGGAGAAGACTCTTGAGAGTCCCTTGGACTGTAAGGAGATCCACCCAGTCCATTCTGAAGGAGATCAGCCCTGGGATTTCTTTGAAAGGAATGATGCTAAGGCTGAAGCTCCAGTATTTTGGTCACCTCATGTGAAGAGTTGACTCATTGGAGAAGACTCTGATGCTGGGAGGGATTGAGGGCAGGAGGGGAAGGGGACGACAGAGGATGAGATGGCTGGATGGCATCACTGACTCAATGGATGTGGGTCTGAGTGACCTCCGAGAGCTGGTGATGGACAGGGAGGCCTGGCGTGCTGCGATTCATGGGGTCACAAAGAGTCGGACATGACTGAGCGACTGATCTGATCTATTCCTTGGAAGGAAAGTTATGACCAACCTAGATCACATATTCAAAAGCAGAGACATTACTTTGCCAACAAAGGTTCGTCTAGTCAAGTGTATGGTTTTTCCTGTGGTCATGTATGGATGTGAGAGTTGGACTGTGAAGAAGGCTGAGTGCCGAAGAATTGATGCTTTTGAACTGTTGTGTTGGAGAAAACTCTTGAGAGTCCCTTGGACTGCAAGAAGATCCAACGAGTCCATTCTGAAGGAGATCAGCCCTGGGATTTCTTTGGAAGGAATGATGCTAAAGCTGAAACTCCAGTACTTTGGCCATCTCATGTGAAAAGTTGGCTCATTGGAGAAGACTGATGCTTGGAGGGATTGATGGCAAGAGGAGAAGAGGACAACAGAGGATGAGATGGCTGGATGGAGTCTCAGTGACCTCCAGGAGTTGGTGATGGACAGGGAGGCCTGGCGTGCTGCGATTCATGGGGTCACAAAGAGTCGGACATGACTGAGCAACTGATCTGATCTGATCTGATCTCTAGGTCCTCAAAGAACCATTCAACTTCCTCTTCTTTGGCTTTACTGTTTGGGCCATAGACCTTAATTATTGTGATATTAAATGGTCTGCCTTGAAAACAGAGATCATTCTGTCAATTTTGAGATTGCATCCAAATACTGCATTTTGAGCCTTCCCTGATAGTTCAGTTCATTAAGAATCCACATTCAGTAGAGGCCCCATTTCAATTCCTGGGTTTGGAAGATCTGCTGGAGAAATGATAGGGTACCCACTCCAATATTTTTGTGCTTCCCTTTTTCCTTAGAGTAAGCCAAAGACTCTTCCCTTTGGTAAAGATTCTACTGGGGACTTGGGTTCCATTCCTGGTTTGGGATGATCCCCTGGAGAAGGGAAAGGCTACCTACTCCAGTATTCTGGCCTGAGAATTCTGTGGACCCTATAAATCACAGAATTGCAAAGAGTCAGACACGCTGAACTACTTTCACTTTGGCTTTGACTTCTGACTGCATTTGGTATTCTTTTGTTGACTATGAGGGCTACTCCATTTCTTCTAAGGGATTCTTGCCCACAGTAGTAGATATAATGGACATCTGAATTAATTTCACCCATTGCAGTCTAGTTTAGTTCACTGATTCCTAAAATGTTGATGTTCATTCTTGCCATCTCCTGTTTGACCACTTCCAGTTTATCTTGATTCACGGACCTAACATTCCAGATTCCTATGCAATATTGTTTTTATAGCATCAGACTCTACTTCCATCACCAGTCACATCTATAACTCGATGTTGTTTTCACTTTGGCTCCATCTCTTCTTTCCTCCTGAAATTATTTCTCCACTCTTCTCCAGTAGCATATTGGACACCTACTGATCTGGGGAGTTCATCTTTCAATATCATATCTTTTTGCCTTTTTCATTCTGTTCATGTGGTTCTCAAAGCAAAAATACTGAATTGGTTTGCCATTCCTGTATCCATTGGACCACACTTTATCAGAATGCCCCATCATAACCCATCTGTCTTGAGTGGCCCTACATGGAATGGCTCATAGTTTCATTGAGTTAGACATGGCTGTGGTCCATGTGATCAGTTTGGTTAGTTTTATGTGATTGTTGTTTTCATTCTGTCTGCCCTTTGATGAATAAGGTTAAGAGGTTATAGAAGCTTTTATATGGGAGAGACTGATTGGAGTGGGGGGTGGGAGCTGAGTCTTGGCGGGGCCATGGTCATTAAATCTTTAATCCAATTTTCTGTTGATGTGCGGGACTGTGTTCCCTCCTTGTTGTTTGGCTTGAGGCCAAACTGTCAGCCCAATCCTCCACCAGAGACTTCTGGACACTCCCATGCAAGTCTGACTTAGTCTCCTGTGGGGACAGTGCTCCTTTCTTCTGGGTCCTGGTGCACAGAAGGTTTTGTTTGTGCCTTCCAAAAGTCTGTTTCCCCAGTCCTGTAGAAGTTCTGTAATCAAATCCCACTGGCCTCCAAAGTAAAATTCCGCAGGGTTTCTCAGTCCCTTTGCTGGATCTCCAGGTTGGGAAATCTGTTTTGGGTCCTAGATCATTTTCAACAGCGTGAGAATTTATTTGGTATAATTATTCTGTAGTTTGTGGGTCATCTGCTCAGTGGCTCTATGTTGGGTGATGCTGCATGACACAGGTCTGCTGCAGTCAGAGCCCCTGACCCCACTGCAGGCCACTGTTGACCTGTTCCTCCACAGGTAATACTCAAACACTCAAAGGCAGGTATGACTCAGTCTCTGTGGGTCCTATGGTTCCTGTTCACAAAAGGTTTTGTTTGAACCCTCCCAACATCTTGGCGGATATGGGGTTGGATTCTAAACATGATTTCGTCCCTCTTCCCATTTTGTTGGGGCTTCTTCTTTGCCCTTGGACATGGGGAATCTTTTTTGGTGGAATCCAACCTCCTCCTGTTGATGGTTGTTCAGCGGCAAGTTGCAGTTTTGGAGTTCTTACAGAAGAAGATGAGAACACGTCCTTTTATTCCACCATCTTGTTGCTCACTTCCCTCACTCCTTCCAAAACAGGGCTAGCAAAGGCCCAGGACCTGCTGCACACTCCTCACCACTTGGCAGACATTCAATACTTGGCAGGTGTCCTGGCTGCCTGCGTCCCTTTTGCAAGTGTCCTGAAGCAAAGGGGATAGAGCCATAAAAGCCAGTTCAGAAAGAAAGCATTTTTCATCAGTTGAGGGAAAAAAAAAAAAAGGAAGGGAAAGGCAAACCACAGGTGGATGACCATCTGGGGCTGGGCTTTCAGCCTCTTACTGATTATTTCACATAGGTGGGGCTTCTTGCCACCTCACCCAGGCAAACTGTAGGTCTCCTTCCAGTTTGGTTATGGAGTTTCACAAAGGTCACATTCCTGGTCTGGCAACTGGATAGGCCACTACACACAGTGCCAAGGATGGGACAAGAGCTGATCTTAAAAGACACGCAGCTCTGGAGCCCAGTAGCCCTGGTAAGGGGCCAGGAACCTGCATCCCTAGGCAGCCCTCCCTGGTCCCCCAGAGCAAATCCTACTTAAGGAAACCCTGGCTCCCCAACCATCTTGGGCTGTGAGTGGCACTGGGAAAACCCCATGCAGATGAAAGGGACAGCCCAGTACCAAACCCTGCTACTTCCCAGTGGCATCTGGCCCACACTCGCCCAGTGGGCCACTTCACCAGGGATGCCAAAAAAAAAAAAAAGGTCACTGTGTGCCCTGGGTCTGTTCCAGGGCCATGCCAGGAAATATCCAGGTCCACTTTCACCTTCAAAACAGCTTTACTGTGGTATAATTGATACACACAGAATTTCACATATTGAATATATAAATGACTTTGAACATAGGCAACACCTCTGATTTCATGTGTCTGCAGTGCAGGAGACCTGGGTTCGAGTCCTACGTTGGGCAGATCCCCTAGAGAAGGAAATGGCAACCCACTCCAGTATTTCTGCCTGGAAAATCTTATGGACAGAAGAAATTGGCAGGCTACAGTCCACAGGGTCGCAAGAGTCAGAAATGACTTAACCAAGCCAACCATGATTTACTCACTACAATCAAGGAAATAAACATAACCAACACTTACCAGAGTGTCCTTGTGTCCTTTTATTTGTTTTTGTTGTTTATGTATGGTAAGAACATAATGTGAAAACTACCCTCTTAAAAATTTTCTAGTGCACAACACTGTTCATTAACTGTAGCCACTGTGTTGTACAACAGATATGTAGAATTTCTTCATCTAGCATAAGCATCTACTCACTGAACAACTGTTCCATTTCTGCCTTCTCCTGGTTCCTAGAAACCACTATTTTGTATCCTCTGCTTCTATGAGTTTGGCAATTTTAGATCCTTCATATAAGTGGCATTCACTATTTGTCATTTTTTGATCGGTTTATTTCTCTTAGCATAAATTCCCAAAGGTTTATCCATGTTGTTGTAAAGGGCAATATTTCCTTCCTTTTTAAAGGTGGAATAATATTCCATTAAATGTGTATATCTCATGTTTCTTTACCCATTGTCTGACATTGGATACTTGGGTTGTTTCCTTCCTTGGATAGTGTGAATAGTGCTCTCATGAACACAGATGCCATAGCACATTCTGGCTTCTATAACAACACACCATAGACTGGGTGGCTTATAAAAACAAACATTTATTTTTCACAGTTCTAATGTCAGAAAGTCTGAGATCTGGGTACCAGTATAATGGGGTGAAGTCTCTTTACTAGATTGCAGACTTCTAATTATATCCTCATCTGGCAGATGGGCCAAAGACACACTCTTGGGCTTCTTCTTTTAGAACAGTTATTTCACTCATGAGGATTATCTCCTAATGACCTCATCAATTTCTTATTTCCCCATGTCCTAATACAATCACTTTGGGCTTTAAGATATCAGCATATGTATTTCGGTAGGACACAAACATTCAGGCTACAGCAATGGGAGGGCAGATATTTATTCTAGATCCTGATTTTGAATCTTTTTTTTTTTGAATAAAAACAAACTTTTTTTTTTTTTTAAAGCAGTTTTAGGTTCAGGAAAAAATTGAAGGAAAATGTACACCAGTTTCTTGCTTACTCCTGTCCCTATACATGCATAACCTCTTTCATTATCAACATGCCCACCAAAATGGTACAAGTGTTATAACTGATGAACCCACATGGGCATATCATCACCCAAAGTCCATAATGTACATTCTGGTTCACTCTATGAATTTGAGAAAATGTATAAAACCTGTATCCATCATTATGATATCATACGGAGTATTTCCACTGACCCCAAAAAGCCTTGTGCACTGCCTGCTCATCCCTCACTAACCCTCCCCCAACATCTGCTGCCTCACACTTTGCAGCACCTGGGATCTCAGTTTCCCAACAAAGGATCAAACCTGAATGCCCTACATTAGAAGACAGGTTCTTAATCACTGGATCACCAGGGAAGTCCCTGAAATTGTTTTCTTGGTTTGTATGAAGTTTTTACTTTTTCCTACAGTCTTAATTATACAAGAAATACATGAATATACTCTCCCTCATAAAAGGTTCTAACATTATACATAAAGTTTAAGATCCCTTTAAGCATATGAAGTCTTTTAGCTCATTTGAAATTTGTGAGATGATGTATGGATATAGGATTCAAATGAATTTCCTAAAAGTTGCTAAGCAAATAACTTATTAAACCATACTATGGACGCTAAGTAAACTTACTGCAATAATCATTTTGTAACAATGCATATATCAAAGTATGTTGTATACACTAGCTGCTGCTGCTGCTAAGTCACTTCAGTCGTGTCCGACTCTGTGCTATCCCATAGACGGCAGCCCATTAGGCTCCCCTGTCCCTGGGATTCTCCAGGCAAGAACACTGGAGTGGGTTGCCATTTCCTTCTCCAATGCATGAAAGTGAAAAGTGAACGTGAAGTCGCTCAGTCATGTCTGACTCAGCGACCCCATGGACTGGAGCCTACCAGGCTCCTCCTGTCCATGGGATTTTCCAGGCAGGAGTACTGGGGTGGGGTGCCATTGCAAAGTGAACGTGAAGTCGCTCAGTCATGTCTGACTCAGCGACCCCATGGACTGGAGCCTACCAGGCTCCTCCTGTCCATGGGATTTTCCAGGCAGGAGTACTGGGGTGGGGTGCCATTGCCTTCCCCATGTATACACTAGACATATGCAATATTATATCAATTATATTTCAATAAAATTTGAAAATATTTAATTTAAAAGATTTATTAATCATATTTCTCCTTCTCATTTATTTGCAAAGCTTCATTTATCTTACAAAAGTAGTTAGCTATAGATTGAGACTTCCACATTCTGATACTTTGATAAAGTCATTTGTTTCTGTGACACAGACTATTATTTTAATCTAATGGGATTTGTCTTCCTTTGGATTTCAAATTTTTATATTTTACTTAAGTCTGTATGTTAGTTTGTATTTTTCCATGCTTTCTTGTCCAAGAAATGATTTTATTTTATTTTTTAATTAGTTTATTTTAACTGGAGACTAATTACTTTTCAATATTGTAGTGGTTTTTTCCATACATCGACATGAATCAGCCACAGGCACACATGTATTCACCACCAGAACTCCCTGCAACCTCCCTCCCCATCCCAACCCCCAGGGTCATCCCAGTGCACCAGCTCTGAACACCCTGTCTCATGCATTGAACCTGAACCAGCGATCTGCTTCACATATGATAATATAAACATTACAACACAACCCTCTCAAATCATCCCACCCTCGCCTTCCCCCACAGAGTTCAAAAGACTGTTTTTTAGATCTGTGTCTCTTTTGCTGTCTCACATATATAGTCATCCTTATCATCTTTCGAAATCCATATATATGTGTTAGTATACTGTATTGGTGTTTAATAGACACCAGTTTCATCCAACTTATTAGAACTGATTCAAATGCATTCTTTTTAATGGCTGAGTAATATCCATTGTGTATATGTACCACAGTTTTTTTATCCATTCATCTGCCGATGGGCATCTAGGCTGCTTCCTTGTCCTGGCTATTGTAAACAGTGCTGCAATGAACATTGGGGTACACGTGTCTCTTTCAATTCTGGTTTCCTCGGTGTGTATGCCCAGCAGTGTGATTGATGGGTTGTGTGGCAGTTCTATTTCTATTTTTTAAGGAATGTCCACACTGTTCTCCAGAGTGACTGTACTAGTTTGCATCCCACCAACTGTGTAAGACGGTTCCCTTTTCTCTACACCCTCTCCAGCATTTATTGTTTGTACACATTTTGATAGCAACCATTCTGACTGGCGTGAGGTGGTACCTAATTTTGGTTTTGATTTGCATTTCTCTGATAATGAGTGATGTTGAGAATTCTTTCATGTGTTTGTTAGCCATCTGCATGTCTTCTTTGAAGAAATGTCTGTTTAGTTCTTTGGCCCATTGTTTTGATTGGGTGGTTTATTTTTCTGTAATTGAGCTGTAGGAGCTGCCTGTATATTTTTGAGATTAATTCTTTGTCAATTGCTTCTTTTCCTATTGTTTTCTCCGATTCTGAAGGCTGTATTTTCACCTTGCTGATAGTTTCCTTTGTTGTGCAAAAGGTTTTAAGTTTAATAAGGTCCCATTTGTTTATTTTTACTTTTATTTCCATTACTCTAGGAGGTGGGTCATAGAGGATCCTTCTGTAATTTATGTCAGAGAGTGTTTTGCCTGTGTTTTCCCTTAGGCTTTTATAGTTTCTGGCCTTACATTTATATCTTTAATGCATTTTGAGTTCATTTTTGTGTATAGTGTTAGAAAGTGATCTAGTTTCATTCTTTTATAAGTGGTTGACTAGTTTTCCCAGTACCACTTGTTAAAGAGATTGTCTTTTCTCCATTGTATATTCTTGCCTCCTTTGTCAAAGATAAGGTGTCCATAGGTGTGTGGATTTATGTCTGGGCTTTCTATCTTGTTCCATTGATCTATATTTCTGTCTTTGTGCTAGTACCATACTGTCTTGATGACTGTGGCTTTGTAGTAGAGCCTGAAGTCAGGCAGGTTGATTCCTCAAGTTCCATTCTTCTTTCTCAAGATGGCTTTGGCTATTTGAGGATTTTTGTATTTCCATATAAATTGTGAAATTATGTGTTCTAGTTCTCTGAAAAATACCGTTGGTAGCTTGATAGGGGTTGCATTTAATCTATAGATTTCTTAGGGTAGTATACTGATTTTCACTATATTGATTATTCCAATCCATAAATATGGTATGAACATGAATATGAGCCCTCCATCTATTTGTGTTATATTTGATTACTTTTAATAGTTTTTTTTTTTTTTTATAGTTTTCTATATATTGATCTTTTGTTTTTTTAGGTAGATTTATTCCTAAGTATTTTATTCTTTACTTTGAAATGATGAAAGGAATTGTTTCCTTAATTTCTCTATTTTCTCATTGTTAGTGTGTAGGAGTGCAAGGGATTTCTGTGTGTTGATTTTATATCCTGCAAGTTTACTATATTCATTGATTAGCTCTAGTAATTTTCTGGTGGAGTCTTTAGGGTTTTCTATGCAGAGGATCATGTCATCTGGAAACTGAGAGTTTTAATTCTTCTTTTCCAATCTGAATTTCTTTTATTTCTTTTTCTGCTCTGATTGCTGTGGATAAAACTTCCAAAACTATGCTGAATAGCAGTGGTGAGAGTGGGCACTCTTGTCTGGTTCCTGACTTTAGGGGAAATGCTTTCAGTTTTTCACCTTTGAGGATAATGTTTGCTGTGAGTTTGTCATATATGGCTTTTATTATGTTGAGGTATTTTCCTTCTAGTCCTGCTTTCTGGAGGTTTTTCTTTATAAATGGATATTGAATTTTCCAAAAGCTTTCTCTGCATCTATTGAGATAATCTAATCTTTTTTATCTTTCAATTTATTAATGTGTTGTATCACATTAATTGATTGCAGATATTAAAGAATGCTTGGATCCTTTGGATAAAGACCACTTGGTCAAGATGTATGATCTTTTTTAATATGTTGTTAGGTTCTGTTTGCTAGAATTTTGTTAATTTTCATCAGTGATAGTGGCCTGTAGTTTTCTTTTTTTTTTTTTTGGCATCTTTGTCTGATTTTGTGATTAGGGTGATGGTGGCCTCATAGAATGAGTTTGGAAGTTTATACAAAAATCTCTCCCCTTGGGGGAATGGAGCTGGGGTGAAAATCAGGAAAGTCAACTTCCAAACTCCTCCTTACCCAGGGAATATTCCTCCTCCTTCATTTGTATGTCCCTGATAGTATACTTTTCAAAGAGGTCTGGGGCAGCAGCTCTTCACTCTCTTTGTTTAAATAAGCTTTAAATAAGCAAGCATTCTTATTTGTTCTTTATCTTATTACTGTACTTTAACAGAGACTAAGCATAGAGATTATTTAGCATACAAAGAAGCACTATACCAGCAAGCAGTCTACATTCATGTATCTACATGTCTATACATACGAAAAGTAAATATTTGACCAGGGCAAGTTAGAACATAGCTATTTATTGTCTTATCTTTCCCCACCTTTTGTTCACTATTTTAAAAGTCAAATGGATTTTATACTTAGATATATGAACTTTAGTAAAGTTATTTCTCAGCTTAATAAACATTATATTATAATCTCTGTTACTTCTAAATAGAATTTATTATTTAATTTAACTTAGATGATTTCATTGTGTTTAGAGACACTTACATCCTACTGGGTTTCCCAGATAGTGCTAGTAGTAAAGAATCTGCCTGCCAATGCAAGAGATACAAGACATGAGTTCAAGCCCAGGGTCTGGAAGATCTCCTTGAGAAGGAAATGGCAATCCACTCCATATTCTTGCCTGGAAAGTCCCATGGACAGAGGAGCCTGGTAGACTACAATCCATAAAGTTGCAAGCAGTTAGACACCACTGAGCAACTGAGCACGCACACACACACACACACACACACACACACACACACACACACACCCCTCCCTGGACAGGAAAATGGCAACCCATTCCAGTATTCTTGCATGGGAAATCCCATGGACAGAGGAGCCTGGTGGTCTATAGTCCAGGGGGGTCGCAAAAGAATTGGACATGACTTAATGGCTAAAGAACAACAGCATATCTTTCTGAACTTCCAATTTCTATTCATTTTCTGTGATGCTCACCTCAATGCCCATCTTCTCTATAAAGATTTTTCTGCCTTAGTGAGTTACCCATTCTCTGAATTAGCATATTCATTGTTTATTCAAATCAACTTGATGACTATATATTATCAAAACTTTGCTACTTTATACTAAAATCAGAGTTTACCAACTAAATAGTAACTTGCATTGGGGCAGAAGCCAAGTTCAAGTAAGAGACAGTAACTGAACTATTACCTATTTGTCCAATATTCTTAGGTAGACCTGGTATTCTTAGTGAAATTTATGAGTAGTCAATAAGCAACAGATTAGTTTCCCAATACTGTGAAATCTGTTATTGCTCTCCAGGAAATGTATAAATTAAATCTGAAAGAAGCCTTAGTTGAAAGAATTTAAGGCTTTGTTAGAAAAGAGGTGAATATTATGAGTAATTCCCCTTTAGAAGGTGTTTTCCATATCAATAATTTGAGATCATCATGTAAAAGATTCAGTGTGAGAGCAATATATCAATAAAGAGAATGATGCTTTTATTTCTGAAGCATGAAAAACCTAACGAATGTTTTCCCTGGGTTGATAATCAATAATAACGATAATAATATTGAACACTTAGATCATTTTGATAGTTGTTTGTTTTCCATACCTTCAAATATAAAAATATGATCTAGTTGGCTACATTTTTTATAATTTTGAGTTAAGGGTATTTTAAAAGTCAAATTTATAATGGCTAGAGATATCACTCATGTACTATATATCAAAATTGTGATAATAAAACAAAATTATAATTTCCATTATACTAAAATGCATAATGTAATATTTTACTTGCACAATATATTATACTGTACAAGTTGAAAATTTCCTTTTATTTTTATGGTCTGTTTTGGTAAATTAAATTAAGTTTTCATTAATGTGCTATAAATAAAGAAAGTATTACTGGAAATAAAGGCACAGAGAAAATAACCTTTGCTGGGAAGACTTGCATTTTAACATTAAGGTAGAAAGTTACTTAGCCTTTTACATCCTTCCTAAAGTGTGTGGTTTTTAGCTAGACAATGTAAATAACTTAAAAGCTGAGGTCAAAAGGTCTTTATGAATTATGCTATCATTATGAAAGAACATTTTTCAGAAACAATTTGAAGCTTTATGGTTTTCAGTTGAAGATATTCCTGTTATTAAATAGAAATGAAGCCCAGTGAAAATTTACAACTCAATACAAAGAAAAATAAAGTTTGGTTGAAATATTCATTTGGACCACCCTTTGAGGGCTCCCCTGGTGGCTCAGAGGTTAAAGTCTTTGCCTGGAATGTGGGAGACCAGGGTTCAATCCCTGGGTCGGAATGATCCCCTGGAGAAGGAAATGGCAACCCACTCCAGTACTCTTGCCTGGAGAATCCCATGGAGGAAGGAGCCTGATAGGCTACATACAGTCCATAGGGTCACAAAGAGTCGGACATGAATGAGTGACTTCAATTTCACTTTTCACTTTCACTTTCGTCACAATGAAAATGTTATTTTTCCTATCATTTTTAAATAATCATACTTTCAAAATGACAATAGTAAGGAAAGAACCCCTCATAGTGTCTCACAAAAACATCAAAAATGCTAAATATATGAACACAACAAAAGTATATAGTGTCAACAGTTTAGAAATTAACATAATTTAGCAGTAAAAGGAATAGTTATTTAAGACTAGGAAAGGCTTTATTCTCCATGTTAAGAACCAATTCAATTCACATATGGGTAATCTGAAAACCTGTAAAACTGAAAAATATTCTCCTAGCTGTCCAATATCTTATCTTTAGAATAATCTTAAGTTCTATCTAAAAATATCAGGGTAGATAACTTGATCAAGCTGATGAATTTGAGACAAGAGATAGATGAGCCTCAGGCAGAAAAGCTGGAGTTTGTCCTCTGTGAATAGACATACTCTAAGATGAAGATAATAGCAGGAGGGAGGAGAAGCTAAGTCCTACACAGGTAAGAGATACAGAAACCACATATTTCTTATTCTTGAAATCAAGGAGACCTTCCTGACTGCACAGGAGCAGAAAGGCACCTCAAAGGTCAAAAAGGGAGGGTCACCCACCATTATAGTAGGTGATTTCAACCTACCCATAGACTTCTTTCCTAGAATCCATCTTGACTAAGAGATGCACAGGCACACATAGAGGAGGACCCTGAGATAAACCAAATGCAGACTCAGTACCAAGCAAAGCAAGATGATTGGCTAGAGGAAGTCTGGAAGAAATTCCCCATATAATTGATCCAAACTACCAGGAAGACATAACTCTCTCTCTGAGATCACCTGCATTAGTCTAATCACACATACTCTTTTTCCTGCTAATAAACAAATGACTTGTTTCATTATTTTCTCTTTGCAAAAATTCATTTCTACAAAGCTGACGGGCCAGAGCCATGACACTGGCTACTGTCCCTGGTGGTCTAGTAGCTAGGATTCAGTATTCTCATTGCTGCAGTCTGACTTCAATCTCTGGCCAGGGAACCAAAATACTGCTTTAAGCCACTAAAGGCTGAGGCCACCTAAGATGAAGTTTGATTTAATTGAATCAACAGGGATTTTTATGAAAAGATTATTTTTTCTTTATAACGAGTTTTTAAAAATGTATATAATTGAAATGTTTTAGAAATATAGACCAGAGCATAGAATATTTGATGAAAGAGAAAAAGGGAATATATCGGGGTAGAATAAACCATTTGGAAGTTATGTCAGTAACTCATTTGAGAAACAATGCAAGTAAGTGAAAAGGTAACAACATATATCCTTATAAATGGTCAACCTGACAAGTGAGGGAAACCAGAAGTATGTCAATAGAAGTAACTGTGGGAAAAAAACATTCAAAGACTAAATAGAAAATGAAGTTTTTCTACCATTTTATAGTGACCAGTCTTCAACTTTAAACCTAATCATTCTTATTTTCCACTAGGAAATGCATTATTTCCTCCTTTGAATGAGAGGGAGAATATTGGTATTATCCATAGGAAATTGTGGTAGTGATTAAGTTTCTGAAATGAACTAAGCCAGTTGTTTCCAAATTCATCCCATTATTATAATAATCTGACAAACTTCTGTAGGAAAACAAATTTCCAGGTCTCACACCAGAGATGCCAAAAAGTAATATTACTGCTCCTTCTTGAAGATTGATAAGCAAAGTTTGTGAATCACAGGTGTAAGGAATGTAATTACATATAGACTTTAGAGCTGAATGATTGTTAGTAGTTCTTGTGTTCAAATTCTCTGGAAAGTAATTAAAGTTCTATGTGTTTCAGTTTATTTTTAATGAACATACTTAACTGTTTTATGTAAGGATTATATCAGTTAACATAAAATAATTTTAGCAGTAACAGTACAAGGAAAAGACTAAAGAGTATCTGCCTTGTTTTTATAGATTTCACTTGCAATGACTCCCCTGCATGAATACTGGACTTTAACAAATTAGACATATTGCTTACATTTATTCAGTAAATAATTGTGAAATTAAGACTAAAGTGACCCCTATAATGTGAGTACTTTCTGTTTAAAATGATATAAACAATCCGAAACATAGGAAAATGTTTGTTATATTGACCACCAATTAACCCTGGACAGAATTTTAGAGTGTTAGGTTCTATTTGTTTAGTTTTCCTCCAAATCTTGATTCTTGAAGGAGCAAGACATATAATAGAAAAGTTTTAGTACACACAAAGCCTCAAAAATTAAATACTACTTTTGAAATATATGAAAAGAGTGATGTAAAGGCTATTTTTCTCACTTCCACTGTATAATCATAAGGGATTTGATTTAGGTCATACCTGAATGGTCTAGTGGTTTTCATTACTTTATTCAATTTAAGTCTGAATTTAGCAATTCATGATCTGAGCCACAGTCAGCTCCTGGTCTAGATTTTGCTGACTGTATAGAGCTTCTCCATCTTTGGCTGTAAAGAATATAAACAATCTGATTTCAATGTTGACCATCTGGCGATGTCCATGTGTAGTCATCTCTTGTGTTGTTGGAAGAGGGTGTTTGCTATAAGCAATGTGTTCTCTTGGCTAAACTCTACTAATGTTTGCCCTGCTTCATTCCGTATTCCAAGACAAATTTGCCTGTTGCTCCAGATGTTTCGTGACTTCCTGCTTTTGCATTCCAGTCCCCTATAATGAAAAGAACATCTTTTTTGGATATTATTTCTAAAAGGTCTTTTAGGTGGTCATAGAACCTTTCAACTTCAGCTTCTTCAGTGTTACTGGTTGGGACATAGGCTTGGATTACTGTGATATTGAATGGTTTGCCTTAGGAACAAACAGAGATCATTCTGTCATTTTTCAGATTGCATCCAAGTACTGCATTTCAGACTCTTTTGTTGACCACGATGGCCACTCCATTTCTTTTAAGGGATTCCTGCCCACAGTAGTAGATATAATGGTCATCTGAGTTAAATTCACCCATTCCAGTCCATTTTAGTTAGTTTATTTCTAGAATGTTGATGTTCACTCTTCCCATCTCCTGTTTGACCACTTCCAATTTGTCTTGATTCATGGACCTAACATACAAGGTTGCTATGCAATATTGCTCTTTACAGCATCAGACCTTTCTTCTTTCACCAGTCCCATCCACAGCTGGGTATTGTTTTTGCTTTAGCTCCATCCCTTCATTCTTTCTGGGGGTATTTCTCCACTGATCTCCAGTAGCATATTGGGCACCTACTGACCTGGGGAGTTCCTCTTTCCGTATCCTATCATTTTGCCTTTTCATACTGTTCATGGTGTTCTCAAGGCAAGGATCCTGAAGAGGTTTGTCATTCCCTCTCCAGTGGACCAGATTCTGTCAGACTTCTCCACCATGACCTGCCAAACTAGGGTGGCCCCACAGGGCATGGCTTAGTTTCACTGAGTTAGACAAGGCTGTGGTCCATGTGATTAGATTTACTAGTTTTCTGTGATTATTGTTTCACTGTGTCTTCCTTCTGATGCCATCTCACAACACCTACCGTCTTACTTGGGTTTCTCTTACCTTGGACGTGGGGTAACACTTCATGTTTGCTCCAACAAATTGCAGCCACTGCTCCTTACCTTGGATGAGGGGTATCTCCTCACCTCCTGACCTTGAATGTGGAATAGATCCTCTCGGCCTTCCTGCACCCACACAGCCAACTTATGATTATACAGTGGAAAGGAGAAAAAAGATTTAAGGGACTAGATATGATAGATAGAGTGCCTGATGAACTATAGACTGAGGTTCGTGATAGAAGACATTGTACAGGAGACAGGGATCAAGACCATCTCCATGGAAAATAAATGAAAAAAGCAACATGGCTGTCTGGGGAGGTATTGCAAATAGCTGTGAAAAGAAGAGAAACAACAAGCAAAGGAGAAAAGGAAAGATATAAGCATCTGAATGCAGAGTTCCAAAGAATAGCAAGAAGAAATAAGAAAGCCTTCCTCAGTTATCAATGCAAAGAAATAGAGGAAAACAACAGAATGGGAAAGACTAGAGATCACTTCAAAAAAATTAGAGATACAAAGGGAACATTTCATGCAAAGATGGGCTCTATAAAGGACAGAAATGGTATGGACCTAACAGAAGCAGAAGATATCAAAAAAAGGTGGCAAGAATACACAGAAGAACTGTACAAAAAAGATCTTCATGACCAAGATATTCATGATGGTGTGATCACTCACCTAGAGCTACACATCCTGGAATGTGAAGTCAAGTGGGCCTTAGAAAGCATCACTAAGAACAAAGCTAGTGGAGGTGATGGAATTCCAGTTGAGCCATTCCAAATCCTGAAAGATGATGCTGTGAAAGTGCTGCACTCAATATGCCAGCAAATTTGGAAAACTCAGCAGTGGGCACACGACTGGAAAAGGTCAGTTTTCATCCCAATCCCAAAGAAAGGCAATGCCAAAGAATGCTCAAACTACTGAACAATTGCACTCATCTCACACGCTAGTAAAATAATGCTCAAAATTCGCCAAGCTAGGCTTCAGTGATATGTGAACCGTGAACTTCCAGATGTTCAAGCTGGTTTTAGAAAAGGCAGAAGAATGAGAGATCAAATTGCCAACATCCACTGAATCATCGAAAAAGCAAGAGAGTTCCAGCAAAACATCTATTTCTGCTTTATTGACTAGCCAAAGTCTTTGACTGTGTAGATCACAATAAACTGTGGAAGATTCTGAAAGATATGGGAATACCACACCACCTGACCTGCCTCTTGAGAAACGTATATGCAGGTCAGGAAGCAGCAGTTAGAACTGGCCATGGAGCAACGGACTGGTTCCAAATAGGAAAAAGAGTACGTCAAGGCTGTATATTGTCACCCTGCTTATTAAACTCATATACAGAGTACATCATGAGAGAATCTTGTCTGGAAGAAGCACAGGCTGGAATCAAGATTGCCTGGAGAAATATCAGTAACCTCAGATATGTAGATGACACCTCCCTTATGGAAGAAAGTGAAGAGGAACTAAAAACCTCTTGATGAAAGTGAAAGAGGAAAGTGAAAAAGTTTGATTAAAGCTCAACATTCAGAAAACTAAGGTTATGGCATCTGGTCCCAACAATTTATGGGGAATAGATGAGGAAACAGTGGAAACAGTGTCAGACTTTATTTTGGGGGACTCCAAAATCACTGCAGATGGTAACTGCAGCCATGAAATTAAAAGACGCTTACTCCTTGGAAGGAAAGTTTTGACCAATCTATATAGCATATTGAAAAGCAGAGACATTACTTTGCCAACAAAGGTCCGTCTAGTCAAGGCTATGGTTTTTCCAGTGGTCATGCATGATTGTGAGAGTTAGATTGTGAAGGACGCTTAGTGCCAAAGAATTGATGCTTTTGAACTGTGATGTTGGAGAAGTCTCTTGAAAGTCCCTTGGACTGCAAGGAGATCCAACCAGTCCATTTAGAGGAGATCAGTCCTGGGTGTTCTTTGGAAAGAATGATGCTCAAGCTGAAACTCCAATACTTTGGCCACTTCATGCAAAGAGTTGACTCATTGGAAAAGACTCTGATGCTGGGAGGGATTGGGGGCAGGAGGAGAAGGGGACAACAGAGAATGAGATGTTTGGATGGCATCACTGACTCGATGGATGTGAGTCTGAGTGACCTCCGGGAGTTGAGTGATGGACAGGGAGGTCTGGCGTGCTGCAATTCATTGGGTCGCAAAGAGTTGGACATGGCTGAGTGTTTGAACTGAACTGAAAGGTTATTTTAAGCAACATTATAAAGATTATATTGATTTTGAACTTAAAACTAATTGGTACTCAGAAATTTTAAAAGTATAGCATTATTGACTTTACCTTATGTAATAAATATAATACTGCCACAATGGAAACTTATATTTATTTCTCTCTATTTCTTTCTTAAGTTTAACTTATAAAGGAAGTAGTATTTAGTTGTGAGAAGATATGACATATCTATTTTATATTATGAGTTTGCTGCTAGATTTTCATTTTTATCTGTTTTTGAATGGTAATTTTAAAACTGAGATATAATTCACATATAATAAAATGTATAGTCTGATTAAATTTGACCACAAATCATGCAGTTAACACTGCACTGAAGATACATAACATGCCCATTTATAACCAATTCACTCCCCAGAGGCAATCAGTGCTCTTATTTGGTTCATCATAGTTTAATATAGCATATCCCAGAACTTCACATAAAAGAAATCACAGGATACACTCTTTTGTCTGGCTTGTATCCCACAATTTAATATTTAATCTATGTTTAGTTAATCAATGTTAATTGTATTTCAATCAATAGTTTGCTCTTTTTTTATTGTTGTTCATCATGCAAATAAACCACACAAACTTGTTTCTCCATTCTCCAGTTTATTATTGTTTGGGTGTTTCTGATTTGGGTTTATTACAAGTAAAATTGTTGTGAATATTCTTATATAGGTGTTTGTGTGTGTGTGTATGTGTGTGTGTGTGTATGTGTGTGTGTGTGTGTATGTGTGTGTATTTTGTTGGGAACATATGCACTCATATTCATTCATTAAATGCTTATAAATGGTAATACTTGATTATAAAATGGGTACATATTTACCCTATATATTTAACTTTACAAGGAAATGGTAAATAGTTTTCCAACATTGCTGTATCATTTTGTATTTCATTCAGTATTGTATGTGAATATTGTTTCTCCACATCTTGTCAACACCTGGTGTTGTCAGCTTTTTAATCTGAACAAGTTCCAATACTTGTAAAATATCATCTTATTTTTATTTTAATTTGAATTTTTGTTGCTCTTGTTGTTCAGTTGCCAAGTCGTGTCTGATTCGTGACCACATGAACTGCAGCACACCAGGCTTTCATGTCCCTCATCACCTCCTGAAGTTTGCTCAAGTTCATATCCATTGAATCGGTGATGCCATCCAACCATGGATGATATTTGCATTTACCTGATGGCTAAAGATGTTGAACATTTTTAATATGCTTATTAATGTATTATTGCTTATTAGCACATAACCACTTTTGTGCCATAACCAGTCAAGTTCCCCCCTTTTTCCCCACATATTCACTTTTTCTCAGTAAGAACATTTAAGTTCTGCTCTTTTAGCATATTTAAATGTGCAATATAGTTATCCACTATAGTCGCCATACAATGTACTGGAACCTCAGACCTACCTATTTATGTTATCTCTGAAATTTTATATCCTTTTACCATCCTCTTCCTATTTCCTCCACTCCCCACCTCCTGGTAACTAATTTTCCACTCTCTGTTTCTGTGATTAGAATTTTCTTTTCTTTATTTCTTTTCTGCCTCTAGATACGAGACCATGCAATATTTGTCTTTCTCTTTCCACCTTATTTTACTTAGTATAATGCCTTCCAGGTTTATTCATATTGTCACAAACGACAGAATTTCCTTCTTTTTAAAGTCTGAATAATATTCCATTCTCTCTCTCTCTCTCTCTATATATATATATATATAGATAGATATAGATATAGATATAGATCTCTCTCTCTCTCTCTCTATATATATATATATATATATATATATATCACATTTTCTTTATTCATTCTTCTGTTGATGGATACTTGAGTTAATTCCGTACAATGGCTATTGTGAGTAATGCTGTTATGACATGGGAGCACAGATATTTTTTGGAGATAATGATTTTGTTTCATTGTGCTTTTGACTTCATTTTCCTGATGATTAGTTATGTTGACACCTTCTCATGTACCTATTGGCCATTTGTATGTATGTCTTTGAAAGAAATGTCTATTCAGGCACTTGGTCCATTTTTAACTGGGTTACTTGTTTTTATTTCTTTTGAGTTGTATGAGTTCCTTGTGTATTGAGGAAACCAAATCCTCATTGGACATACAGTTTGTAAATATTTTCTCATATTCTATATGTTGCTCTTTCATTTTGTTGATGCTTTTCTTCACTGTCCAGAATTTTTTTAGTTTTATGTAGTCTCACTTGTTTATTTTTGTTTTAGTTCTCTTTGCTTCTGGGGTCAAATTTAAAATAATATTAATAATAATTTCCAATACCCATGTAAGGGTGTCAGTTCTAGAAGGCCTTACAGCTCTTCATCAAACTTGTCAGCTTTGGCTACTTTGGCATCAGTTGTTGGGGTATAGACTTGGATTACTGTGATGTCAAATGGTTTGTCTTGGCAATGAACAGAGATCATTCTGTCATTTTTGAGATTGCACCTAAGTACTGCACCTAAGTACTACTTTTTTTGTTGATTATGAAGGCTACTCCATTTCTTCTAAGGGATTCTTGCCCAGAGTAGTAGATATAATGGTCATCTGAACTAAATTCACTCATTCACATCCATTTTAGTTCATTGAACCCTAAGATGTCAATGTTCACTCCTGCGACATCCTGCTTGACAACGTCCAATTTATCTTGATTTATGAACATAATATTCCAGGTTTATATGCAGTATTGTTCTTTACAGCATCAGATTTTACATTCACCACCAGACACATCCACAACTGAGTGTCATTTCTGCTTTGACCCAGCTGCTTCATTCTTTCTGGAGCTGTTAGTAATTGCCCTCTGCTCTTCCCCAGTAGTACATTGGATACCTTCTGACCTGAGGCTCATCATCTGGTGTCATATCACCTAAAGCCAGACATCCTGGAGTGTGAAGTCAAGTGGACCTTAGGAAGCATTACTACCAATAAAGCTAGTGGATGTGATGAAATTCCAGGTGAGCAATTAAAAATGCTAAGATGATGGTGTTCAAGTGCTGCATTCAATATGTCAGCAAATTTTGATAACCCAGCAAAGCCCACAAGATTGGAAAAAATCTGTTTTCATCACAATTCCAAAGAAGGGCAATGCCAAAGAATGTTCATACTACCAGACAATTTCACTCACTTCCCATTTTAGTAAGGTTGTGCTCAAAATCCTTCAAGCTAAGTTTTAGCAGTATGTGAACCTATAACTTCCAAATGTATAAGCTGGATTTAGAAAAGACAGAGGAAACATGGATCAAATTGCCAACATCCGTTAGATCATAGAGAAAGCAGGGGAATTCCAGAAAAACATCTATTTCTGCTCCATTGGCTACATGAAAGCCTTTGTATGGATCACAACTAACAATGGAAAATTCTTTAAAAGATGGAAATACCAGGCCACCTCACCTGTCTCCTGAGAAATCTGTTTACGGGTCAAAAAGCAACTGTTAGAATCTTATATGAAACAACTGACTGGCTCAAAATTGAAAAAATAGTGCAACAATGCTGTATATTATCACCCTGTTTATCTGTTTGTTTAACTAACATGCAGAGTACATAATGTTAAATGCCAGGCTGGATGAGTTACTAGCAGAAATCAAGATTACTGGGAGAAATATCAACAACCTCAGATAGGCAAATGATACCCTTCAGAAAGCCAAGAAGAACTAAAGAGTCTCTTGATGAGAGTGAAGACAGACAGTGAAAAAATTGGCTTAAAATTCAACTTTAAAACTAACATCATGGCATCTTGTCCCATCACTTCATGGCAAACGGAAAGGGAAAAAGTGGAAGCAGTGATTTATTTTTTCTTCTTGGGCTCCAGAATCACGTGGATGGTGACAGCAGCCATGAAATTAGAAGATGCTTGCTTCTTGGAAATAAGACTATGACAAACCTAGACCGCATATTAAAAAATAAAGACAACACTTTGCTGACCAAGTCCGTATAAAACTATAAGCAAGGTGAAAAGACAGCCTTCAGAATGGGAGAAAATAATAGCAAATGAAGCAACTGACAAACAACTAGTCTCAAAATATACAAGCAACGTCTACAGCTCAATTCCAGAAAAATAAATGACCCAATCAAAAAATGGGCCAAAGAACTAAATAGACATTTCTCCAAAGAAGACATACAGATGGCTAACAAACACATGAAAAGATGCTCAACATCACTCATCATCAGAGAAATGCAAATCAAAACCACTATGAGATACCATTTCACGCCAATCAGAATGGCTGCTATCCAAAAGTCCACAAGCAATAAATGCTGGAGAGGGTGCGGAGAGAAGGGAACCCTCTTGCACTGTTGGTGGGAATGCAAACTGGTACAGCCACTATGGAGAACAGTATGGAGATTCCTCAAAAAACTGGGAATAGAACTGCCTTATGATCCAGCAATCCCACTGCTGGGCATATACACTGAGAAAACCAGAATTGAAAGAGACACGTGTACCCCAATGTTCATAGCAGCACTGTTTGCAATAGCCAGAACGTGGACGCAACCTAGATGTCCATCCACAGATGAATGGATAAGCAAGCTGTGGTACATATACACAATGGAGTATTACTCAGCCATTAAAAAGAATACATTTGAATCAGTTCTAAGGAGGTGGATGGAACTGGAGCCTATTATACAGAGTGAAGTAAGCCAGAAACAAAAACACAAATACAGTATACTAACGCATATATATGGAATTTAGAAAGATGGTAAAAATAACCCTATTTACGAGACAGCAAAAGAGACACTGATGTATAGACCAGACTTTTGGACTCTGGGACCGGGAGAGGGTGGGATGATTGGGGAGAATAACATTGAAATATGTATAATATTATATCTGAAATGTATTAATTGTTCAAACTAAACACTGTCATGTTACAATTTGTTCATATTAGATGTTTGTAATGTTTCTGATAATCAATAAAAGAGATTCTTGATAAAAAATATAAAAAGCTATCATCTTTCCAGTAGTCATGTACAAATGTGAGAGCTGAACCATAAAGAAGCCTGAGTGCCAAAGTATTGATGCTTTCAAATTGCTGTGCTGGAGAGAAATCTTGACAGTCCCTTGGAGAGCAAGGAGATCAAACCAGTTAACCCTAAGGGAAATCAACCCTAAATATTCATTGGAAGAACTGATGCTAAAGCTTCAAAACTTTGGCCACCTGTTGCAAAGGGTCAGCTCACTGGAAAAAAAAGACCCTAATACTGGGAAAGATTGAAGGCAAAAGGACAAGTGGGTTTCAGAGGATGAGATGTTTGGATGGAATCACTCATTCAAAGGACATGAACTTGTGGGAACTCTGGGAGATGGTGAGGGGCATGGTGTGCTGTAGTTCATGAGTTCTCAAAGAGTCGGACATGACTAGTGACTGAAAACCAACAACAACTCATTTAACAGAGATTATTCCTCCATAATTTTTTCTAGAAGTTTTACAATTTTGAACTTTACATTCAAGTTTTTAATACATTTTGAGTTTAATTTTGTTTACTGTTTAATATAGCGGTCTAGTTTTAATCCCTTTAGTGTGACTAGCCAGTTTCCCAAGACCATTTCTTAAAAACCCTAATCTTTCTGTTTTGTTTGTTTGTTTGTTTTATTCTGGCATGGGTTTATTTCTGGCTTTAAATTCAGTTTCATTGATTTATTTGTCTGTTTTCATGTCAATAGAATGGGAATCTGTATGTCTTTATGCCAAAAGAATTTGTGTTTTTATGTCAACAGAAGGACAATGTGTCCATTTTTATGCAAATAGAATGAGACCTTGTCTTTTTTTATGCCAATAGAATGAGAAAGACTAGAGATGTCTTCAAGAAAATTAGAGACACCAAGGGAATATTTCATACAAAGATGGGCACAGAAAAAGACAGAAATGGTATGGACTTAACAGAATCAGATGATATTAAGAAGAGGTGGCAAGAATACACAAAACTATCCAAAAAATAATCTTCATGACCCAGATAATCACGATGGTGTAATCACACACTTAGAGCCAGACATTCTGCACTGTGAAGGCAAGTAGGCCTTAGGAAGCATCACTACAAACAAAGCTAGTGGAGGTGATGGAATTGTAGATGAGCTATTTCAAATCTTAAAAGATGATGCTGTGAAAGTGCTGCACTCAATATGCCAGCCAACTTGGAAAAATCAGCAGTGGCCACAAGACTGGAAAAAGTCGGTTTTCATTCCAATCCCGAACAAAGGAAATGTCAAAGAATGCCCAAACTACCACATAATTGCACTCATCTCACACACTAGCAAAGTAATGCTCAAAATTCTACAAGCTAGGTTACAATAGTATGTGAACCAAGAAGGCAGAGGAATCAGAGATCAAATTGCCAACATCCATCCACTCGATCATAGAAAAAACAAGAGAATTCCAGGAAAGCATCTTTTTCTGCTTCATTGATTATGCCAAAGCCTTTGACTTTGTGGATCAGAATAAACTATGGAAAATTCTGAAAGAGATGGGAATAACAGACCACCTGACCTGCCTCCTGAAAAATCTGTATGCAGGTCAAGAAGCAACAGTAAGAACCGGACATGGAATAATGGACTGGTTCCAAATTGGGAAAGGAAGACATCAAGGCTGTATGTTGTTATCTTGCTTGTTTAACTTATATGCAGAGTACATCATTGAGAAAGTCAGACTGGATGAAGCACAAGCTAGAATCAAGATTGCTGGGAGAAATATCAATAACCTCAAATGTGCAGACCACACTACATTTATGGCAGAAAGTTAAGAGAAACTAAAGAGCCTCTTGATGAAATTGAAAAAGGAGAGTGAAAAAGCTTGCTTAAAACTCAACATTCAAAAAATGAAGATCATGGTGTCCAGTCCCATCACTTCATGGCAAATAGATGGGGAAACAATGGTAACAGTTATAGACTTTATTTTATTGGGCTCCAAAATCACTGTAGATGGTGATTGCAGCCATGAAATTAATAGACGTTAGCTTCTTGGAAGAAAAGCTATGACCAACCTGAAAAAAAGAAAGTGAAAGTGAAGCTGCTCAGCCGTGTCTGACTCTTTGCAACCCCATGGATTGTAGCCTATAAGAATCCTCCGTCCATGGAATTTTCCAGGCAAGAGTGCTGGAGTGGATTGCCATTTCCTTCTCCAGGGGATCTTCTCAACCCAGGAATCTAACCTGGGTCTCCTGTATTGCAGACAGATGCTTTACCATCTGAACCACCAGGGAAGTCATGACCAACCTAGAGAGCATATTAAAAAGCAGAGATATTACTTTTCCAATGTCTAGTCAAAGCTATGGTTTTTCCAGTAGTCATGTATGGATGAGAGAGTTGGACCATAAAAAAGCTGAGTGGCAAAGAATTGATGCTTTGGAACTGTGGTGTTGGAGAAGACTCTTGAGAGTCCCTTGGACTGCAAGGAGATCAGACCAGTCAATTCTAAAGGAAATCTGTCCTGAATATTCATTAGAAGGACTGATGCTGAATCTGAAGCTCAATTACTTTGGATACCTGATGTGAAGGACTGAGTCACTGGAAAAGATCCTGATACTGGGAAATATTGAAGGTAGGAGAAGAAGGGGAAAACAGAGGATCAGATGGTTGTATTGCATCACTGACTTTATTGGCATGAGTTTTAGCAAGCTCCGGGAGTTGGTGATGGACAGGGAAGCCTGGCATGCCATGGAGTTGCAAAGAGTCAGACATGACTGAGCAACTGAACTGACTAACTGATGCCAATATCATGTAGTTTTGAGTACTACTGCTTTCTAATTTGCTTTGAAAATACAAAGTATGATGCCTCCAGATTTGTTCTTTCTCAAGATTGCTTTAACTCTTTTGGCTATTTTGTGTTGCCATACAAATTTTCGGATTAATTTTCTTGTTCCTGTGAAAAATATCATTGGAATTATGACAGGGTTAATTTAATGTTGAATTTTTATCCTACAACTTTATTAAAATTATTTATTAGTTGTAACATATTTTTTGATGGAATCTTTAGGATTTTGCACACACTGTATCCTGTTATCTGCAAATGACAGTTTTACTTCTTCCTTTCCAATTTGCATGCCTTTTATCTTTTTTTTTTTTCCTAATTCCTCTGGCTAAGACTTCTTGGAATAGGTTGAATAAATGTAGTAAGACTGGGAATGTTTGTCTTGTTCCTAATTTTAGATGAAGATTTTTGTTTCACTATTGAGAATTGTGGATTCCACATATAAGTGATAACATATAGAAGTTTTACATTTTTAGCTATATGTCAAACTAATTTTGTATATGGCATGAGTTCAGCTGCAGGTGCACAATTTTTATGTCTACATCTAGTTTTTCTAGCGTATTTATAAAAAGATCCTCTTTCCTCCAATGAGTTATTCCAACATCTTTTATTGTCTGCTGGATTACTTTGGCAACGTTATTGAACATTAAACAGCCATATATATATGGATTTATATATGGATGGTATTCTGTCCCACTGATTTATTTATCCATTGCAGCTACGACACTGGATATTGTAGCTTTATAATAAATGTTAAAACAAGTAGCATAAATACTGCAGTTTCATTCTTTTTCAGAAAATTTTGACTCATGCATTTCCATATAAATTTTAAGGTCTTTCTGTCAGTTTCATTCATCCACTCACATTCTTTTTACTATTTTTGTCATATATGTTCCTTCTATTGATATGTTATAAAATCCACAATCCATTGCCTTTGCTTCCTTTAAGGAATCAATTGAATGTTAGTGCAATTTTTTTTAGAAAATAGGCTTTTGTATTTAGCTGTATATTTACCGGTCTCATCTTTTTCATTACTTTTTGTAATCTGAATTTCTCACACTATTTCTCTCCATTATAAAGAATATGCTTTTCCATTCCTTGTTTTTGTGATTTGCTGGCAATGAATTATGTTGCTCTCATATTTTAAGAATATGATTGTAGTTAGACAATTTTATTTGAAATTTTAAAAGTAATTCTGCTGTATTCAGATGTATAGCTTTTAATTAGAAGTCAATCATAATTCTTATTGCTGTTTCCCTGTATATGCTTAGTTGCTCAGTCATGTCCAACTTTTTGCAACCCCATGGAATGTATGCAGCCTGCCAGTCTCCTCTGTCCATGGGGATTCTTCAGGCTAGAATACTAGAGTGGGTTGCCATGCCCTCTTTCAAAGGATCTTCCCAAACTAGGGATCAAATCCAGGTCTACCGAACTGCAGGTTGATTCCTTACAGTCTGAGCCACCAGGGAAGCTGGAAGTCTGTTTCCCTGTTTACTATGTATATATTTTTTCTCTATCTATTTTTAGGATTTCTTTCCCCCTTGTTTTTCAGATATTGACTATGTTAGGTTTAAGTCTTTTTTTTTTTTTTTTTTTTGTACTTATACTACTTGGATATCAGTGAATTTATTGGAGCTGTGGTTGGCTATTTTCTTTACAATCTGGGTATTTTCAACCAAAATTTATTTTAAAATATTTTTGCCATTTTGTTTTTCTTCATTCCTTCTAGAACCCCATTGACACCTATGTCATGTCATTTAGTTTTGTCCCACTGATCCTTGGATTCTATTTAGAATTATATATAAAACTTTAATAGTCTTTATATTTCAGTTTGGAAAATTTTTACTCATCTGTCTTCTAGTGAACCTTTGTTTCTGGTGTTTAATCTATTAATCCCATCTAATGAATTTCTATATTTCAGCTGTTACAGTTTTCAGAACTAAGATTTTCTTTTGGTTCTATTTTAGATATTCAAGGTCTCTCCTAAAGTTTTCCATCTCTTTATTCACTATAGCCACCTTATCTTGAGATTCTTTAATATACGTATTATAATTATTTTAATGTACATGTCTGATCATTAAAAGTGATTACATCTGTACATCGATTTCTGTTAACTCTTATTTGTTGTCTCTCAGTGTTGTGTCACATTTTATTGCTTCTTCAATTGTCTAGTGCTTATATGCTTATATGCTGACATTAAGAATGGTATGTTGTAGATATTGCATTCTCTTATTTTCCTGTAAAGATGATTAAATTTTCTCCTTCCAGGTAGTTAAATTACTTATGAAATGCTTTGGTGCAGTGAACACTAAATGCTAAGCTTTGTTGGATTAGGTTTATTTTAATCTTGCTCTTAATTCTAAGAGATAGCCCACAGTTTCAGGATGTGAGTTGTCATTCTCTTACAGCATGACACTTCTGGGGTTTCAATAGAGAGCTTCAGGTGCTTACTAAGCCAATTTATGTTTGTGGTTCTTGAATTTACCAGTGTCTTACAGCTGCTGAAATATCTGTTCAGCTTTTAAAGTCTTTTTTCAGTCTTGTTTCTTCTTGCTGGGTTTCTAAAGTTTTGTGTTTTTTTTTTTTTTTTTTCTCGTCCCTTGGAAGAGGGTGTTGGCTATGACCAGTGACTTCTCTTGGCAAAACTCTGTTAGCCTTTGACTTGGTTCATTTTGTACTTCAAGGCCAAATTTGCCTGATACTTCCTACTTTTGTATTCTAGTCCCCTATAATGAAAAGGATATATTTTGTGGGTGTTAATTCTAGAAGGTCTTGTAGGTCTTCAAAGAACTGTTCAACTTCAGCTTCCTCAGCATTACTAGTCGGGGCATAGACTTGGATTACTGTGATATTGAATGGTTTGCCTTGGAAATGAACAGAGATCATTCTGTCGTTTTTGAGATTGCAGCCAAGTACTGCATTTTGGACTCTTATTTACTATGATGGCTACTCCTTTTCTTCTAAGGGATTCTTGCCCACAGTAGCAGATATAATGGTCATCTGAGTTAAATTCACCCATTCCAGTCCATTTGAGTTCACTTATTCCTAAAATGTTGATGTTCACTCTTGTCATCTCCTGTTTGACTACTTCCAATTTGCCTTGATTCCAACTTCCTATGCAATATTGTTCTTCACAGTATCGGACTTTACTTCAATTACCAGTCATATCCACAATCGGGTGCTGCTTTTGCTTTGGCTCTGTCTCTTCATTCTTTCCAGAGTTAATGCTCCACTGATCTCCAGTAGAATATTGGGCACCTACTGACCTGGGGAATTCATTTTCAGTGTCTTAGTTTTTGTCTTATGATACTGTTCATGGCGTTCTCAAGACAAGAATACTGAAGTCGACTGCCATTCCCTCCTCCAGTGGACCACATTTTGTCATCCATCAGTACAGTTCAGTTCAGTCACTCAGTCATGTCTGATTCTTTGCGACCCCATGAATTGCAGCACGTCACACCTCCCTGTCCATCACCAACTCCCGGAGTTCACTCAAACTCACGTCCATCGAGTCAGCTCATTGGAAAAGACCCTGATGCTGGGAACGATTGAACACAGGAGGAGGAGGGGATGACAGAGGATGAGATGGTTGGATGGCATCATCGACTTTATGGACATGAGTTTGAGCAAGCTCTCGAAGTTGGTGATGGAAAGGGGAGCCTGGTGTGCTGCAGTACATAGAGTTGCAAAGAGCCAGACACGACTTACCAAATGAACAACAGTGATCACGAACCATATGGTGAAGATTTCTAATGTAATAATTAATATTCCAAACTAGTCTGTATAAATAAATTTCAAGTTACAATGTTTCTTTCTTTACAATTGTAAAACATATTACAAAATTAATACACAACTCACACCAATTGTAATACATGATTTATTAGGCATCACTGCTCCACTCTTCTTTTCTTATTTCCTTTAAAACAGAAATGCAAGCAAAGATTTCCAGAGCAGAAGTAAAGAAAGAACAATTTTAAAATATTGAAATCTTTCTCTGTCTCCTAAATATTGGACATAAAACAGCATATAATAATATCTAGCATACAATTTCCCTTCCTATGACCAAAAGTAAAAACGCATATTCAATCATATTTTTTTCTTTCAATTTAATCTTCACATGGAATACTAAGCTACATATCTATGTATATGATGAATTAACTTATATTTATTCATCTACATATATGATGAATTAACTTATATTTATTCACCTATAATCATTTCAAATAGATTTGCAAGAGTATATTTTTCAGAATTAGCCTTTACAAAACGCATTGCCTTAAGATAAGGTATTGGAGAGATATTTTTCAAGGGATAGCAGGGAAGCAGCTCTGGCTCTGATACTCATTTCTTGTGAAAATAATTAACAATATTATATTAATAAATTTAGTAAGAATGCCTATAGTTGAGTTAACTATATCTCCAATCAATTTGCAAATCACTTTCCACGTGTATATTTTAATTCAAATTAGAAAAAAGATTTTATATTGGATTAAAGTTGATTAACAGTGTTATGTTAGTTACAGGTGTACAGCAAAGTGATTCAGTTATATATATACACATCAGTTCAGTTTACTCACTCAGTCTTGTTCAACTCTTTTAGACACCCATGTACTGCAGCACACCAGGCTTCTCTGTCCATCATCAACTCTGTGAGCCTACTCAAACTCATGTCCATCGAGTAAGTGATGCCATTCAATGATCTCATCCTCTGTCATGCCATTTTCCTCCCACCTTCAATCTTTCCCAGCATCAGAGTCTTTTCTTTTCTTTTTTAAATTTTTAAAAATATAAACTTATTTATGTTAATTGGAGGCTAATTACTTTGCAGTATTGTATTGATTTTGCTATACATCAACATGAATCTGCCATGGGTGTACACGTGTTCCCCATTTTGAACCCCCCTTCCCCCCTCTCTCCCCATACCATCCCTCTGGGTCATCCCAGTCCACCAGCCCCAAGCATCCTGTATTGAACCTGGACTGGTGATACATTTCACATATGATATTATACATGTTTCAATGCCATTCTCCCAAATCATCCCACCTTCTCCCTCTCCCACAGAGTCTAAAAGACTGTTAGATACATCTGTGTCTCTTTTTATGTCTCGCATACAGGGTTATCATTATCATCTTTCTGAATTCCATATATATGCATTAGTGTACTGTATTGGTGTTTCTCTCTCTAGCTTACTGTACTCTGTATAATAGGCTCCAGTTTAATCCACCTGATTAGAACTGATTCAAATGTATTCTTTGTAATGGCTGAGTAATACTCTATTGTATATATGTACCACAGCTCTCTTATTCATTCATTTGCTGATGGACATCTAGGTTGCTTCCATGTCCTGGCTATTATAAACAGTGCTGTGATGAACATTGGGGTACATGTGTCTCCTTCAATTCTGGTTTCCTTGGTGTGTATGCCCAGAATTGGGATTGCTGGGTCATATGGCAGCTCTATTTCCGGGTTCTTAAGGAATCTCCACAATGTTCTCCATGGTGGCTATATTCGTTTGCATTCCCACCAACAGTGTAAGAGGGTCCCCTTTTCTCCACACCCTCTCCAGCATTTATTGCTTGGAGGCTTTTGGATCACAGCCATTCTGACTGGCATGAAATGGTACCTCATTGTGGTTTTGGTTTGCATTTGTCTGATAATGAGTGATGTTTAGCATCTTTTCATGTGTTTGTTAGCCATCTGTATGTTTTCTTTGGAGAAATGTCTATTTAGTTCTTTGCACCCCCCTCCTTTTTTTTTTTTGACTGGGTCATTTATTTTTCTGGAATTGAGCTGCAGGCATTGCTTGTATATTTTTTGAGATTAATCCTTTGTCAGTTGCTTCATTTGCTATTATTTTTCCCATTCTGAAGGCTGTCTTTTCACCTTGCTTATAGTTTCTTTTCTTGTGCAGAAGCTTTTAATGTTAATTAGGTCCTCTTCATTTATTTTCGCTCTTATTTCCAATATTCTGGGAGTGGATCATAGAGGATCCTGCTGTGATTTATGTCAGAGAATGTTTTGCCTATGTTCTCCTCTAGGAGTTTTACAGTTTCTCATCTTACGTTTAGATCTTTAATCCATTTTGAGTTTATTTTTGTGTATGGTGTTTGAAAGTGTTCCAGTTTCATTCTTTTACAAGTGGTTGACCAGTTTCCCCAGCACCATTTGTTAAAGATACTGTCTTTAATCCATTGTATATTCTTGTCTCCTTTGTGAAAGATAAGGTGTCCATAGGTGCATGGATTTATCTCTGGGCTTTCTATTTTGTTCCATTGATCTACATTTCTGTTTTTGTGCCAGTACCATACTGTCTTGATGACTGTGGCTTTGTCATAGAGCCACAAGTCAGGCAGGTTGATTCCTCCAGTTCCATTCTTCTTTCTCAAGCCTGCTTTGGCTATTCGAGTTTTTTTGTATTTCCATACAAATTGTGAAATTATTTGTTCTAGCCCTGTGAAAAATACCATTGGTAGCTTGATAGAGATTGCACTGAATCTATAGATTGCTTTCGGTAGCATACTCATTTTCACTATATTGATTCTACCAATCCATGAACATGGTCTATTACTCCATCTATTACTGTCCTCTTTGATTTTTTTCACCACTGTTTCATTGTTTTCTATACAACTGGCGCACTAAGAGCAGGCGGCTGTGACGACCAGAGCACTAAGTGAGGCCAATAGGAGCTACCCCAAGTCTGAGGTCAGGGGCAGAAGCTGGGAGGGCCCCATGCCCAAAGGGCAGCGGCCAAGAGAAACTACCCCGAGTCCAAGGTCAGGGGGGCAGCCGAGAGGAGCTACCCCACATCCTAGTTCAGGGGTGGCAACAAGAGGAGTTACCCTGCATCCAAGGTCAAGGGCCGCGGCCGGGAGGAACAACCCCATGCCTGAGGCAAGGGGCAGCGGCCAGGAGGACCAACACCACGCCCTAGGATCCTGGCTGCGGGGGCGCAGCAGGGCCTAGAGGAGCTATCCCACGTTGAAGGTCAGGAAGGGAGGTGATGAAGAGATACCCCTCATCCAAGGTAAGGAGCATTGGCTGGACTTTGCTGGAGCAGCAGTGTAGAGATACCCCCCACCCAATGTAAGAGAAACCCAAGTAAGACGGTAGGTGTTGCAAGAGGGCATCAGAGGGCAAACACACTGAAACAATATTCAAAGAAAACTAGTCAATTTAATCACACTAGGACCACAGCCTTGTCGAATTCAATGAAACTAAGCTATGCCCTCTGGGGAAACCCAAGATGGGCGGGTCATGGTGGAGAGATCTGACAGAATGCCCAATGGAGAAGGGAATGGCAAACCACTTCAGTATACTTGCCTTGAGAACCCCATGAATAGTACAAAAAGGCAAAATGATAGGATACTGAAGAGGAACTCCCCAGGTCAGTAGGTGGCCAATATGCTACTGGAGATCAGTGGAGAAATACCCCCAGAAAGAATGAAGGGATGGAGTCAAAGCAAAAACAACACCCAGCTGTGGATGGGACTGGTGAAAGAAGCAAGGTCTGATGCTGTAAAGAGCAATATTGCATAGGAACCTGGAATGTCAGGTCCATGAATCAAGGCAAATTGGAAGTGGTCAAACAGGAGATGGGAAGAGTGAACATCAACATTCAGAAATCAACTAACTAAAATGGACTGGAATGGGTGAATTTAACTCAGATGACCATTATATCTACTACTGCAGGCAGGAATCCCTTAGAAGAAATGGAGTGGCCATTGTGGTCAACAAAAGAGTCTGAAATGCAGTACTTGGATGCAATCTCAAAAAGGACAGAATGATCTCTGTTCGTTTCCAAGGCAAACCATTCAATGTCACAGTAATCCAAGTCTATGCTCCAACCAGTAACGCTGAAGAAGCTGAAGTTGAAAGGTTCTATGAAGACCTACAAGACCTTTTAGAACTAACACCCCAAAAAGATGTCCTTTTCATTATAGGGTACTGGAATGCATAAGTAGGAAGTCAAGAAACTCCTGGAGTAACAGGCAAATTTGGCCTTGAAATAAGGAATGAAGCAGGGCGAAGACTAACAGAGTTTTGCCAAGAAAATGCACTGGTCATAGCAAACATCCTCTTCTAACAACACAAGAGGAGACTCTACATATGGACATCACCAGATGGTCAACAACTAAATCAGATAGATAATATTCTTTGCAGCCAAAGATGGAGAAGCTCTATAGAGTCAGCAAAAACAAGACCAGAAGCTGACTGTGGCTCAGACCATGAACTCCTTATTGCCAAATTCAGGCTTAAATTGAAGAAAGTAGGGAAAACCACTAGACCATTTAAGTATGACCTAAATCAAATCCCTTATGATTATACAGTGGAAGTAAGAAATAGATTTAAGGGCCTAGATCTGATAGATGGAGTGCCTGATGAACTATGGAATGAGGTTCGTGACATTGTACAGGAGACAGGGATCAAGACCATCCCCATGGAAAAGAAATGTAAAAAAGCAAAATGGCTGTCTGAGGAGGCCTTACAAATAGCTGCTAAAAGAAGAAAAGCAAAAGGTAAAGGAGAAAAGGAAAGATATAAGCATCGAAATGCAGAGTTCCAAAGAATAGCAAGAAGAGATAAGAAAGCATTCTTCTGCGATCAATGCAAAGAAATAGAGGAAAATAACAGAAAGGGAAAGACTAGGGATCTTTTCAAGAAAATTAGAGATACCAAGGGAATATTTTGTGCATAGATGGGCACGATAAAGGACAGAAATGGTATGGACCTAACAGAAGCAGAAGATATTAAGAAGAGATGGCAAGAATACACAGAAGATCGTGTCCTATAAGGCAAAAGTATAAGTGAAAGTCAATGCTATATATATACTGTATACTAAAGGTAATTTGCCTCATAAGTAAGCTGTGAACAGAATAAGGCAAAACATGCTTATTTAATGCAAACCAACTAGTTTTCTATTTGAAATCTGTGCACCATTAGATATCATGTGAAGGGAAATCAGTTGAATATTTTTAGCAAATTAACTCTTTGATTATCTCATATCAGCATTACTGTTTTCATTATCTACATTGGAATTGTTCCAAGAATATCTAGCAATGCATGTTCTTTGAATACATCATAATTTCCAGATTAGAAATAACATTTTCCTTCCACCTTAAATTGTACACATCTTATAAGAAAATTCAGCCAGTGGACATTCAGCATTTCTCCCCAATTAAATTATCAAGTTAAAATGAAATATTTTTATATCCACTCTCCGTTCAATAACACTGTTTTTCAGAAAGGAAATCAATATTGTTACATGAATTTTTAAAAATCCAAAATAAGCATAAAGAAAAACAAAAAGTCTTAATTTGTATTTAAATCTGTATCACTTTTCAGTGGACTAAATCATTTATTCAAGTATTCTGAGAAAGTTCAAATTTATCAAAGATTGATATATGGAGTATCATATTCTTCTCTTATTTTGAAAATTGCTTACAAATATTGCCACTTTCAAGAGCTCATCATATTGGGTCCTCCACGTGCACAGAAGATCATGAAAATTTTTGATATAGCAAAATAGATGATTGAAGAACCCTCTCACTGAAGATAACTGGATTTTAGATAAAGCACTATTTCTTAGTGCATTGCTCAGCAGGTAGTAAAGGGTTTATTCTCAAGAACCGCCCCCCCCCCACCAGAACAAACAAACAAAAAGAAAACTATGATCTATCACCAAAGCTGGCTGTGATTGCTGGTAACACTGAAACCAGAATGGTGAAGTTCAGGCCCCCTGATGATAGAATATAACTTCTCATGCCACAGAATGTTAAGTATCCTGATACTAAACCATGAAGAATATCTCAAATATAATATTAATTATATTAATTAATTAATTAATTAATTAGTTAAATAAAATAAAATTTAAAAAGTGTTGGGGAAAAGTATTAAAATGTTCTAAATATAAAAAAATAAATAAAAAATAAAAGTTTAAAAAAATCAAATAACCATAAGACTATGTAGTCTCACCAAAATGCTATTAAAATAAATATAAAAGTTCAAAATATAAATTTAAATACTGATACCTGTATATTTAGAAAGAATAAGAAATTTTACTAAGGAACTTGTGGGTTGAAGGAAAGTTTATAATGAAAGCTTTAAATATTTGGATCTGAATAATAATAATGAAAATGTTACATATTATAAGGCAGTTCCAAAACTATGGAGTTAGGTGTCTGATGGATTCTCTACCCCCCAAAAATAACAATTTACCTGAAGAAAATTATTTTAAAAAATAAGAATTTAATGTCTCTGGGAATTTACCTAAGAACATATAAATTGAGAAACATTCATTCAAAATATCCAGTAAATCTCAGTAAGAATGAGATCCTGTAGAATTTCATTCATGACTCACTCTCTTAACATTTCATCCCCTATATTATGGAAGTTATAGAAGCTTTTCCTGGGGAGCTCTACTCTTGTTAGGTGTGACAATGAGGACTGGATGCCCTTTATTTCAAATCCCATTGTGGAATGAGTTTGATTCTGGGAGGGCAGGCCAGTGGTGCTTCTCATTTTCCAAAGACCATGTTGCTGAAGGTATATTCCAGGCAACAGCTACTGAAAGATTAAGAGATCTGGGACTCCCTTCCTCTACTCAGCATTCATTGGGCAGAAGCTCTGCCCTAGGTGTAGCCAGCCACCAATATTGGGTTGTAGTGCCTCTAAATCCAACTTACCCTCTGAAGTTCCTTACTGAATGAGCAAGCCTAAAAGACTAGAAACCATTGCTTCATCACCTTGACAGCTCTACTTGAAGGAACTACTTTATATGGGACAAAGCATGGAGAATAAATCCATAAGGTTACTGTAAAAATTAATGGAGATCTTGAAGGTGAACAATTAGTAAGACAGTCACAGCTTCATGAAACAAGCATACATTAGAGTAACCAGAAATTTAACAGAAAGAACTAGGGAAAGAAACAGACAAAAGAGCTATTATGAGATCACAGTCAATAGTGGAGGTGGGAAAAGCTGTGTGCATAGGTTAGGCTGTCCCCACTCAAGAGCAATCACATCAGGACATAGGCATGCTTGAAAACATTGCTACATTCACAACAGTCAACACAGGACAGAATCTTCACTGACACAAGCAGTTTAAATGTAAATTCTGACCAAACACTGATGAAATAATAAGCTACTTTTACGGAGAGGTGACTTCTAGGAAGCCAGGTTTAAAAATAAAATTGTACTTAGCCATGGCAGTCTGTAAAATGCTATGTGTGTGCCAAAGCTACACACTTTCAGAATTCAACAGACAATAAACTTCTAAGATATTAATTAGTCCATGACTGAATATGGGGGCAAAAAACATAAACTCCTTCAACTGTGATAGCTCCTTCCAAGGCACACACACATTCAACAGGAAAAGATTAAAATACAAACTTCTTAAGGGAGTTTAAGGACTCCGTTGACCAATAATAAATGGCTTATGCTGATCCAGGAGTGACCCCTAGGTAACCAGACTAAAAGATATAAATGAGGGGGAAAATTCTGGCTAGGATAACAGAACTTACACAATAGAAGGGAAATAGACATCTTGGAATTTGTTCATCCAAGGTGATGACAAATAAGTGACCAAATCAAATTATATATATATATATATATATATATATATATATATATATATATAACCAACAAGGGTCAGTAAAGAAAAATCAGTGACCGAAGTTTCTACAACACATTCTTTTAAAATGCCATTAATATTGTATATAAACAACTCATAACTCAACAACAAAAATCAAATAAACTGATTAAAAATTAGGCAAAAACCTTTAATAGGCATTTCTCCAATGATGATATACAAGTGGCTGACAAGCATATGAAAAGATGCTCAAGATAAGTAATCATCAAAGAAATGCAAATGAACACCACAGTGAAATATCACCTCGTGCCATCAGGATATCCCCCCCCCCAAAAAAAAAAAAAAAAAAAAGAATATTAAGTGTTGATGATGTGGGGAAATTAGAATGCTTGTGGAGCGTTGGTAGGGTTATAAAATGGTGCATACAGTATGGAGTGTATGGAAAACATTATGCATTTTCTTCAAAAAATTAAAAATAGAACCAATATATCACCTAGCAATCTGGTATATATCCAAAATAATTGAAAGCAAGATCTTAAAGAGATATTTGTATACTCATGTTCCTAGCTGTACTATTTACAATAGCCAAGAGGTGGAAGAAACCCAAATGCCCATTGATAGATAAATGAATAAATAAATGTTTATCAATAGGCCTAAAAAAGGAAGCAAACCTTTTTATATCCTATGTGTGATCCTTGAGGTCATATGCTAAGTGAAATAAGCCAGTCACAAAAAGACAAATACTGTATGATTCTACTTATATATATATAAAGTAGTCAAATTCAAGGAAACAGAAAGTGAAATGGTGGTTACCAGAAGCTGGCAAGGCTGGTGAGGGGATGGGATAGTATTGTTTAATTAATATGTAATTTCAGGTTTGCAAGATAAAACAATTCTGGAGATTCCTTTAATAATGTAAATATACTTAACACTTCAAAAAATACACTTAAAATAGTTAAGATGGCAATTTTTATGTTATGTGTTTTTTTAACCACAATTAAATAAACTATGATGATAATTCCCTGGTGTCTCAGACGGTAAAGAATCCACATGCAATGTAAGAGAGCAGGGTTCAATCCCTGGGTTGGAAAGATCCTCTGGAGGAGTGCATGGCAACCAACTCCAGGATTCTTGTCTGGAGAATCCCCATGGACAGAAGAGCCTAGAGGGCTACAGTCTATGGGATGACAAAGAGTCAGACATGACTGAACAATTAAGCACAAAAAAAAAAGACTATGATGATAATTGTGCAATGGAAAAGTACAGTCATAAACAAAAAATTAAGAAAATCAATGAAATAGAAAAGTGTGGCATATTCACAGGAATAAAAATACACTATAGAGACTACCTTTGTCTCTTCAGCATGTGGTGTTGGGAAAGTTTGACAGCTGTATATAAATCAATGAAGTTAGAACACACCCTCACACCATGCACAAAAATAAACTCAAAATAGATGAAAGACAAGCATAAGACATAACATCATAAAACTCCAAGAAGAGCACATAGGCAAAACATTCTCTGACATGAATCATACCAATATTTACTTAGGTCAGTATCCCAGGGCAAAAAAAAAAAAAAAAAAGAATAAATAAATAAATAAATAAATGGGACCTAATTAAACTTAAAAGCTTTTGCACAGTAAAGGAAACCATACAAAAATGAAAATACAACCTACATAATGAAAGAAAATATTTGCAAATTATGCTACAGACAAGGGTTTAATTACCAAAATATACAAACAACAACAAAATAACATACATACAACTCAACAACAAGAAAAAACAATAGAAAAATGAGCAGATTATCTAGATAGACATTTATCCAAAGAAGACATACAGATGGCCAGTAGGCACATGAAAAGATGTTCAACATAAGTAATTTTAGAGGAATGTAAATCAAAACTATAGTGAGGTACTAGCTCACACTGATCAGAATGGCTATCAATAAAAGGTCTACAAATAATAAATGCTGGAGAGGGTGTGGAGAAAAGGGAAGCACTCTTACACTGTTGGTGGGAAGGTAAGTTGTTACAGTCACTATGGAAAACAATATGGAAGTTCCTCAGAAAAACTAAAAGTAAGATTACCATATAATGCAGCAATTCTACTCTAGGAATATACCTGGACAAAATTATAATTCAAAAAGATACATTCACCCCTATGTTCATAGTAGTGCTATTCATAATAACCAAAGCATGGAAACAACCTAAATGTTCATTGACAGATGAATGGATAAAGAAGTGGTACATATATACAATAAAATACTACTAGGCACTAAAAAGAAATAAAGTGGCATTTGCAATAACATGGATACAACTAAAAATTATCATACTAAGTGAAGTAAGTGAGAAAGAGTAACACAAATATCATATGTCACGTACATGTGGAATCTAAAATATGGCGTGAACTAACCTATAAATCAGAAACAGACTCATAGACATAGAGAACAGATTTGTGGTTGCAAAGTGGAAGAGTAAGAGGGAGAGGGATGAATTGGAAGTTTGACATTGGTAGATCCAAACTATTACATTTAGCATTAATACACAACAAAGTCCTACTGTATAACACAGGGAACAATATTCTATATCCTGTGATAAAAATGGAAAAGAAAGTAAAAAACAAATATGCATATGTGCATGACTGAGTCACTTTGCTGTATAGCAAAGATTGGCACAGCTATGTAATTCAGCTATAATTCAATTTTAAAAAAAGAAAAGAAGAGAAACTACTTTTGAAAAGGTGCAGGATTAACTTGACATAAAAAGACTTCAAAGCAACTTATAAATATGTTCAAAGAACTAAAATAAATCATGAGCTATGATAACTATCACCTTGAGAGTCTTTTGGACTGCAAGGATATCCAACCAGTCCATCCTAAAAGAAATCCATCCAGAATATTCATTGGAAGGACTGATGCCAAAACTAAAGCCCTGATACATTGGCCATCTGATGCGAAGAAATGACTCATTTGAAAAGATGCTGATACTGGGAAAGATTGAAGGCAAGAGGAGAAGGAGATGATAGAAGATGAGATGGTTGGATGGCATCACCGTCTCAATGGACATGAGTTTGAATAACTTCGGGAGTTGGTGATGGACAGGGAGGCCTGGCTGTGCTGCAGTCCATGGGGTCACAAAGAGTCAAACATGATTCAGTGGCTGAAATGAACTGATGATAACTATCTTATCCAATAAAGAATATCAATAAAAGATAGAAATTGTTTAAAAGAAGTTAATGAAAATTTTGGAATTGAAAAATACAATAAATGAGACAAAATTTAAGTAGAGTGGGTCAATTATAGTTTTAAGGTGGACTAAAAAGAATCTGCAAACTTGAAGATCATTGAATAGAGATAATGTAATCTGAAAAAGAGAGAATAAACAGAATTGAAAAAAGTCACAGAGAGGTGTGGGACAAGCACAAAAACATACATTTATGAACAGTACTGGAGACAGAGTTTCAATCCCTGCATTGAGAAGATTCCTGGAGGAGGAAATGACAACCCACTCCAGTATTTTTGCCTGGAAGATCCCATGGACAGAGGAGCCTGGCAGGCTACAATCCATGGGGTTACAAAGATTGGGCATGACTGATATACTAACACACACTAACAGTACCAGAAGGACAGGAGAAAGAGAAAAGAAAAAACATTTTTAAAAATGACTGAAACCTTCTGAAATTTGATGAAAAACATTAATCTGTACACCAAAGTCACCAAAATCTTCAAGTGTAATAAAAGCCAAAAGATACATTCACATATACACCCTAGTAAAAAAAAAAAAAAATAATGAAAAATTGAAAGCCAAAGATAAAGAGAAAAATCTTAAATGCAGTACCTTAAAGGATACATCCAATATAAGGAAACTCCAACATAATAAAGGACTGATTTATCAGAACCAAAGAAAGCCAAAAGAAAATGGGAAAACGTATTCAAAATGCTGAAAGAAAAAAAAAAAAAAATAGAAAAGAATGTTATATCCAGCAAAACTAACTTTCAGAAATGACGGTAAAAGAAATTCTGAGTTTTTTTTTTTTTTAATCTGAAACAAAACAAAACAAAACAATTGCTTGCTGATAATTAAGGTGGTGTGTTTACTCACCTAGAGCCAGACATCCTGGAATGTGAAGTCAAGTGGGCCTTAGAAAGCATCACTATGAACAAAGCTAGTGGTGGTGATGGAATTCAAAGTTGAGCTACTTCAAATCCTGAAAGATGATGCTGTGAAAGTGCTGCACTCATTATGCTAGCAAATTTGGAAAACTCAGCAGAGGCCACAGGACTGGAAAAGGTCAGTTTTCATTCCAATCCCTAAGAAAGGCAATGTCAAAGAATGCTCAAACTACCACACAGTTTCACTCATCTCACATAGGAAAGTAATGCTCAAAATTCTCCAAGACAGGCTTCAGCAATATGTGAACCATGAACTTCCAGATGTTCAAGTTGAATTTAGAAAAGGCAGAGGAACCAGAGGTCAAATTGCCAACATCTGCTGGATCATTAAAAAAGCAAGAGAGTTCCAGAAAAAAACATTTATTTCTGCTTTATTGACTATGCCAAAGCCTTTGACTGTATGGATCCCAGTAAACTGGAAAATTTTGAGAGAGATGGGAATTACAGACCACCTGACCTGCCTCTTGAGAAACCTGCATGCATGTCAGGAAGCAACAGTTAGAACTGGACATGGAACAACAGACTGGTTCCAAACAGGAAAGGAGTACGTCAAGGCTGTATATTGTCACTGTGCTTATTTAACCTATATGCAGAATACATCATGAGAAACCCTGGGCTGGAAGAAGCACAAGCTGGAATCAAGATTGCCAGGATAAGTATCGATAACCTCAGATATGCAGATGACACCAACCTTATGACAAAAAGTGAAGAAGAACTAAAGAGCCTCTTGATGAAAATGAAAGAGGAGAGTGAAAAATTTAATTTAAAGCTCACCATTCAGAAAACTAAAATCGTGGCATCTGGTCCCATCAATTCATGACAAATAGGTTGGGAAACAGTGGAAACAGTGGCTGACTATTTTTCTGGGCTCCAAAATCACTGCAGATGGTGACTGCAGCCATGAAATTAAAAGACGCTTACTCCTTGGAAGGAAAGTTATGACCAACCTGGACAGCATGTTAAAAAGCAGACATTACTTTGTCAACAAAGGTCTGTCTAGTCAAGGCTATGGTTTTTCCAATGGTCATGTATGGATGTGACAGTTGGACTATAAAGAAAGCTGAGCACCAAAGAATTGATGCTTTTGAACTGTGGTGTTGGAGAAGACTTTTGAGAGTCCCTTGGACTGTAAGGAGATCCAACTAGTGCACCCTAAAGGAGATCAGTCCTGGGTGTTCATTGGAAGGACTGATGTTGAAGCTGAAACTGCAATACTTTGGCCACATGATATGAAGAGCTGACTCATTTGAAAAGACCCTGATGCTGGGAAAGATTGAGGGCGGGAGGAGAAGGGGACAACAGAGGATGAGATGGTTGGATGGTTTCATTCAGTCAATGGCCATGAGTTTGGGTAATCTCCAGGAGTTGGTGATGGACAGGGAGGCCTGGCATGCTGCAGTTATTGGGGTCTCAAAGAGTTGGACATGACTGAGCAACTGAACTGAACTGAATTGAGGTGCCTTACAATAAAGTTCCGTATGCTAAAAGCACTGACCCTAGCCCTCAATTCAAATGTACATGAAAAACAAAAAACACTGGTAATGTTGTTACATAGGCATTTTTTTTAAAGAAAATATAGTTATATATTTTTCTTCAATTTACTGATTTAGATAAGCAATTCCATAAAACACACATATGAGTTCTTTGTCAGCTTATTATCATAAATAAATGTAATATATTTAACAATAGCAATATGTATGAGTAAATCTGAGAAATTAGTAATCCAAAAATGAAATTAAGAGCATAACTTCTTTTATAATGGCATAAGGGATTTAATTTAGGTCATACATGAATGGTCTTGTGATTTTCCCTACTTTCTTCAATTTAAGCCTGAATTTGGCAATAAGGAGTTCATGGTCTGAGCCACAGTCAGCTCCTGGTCTTGTTTTTGCTGACTCTATAGAGCTTCTCCATCTTTGGCTGCAAAGAATATAGTCAATCTGATTTCGGTGTTGACCATCTGGTGATGTCCATGTGTAGAGTCTCCTCTTGTGTTGTTGGAAGATAGTGTTTGCTATGACCAGTGCATTTTCTTGGCAAAACTCTGTTAGTCTTCGCCCTGCTTCATTCCGTATTCCAAGGCCAAATTTGCCTGTTACTCCAGGTGTTTCTTGACTTCCTACTTTTGCATTCCAGTCCCCTATAATGAAAAGGACATCTTTTTTGGGTGTTAGTTCTAAAAGGTCCTGTAGGTCTTCATATAACGGTTCAACTTCAGCTTCTTCGGCGTTACTGGTTGGGGCATAGACTTGGATTACTGTGACATTGAATGGTTTGCCTTGGAAACGAACAGAGATCATTCTGTCGTTTTTGAGATTGCAACCAAGTTGCATTTCGGATTCTTTTGTTGACCATGATGGCTACTCCATTTTTTCTGAAGGATTCCTGCCTGCAGTAGTAGATATAATGGTCATCTGAGTTAAATTCATCCATTCCAGTCTATTTCAGTTCGTTGATTCCTAGAATGTTGACATTCACTCTGGCCATCTGTTTCACTTCCAATTTGCCTTGATTCATGGACCTGACATTCCAGATTCGTATGCAATATTGCTCTTTACAGCATTGGACCTTGCTTCTATCACCAGTCACCTCCACTGCTGGATATTCTTTTTGCTTTGGCTCCACCCCTTCATTCTTTCTGGAATTATTTCTCCACTAATCTCCAGTAGCATATTGGGCCCCTACTGACCTGGGGAGTTTCTCTTTCAGTATCCTATCATTTTGCCTTTTCATACTGTTCATGGGGTTCTCAAGGCAATAATACTGAAGTGGTTTGCCATTCCCTTCTCCAGTGAACCAGATTCTGTCATATCTCTCCACCATGACCCGCCCATCTTGGGTTGCCCCATGGGCATGGCTTAGTTTCATTGAGTTAGACAAGGCTGTGGTCCTAGTGTGATTAGATTGACTAGTTTTCTTTGAGTATGGTTTCAGTGTGTTTGCCCTCTGATGCCCTCTTGCAACACCTACCGTCTTACTTGGATTTCTCTTACCTTGGGCATGGGGTATCTCTTCACGGCTGCTCCAGCAAAGTGCAGCCATTACTCCTAGATCTGATAGAGTCCCTAAAGAACTACGGACAGAGGTTCATTACACTGGACAGGAGGTGATGATCAAAACCACCCCCAAGAAAATGAAATGCAAAATGGAAAAATGGCTGTCTGAGGAGACCTTTCAAATAGCTGAGGAAAGAGAAGTGAAAGGCGAAGAGAAAAGGAAAGATATATTCGTCTGAATGCAGAGTTCCCAAGAATAGCAAGGAGAGATAAGAACACTTTCCTAAGTGATCAATGCAAAGAGATACAGGAAAACAATAGAATAGGAAAGACTAGAGATATCTTCAAGAAAATTACAGTTACCAAGGAAACATTTCATCCAGAGATGGGCACAATAAAGGGCAGAAATTGTATGGAGCTAACAGAAGCAAAAGATATTAAGAAGAGGTGGCAAGAATTCACAGAAGAACTATACAAAAAATATGTTAATGACCCAGATAACCACAATGGTGTGATCACTCACCTACATCCAGTTATTCTGGACTGGGAAGTCAAGAGGGCCCTTTAGGAAGCATCATTACAAACAAAGCTAGTGGAGATGATGCAATTCCAGCTGAGGTCTTTCAAATCCTAAAGCTGATGCTGTTAAAGTGCTGCCCTCAATGGGCCAACAATTTTTGGAAACTCATCAATGGCCAAAGGACTCAAAAGATGAATTTTCATTTCAATCCCAAAGAAAGGCAATGTGAAAGAATGTTCAAAATACCATACAATTGCATTCATCTCACACACTAGCAAAGCAATGCTCAAAATCCTCCAAGCTAGGCTTTAGCAGTATATGAACAGATAATTTCTATTTGGTCAACCTGGATTTAGAAAAGGCAGAAGAACCAGAGATCAAATTGCCAATATCCATTGGATCATAGAAAAAGTTACAGAATTCTAGAGGAACATCTACTTCTGCTTCATAAGTTATGCTAAAGCTTTTGACTGTGTGGATTACAATAAACTGTGTAAAATTCTTAAAGTAACAGAATACTAGACCACCTTACATGTCTCCTTAGAAATCTGTATGCAGGTCAAGAAGCAACAGTTATAACTGGACATGGAACAACAGACTGGTTCCATATTTGGAAAGGAGTACGTCAAGGCTGTATATTGTCATCTTGCTTATTTAACTTATATGTATAAGTACATCATGTGAAATGCCAGACTGGATGAAGCACAAGCCAGCATCAAGATTTCAGGGGGAAATATTAATAACCTCAGCTATGCAGATGGCAGCACACTTATGGCAGAAAGCAAAGAGGAACTAAAGAGCCTCTTGATGAAAGTGAAAGAGGAGAATGAAAAAGCTGGCTTGAAACTCAACATTCAAGTTGGCCCCGTCACTTCATGGCAAATAGATGGGGAAAGAATGGTGACAGTGACAGACTTTATTTTCTTAGGCTCCAAAATCACTCCAGATGGTGACTGCAGCCATGATATTAAAAGATGCTTGCTTCCTGGAAGCAAAAGTATGGCAAACCTAGGCAACATATTAAAAAACAGAGACATCACTTTAGTGACAAAGGTCCATCTAGTCAAAGCTGTTTTTTTCCAGTAGTCACATATGCATGGGACAGTTGAACCTTAAAGAAAGCTGAGCACCAAAGAATTGATGCTTCTGAACTGTGGTGTTGGAAAAGACTCTTGAGAGTCCCTTGGACTTCAAGGAGATCAAACCAGTCAATCCTAAAGGAAATCAGTCCTGAATATAAGCAGAAACTCCAATACTTTGGTCACCTGATGGGAAGAACTGACTCATTGGAAAAGACCCTGATGCTTGGAAGAATGAAGGTGGGAGGAGGAGGTGACAACAGAGGATGAGATGATTGGATGGAAACACCTACTTGACGGGCATGAGATTTTGCACAGTCTGGGAGTTGGTCATGGACAGGGAAGCCTGGTATGCTGCAATCCATGGGGTCAGAAAGAGTAAGACATGACTGAGCAAATTAACTGAACTGAAAATATTTATAAGTTAACATATATTAAAAAGACATTAACACACAATCAAATAAATGAGCAATGATGAAAAATACATATTATCAGATACTCTTTTAAGCCATATGTGTTAAGGACTAACTATTCAATAAATACTTGCAAAATTAGATAAATTTTTCATCTCTACTTTTGCTTGAACTATAGGTCTGACACCAAATCAACTGGAGCTGTGCACATGAGAGTAAAAAACAGGGGAAAAGCAAAATGATATGTCCTATTGTCAAACATTAAAATGATATGACTAATGAGCATTGGTCAAGCAATATGGAATGCATACGTATACTCTAAGAGTATTTAATATTATTATGTTTAAAAATAGGTGCCATTTAACTAAACAATAATCTTTAAGGAATTTATATTAGGGAATAATTGAATAGTTGTGAAATATTTATGTATGAAGAAATTTGTCACAGCAAAAAAATCACAGGAAAAAATGATAGAAGCCTGTTTCTACTGATAAGCATTGATAAGATATTCATAACATGAATTTGGATATAGTTATATAATTAGGTTTTCAAAATAATTATATACATTTGATATTGATAAGCTACATAAGAACTTTGTCAGTGTTTGAGTGCAAAATGCATAATAATTTGTGTAGTGTGATACAATTTGTATAAAATTGTACTTGGAAAACTGTGTGTGTGAATTTGTGTAGAAGGAGGAGACATATACAGATAGATGGAAACAGAGATCTAGACAGAATTGACCTTTGAAAGCATGATCTCCAAAATTTTGTCAGTGATTACTTTAAATGCTGGAATTTAGAGTAATTAAAAAAAATTTTTCTTCCTTATTTTCTGCTTTAATTTTTTAATGAACACATATGAATTGTACACTAAAAATTCTGATTTATTTACTGTAGCTTGGTTGTTTTCCTAGGAGATTTCTTGAGTGAATAGATGCTATCTTCTTTGTATCTTCTTTGTTCTATAAGCCCCATAGCAAAACACCATACAGTTTTGTAGTCCTCAATAAATATTCCCTGAATATTTAAACTACACAAGGAAATATGTCAACTTCTGCTACTGCTGCTAAGTCACTTCAGTCGTGTCCGACTCTGTGACCCATAGACGGCAGCCCACCAGGCTCCCCTGTCCCTGGGATTCTCCAGGCAAGAACACTGGAGTGGGTTGCCATTTCCTTCTCCAATGCATGAAAGTGAAAAGTGAAAGTGAAATTGTTCAGTAGTGTCCAATTCTTCACAACCCCATGGACTGCAGCCTACCAGGCTCCTCCATCCGTGGAATTTTCCAGGCAAGAGTACTGGAGTGAGGTGCCATCACCTTCTCCGTGTCAACTTCTAGAGTACTGCTAAAGTTTAAAATAGTTAAACTAGAATTCAGAGTGATCTGATATGCTAACAAAGCATTACTTCTAAATCAGAATGACTTATAATAATTACATACAAAATAAAATGAACAATATCAAAATGGACAAATGAAACACAATAAAGATCAGACATGAACAACAAGGCACTGAACAACAACAAATATTTCACTTCAGTCGTGTCCGACTCTTTGCAACCCCTTAGATTGCAGCACGCCAGGCTTCCTTGTCCATCACTAACTCCCGGAGCTTGCTCAAACTCATGTCCATCGAGGTGGTGATGCCATCCAACCAGCTCATCCTCTGTCATCCCCCTTTCCTCCTGCCTTCAGTCTTTCCCAGCATCAGGTTCTTTTCCAATGAGTCAGTTCCTTGAAGTATATATAATTAATACAACAAATAGCAGATACATTAAACCTACATTATTCTAAAAGCTAAATAGAAATAGGCATGTATAGAGGTGTAAGAGATCACATTTAGAAAGCTGACGCCATCCTTTCAAATCACATATACATCCTTTTCTTTGAATGTGAGTCTTCTAAAAGCTTTAATTTCCTTTAAAATATAGTTAATTAAGAAGCTATTGTTTTTGTTCTTGCTGTTGTTCAGTTGCTAAATTGTGTCCAACTCTGCAATTCCATGCAGTATGACAGGTCTGAAACTGTGCTATTCATACAGTATCTGCCATGATGGCAAGAAGAAACTTTTTTTTTTTCTTTTTTTTTAATTGGAGAATAATTCCTTTACAATGTTTTCTTAGTTTCCACTGTACAATAAAGTTAATCAGCAATATGCTGATCCCCTCTCACTTGAGCCTTCCTCCGTCCTGCATCTCACCCCCAGATCATCACAGAGCAGTGAGTTGAGCTCCCTGTGCTATAGAGCTACTTAGTGCTAGCTATCTATTTTATACAAGATAGTGTATGTAGGTCATTTGTAATCTTTCAAGAAAATGATTTTCATATTCTTAAACAGCACATGGACCTAGAAAATAAAATGTGAGAGTTGGACCATAGAGAAAGCTGAGTACTGAAGATTTGATGCTTTTGAATGTGGTGTTGGAGAAGACACTTGAGAGTCCCTTGGACTGAAAGATCAAACCAGTCAATCCTAAAGGGAATCAGTCCTGAACATTCATTGGAAGGAGTGATGCTGAAGCTCCAAAACTTTGGCCACCTGATGTAAAGACCTGACTCATTGGAAAAGACCCTGATGCTGGGAAAAATTGAAGGCAGGAGGAGAAGGGGGATACAGAGGATGAGATGGTTGGATGGCATCACTGACTCAATGGACATGAGTTTGAGCAAGCTCTAGAAGTTGGTGATGGACAGGGAAGCCTGTCGTGCTGCAGTCCATGGTGTTGCAAAGAGTCAGACACTACTGAGTGACTGAAATGAACTCAACCTAGAAGAGAAAATGTATAAAATGTATTAACTTTGATGGGAAAATTTTTCCTCTTTTCTTTCTTTATTCTAATTTTTCTTTAAAGTCATGCCTTTTCAGGCTTCCCTGGTGTCTCAGTGTTAAAGAATCTTGTTGCCCATGCAGTACATATGGGTTCGATCCTTAATCCAGGAAGATCTTGCATGCCACAGAGCAGCTAAGCCAGTGCACAAAAACTGTTGAGCCTGCACTCTAGAACCCAAGAGCCACAACTATTGAGCCCATGTGTCACAGCTACTGAAACCTGAGTGCCCTAGAGTCCATGCTCTGCAGCCAGAGAAGCCACCACCATGAGAAGCCCATCACTGGAACCAGAAAGTAGACCCTGCTCTCCACAACTAGAGAAAAACTCATACAGCAACAAACAGCCAGTACAGCCAAAAATTCGTAAATTAAATAAAATATTTTAAGTTTTTTTTTTCTTTTAAAGCATGCCTTTTCAAATCAGTATTCAACTTTAAGACATACTTTGAATAGTAAAGGAAGATTTGATTTTTTAAAATGTATACCTACCTACAGCTTTGCATGTATAATCTTAACATGTTTTAATTTTTTATTTTATTTTATATCTAACTTTACAATATTGCATTGGTTTTGCCATATATCAACATGAATCTGCCACAGGTATACACATGTTCCCCATCCTTAACGCTCCTCCCTCCCTGAACCATCCCTCTGGGTCTTCCCAGTGCCCAATGTCTTGATTTTTAAAGTTAAAATATTTTGTAATGATTGTTTTCTGAAAATTTGCTCTAATTAATCTTGACATTTATATGTATACAATTCTAATTTTAGTTACTAAAATTATGTCTTATATTTAAAAACATTTCCAACTTCTGAAAGAGAAGTGAAGAGGTAATTTCATGTTAATGAACATGTACAGTCTTATTCAGAGGGTTTTAAGTAGTCTGTTCACATATTGAATGAAGGAAGAAAATGAAGGGAAAAAAAGGAGTTTTAAGTTTATTTTATTCAGGTAGACACAAGGAAGTATTTCCAGATTTTGAGAATTTTTAAAGATTAGAATGGAAATCTAAAGAAGGCTATAGGGAGCCTTGTTGGGAAAGGCAAGCAAATTGTGGTGAATGAAATTCTTAGCTCCCCATGACAGCTAAGAATATCATCTAAAGAAAGCAGGTTAGAGGGAGTAACTACTATACAGCGAAGACCATTAAGAGTATGAGGTGGGGTGGGGGAAGGCCGATTTTTACATGTTTGGGGGAGAATAAGACTTTTTTCAATTGTTCATATTTTTGGAAAGAACAAATTTATAAAAATTTGTAGGAATTCTATATCTTTCACTCAGGTTCACTGTTTTGTTTGATTTCTCATTCATATGTGTGTATACATGCACGAATGTATATGTTTATACAAGAATATATATATGTAAATATAAATGTATTAACTTGAAGAGTTGGGAGGAAATTACAGATATCAATATTATTTATCTCTAATAATTTTAATTAGTTTCTTCTAAGAGCAAGGTTGTTTTTCTTTTTTTTTTTTTTTTTTGCATTATATGACTATCAAGTCAATGAAACTTAAACATGATCCTAAATATTACTCTCACATGCTAGTAAAGTAATGATCAAAATTCTCCAAGCCAGGCTTCAGCAATATGTGAACTGTGAATTTCCAGATGTTCAAGCTGGTCTTAGAAAAGGCAGAGGAACCAGAGATCAAATTGCCAGCATCCGCTGGATCATGGAAAAAGCAAGAGAGTTCCAGAAAAACATCTGCTTCTGCTTTATTGACTATGCCAAAGCCTTTGATTGTGTGGATCACAATCAACTGTGGAAAATTCTGAAAGAGATGGGAATACCAGACCACCTGACCGCCTCTTGAGAAATCTGTATGCAGGTCAGGAAGCAACAGTTAGAACTGGACATGGAACAATCACCTGGTTTCAAATAGAAAAAGGAATACGTCAAGGCTGTATATTGTCACTGTGCTTATTTAACCTATATGCAGAGTACATCATGAGAAATGCTGGACTGGAAGAAGCACAAGCTGGAATCAAGATTGCCGGGAGAAATATCAATAACCTCAGATATGCAGATGACACCACCCTTATGGCAGAAAGTGAAGAGGAACTAAAAAGCCTCTTGATGAAAGTGAAAGTGGAGAGTGAAAAGGTTGGCTTAAATCTCAACATTCAGAAAACGAAGATAATGGCATTTGGGCCCATCACTTCATGGGAAATAGATAGGGAAACAGTGGAAATAGTGTCAGACTTTATTTTGTGGGGCTCCAAAATCACTACAGATGGTGACTGCAGCCATGAAATTAGAAGATGCTTACTCCTTGGAAGGAAAGTTATGACCAACCTAGATAGCATATTCAACAGCAGAGACATTACTGTGCCAACAAAGGTCCGTCTAGTCAAGGCTATGGTTTTTCCTGTGATCATGTATGGATGTGAGAATTGGACTGTGGAGAAGGCTGAGCACCAAAGAATTGATGCTTTTGTACTGTGGTGTTGGAGAAGACTCTTGAGAGTCCCTTGGACTGTGAGGAGATCCAACCAATTCATTCTGAAGGAAATCAGCCCTGGGATTTCTTTGGAAGGAATGATGCTAAAGCTGAAACTCCAGTATTTTGGCCAATTCATGCGAAGAGTTGACTCATTGGAAAAGACTCTGATGCTGGGAGGGATTGGGGACAGGAGGAGAAGGAGACGACAGAGGATAAGATGGCTGGATGGCATCACTGACTCGATGGATGTAGTCTGAGTGAACTCCGAGAGTTGGTGATGGACACGGAGGCCTGGTGTGTTGCGAATCATGGGGTGACAAAGAGTTGGACACGACTGAGAGACTGAACTGAAATATTACTCACTCTATAGGTCATAAAATTTTGTCTAATTGTTCCAATATTATATTTAAAATATTTCATTTTTTGAATTCAGGATCAAACATTGCATTTACTTCTCTTTAGTTTCTACTAACTTAGAAAACTTCCTCAACTTTTTCTTTTCATAGCACTAAAATTTTGAAACAATTCAGGCCTGTTGCTTTGTAATTAGCTCTTATTTTTGGTTTGTCTTGTTGTCTCCTCATGGTTAGATTGATTTCATGTGTTTTCAAAAAATAATATCAGAGAAATCATGTGTGTCCTTCATAGTGTATCTTATCAAATGGTACAGGATGTCCATTTGTTCTAATACTGTTAGCTTTGGTCACTTGATTGATGTAGTGTTCACCAGATTACTCCGTTGTAATGGAAACTTTTTTTTCCCCTTTGGGACTAGTAAGTAATCTGTGGAGAACATGTCTAAATTATATATCCTTCTTTTAACCCAAAGACATAAATACTTTTGGAAATAACAAGCACTAAGTGCAAGGCCTTAGGAAGAGTCTAATCAAAGAGTGTTCCATAGATAAGATGCTCTTAAAAACTGGTAAGTCTCATGTTTCCACATTCATATGATATATTCCTTGTCATGTATAATATCAATATAAATGTATGAGAAAATTGTAGTGTAAAAGCAAGGAAATTTTGCTCAAAATTTCACATTAACAGACACAAAATGCTTTGAGCTGGAAAAGTCCCAGTGTGATGTGTTCAATAATTTAAGTACAAGAATGAACTATGTGATTTCTGAAGAATATAGCTTCATTATAAGTTAAGATATATTTGGTAGATACTATAATGGAAGTACAGCCACTGAACATTTAAGCTACCATTATAAATGCTATTTTATTTTTGTAGAGGAATAAGCAAAATATGACAAAGGAAGAAAGAGCAGATGTGGTTATTTAGATTTGAAGAACTTTTAAAAAGTTTTTAAGTAAGAAGCTATTTAAATAAGTCATCATAGAAATAATAAAAAAACTTACAGACATTTGAGTTTCTCCTCACAATTATTTCAAGAGCCAAAAAAAAAAAAAAAAAAAAAAATCTGCAAAAGGATTAAAAGAGAAATTAGCCAGAAATAGTATTTGCATTTGTAGCAATGGGAGACTAGTTACATGCACGGGAATAACTAAATAAGTACACACAATAAGGGTAAAATGAGTTCATTTCCTCATTGTTGAGGAAGGGAATTACAAATACAAAAAAGGAGAAAATTATGATAAACCTTGTGGCTTTGAGGCTTTATCTGAATTAGTAGCTCGATAGTAGTTTCTAAATATCACTCAGAACACCTTGGGAAAATTATGACTTTAGTTTCAGGACATGAAGAGTACATGAAAAGCCTTAGACATTTTCTAAAACCAATAAGCAAAGAAGTGTTCAAGGAATGATGGGGATATATTAAAAGAACATAGTAGGCAGTTTAAATGAGCCTCCACTGGTGAAGGACAAATTAGGGCAATTTAAGCATTGAAATAATTCATTATAAAGTATATTAATTCCAACTAAATGAAGTAGGAAACTATGAAATCATATCTATAGAAATTAATAAAGAAAAAATAATAATTATGATAAACAATGTGATATTTATAGAGATTCAACTATTAAAATATGTCATGATTATAGAGATAAAAAATAGAAAGCTTGCAGTGGGGAAGTCTGTCATACAATTTCTTAATCAAGATATAATCAAAGTGAATATAAATAATGAAAAAAAAATGTGCAACCTTATTAGATGGAATGAGAAGAACACAAAATCTGTTCTGTGATATAGCTGCCAAAGGTGTATGACTTGAATGAAATTGTGAGGAACCATCTAAAGAAACCAAACTGAGGGACATACATTATAATTGGTCTGTGTTTTCAAACGTGTCAAGGCAATGAAAGTCTAAGAAAGATTGTGGGACTGTTCTAAAGGGAAGGAAAAGTAAAGAATATAATAACTAAGCTCGGTCACTGTGTATATTCTGAAACAGTTCTTTTTTTTTTTTTTAATTTAACTTTACAATATTGTATTGGTTTTACCATGTATCAAAATGAAACAGTTTTTTTTTTTTTTTTTTTTTTTTTGCTATAAAGAACATTGTTTTAACATTTGGCAGAAATTGAATGGGGTCTGATGATTAGCTGGTGGTTTGGCATTTATGTTACTTTCCCAATTTGAGACATGGTGAATGTCCTTCTTTGTAGAAAATATAGACTTAACTATTGCTGGAAAGTCATAGGACATCAATTAACAATTTACTCTCAAACGGATCAAAGAAAATGTTGTTTGTACTGTACTTGCAAATTTTCTGCATAAATCCCAAAGTGTTCCAAAAAATTTAAAGCACAAAAGATAGAGGTGAATAGATAATTTACCTTTATTTTTATATTTTGGTCAATATAGTACAATCTCTTCTGCTACCTATTTTACTTAAGTATGAAAAGTATAAGAGAATAAACATGCAATTAAAGTACAAATATAGTTCATAAAGAGTGAAGTTTAACCAGGCAATAAGTTGTGGGATGCTCCAGAATGGTGTCAAGATGATTATCTGACAGAAAGTTAACTCAAAGAAAAGTTACACACACGTAACAAGAAAAAAGTGTGTGAGATGATGAACATGTTAATTAGCTTTATTCTGGTAATGATTTCATAATATTTACATATATAAAATCATCATATTGTACATTTAAATAGATAAGATTTTTATGTGTCAATTATATCTTAATAAAGTTGGGAAAAATTGCAAAAAAATGTTACAGGCAAGAATTAAGAAAAAAATTGAAATATATTGTTATATCAAGAATTTATGAGCCATTCTTATGAGGAAAATATAAAGTATATTAAGTATATATAAAATAAATTAAGCTGCTTTGGTTGCTCTTTCTCCCTCTGCCTTTTTTGTCCTTGTTATAATAAATTCTGTTTCTTATTAATACAGCGTAGAAATGTCCCAAGAGCAATATAGCATTCATCAATAGTTGAAAGATCATTTTTATCCTTTTACATTAGGTTGTAAGAACTTGTAAATGAATTGCACAGTTGTTCTCTATTTTTAATTGCATGTGTGTAATGAATCAAGTGTGATTATTAAAAGACCTTTGACTTCTTTATCTTCTTTCTGAAGATACCAAAACCATTCTTGAATACAACATATTTATTTGTAAAATAACTGGGAAAATGTGAGTAGATTAGATGACTTTTTTTTTTATTATATCAATATCTAAAACCAAACAAACCAAATAATCGAGGAAAGGAAGGGATGGAACAAACCTTTAAAGTAGACACCAAAAAGGGATCTTTCAAAAGTATGCAGCATGAGGCCCAAGACTAAATAATTATTAAAAAGAAAATGGAGGGACTTCCCTGGTAGTCAGCTGGCTAAGATTCCAGGATCCCAATTCAGGGGAACTGGGTTCAATCCTCGGTCAGGGAACTATATCATATACCACAGTTAAAATATGAAAAAATTCCTCATGCAGCAACTAAGACGTGGTGCAGCTAAATAATAAATAAATGTTCTTTTTTTAAAAAAAGAGCTATTAGAAAGAAGGAAAGTAGGAAGTAAACCACAACAGGAAGTTATAGGAAAATTAAGAGATATATCAAAATATCTGTTGAGATAAACAAGATCTTTGGATCTTCTAAAACTCATTCTTAAACTAGAGACCAACAGATCACTGTGTATCTTGATTTTTTCTGAACTTTTCAAAAGATGGATTTTTTCCTAACTATAATTTGGCATTACTCCATCAGCCTGCACTATTAGGCTATTAAAGAAACAAACCCATAAAATAGCTGCATGGGATTTTGTTGAAACTAGGATGATGGGATTGCAGGGTTCTCTGTGTGTGGAGCCACAAGAGCATATTCTGTGTTTTCAGCAAATGGAAAAGTTGTGCTGTGAAACCACTTTGTTTTTATTTTATGGAGATTTTGAATCATGCACCTAATACTTTCTCCTTTTCTGGTACTGACTGAAAGAAAATTTAAGTCAATTTAAGGACCCATTTCTATGAAAGGTATAAGACAAAGCAACAAGAATTTTGAATGCTAAATTTCCTCTTGTCATCATCAGATCTCCTATAGTCATTTTCAATGTATCCACCTTTGATTCACCCACTTTTAAAGTGCATTATTTAATCAAGATTTGTTGCTATGCATTCAGGTAAGCCACCTAACATTCCCTCTTGAAAAATATCAAACAAAATTATATATATATAAAAAAAAACACGAAAATGCATGCTAAAACAGAGAGAGAAAAGTTGGTAGAAAAATGGTGAGTAAATACTGAGGTTAATGTACTATAAAGGTCTTGGGAAAGAAGTAAGATATGTAGTGTGTAAGTTGCTGAAAGCAGACTATAAAGTCAAAATGTTTCAAAGGAATCAGTTTTTCTGCCTGTTTGAAATAAGGATGTGGATTCACAGACAAGCTGGAACATTTAATTTTGTACTGTGAAATTGTGAAAGAATGTTTGGGAGCAATAATTTTGGACGTAACAAAACCTATAAGGAAAACAAAAAATATATATGCTCAAGCTGGTTTTAGAAAAGGCAGAGGAACCAGAGATCAAATTGCCAACATCCGCTGGATCATGGAAAAAGCAAGAGAGTTCCACAAAAACATCTATTTCTGCTTTATTGACTATGCCAAAGCCTTTGACTGTGTGGATCACAATCAACTGGAAAATTCTGAAAGAGATGGGAATACCAGACCACCTGATCTGCCTCTTGAGAAATTTGTATGCAGGCCAGGAAGCAACAGTTAGAACTGGACATGGAACATCCACCTGGTTCCAAATAGGAAAAGGAGTACGTCAAGGCTGTATATTGTCACCCTGCTTATTTAACTTATATGCAGAGTACATCATGAGAAATGCTGGACTGGAAGAAGCACAAGTTGGAATCAAGATTGCCAGGAGAAATATGAATAACCTCAGATATGCAGATGACACCACCCTTATGGCAGAAAATGAAGAGGAACTAAAAAGTCTCTTGATGAAAGTGAAAGTGGAGAGTGAAAAATTTGGCTTAACGCTCAACATTCAGAAAACGAAGCTCATGGCATCTGGTCCCATCACTGCATGGGAAATAGATGGGGAAACAGTGGAAATAGTGTCAGACTTAATTTTCCTGGGCTCCAAAATCACTGCAGATGGTGACTGCAGCCATGAAATTAAAAGACGCTTCCTCCTTGGAAGGAAAGTTATGACCAACCTAGATAGCATATTCAAAAGCAAAGACATCACTTTGCCAACAAAGGTTCGCCTAGTCAAGGCTATGGTCTTTCCTGTGGTCATGTATGGATGTGAGAGCTGGACTGTGAAGAAGGCTGAGCACGGAAGAATTGATGCTTTTGAACTGTGTTGTTGGAGAAGACTCTTGAGAGTCCCTTGGACTGCAAGGAGATCCACCCAGTCCATTCTGAAGGAGATCAGCCCTGGGATTTCTTTGGAAGGAATGATGCTAAAGCTGAAACTCCAGTACTTTGGCCACCTCATGCGAAGAGTTGACTCATTGGAGAAGACTCTGATGCTGGGAGGGATTGAGGGCAGGAGGAGAATGGGACGACAGAGGATGAGATGGCTGGATGGCATCACTGACTCAATGGATGTGAGTCTGAGTGACCTCCGGGAGTTGGTGATGGACAGGGAGGCTTGGTGTGCTGTGATTCATGGGGTCACAAAGAGTCAGACACGACTGAGCAACTGAGCAACTGATCTGACCTGATATGTATGTATGTGTATGTATATATATATATATATATATATATATAACTTATATATGTATATAAGTACATACAGGCATTTGAAAATATTAAAATAAAAGCAACAGTGCAAATTACAATTATAAAAGTGATGAAAATACTAAGTCATTAATAAAAACTATTGAAAGAAGACAGGAACACAGCAGGATATTTATCCCTGAGGACAATGCATAGAACATATGACAAAGGACTAAAATGGAAAAAGACAACCATATAATTTTGAATTCATAAGGGGAAATGTGTGTTCAAAAGCATTTTCAAAAATGCTGATCTTTAAAATTGTTATGTTTTAGACAATGCTTCCATTTAAAAAGAAAAAGTAAATTATTTATAATAACATTAAAACCTAAAAACATTTTAGTGAAAATCTCAGTGGCCTTTTTTAAACAAAGAAAACGTTTTAGTAGCAATAATATTAATATTTGGTATGCAAAGTGAAGTGATATTCACTCAGTGTATCCGACTCTTTGCAACCCCATGGACTGTAGCCTGCCAGGCTCCTCTGCCATGAGGATTCTTCAGACAAGGATACTGGAGTGGGTTGCCATGCCCTCCTCCAGGGGATAGTCTCAACTCAGGGATTGAATCCAGGTGTCCACATTGGAGGTAGATTCTACCAACTGCGCAACCAGGGAAGCCCAATATTATGTATAATAATGATCAAAAAATAAGAATTTCATGTGAAGATTTTTCAAAAATGGAAAATGAAACTAAGAGAAACAATATCATAGGGAAAATTCCTTGGCCTCAGAAGGAATATACAGTCATAAAATTGTGAACATTAAAGATCAATTCTTCAAGCAGGCACTTTTGAAAAGTATTAAGGGGCATAAAATAAGAAATGCAAAATATAGAAAACTTTGAATATATGAGCTTTGGCAATAACAAAGCCTAACTTTATGAAACATAATCATATAAACTCTTCATTATGAATGCTGCAGATTTTGTGGTTAAGGACAACATTTTTGATTAATAGTGTAGATGAAATAAGTTGTTAATTCAATCTAGGTCACTCTGATGAAGTCAAGATGTATCAATATTGAAATAAATTTTCATTATCCATATTTCTTGCATATAAAGAAATAGCCTGAATTATTTTCTCTCCAAATAAGCTGTGCACAGTGAACTTTACAATCTCATATATATGTTAAAGGTTTATACATATATATGACTCAAAATAACATTATTGCTAATACCTGCCCGCATAAAATCCTTCAAAAACATCAAATGCAATATTTGGATGAATCTGATATTTTTATATTTGTTTTTACTTTTTATTTACAAGCAATTTCAAATACAGAAAACTTGCAAGAATAAGAATAATACAAAATATCCTGTAATAAACTATAATAGAATATAATCTGCAAAAAAACTAAATCATTATGCTGTGTACCTGAAACTAATACAATATTGTAAATCAGATATACTTTATTTATTTTCTCAATGAGTAATGAGGAGAGGAAAAAAAAGAATAGTACAAAAATATCAGTATGAATTTTACCAGTTTCACCAACTGTTAACATTTTCTCTATTTGCTTTATCATTCGCTTTTTTTTCTCTCCTCCTGCCCTCCATATATAGAATTTTTTTTTCAGAACATTTTTAGAGTAAGTTGTATACATCATGGCCCTTCCACCTAAATACTTAAGTGTGTATAACTTAACAATAAGGATCCTTTCTTAATAATCATAATAACATTTTCAATTACAATAAATTTACCATTGAACTTATATTTTTATAAACCACGTGCATATTGTTTATTTTCACTTGGCCCAATTCACTTTGTGGTCCATTATCCCTCTAGTACAAGATCCAGTACTTTTAATTATTTCTCTTTAATCCCATTTTCTGGAACATTTTACAGCATTTTTGTTTATAATATTGACATTTTTGAAGTGCATAGTAACCTACTTTTAAAAAAAAATCAAACATTATTGACTTGGGCTTTATTTATATTTTGTCATGCATGATTAAAGTTATGCATCTCCAGAAGAATTCTGTAAAAGTGACAACATGTTTCTTCAAGGACATCTCATCCAAAAGCAGATGAATTCCAATTGTATTATACTAAAGATATTAATTTTGAGTATCCAGTCAAGTTGTGGTTTTAACTGTTCATCGAATTACCTACAACCAAACTCCATTTTATGGTAATAATTTTTCCCTTGTAACATATGCTGTCTGTTTGTTGAATCTTTAAAATCATGTAAATATCCTCCTATTCTTTAAACTTTCATTATAAAACTGGCATCTATTTTTTTCCTGAATCAGTCTTTATTGGGATAGTTACCAAATGAAGATTGTCTCATTATTTCACATTCACAAGTCAGCCTTTGGCATCCTGTTTATTTATCTATTTACTAATGGGGTTGACTCATATTTTTGTAATTTTCCAATTGTTTGATTCATTAATATACTCATTTTAGTGCTAAGAGTGCCCAAATTTCACTAGCAAAAAACTTTTCAAGCTGACTCCTCTGTCATTTTACCATGCCTCCAGCCTAAGACATTGGCTCAGTGTTCATTTTGACCTATACTGCCCTAGTCTAGGAAACAGATTTCTCCCCTAGGAGCCTTAGTCTCTTTAAAATTCCTATTGGAAATTAAGATTTAGGTGGTAGTTGTGTCCACTGTTATCAGGGTGCCTTTGCTTCTAGGTTGTTTCTTTGCTAAGTATAGGAAATATATGCATGTTAATACATATTGCATATGCACGTGCATTTACATGTACATATTTATGTATAGGTGGACAGGTAGGTATTTATTTAGATAAAATCATAATTTCTTATTGTTGTTTAGTCGCAATATCATGTCTAACTCATTGTGACCCCGTGGACTGCAGCCTGCCAGGCTTCTCTGTCCATGGAATTTCCCAAACAAGAATACTGGAATAGGTCTCCACTTCCTTCTGCAATATGGATATCTCCAATTTCAGCCCATTCCACAGGATCTTTCTTGTCTAAACATATTCCACATTTGTATGATTTTTCTTCCACAGTGAGAACCCTGGTTCAGTAAATCTGTTTTAACCATAAGAAAAAAAAAATTGTAGTGTTTAAATACTTAGATTTGAGTTCCCCAGGACAATCTTCATGCTCAGTGATTTCTTAGAAGGAACCCTAGAACTTTTCAATCCAATCCCAAACTAGAGCAGTGCAAAATAATGTTCAAACTACTGCATGATTGCACTCATCTCACATGTTAGCAGTTCAGTGGTCAAAATCCTTCAAGATAGGCTTCAGCAGTATGTGAACTGAGAACTTCCAGATGTAAAAGCTAGATTTAGAAAAGGCAGAGGAACCAGAGATCAAATTGCCAACATCTGTTGGATGATAGAAAAAGCTAGAAAATTCCAGAAAAACATCTGCTTCACTTACTATCATAAAGCCTTTGACTGTGTAGATCACAACAAACTGTGGAAAATTCTTAAAGAGATGGGAATACTAGACCACCATAACTGCCTCCTGAAAAACCTATATGCAGTCCAAGAAGCTACAGTTATAACCAGACATGGAACAACAGACTGGTTCAAAATTTGGAAAGGAGTATGTCAGGGCTGTATAGTGTCACCCTTCTTATTTAAATTATATGCAGAGTACATCATGAGAAACACTGGGCTGGAAAAAGCACAAGCTGAAGTCAAAATTGCCGGGAGAAATATCAAAAACCTCTGATATGCAGATGACACCACCCTTATGGTCTCTCTTTTTGTCTTTTATATTTTTTCCTAGCTCCTTTTGAAGACAATGGGCTGCTTTTCTGGGTGCCTGATGTCCTCTGTCAGCATTCAGAATTTGTTTTGTGGATTTTACTCAGCATTCAAATGTTCTTGTGATGAACTTGTGGGGGAGAAAGAGGTCTCCCCTTCCTATTCCTCTGCCATCTTAGGACTGCCTCTAACTCCTTTTTTATACTAACTTTCCATAGTGAAGTCCCCACAAGTTTTTTTCTTTTTTTTTCAGTTCCTGATATTTTGAACTCTTTTTCATTAAATAGAACTTTTAAAGGAAATCAGCTTAAATAATATGTTATTATATTTTGTATAATCTTATCTTCTTGTAAACTTTTGTCACTAGAGGTCAGAATATTCTTACCTGCTTATCCTGATGATTAAAATGCTTTCAGACTTGTCCATAAGTAAGATAATGTGTTTACTTCTTCACTGCTACTCCATCTCTACACTCAAATTTCTTTTTTTTTAAATAAATTTATTCATTTTAATTGGAGGCTAATTACTTTACAATATTGTAGTGATTTTGCCATACATCGATGTGAATCAGCCACAGGTGTACATGTGTTCCCCATCCTGAACCCCCCTCCCACCTCCCTACCCATCCCATCCCTCTGGGTCATCCCAGTGCACCAGCCCTGAGCACCCTGTCCCATGCAAACCTGGACTATACTCTAATTTCTTTGGGGGAAATGTTTGCTTTTTTGGTTATTCTGTTCATAAGGAGAAATATATTCTAAATATTCCTTCTACAACTTCTTGAAATACAAAAATGTAAGATCTAGACTTCAAGATTTCTAAATCTAGATTCTGTGTAGTTCTCAGAAGAGTTTAAACTTGTGGGAGTTTGATCAACAGCAATATTTTTTGCCATTTCTATCAGAGAGCCCGAGAATGAGAGTTTGAGAGCATAGTACTGCTGAAAGTGTTTTTTTCCCCCTGCCACAATAAAAGATAATGGGATGTCAGAAATATGAATAAGCAATTATTAGTTTCACAGCATTTCAGAACAAAATCTCTAAAAATCACAATTGACTATACTGAATATTGACACATATTGACTTGAGTAACTAAATATAGAGATTTCTAAAGTTTAAAAATATTTCAAAAGATAAATATTTGTCATATATTCTGCAGCCACATTTCTGTTATTATGCATCTCTGTTTCTAGGACATCAGCACTCTCTTGGGCCCATCTTAAGTAGCCAATGTGTTCATTGATTTTATAAGTTATATATATATACACACCAGGTATCAAGATATTAAATATTTGAATTCAAAAGAAAACAGCTTATAATGTAATTCCATATTTTATCCCATATCATTAGTTTGATTTAGCTATTAGTTTACTGGTTTTCACAATAAAATCATATTTATAGTGAGTGAATATCACCAAACTTGATGTCATGTAGTTTAATTCTTTCATGAGAGCCATATTTCATTTAAACATGACATTTTTTATATAATGAAAAATTAGGATAAGTAAGTAGAACTACTATGACAAAAGTTATATTTTAAAATATTCAGTAAAGGTAAAGTATCCTAAAAGCAATAATCAAAAGTAGAGTTGTGGCTTTATGATGGACATACAACCTTAATGAAAATGGACTTGGGACTTGCATATATTTGTCTTCTTTCAAAATCAGTTTAGTGTTTGCTTTTTATGAATTTTTTGCCATTCCTAAAAACTTATTTTTAAATAATGATTTTTTTTCCCCATAGTAAACTAAGGTGTGGTAGTTTTATAGTTAGTAGGGTTTTAAAATTTTTTTAAAAAATAGTAAAGCCATCATAAACTCAAGTGAGAAATTCATTGGCATTCATCAATGTGTTTTATTTATTTATTTAGTGGGAACTATTTCTCCTTTTGGCTTCCCAGGTGGTTCAAGATAAAGAATCTATATGCCAATGCAGGAGACACAAGAGATGCAGATTTGATCCCTGGGTCAGGAAGATCCCCTGGAGGAGGAAATAGCAACCCACTCCAGGATTCTTCTCTGGGAAATCCTATGAAGAGGAGCCTGGTGGGCTTCAGTCCCTGAAGTCACAGAGTCAGACAAGAATGAGAGACTGAGCAGGCATGCATTTCTTCTTCTATTAATGCATTCTTTTAAATTTATATTTAATTTTTGATTATTTTTAATTATTGAATTTCTTTTTATTAAATTCCAATTTAATTTCTTCTTTTAAATTCATTTTTTATTTGGAAGATATTACTTCAAAATATTGTGTTGATTTCTGCCATACAATATTGTGAAGCAGGTGTAATTATACACAAATCCTCTCCATTTTGAGCTTCCTCCCTTCCTCAGTCCCACCTGTCTAGGTCATCACAGAGCACCAGGCTGGGCTCCCTGTAATATAACAACTTCTTATCAGTTTTCCTTTTTACATATGATAGTGTATGTATGTCAATGTTAATTTACCCATGCATCTCACCTTCTCAATCCCTCACTATGTCCACCAGTCCATTCTTTACATCTGCATCTCCATTCCTTCCCTGCAAATAGGTTCAATATCTTTTTTCAATATTCCATATATGTGCATTATTATATATTTGTTTTCTTTTTTCTGACTCATTCCACTCTGTACAACAGGCTGTAATATCACACATTTCATAAAACTGACTGAAATTCATTTTTTATGGATGAGTAACATTCCATCATATATATGTACCACATTTTCCCTATCCATTCATCTGTCAATGGAAATCTTGGTTGCTTCCATGTCCTGGTTATTGTAAATAGTGGTGAAATGAATATTGGAGCATATGTGTCTTTTAGAGTTGTGGCTTTCTCAGAGTATATTTCTAGATTTTGCTTGTCTTTTTGGAAGTCTGCGGTCTTCTTCCAGGATGTATTCTGTAAGAAGTGTTTCACATGCAAGTGTATTTTTTATGTATTTATGGGGAGAAAGGTGATTTCCTTGTCTTACTCCTCCACCATCTTGATAGTCTCCCTTATTAAGGTTCACTGATGTGTTTTAGAGTTGATCTTTTCTTTTATTTTTTTAACTTAGGTTCCATTTGCAGAAGATAAGATAAGGATTATAACTCCTTCAGTTCAGTTCAGTCACTCAGTCGTGTCCGACTCTTTGAGACCCCATGAATCGCAGCACGCCAGGCCTCCCTGTCCATCACCAACTCCTAGAGTTCACTCAGACTCACGTCCATCGAGTCAGTGATGCCATCCAGCCATCTCATCCTCTGTCATCCCCTTCTCCTCCTGCCCCCAATCCCTCCCAGCATCAAAGTCTTTTCCAATGAGTCAACACTTCGCATCAGGTGGCCAAAGTACTGGAGTTTCAGCTTTAGTATCATTCCTTCCAAAGAAATCCCGGGGCTGATCTCCTTCAGAATGGGCTGATTGGATCTCCTTGAAATCCAAGGGACTCTCAAGAATCTTCTCCAACACCACAGTTCAAAAGCATCAATTCTTGGGTGCTCAGCCTTCTTAACAGTCCAACTCTCACATCCATACATGATCACAGGAAAAACCATAGCCTTGACTAGACGGACATTTCCTCCAACTCTAAATGTGCTTCTAGGCTCATGTTAAAAACACAGAAAACATTTCTCAAAGAGTAAGATGTCTAATACCCTATCAGTACTTTCTTCATATTATGTTGACGTTACTTGAGAGCACAGATACTTCATTCAGTCCTTAAAAAGTGGAATCAGTCCTGAGAAATATCCTTGGCATATGGTAGTGAAAGTGAAACTTTTTCAGTCATGTCTGACTCTTTGTGACCCCATGGACAATAGAGCCCATGGAATTTTCCAGGGCAGAATACTGGAGTGGATAGCCATACCTTTCTCTAGGGGATCTTCCCAACTCAGGGATTGAACCCAAGTCTCCTACATTGCAGGTGGATTCTATACCAAATGAGCCATGAGGGAAGCCTAAGATTACTGGAGTGGGTAGCTTGCCACTGGAGTGGGTAGCCCAAGAAGCCTGGAGTGGGTACAGTGGGCACATGTTAAGTGCTGAAAACTGTGTGTGAGATATACCGTTTAGGAAAATGTTCTACAAATTTTTATTTTACATAAACTTTATGTTTTAGAGCAGTTTTAGATTTACAAAAAAATTTGAGGAGAAGATACAGAGTCTTTCTATATAGTGTCTACTTCCACACATGGACAGACTTCCCTACTGTCAACATTCTCCACTAGGAGGATGAACTTACATTGACACATCATTGTCATCCCAAGTTCATAGTTTATATTAGAGTACACTCTGAAGATTGCATGTTCTATGAATTTAGCAAATGTATAATGATATGTATCATCATGAAAGCATCATACAGAGCATTTTAACTGTCCTAATAAAATCTATGATATGCCTATTCATTCATCTTCTCCTTTACACATTGACAACCACAGACATTTTTACACTCTCTAATTTTGCCATTTCAGAAATATCATATAGTTGGAATCATACAGTGTGTGGTCTTTTAAAAATAGCTTCTTTCACTTATTAATATGCATTTAAGGTTTCTTCAAGTTATTTTGGGTATAGTAGCTCATTCCTTTAAGCTCTAAACAGTATTTTATTGTCTGGATCACCAATGTCTCTTTACACATTTTTCTACTGAAGGACATACTAGTTGTTTGAAGTTTTGGCAATTATTAATGAAGCTGCTATAAATATCTTGGAGGTTTTTCTGTGGGAATAAGTTTTCAGCTCCTTTGAGTAAATACCAAAGTACATTATTACTGGATTGTATGGTAAGAGTATGCTTAATTTCATAAGAAACTCCAAAACTCTTTTCCAAAGTGCCTATACCAGTTTGTTTACCCATCAGCAGTGACTGAGAGTTCTAGTTGCTCAAAATCCTCATCAGCATTTGGTACTGTTAGTGTTCTAGGTTTTGGCTGTTCTGACAGGTGTGTAGTGGTAACTTATTGTTTGTTTAATTTTCTAATGACATTTGATGTGGAATATCTTGTCACATGCTTGTTTGCCATCTTTATATTTTCTTTGATTAAGTGTCTGCTAAATCTTTTCATTTTTTTTAAACAGAGTTGTTCATTGCCTTATTGTTGAATTTTAAGGGCATTTTCATATTTTAGATAATGAAAGAGATGGGAATACCAGACCACCTGATTTGCCTCTTGAGAAATCTGTATGCAGGTCAGGAAGCAACAGTTAGAACTGGTCATGGAACAACAGACTGGTTCCAAATAGGAAAAGGAGTACATCAAGGCTGTATATTGTCACCATGTTTGTTTAACTTATATGCAGAGTACATCATGAGAAATGCTGGACTGGAAGAAGCACAAGTTGGAATCAAGATTGCCGGGAGAAATATCAATAACCTCAGATATGCAGATGACACCACCCTTATGGCAGAAAGTGAAGAGGAACTAAAAAGCCTCTTGATGAAAGTGAAAGAGGAGAGTGAAAAAGTTGGCTTAAAGCTGAACATTCAGAAAACGAAGATCATGGCATCTGGTCCCATCACTACATGGGAAATAGATGGAGAAACAGTGGAAACAGTGTCAGACTTTATTTTTCTGGGCTCCAGAATCACTGCAGATGGTGACTGCAGCCATGAAATTAAAAGACGCTTACTCCTTGGAAGGAAAGTTATGACCAACCTAGATAGCATATTCAAAAGCAGAGACATCACTTTGCCAACAAAGGTTCGCCTAGTCAAGGCTATGGTCTTTCCTGTGGTCATGTATGGATGTGAGAACTGGACTGTGAAGAAGGCTGAGCGCCGAAGAATTGATGCTTTTGAATTGTGGTGTTGGAGAAGACTCTTGAGAGTCCCTTGGACTGCAAGGAGATCCAACCAGTCCATTCTGAAGGAGATCAGCCCTGGGATTTCTTTGGAAGGAATGATGCTAAAGCTGAAACTCCAGTATTTTGGCCACCTCATGTGAAGAGTTGACTCATTGGAGAAGACTCTGATGCTGGGAGGGATTGGGGGCAGGAGGAGAAGGGGACGACAGAGGATGAGATGGCTGGATGGCATCACTGACTCGATGAATATGAGTCTGAGTGACCTCCGGGAGTTGGTAATGGACAGGGAGGCCTGGCCTGCTGCAGTTCATGGGGTTGCAAAGAGTCGGACACGACTGAGCGACTGATCTGATCTGATCTGATCTATCTAAAATATGGTTATCAGCTTTGCTTTTCCTAGTATTTTCTAGTCTGTAGTCTATCTGTTCATTCTTTTGACTGATTTTAGTGGAGCTGAACATTTTCCATCTAGTGAATGCCATTTAATCAGCTAATTTTTTTTTTCATGGATAATTCCTTGGTATTGTACAGTGTACCCTCCATATCCTCAGATGCAGAATCTGTGAATGAAGAGACCAACTGTTAGGGACTTGAGCATTCATGGGAATGTTCATATGGAGTCCTGGAACCAATCCCCCAGGGATACAAAGGAAGAACTATATATAAAAGTTTTCACCAAATACATTGTTATCTAAGTTATCTCCTGTATTATTTAGGAGTTTTATATTTATGTATTTTACATGTAGATCTCTGATCCATTTTGATTTAATTTTTATGAAGGGTGTAAGGTCTTTATCAAGATTTAGTTTTGCATGATGTTCAGTTGTTTCATCACCATTTGTTGAAAAGACTACCTTTTCTTCTTTGCAGAACATTTGTTCATTTAATTTCTATTCTTTTAAATGTTTGAAGCTGTGTTTTATGACTTACAATATGCTCTTTCTTGGTATACGTTACACATGAGTATGAGAAGCATGTTTATTAAATGAAGTTATTCATAGATGTTGATTTTATCCAGTTGCTTGGTGGCTTTATCAAGTTCAGCTAAGCCCTTATTGATTTTCTACCTGTAGTATCTACATATTTCTGATAGTGGAGGGTTAAAGTCTCCAAGTATAATAGTGAATTCACCTACTTCTTATTATAATTCTATTAGTTTTGCCTTGCATTTTTTTCTTTTTAAGGATAAGGGGATGGGAATGCAAAGAGGAAGTCAAGAAACACCTGGAGTAACAGGCAAATTTGGCCTTGGAATATGTGATGAAGCAGGGCAAAGGCTAATAGAGTTTTGCCAAGAGAACACACTGGTCATAGCAAACACCCTCTTCCAACAATACAAGATAAGACTCTACACATGGACATCACCAGATGGTCAACACCAAAATCAGATTGATTATATTCTTTGCAGCCAAAGATGGAGAAACTCTATACAGTCAGCAAAAACAAGACTGGGAGCTCACTGTGGCTCAGATCATGAACTTCTTATTGCCAAATTCAGACTTGAATTGAATAAAGTAGGGAAAACCACTAGACCATTCAGGTATGACCTAAATCATACAGTGGAAGTGAGAAATAGATTTAAGGGCCTAGATATGACAGATAGAGTGCCTGATGATCTATGGATGGAGGTTGGTGACATTGTACAGGAGACAGGGATCAAGACCATCCGCATGTAAAAGAAATGCAAAAAATCAAAATGGCTGTCTGGGGAGGCCTTACAAATAGCTGTGAAAAGAAGACAAGTGAAAATTAACAGATAAAAGGAAAGATATAACCATCTGAATGCAGAGTTCCAAAGAATCATCAGATCAGATCAGATCAGTCGCTCAGTCGTGTCCGACTCTTTGCGACCCCATGAACCGCAGCACGCCAGGCCTCCCTGTCCATCACAAGCTCCCGGAGGTCACTCAGACTCGCATCCATCGAGTCAGTGATGCCATCCAGCCATCTCATCCTCTGTCGTCCCCTTCTCCTCCTGCCCTCAATCCCTCCCAGCATCAGTCTTCTCCAATGAGTCAACTCTTCGCATGAGGTGGCCAAAATACTGGAGTTTCAGCTTTAGCATCATTCCTTCCAAAGAAATTCCAGGATTGATCTCCTTCAGAATGGACTGGTTGGATCTCCTTGCAGTCCAAGGGACTCTCAAGAGTCTTCTCCAACACCACAGTTCAAAAGCATCAATTCTTCGGCGCTCAGCCTTCTTCACAGTCCAGCTCTCACATCCATACATGACCACAGGAAAGACCATAGCCTTGACTAGGCGAACCTTTGTTGGTAAAGTAATGTCTCTGCTTTTGAATATGCTATCTAGGTTGGTCATAACTTTCCTTCCAAGGAGCAAGCGTCTTTTAATTTCATGGCTGCAGTCACCATCTGCAGTGATTTTGGAGCCCAGAAAAACAAAGTCTGACACTGTTTCCACTGTTTCCCCATCTATTTCCCATGCAGTGATGGGACCAGATGCCATGATCTTCGTTTTCTGAATGTTGAGCTTTAAGCCAACCTTTTCCTCTCCACTTTCACTTTCATCAAGAGGCTTTTTAGCCCCTCTTCACTTTCTGCCATAAGAGTGGTGTCATCTGCATATCTGAGGTTATTGATATTTCTCCCGGCAATCTGGATTCCAACTTGTGCTTCTTCCAGTCCAGCATTTCTCATGATGTACTCTGCATATAAGTTAAATAAACATGGTGACAATATGCAGCCTTGACGTACTCCTTTTTCTATTTGGAACCAGTCTGTTGTTCCATGACCAGTTCTAACTGTTGCTTCCTGACCTGCATACAGATTTCTTAAGAGGCAGATCAGGTGGTCTGGTATTCCCATCTCTTTCAGAATTTTCCATAGTTTATTGTGATCCACACAGTCAAAGGCTTTGGCATAGTCAATAAAGCAGAAATAGATGTTTTTCTGGAACTCTCTTGCTTTTTCCATGATCCAGCGGATGTTGGCAATTTGATCTCTGGTTCCTCTGCCTTTTCTAAAACCAGCTTGAACATCAGGAAGTTCACGGTTCACATATTGCTGAAGCCTGGCTTGGAGAATTTTGAGCATTACTTTACTAGCGTGTGAGATGAGTGCAATTGTTCGGTAGTTTGAGCACTCCTTGGCATTGCCTTTCTTTGGGATTGGGATGAAAACTGACCTTTTCCAATCTTGTGGCCACTGCTGAGTTTTCCAAATTTGCTGGCATATTGAGTGTAGCACTTTCACAGCATCATCATTCAGGACTTGGAATAGCTCCACTGGAATTCCATCACCTCCACTAGCTTTGTTCGTAGTGATGCTTTCTAAGGCCCATTTGACTTCACATTCCAAGATGTCTGGCTCTAGGTCAGTGATCACATCATCATGATTATCTGGGTCTTGAAGCTCTTTTTTGTACAGTTCTTCTGTGTATTCTTGCCACCTCTTCTTAATATCTTCTGCTTCTGTTAGGTCCACACCATCTCTGTCCTTTATCGTGCCCATCTTTGCATGAAATGTTCCTTTGGTATCTCTGATTTTCTTGAAGAGATCCCTAGTCTTTCCCATTCTGTTGTTTTCCTCTATTTCTTTGCATTGATCACTGAAGAAGGCTTTCTTATCTCTTCTTGCTATTCTTTGGAACTCCACATTTAGATGTTTATATCTTTCCTTTTCTCCTTTGCTTTTCGCTTCTCTTCTTTTCACAGCTATTTGTAAGGCCTCCCCAGACAGCCATTTTGCTTTTTTGCATTTCTTTTCCATGGGGATGGTCTTGATCCCTGTCTCCTGTACAATGTCACGAACCTCATTCCATAGTTCATCAGGCACTCTATCTATCAGATCTAGGCCCTTAAATCTATTTCTCACTTCCACTGTATACTCATAAGGGATTTGATTTAGGTCATACCTGAATGGTCTAGTAGTTTTCTCTACCTTCTTCAATTTCAGTCTGAATTTGGCAATAAGGAGTTGATGGTCCGAGCCACAGTCAGCTCCTGGTCTTGTTTTTGCTGATTGTATAGAGCTTCTCCATCTTTGGCTGCAAAGAATATAATCGATCTGATTTCGGTGTTGACCATCTGGTGATGTCCATGTATAGAGTCTTCTCTTGTGTTGTTGGAAGAGGGTATTTGCTATGACCAGTGCATTTTCTTGGCAAAACTCTATTAGTCTTTGCCCTGCTTCATTCCGTATTCCAAGGCCAAATTTGCCTGTTACTCCAGGTGTTTCTTGACTTCCTACTTTTGCATTCCAGTCCCCTATAATGAAAAGGACATCTTTTTTGGGTGTTAGTTCTAAAAGGTCTTGTAGGTCTTCATAGAACTGTTCAACTTCAGCTTCTTCGGCGTTACTGGTTGGGGCATAGACTTGGATTACTGTGACATTGAATGGTTTGCCTTGGAAACGAACAGAGATCATTCTATCGTTTTTGAGATTGCATCCAAGTATTGCATTTCGGACTCTTTTGTTGACCATGATGGCCACTCCATTTCTTCTGAGGGATTCCTGCCCACAGTAGTAGATATAATGGTCATCCGAGTTAAATTCACCCATTCCAGTCCATTTTAGTTCGCTAATTCCTAGAATGTCAACATTCACTCTTGCCATCTCTTGTTTGACCACTTCCAATTTGCCTTGATTCATGGACCTGACATTCCAGGTTCCTATGCAATATTGCTCTTTACAGCATTGGACTTTGCTTCTATCACCAGACACATCCACAGCTGGGTATTCTTTTTGTTTTGGCTCCATCCTTTCATTCTTTCTGGAGTTATTTCTCCACTGATCTCCAGTAGCATATTGGGCCCCTACTGACCTGGGGAGTTTCTCTTTCAGTATCCTATCATTTTGTCTTTTCATACTGTTCATGGGGTTCTCAAGGCAAGAATACTGAAGTGGTTTGCCATTCCCTTCTCCAGCGGACCACACCCTATCATATCTCTCCACCATGACCCGCCTATCCCAGGTTGCCCCTCAGGCATGGCTGAATCTCATTGAGTTAGACAAGGGTGTGGTCCTTGTGTGGTTAGATTGACTAGTTATCTGTGAGAATGGTTTTAGTGTATTTGCCCTCTGATGCCCTCTTTCAAGACCTACTGTCTTACTTGGGTTTCTCTTACCTTGGGCGTGGGGTATCTCATTCCGGCTGCTCCCGGCTGTTCCCGGCCAGCGAAGCACAGCCATCGCACCTTACCTTGGACGAGGGGTCTCTACTCACCGCCGCCCTTCCTGACCTCGGTCGTGGGGTAGCTCCTCTCGGCCGCGCTCTTAGTGCGTGACGCAGCCGGCGGGGTGCTCTTAGTGCCCAAAGAATCATAAGAAGAGATAAAAAAGTCTTCCTCAGTGATCAATGCAAAGAAATAGAGGAACACAACAGAATGGGAAAGATTAGAGATCTCTTCAAGAAAACTGGAGATACCAAGGGCATCTTTCATGCAAAGATAGGCTTGATAAAGGACAGAAATGGTATGGACCTAACAGAAGCAGAAGATATTAAGAAGAGATGACAAGAATACACAGAACAACTGTACAAAAAAATCTTCATGACCAAGATAATCACGATGGTGTGATCACTCACCTACAGCCAGACAACCTGGATTGTGAAGTCAAGTGGGCCTGAGAAAGCATCACTATGAAGAAAGCTAGTGGAGGTGATGGAATTCCAGTTGAGCTATTCCAAATCCTGAAAGATCATGCTGTGAAAGTGCTGCACTCAATATGCCAGCAAATTTGGAAAACTCAGCAGTGGCCAAGGACTGGAAAAGGTCAGTTTTCATTCCAATCCCAAAGAAGGTTCAAACTACCACACAATTGCACTCATCTCACACACTAGTAAAGTAATGCTCAAAATTCTCCAAACCAGGCTTCAGCAATACATTAATCGTGAACTTCCAGATGTTCCAGCTGGTTTTAGAAAAGGCAGAGGAACCAGAGATCAAATTGCCAACATTGCTGGATCATGGAAAAAGCAAGAGAGGTCCAGAAAAGCATCTATTTCTGCTTTATTGACTATGTCAAAGCCTTTGACTGTGTGGATCACAATAAACTGTGGAAAATTCTTCAAGAGATGGGAATACCAGACCACCTGACTTGCCTCTTGTGAAACCTATATGCATGACAGGAAGCAACAGTTAGAACTGGACATGGAACAACATACTGGTTCCAAATAGGACAAGGAGTACATCAAGGCTGTATATTGTCACCCTGTTTACTTAACTTACTAGGGGAGGAAGCAGGGGATGGGGAGGAGGCGACCCTGAGGCAGGGGTCTGGCCAGCGAGAACCTCTCACTGAGGAAAGCTGGGGGCACTGGCCTCTCACCTCCTCCCCATTCAGCCTCCATGGGATCCAAGCAGGGCCATGCAGAGGGTGCAGGTGTGGGCTTCACCGAGGGCTGGAGCTTGGGGAGGTGCGGGGGCAGGAGGCAGGACTCCAAGGCCCCAGGATCCCTGGGCTCACGAGGTAGCTCCTTGAGAGCCATGCTGGGATGACCCTGGGGCTGGGCTGGGGGCACCCAAGAGCCCTAGCTGCAGGGGGCGGCCAGCAGTCAGTTAGGCAGCGTATCAAGTCCCAGGGATGCTGCGTGCTGCTTGGCCCGCAGCCGCAGGTTCTCAATGCTTGTGGTTTTACTGTTCAGGGCGGCTGAGGCAGGCGCCAGGCCTGCGGGGGGTGCGGGCAGCAGCGGGGACCCCCACACGCCCTGGTGGGCAGCGGCGGCCGCGGACAGTGACTGGTAGTACGACTGGCAGTGCAGTGAGCCCAGCGGGGCCACGTTGACGCCCAGGTAGGGCACGGCGGCCGCGGCGGCGGCGGGGGCCGGACCCCCCACTTCGAAGGACGAGTAGTGCACCAGGTTGCTGGTGGCGGCCATGTGCTGGCGGAACTCCTCCTGCAGACGGAAGAGACTCAGCGGAGAGGAGGAGTAGGAGTGGGAGGGGCCCAGGAGGCCGGTCCCCGGGGCTGCAGGCGTCAGGGCCAGGCTGCCCGGGGAGTCTGCTTTGGGGCTGCCCCTCTTGCAGCCCAGCCCCTTCTCAGCCCCAGGGCTCTTCTCCGTCTTGGGATCCTCAGCCCCTGTCTGGGGGTCTTCCTCCCGGTCGGGCTGGTCTTCGGGGGCCGACTCACTGGCTGACTGCTCAGACAGGCTCAGGAACCCAGCTCAGCAAACTCCCTTTCAAAGCAGTATGACCTTGAGTCAGCCCATAGCCTCTGTGCCCACTCCCCACCTGGATTAGAGGGCCTGTAACATCCTATCCCGGAGAAGGCAATGGCACCCCACTCCAGTACTCTTGCCCGGCAAATCCCATGGCTGGAGGAGCCTGGTGGGCTGCAGTCCATGGGGTCGCTGAGGGTCGGACACGACTGAGCGACTTCACTTTCACTTTTCACTTTCATACATTGGAGAAGGAAATGGCAACCCACTCCAGTGTTCTTGCCTGGAGAATCCCAGGGACGGGGGAGCCAGGTGGGCTGCCGTCTATGGGGTCGCACAGAGTCAGACATGACTGAAGCGACTTAGCAGCTTACTTAACTTATATGCAGAGTACATCATGAGAAACGCTGGACTGGAAGAAACACAAGCTGGAATCAAAATTGCTGGGAGAAATATCAATAACCTCAGATATGCAGAAGACACAATGCTTATAGCAGAAAGTAAAGAGGAACTAAAAAGCCGCTTGATGAAAGTGAAAGAGGAGAGTGAAAAAGTTGGCTTAAAGCTCACCATTCAGAAAATGAAGATCATAGCACCTGGTCCCATCACTTCATGGGAAATAGATGGGGAAACAGTGGAAACAGTGTCAGATTTATTTTTTAGGGGGGTCCAAAGTCACTGCAGATGGTGACTGCAGCCATGAAATTAAAAGACGCTTACTCCTTGGAAGGAAAATTATGACCAACCTATATAGCATATCCAAAAGCAGAGAGATTACTTTGCCAACAAAGGTCCATCTACTCAAGGCTATGGTCTTTCCTGTGGTCATGTATGGATGTGAGAGTTGGACTGTGAAGAAAACTGAGCACTGAAGAATTGATGTTTTGAACTATGGTGTTGGAGAAGACTCTTGAGAGTCCTATGGACTGCAAAGAGATCGAACCAGTCCATTCTAAAGGAGATCAGTCCTGGGATTTCTTTGGAAGGAATGATGCTAAAGCTGAAACTCCAGTACTTTGGCCACCTCATGGGAAAAGTTGACTCATTGGAGAAGACTCTGATGCTGGGAGGGATTGGGGGCAAGAGGAGAAGGGGACGACAGAGGATGAGATGGCTGGATGGCATCACGGACTCGATGGACGTGAGTTTGAGTGAACTCTGGGAGTTGGTGATGGACAGGGAGGCCTGGCGTGCTGTGATTCATGGGGTTGCACAGAGTCGGACACTACTGAGCGACTGAACTGAATTGTTTTACAGAATTTTGTTGTTTATCATCACATATTTTTATGTTTTTATTAGATTAATATACACTAAGAATTGTTGTGTCTTCTTGAAAAATTGAATCATTTCTACTATGTAATACCTCTCTTTATTCCTGATACTTTTCTTTGCATTGAACTCTGGACTATCTGAATTTAAGGTAGCTAACATAGCTTTCTTTTGTTTGGTGTTTACATGATATAATTTCCTACATTCTTTTAATATTAATCCATGTGTGCTTTTATTTTTGCCATGGGTTTCTTTTAGATGGAACATGTTTTACATCTAGTCTGGAAATTTCTGTATTTTATTATTATATTTAGGGTATTGATGTTCAATGTGGCTCATATAGTTAGATTAATAGCTATCATATCTATTAGTGTTGTTTATCTCCTGCTTTTGACGTTTGTTCTATTTTTTCTCTTCTATTCTTTTCACCATTTGTGGTTTTAACTGAGCATTTTATATAATTCCATGGTTTCTACTTTCTTAACATATCAAATATACTTCCTTTTTAACTTTTTAAAACTGGTTGTCTTAGTATTGTCAATATATTTTTACCACTAACTCAAGTACGCTTTCAGATAACAGTACACCACATCACAGGGAGTGGAAATACCATGTTGCTGTTGCTGTTTTCAGCTGCTAAATATCGTCTGGCTCTTTGGGCCCTCATGGACTGCAGCATGTCAGGCTTCTTAATCCTTCACCATCTCCCAGAGATTATTCAAACTCATGTCCATTGAGTCGGTGATACCATTAAAACTTCTCATCTTCTGTGGGCCTCTTTTCTTCTTCCCTCAATCTTTCCCAAAATCAGGGTCTTCTCCAATGAACTGGTTCTTCACATAAAGTGGGCAAAGTATTAGAGCTTCAGCTTCAGAATCAGTTCTTCCAATGAATATTCAGGGTTGATTTCCTTTAGGATTAATTGGTTTTATCTCCTTCCTGTCCAAGGGACTTTCAAGAGTCTTCTCCAGCACCACAATTTGAAAGCAGCAATTCTTCAGTGCTAAGCCTTCTTTATGGTCCAAATTTCACATCTACACAAGACCACTGGAAAAACCATAGGTTTGACTATAAAGACCTTTGTTGGCAAAGTGGCATCTCTGTTTTTTAATATGTTGTCTAGGCTTGTCATGGCTTTTCTTTCAAGGAGCAAGCATCTTTTAATTTTGTGGATACAGTCACCATCCACAGCAGGAAAATTAAAACTGCCACTGTTTTCACATTTACCTCATCTGTTTACCCTGAAGTGATGGAACTGGATGCCATTATCTTAGTTTTGTGAATGTTGAGTTTTAAGCCAGCCTTTTCACTCTCCTCTTTCACCCTCATTAAGAGGCTCTTTAATTCATCTTCACTTTCTGCCATTAGAGTGGTATAATCTGCATATCTGAGGTTGTTGATATTTCTCCTGCTACTGCTAAGTCACTTCAGTTGTTTCTGACCCTGTGAGAACCATAGATGGCAGCCCACGAGGCTCCCCCATCCCTGAGATTCTCAAGACAAGAACACTAGAGTGGGTTGCCATTTCCTTCTCCAATGCATGAAAGTGAAAAGTGAAAGTGAAGTCATTCAGTTGTGTCTGACTCTTAGCAACCCCATGGACTGCAGCCTACCAGGCTCCTCTGTCCATGGGATTTTCCAGACAAGAGTACTGGAGTGGGCTGGCAGTCTTAATTCCAGCTTGTGATTCATCCAGCCTGGCATTTTGCATAATGTAATCTGCATATAAGTTAAATAAGCAGGGTGACAATATTCAGCCTTAATGTACTCCTTTCCCAACTTTGAACCACTGTTCCATGTATAGGTTCTAACTGCTACTTCTTGACCTGCATACAGATTTCTCAGTAGACAAGGTGATCAGGTGTTCTCATTTCTTTAAGAATTTTCCACAGTTTTTGTGATCCACACAGTCAAAGGCTTTAGTGTTGTCAGTGAAGAAGTAAATGTTTCTTACTGGAATTCCTTTGCTTTTTCTATGATCCAATAGATGTTGACAATTTGGTCTCTACTTCCTCTGTCTTTTCTAAATTCAGCTGGTACATCTGAGAGTTCTTGGTTCACATACTGTAGAAGCCTAGTTTGAAGGATTATGAACATTATCTTATTAGCATGTGAAATGAGTGCAATTGTGTGGTAGTTTGAATATTCTTTGGCATCACCCTTCTTTGGGATTGGAATGAAAACTGACTGGAGTCCTGTAGACATTGCTGAATTTTCCAAATTTACTGACATATTGCATACAGCACTTTACCATCATCATCTTTTAGGGTTTGAAATAGCTCAGCAGGAATTTCATCATCTTCACTAGCTTTGTTCATAAGGAAGTACTTTACAATAACAAAATACTTCTAATTCCTACCTCAGATCCTTTGTATAATCACATTCATTTTACTTATACATGACATACACACTTGCTGCTATTATTTTAGACAAAACTTTGTTTGTTAGAGCAACTAAGAAAAATAAAAGTGCTTATTGACCTTGCCTATTTTTCTCTAATGCTCTATCTTTTTAAATGTAGAAACGAGGTATTGTTTTGCATAGATTTCCTTCTCTCTGAAGATTTTTTTTTTGCATTTCTTGTAATGCAAGTCTACTCTAAAACAACAAATTTTCTCAATGTTTGCCTGAGAAAGTATTCATTTCTTATTCACTGATAAAAGACAATTTTAAAGAATGCAGAATTCTAGATTGGAGCTGTTGGTTTTTGTTTAAATTCTCTCAACACTTTAAATGATTCACTTCATCCTCCTGTTGCTTGTATGGTTTTGAGGAAAAGTTGAAGATAACAATTACATTCCACTTTTCTTCAAAAACCATACAAGCAAGAGGAGAATGAAGTGAAATGTTTAAATTATTTAGAGAAATAAAACCCAAACTCCAATCCAGAATTCTATATTCTGTAAAATTGTCCTTTAACAGTGAAGGAGAAATAAATACTTTCTCAGGCAAACACTGAGAAAATTTATTGCTTTATAGTAGACTTCCTTTATAAGAATTTTTTAAAAAATTCTTCAGAGAGAAGGAAATTGTTGTAGATCATTAACACATATCTACATATAGAAAGCTAGAACATCAGGGGAAAATATACAAAGTCAAATAAAATAGAAAAGGGAAAAGTGGAAGCCATGACAAATTTTATTTTCTTGATTTCCAAAATCGCTGAGGAGAGTGACTACAGCCATAAAATTCAAAGACACTTGCTCCTTGGAAAGAAACCTACGACAAACATAGACACTATATTAAAAACAGAGACATTACTTTGCTGACAAATGTCCATATAGTCAAAGCTGTGGTCTTCTCAGTAGTCATGTACGGATGTGTGAGTTGGAAAATAAAAAGGCTGAGTGCCAAAGAATTGATGCTTTTGAGTTGCCATGCTGGTGTAGACACTTGAGAGTCCCTTGGACTGCAAGGAGATCAAACCAGTCAATCTTAAAAGAAATTAAACTTGAATATTCATTGAGAAGACTGATGCTGAAGCTGAAGCTGAAGCTCCAAAACTTTGGCCACCAGACATGAAGAGCTGACTGATTGGAAAAGGCCCTGATACTGGGAAAAATTGAAGGCAAAAGGGGAAAGGGGATGGCAGAGGATGAGGTGGTTAGATAGCATCACTGAAACAATGAACATGAATTTGAGCATACTCCAGGAGATAGTGGTGGACAGAGGAGCCAGGCATCCATGAGGTTGCAAAGGGTCAGATATGACTTAGCAACTGAAATACAACAATGAAATTCCTATCTTAGCTCCTCTATAGGTAAGGTTTCTGTCAAGACTCTGTCTTTGACTTTCTGCAGTTTGACTGTGAAAATTCTAAGTAGTATTTTTAGCATTTATTCTTTCTGATGCTCTCTGATCTTCCTAGATCTGTGGTTTAGTGTCTGACATTAGTTTGATGAAATTCTCCAATACTATTTCTTCAGAAATATCTCCCATTCCTTTCTCCTTGTAGTATTCTCATTACATGTACATCATGTTTTACCTTTTAAAATTGTTCCACAGTACTTGAATTTTCTGCTTTATATTTTTCTTTACTTTTTAGTTTGAGAAGTTTCTATTAACTTATATTGATGTATTCTCAAGCTCAGAGATTCCTTCACTGGCAATTTCCATTTTAATAATCAACCCGTTGAAGACATTCTTCATTCCTGTTGTAGTGTTTTTAACCTTTTGCCTTTTTTTTCTTCTTTTTCTCCTTCTAAATTTTCAAGCTCACTGCCTACATTATGTGTTTGTTTTTGCATGTTGCCTACTTTTCCCATGGTGGCTTGTTTATTGAAAAAAAAAAAAAATGCACCAACTAAAACCTGAGAATTTAATTTTATTCTACAGACATTCTCAGGACTTCAAGCCCAGGAGATAGCATTTCAGATAATGCTGAGAAAACTATTCTGAGGAGGCTGTGGGAGAGGGGGATGTATTTATTATTAATTAAAGAAAACCAGATATCAAGAAATTTAAAGCTTTTCTGTATATGGGAAGATGCATGAGTCTTGGTTCACTGAAATAATTCCTTTATAATGAACCTCAGGTATCTAGGGCCAGCATCCTGTGTTTTTTCATCCTGAGTTTCTTCAAGCTGCACCATCAAGAATGACTGTAGTCTCATGACCAGCAGATATTCCTTGTTTCCATCCTGAGTTCCCTCAAGGCTCAGCATTGGGGGTGATATAATCTCTGATGTCTGCACATCCTTTGCTTACTGCTGTGGGAGGCAGCATTCTTAGCTGATAAGCCTTTAGCAAATTAATCACAGTATTTTTTTTTTTTTTTTCGATTTATGGTCTAAAATATCCAACTTTTTTTGCCATGCCTCACTCTAGTACTGATGTTTTCTCTGTTCCTTCAAACTGTTTTTAGCAACCTTTTATTATTCCTTACAACTTTTTGTTGAAAGCTAAATATGATGAGTTGGTTAAGATGAGTTGGTTAAAAAGAACTCCAATAAATAGACTTTAGTGATGTGGTATAAAGGTCTAAAGGGAGAGAAAGCATTCTGTAGTCTTATGGCCAGTTCTTAGTCTTTTAGTTAGCCTGAGCCCCATGTAAACTTCACAAGTATCCTTTAGTTCTCTTCCTCCTGCTAAGCATATTGAAAAGGACTGAGACTGGGTATTAAACTTACCTCAAGTCAGTTAGCTTTGATAAAATTCCAAAAGGTTTGTCCTTGGTAATACAGTTTCTCTTGAAGGAAAGCCTTGTTAAGAACAATAGAATGTTCTGACATATTACAAAGTTACATTCCCATTCCATGTTGAAAGCCCTGGCATATTTGAAAGTTAATATGCCCATTCCATGTTGGAAGCTCTGACATATTTTAAAGTTACATTCCCATTCCATGTTGGAAGTCCAAAGGAAATTTTCTTTGATTTTTGCTGTGAGAATCTAGTAGAGATCCAGGACAAAATACTCAAAAAAGCCAGGGGACTCCCCAGGAGTTTTTTTTTTTTTAATTTATTTTTATTTTACTTAACTTTACAATATCGTATTGGTTTTGCCATATATCAACATGAATCTGCCACAGGTATATATGTGTTCCCCATCCTGATCCCTCCTCCCTCCCCATACCATCCCTCTGGGTCGTCCCAGTGCACCAGCCCCAGGTATCCAGTATCAGGCATCGAACCTGGACTGGTGACTCGTTCCATATATGATATTATACTTATTTCAATGCCATTCTCCCAAATCATCCCACCATCTCCCTCTTCCAGAGTCCAAAAGACTGTCCTATACATCAGTGTCTCTTTTGTTCTCTCGTACACAGGGTTAATGTTACCATCTTTGTAAATTCCATATATATGCGTTAGTATACTGTATTGGTGTTTTTCTTTCTGGCTTACTTCACTCTGTATAATAGGCTCCAGTTTCATCCACCTCATTAGAACTGATTCAAATGTATTCTTTTTAATGGCTGAGTAATACTGCATTGTGTATATGTACCACAGCTTTCTTATCCATTTGTCTGCTGATGGACATCTAGGTTGCTTCCATGTCCTGGCTATTATAAACAGTGCTGCTATGAACATTGGGGTACACGTGTCTCTTTCAATTCTGGTTTCCTCAGTGTGTATGCCCAGCAGTGGGATTGCTGGATCATAAGGCAGTTCTATTTCCAGATTTTTGAGAAATCTCCATACTGTTCTCCATAGTGGCTGCACTAGTTTGCATTCCCACCAACAGTGTAAGAGGGTTCCCTTTTCTCCATACCCTCTCCAGCATTTATTGCTTGTGGACTTTTGGATCGCAACCATTCTGACTGGCGTGAAATGGTACCTCATAGTGGTTTTGATTTGCATTTCTCTGATAATGAGTGATGTTGAGCATCTTTTCATGTGTTTGTTAGCCATCTGTATGTCTTCTTTGGAGAAATGGCTATTTAGTTCTCTGGCCCATTTTTGATTGGATCATTTAGGTTTCTGCACTCTGAGCCTCCAAATATTTGTCAATTATGGTTCAGATTTATCTAACCTTGTATGGTTTCCTGCAAAATTTTCTGCTTGGAAGGGGTTCTGCTTTGGTAAAATGTGATTTTCTGTATTTATCTGTCTCTCAATCATTGAAGATAGTGACTGCAGCCATGAAATTAAAAGATACCTGCTCCCTGAAAGAAAAGCTATGACCAACCTAGACAGCATATTAAAAAGCAGAGACATTACTTTGCCAACAAAGTCCATCTAGTCAAGGCTACAATTTTTCCAGTAGTCATGTATGGATCTTAGAGTTGGACTATAAAGAAAGCTGAATGTCGAAGAATTGATGCTTTTGAACTGTGGTGTTGGAGAAGACTCTTGAGAATCCCTTGGACTGCAAAGATACTCAACCAGTCTGTGGAAATCAGTCCTGAATATTCATTGGAAAGACATGATGCAAAGAGCTGACTCACTAGAAAAAAACCCTGATGCTGGGAAAGATTGAAGGCGGGAGGAGAAGGGGATGACAGAGAATGAGATGGTTGGATGGCATCCCTGACTCAATGGACATGAGTTTGAGTAGGCTCCGGGAGTTGGTGATGGACAGGAAAGCCTGTTGTGCTGCAATCCATCGAGTCACAAAGAGTTGGACACTACTGAGTGACTGAACTGAACTGAACTGATTAGGTCATGGAACAAACTAAGACTGTTGCTGCTGCTGCTGCTGCTAAGTCGCTTCAGTCGTGTCCGACTCTGTACGACCCCACAGACGGCAGCCCACCAGGCTCCCCCATCCCTGGGATTCTCCAGGCAAGAACACTGGAGTGGGTTGCCATTTCCTTCTCCAATGCATAAAAGTGAAAAGTGAAAGTGAAGTCGCTCCGTCATGTCTGACTCTTAGCGACCCCATGGACTGCAGCCTACCAGGCTCCTCCGTCCATGGGATTTTCCAGGCAAGAGTACTGGAGTGGGGTGCCATTGCCTAGTTTGTGCAATTACTGCAAGGAACAGAAAACTAAGATGTTAATTGCAAACTCTTCGGACAAGACAATTAATTTTTAAAACTAGAACAAAAATGCAACCCAGAAAGTTTCTAATAGGATTTGTAGGATGACATTTCCTCTTGATAATACAATCTTTATCGCTGACATACACATCCTGTAACTTCACTAAAGGGAGTAAAGGACTATAGACAGTTGAAACAAATATAACATAGAGACTACATGAAAAAAGTTTCAACACCACAAAATTATGACTTAGTAGTACTTTGAACTTCCCTGGTGGCTCAGATGGTAAAGTGTCTGCCTACAATGTGGAAGATCTGGGTTCTATCCTTGAGTCAGGAAGACCCTGTGGAGAAGAAAATGGCAACCCACTCCAGTACTCTTGCCTGGAAAATCCCTTGGACGGAGGAGCCTGGTAAGCTACAGTCCATGAGGTCACAGAGTCGGACGTGACTGAGCGACTTCACTATAGATAAAAAGAAAATATGTCTTAAGACAGTCACTAGATGACTACTTCTCATGAACTTCTGCATATTTTTCTAAATAAATTGGGTTTCTTCTTCCTCACAATGAAACATCAAAGTTTGTTGAGACTGAAATGTTGTGCTTATTATAATAGCTTTTTAGTTTCCAATTTCCTTGTTTTTACAAAGACTGAGTTTATTGTACTAGAATTTGTCATACACACATACACAAACACACTCAGACATTACTTTTAATGAATTGACACATCTTTCTTGCTTAATAGGGCAGATATGGGTACATATATGTTGTGAAATCTAACTGCTTCTTTTTAAATAAGAATAATGAGCAAACAAACGATTCTTTATTAAAAATTTTACAAAGTATACTTCTGTGGTGGTACATGAGATGCAAACAGCAGGCAAAAATGTAGTAGTTCTTCCAGGGACTACAGTAAATAAGTAGGAACCTGACTGTGCCATTGATTTTATTTTGACCTTGGATAGGTTGCTGATCCTTTTACTTTTCATTTTATATCAGTTCAGTTCAGTTCATTTCCGTCACTCAGTCGTGCCAACTTTTTGCGACCCCATGAATCGCAGCATGCCAGGCCTCCCTGTCCATCACCAACTCTCGGAGTTCACTCAGACTCATGTCCATTGAGTCAGTGATGCCATCCAGCCATCTCATCCTATGTCGTCCCATTCTCCTCCTGCCCCCAATCCCTCCCAGCATCAGAGTCTTTTCAAATGAGTCAACTTTTCGCATGAGGTGGCCAAAATACTGGAATTTCAGCTTTAGAATCATTCCTTCCAAAGAAATCCCAGGGCTGATCTCCTTCAGAATGGACTGGTTGGATCTCCTCACAGTTCAAGGGACTCTCAAGTCTTCTCCAACACCACAGTTCAAAAGCATCAATTCTTCAGTGCTCGGTCTTCTTCACAATCCAACTCTCACATTCATACATGACAACAGGAAAAACCATAGCCTTGACTAGACGGACCTTTGTTGGCAAAGTAATGTCTCTGCTTTTGAATATGCTATCTAGTTTGGTTATAACTTTCCCTCCAAGGAGTAAGCATCTTTTAATTTCATGGCTGCAGTCACCATCTGCAATGATTTTGGAGTCCCCACAAAAATAAAGTCTGACACTGTTTCCACTGTTTCCCCATCTATTTCCCATGAAGTGATGGGACTGGATGCCATGATCTTCGTTTTCTAAATGTTGAGCTTTAAGCCAACTTTTTCACTCTCCTCTTTCACTTTTATTAAGAGGCTTTTCCTCTTCACTTTCTTCCATAAGGGTATTGTCATCTGCATATCTGAGGTTATTGATATTTCTCCTGGCAATCTTGATTTCAGCTTGTGTTTCTTCCAGTCCAGCGCTTCTCATGACGTACTCTGCATATAAGTTAAATAAGCAGGGTGACAATATACAGCCTTGGTGTACTCTTTTTCTTATTTGGAAACAGTCTGTTGTTCTGTGTCCAGTTCTAACTGTTCCTTCCTGACCTACATACAGATTTCTCAAGAGAAACGTCAGGTGGCCTGGTATTCCCATCTCTTGAGGAATTTTCCACAGTCTATTGTGATCCACACAAAGGCTTTGGCATAGTCAATAAAGCAGAAATAGATGTTTTTCTGGAACTCTCTTGCATTTTCCATGATCCAGCTGATGTTGGCAATTTGATCTCTGGTTCCTCTGCCTTTTCTAAAACCAGCTGGAACATCTGGAAGTTCACGGTTCACATATTTCTGAAGCCTGGCTTGGAGAATTTTGAGCATTACTTTACTAGCGTGTGAGATGAGTGCAATTGTGTGGTAGTTTGAGCACTCCTTGGCATTGCCTTTCTTTGGGATTGGAATGAAAACTGACCTTTTCCAGTTCTGTGGCCACTGCTGAGTTTTCCAAATTTGCTGGCATGTTGAGTGCAGCACTTTCACAGCATCACCTTTCAGGATTTGACATAGCTCCACTGGAATTCCATCACCTCCACTAGCTTTGTAGTGATGCTTTCTAAGGCCCACTTGACTTCACATTCCAAGATGTCTGGCTGTAGGTGAGTGATCACACCATCGTGATTATCTTGGTCACGAAGATCTTTTTTGTACAGTACTTCTGTGTATTCTTGCCACCTCTTCTTAATATCTTCTGCTTCTGTTCATTTTATATATTAACTTGAAATAGATTACTAACCCATTACCAACTCTTTTTATGAATACTATTTTGATGCACGTTCATATTTAAAGGCAAAGATAAATTCAAGTATATACAGTAAACAGCTCTAATTATTTTCTTATTCTTTTATCAAGTCATAATATTCTTTTTGCTTTTCCCTTAGAATTTTTTTCTGTAGGCCTGTGTGTGTTTTAAACAAATAGTGCTTTCAAAGTTCGTTTTAAAATGTCTGTATATGTATTTTCGGTATACATTTTGATTTAGTTTGTAGAGTAAGTGTTCTACAAAAGTGTCTTAGCTCTTTAACAGGTGTTCATTTAAGTGAAAACCACTGTAATTTGCCAGTTTTCTATCATAATTCAAGATGTTCTCATATTCTCATTTAAAGTGTGAAAGGAATAATTTGCATATGTTTTCAGAGTTGAACATGCTGAGAGGTAGAGAATAAGATGTTGTCTAATAAGGCATTCATTATATATATATTAGTTTTTAAGAATCATTTTAAGTTCAAATTTTTAACATGGTTCAAGATAATAACTATGTTTAGAGCTGCTGCTGCAGTTCAGATGCTTTGACTTTAATATCTGTCATGTGGTTAATTTGCAAAGAAATTTTTTTTTAAATGACAAAGCCTGCTACTGATTCTAGGAAAGAAGAAACTTCTTATTTAAAATCTACCATATCTCACATGAGTGGATCAAAGACATTTTAATGCAGTATTAGGTCAATGTCTCCCATGGAATGGAATTTTTAAAGTTTTGCATAAAAGCTTTCTAGTCTATTTTCAGTGACTTGAAAAATATGTAAAATTGTTCAAATAAATAAATCATTATATTTATTAGTGCTTTACTCCTAATGCATTTTCCCAAACATCTCTGAATAATATATGCATTTCTATCAATTAAATGAATATGTATTTGTTTTAAAAATAGGAAATTGAGAAGTGTGAAAAAGAATAATCTATTGATAGATTAATGCTTGTAATAATTTGGCTTATTTTATGCCATTAAGTTTCTATCCAACTATGTATTTATTTGGACCCATGTTCAATATACAGATTTTTTTTTTTTAACTTGCATAATGAAGAATTTGCCTGGCCTTTGTCCCTGGAATGTAGCTTCTAATTTTTTTTTTTTTTCTAATTTTCCTAGTGATAGGTGTGTCTTTGTTATTCATTTTGGGCCCATCCAAACACATCCAGATCATGCTGATAAGATAACTAATGGTGGATCCATAGAGAGGTTTGGGCAATACAATGATACAGCATGGGGGCTGGTCATGGGAGAAAGGTCAATTATGTGATTAGAGAGTTGAAGCTTTGGACCATATGATATTTGCCTTTCTTCCAGAGAGAGAAAAATGGCTGGAGATTACTTTCAATCAAGTGACTAATAATTTAGTATATCATGCCTATATAACGAAACTCTCCCCAAAATACAGACACCAAAACTCAGATGAGATCCCTTGACACAGAAACAATACTCCTTGTAGTCACACATTGGTATGCCAGGAGGGTTACTTGCCTGAATCCTTAGGAAGAGGAAAATGAAAGCTTATAAGGTCCTCCCATAACTCTTCTTGTACATCTCTCTTTTATCTGATTCTGAATTGTTTATTTTTGCTATAACAAGCTACAACTATATGTATAGCATTTTCCTTACTGTTGTCACTATAGTGAATTATTGACTCTGAGGGGAAAGTCTTCCAATATTATAACCAGTTTTTCAGAATTACAGGAGGCCTGGGATCCCTCAAACTTACAGTTGATGTCTGAAATGAGTAGTCTTGTTCAGAATTGCACCTTTAACCTGTGTCATTTTGTCCAAATCCACCGAGTTGTATCAGAAGTCATTGCACAATTTTATAATAGTAATTTCCATTATAGTTTAATTTATTGGAAAATTTTAGTTTTAAATATTTGAGTGGTATAATAGCTTATCTTTATTTAAACATTTTTTAATCATTCTGTAATGTGTGTATAATTTTTACTATAAAAATTTTCTATTTTATAAGTTAGTCCATATATACCTTGATTAAAATTTGAAAAATAAACAAACATAAAAATGAAAATGAAATATTCTTATTGTTTTGATTTACATTTTTTCATACTTTTAGTTATAGAATGCTTTATATCAATTTATAGTTAATTATAAAGCATTCGGAGAAGGCAATGGCACCGCACTCCAGTACCCTTGCCTAGAAAATCCCATGGATGGAGGAGCCTGGTAGGCTGCAGTCCATGGGGTCGCTAAGAGTCAGACACGACTGAGTGACTTCACTTTCATGCGTTCGAGAAGGAAATGGCAACCCACTCCAGTGTTCCTGCCTGGAGAATCCCACGGACGGGGGAGCCTGGTGGGCTGCCATCTATGGGGTCGCACAGAGTCGGACACGACTGAAGTGACTTAGCTTACAAAGCATTCTATAACTAAAAGTATGAAAAAATGTAAATCAAAACAATAAGAATATTTCATTTTTATGTTTGTTAATTTTTCAAATTTTCATCACGGTATATAGAATGATTTATATCAATTTATAGTTAATTATGGAGACGGCAATGGCACCCCATTCCAGTACTCTTGCCTGGAAAATCCCGTGGACAGAGGAGTCTGGTGGGCTGCAGTCCATGGGGTCGCTGAGGGTTGGACACGACTGAGCGACTTCACTTTTACTTTTCACTTTCATGCGTTGTAGAAGGAAATGGCAACCCACTCCAGTGTTCTTGCCTGGAGAATCCCAGGGATGGGGGGAGCCTGGTAGGCTGCCTTCTATGGGGTCCCACAGAGTCAGACACGACTGAAATGACAGCAGCAGCAGCATAGTTAATTATATACCACTGTACTTTATTGAAGTTTGAGTATGATAAACTTTTCAATTTTATGTAAAAAAGGCTATGATAGTCTTCTAGATAAACCAATGTGCAATATTTAACCTTTGATTACTTTCTTTGCATAAAATTCTAAAAGCAGATTTAATGTTTAATGAATATTTTTGAGGTAAATAGTAGAATGCCAAAATGTTTCTAAAACACTTATGTGCAAAAAATACCTATTACACCATTGTTGTTCAGTAGCTAAATCATGCCAGACTCTTTACAAACCCATGGACTGTAGCATGCCTGACTCCTCTGTCCTCTACTATTTCCTGGAGTTTGCACAAATTCATATCCATTGAGTCAGTGATGCTACCTAACCATCTTATCCTCTGCTGTTCCCTTCTCCTTTTGCCTTCAAATTTTCCCAGTATCAGGGTCTTTTCCATTGAGTTGGTTCTTCCCATCAAGTGGCCAAGGCACTGGTGCTTCAGTGACAGTACTTCCAGTGAATATTCAGGGTTGATTTCCTTTAGGATTGGTTGGATTGACCTCCTTGCTGTCCGAAGGACTCTCAAGGGTCTTCTCCAGTGTCACAATTTACACAATTTGAAAGCATCAGTTCCTTGGTGTTCAGTCTTCTTTATGGTTCAACTCTCACATCAGTACATGACTACTGGAAACACCATAGCTTTGATTATATGGACCTTTGTGGCAAAATGATGTCTATGCTTTATACTATGCTGTGTAGGTTTGTCATAGCTTTCCTTCAAAGGAGCAAGTGCCTTTTAATTTCATGGCTGCAGTCACCATTTGCAGTGATTTTGGAGCCCAGAGAAAATAAAACCTGTCACTGTTTCCACTTTTCCCCCTTCCATTTGCCAGGAATTGATGGGATAGGATGCATGGTCTTAGTTTTTTGACAGTTGAGTTTAAGCCAGCTTTTTCACTCTCCTCTTTCATCATCATCAAGAGGCTCTTTAGTTACTCTTATATTTCTGCCATTAGAGTGGTATCAACTGCATAACTGAGGTTGTTGCTATTTCTCCTGGAAATCTTGAATTAGTTTTTCATGATATGTCTTCAAGTTTACTGATGACTTCATCTATCTATATAATTTGCTTTTTGGACCCTCTAGATAATCTTTCAATTTGGTTCTCATAACTTTCAGTTTCAGAATTGCATTTTTTTCCTTTTTAAATCTATCTCTTTTGATATTCTCAGCTGAGTCATATATCATTTTCCTGATTTTTTCCTAACTCATTTGCCCCTGTTTTTATTTAACTCTTTGTGAATATTTAAAATAGCTGTTTTGAAATATTTGTCTAATAATACATTGATGCCAGCAATTCTTCAGAGGTGATTTCTGGAGGTTTATTTTACTCCTTTGAATGGGCCATATTTTCCTAGTTCTTATATAAAATGGCATTTAAGCATATATTATGTTTTAGCCTGACTTGTCAATTTTCTCACTACACTTTTGTGAGGCATATCTTCTCCATTGATTAAAAAAATTAAATGTATATTGGACAGGGTAGTACAATTTAACTTTTTTTTCCTAAATATTTTCCTGACAACATTAGTAGTCTTGAATTTTTGTAGTTTTGATATGAATAGCATTAAGCATAGTGGGTAGAGAAGCCACCTGACAATGCAGTAGACACAGGAGATGTGGGTTGGATCCCTGGGTTGGGAAGATCCCCTGGAGAAGGGAATGGTAACTCACTCCATTATTCTTGCCTGGGAAATCCCATGGACAGAGGAGCCTGGTGGGCTACCGTCAATGAGGTTGCAACGAGTTGGACATGACTGAGATACTAAGCGTGCAAGCATGCAATGGTTGTTAAACAGATTAAGGAAAATAAGAGGGCTTAAAACTTGTCTGTGCTTCTTTTATTGCTTTAATTAAAAAAAATAGCCATCAGAAACTAGAAATTCTTAGGAAGTCAGCAGTTAGAGGAAATTAAATTATCATCTAATATAGCTTCTAAGGTATAACGGTGTTGAATCAACATGACTTCATAATTTTGCCCTTTCCCTCTTAAAGGGAAATTAATCAATTTATACATAGGACAAACTTTTTCACTAAATCTGATACCTTTCTTCTTTAGCCTGTCAATTAAGATTAATATTCAAATACTTCTACTTGGAGCTTTTGGGAATGTTACATGATTCAGTAACTTATAGTTCTTTAATTAAAGCCCAGCAAATAACATGCAAAAATGATTATATAAATATTGATCTTTCATTTGTTTTTAACAATTCTTAAAGCTTTTGGTCTGTACCAAGTAACACTTTAGAAATGAGTAAGTGCTTTTAGGGAACAATAATTTCCTTCACATTAATTCTATGAATCTCTTTAACAAACTTCCCATTTGGAAAGTCTCCAGTGCTTTTCAGACTACTCCAGTGCAGATTGGTTATCGTTCAATAGAAGAGCTTTAGATAGACTAGAGTTACAAATATATATTGTCTCAGAATAATATTCTAATATTAGCATTGAAGATATTTTTAACAAATGTCATTTAAGTATTTTCCTAGATACGTAACTACGACTTGGAAGATGAGTTTATTTCAAAGTATGTCCTATGTGGAGAAAGAAATGGCAACCCACTAGAGTATTCTTGCCTGAGAAATCCTATGGACAGAGGAGCATGGCACTCCATGAGTTCACAAAGATTTGGACACGACTTAGTGACTAAACGACACATGTCCTTATGATATCTCTGGGTATTCTACAGTCAAATGAGCTATTTTTTTTTTTTTTTGTATTGGGACTTCATAAAAAATTCTAATAAATACATAAAGGACCAATTTCAATCCACTAAAATATCAACAACATACACATTTTAAAAAGTGGTAGTGGTACCTTAGAAAGGAAGAGAAAGATAAAATGAAATCAAATAGAAGTAATTGATGACACATAGGTATTATAAAATTGACTTTTCTTTCTTTTAATTGAAGTACTGTTCATTTTCATTATTATCTTGTTTCAGATGTACAGCATAGTAATCCAGTTTTTTCCTTATTTTGCCTAATTTTATACATTAAAATATATGTGCATACACATACAATATATATGCAAGTATATATTATGTCACCATTACATAAATATTATGTTTCCTTTGTTTTTCTAATATCAGAACTAACAATAAAATTAGTTCAAAGGCAAAATAATTTTACTGCTAGGTACTCACACAAGTTTGCAAATGGGACAGCTGACAAACCAACTGAAAGAAACGTTTTATGAAATAAGCACATGAACAAATCATTAGTATTTGCATGTTGTTTTTCAGTTGCTGAGTCGTGTCCAACTCTTTGTGGCCACATGGACTGCAGCATGCCAAGTTTCCCTGTCCTTAATTATCTCCTGGAGTTTGCTCAAATTCATGTAAATTGAGTCGGTGATGCAATCCAAACATCTCTTGTCCCCTTCTTCTGCCCTCAATCTTTCCCAGCATCAAGGTCTTTTCCAGTGAGTCAGCTCTTCCCATTAGGTGGTCAAAGTACTGGAGCTTCAGCTTCAACATTAGTCCTTCCAATGACTATTCAGGATTGATTTCCTTTAGGGTTGACTGGTTTGATCTCCTTGCTGTCCAAGGTACTCTCAAGAGCTCTGCGACACCACAATTCAAAAGCATCAATTCTTTGGTACTCACCCTTTGTCAATGGCACCCCACCCCAGTACTTTTGCCTGGAAAATCCCATGGACGGAGGAGCCTGGTGGGCTCCAGTCCATGGGGTCGCTGAGAGTGGGACACGACTGAGCGACTTCCCTTTCATTTTTCACTTTCATGCATTGGAGAAAGAAATGGCAACCCACTCCAGTGTTCTTGCCTGGAGAGTCCCAGGGACGGGGGAGCCTGGTGAGCTTCCGTCTATGGGGTCGCACAGAGTCGGACACCACTGAAGCGACTTAGCAGTAGCAGCACCCTTTGTCACAGTCCAAAACTCCCATCTGTACATGACTACTTGAAAGACCATAGCTTTGACTGTATGGATTTTGTTGGCAAAGTAATGCCTCTGCTTTTTAATACACTGTCTAGGTTTGTCATGGGAGAAGGCAATGGCACCCCACTCTAGTACTCTTGCCTGGAAAATCCCATGGATGGAGGAGCCTGGTGGGCTGCAGTCCATGGGATCGCTAAGAGTCAGACACGACTGAGCGACTTCATTTTGACTTTCCACTTTCATGCATTGGAGAAGGAAATGGCAACCCACTCCAGTGTTCTTGGCTGGAGAATCTCATGGACGGAGAAGCCTGGTAGGCTGCAGTCTATGGGGTCACACAGAGTCAGACACGATTGAAGTGACTTAGCAGCAGCAGCAGCAGCAGGTTTGTCATAGCTTTCCTTCCATGGAGCAAGTGTCTTTTAATTTCACAGCTGCACTCAACATCTGCAGTGATTTTAGGGCCCAAGAAAATAAAATCTGTCACTGTTTCTACTTTTGCTCCATCTATTTGCCATGAAGTGATGGAACCAATGCCGTGATCTTAGTTTTTTGAATGTTGAATTGTAAGCCAACTTTTTCACTCTCCTCTTGCACCCTGATCAAGAGGCTCTTAAGTTCCTGTTCACTTTCTGTCATTAGAGTGATATCATCTGCATATCTGAAGTTGTTGATATTTCTCCTAGCAATCTTGATTCCAGCTTTCCTCTAAGCATATCAGCTTCCCAAGTAACACTAATAGTAAAGAACCCACCTGCCAATGCAGGAGACACAGGAGATGCAGGTTAGATCCCTAGGTCCAGAAAATCCCCAAAATAGGAAATGGCAACCCACTTCAATATTCTTGACTGAAGAATCCCATGGACAGAGAAGCCTGGGAGACCACAGTCCATAGGGCTACAAAGAGTGGGGCATGACTGAAGTGACTTAGCACACATCCACACTCTAAGCATAAGGAGGCACTTGGCCTTCTTTGCACTCATCATCACCACTCTTACTTTCATACTTATGCAATGTTTGTATACGCTTTATAAAAATAAAACAAATAGCTTTACAAAAATTCGCCAACTTGAAACAGCTATGAAATCAGTCAATTGGATATTGGAGGAGGAGGACAGAGTCAATGTTAACTTGCTTCTCTGCATTCATTTTTAAATTAATGTCAGAGGATATTTGAGGAAAAAAAGAGGTCATAATAAGAAGTAAATGCTTTAGTAAAAGTGAAAAAATATTTTTTTACAATGGGAAAACACTGTAGTCTCAGAAAAAAAAAAAACTGTTAAGTACCTTAAGCTAGTCAGACAGAGCTCTTGTTAGACAGTTTTCATATTTTAACAAATGAGAGAAGATATTTCAAAGAAATCAAATGAGACAGGCAGTGAATATATTTTAAAGCATACGTGAATCTATATTTCTCAAGATATAAGACTGTTGCTATTCATATAATGAAAAGCACAGCAGATTAGGCCTTCAAGATAAAATGAGATCTGCCCAATTAAATTTCAATCTTAAATTAACAATGAATACTTTTCTAAGTTTCTTTTATATTCATATAATATTCAAGTTTAGCTGAGTATACTTTTATTTGCTACATCTGGCAACCTTGCACTAGCAAGGATTCACAGATCCCTTAATTTTCCTTCAACTGCACTAATGTACATCTTAATATTTATTTCTTAATATCAATTATTATACTTTTTATCCCTATAATTTCCATTTAATTTTTGTTATAGATTTTGTATCTCTAATATAATTCTCTTTTAATCTATTTTCTTGAAAATATCAACTATAACTCTTTTTAAGTTTGTGTTTCAGTTCAGTCACTCAGTCATGTCCGACTCTTTGTGACCCCATGAATCGCAGCATGCCAGGCCTCCCTGTCATTGACCAACTCCCAGAGTTCACTCAGACTTACATCCATCGAGTCAGTGATACCATCCAGCCATCTCATCCTCTGTTGTCCCCTTCTCCTCCTGCCCCCAATCCCTCCCAGCATCAGAGTCTTTTCCAATAAGTCAACTCTTTGCATGAGGTAGCCAAAGTACTGGAGTTTCAGCTTTAGCATCATTCCTTCCAAAGAAATCCTAAGGGTGATTTCCTTCAGAATGGACTGGTTGAATCTCCTTGCAGTTCAAGGGACTCTCAAGTCTTCTCCAACACCACAGTTCAAAAGCATCAATGCTTTGGCACTCAGCCTTCTTCACAGTCCAACTTTCACATCCATACATGACCACAGGAAAAACCATAGCCTTGACGAGACGGATCTTTGTTGGCAAAGTAATGTCTCTGCTTTTCAATATGCTGTCTAGGTTGGTCATAACTTTCTTCCAAGGAGTAAGCGTCTTTTAATTTCATGGCTGCAGTCACCATCTGCAGTGATTGTGGATCCCAGAAAAATAAAGTCTGACACTGTTTCCACTGTTTCCCCATCTATTTCCCATGAAGTGATGGGACTGGATGCCATGATCTTCGTTTTCTGAATATTGAGCTTTAAGCCAACTTTTTCACTCTTCACTTTCACTTTCACTTTCATCAAGAGGCTTTTTAGTTCCTTTTCACTGTCTGCCATAAGGGTGGTGTCATCTGCATATCTGAGGTTATTCATATTTCTCCTGGCAATCTTGATTCCAGCTTGTGTTTCTTCCAGTCAAGCGTGTCTCATGATGTACTCTGCATATAAGTTAAATGAGCAGGGTGACAATATACAGCCTTGACGTATTCCTTTTCCTATTTGGAACCAGGCTGTTGTTCCATGTCCAGTTCTAACTGTTGCTTCCTGACCTGCATACAGATTTCTCAAGAGGCAGATCAGGTGGTCTGGTATTCCCATCTCTTGAAGAATTTGCCACAGTTTATTGTGATCCACACAGTCAAAGGCTTTGGCATAATCAATAAAGCAGAAATAGATGTTTTTTTCTGGAAATCTCTTGCTTTTTCCATGATCTAGTGGATGTTGGCAATTTGATCTCTGGTTCCTCTGCCTTTTCTAAAACCAGCTTGAACAATAGGAATTTCACAGTTCACGTATTGCTGAAGCTTGGCTTGGAGAATTTTGAGCATTATTTTACTAGCATATTAGATGAGTGCAAGTAACTTCAATATTCTGTGATTTCACTCTATTTTCTGTCTTGTTTTTTTTTCCTATTGATTTTCAATCATCTGACCTTACTTTCTGGCAACAACTTTTTAAATGATGAATATAGTGTTATGTGTGTATATGTAATTTCTTACGTGTATGAAAAATCGTTAAAGTTTTGGTTGATGATGTTATTTCATTCCACAATGATTTGGATTTTTCCTAGCTGGCAAGTAGAGTTAGAGCATGTTGATGTATGGCAAAACCAATGCAATATTGTAAAGTAAAAAAAAAAAAATAATAATTTTTTTTAATGTAAATAAAAAATAAAATGTAAAAAAAATACCTTTTATTCAAAGAATGTAGTCCTATATGTGTTTGATTCTAAATTTAGGATGCAGGCCTTTCTACACTTCAAAAAATAAAGTCCTTCATTCCAGTCTAGTTTCCTCAGGCCACACAGTTGCTGAATTCTCCCTAAATATTTTTTGTCTTAAGAGCTACTTTCCCCATTACTTACCTGCTTCTAAACTAGGCATGTGTGCAAGAACAGCATTAGGGTTGTCAAGTGTCTCAAGAAATTCTATGCACAAAATCATGCTCAGTTTTCTGCAATTAACTTTTGTCTGGGATTTTGGCCCTCTGAGCCCACACTACTTTGTAGCCCTGAAATCCTATCATGTCTCTTTAGTCTCTCTAGCCCAGTGAGATTTCTGCAACATAGAGGCTGCCACACTGTTCAATTTCTATACATTTAATGGAGAATTGACAAATGTACCAAAGATAAATCAATAATACAGTGCTTGCCTCAGTGTGTTTCCACATGGGTCTGTGATCTCCAGCTCCTCAACTTCTGGCTGCCTTGACTGTTCCCTGATACTTTCAATCAGTTTTTTAAATTAAGTAATTTATTTTAATTGGAGGATAATTCAATCAACTTTTTAAAATGTACCCAGTTTTGAAAAAGGTGTGGATGATACATAAGGATGTGGAATTATAACTATAACATGTAAAGAATACTCACAAATTAACAATGAAAATATCAGTGACATCTCACACACTAGCAAAGTAATGCTCAAAATTCTCCAAAGTAGACTTCAATAGTATGTGAACCGAGAATTTCTAGATGTTCAACCTGGATTTAGAAAAGACAGAGGAGCGAGAGATCAAATGACCAACATCCTCTTGATCATTGAAAAAGCAAAAGAGTTCCTGAAAAACATGTACTTCTGCTTTATTGACTACATCAAAGCCTTTGACTATATGGATCACAACAAACTGTGGAAAATTCTTCAAGAGATGGGAATACCAGACCACCTTATCTGCCTCCTGAGAAATCTAGATGCATGTCAAGAAGCAACAGTTAAAACCAGACATGGAACAATGGACTGCTTCCAAATTGGGAAAGGAGTACATCAAGGCTCAATATTGTCACTCTGCTTATTTAACTTATATCCAGAGTACATCATACAAAATATTGGGATGGAAGAAGCACAAACTAGAATCAAGATCAATAACCTCAATATGCAGATGACACCACACTTGTGGCAGAAAGTGAAGAGGAACTGAGGAGCCTCTTGATGAAAGTGAAAGAGGAGAGTGAAAAAGTTGGCTTAAAACTCAACATTCATAAAACTAAGATAATGGCCTCTGGTCCCAAAACTTTATGCCAAATAGATGGGGAAACAATGGCACAGTGACAGACTTTACTTTCTTGGGCTCCAAAATCACTACAGATGGTGACCGCCTGCAGCCATGAGATTAAGACTGATGCTTTTGAACTTCGGTGTTGGAGAAGACTCTTGAGGGTTCCTTAGACTGCAAGGAGATCCAATCAGTCCATCCTAAATGAAATCAGTCCTGAATATTCATTAGAAGATATAAAAATGACCAATAAGAACATGAACAGATGTCCAACACCATTGATATTCAGAGAAATGCAAATGAAAATCATAAGGAGGAACAAGCTCACATGCACTAAGAGGGCTATAATCAAAACAATAAGATAATAACAAGCATCTCTGATGATGTGAATAAATTATAACTTTTATACACTGCTGGTAAGACTGAAAAATAATGCAGCCAACTATGGAAAACAATCTGGCAATTCCTCAAATGGTTCAATAGAGTTACTATGTTGTCCATCAGTTATTCTGCTCCTAGATAACTATTCAATAGAAATAAAATCTTATGTCTAGACACAAATTTATGCAGAAATACTTACAGCAGCATTATTCATAAGAAGTGGAAACAACCCATGTCCATCAACTGATGAGTGAACAAATCAATTGTGGTAAATAAATTCAGACATACAAAGGAGTGAAGTACTGGTAACATGATAAAAATGAATAAATTTTATTGACATGCAATGTTAAAGTAGTCAATCACAAAAATCACGTATTATATGATTCCACTTACATGAATGTCAAGAATAGTTGATTCTGAGACTTCCCTGGCAGTTCAGTGGTTAAGATTTCACCTTTCTACTGCAGGGATTGCAGATTCATCCCCTGCTTGGGAAACTAAGATCTAATATGCTGCATAGTATGGTCAAACTTTTTTTTTTTAATTTTAAAAATAGAAGTTTCTATGGATAAGAAAGTATATTAGTGTTTGTCTAGAGTTGGAGGAAATGGGGATGATAGATGGTCATTGATAAACAGTAAAGGATGTTTTATTTGAGGTAATGAAAATATTCTAAAATTGACTATGGTCAAGGTTGCACACATTGGAAAATATACTAAAAATAAAATTACTTATACATATTAAGTGATTGAACTGTACAATATGCAAATTATATCTCAATACATCTCATTAAAAAGTAAATTCCGCTTTTACCATTTTTCTTGCTAGAAAGGTTAAGCTGATGTCAGCTACTTTGCCTTAATCTAAACCTGAAGTCAGACTCCATTATGTTAGTTGGAAAGAATAATAAAGTCCACAATGTAAAGGAGTTCTTTAAGATGAGAAATGAAAAACTAGAAATTTGATAAGCCAATTTCTGTATTAAGGAACTTTGTTTCCTTAGCTTTTTCTTTCAATTTTGGATCATTGGTCAACTGAAAGAGTAAAAGGTCTTCCAGGAATTATAGGATCTAGGAAACAAATACTAGAATTGGGTGAGTATACCAGAGAGTACATGATGTTGATCTATCAAGAGGCACATAGCTTGAGGTTGGATAACAGAAAGTCATTCAATATTAGAGACCTTTATTTTGGTATAGGATTTAACACCATTGTAAGAACCCCAAGAGACAGTGTTAAACTCACTGCTCAGGTGAGAAAAGGGATCAAATGGTCAAGTGAAGTGGGTTTACTAGAGTATTATATAAGTCTTGGTTATAAGACTAATATCAATATTACTGTGTAAGACTGGTAATCCAATAATACAACTGTATTCCTTAGGATAACCTAGAGAATTCTCGCATCTACTAATAAAATAAGGATGCACTTCTGAAGGGGGCAACATCATTACTGGGAAGGTAAAATATGGTCATCTTCTGTAGACAAAAGCTGATGACAGATGATGCTATTATAGAACTGGATTCACTGAGAGCAATAGGGATGACACTATTCTCAAATAACAGAAAATAAGTAATGGTGCTTAACTGCCAGAAGCAAGATGAGAAAAACCATGAGAGGCAAAGCAATGGCAACCAGAAAGTCTTGACCCTTAGAGAGATGCAGATAGTTAAGATGATATGGTGTCATCAATGACAAGATGCATGGGAAGCCAACAAGTATATCAACCTGTAAAAATAAAAGAAATCAAGGACATATAGTCAGGAAGCTAAAGACAACTGCTCCAAATTCACAATTCTTCACCTAGTTTCTGGATCTAAGTGAATCAGACTTTAATTGGAACCCAATGACTAAAGAACAGGCCCCAGGAGGATAGATACTACAACATAAGGGCAAGTGTATATAACAACAATTTTCCCAGTCCCTCCTTAATGGACCAAGGGTCCAGACATTTCAAGAACTATCTGATTCAGTATTCAAATAGACATCCAGGCAGTTAAACCATAAAAATGGCCCTAATGTTACAGCAAATGCAGTACCATTGCAGGTTAGGCTTACTGGTCCACTAGGTCTGCAGATTCACTCAGTGGTCATTTCTTCAATCCTGAAATATATCATTGAAAATCTCATACATAATAGTGGGCATATCCCAAATATTTGTTCCTTGGTCTGTGAGATAAGAACTATCATCATTAGTTAAGAAGATAAATTAAAAGTATATATAAAAAAAGTATCTGAAACTTACCTGCCTATCCATAACCAGATCAGATCAGATCAGATCAGTCGCTCAGTCGTGTCCGACTCTTTGCGACCCCATGAACTGCAGCATGCCAGGCCTCCCTGTCCATCACCAACTCCCGGAGGTCACTCAGACTCGCATCTATTGAGTCAGTGATGCCATCCAGCCATCTCATCCTCTGTCGTCCCCCTTCTCCTCCTGCCCTCAATCCCTCCCAGCATCAGAGTCTTCTCCAATGAGTCAACTCTTCGCATGAGGTGGCCAAAATACTGGAGTTTCAGCTTTAGCATCATTCCTTCCAAAGAAATTCCAGGATTGATCTCCTTCAGAATGGACTGGTTGGATCTCCTTGCAGTCCAAGGGACTCTCAAGAGTCTTCTCCAACACCACAGTTCAAAAGCATCAATTCTTCAGCGTTCAGCCTTCTTCACAGTCCAGCTCTCACATCCATACATGACCACAGGAAAGACCATAGCCTTGACTAGGCGAACCTTTGTTGGTAAAGTAATGTCTCGGCTTTTGAATATGCTATCTAGGATGGTCATAACTTTCCTTCCAAGGAGTAAGCGTCTTTTAATTTCATGGCTGCAGTCACCATCTGCAGTGATTTTGGAGCCCAGAAAAACAAAGTCTGACACTGTTTCCACTGTTTCCCCATCTATTTCCCATGTAGTGATGGGACCAGATGCCATGATCTTCGTTTTCTGAATGTTGAGCTTTAAGCCAACCTTTTCACTCTCCACTTTCACTTTCATCAAGAGGCTTTTTAGCCCCTCTTCACTTTCTGCCATAAGAGTCGTGTCATCTGCATATCTGAGGTTATTGATATTTCTCCCGGCAATCTTGATTCCAGCTTGTGTTTCTTCCAGTCCAGCATTTCTCATGATGTACTCTGCATATAAGTTAAATAAACATGGTGACAATATGCAGCCTTGACGTACTCCTTTTCCTATTTGGAACCAGTCTGTTGTTCCATGACCAGTTCTAACTGTTGCTTCCTGACCTGCATACAGATTTCTTAAGAGGCAGATCAGGTGGTCTGGTATTCCCATCTCTTTAAGAATTTTCCATAGTTTATTGTGATCCACACAGTCAAAGGCTTTGGCATAGTCAATAAAGCAGAAATAGATGTTTTTCTGGAACTCTCTTGCTTTTTCCATGATCCAGCGGATGTTGGCAATAGTAAATCAAAAATCAGTTATGTATCATGGTGAAATGATAGGGATTAGTGCCACTCTTAGGGGCTTCCTAGTTACTCAGTGGTAAAGAATCCGCTGCTAATGAAGTTCAGTTCCTGGGTTGGGAAGATCCCCTGGAGAAGGAAATGGCAACTCATTCCAGTATTCTTGCCTGGGAAATCCCATGGACAGAGGAGCCTGGTGGGTTATATCCATGGGGTTGCAAAGAGTCATACATGACTTAGCAACTAAACAACAAACAACAGCGTCACTCTTAAGGACTTAAAGCATGCAGGATCAGTGGCCCCAAGCCATAAGAGAGCAGGTATATTTTGGAGGATGACAGCAAAATATTACAAGCTCAATCTGTTAATAGTCCCACTTTCAGCTGTAATACACATGATTTCTTTGATAAAGCAAATTAAATTTTTTGTTGTTGTTTAGTTGCTAAGTCATATCCAACTCTTTACGAACCCATGGACTGTAGCCTGCCAGGCCCTTTGCTGCTGCTAAGTCACTTCAGTCGTGTTCGACTCTGTGCAACCCCATAGACTGCAGCCTACCAGGCTCTTCCATCCATGGGATTTTCCAGGCAAGAGTACTGGAATGGGATGCCATTGCCTTGTCCGCCAGGCCCTTTGGTCCAGGGGTTTCCCCAGGCAAGAATACTGGAGTGAGTTGCCACTTCCTTCTCCAAGGCATCTTCCTGACCCAGGAATCAAATTCCTGTCTCCTGCATTGGCAGGTGAATTTTTTTCCACTGAGTCACTAGGGAAGCATATTATGTGGCCATTGATCTATAAAATGTTTCTTTCCACTCTGTTCAGAAAGATTTACTAAAAACTGTTTACATTTACCAAGAATAGAAAATAGTAAACATCTATGGTACATTTAACTCTCAGACTCTTTATCATAGTGTATTTTGAAAAAGACCTTGATGTTATGAATATTCAGGAGAATATCACACTGACTTACTATACCAATGCCTTCTTATTAATTAGCCTGCATAAGTAAGAAAGAGCAAGCATGACAGAAACCTCTTTAAAACACATATACAGAAAATCAGTAACTGTGCTATGCCAATAGTTGTTACATCCTAAGGCAAAGGGAAAAAAAAAAAATGATGCCGATCCTGTCCTTATTTAAGCATTTGATCACTTGTTCATCATGGAATTTTTGGATAATTTGATTTGTAAAACATTGCATTAAATAGTAATCTTGATTGCTGAGCTTTTTTTTTTTTTTGCTGTCCCCTTAATTCCTGTGGTAAATCCCTCATTTGCTTTACCCCTATCCCAACTACTCAGAGACTCAAGAAATTAGTAAAGATGTTGAGGGTCCAGTGGCCTGCAACACATTGGGACATGTCATCCAAAGTAAAGAAAATTATTGCATCTTTAACCTACCACCTCTAAGGGGTAAGCACAACATCTTGGAGGTCTTTATTGGAATTGGAGGATGTACAGTCTATTCTTAGGAATACTACTCCCACCTGTCTATCAGATGATATGAAAGACTATTATCTTTCTATGAGGCCCAGAGCACGAAAGGGCTCTGCAGCATGTCTGGGCTGCAATGCTTGGGTCATATGATACAGCAGACCCTATTGTGTTTAAGTATCACATGGGAAAAGATGTGGGAAAAGACATCACGAAGAATTGATTATAATACTATTGGGGAAAACACAACACAATCCCCAGAATTCTAGACAGGATCATGCTGTCTGTAATAGATAACAACTTGAAAAATAGCTTCAGAAATGCTATTGGGCCTCAATAGAGACCTAGCACCTGATAATGGATATTAATTGCCCATAATAAGATAAGTTCTGTTAACCCACAAAGATGGGTAAAGCAACAATCCATCACAATGTAATTGATACAAAAGGGATCGAGTCTTACTTAAGTAATCATAATATATGATTCTTATATCATATATTATGGTCACATCTCTATCAATCTCACATTCCATAACTTGACTTTCTCAAACTTAACTTTGTCTCAGTCATGTGCTTGGTTTTAGTCAATGAAATGTCAATAGAGGTGCAACAAGCAGAGGCTTTAAACTTATTTGTGTGGCTGAACTGGTTGTTTGTATATTTGCTGTTGCTCTGAGTACAATATGTTGTGGCTAGCCTGCTGCTCTCAAGAAGGGAGTGAGTGACATGCAAAACAAAACCACCCAATCATCATGCGTGCATGTGTACTGAGTCGCTTAGTCGTGTTTGACTCTTTGCAACCCTATGGACCATAGCCTGCCAGGCTCCTCTGTCCATGGGATTCTCCAGGCAAGAATACTGTAGTGGGTTATGCCCTCTTCCAGAGGATCTTCCCAACCCAGCAATTGAATCTGCTTCTCTTATGTATCCTGCCTTGGCAGGCAGGTTCTTTACCCCTAGAATCACCTGGAAAGCCCTCCTAGGCATCATAGCTTAAACCAAATTCACTTCAATGGGCCTGTAAAATTGTGAGTTAAGAAAAAAAAAAAAAAAAAGCTTATTACAACATGCCACTGAGATTTCCAGGTTGTTTACATACAGCAGTACTGATTTAATATATGAAACAATAATTGCAAGACTAAATGAAAAATTCTGAAACAAAAATAGAACGCAAGTAAATGTTTTCTTAAAAAAGGAAGTATTTTGTTAGGGCAATAATGTATCTACCAGAGAAATGTTAACCATTTTTTTTAAAGTGGTATATTTATATTTGTTGTTGTTTAGCTGCCTTAGCATGTTCAACTCTTTTGCAACCCTACGACTGTAGCTCATTAGGATCATAAGGATCCTCTGTCCATGGGATTTTCTAGGCAAGAATACTGGAGTGGGTTGTCATTTCCTTCTCCAGAGGATCTTCCCAACCCAGAAATAAAACCTGCATCTCCTACATTGACTGACAGATTCTTTACCACTGAGCCACCAGGAAAGCATCATTAAATTTAATTCCCAACAAAGTAGACTTAAGACAAGAACTATTATTATAAAAGCCATTACTTAATATCAAATATTATACTATAATACAAAATATTATATTTATAATTTATATATTAAGTGTACTATTCTATAATTATAAATTATAACATTTGTTTTTGTTCAGTCACTCAGTCATGTCTGACACTTTTGACTCCATGGACAGTAGCATGCCAGGCTTCCCTGTCCTGCAGAGAAGGAGCTTGTTCATCTCATGTCCTGGAGCTTGCTCAAACTCATATCCATTAAGTCGGTGATGCCATCCAACCATCTCATCCTCTGTCATCCCCTTCTCCTCTGCCTTCTATCTTTCCCAGAATCAGGGTCTTTTCTAATGAGTCAGTTCTTCACATCAGGTAGCCAAAGTATTGGAGTTTCAATTTCAACATCTGTCCTTTTAATGAATATTCAGGATTGATTTCCTTTAAGATTGACTGGTTTGATTTGCTTGCAGTCCAAGGGACTCTCAAGTATTCTCCAACACCACAGTTCGAAAGCATCAGTTTTTCGGCACTCAGCTTTCTTTATGGTCCAACTCTCCCATCCATACATGACTACTGGAAAAACCATAGCATGAACTATATGGACCTTGGTTAGTAAAGTAATGTCTCTGCTTTTTAATACTCCGTCCAAGTTTGTCCTTTTCTTCCCAGGAGCAAACATCTTTTAATTTTGTGGCTGTAATCACCATCTACAGTGATTTTGGAGCCCAAAAATAAAGTCTGAAAATATTTTTTCTTGTAAATATTATTATTAAAATAAATTTATTTATTTTAATTGGGGGCTAGTTATTTTGCAATATAGTATTGTTTTTGCCATACATCGACAAGAATCCACCACAGGTGTACATGTGTTCCCCATCCTGAACCCCCCTCCCACCTCCCTACACATGATATCCCTCTGGGTCATCCCACTGCACCATTCCCGAGCATCCTGTATCATGAATTGAACCTGGACTGGCGATTTGTTTCTTATATTATACGAATTATAAGAATATAAGAAACGTTTGGCATTATATGGCACGTTTCAATGCCATTCTCCCAAATCATCCCACTCTCGCCCTCTCCCACAGAGTCCAAAAGACTGTTCTTTACATCTGTGTCTCTTTTGCTATCCTGGATACAGTGTTATGATTACCATTTTTCTAAATTCCATATATATGCATTAGTATACTGTATTGGTGTTTTTCTTTCTGGCTTACTTCACTCTGCATAATAGGCTCCAGTTTCATCCACCTCATTAGAACTGAATCAAATGTATTCTTTGTAATGGCTGAGTAATACTCCATTGTGAATATGCACCACAGCTTTCTTATCCATTTATTTACTGATGGACATCTAGGTTGCTTCCATATCCTGGCTAGTATAAACAGTGCTGCGATGAATGTTGGGGTACATGTGTCTCTTTCAATTTTGGTTTCCTCAATGTGTATGCCCAGCAGTGGGATTGCTGAGTTGTATGTCAGTTCTATTTCCAGTTTTTTAAGGAATCTCCACACTGTTCTCCATAGTGGCAATATACAAATTTTTGAGCCAAGGAAAATAAAGTCTGTACTTTACTTATTATTTATTATAATAATATAATATAAAATATATATTATCAGATCAGATCAGTTGCTCAGTCGTGTCCGACTCTTTGCGACCTCATGAACTGCAGCACGCCAGGTCTCCCTATCCATCACCAGCTCTCGGAGGTCACTCAGACTCACATTCATCGAGTCAGTGATGCCATCCAGCCATCTCATACTCTGTCGTCCCCTTTTCCTCCTGCCCCCAATCCCTCCCAGCAATTTTATAATAAAGTAAAATATGATTATTTTATATGATCTTTAAAATAATGATATAATACAAAATTCATATTATAATTTTAAGTTTAATGTAAAATAATATAAAGTATTAGCATATGATAAAATAGTTATTAATATAAAAGCCTTTTTATGTTGAGAAAAAACTCAGTTCAATTGGAATATACACTGTACTAGATTTGCATCTACTAATTTCAAAACACACAAAATAAAATTGATAATACTCAAAACAGAAAAAGAGAACCAAAGAAATACACAATTCCAGTTGGAGATTATTACAACATTCAGTAACTGAGAAAACAAGTTATCCAATAAAATAGTAAGGACATATGAGATCTGAACAATGATGTTTACAAAGTTGACCTAATTGTCATATATATAACATCCAACAAATTCAGAATTTAGATTTTTTCAATTGCACACGGAAACTTTACTAAATTGACTACACTATACTAGTCCACAAAGTAATTCTCAACAGATATCAAAGAAATACAATCATGTAGAGCATACTGTTTGACTGCACTAAAATTAAGCTAAAGAAGATGCTTTGAAGAAATGCAAATATTTGGAAATTGAGCGGTACAGTTTTCATAATTCATGGATCAAAAAAGAATTTAAATATATTTTGAACCAGAAGGTAATGAAATACAACATATCAAAACTTGCAGGATGTAGCTAATCAAGACATAGATTTTAATAGCTTTAAATGAACTTTTCAGAAAACCATTTTGTGAGTTCATAATCTAAACATACATTTCAACAAGCTAGAAATTATAGCAAATTAAACCAAAAATAATGTAAGCAAGGAAGTAAAAAGATAAGAGCAGAGAGCAATAAAAGTTATTGCAGTGCAGGCATAGAAAAATTAATAAAAAATATAAAACAATATTGTTTTTTCTCTTTGGAATAATAATAGTATTGAATATCCCTGACATTAAAAAGAAGATAGTCTTAATCACCTATATCAAGACATCTTTACATGTTAGACAGATAACCTAGGTTATATTATTATTTTATACCAATATATTTAAAACTTTGGGTTAAATGGACAAATTTCTTTTAAAAAAGCCACCTCTGAATAATGACAGAAAAGAACATCAATCTTAGTTGTTCTCTAGTATCTCACTTGTATCTCTAGTTGTTCTCTAGTTATTAAACAAATTTAATTCATAAGTGGATTCATAAAGTAATTTCCAGATCCAAGTGTCTTGAGCAGTGAACACATTCTAATATATTAATACATAGAGGAAAATAACATTAATATTTCACAAACTCTTCCACTGAATAATATAAGATGGAATCTTTTTTATTTGTTTTATGAAACTATAATAATTGAGTAAGAAACAAAACTAAGTTCTTTGCCATCACAAATATAAATGCCAAAATCTGAAACAAAATATTACCAACTCACATATTTTGATATATGAAATGTTAGAAAATATATTATTCCATAGTTGGATTTATTCAGGGAGGCAGGGTAGTTTTGACATTTGAAAATCAATCAGGATAATTTATCAAATTAACAGGGTAAAGGAGAAAAATTATATGATCATCTCAAGAGACACAGGAAAAAATCATTTAATCAAATTCAATTTTAAAAGCTTTTAGTCAATCATCAGCAAAACCCTATAGTATATATGATGCTTAATGGTAAATAATGAATGCGTTCCTGTTGAATTTAGGAATGACAAAATGATATAATATGTATTTAATGTTATAACTGGAGCTTCTTGCTACTGAAAGAAAGTAAGGAATTGAATAAAAGGTGTAAAGTTTAGGAATAAGGAAATAAAACTCTTGTCATTCACAATTGATGGGTAAACAACATGTCCAAAAAATCTATACATAAAAAAGTAGAGATAATAAAATGAATTTACTAGAGTCATGGGATATAGTCAACATATAAAATCAAATGTTTTATTATATGATAGCAATATGCAATTTGAGAATGAGTTTGTTAAAAGATGTCATTTACACTAGTATAAAAGAACTTCTCAAACATCTGGAAACACCTGGCAAAAATGGGCAACACCTCCACATATAAAAAATGAATAAATGTTGCTATAAGGAATTAAAAAAGTGCTAACAGTCCGTGCAGTCACAAAAAAGTCAGACACACTGAATGACTAAAATACACAAGCACAACTAAACAGATATGTGATTTGGAGGATAAAATATAACAAATGTAATTTCTTCCTAAATTTATATACATATATATTCAATGCATTCTCAATCCACAACTCAGTATATTTTTTGTTGTTGTTCAAAGAAATTATCATTCTGATTCCAAAAATACATGGTAATGAAAAGTCCCAAGAAGAGCCATAAAAATTGTGAATAAGAGTAACCATATTGGAGAATTTAAACTACCAGATATTGAATTATAAAGGTACATCAATTAGAGCACCATTTCAATCTATATTTTATCAATAATTATTTGGGTATTTAATATCTGTAAAAGATCGAGCACATAAATTATGATACATTTATAGGATGTAAATTACTGCAGCCATTAAAATTTAGAAAGGTCTATTTCATTGATGCTGATATTTAATTTATGAAAAACTATTATGTTCATTTGACTGATATTACTAATTTAAAATAGTTTAAAAATTCAGCTTATTTAAAACAATATTTTGTACACACAGTAGAATATCATATAAGAAACGAATTGCCAGTGCAGGTTCGATGCAGGATACAAGAAGCTTGGGGCTGGTGCACTGGGATGACCCAGAGGGATGGCATGGGGAGGGAGGTGGGAGGGGGGTACAGGATGTGGAACACGTGTACATCCATGGTGGATGCATGTTGATGTATGGCAAAACCAATATAATACTGCAAAGCAAAATAATAATAATAATAAATAAAATAAAATAAAATAAATAAAATAAGGAACATTGGATGTAAAGAAAACAAACTGATTAAATTAAAAAAAAAAAAAAAAGACATTTAACTATTAATATGAAAAGACCTCTGGGAGGTAGTTGTTAAAGAAACCAGTTAGGAACAGTATGCATAGTTTGCTATCATTTGTGAAAAGGTAGTATTCAAATTTATTTCACATATATATATTTGCAGGTGGCTGCGACGGGCACGCTAAAGTGCGGCCAAGAGGAGCTAACCCGCATCCGAGGTCAGGGGCAGAAGCTGGGAGGACCCCATGCCCGAAGGGTGGCAACCAAGAGGAGTTACCCCACTTCCGAGCTCAGGGGCAGTGGCCGAGAGTGCCAGTCTGCAATGACACAGGAATGGTGGAGAGGAGCTACCCCATGTCCGAGGTCGGGAGGCGGGCGGTGGCTGAGAGGAGATATCCAGCGTCCGAGGTCAGGGGCAGCGACAAGAAGTTACCCAGTGTCCGAGGTCAGGGGCCGCGGAAGGGAGGAGATACCACATGTCCTTAAGATCGCGTCAAGGGGTGGCAGGTGGGAGGAGCTACCCCACCCCCATAGCCCAAGGCCAGGGGTGACGGGCAGGAGCTACCCCACCCTGAGGCCAGGGGTGGCGGACGGGAGGACAGACCCCACACTGTGGCTGTGAAGGCACAGGAGGGCCTAGAGGAGCTATCCCACATTGAAGGTCAGGAAGGGTGGCGGTGAGGAGACACTCCTCGTCCAAGGTAAGGAGCATTGGCTGTGCTTTGCTGGAGCAGCCATGAAGAGATACCCCATGCCCAAGGTAAGAGAAACCCAAGTAAGACGGTAGGTGTTGCAAGAGGGCATCAGAGGGCAGACACACTGAAACCATACTCACAGAAAACTAGTCAATCTAATCACACTAGGACCGCAACCTTGTCTAACTCAATGATACTAAGTCATGCCCATGGGGCAACCCAAGATGGGTGGGTCATGGTGGAGAGATCTGACAGAATCTGGTCCCCTGGAGAAGGGAATGGCAAACCACTTCAGTATTCTTGCCTTGAGAACACCATGAACGGTATGAAAAGGCAAAATGATGGGAGACTGAAAGAGAAACTCCCCAGGTCAGTAGGGGCCCAATATGCTACTGGAGATCAGTGGAGAAATAACTCCAGAAAGAATGAAGGGATGGAGCTAAAGCAAAAAGAATACCCAGCTGTGGATGTGTCTGGTGATAGAAGCAAAGTTTGATGCTGTAAAGAGCAATATTGCATAGGAACCTGTAATGTCAGGTCCATGAATCAAGGCAAATTGGAAGTGGTCAAACAGGAGATGGTAAGAGTGAACGTTGACATTCTAGGAATCCACAAGCTAAAATGGACTGGAATGGGTGAATTTAACTCAGATGACCATTATATGTACTACTGTGGGCAGGAATCCCCCAGAAGAAATGGAGTAGCCTTCATAGTCAACAAGAGTCTGAAATGCAGTACTTGGATGCAATCCCCAAAACTATAGAATGATCTCTGTTCCTTTCCAAGGCAAATCATTTAATATCACAGTAATCCAAGTCTATACCCCAACCACTAATGCTGAAGAAGCTGAAGTTGAACGGTTCTATGAAGACCTACAAGACCTTTTAGAACTAACACCCAAAAACGATGTCATTTTCATTATAGGAGACTGGAATGCAAAAGTAGGAAGTCAAGAAACACCTGGAGTAACAGGCAAATTTGGCCTTGGAATATGGAATGAAGCAGGACAAAGACTAATAGAGTTTTGCCAAGAAAATGCACTAGTAATAACAAACACCCTCTTCCAACAACACAAGAGAAGACTCTACACATGGACATCACCAGATGGTCAACACCAAAATCAGATTGATTATATTCTTTGCAGTCAAAGATGTAGAAGCTCTATACAGTCAGCAAAAACAAGACCAGGAGCTGACTGGTTCAGACCATGAACACATTGCCAAATTCAGACTTGAATTGAAGAAAGTAGGGAAAACCACTCGGGGAAGGCAATGGCAACCCACCCCAGTACTTTTGCCTGGAAAATCCCATGGACGGAGGAGCCTGGTAGGCTCCAGTCCGTGGGGTCGCCAAGAGTCGGACACGACTGAGCGACTTCACTTTGACTTTTCACTTTCATGCATTGGAGAAGGAAATGGCAACCCACTCCAGTGTTCTTGCCTGGAGAATCCCAGGGACAGGGGAGCCTGGTGAGCTTCCGTCTATGGGGTCGCACAGAGTCGGACACAACTGAAGCGCCTTAGCAGCAGCAGTAGCAGCAGCAGGGAAAACCACTAGACCATTCAGGTATGACCTAAATCAAATCCCTTATGATTATACAGTGGAAGTGAGAAATAGATTTAAGGGCCTAGATATGATAGATAGAGGGCCTGATGATCTATGGATGGAGGTTGGTGACATTGTACAGGAGCCAGGGATCAAGACCATCTCCATGGAAAATAAATGCTAAAAAGCAAAATGGCTGTCTGGAGAGGCCTTACAAATAGCTGTGAAAAGAAGAGAAGTGAAAAGCAAAGGAGAAAAGGAAAGATATAAGCATCTGAATGCAGATTTCTAAAGAATAGCATGAACAGATAAGAAAGCCTTCTTCAGCAATCAATGCAAAGAAATAGAGAAAAAAACAGAATGCGAAAGACTAGAGATCTATTCAATAAAATCAGAGATACCAAAGTAACATTTCATGCAAAGATGGGCTCGATAAAGAACAAAAATGGTATGGGCCTAACAGAAGCAGAAGATATTAAGAAGAGATGACAAGAATACACAGAAGAACTGTACAAAAAAGATCTTCATCACCCAGATAATCACGATGGTGTGATCACTGACCTAGAGCCAGACATCCTGGAATGTGAAGTCAAGTGGGCCTTAGAAAGCATCACTACGAGCAAAGCTAGTGGAGGTGATGGAATTCCAGTGGAGCTATGTCAAATCCTGAAAGATGATGCTGTGAAAGTGCTGCACTCAATATGCCAGCAAATTTGGAAACCTCAGCAGTGGTCTCAGGACTGGAAAAGGTCAGTTTTTCATTCAAATCCCAAAGAAAGGCAATTCCAAAGAATGTCAAACTACCACACAATTGCACTCATCTCACATGCCAGTAAAGTAATGCTCAAAATTCTCCAAGCCAGGCTTCAGCTATATGTGAACCGTGAACTTCCTGCTATTCAAGCTGGATTTAGAAAAGGCAGAGGAAGCAGAGATCAAATTGCCAACATCCACTGGATCATGGAAAAAGCAAGAGAGTTCCAGAAAAACATCTATTTCTGCTTTATTGACTATGCCAAAGCCTTTGATTGTGTGGATCACAATAAACTGTGGAAAATTCTGAAAGAGATGGGAATACCAGATCACCTGATCTGCCTCTTGAGAAATCTGTATGCAGGTCAGGAAGCAACAGTTAGAAGTGGACATGGAAAAACAGCCTGGTTCCAAATAGTAAAAGGAGTACATCAAGGCTGTATATTGTCACCCTGTTTATTTAACTTATATGTAGAGTACATCATGAGAAACACTGGACTGGAAGAAGCACAAGCTGGAATCAAGATTGCCGGGAGAAATATCAATAACCTCAGATATGCAGATTACACCACCCTTATGGCAGAAAGTGAAGAGGAACTAAAAGCCTCTTGATGAAAGTGAAAGTGGAGAGTGAAAACGTTGGTTTAAAGCTCAACATTCAGAAAACGAAGATCATGGCATCTGGTCCCATCACTACATGGGAAATAGATGGAGAAACAGTGGAAACAATGTCAGACTTTATTCTTTTGGGGCTCCAAAATCACTGCAGATGGCGACTGCAGCCATGAAATTAAAAGATGCTTACGCCTTGGAAGGAAGGTCATGACCAACCTAGATAGCATATTCAAAAGCATAGACATTACTTTGCCAACAAAGGTTCGTCTAGTCAGTCTATGGTTTTTCCTGTGGTCATGTATGGATGTGAGAGTTGGACTGTGAAGAAGGCTGAGTGCCAAAGAATTGATGCTTTTGAACTATGGTGCTGGACAAGACTCTTGAGAGTCCCTTGCACTGCATGGATATCCAACCAGTCCATTCTGATAGAGATCAGCCCTGGGATTTCTTTGGAAGGATTAATGCTGAAGCTGAAACTCCAGTACTTTGGCCACCTCATGCAAAGAGTTGACTCATTTGAAAAGACTCTTATGCTGGGAGGGATTGGGGGCAGGAGGAGAAGGGGACGACAGAGGATGAGATGGCTGGATGGCATCACTGACTCGATGGATGTGAGTCTGAGTGAACTCCGGGAGTTGGTGATGGACAGGGAGGCCTGGCGTGCTGCAGTTCATGGGTTTGCAAAGAGTCAGACACGACTGAGCGCCTAATCTGATCAATGTCTCTGTAATAGTCTCTTAAAATAATAATCTATAAAAATCTATAAAGATAATAATCTAAGAAAAAATATATCAGGAAGGATGTTTTCAAAATGTAAGTAGTGATTATCTCCGGAAGTGTGATTTTAGAGGTCAAGTTTACTTCTCTGTAAACTTTTTGTGACTATAATCATAAAAAAATTATATTTGAATAAACATAATCTCACTGAGATCAGAGCAAAAAAAAAAAAAAAAGAAAATCTCTCCTAATTGTGATCATGTTCACACATGCTCAGTTGTGTCTGGCTCTTTGCAACTTCCTGGACTGTAGCCTGCCAAGCTACTCTCTCTATGGAATTTTCCAGGCAAGAATACTGGAGTGGGTTGCCATTTCCCACTCCAAAGGATCTTTCTGACCTAGGGCTTGAATTCAAGTCTCTTGCATTTCCTGCATTGTAAGGAAGACTCTTTACCACTGTGCCATTTGACCCATTTGTTAATGAAACAACCACTTAAGACTTAATCTAGGAGCCTGAGCCAAGAACTTTTCCCAAGTACACATCTGATTTTTTTTTTTTTTTGCATGCCAAAAACGTACATGGCAATTAGAAGGAAGTATTTATAGCCATCACTTCATTAGCTAAAACATACCCATCTTTAAAATTGTCACATTTTAGGAAGATGAAAAAGAAAATAGAAGAAATAGAGTTGAGAAAAAATGTGTATATTATGTACTCAGAAGCTTCCTATACCACATTTATGATTACTCCACCATTGCACATCAAAGTAGGAAATTGATAAGTGTGTTGTTTTTACGATTAATATCAGAGAGAAACCATAATTAACTATAGTTGAGATAAGCACCCAGGTGTTCAGATATTTAACTGAGAATAATTTAAACTCTTCTTTTCTGTCTCTTTGTCTTTTTGTCTCTCTCTCTCTCCCTCTTTCTTTCTGAAATCTGGGTGAGAGATTTTAGCTATGAAAGTCTGTCAGAAGATATTACTGCTAAGTTTTGCTATTTATGCCTGGAAATTCTACAAAAGTTACTCATTTTCTGACATGTTTTAACAATCTCTGCTTTTCACCTGAAAAAAAGAAAAATGACAAGGGAAAAATGACATTCAAAGATGAAACAAATTTAGAATACAGAATACTTACTCAAAATTTTTTTCATGAGCAACAGAAGTATTTATTATAGAATTAAATGTTTTATTTTTTCAGCAAGCTAGGTAGTACATTTATAGAAGCAATGCTTTAAAATATAATCATTAATTTTTATTATTTAAGTACAATTGACTGATTTGTGAAGAAAAGATATCTTGAATCTTATAACTAATATTTTCATAAAATAAAAAGTAGAACAATTAAAGTTTAATATTTTTATTAGTCACTATTCAAAAAGGAAATGAAAAACTTACATTGATGTAACAATGCTTTAAGTACTGAATGAGCTTAAAAATTGAACTTTAAACATCATTAATGTAATTTAGTATTTAAGTAAAATAAGATAGTATTTCAAGCAAATCTATAGCTTTAAAAAGAAAATAAATTCAAATCTTTCTTAAGGTGACTACTGAAAATAATAGCACTGAATCAATCCTGAGATATTCTTTTTCAAGAGTGATTGTTTTTCTATGACAATAGCTCAAAACACTGTAGGATTGCAATACTGATAGCAAAGCTTCATTGTCACGCTGCTGTTTTTAAGACTTTTAATTTCTAAATATAAAACTCAAAGAGACAAGCCATGAGTAAGCTATAGTCTTGATTAAAACTTCAAGGGCTAAGACTGAGGCAAAAGTTTTGAATGATAGTATGGTCTCTGACAAGAAACTTAGATCTGTTCTTCACAAGAGGTCTATCTTCTGCTCATTTCTGAATAATGAGGAATGCTACTCACTATTAATATTGCAATGAATTTTGATTATTACAGAATAATAGGAAAACATTCCAAATAATATTTATATCCTTTCATACATCATTCCTTAATTTTCTAATAATTATCAGAAAATAAAATCAATACACACTGAAACTCTTAGAAGAATCACAAGAATGAGAAAAAAAAATCCTATGTAAATATTTCCCCAAGAAATCTTTATTAAATGAGATATTTAATGACCATTAAAATAATAGTCATTATTTTGCATTGAATGTAAAATATTTCAATTTACATTCCCACCAACAGTGCAAGTATATTACCTTTTCTCCAGCACTGATACAGACATTATGGAAGATGGTATGGAGAGTCCTTAAAAAACTAGGAATAAAACCACCATATGATCCAGCAATCCCACTCCTAGGCATATACCCTGAAGAAACCAAAATTGAAAGAAACACATGTATCCCACTGTGTGTATCCCATTGCAACAGACAAATGTATCCCACTGCAGCACTACTTACAATAGCTAGAACATGGAAGCAACCTAGATGTCCATTGACAGATGAATGGGTAAAGAAGTTATGGTACATATACACAATGGAATATTACTCAGCTGTAAAAAGGAACATATTTGAGTCAGTTTTAATGAGGTGGATGAACCTATAACCTATTATACAGAGTGAAGTGAGTCAGAAAGAGAAAAATAAATATGTTCTAAAGCATATATGTGGAATCTAGAAAAATGGTACTGAGAATTTGTTTACAGGGCAATGATGGAGAAACAGATAGAGAGAATAGGCTTATGGACACAAGGAGAGGGGGAGGAGAGGGTGAGATGTATGGAAAGAGTAACATGGAAACTTACATTACCTTGTGAAAAATAGATAGCCAATGGGAATTTACTGTATGGCTCAGGAAAGTCAAACGAGGGCTCTGTATCAACCTAGAGGGGTAGAATGGGGAGGGAGATGGGAGGGAGTTTCAAAATGGAGGGGATATATGTATACCTATGGCTGATTCACGTTAAGGTTTAGCAGAAAACAGCAAATTTCTGTAAAGCAATTATCCTTCAAAAAATATAGATAAATTAAAAAAAAAAAAGAATTGTAGTAAAACAATGACCAAAAAAAAAAAAAAAAAAAAAACAGTATATGTCTAACTTCACTCTATTTTTATTAATGGAATATGCTTAATGACTGTCCAAATCCCTTCCATACATTCACACAAACACTCCTCACTACCTCGTTCTTTGCCTCTGGAGAAAAAACACCAGAAACTATCAACAATTAAGACAAGATTTGATTCAAATGTGTTCTTCTTAATAGCTGAGTAATATTCCATTGTGTATATGTACCACGACTTATGCATTCATCTGCCAATGGACATCTAGGTTGCTTCCCTGTCCTAGCTATTGTAAACAGTGCTAATTAAAGAACGCATTTGAATCAGTTCTAATGAGGTGGATGAAACTGGAGGCTTCATCCAGAGTGAAGTCAGAAAGAAAGACACCAGTACAGCATATTAATGTATATATATGGAATTTAGAACAATCATGGCAATGACCCTATATGAAAGACAGCAAAAGAGACATAGATATAAAAAACAGACTTTTGGACTCTCTGGGAGAAGGCGAGGGTGGGATGATTTGAGAGAATAGCATTGAAACATATATATTTCCATATGTAAAATCGATGACCAGTCCAAGTTCGATGCATGAATCAGGGCATTCAAAGGTGGTGCACCGGTTTGGGATGGGGAGGGATGTAGAAGGGGGATTCAGGATAGGGGACACATACACGCCCATGGCTGATTCATGTCAATGTATGGCAAAAATCACAATTTTGTAAAGTAATTAACTTCCAATTAAAATAAATTAATTAATTAAAAAGGCAAGATCTAATACACATACAAAGACTTGATTGCAACTAAAATAGTGTCAATTTGCATTGTACTTACTGCCTTCTCAATAAAGGCCAATGTTTAAAAAAATTTAAAATGCTCTCTAAACTTTATACTGAGGCTATTACATTTGCTATTTCCAAGGATTCTTGAGACTTTTACTTTCTGGCCCTTTGGATAAGTGCCTTTGACTTTCAGGAGAGGCAAGAACAATAACAACAAAACAGTAGGTACTTTTTGTTTTCAGTGTTTTTCATTTTCCCTTTCAATGTTGTTTTTATCCATTTTGGCCCCATCCACTGCTCCCTCTCATAAACAAATTTTCTCCCTCTCAGATTCCTTACCTTCTTATTTGCAAGATTCTGCCATCAGGAAAAAAAGAGGATGTCATTGTTACTAACAACTTGATTTGAATACCTTTAATGGGCTATCCTTTCCTGATGGGAAATGAGCCTGAAGAAAGAATGCCTAAAATTAGAATTTAAGAAGGTGTAAAATAAAAGGAACTCTGATTTTCCTACAGGTTATACCACATTTGCAACTGTGCAAGTCTTGTACCTTTCAGGTTCCTGTTTTCCAAAATAAGGGAATTGGTGAGGGGCCAAATTAGAGAACTGGGGAACAATTTTAGCCCTGCTATTTCAATTCATACTCAGAGGACAAGATAAAGCAGCATAGAAGTAGCGCACAATAGCGTAATCTCACAGTTTCTGTCTCAGTCTCTTTTTCTCTAAAGGAACCAAATCTTGTCACCCTTTCTAGAAGTAACTGGCCCAGAACTATCCAAAGACTTTTAGCTCTTGGGTTTTTACTTTAGTGCTAAAGGCAGTGAATGGACAAATGCTTTTTATTTTCTCATGATAGTCAAAAAATATTTCAGCTGGAAACCTTCTCTGAATGAAAGAATATCAGATTTGAAAGAAATATTTTCATGAATATTTCCTTTTGAGATGGATCTGGTTTGCCCATTAAGACACAGCTGCCCATGCCCATGAGTTATAGCTCATTCCTTCCCTCAAATACACACTTTACATGATTTTAGTATCAGTGTGGTCTTAATACCAGTCAGTCAGTTCAGTGGCTCAGGCGTGTCTAATTCTTTGTGACCCCACGGACTGCAGCACGCCAGGCCTCCCTGTCCATCACCAACTCCCAGAGCTTACTCAAACTCATGTCCATTGACTCAGTGATGCCATCCAGCCATCTCATAATCTCTTGTCCCCTTCTCCACTTGCCTTCAATGTTTCCCGGCAATACAGTCTTTTCCAGTGAGTCAGTTCTTCATGTCAGCTGGCCAAAGTACTGGAGCTTCAGCTTCAGCATCAGTCCTTCCAATGAATATTCAGGACTGATTTCCTTTAGGATGGACTGGTTGGATTTCCTTGCAGTCCAAGGGACTCACAAGAGTCCTCTCCAACTCCACAGTTCAAAAGCATCAATTTTTCTCTTGTCAGCTTTCTTTATAGTCCAACTCTCACACCCATACATGACTACTGGAAAAACCATAGCTTTGATTAGATGGACTATTTTTGGCCAAGTAATGTCTCTGCTTATTAATATTCTTTCTAGGTTGGTCATAATTTTTTTCCAAGAAGCAAGCATCTTTTAATTTTATGGCTGCAGTCACCATCTGCAGTGATTTTGGAGCCCCCCCCCCAAAAAAAAATAAAGTCTTTCACTGTTTCCACTATTTACCCATCTATTTCCCATGAAGTGATGGGACCAGATGCCATGATCTTAGTTTTATGAATGTTGAGTTTTAAGGCAAATTTTCACTCTCCTCTTTCACTTTCAAGAGGCTCTTTAGTTCTTTTTTGCTTTCTGGCATAAGGGTGGTGTTATGTTCATATCTGAGGTTATTGATATTTCTCCTGGGAATCTTGATTCCAGCTTGTGCTTCATCCACCCAGTGTTTCTCATGATGTACTCTGCATATAAATTAAATAAACAGCGTGACAATATACAGCCTTGATGTACTCCTTTCCTTATTTGGAACCAACTTGTTGTTCCATGTCCTGTTCTAACTCTTGCTTCCTGACCTGCATACAGATTCTTCAAGAGACAGGTAAGGTGGTCTAATATTTTCATCTCTTTAAGAATTTTCCACAGTTTGTTGTGATCCACACAGTCAAAGGCTTTGGTCTAGCCAATGAAGCAGAAGTAGATGTTTTTCTGGAACTCTCTTGCTTTTTGATTTATCCAATGGATGTTGGCAATTTGATCTCTGGTTCCTCTGTCTCTTCTAAATCTAGCTTGAACATCTGAAAGTACACTGTTCACATACTATTAAAGACAGGCTTGGAGAATTTTGAAAATTACTTTACTAGCATGTGAGATGAGTGAAATTGTGTGGTGGTTCGACTATTCTTTGGCATTGCTTTTCTTTCAGGGATTGGAATGAAAACTGACCTTTTCCAGTCCTTTGGCCACTGCTGAGTTTTCCAAATTTGCTGGCATATTGAGTGCAGCACTTTCACAGCGTCATCTTTTAGGATTTGAAATATCTCAAATGGAATTGTATCACCTCCACTAGCTTTGTTCATAGCGATGCTTCCTAAGGACGACTTGACTTCACATTGCAGGAAAATGAGTGATCATACCATTTTGATTATCTAGGTCATGAAGATCTTTTGTGTGTACTTCTTCTTTGTATTCTTGCCACCTCTTCTTAATATCTTCTGCGTCTGTTAGGTCCATACCATTTCTGTCCTTTATTGTGCCCATGGGAGTTGGTGATGGACAGGGAGGCCTGGCATGCTGCGGTTCATGGGGTCGCAAAGAGTCAGACACGACTGAGCGACTGATCTGATCTGATCGCATGAAATGTTCCCTTGGTATCTCTAATTTTCTTGAGGAGATTTCTAGTCTTTGCCATTCTATTGTTTTCCTCTATTTCTTTGCATTTATCACTAAGGAAGGCTTTCTTATCTCTCCTTGTTATTCTTTGAAACTCTGCATTCAAATGGGTATATCCTTCCTTTTCTCTTTCGCCTTTCACTTCTCTTCATTATTTGTAAGGCCTCCTTACAAATAGTATTTTTTGTAAATACTATTTTTATTTACAAACTGCTATTTGTAAGGACTCATCTGACAACCATTTTGCAATTTTTTTTTCTTGGGGATGGCCTTGATCCCTGCCTCCTGTACAATGTCACGAACCTCCATCCATAGTTCTTCAAGCTCTCTGTCTATCAGATATAATCCCTTGAATGTATTTCTCACTTCCACTGTATAATCATAATGGATTTGATTTAGGTCATACCTGAATGGTCTCGTGATTTTCCTTACTTACTTCAGTTTAAGTCAGAATTTGGCAATAAGGAGTTCAATCTCTGAGCCATAGTCAACCTCCAGTCTTTTTTTTTTTTTTTTTTTTGCTGACCATATACAGCTTCTCCATCTTTGTCTACAATGAATATAATCAGTCTGATTTCATTATATATGAAGATGGTAGGCGCTGGAGCAGCAGCTGCACAACTCTGGAGCGAATTTTAGGAGATAACCCATGTCCACGGGCAAAGGAGAAGCTCCAGCAAGATGGTAGGAGGGGTAAAATCATGTTTGGAGTCAAACCCCATACCTGCCAGAGATGCTCAGAGGACTGAAACAAACCTATGTACACCACGACTCAGAGACTCCACAGAGACTGAGACAGAACAGTGTTTGTGTGTCTCCTGAGAAGTTGTGTGTCAGTAGTGGACTGCTGTGGGGGCCAGGAGCTCTGAGTACAGCCAACTTGGATATGGCATAAGCCCTCTTGGAGGAAGTCACCATTAACTCCACCATAGAGCTGACATAAGTTACATAGGACTGGAGAAATAGACTCTTGGAGGGTACAAACAGAAACTTGTGCACACCAGGACCCAGGAGAAAAGAGCAGTGACCCCACAAAAGACTGACCCAGACTTTCCCATGAGTGTCCAGGAGTCTCCAGCAAAGACGTGGGTCAGCAGTGGCCTGCTGCAGGATTGAGGGCACAGAATGTAGTAGTGCATGCATGGGACCTTTTGAAGGAGGTCACCATTATCTTCATTACCTCAACCAGAGTTTAGTCCTAGGTAAATATCAGGGAGGGAACACAGATCCACCCACCAACAGAAAATTGGATTAAAGATTTACTGAGCATGGCCCTGCTCATCAGAACAAGACCCAATTTCCCCCTCAGTCAGTCTCTCCAATCAGGAAGCTTCCACGAGCCTCTTGACATTCTCCATCAGAGGGCAGACAGATTAAAAACCACAATCACAGAAAACTAACCAATCTAATCACATGGAGCACAAACCATAGTTTTATGACTCAATGAAACTATGAGGCATGCCATATAGGGCCACCCATGACACATGGGTCATGGTGGAGATTTCTGACAAAACATGGTCTTAATATTGGGAAATGTTAGTGTGTTTTCCATATCCTTGAATTACCATTCCCTTTTTAGGAGCTTTCCACTTCTGGGTATAGTGCAGGCTAGGAAAATAAAAACTGAATTCATATTAACACAGTAAATAAGTGAAATTAAGTAGAAAGGCCACTTGTTGCCTTATATTTACATAAAGTTGTAAAAATATATTTGTATATTTCTGTTTTATGATTCAGTTTGTCTTCATTCTGCAACAGAATCTACAAGATTCAACATAACTTTTGTATTAAACAAAATGTAGTAGAGATTTGATGTTAGGGTTTTGACTTACAATGGCTACAGTTTAAGTCGTATGACTTATTTTAAAACAATGTAGTTGTTTCTGTTGATAGTCTAGTTACTCACACTGATTTAGTTCAAATTAGGAGCAAGTTAGTTTTTGCTTTGCTTCAACTTCCTAATTTGTCAAGTTAACAACTAGTGAAATTTGATATAACATAGATTGTCTACTCTCTACCTAAAGAGAGTAGAGTAGAGTATATACTAGTAGATTATACTATAGTATACAAGCCTCCATAGCCCATTTTATCAAACACAAATTGACAATATACTCATAAACCTCATTGGGAAAATATAACATTTGATATAATACAACATGCAGCTACTATTTCATCTTTTTTTAAATTAAATTTTATTTTGCTTAACTTTACAATATTGTATTGCTTTTGCCATACATCAAGATGGATCCGCCACAAGTATACATGTGTTCCCCATTCTGAACCCTCCTCCCTCCTTCCTCCCCATACCATCCCTCTGGGTCATCCCAGTGCACCAGCCCCAGGCATCCGTTATCAGGCATTGTACCTGGACTGGCGACTCATTTCAGATATGATATTATACATATTTCAATTCCATTCTCCCAAATCATCCCACCCTCTTCCGTTCCCAGAGTCCAAAAGTCTTTTCTATACATCAGTGTCTCTTTTGCTGTTTCGTAAACAGGGTTATTGTTACGATCTTTCTAAATTCCATATATATGCGTTAGTATACTGTATTTGTGTTTTTCTTTCTGGCTTACTTCACTCGGTATAATAGGCTCCAGTTCCACACACCTCATTAGAACTGATTCAAATGTATTCTTTTTAATGTCTGATTAATACTCCGTTGTGTATATGTACCACAGCTTTCTTATCCATTCATCCGTGGATGGACATCTAGGTTGCTTCCAAGTCCTGGCTATTGTAAACAGTGTTGCTATGAACATTGGGGTACACGTGTCTCTTTCAATTCTGGTTTTCTCAGTGTGTATGCCCAGCAGTGGGATTGTTGGACCATAAGGCAGTTCTATTCCCAGTTTTTTGAGAAATCTCCATACTGTTCTCCAAAGTGGCTGTACTAGTTTGCATTCCCACCAACAGTGTAAGAGGGTTCCCTTTTCTCCACACCCTCTCCAGCATTTATTGCTTGTGGACTTTTGAATCACAACCATTCTGACTGGCGTGAAATGGTACCTCATAGTGGTTTTGATTTGCATTTCTCTGATAATGAGTGATGTTGAGCATCTTTTCATGTGTTTGTTAGCCATCTGTTCTCCATCTTCTTTGGAGAAATGTCTATTTAGTTCTTTGGCCCATTTTTTAATTGGGTCATTTATTTTTCTGGAATTGAGCTGTAGGAGTTGCTTGTATATTTTTGAGGCTAGTTGTTTGTCTGTTGCTTCATTTGTTATTATTTTCTCCCATTCTGAAGGCTGTCTTTTCACCTTGCTTATAGTTTCCTTTGTTGTGCAGAAGATTTTAAGTTTAATTAGGTCCCATTTGTTTATTTTTTATTTTATTTCCAATATTCTGGGAGGTGGGTCATAGAGGATCCTGCTGTGATGAATGTCAGAGAGTGTTTTGCCTATGTTTTCCTCTAGGAGTTTTATGGTTTCTGGTCTTACATTTAGCTCTTTAATCCATTTTGAGTTTATTTTTTGTATGGTGTTAGAAAGTGTTCTAGTTTCATTCTTTTACAAGTGTTTGACCAGTTTTCCCAGCACCACTTGTTAAAGAGATTGTCTTTAATCCATTGTATATTCTTGCCTCCTGTGTCAAAGATAAGGTGCCCATATGTGCGTGGATTTATCTCTGGGATTTCTATTTTGTTCCATTGATCTATATTTCTGTCTTTGTGCCAGTACCATACTGTCTTGATGACTGTGGCTTTGTAGTAGAGCCTGAAGTCAGGCAGGTTGATTCCTCCAGTTCCATTCTTCTTTCTCAAGATAGCTTTGGCTATTCGAGGTTTTTTGTATTTCCATTCAAATTGAGAAATTATTTGTTCTAGCTCTGTGAAGAATACCGTTGGTAGCTTGATGGGGATTGCATTGAATCTATAAATTGCTTTGGGTAGCATACTCATTTTCACTATATTGATTCTACCAATCCATGAACATGGTATATTTTTCCATCTATTAGTGTCCTCTTTGATTTCTTTCACCAGTGTTTTATAGTTTTCTATATATAGGTCTTTAGTTTCTTTAGGAAGATATATTCCTAAGTATTTTATTTTTTCATTGCAATGGTGAATGGAATTGTTTCCTTAATTTCTCTTTCTATTTTCTCATTATTAGTGCACAGGAATGCAAGGGATTTCTGTGTGTTGATTTTATATCCTGAAACTTTAGTATATTCATTGATTAGTTCTAGTAATTTTCTGGTGGAATCTTTAGGGTTTTCTACGTAGAGGATCATGTCATCTGCCAACAGTGAGAGTTTTACTTCTTCTTTTCTGATTTGGATTCCTTTTATTTCTTTTTCTGCCCTGATTGCTGTAGCCAAAACTTCCAAAACTATGTTGAATAGTAATGGTCAAAGTGGGCATCCTTGTCTTTTTCTTGACTTTAGAGGAAATGCTTTCAATTTTTCACCATTGAGGATAATGTTTGCTGTGGGTTTGTCATATGTAGCTTTTATTATGTTGAGGTATGTTCCTTCTATTCCTGCTTTCTGGAGAGTTTTTATCATAAATGGATATTGAACTTTGTTGAAGGCTTTCTCTGCATCTATTGAGATAATCATATGATTTTTATTCTTCAGTTTATTAATGTGGTGTATTACGTTGATTGATTTGCGGATATTGAAGAATCCTTGCATTCCTGGGATAAAGCCCACTTGGTCATGGTGTATGATCTTTTTACTGTGTTGCTAGATTCTGATTGCTAGAATTTTGTTAAGCATTTTTGCATCTATGTTCATCAGTGATATTGGCCTGTAGTTTTCCTTTTTTGTGTCATCTTTGTCCGGTTTTGATATTAGGGTGATGGTGGCCTCATAGAATGAGTTTGGAAGTTTGCCTTACTCTGCAATTTTCTGGAAGAGTTTGAGTAGGATAGGTGTTAGCGCTTCTCTGAATTTTTGGTAGAATTCAGCTGTGAAGCCATCTGGACCTTTGCTTTTGTTTGCTGGAAGATTTCTGATTGCAGTTTCTATTTCCGTGCTTGTGATGGGTCTGTTAAGATTTTCTATTTCTTCCTGATCCAGTTTTGAAAAGTTGTACTTTTCTAAGAATTTGTCCATTTCTTCCACGTTGTCCATTTTATCGCCATATAATTGCTGATAGTAGTCTCTTATTATCCTTTGTATTTCTGTGTTGTCTGTTGTGATCTTTCCATTTTCATTTCTAATTTTATTGATTTGATTTTTCTCCATTTGTTTCTTGATGAGTCTGGCTAATGGTTTGTCAATTTTATTTACCCTTTCAAAGAACCAGCTTTTGGCTTCGTTGATTTTTGCTGTGGTCTCTTTTGTTTCTTTTGCATTTATTTCTGCCTTTTTTTTTTTTTTTTTTAAGTTTTCTTTCCTTCTACTAACCTCGGGGTTCTTCATTTCTTCCTTTTCTAGTTGCTTTAGGTGTAGAGTTAGGTTATTTATTTGACGTTTTCCTTGTTTCTTGAAGTATGCCTGTATTGCTATGAACTTTCCCCTTAGGACTGCTTTTACAGTGTCCCACAGGTTTTGGGTTGTTGTGTTTTCATTTTCATTCATTTCTATGCAGATTTTGATTTCTTTTTTGATTTCTTCTGTGATTTGTTGGTTATTCAGGAGTGTGTTGTTCAGCCTCCATATGTTGGAATTTTTAATAGTTTTTCTCCTGTTATTGAGATCTAATCTTACTGCATTGTGGTCAGAAAAGATGCTTGGAATGATTACAATTTTTCTGAAGTACCAAGGCTAGATTTATGGCCCAAGATGTGTCTATCCTGGAGAAGGTTCCATGTGCGCTTGAGAAAAGGTGAAATTCATTGTTTTGGGATGAAATGTCCTATAGATATCAATTAGGTCTAACTGTTCTATTGTATCCTTTAAAGTTTGTGTTTCCTTGTTAATTTTCTGTTTAGTTGATCTATCCATTGATGTGAGTAGGGTATTAAAGTCTCCCACTATTATTGTGTTATTGTTGATTTCTCCTTTCATCCTTGTTAGTATTTGTCTTACATATTGCGGTGCTCCTATGTTGGGTGCATATATATTTATAATTGTTATATCTTCTTCTTGGATTGATCCTTTGATCATTATGTAGTGACCTTCTTTGTCTCTTTTCACAACCTTGGTTTTAAAGTCTATTTTATCTGATATGAGTATTGCTACTCCTGCTTTCTTTTGGTCCCTATTTGCATGGAAAATCTTTTTCCAGCCCTTCACTTTCAGTCTGTATGTGTCCCCTGATTTGAGGTGGGTCTCTTGTAGAAAACATATGTAGGGGTCTTGTTTTTGTATCCATTCAGCCGGTCTCTGTCTTTTCGTTGGGGCATTCAACTCATTTACATTTAAGGTAATTATTGATAAGTATGATCCCGTTGCCATTTACTTTATTGTTTGGGGTTCAAATTTATATACCCTTTTTGTGTTTCCTGTCTAGAGAATGTCCTTTAGTATTTGTTGGAGAGCTGGTTTGGTGGTGGTGAATTCTCTCAGCTTTTGCTTGTCTGTAAAACTTTTGATTTCTCCTTCATATTTGAATGAGATCCTTGCTGGGTACAATAATTTGGGCTGTAGGTTATTTTCTTTCATCACTTTAAGTATGTCTTGCCATTCCCTCCTGGCTTGGAGAGTTTCTATTGAAAGATCAGCTGTTATCCTTATGGGAATTCCCTTGTGTGTTATTTGTTGTTTTTCCCTTGCTGCTTTTAATATTTGTTCTTTGTGTTTGATATTTGTTAATTTGATTAATATGTGTCTTGGGGTGTTTCGCCTTGGGTGTATCCTGTTTGGGACTCTCTGGGATTCTTGGACCAGAGATTATTTCCTTCCCCATTTTAGGGAAGTTTTCAACTATTATCTCCTCAAGTATTTTCTCATGGTCTTTCTTTTTGTCTTCTTCTTCTGGGACTCCTATGATTCGAATGTTGTAACGTTTAATATTGTCCTGGAGGTGTCTGAGATTGTCCTCATTTCTTTTAATTCGTTTTTCTTTTTTCTCCTCTGATTCATTTATTTCTACCATTCTGTCTTCTAATTCACTAATTTTATCTTCTGCCTCTGTTATTCTAGTCTTTGTTGCCTCCAGAGTGTTTTGGATCTAATTTACTGCATTATTCATTATATACAGACTCTTTTTTATTTCTTCTAGGTCCTTGTTCAACCTTTCTTACATCTTCTCAATGCTTTTCTCCAGGCTATTTATCTGTGATTCCATTTTGATTTCCAGATTTTGGATTAATTTCACTATCATTATTCGGAATTCTTTATCAGGTAGATTCGCTATTTCTTCCTCTTTTTTTTTTTTTTTTTTGTTTTAGTGGGCATTTATCCTGTTCCTTTACCTGCTGGGAATTCTTCTGTCTCTTCATCTTGTTTAAATTGCTGAGTTTGGGGTGTCCTTACTGTACTCTGGCAGTTTGTGGAGTTCTCTTTATTGTGGCATTCCCTCACTGTGTTTGGGTTTGTACAGGTGGCTTGTCAAGGTTTCTTGGTTAGGGAAGCTTGTGTCGGTGTTCTGGTGGATGGAGCTGGATTTCTTCTCTCTGGAATGCAATGGAGTGTCTAGTAATGAGTTATGAGGTGTCTATGATTTTGGGGTGACTTTGGGTAGCCTGTATATTGGAGCTCAGGGCTGTGTTCCTGTGTTGCTGGAGAATTTGCTTGGTATGTCTTGCCATGGAACTTGTTGGCCCTTGTGTGATGCTTGGTTTCAGTGTAGGTATGGAGGCATTTGACGAGCTCCTGTCAATTAATGTTCCGTGGGATCAGGGCTTGGACTTAAGCCTCCTGCTTCCAGTTATCGGTCTTATTTTTACAGTAGTCTCAAAAACTTCTCCTTCTATACTGCACTCCACAACTGGACTGCTCAGAGATGTTCACGGAGTTATACAGACAAGAAAAGAGAGAGGAAGGAGACAGAGGTGGTCAGGAGGATAAAAGGAGGGAATGAAAAGGAGAGAGACAGATCCAGTCAGTAATCAGTTCCCTAAGTGTTTTCCTTTATTTGGAACACTCAGAAATTCACAGAGTTGGATAGAGTAGAGAGGGGTTAGGGAGGAGACACAGGCGAACTGGTGGAGAAAAAGGAGAGTCCGGAGGTGGAGAGAACAGTCAAGCCAGTAATCTCACTCCCTAGTAAAAAGTGGGTACTGAAGATTAGGTTCTTAAAGATACAGAATTGGTAACAAATACCTAAAAGCAAAAATTACAAATCTAGCGTAGAATTTGGAGATTCAAAAATACAGTGTTAAAGAAAAGAAGGAAAAGAAAGAGAGAAAAAGAAAAAAGAAAAAAAAAAAAAAAAAGGAGTCACAAAAGTTATAAAGAAAATATAGGTACAAAATGATAACCAATATTAAAAAGTAAAAGTTAAAAATCTAGAGTAGAGTTTGGAGTTTCAGTAATACAATGTTAAAGAAAAGAAGAAGAAAAAGAAAGATAGAAGGAAAAAAAGAGGGAAAAAAGAAAGAAAGAAAGAAAGAAAATATAAACAAAACCAAAAACAAACAAAGTCACAAAAATTATAAAGAAGATATAGGCGCAAATTGATTACATATACCAGAAAGCATAAATTAAAGATCTAGATTAGAGTTTGGAGTTTCAGGAATACAAAGTCAAAGAAAAGATGAAGAGATAGAAAGAGGGAGGAAAAAAAAAAGTCACAAAAGTTATAAAAAAATGAATAGGTAAAAAATTGATGGCAATTACTAATAAGCTAAACTTATGAATCTAGAGCAGAGTTTGGAGTTTCAAAAATACAATGTTAAAGAAAAGAAAAAAGAAAAGACAAAAAAAGGTCGCAAAAGTTATAAAAAATATATATGTGAAGTTTAGTTTTTTTTTTTTAAAGAAGGGTCTTTTATTTATTTATTTATTTTTAGTTATTTTTTTTTACAAAGTAATAATAGGTTCTAAAAGTGGAAATTAAAGGAGTACTAGGGGATAAAGTGTTTTTTAATTTTTTTAATAAAAAATCAAAATAAAAATATAAAAAAGAAAGAAAGAAAGAATGATGGTAAAAATAGCAACGATATATACAAGACTTTCTCTGTTATTGTTGTGGGTATTGTGGGTTCAGTCCATTTTCGGCTAGTTCCTTGTTCCGGCTTAAATTTCTCAAGATCTATAGGCCCCTTTCTCTGTAGTTGGTACTAACCATGGGGCTTTAGTTTATTGCCTGTCGCTTCCACGGCAGTTCCCTCTGTTATAGCTTCTTCTGTTTGTTGGTCTCTTCAGTGTCTGATTTCCGCCCTGATACAAAGGGGGCGCTGGTGGACACCCTTTTTTTTTTTTTTTTTTTAAGGCTCACTTATTCAGTCGCGCTGTGGGGAGGGGATCAGATCAGATCAGTCGCTCAGTCGTGTCCGACTCTTTGCGAGGGACCCTGCAAATAAATAACACTGGCGTGTGCACGCAGTGACTCAGCCACACTGGGCCTGTCCCCGCTCACGGCATGTGTAGCCTCCCTGCCCACTCTGCTTAGGCTCTCTGTTTCCCCGCCTGAACCATCCGCGACCGACCCTGGGCTTACTATTTCATCTTAATCAACTTTTAGTAGCAATTTGGATTAGTATTATGATTTTGTTTTTCATGTTGAATTTTCCATAAACTGAAGTAGTCTTTAGAAGAGATTGACTTAGAAAGCCCTTTCATCAAAGGATATCTGTTTCAGTTCAAGAAACAGAAGTAAAATGGTTCTGTGAAAATGCAGATAAAATGCTATGCTGTTGAACTTTATAATCTAACTCTTCCATCAGATCAGATCAGATCAGATCAGTTGCTCAGTCGTGTCCGACTCTTTGCGACCCGATGAACTGCAGCACGCCAGGCCTCCCTATCCATCACCAGCTCTCGGAGGTCACCCAGACTCACATTCATCGAGTCAGTGATGCCATCCAGCCATCTCATCCTCTGTCGTCCCCTTCTCCTCCTGCCCTCAATCCCTCCCAGCATCAGTGTCTTCCATACACAATTATAACACTTCTGCACACATAAAAATGTCCAACATCCTAGGTATCTTATGCTTGATTCAAGCATTTCAGTGAAAAATTATGATATATGGTACTATAACTGTCATATGAAAACCTACTTCTATACATTTTATACTTAATCTCTTCAATAAATATATGAATGATTTCATTATTTCCATTTGTATATGTGAAGAAAGTGATGCTCAGAGAATCTATGCAATTGTTCAAGGCCACCAATTAAGGGAATTGGATATCCAGTCTATAAACATAAAACTGTGTCTCTAGCCAATCATATGATATCAATTTATCACATCTCACCTTCCAAACTCAAATCAGTCAGTGCATCACTTGATTTCATTTATTCTATTTTTCTTAACCATAACAGTCATGATTAGAAACAAAATTTTGGTTTAGTGGGACCATAGGTATAAAGCTGCAGGGTGAATTGTTTTTTTTTTTTTTTCTTTTTGTGTAAGCACAAAGGACCCTGGTAACTAGGGAGGGAAATGACAAGAAAACAAAAATATGTTAAATTAAGAACTCTCTGTACTATGGTATTACTTGACTCATGATCTGTTCTCAAAAGTTCAATTATAGTAGAGTGGCCATGTATCTCATGCTTTCTCAAGTCTTAAGCAATAGATCAGTATCCATGATCAGCTGCTAAAATATTCTAATATTGCAATGAATTATGAAAAACAGGCATTTTTATTTTATCTGGAAAATGGAATTTTAGATACACCTGCCTCTTTCTTGATTTAGGGATTATAAACTTCTATATTCAACTTATGTATTTTAGATAAAATTTCTCATCCATGTTAAGCATTATATGAAATATGAGATTAGCTTTTTATCTAAAGTTTAATAGTAATACTTTTCAAAAATAGTGTTATTGAATCCATTGCATATTATTAACACACTATTAATTTTGCTCTCACATTAAACTCAACTTTTCACACTGTTGTTTAAAAATACACAAAAATACAGGAGATCCCTGGTATCCTATTGGTTAGAATTATGGGCTTTCACTGCTTTGGGTGAAGTTCAATACCTGGTTGTGGAATATAGATGCTACAAGCCACACAGCATGACAAAAAATAAAATAATACACTTTTTTAAGCATACTAAAATAATTCTTTCTTTAAATTTGGATCATATAACAAGAGTATCTACACTTATTTATTAAATTGAATGCATTATTTTTGTTATATGTAAAAGTACCACAGAGAGTATTAATATTCATTGTGACAAGATTTCAAGTACCACATGTTAGTAACATGACAGTTACAGCATTACAGTATACTAACGCATATATATGGAATTTAGAAAGATGGCAACAATAACCCTGTATACGAGACAGCAAAAGAGACACTGATGTATAGAACAGTCTTTTGGACTCTGCGAGAGGGAGAGGGTGGGATGATTTGGGAGAATAGCTTTGAAATATGTATAATATCATATTTGAAACAAGTCGCCAGTCCAGGTTCGATGCCTGATACCGGATGCCTGGGGCTGGTGCACTGGGACGACCCAGAGGGATGGTATGGGGAGGGAGGATGGAGGAGGGTTCAGGATGGGGAGCACACATATACTTGTGGCGGATTTATTTTGATGTATGGTAAAAGCAATACAATATTGTAAAGTTAAGCAAAATAAAATTTAAAAAAAGAAATGAAATGTTTCCTTAAGTAATACACTTCAATAACACAAGAATTTTGCCCCCATTGATATTCAACTCTTTGCTTCCTTATCCAGCAGAATTAAAACTAGACTTTTCTGATGAAGTATAATCCTAGCTAAAATAATTATTTGATTGCCTTATTCTATGTTTCAGAAAGAATTAAGTTTTCATAGCAAATCAGCATTCACATAACTCAGTATGTCATCACTTCTCATTAAATTAATGAAGATGAGACATTTTAAAAGGTGTCTTCACTACATACTTAGCTAGGAAAATTGTCTCATATAAAAATGGAAATAATAGAGTGAAATAATTTGAACCAAAATTTTTATCCCAGGAATATTAATATCTGACTAAAGTATGAGTAAGAAAGCTATGATTTTACTGGAATTTTATAAAAATCAGATTTTCCAACATGACATGTCAGTGAAACACTTTTGTTTAATATTTTTGGTAGAAAAACAAAGATGGTGTCTCCATTTCTTTTCATATGAAGTAAATAGTATCCTTGTTGACATATCTATTACACCTTGGAATTGAGGCCATAGATACAGATGAGTATAGAACACAGCCATGTATTACAAAAAAAAAAAAAAGAATGTTTCAAGACAGTGTAAATTAGTGGTAATGGTAAGGGTTGTGAAAAATCCCAGCTCTATCACATACTATCTTTGAGACTTAATAAGCAAGTTAAAATATACACTTGAGCCTCAGTTTTTTTAATTGTTAAAATATTATTAATAATAACCACACTGTATAGCTACTATAAAGACCAAGTTATATAATGTGTTTAATGATCCTAGCACCAATGAATGACACATAGAAGGAGTTTAATTGTACAGTGAGAACACTGGAATAATCTCTGTTTTTAATTCTCAAAAGTGTCCAGGTTTGCAGATATACCAATGTAACAAATTATTGTTCCATTTTAATACTAATAATGAAATGGAAGAGTGTATAGGATAACAGCTGAGCATTTTTCACTAACACTACCAGGTACTTATTTCCCCAGTTTTCTTATATCTTCATGTTACCACTGAGAAGAATAAAGTAACAAAACATAAAAAAATAAATAAATAAAAGTAAAATAAAATACCAGGGGGAAAAAAAAGATTCTAAGGTAATATTTTCTCATTAATGGAGTGTTTGAGTCTTTATACAAAAGTACATATTCTGACCCAAACTTTCCCCAGTATTTCCACTTAAATAGGTTGCAGAGAATCCTTGCCTTTTCACCCACCTGCATCATGCATATCTTTCTTTTAGTTAGTCAGTCAGGAAGTTCAGTGGCTCAGTTGCATCTGACTCTTTGTGACCTGCATGGACTGCAGCACACGAGGCTTCCCTGTCCATCACCAACTACCAGAGCTTGTTCAAATTCATGTCCACAGAGACAGTGATGCCATCCAACCATCTCATCCTCTGTCATCCCCTTCTTCTCCTTCTTTTAATCTTTCACAGCATCAGAGACTCTTCCAATGAGTCAGTTCTTCACATCAACTGGCCGAAGTATTGGAGTTTGAGCTTCAACATCAGTCCTTCCAGTGAACACCCAGGACTGATCTCCTTCAGAATGGACTGGTTGGATCTCCTTGCAGTCCAAGGGACTCTTAAATGTCTTCTCCAACACCACAGTTCAAAAGCATCAATTCTTCAGTGCTCAGATTTATTTATAGTCCGACTCTCACATCCATACATGACTACTGGAAAAACCATAGCTTTGAATAGACTGACCTTTGTTTGCAAAATAATGTCTTTGCTTTCTAGCATGCTGTCTAGGTTGATCATAGCTTTTCTTCCAAGAAGCAAGCATCTTTTAATTTCATACTGCAGTCACCATCTGCAGTGATTTTGGAGCCCCCAAAATAAAGTCTGTCACTGTTTCCATTGTTTCCTCATCTATTTGCCATGAAGTGATGGGACCAGATGCCATAGTCTTTTTTTGAATGCTGAGTTCTAAGCCAGCTTTTTCACTCTCCTCTTTCACTTTCATCAAGAAACTCTTGAGTTCTTCTTGGCTTTCTGCCATAAGGGTGGTGTTATCTGCGTATCTGAGGTTATTGATATTTCTCCCAGCAATCTTGATTCCAGCTTATGCTTCATCCAGCCCAGTATTTCTCATGATGTACTCTGCACATAAGTTAAAAAAGCAGGGTGACAATATATAGTCTTGACATACTCCTTTCCCAATTTGGAACCAGTCTGCTGTTCCTTGTCTGGTTTTAACTGTTGCTTCTTGACCTGCATACAGATTTCTCAGGAGGCAGGTAAAGTGGTCAGGTATTTACATCTCTTTAAGAATTTTACACAGTTTGTTGTGATCCACACAAGTCAAAGGCTTTAGTCTAGTCAGTAAAGCAGAAGTAGATGTTTTTCTGGAACTCTTGCTTTTTCTATGATCCAACAGATGTTGGCAATTTGATCTCTGGCTCCTCTGTCTTTTCTAAATCCAGCTTTAATGTCTGGAAGTTCATTGTTCACATACTGTTGAGGCCGGGCTTGGAGAATTACTTTGCTAATGTGTGAGATGAGTGTAATTGTGAGGTAGTTTGAACATTCTTTGGCATTTCCCTTCTTTGGAATTGGAATGAAAACTGATCTTTTCCAGTCCTGTGACTACTACTGAGTTTTCCAAATTTACTGGCATATTAGATGCAGCATTTTCACTTTTAGGGATATGTTTCAGTTCAGTTCAGTTCAGTTGCTCAGTCGTGTCCGACTCTTTGCGACCCCATGAATTGCAGCACGCCAGGCCTCCCTGTACATCACCAACTCCTGGAGTTCACCCAAACTCATGTGCATCAAGTCAGTGATGCCACCCAGCCATCTCATCCTCTGTCGTCCCCTTCTTCTCCTGCCCCCAATCCATCCCAGCATCAGGGTCTTTTCCAATGAGTCTACTCTTTGCATGAGGTGGTCAAAGTATTGGAGTTGCAGCCTCAGCATCAATTCTTCCAATGAACACCCACGATATGTTTAGTGGTATTGAAAAATCTATATCAAACTAGGATTTTAATGAACAAACTAGAAACATGTGTTACCTTGAGTCAGAATTTTATCCCAAGGGTTTTTGGACTAAGAGTCTAAGATCCAATACGGGATTCAGAGTAAGATACCTCAGGAAGTTCTCTGATTCTCATAGAAATACCTCTAATCAAGTTAACACACTAAATACATAAACAGCTCCTGCATTTCAGTCGATCAGTCATGTCCGCTAATCATCAGAGAATTGTAAATGAATACCACCTGAGATATTGCCTCACACCTTTCAGAATGGCTATCACCAAAAAGAACATAAGTAATAGAGGTTGCCGAGGCTGTGAAAAAAAGGAAATCCCCCTACACTGTTGGTGGGGATGTAAATTGGTATAGCCACTATAGAAAACAGTATGGAGTTTCTCAAATAACTAAAAATAGAACAACCACATGACCCAGAAATCTCACTCCCGGGTACATATCTGAAAACAGCAAAAGTACTAATTTGAAAAGATGCATGCACTCCAATGTTCATAGCAGCATTATTTTCAATCATAAAGATACAAATGCTATCTATGTTGTCATCAACAGATAAATGGTTAGAGAAGTGGAGAAACTCTATGTATGAGCTGAAACACTTCAGTCCTGTCCAACTCTTTGAGAACCTATGTAATGTTTTCTACCAGGCTCTTCTGTCCATATTCCAGGCAAGAATACTGGAGTGGTTTCCCATGCCCTACTCCAGGATGTATATATGTGTGTGTGTGTGTGTATGTATATGTGTGTGTATATATATATATATATATTCATATATTGGAGAAGAAAATGGCAACCCACTCCAGTGTTCTTGCCTGGAGAATCCCATGGATGGGGGAGCCTGGTGGACTGCAGTCTATGGAGTTGCACAGAGTCAGACACAACTGAAGTGACTTAGCATAGCATTCATATATATATATATATAATGAAATACTAGTAAATAGCAGTAGTGTAAAAAAATATTATAATAGCATATAATATAGTAATATACTTTAATTCTATACTCTAATATATACTATCATAGTACATAATATAGTAATATACTATAATAGTATATTATAGCAGCATATAATAAGAACATACAATAAAATACTACTCAGGCATCAAAAAGAATGAAATGTTGCATTTGCAACAACATAGATGGACTTGGAGGGTATTACACTAATTGAAATGTCAGACAAAGGCAGATACTATGTGATATTATTTATATGTGAAACCTACAAAGTACAACACATTAGAAAATATAACAAAAGTGAAACAGATTCACAGACATAGAGAACAAACTAATGGCTACCATTTTCTGGCAGGGGCAATATAAGGTGGGGGGGTATGAAGTACAAACTTTTATTTATAAAATAAACTACAAGGATATATTGCATAAAATAGGAAATACAGCCAATATTCATGATAATTATAAATGAAGTGTAACTTGTAAAATTGTGAATCACTACATTGTACAACTTAAAATTACATAATGTTGCCCATCAACTATACTTAAAACCATAAAAAAGAAAACAAAAAAAGAAAAAAATATTCATTTCAACTACATGATAATGGTAATCAACAAATCAGTGAACAATTGTTTCAGATAGTTTATATAAATATGTACAAAAATAAGATACAGCTTTGAGAATACATAAACTGTACTATTTAGAGGTCCATTATGTATATGTCAACTTACATTTGGTATGTGTACTTAAAACAGAAATTGCTTCTAATATTTTTCTCCAATTTCTAATCTAATTTTGACAAAAATGTTGTTAATATTGATTACTGTGTGCATACATTCTATGTCACTTCAGTTGTGTCCAACTTTTGCGACCCCATGTAGCAAAGTAGCACTTCCAGGATACTCTCTCTGTCCATGGGATTCTCCAGGCAAGAATATTGGAGTGGGTTGCTCATTGATTACTACTAAACACTAAACATCATTCTGATTTCTTTTTAACACAGGCTTCTGATATGTATTGTTATCATGATTATCTTAAAGCAATAGGAATGCAGACCAGGTTACCAATACCTGAATCTATACCCATTGATAGTTTTCTTTTTTTTCACTAATATGGTGAATTATCCTATAAAAATTTTTGACAGGATATAATATGCAATATTTTAAAATCAAAGGACATTGTGATGATTTAATCTATAATAATTTCCTAGGTCTTCATCATAGGCCATGGTATTTCAGTTCACAACATTTTTTAAAATTAATTTATTTTAATTGGAGGTTAATTATTTTACAATATTGTGGTGGGTTTTGCCATACATTTACATGAATCAGCCATGGATGTACACATGTTCTCCATCCCGAACACCCCTCCTACCACCCTTTCCATAACATCCCTCTGGGTTGTCCTAGTGCACTGGCTTTGAGTGCCCTTTTTCATGCATCAAACTTGGACTGGTCATCTTATTCACATATGGTAATATATATGTTTCAATGCTAATCTCTCAAATCATCCCACCCTCACCTTCTTCCACAGAGTCCAAAAGTCTGTTCTTTATATCTCTGTCTTACATATAGGGTCATGGTTATCATCTTTCTAAATTCCATATATACAGTATTGGTGATTTTTGTTCTGACGTACTCTGTATAATAGGCTCCAGTTTCATCCACTTCATTAGAACTGATTCAAATGTGTTCTTTTTACTAGCTGAGTGATATTCAGATCAGATCAGATCAGTCACTCAGTCGTGTCCGACTCTTACATTGTGTATATGTACCAAAGCTTTCTTATCTATTTATCTGCCAATGGACATCTAGGTTGCTTCCATGTCTTAGCTATTGCAAACCGTTCTGTGATGAGCATTGGGGTACATGTGTCTCTTTCAATTCTGGTTTCCTTGGTGTGTATGCCCAGCAGTGGGATTGCTGGGTAGTATAGTAGTTCTATTTCCAGTTTTCTAAGGAATCTCCATACTGTTCTCCATAGTTGCTGTAGTAGTCTGCATTCCCACCAACAGGGCAAGAGGGTTCCTTTTTCTCCACACCCTCTCCAGGATTTATTGTTTGTATACTTTTTGATAGCAGCCATTCTGACTGGTTTGAAATGGTACTTCATTGTGGGTTTGCATTTCTCTGATAATGAGTGATGTTGAGTATCTTCTCATGTGTTTGTTAGCCATCTGTAAGTCTTCTTTGGAGAAATGTCTTTTTAGTTCTTTGGCCCATTTTTTGAATGAGTTGTTTATTTTTCTGGGATTGAGCTCCATGAGCTGCTTGTATATTTTTTAGATTAATTCTGTGTCAGTTACTTCATTTGCCCTTATTTTCTGTCATTCCGAAGTTTGTCTTTTCACCTTGCTTATAGTTTGTTTCGTTGTGCAAGGAACACCACTTTTTAAAGTTTAATTAGGTAACATTTATTTATTTTCGCTTTTATTTCCATTACTCTTTGGGGTGGATCATAGAGGACCTTGCTGTGATTTATGTCAGAGAGTGTTTTGCCCATGCTTTCCTCTAGGAGTTTTATAGTTTCTGGTCTTGCATTTATATATTTAATCCATTTTGAGTTTATTTTTGTGTATGGTGTTAGAAAGTGTTCTAGTTTCATTCTTTTACAAGTGGTTGACCAGTTTTCCCAGCACCACTTGTTAAAGAGATTGTCTTTTCTCCATTGTATATTCTTGCCTCCTTTTTCAAAGATAAGGTGTCCATAGGTGCATGGATTTATCTCTGGGCTTTCTCTTTTGTTCCATTGATCTATATTTCTCTTTGTGCCAGTACCAAACTGTCTTAATGACTGTAGCTTTGTAGTAGAGCCTGAAGTCAGGCAGGTTGATTCTTCCAGTTCCATTCTTCTTTCTCAAGATTGCTTTGGCTGTTGAAAGTTTTTTTTTTTTTTTTCCCATAAAAATTGTGAAACTATTTGTTCTAGTTCTGTGAAAAATACTGTTGGTAGTTTCATAGGGATTGCACTGAATCTGTAGATTGCTTTGAGTAGTATAACCATTTTCATTATATTGATTCTTCCAATCCATGAACATGGTATGTTTCTCCATCTATTTGTGTCATCTTTGATTTCTTATTACTGTCAGGTTAGCTGATACATTCAAATATATTTTGCCAAAGTAAATCTCCCCAAAACAAACTGTTCTCATGAAATCACTAAATCTTTAAAGTTACACATTTAAAACAATGCATGTAGTTTAATCTTTCTATTTGGGTGAAACTCAGTTTAATATTATATGAGAAAGAAAATCCTTGAAAATTTGTAATCATTAACTCAATAATATACATATCACAAATGGTCTAATCTATTCAAGTGAAAAATTTTCAGTTCCATTTCATTAATAATGTGGTGAAATTACACTAGCAGTACTATTACACACGAACACTAATGTAGTGAAATTAATCATGTAATTTTAATTTCTTTGTTCTTCTTCAAATAAAGCAGTAATGATTTTCCAATTTTAAAGATTTGATTTAATATTTTTTATAAACATAAATTCTAATGAAATATGTATAATATTATATCTGAAATGTATTAATTGTTCAAACTAAACACTATCATGTTACAATTTGTTCATACTAGATGTTTGCAATGTTTCTGATAATCAATAAAAGAGATTCTTGATCAAAAAAAAATAAAAATGTAAATTCTTCATTAAAAAAAAAAATAAAACATCACTTTATACAGCAGGGCTTATATTCGTATATGTTCAAATTTGGGCTATGTGATAAAATATGGCCAAGAAATGATTAAGTTCTGTCCTTCCCTCCAGGCTGTTGACACCTCTGGCCAGTCTTTTGAGAATCACCCACTCTGTGAGTGATATTTAATATGGAGGGAACCCTTTGCTCAAGACTCCTCTAAAATTATACAAGCATAAAAACAGGGAAGAACGCTAAGAACTAATACTTGTTCATAAAGTAATGTATAAATTTTAAAAAATAATTATCTTGCTTATTTGTTTGAAGCAAAGGGTGTGATATGCAATGTGAGGCTCTCACCAAAATTTGGATATCTTTACTTTTGCTTGAAATGTCTGCAGGAAATACATAAATCTCCTTCCTTGAACTAGTCTTCAGTTCAGTTCAGTCACTCAGTTGTATCAGACTCTTTGCAACCCCATGAACCGCAGCACGCTAGGCCTCCCTTTCCATCACTAACTCCTGGAGTCCACCCAGATCCATGTCCATAGATTTGGTGATGCCATCCAGCCATCTCATCCTCTGTCATCCCCTTCTCCTCCTGCCCTCAATCCCTCCCTGAATCAGGGTCTTTTCCAATGATTCAACTCTTCACATGAGGTGGCCAATGTACTGGAGTTTCAGCCTCAGCATCAGTCCTTCCAATGAACACTCAGGACTGATCTCCTTTAGACTCTCAAGAGTCTTCTCCAACAACACAGTTCACAAACATCAATTCTTTGGCGCTCAGCTTTCTTTCAGAGTCCAACTCTCACATCCATACATGACCAATGGAAAAAACATAGCCTTGACTAGATGGACCTATGTTGACAAAGTAATGTCTCTGCTTTTTAATATGATGTCTAGATTGATCATAACTTTCCTTCCAAGGAGTAAGTGTCTTGTAATTTCATGGCTGCAATCACCATCTGCAGTAATTTTATCTGCACCATTTGCAGAGCTAGTCTTACCTCCTTTTAAAGGGACTAACATCAGAAACTGGCCTATAGGTTGGAAGACTCTCTGATATACACTGATTCAGAATAACAGAGTGATCTTCCGGATCTGCTGTGCTTGTAAATACTGGACTAGCTTTTAGTTTCTCACAGTTCTAAGATTTTTAACTGTTGTAGGTATAGAGCTTAATGCTCTCTTCCTTTTGTCTCTGTAGTATTCTACTTGATATAAAGATGCATAAGAATTTATTTAGTTATTTTTGTTTGTTTTCTTTTTCATGCATAGCCTTCTATGATCTTCTGTATTATCAAGAAAGGCTGCTAAATTTCCAGGGAGGTAATAGCAGTAATTGAAAGGGGATAGCTTTTTTTTTTTTCTGTTTATTTTGCTTACAATGTTACCAAAATTTAGGAAAGCTAGTGGAAGAAGTCAAAAACTTTAGTTTTTAGTTATTCTACTTCTGAAAGCACAGTATTCCCTGGTGGAATTTCCCAATAGAAAAAAAAAAATAAAAAAAAAATATATATATATATATATATATATATATTTTTTTTTACTTCACTTAATCATTTTGTAAGTTTATTTTCAAATAAGTTAAAACTTAACAGAAGTGTTGCAAAAATTCCAATTTACCCTTGGCTGAGATACCACATTTATAAGTACTTTCTTACATTTGCTTCATTGTTGTCTTTCTATTCAGACACATAATTTTTAGAAACTTTCAAAATTTAGTTGTAGATATGATATCACTTTACACCTAAGACTTCATTTATTTTCCAACAATAGGAATTTGTCTTATATCAGTACAATTATCATGACCAGGATATTTTTCAAACTTCATAAACTGTTTCAATTATGTGCTTTATAATAAAATAAAAAATCATTGTGACCCAGAATCAGGTCTATTGTATTTCAGTGTAATGTCTATTTACTCTCCTTTAATTTCAGCGATATAGTAAGAGAGTGCAATCTTGATATGTTTGAAGATTACAGACTGCTTATTTGTGTATTCTTTACATTTGCATTTGATATGTTCTTGTGATTAGATTCACTTTATACATTTTTAGCAGGAATACTAGAGAAATTATGAGTTCAGTTCATGTCAGGAAGCATGCAAATTTTGTTTGTCCCAATATTTGTGATATTAAATTTGCTTAGTTAAGGCATTGTCTATCATGTTTTATGGGACTTCCCTGGTGGTCCAGTGGTTAAGACTTCACCTTCCAGTGCAGGGGTTGCAGGTTTGAACAGAATGGGAAAGACTAGGGATCTCTTCAAGAAAATCAGAGATACCAAAGGAACATTTCATGCAAAGATAGGTACGATAAAGGACAGAGATGGTGTAGACCTAACAGAAGCAGAAGATATTAAGAAGAGGTGGCAAGAATACACAGAAGAACTGTACAAAAAAGAGCTTCAAGACCTAGATAATCATGATGATGTGATCACTGACCTAGAGCCAGACATCTTGGAATGTGAAGTCAAATGGGCCTTAGAAAGCATCACTACAAACAAAGCTAGTGGAGGTGATGGAATCCCAGTGGAGCTATTCCAAGTCCTGAATGATGATACTGTGAAAGTGCTACACTCAATATGCCAGCAAATTTGGAAAACTCAGCAGTGGCCACAAGATTGGAAAAGGTCAGTTTTCATTCCAATCCCAAAGAAAGGCAATGCCAAAGAATGCTCAAACTACCACACAATTGCACTCATCTCACACGCTAGTAAAATAATGCTCAAAATTCTCCAAGCCAGGCTTCAGCAATATGTGAACCGTGAACTTCCTGATGTTCCAGCTGGATTTAGAAAAGGCAGAGGAACCAGAGATCAAATTGCCAACATCCGCTGGATCATGGAAAAAGCAAGAGAGTTCCAGAAAAACATCTATTTCTGCTTTATTGACTATGCCAAAGCCTTTGACTGTGTGGATCACAATAAACTATGGAAAATTCTGAAAGAGATGGGAATACCAGACCACCTGATCTGCCTCTTAAGAAATTTGTATGCAGGTCAGGAAGCAACAGTTAGAACTGGTCATGGAACAACAGACTGGTTCCAAATAGGAAAAGGAGTACGTCAAGGCTGCATATTGTCACCATGTTTATTTAACTTATATGCAGAGTACATCATGAGAAATGCTGGACTGGAAGAAGCACAAGTTGGAATCAAGATTGCCGGGAGAAATATCAATAACCTCAGATATGCAGATGACACGACTCTTATGGCAGAAAGTGAAGAGGGGCTAAAAAGCCTCTTGATGAAAGTGAAAGTGGGGAGTGAAAAGGTTGGCTTAAAGCTCAACATTCAGAAAACGAAGATCATGGCATCTGGTCCCATCACTGCATGGGAAATAGATGGGGAAACAGTGGAAACAGTGTCAGACTTTGTTTTTCTGGGCTCCAAAATCACTGCAGATGGTGACTGCAGCCATGAAATTAAAAGACGCTTACTCCTTGGAAGGAAAGTTATGACCAACCTAGATAGCATGTTCAAAAGCAGAGACATTACTTCACCAACAAAGGTTCGCCTAGTCAAGGCTATGGTCTTTCCTGTGGTCATGTATGGATGTGAGAGCTGGACTGTGAAGAAGGCTGAGCGCCGAAGAATTGATGCTTTTGAACTGTGGTGTTGGAGAAGACTCTTGAGAGTCCCTTGGACTGCAAGGAGATCCAACCAGTCCATTCTGAAGGAGATCAATCCTGGAATTTCTTTAGAAGGAATGATGCTAAAGCTGAAATTCCAGTATTTTGGCCACCTCATGCGAAGAGTTGACTCATTGGAGAAGACTCTGATGCTGGGAGGGATTGAGGGCAGGAGGAGAAGGGGACGACCGAGGATGAGATGGCTGGATGGCATCACTGACTCGATGGATGCGAGTCTGAGTGACCTCCAGGAGCTGGTGATGGACAGGGAGGCCTGGCGTGCTGCGGTTCATGGGGTCGCAAAGAGTCGGACACGACTGAGCGACTGATCTGATCTGATCTGATCATGTTTTATTATTGTAAAATTGCACATATACCATTTATTGCTACAGGAAACTCTCTAGGATCACATACCCTTTACAAATATTTGTTTATACAATATCCAACAAGCACTGCATTTTTGTTTTTTATTCCAAAGCGATAAATAAATCATCTGATTAAAAATTTTGTTGAAAAGAGGGTGAAATAGGAAGTGAGCTCACCTATTGTTACAGGAAAAAAAAAATCACAACTAAGTCTTAACAATCACTGACAAAACAAGGTGCTGCTGCTGCTAAGTCACATTAGTCTCTGCCAAAAAGATATGTAACATTCAAAGACAAGGAAGAAGCCAAAATGAGATAGTATGAGGAACACAATTATGATAAACTCAAATCCCATGCACACTGAGAGGGTGGTCCACAAACTCGAAAATAATTATGGCACAGACATTATTTAATAGGAGTGAAAGTTCTGAGCCCTGCATCAGGCTTTTCAGTCTAGCAATATGGCAATGGGGGAGGAGCCCCCAAATAATCTGGTTCTGAAGGGCAACAAGATATGATTGCAAGAATTCCACAGGACTGAGGGGAACAGAAACTCCTCTCTTGAAGGGTGCACACAAGGTGCACCAAGACCCATGCAGAAAAAAGCAGTGACCTCATAGGACACTGAGCCAGACATACATGCTAGCATTGTAGCGTCTCCTGCAGACAGATGAACCCAAAGCAGAACGTGCTGAGACACATAGAAATCAAACTGACAAAAATAAAACACTAAAAGAAAAATATTGAAGGAAACAGAGGAAAAATCACAAATAACATACAAGGGAATTCCCATAAGGTTATAACCTGATTTCTCAGCAGAAACTCTGTAGGCCAGAAAGGAATAGTGTAATATATTTAAAGTGAAGAAAAGGAAGAACCTACAACAAAGAATACTCTATCCAGAAAGATTCTCATTCAGATTTGATGGAGAAAACAAGAGCTTTACAGACAAGCAAAAGCTAAGACAATTTAGCACCATGAGACCAGGTTTGCAACAAATACCAAAGAAAATTATCTGGGTGGAAAAGAAAAGACCACAACTAGAAACGAGAAAATCACAAATGGAAAAACTCACCAATAAAGGCAAACATACAGTACAGATACAAAACCATCCACACACAAATATATCAAAACCAGAATTGTGAGAAGAGGAGACCACAAATGCAGAATATTGAAAATACATTTGAAATTTAAAGACCAGGAACTTAAAACAGTCTTGTTTATATAAAGATGCCACATCAAAACCTCTTGGTTACTGCAAACTAAAATCTATATAGATACACAGACAAAAATAAAAAGGAATCTAAACTAAAGTTAGTCATCAAATCACAGGAGAAGATAGAGGAAGCGAATAAAAAAGACCTAAAAAACAAACCCCAAATAAGTAACAAAATGGCAATAAGAATATGTATATAGATAGGTACCTTAAATTTGATATTAACTTGCAATAAACATATTTGGTAGGACATGCTAATATAGGTTGACGTTTTTGTCTTTTAAAACACTTTTGAGGATCCAAAAATCCATTTCACCCATCATTTAAAAACTCAATATTCCATATAATTGTGCAAATTTAAACTTGATAAAATTTTAATGACCTTGAAATTGGTTATTATGGTTATTTAGTAGTGAGAATAGAGAATACTGTCTTTTTCAAACACATGAGATCACTAAGCTTTCTCTTCCTCTCCAAAAATCACATAATCTGTGTAATATTTCCAAACATTTGACCCACAACTATGTTCACCTAAATATATTCTATGTATAAGGAGTTGAAGATATTTACAATAAGGCAGCATATGAATTGATACATTAGCAATCAATCAGGGAAATTCTGTTCAGTAAGAATGAGCTATATATATATATATATATATATATATATATATATATATATATATATATCAGATCAGTCGCTCAGTCGTGTCCGACTCTTTGCGACCCCATGAATCACAACACGCCAGGCCTCCCTGTCCATCACCAACTCCCGGAGGTCACTCAGACCCACATCCATCGAGTCAGTGATGCCATCCAGCCATCTCATCCTCTGTCGTCCCCTTCTCCTCCTGCCCCCAATCCCTCCCAGCATCAGAGTCTTTTCCAATGAGTCAACTCTTCGCATGAGGTGGCCAAAATACTTGAGTTTCTGACTCCAGAAATCAGAATTAAATTCTAAGTGCATTCAAATGCACTCGTGGTTTTTAACTTTTAAAAGATATGGAATTCTTGAAATTGTAATGGAGCAATAGAACTAAAGAATTTGATGTTACATTTAAAGTACATTTAAGGTTCTTATGCTCTGGATGTTAGAAATAATTTAAGAGCTAATATATTTATATTTATTTTTATTTATCCAACATCTTTCCAAAACAGATATGAAGCAGCTTACAATAAAATATTTAAGTAAAATAAAATAACATATGTTGTGTTGACTTGTCAACTTCTTGATTTTAACACAGTAAGAATTAAGTTTACTAATAAATGTTATATTAATAACAGTTTTGAAAAACACTATTATGCCCCATATCATTTATAATTCTGTATAATGTATTTACAAAATGTAAAATTATAATACTAATTTATTAATAAATGTTAAATGAAGTAGTTGCTTCTTTACTGCTAATTTTCTTTTTAAGTTAATTTTGCTTTTATTATTTTTATATCTGGGATTTTGTTTTAGGCATTGGTCTCACAAGTTACACAATTCATAGGTCTGTTCCGAATCTCCTGCAGAAGTTATGGAGCATATGAACCTATCAAAAAATGGCTGATTCAATTGGAAAATGACATATTTGTTGTTATCGCTTACTAGAATGTAAATTCCATTAAACAGGAATTTTACATTTGTGCTCATAATTGGATTCCCAATGCATAGAAAAGTGAACGTGTTTCTAGTTCCTCAACCATTGACATATCATCAGCAATACAGCAGCCAGAGTGATCCTTTGAAAATGTAAGTCATATCGTGTACCAAAAATAATTGTAATTGTGTCTCAGTTCACTCAGAGTAAAATACAAGTCTTTTAAATGGTATAAGGCATGACACAAATTGCTTCCCTAAATTGTTAGCTCCCTAATCTCAAGTTTCACTAGTGTTCCTCTTGCTTACAGTCTTTATTGTGTCTTAGATCACAGTAGGCACACTTCTTCCTCAGTGATTTTGCACCTCTTGTTTCCTACTGTTCAGAACACTCTTCACCCAATAGATTCATATCATTTCTCTCAAGTTCTTTAAGCCTTAGGTAAAAAATCACCTTCTTAAAGCTTTCCCTCACTGCCCCATCTAAACCCACATCACTTTAGCATCCACACTCCTTCGCCTTTTATTGGCGCTCTATGCCCCTCCCCCCAGCTTTATTTTTCTCCATCATGATGTGATAGATATTTATTTATTTATTGTATTTCTTCTCCATTACTATGTAAACTCCATGAGGACAGGGTTTTTGTATGTTTTGTTCTTTTCTGTATGTCTAGTTACCAAGAACAGTGTATTGCAACTATTAGGCACTTAATACCTGTTGAATCTATAAGTCAATGAAAAATGGACTTTCAAGTAGTGTTCTATTTTTGCATCTTCTAGACTAGCTATAGAAACAATTTTTTAAGTATAGTATTTTGATATGGGAAAAGGCTATGAAACCATAGCTTAAGTCGGTAAGAACACTAAATTTTTTCAGTAAAAAATCTTAAGATTGGGGAAAGTCACAAAATCTATTTGCTCCTCAGTGTGCTCAGTTATAAATAAATACTGATTACTATGTCAAAGGTTGACGTGAAATTTTTTTAAAACCTTTTTCATTTTCCAGTGGGGTATAAGCAATTAACAATGTTGTCGTAGTTTCAGGTGAACAGCAAAGGGACTCAGCCATATATATGCATTCTCCCCTAAACTCCCCTCCTAACCAGGCTGCCACATAACGTTGAGCAGAGTTCCATGTTCTATAGAGTAGAGCCTTACTGGTTATCCATGTCAAATATAGCAGTGTGTACATGTCCATCCCAAACTCCCTAACTATCTTTCCTTCATCATACCCCCAAGCAACTATAAGTTTGTTCTCTAAATCTGTGAGTCTCTTTCTTTTTTGTTGTTTTTGTTGTTGCTCAGTCACTCAGATGTCTGGTCCTTTTCAATGCCATGGTGTGCCGCACTCCAGGCTTCCCAGTTCTTCAACATCTCACAGAGTTTGCTCAACTCATGGCTGTTGAATCAGTGCTGCCATCCAACTACCGCATCCTCTGTCATCCCCTTTTCCTTAATTCTTTCCCAGTGGCATCAGGGTCTTTTCTAATGAGTTGGCTCTTCACATCAGGTGGCTAAAGTATTGGAGCTTCAGCTTCAGCATCAGTTCTTCCAATGAATACTCAGCATTAATTTCCTTAAGAAATTACTGAAAGTCAAAAGGGTTCTCAAGAGTCTTCTCCAACATCACAGTTTGAAAGCATCAGTTCTTCAGCACTCAGCCTTCTCTATGCTTCTACTCTCAAATCCATACTTGCTTACTGGAAAACCCATAGCTTTGACAATATCAACCTTTGACGACAAAGAAATGTCTCTGCTTTTTGAATACTCTGTCTAGGTTTGTCATAGCTTTTCTTCCTTTTGCAGTGATTTTGGAGCCCAAGAAAATAAAGTATGTCATTATTTCCATTGTTTCCCCTTCTATTTGCCATGAAGTGATGGGACTGAATGCTATGATTTTAGTTTTTCTAATGTTGAGTTTCATACCAGCTTTTTCACTCTCTTCTTTCACGTTCATCAAGAGCTCTTCAGTTCCTCTTCACTTTCTTCCATAAGGGTGGTGTCATCTGCATACCTGTGGTTATTATTTCTCCCAGAAATCTTGATTCTAAGTTAAATAAGCAGGGTGACATAAACAGCTTTGACATTTTCCCTTCAATTTTGAACTAGTCCATTGTTCTGTCTGTTTCTAACTGCTGCTTCTTGACTTGCCTATAGGTTTCTCAGGAGACTGGTAAGGTGGTCTGGTAGTCCCATCTCCAAGAATATTCCACAGTTTGTTGTGATCCACACAGTCAAATGCTTTAGTGTAGTCAATGAAACAGAAATAAATGTTATTTTCTGGAATTCTCTTGCTTTTTTTATGATCCAATGGATGTTGGCAATTTGATCTCTGGTGCCTCTGCCTTTTCTAACTCCAGCTTGAACAGCTGGAACTTCTCGGTTCATATACTGCTGAAACCTAGCTTGAAGGATTTTAACTATTAACTTGCTTGTGAAATGAGTTCAGATGTCTGGTAATTTGAACATTCTTTGGCATTGCCTTTCTTTGGGATTGGAATGAAAATTGACTTTTTCCAGTCCTGTAGACACTGCTGAGCTTTACAAATTTTCTGGCATATAGAGTGCAGCATTTTCACAGTATCATCTTTTAGGACTTGAAATAACTGGATTTCTATCACCTCCACTAGTTTTGTTCATAGTGATGCTTCTTGAGGCCCACTTGACTTCACATTCCAGGATGTCTGGCTCTAGGTGAGTGATCACACCATTGTGGTTACCAGGGTCATTAAGGTCTTTTTTATTTATTTTTATTTCTTCTGTGTATTCTTGCCACCTCTTCTTAATATCTGCTGCTTCTGTTTTGTAAGTAAGTTCATTTGTATCATATGGACATTGCAGTTATCTGGAAATAGCTGGTTTAGTTAGATTTTCCATGACTACATTTATGCTATTATAATTAAAACAAAATGGAGAGAATGTGGAAACTGGTCATCAGAGAGACTATTAAAATTACAAACTGAAATTTTACTTCCAAGTTAGCACAAATAAATAGGTGTGCTCATTCTAGTGCACACAGGCCTGTGTGCTTGTGCATGTACATATACACACAAACAAATGCACATATACAGAAAAAAAAATCAGGGACATATATGAAAAAAAATATACAACTTGCTTGGCAATGCTTTCCAAATTTAATATCATCTATTAAAAAGTCTAAATTATAGCTCCTTATATTATATTCTACTGGTTTCATAAAAAGTGCCTTTTTTCAAATAATTTGAACCAAGCTCCTTTAGAGATAATAAAAAAATTAATATAATATTTTTCCTAAAAGAACTCAGCACCAGAAAATAGTTACATATTTCAGTCTTAGTCAAACATTGAATTATTGTTCAGTGTTTCAAATAATGAAGAGGAATCCTAATAAATGTAATCAGCAAAGGACTATATTTAGAAAAATAATTTTCATGTTCATCCTGCAATAACTTGAAAGGAACAAAATATGCTTATGACTAGCTAAGAAATACATTATATGATTTTCAAAGGCTTAGTCAAATTTTAATTGATATATTTAGTAACATGACAAATTTAGAGTTTCACATGACATTTCCATGATATAGAATTTTATTAAATGTAATTCTCATTATTAAACATATTTAAAATTAATTTTAAAAGAGAAATATCAATAACCTCAGATACACAGATGACACCACCCTTATGGCAGAAAGTGAAGAGGAAATAAAAAGCCTCTTGATGAAAGTGAAAGAGGAGAGTGAAAAAGTTGGCTTAAAGCTCAATATTTAGAAAACTGAGATCATGGCATCTAGTCCCATCACTTCACGGAAAATAGATGGGGAAGCAGTGGGAACAGTGACAGACTTTATGGTCGGGTGGGGGGGGGGGTGGGGTGGGGTGGGAGGCTCCAAAATCACTGCAGATGGTGACTACAGCCATGAATCTAAAAGATGCTTGCTACTTGAAAGGAAAACTATGACAAACCTAGACAACATATTAAAAAGCAGACACATTACTTTATGGACAAATGTCCATCTAGTCAAAGCTATGGTTTTTCCAGTAGTCATGTATGAATGAGAGATTTGGACCATAAAGAAGGCTGAACACTAAATAATTTATGCTTTTACACTGTGATGTTGGAGAAGACTCTTGAGAGTCCCTTGGATTTCAAAGAGATTAAACCAGTCAATTCTAAAAGAAATCAGTCCTAAATATTCATTGGAAGGACTGATGCTGAAGATGAAGCTCCAATACTTTGACCACCTGATGAAATGAACTGACTCATTAGAAAAGCCCCTGATGATGGGAAAGATTGAAGGCAGGAGAAGGGGACGACAGCAGATGAGGTGGCTGAATGGCATCACCAACTCAATGTACACGAGTTTGAGCAAACTCTGGGTGTTGGTGGTGGACAGGGAAGCCTGGCTTGCTGCAGTCCATATGGTCACAAAGAGTCAGACATGACTGAGCAACTTAACTGACTAAAAATTAATTTTGACTCAAACTATGGGAAAAGTAAAGAAATTTAAACACATCTAAGAAAATCTTGATCCAGTAAAGGAGTTTGGATTATAATTTATCATTCTAATGCTAAGTCACTTCAATCGTGTCCGACTCTGTGTGACCCCATCCCTGGGATTCTCCAGGCAAGAATACTGGAGTGGGTTGCCATTTCCTTCTCCAATGCAAGAAAGAGAAAAGGAAAGTGAAGTCGCTCAGTCATGTCCGACTCTTAGCGACCCCATGGACTGCAGCCCACCAGGCTCCTCTGTCCATGGATTTTCCAGGCAAGATTACTGGAGTGGGGTATCATTGCCTTCTTCGTATAATTTATCATAACAATACATTATTTCAAAAATGTACACATGCTAATTTGATATATTAACTTTTATTTGAATATATCACCTTCAGCTTGAAGAATTAGTCAAAAAGAATTACTTAAAATTACATAAATCATCTTAGTTATAAATATGTCTATAAAATTATGTGATATTATATGGAATGTCCACTTTTATTCTATAATTTATTCTGAAAGTCTTTTCAGACAGAAACAAAAAAAAAATTGTTTTTTTTCTTGTAGATGTGATACATTCTTTAGCATAAGTTCAATATAAGAAAAAAATTCAAATCAGTGCCAGGATCTCTAGAAGCAACCTCTAGAAGTGCCAGGACCTCTAGAAGCAACTGAAATGATCTTAAATATGTGGAATTGAAGGAGTGAATTCTCTGAGTAATAACACTGCCTCTGATAATGAATCATAACATGAAAGAGTCTAGTTGTTTAGACACTAATTATTACACATTCTAATAATTTTACCTTAACTATCAGACAGTATATAGTACAGGTAAACACCAGTTTTTTTTTTTTTTAATTGCTTAAAACATTTACACTATACTCAAACAAGGAGTCCTCATTTAATTAAGAATTTCTTTATAGAACCCCTTGAAACAGTAAGATATTTTGATGCATTAAAATGGGCTGTGGTTAAGGGAAATTTTTCTGTTCAGTATTTCAAGAACATTTCTTTTAATCTGTGCATTTTTAAGTTGTTACCTAACAAGGTTTTAGACAATTCTCATTCTTTTACACTGTGGGCAAACAAATCAAATCATACCCTTTCTCCTCCTTTGCTTTCTGATTCATAATTATTCTTGCTTGTCCCACATAAGCTGTATAAGGGGGCTTCCCTCATAGCTCAGTCTGTAAATTATCTGCTTGCAATGCAGGAGACCTCATGGGGAAGATCCCCTGAAGAAGGAAATGGCAACCCACTCCAAAATTCTTGCCTGGAGTATCCCCCTGGGCAGAGGACCCTGACAGGGTCCTTGGGGTCTCAAGAGTCAGACATAACTTAGCAACTAAACTACAACCACAAAGGTGTATAAGAGTAATTTCCACAAATAATGTATTTGAATAAAGTTGTTGATGTTGTCATTGATTTAGATTATATGATTTTTTTGTTTAACATTTTTCTTAAAAATCCCTTAAAGAATATATTTTAAAATTTCAATTCCTGCTCTTATCAATGATAAATCATTTTCCATCAACAAGTCAATTTTCCCATATTCAAGAAGAGAAAAATATGTGAAATACATTGGAATTCTGCTTCCAGTTCTAATGGAAAACCTCTAAACATAGCTAGGGAAACTGCACAGAAACAGAGTTTACAGATCAAGCCCAGGGATACCCCTGCTGCTGCTCCTGCTAAGTTGCTTCAGTCGTGTCCGACTCTGCGCAACCTCATAGATGGCAGCCCACCAGGCTCCCCTGTCCCTGGGATTCTCCAGGCAAGAACACTGGAGTCGGTTGACATTTCCTTCTCCAATGTATGAAAGTGAAAAGTGAAAGTGAAGTCACTCAGCCGTGTCCCACTCTTTGAGACCCCATAGACTGCAGCCTACCAGGCTCCTCTGTCCATGGGATTTTCCAGGCAAGAATACTGGAGTGGGTTCCAATTTACTTTTCTGGGGATACCCCTAATTATATATTAAAACAGAAAGAAACAGCACTCATGGGAGAAAAATCATATAATCCATAATATCCACAATTTAACATTGATAATGATCAGGATAATATACAAAATTATCAAAAAAGTAAATCAAGGAAATGGAATGCCTTCTGAGACAAAATACATGTTTTAACTATCAGGGAAATACTTTGTTTTCCCAACAGATTGTTTCTCTTATCATTATGTAATGTCCCTCTTTGTCTCAATTGTATTTGCTCTAAACTCTACTATACCTAAAATCTATGTCCACTCCTAATAATTTTTCCTGGATTAATGTTTGCATGGTATATTTTTCCACTCTTTTATTCTTAATTTACTCATATAATTGTGTTTGAAGTGAGCTTCTTATAGTCTGCATACATTTGGATTAAGTTTGTATTTTTAAATCCATCTTTTCATCCTGTTTTTTACTAGAATATTTATATCACATACATTAAAATATTTAGACCATCAATATGTTAGAACATATGTTTGAAGTTTTATCTATTTTTTCTACTTGTTTCCACTCTTTGTCTTTCCTTTATTTTTCTTTTCTTGAGTTCCTGCAGGTTACTTGAATATATTTGCGATTATATTTTATTTAGTTTATACTGCTTTTGAGTATGTCACTTTTTCTTAGAGAGGTTGCTCCTGATATTAAAATATGTGTATCTTATTTCAAACTACTGGCATTGACATTTTATCACTTACTAGTGAAGTGTAAAACTTTTACTTCCATTTAGGTATCTTTATCATCCAAGTTCTAAAATATAATTTTCTTAGGTATTTCTTTTACCTAAAAGAAATATTTCTTTTACCTAAAAGAAATATTTCTTTTACCTAAAAGAAATATTTCTTTTAGGTATTTCTTAGGTATTTCAGTTTAGCACACCTGAGAGAGCATCATATTTATTTCAAGTAATAAATATGACTTAAAATAAGAGTGATTCTATTCATAATAATAACACATTTTTTCTATACTCCTGTTTTTACCCATTTTGATGTTCTTACATTCATGAATTCACAAACTTTCATCTGTTTCTATTTTATTTCTTTTTAGAGAACTTATTTAGTCATTCTTTAAGTGTAGGAGTGTCTTTATTGTCCCTTTTATTCTTGTGGAGTACTTTTGCATACATAAAATTTGAAATTACTACTAATTTGAGTTGGTATTCTTTTATAAATAATGCATAATTTCTTTATTTTCTTTGAAGTTTTTTTTTTTTTTTTCTTTGTCTTCTATTCTCAGAAATTCAATTATGATTTTTCTTGGTGTAGATTTCTTTGGTTTTATTCTGAGTTTCATTTAGCTTCTTGAATTTGTAAGCTTACTTTTTTTTTTTTTTTTGCAAATTTGGTACTCTTTCAGCCCTTATTGGAGACGGCAATGGCAACCCACTCCAGCACTTTTGCCTGGAAAATCCCACAGACAGAGGAGCCTGGTGGGCTGCAGTCCATGGCGTTACGAAGAGTCGGACATGACTGAGTGACTTCCCTTTCACTTTTCACTTTCCTACATTGGAGAAGGAAATGGCAACCCGCTCCAGTGTTCTTGCCTGGAGAATCCCAGGGACGGGGGAGCCTGGTGGGCTGCCGTCTATGGGGTCGCACAGAGACAGACACGACTGAAGCGACTTAGCAGCAGCAGCAGCAGCAGCCCTTATTTCTTCACATGGTTTCCCGGTTTCACACTCTCTTTCTTCTGGGATTCTAGTTATGCAGATATTGAGCCTTTTGTTATTGCCCCACAAGTCAGGACATTATGAGAGCAGTCCTGCTCCTGCTACTAAAGTTCGAGAGTAGCAAATTAAAACAAACAAACAAACTTCCATTCACTTTATGTCTGCTTTTACATTTGTTTAGATTTGGTACATTCTATTGATCTGCCATTGAGTCGACTAATTCTGTCATTGTTGCTTCTACATTATAATTAAGATCATTCAACTAATTTTCTTTCAGTTACTATATTTTTCAGTTATCTAAATTCTATTTGATTCTTTTTCTTTTAATAATTTCCCATTTCTTCCTGAGATTTTCTAACTTTTTATTTCTTGTGAGGATATTTACAATGGGTGTTTGTTGCAACACTTTATGATGACTTTTTATAAACTTTATCAAGTAATTCCAATATATTATTCATCTTGATATTGATGTCTATCACGAAATGAATTGTGTCTCATCCCTCAAATTTATATGTTGAAGTCCTAACCACTGGGACTTTAGAATGTGACTGTATTTGTAGATAGGGTCTGTAAGGAAATGACTATGTTGAAATAAGATAATTAATCTAATCTGACTGGTATCCTTATAAAAGGAGGAAATTTGACATTCTGAATGAGAATATCACAGATATACTCACACAGGAAAAAAGACCATTTAGACCACAGTGAGAAGATGGTGAAAAAAGCAAAATTTATTGACACCTTAATTTTTGACTTCTAGCCTCCAGAATTGTGAGAAATACATTTTTGTTGTTTAAGCCAGTCATTCTGTAGTACTTTGTCATGGCAGCTCTAGCAAATGAAGAGTTTCTGTTTATTTCCTTTTCTTATTTAATTTGTGATTTTCTCTTGCTGTGTATAACACCACTTCATTGCAAATGAGTAATATGGAAATTCAGATTACACCTTCGTCTTCTGAGCTCTTCTCAGTGCAAGTGAAACACTGACTTGCACTGTCTCATTGTTTCCAAGTAGGGTGTCAGAGCAGTTCCCTACTGGGCCCTGCAGTCTCCAGGAGAGCAAAGGAAAGGATGAACACACACACTGCTTTTTTACTTCAACTCCCCACTCCCCACTGACTTTATTAGTGGGAGGGAGAAGTGAAGTACCAAATGGCTCAGGTTCCTACCACCTTACTAAACATCATTGATGCCTGGTGGGAGTGGAGATGAAGCTTTCCACTGGGCCCTGCTAAAACCTTGGGTGGCAGAAAATGAAAGCAATGACTAATCATAGCTTGCACCACCTTTGTCAGTCTTATTCAAGTATGGAAGGTGTAGAAGGCTGAAAAATCTGTTAGCATGAAGGATTTTAAACCAACATTTATAATTATGCTCAGCGAAATGAAACAAAATATTTTAAATGAACAAAAATTTCAGAGATGGAAGCTCTCAATAAAGAATAGAAAAAAATCCAAGAGAACCAAATGAAAATTCTGGAACTTAAAAATATGATTTCTGTAATGAAAAAAATTATAAATATATAGCAAAATGGAACATGACAGATGCAAGTGTATTAGAGAGAAGATCTAGCTAATGAAATGATCTAAGATAAAGAAAAAAAGAGAAATAAAATTATGAAAAAGATGCTCAGAGAAAAGTTAGATGACATTAAATTTTCAAATATATGATAACTGGGAATATCAAAATATTGGGCTAGCCAAAATGTTTGTTTGGATTTTTTTTTTTTTTTTACAAGATGTAACAGAAAAGCCTGAATGAACATTTTGGCCAACTCAAGATCAATGAGAGAGGAAAATGAGGCTAAAAATTAAAAATAGCAAAGAAAAACCTATAGCCTGAAAATTTCCCAAATTTGACAAAAAACAAATTTTCAGACACAAGATATTCTGGATACCAAGCAATATACAAAAAAGTTCATATATTGCGGCATTGTATTCAAACTATTAAGTCAAAGAGGAAGAGAAAATCTGAAAATATAAAGATGAAAATAATAGGCTACATACATGGGGGTAAAAATAATATAATTAGTGGCTGATATCAGAAACAACAGAGGCAAGAAGAGAGTAAGGCAAAATTATTTAAATACTAGAAATAAAATAACTATGAATTTAGAATCCTGTTTGCAACAAAAAGTCATTCAAGAATTAAAGTGAAAGAAACACGTTTTAATAAATGAAAGCTAAGAGGATTCATTATCCTTTGACTTATAGTGCAAGAAATTCTCACAAATTTATTTAGGCTAAAGCAAAATGATAACAGGTAGATACTCAGACTCTGAGAAAAAATAAGTAAATGCATCAGAATCAGTAAATATATAGGAAAACATTAAAGACAGCTGCTTTTGTCTTTTCAAATTCTTTAAAATCATATAATTGCTTAAAAACTAATATTTTAACATTGTTCTATGGGTATTTAATACACACAACAGCTATAACATTAAGAACAGGCTGGAAAATATGGGTGTACAAGGATGAAAGATTTCAATATTTATTCTGAAAATATTCAAATGATACAAAAGAGTTAAGGCAGGAAAAGAGAGTACAATGTACAATAGAGACAGGTAAAAAACAAAACCAAAAAAAATGAAACAGGAAATCCACATATAACCACATCAATAATTACATAAGTTGTTCATGGTATAAATACTCTAATTAAAAGGCAGTAATTGTCAAAATGAATTAAAGATAAGGCTCAAGTGTATCCTATCTAAAAATGATGTACTTTAAATACATTAAAAGTAAATGGATGAAAAATAATTTACCATGAAAATCATTAGCATATAAAGACTGATGTATTAATAGTTATATTTTATCAGATAAAATAAGTTTCAATAAACACTCATCATTATGGTCAATCCAAGAAGACATTGAAATCATAAATGTGTCTGCTCCCAAAAGGAGAACTTCAAATTATATAAAGTAAAAAATTGCAAAATTAAAGTGAAGAAAGTGAAAGTGAAGTTGTGTCCGACTCTTTGCGACCCCATGGACTGTAGCCAAGCATGCTCCTATATCCAAGGAATTTTCCTGGCAAGAATACTGGAGTGGATTGCCATTTCCTTCTCCAGGGGATCTTCCCCACCCAGGGATTGAACCTAGGTATCCCACATTGCAGGCAGACGTTTTACCATCTTAGCCACCAGGGAATTCAAAATTAAAGGAGGAAATATAATTCAAGGATAGTAATTGGAAAATTTAAAATCCTCTTAAAGCAACTGATAGAACAACTAAATTAAAAAATCAGCAAAGACATGTGAAGTAAAATAGCATTAGTAAGCTCCTTGATCTGATTGGTATTTATACCAACACTTAACAATAGCAGAATACATATTCTTTCCAATTGCATGTGCATAAAAACCTCATTCTGGGTCATAAAAGAAGTCCACTAAATTCAAGAATATTTAAATCAGAGCAGAAAAATAAATAAAAGGAATCCAGATTGGAAAAAAAAAGAAGTCAAACTCTCACTGTTTGCAGGTGACATGATCCTCTACATAGAAAACCCTAAAGACTCCACCAGAAAATTACTAGAGCTAATCAATGAATATAGTACAGTTGGAGGATATAAAATCAACTCACAGAAACCCCTTGCATTCCCATACACTAATAATGAGAAAATATAAAGAGAAATTAAGGAAACAATTCCATTCACCATTGCAACACAAAGAATAAAATACTTAGGAATATATCTACCTAAAGACACTAAAGACCTATATATAGAAAACTATAAAACACTGATGCAAGAAATCAAAGAGGACACTAATAGATGGAGAAATATACCATGTTCATGGATTGGAAGAATCAATACAGTGAAAATGAGTATACTACCCAAAGCAATCTGTAGATTCAATGCAATCCCCATCAAGCTACCAATGGTATTTTTCACAGAGCTAGAACAAATAATTTCACAATTTGTATGGAAATATAAAAAACCTCAAATAGCCAAAGCAATCTTAAGAAAGAAATATGGAACTGGAGGAATCAACCTGCCTGACTTCAGGCTCTACTGCAAAGCCATAGTCATCAAGACAGTTCGGTACTGGCACAAAGACAGAAATATAGATCAATGAAACAAAATAGAAAGCCCAGAGATAAACCCACTCACATATGGACACTTTATCTTTGACAAAGGAGGCAAGAATATACAATGGATTAAAGACAATCTCTTTAAAAAGTGGTGCTGGGAAAACTGGTCAACCACTTGTAAAAGAATGAAACTAGAACACTTTCTAACACCATACACAAAAATAAACTCAAAATGGATTAAAGATCTAAACATAAGACCAGAAACTGTAAAACTCTTAGAGGAGAACATAGGCAAAACACTCTCCGACATACATCACAGCAGGATGCTCTATGACCCACCTCCCAGAATATTGGACATAAAAGCAAAAATAAACAAATGGGATCTAATTAAAATTAAAAGTTTCTGAACAACAAAAGAAACTATAAGCAAGGTGAAAAGACAGCCTTCAGAATGGGATAAAGTAATAGCAAATGAAGCAAGAGACAAACAACGAATCTCAAAAATATACAAGCAACTCCTGCAGCTCAATTCCAGAAAAATAAATGACCCAATCAAAAAATGGGCCCAATAACTAAAGAGACATTTCTCCAAAGAAGTCATACAGATGGCTAACAAACACATGAAAAGATGCTCAACATCACTCATTATCAGAAAAATGCAAATCAAAACCACAATGAAGTAACATTTCAAATCAGTCAGAATGACTGCAATCCAAAAGTCTACAAGCAATAAATGCTGGAGAGGGTGTGGAGAAAAGGGAACCCTCTTACACTGTTGGTGGGAATGCAAACTAGTACAGCCACTATGGAGAACAGTGTGGAGAGTCCTTAAAAAACAGGAAATAGAACTGCCATGCGACTCAGCAATCCCACTGCTGGGCATACACACCGAGGGAACCAGAATTGAAAGAGACACGTGTACCCCAATGTTCATCTCAGCACTGTTTATAATAGCCAGGACATGAAAGCAACCTAGATGTCCATCAGCAGATGAATGGATAAGAAAGCTGTGGTACATATACGCAGTAGAGTATTACTCAGCCATTAAAAAGAATACATTTGAATCAGTTGTAATGAGGTGGATGAACCTGGAGCTGATTATACAGGGTGAAGTAAGCCAGAAAGAGAAACACCAAATATAGCATACTAATGTATATATATGGAATTTAGAAAGATGGTAATGACAGCACTGTATGCGAGACAGCAAAAGAGGCACAGACCTATAGAACAGTCTTTTAGACTCTGTGGGAGAGGGAGAGGGGATGATTTGGGAGAATAGCATTAAAACATGTATAATATCATATAAGAAACAAATAACCAGTCCAAGTTTGATGCAGGATACAAGAAGCTTGGGGCTGGTGCACTGGGATGACTCAGAGGGATGGTATGGGGAGGGAGGTGGGACGGGGGTTCAGGATGGGGAACACGTGCACACCAATGGTGGATGCATGTTGATGTATGGCAAAACCAATACAATATTGTAAAGTAAAAATAAATAAATAAATAAAAATTAAACATTTTTTTAAAAGGAATATTGAAAGCAGATGTGTTTTCTTATCACAACCTAATTCAGTTAAAAATAATCAAGAAAATCCCCTAAATTTGAAAATAAATAATGTATTCTTGAATAAGCATTTCATTGAACTAGAAGTCAATGAAAGAGTAACTATACTGGCTGACTGAAAATACAATATACCCAAATTGGTGTGATATAGCTAAACAGGACATAGATATTTATAACCTTTAATGTCTGTATTAGTAAAAATGAAGTTCTTAACATATTATCTAAGATGTTTCTTTAAGAAACTGAAAAGAAGACTGAATTAAACCTAAATCAAGTGGAATAAAGGAAATAATTGATAGAAGAAATCAATTTCACTGAAAACAGAAAACAGAGAAAATTAATAAAACAGAAATCTGATTCCTTGTAAAAATCAGTAAAAGTGATAGAACTCTTGTCATTATCTTTAAGAAAAATAAATGGAAAAACTAATTAACCATTATAAAGAATTAAAGATGGGATATCACTACACACATTTCAGACATTAAAAGGAAAAGAAATTATTATAAATAAATTCATGCAAAGAAATTTGACAACTTAGATGAACTGGAAAAATTAAGAAAAAAAAAAATTATCCTAACTTTATTAACTTGTAAGATTTATGTCAATTAATAAAAGATTTCTGGTAAGAAAACTCCAGATCCTTATGGCTTCACTGGTGAATTTTATCAAATATTTTTAAAAAGCATAATATCAATCATGGAGAAGCTCTTTCAACAAATAAAGAAGCAAGGAACATTTCTCAACTCATTTTATGAAGCCAGCATTACCCTGATTCCAAAACCAGATGAAGACATTGGAAGAATACTATAGACTGATATCATTCATGAACATGGATACAAAAATAGTTATCTAAATAATATCAAATCAAAAATATTTCAATGACATTACATCACACCCATGTAGAATTTATCTTGGGAATATGAGGTTGGTTTTACACTAATAATCAACCTTTGTCAGATACTATTTTAATATAATTGAGGACAAAATCATATCACCATTTCAGAAGATGCACAAAAAATATTTGACAAAATTCACTGCCTTTCATGGTAAAAATACTATCAGCCAACTAGGAATGGCTCAGAATTCCTTCATGTTGACTAAGATATTTATGAGAAATTTACCAAATCACTCTGAACAGTGTGTTTTCTGTGTAAGTTGAATAACATAGCAAAGATATCATCTTTCAATAGTCTTTTTAATATCATACTTGATATTTTGGCAGGAGAAAGAAATAAAGGGTGTATTGATTGGATGGGTGATGGTAAAACAGTCTTTATTTTTAAACAATTTGATCTATGGAATTAACAGAAATCTACTAGAAATAATAAAAAGTCAACATAAAAAGCGTTTCCATGCTTATATACTAATAATAAACAACTAGAGAATGAATTTAAAACTTCATTCATTAGTGCATCAAAATGAAATAGGAATAAATTTAATTAAAAAAAGTCTATAGCAAAATACACAACATTGAAAAAGGAATTAGAGAACACCTATAGATTAGAAAACATTGTTAAAATGGGAATTTTCCCCAAATTGATCTATAGGGACATTTTTAAATGAATCAAAACCCTAACAGGTTTTTTAAAACAAATTGAAAACCTGATTTTAAAATTTGTGTGGTAAGGCAAATGACCTGCAAAATCTAATTAAGTAAAAAATCATCGAATTGTATGCTTTAAAATGCATAAATTATATTGTAGATAAATAGTACTTCAGTTAAGCTGCTGAAATACATGAAGTTACATAATCTGATTTCTTGTTTGAATACTTATTATAAAGCCACACCAGATGGTATGAAGTTTAATGACATACAAATGAACATATATCAATGAGTCAGAATAAAAGTTTATAAACAGACTCAAACCTACATATTCAACTGATTTTCAGCAAAGGTAAATCACTGGAGACAAGTCATTTCAAAAAGTATTTCTGAAACAACAGGATGTCTATGTGGGGGAAAAAAAAAGCCTCTGCTTTTATCTCATACCATACACTAAAAAATAATTCAAAATTAATCAAATACTTAAATATAATAATGGGTTAAATGATTATCTTCTCAAAGAAAACAGAAAAAAATATCCTTGTGACAAAATAATGCTCCCTGAAAGATTTCCACATCCTTATCTCCAAATCTGAGAACATATTAGTTTAAAATGTCAAAAGATACTTTGTAGATGTGATTAGGGTTAAGGACTAAGAGAGAGGGAGTTTATCTGGGATTATCCAAGTGAGACCAAGATAATTAAAATGAGCCTTTAAAAGCAGAGAATTATCTCAGCTGAAGTCAAAGTGAGAGGAAGATGTTACTGTCTCAGAGGTGTTACACTGCTATCTATACTGAGGATAAAGAAAGAGTCATAAACAAAAGAATATGTGCAGCCTTTAGAAACTGGAAGAAGAAAGGAAATAGATTCTCCATTAGAGCCTCTAACAAGTAACAACCATTTCAACACTTTGATTTTAACTCAGTGAAACATATATAGGTATTCTGTAAAATAATACAGTTGTGTTGTTTACGCCACTACATATATGGTACTGTGTTATGGCAGCAGTAAAAAAATAATAGTGACTTTGGGGTAAGCAAGCATTTCTTTTTTTTGTTTTTTAAATTTATTTATTTTAATTGGAAGTGGACATGAAAGACACAGGTTATAAACAATTAGGTTGACAAAATGGATATCATTCAGATTAAAACTTTCATTCTTTGAACATCAAGAGGACAAAAGGCTGGACTCCCATAGTAAAGGAGAAAATTTTTTATAGAATATATGTCAGGCAAAGTACTTATACTCAAAATGTATAAAGGAAACATACAACTCAAACAATAAGGAAAACTACACAGTACAAAATAGACAAAAATTTTGTCAAAAAATTGAAGAGTCTACTCTTCAAAAACACAATATATAAATGAGCAGACAAGCAGATGAAAAAATGGTCAATAATCTTGGAGAAATGGAAATTAAACCCACAATAAAATACTAGTACTCATTAACTAGAATAACAAAATATTTGGGTTAAACATTAGCCACTAAATAAGAAAGAAAAAATGTGGTATAGCCACAGCACACCCTACTATACAGAAAAACATGATAATATAAAAACATGCAGCAATATGGATGTATCTGAAAAATATAATGTTAAGTAAAATAAGACAAACATGGAAGACTGTGCACAGCATGATTCCGTTAATATGAAATTCTAAAAAGGGAAAACTATTATGATAGAAAATAGACCATCGGGTGTTTAAAGGAAGAAACAGAAGGAGGTGATTGAGTACAAGGGACAAGAGGAAACTTGTTAAGGTGAGATAAAAATTCTATAACTTGATTATGGTAGAGGCTGCATGATTGCATAGAAGTATAATATTTCATTGAAAAATTATCTTAAGACTTACTAGTTTTATTATATGAAGATAAAGTTTCAATAAATAGAATAGAGAAACATATGCCAAGTAATTATCCACTCATTATCGAATCAGTTGATTAAAGAAGAGTAAAATTCAGGATATTTATTTCTTTTTTAATGCTTTATCCACTAGGCCACACTTCCTGTAATGTAAAGCAAATTTTTTGAAGTGTTATTCCTTCATAATATGTTTTTGCAGTATTTCTGTAAAAAAAAAAAAAAGTTAATGAATCCCAACTCAAACAGTAATAACAATCCCCACACACTAGGCCAAAGTTCTTTCATAACCTACACACTAGGCCAGAGTTCTTTCATAACCTAAAATTGTCATAATTAATTTGGATTTAAAATTAACGATATTAATGTGACAACACATGTGACTTAACACTATAAGAAAAATCTCTTCAGGAATTTTCCTTCCTGTGGGCTCCATATAAAGAGATTATATGCAACATATTAGTAAAATAATAACATATTAATGTCTGCTTTTAAAAGTTGAAATTCTTAATATTAGCATCATAGAAAATGTCTGAAAAAAAAATCACATTGTAAAATCTGCTCTTAACATATATTTTATCATTTTTCTCCTGATTCAAAAAGATCCACAATCCATTTTTCCCATTTTATTTTAAAACTCAGAATGCAACTTTCTATTAAAGAAATTCTGAAAATTTAATTAATAGAAGTAAAGTGATTCATTTAAGGTGTAAATCCAACAGAAAGGAGGAGAATGGGAGAATAGCAAAAGCAACATTTTATACAAAAGCGTAACAATGCATAAAATTAGTAACTTTTAGCATAACAAGAAACTTAAATTCTACATTGGCAGAAGGAAAAAACAAGAAACAATGAAATTTTCATTGGGGAAGCAAAAGGGAATTGGTATCACTTGAAACCATTAGGATTATGAAGGTTTAGTGTAAAAAAGGAAAAAAAAAAATTAGGAGAAGTAGTTATATCATTTGATCAACCATTCTCAATCAACCTTGTAACTTTCCATCCCCAACAACCTTTCCCCTTTCTTACACACACAAGTATTTTCTGTAAAGGGTAAAATAGAGCTTATGAATGCAAGAATACAAAGTAGATCCGAAAAAGGGACTTTGACTCTCAAAACAAAAGGGTTAAATGAAAACACATGTATTATATGTGCAACTTTTATCCCCCCACTCAATTCCTGGAAATGTGGTATTCAGGGATATGTCATATTGACAGGATTGGGGGATAGTCTTCTTTGAAAAACTGCCTACTCCAAGAGATAATGCAAATATATTGATATCATGGGTTCCTCAAAGAAACAACCCAAATAGATCACCAAAAAGTGAAAACTAAAGTGAACGAACCCAACTTGTGTGCATAGAACTTTCGCATAGGTGATTAGTGCCCACTTTTAATAAGAAAGAAGTTGTCAATCACCAGATATTTGGGAAAGTATTTAATATAAAAGAAAGAAGCAAAAACAGAAATGTAGTATGTAGGGAACAAAAACATCCAAGGAGAAAAATTTCAAAACTGCAAATATTCTTAAAGTAACAAGAATATATAATTTTATTGAACTAAAATAGGAATGGCACAACAATAATGTTCTGAGAACGAAATATTATTCTTGTGAGAGTAGAAATGTAAAACTCAATAGAAGGTTTGAAATATGAAAATGATGGTATTTTTCAGGAAGTAGAATACAAAGACAGATAATAATAGATGCAAGATAATGAAATTGAAGAGAAATTCAGGAATTACAACACTGAATTTTAACTTACAAGGAGTGAAGACAGAAATGTAAGAGAGAAAGTCAAAGGAAAGGTTAAGAAAATGTCACAGACTTGAAATTCATAGCTTGCATATTCCCAAGATCATCTCTGGGATGATCATCCCAAATGCCCCAGAGATGGACTAAAAATGAATATATATCAAGGCAAATCCTTCTAAAATTTCAGAACACTGTCCAAAAATAAACTAACCTGCAAATTTCTATAAAAGATACAAGGAATTCTTTAAGCAAAGATCAAGTAGAAAAATGGCCTCAGATTTCTCAACAAAGACACAGATGCTATAAGATAGTTAAGCAATGCTTTCAGTTGTGAATGAAAATGATTTCCCACTTAGGAATCCTTGCCCAAAGAGTTTTATTACTCAAGTATGAAAAAAGAGGGCTCCCCTGGTGGCTCAGACGGTAAAGCATCCACCTGCAGTTCAGGAGACCTGGGTTCAGTCCCTGGGCTGCCAAGATCCCCCCTGGAAAGGGGGTCATGGCAACACACTCCAGTATTCTTGCGTGCAGAATCCCCATGGACAGAGGAGCCTGACAGGTTACAGTCCATAATGTCACAAAAAGTCAGACACGACTGAGCGACTAAGCATATGAAAGAAAAATTGAAACACTGGTAGACCAATAGGCTTAAAATGTCTTATGCCATGGAACCTTTCTCAAAATTTGTCCTGGAGAGTATGATCCATGAAATAAGCGATTAAGAAAACTGGGAAGAGGAAACTATGGGACTCTGAACAGCATCCAACAAAATAAAGAGCAAAACAATCTCCAGAATGTTCGTGAAGGGCAGTTCTGAAATGGTAGCCACAAAGGAATTCTAGACAGCAAGCAGTCAAGTTTGTAGTAGGTCATAAGGCTTCAGGCGGGGTCTCTTCAAAGAGATGAAATTGATAGAATGTGTGTGAATGTATTAAAAATAGAGACTTATACCTGGAGAGTGTAAAGTTCAATTAATAAAGTACATAGCAACAAACCAACGAGAAGGAAAATCATTACTATACTATGATGAATAACATATTGTACAAGAGAAAAAAGAAATAATAATGGTGAAGTAATTGATTGATTTTACAAAGTTATAATAAAAGCACCGAGTAATGTTCTAGCTAGAATTGCAATGTAACTCGTGGGAAAATGAAAGGAATGGGAAGTATGTTTATGCATTTGTGTGTGTGTGTGTGTGTGTGCATGTTAAATGGGGTGGGGAAAGTATAAAAAGAGAACTGAATTTAAAGTCCGTTCTTGGGATTTCCCTGGTGGTAGTGGATAAGAATATGCCTGCCAATGCAGGGGACATGGGTTCAATCCCTGATCTGGGGAGATTCCACATTCTACAGAGTAACAAATCCTTGTTCCACAGCTACTGAGCTTGTGCTCTAGAGAATGCACATTTCAACTTCTGAGCCCATATTATGCAACTACTGAAGCCTGTGTGCCTAGTGCCCATACTCCACAACAAAAGAAGCCACCACAATGAGAAGCCCACACTCCACAACAAAGTGTAGCCCCCATTCACAGCAACTAGAGAAATCCCAAGCAAAAAGAGGAAGACTCAGTGCAATCAAAAAAAAAAAATATATATATATATATATATATATATATATATATATATAACATCAGTTCACAATATGTATTGCACATATGTTCAATAGATATGCTGCTACCATAAGTTTGGAATATATCATTTGGATTTTATAAATATATAGTCTTTTTGTTTTCAAATACCTTATTTTACAGGTAATGAGGAGTCTATAAACAAGGAATATAGATTGACCAACTGCACATTGCTAAAGACAATGAAGCTCAACTGTCACTTTTAAAGGAAAATTGAAGACAAATATTTGGAAAAATTTTAAGCTTATGCATTTGCCTTTTACTACTCTCTGTCCTCTTCCTGGAGAAGTCAATGGCAACCCACTCCAGCACTCTTGCCTGGAAAACCCATGGACGGAGGAGCCTGGTAGGCTACAGTCTATGGGGTCACTAAGAGTGTGACACGACTGAGCAACTTCCCTTTCACTTCTCACTTTCACGCATTGGAGAAGGAAATGGCAACCCACTCCAGTGTTCTTGCCTGAGAATCCCTGGGACGGGGGAGCCTGGTGGGCTGCCGTCTGTGGGGTCGCACAGAGTCGGACACGACTGAAGCGACTTAGCAGCAACAGTCCTCTTCCAAGACAAATTTCTAGCTTCTTCTTCTTTTTTTTTTTTTTTTTTTAAGAAATCGATGCCCCTCTTCTATTTAAGATATGACTTGAAAATTAGTTTGTCTTAAAAGCCTTCCCTGATTCATCCTACTCCACACTAGACACTTGTTCCTTCATGTTATTTTACAACATGTCTGTATTCAGCACTTTCCCCACTTCTGTATGTATTGCTTCACTCTTAGCTCAAGGTATTACTTGTATTTATAGCTTTTCTTTTCTAAGTAGACAATCAACTTGTTTAGAATAGTTCTTCACCTCATTTCATAATACACTTACTAGTCCTGTGATAGGTTGAAAATAATTTATGTCTAAAAATGCATTAGGGAAATTTATCAATTTTATCTTTAAGTCTAAAGTCAGAGTAAAAGCATGCCTTCCCAAAACATTGGTCAGAGCCAATATTCCTTCAGTCAGTAACATGTCTTGATTATTGTCTATGTGTTCATTGATGTGTCAAATGCTGAAAATACAAAAACATTTGAAATTCAATACAGCTCTTTATACTGCCTCACATGAAAATAAGAGTCTCAAGTAGAGGATGAATATCAGATTCACAGTTTGGGATAATAATAAATGAGCTAAACATGATCAATAGGCTAGCCGTCTAGTGTGTAATCAGAAAAGTAAATATAAAGCCATAATATGGATAAGAGGAAGACAAGATGAGAGGAACTTTGTGGCAGAGGATGAGGAAAAAGATGTAGATTCTGTTCCACGTGATCATGATCGAAAACTACAATGAGGTATCACCCCACATCAGTCAGATTATCACATCATCATCAAAAAAATCTACAAACCAAAAATGCTGGAGAGGATTTGGAGAAAAGGGAGCCCTCCTCCACAGTTGGTGAGAATGTAAACTGATACAGTCATTAAGGGGAATAGTGTGGAGATTCCTTAAAAACCTAAGAATAAATGTACCATGCTGCTGCTGCTGCTGCTAAGTCACTTCAGTCATGTCCGACTCTGTGCGACCCCATAGATGGCAGCTGACCAGACTCCCCCGTCCCTGGGATTCTCCAGGCAAGAACACTGGAGTGGGTTGCCATTTCCTTCTGCAATGCATGAAAGTGAGAAGTGAAAGGGAAGTTGCTCAGTTGTGTCTGACTCTTAGTGAGCCCATGGACTGCAGCCCACCAGGCTCCTCTGTCCATGGGGCTCATGACCCAGCAAACCCACTACTAGGCATAAACCTTGAGAAAATCATAATTGAGAAAGACACATACACCCCAATGTTCATAGTAGCACTATGTACAATAGGCAGGATATGGAAGTAACCTAGATGTCCACTGATAGATAAATGTATAAAGAAGATGTGGTACATATATACAATGGAATATTACTCAGCGATAAAAAGAATGAATTTGAGTCAGTTCTAATGAGGTGGCTGAGCCTAGAGCTTGTTACAGAGTAAAGTAAGTCAGAAAGAAAAAAAATATATATATAGTATATTAATGCATATATATGGAATCTAGAAAATGGTATTGATAAATCTATTTGCAGGGATGGAATGGAAGTGCAGATGTAGAGAATGGACCTGTGGACACAGTGAGGTAGTGAGAGAGTAGGACAAATGTAGAAAGTAACATCAACATATATACACTATCAAGTATAAGATAGATAGCTGGTGAGAACTTGCTGTGTAACACAGGAGCTCAATCTGGCACTCTAAGATGACCTGAAGAGATGGGATGGAGGGAGAGGAAGGAGGCTAGGAAGGAAGGAATGTTTGCATAATTAAGGCTGATTTGTGTTGGTGTATGCCAGAAACCAACATTATGTTGTAGAAATTAAAAGAAAATAAAGATATTTTTAAAATTACTAACCTCATTGAGCCTAATGCCACATCTCTTCATTTTTCCTATCTTATTTTGCACTGCACACTTCCTTATTCTCTCCATTTTAGTCACACTGGCCATCATCCACACTCTTTCATTGGTCCATTGCAATGTGCATCCTTCTTCATTGGAACATTTTTATCAACATTATTCACCTAGGTATCCTATAGGTATCCTTTAGCTTTCAACTTAAGTGTCACTTCCTCAGATATTTCTTCCTGACCTTTTAAAATTATACACTCAAAGTTGTGGCGTATATTGTAAAACTGTGTACCTTGTATTTCTCAGAAACTCTTGTCACAGCTGCAGTTTGCATGTATTTATGTGATTCATATCTATTTCCCAAATTACACAGTCAGGTCTTCCAGAAGAGCAGGTTTTTTGTTGATTACCACTTACCTCAATGCTTGTAATAAAATAGGTACTCAATATACAGCAGTAGGAAAAATTAAACAATGTGATGAGAAAATAAAGAAATGAGGCAAACACTTTGGGAGACAAACAAAAAGTACAGAATTAGTACGTTATTATCTTTATTAATTGGGGCCCATAGGATTCCACCAGGTCATCAAAAAAAGAAAAACTGCTCAAGTTATGGAGGTACCACAAGAAGACTAAATAAATAACAGGAAGACTATTCATAAAGATGAATATAGGATTAGATACTTCTTCATCTGGGGATAAGTTCATCCTCTCATGGGTGGATTTTCCTAGAACATTGGGACATAGAGTGTATGTATTCTAGTATTGAGGATGCAAACTATTAGAGTGTGGCTCTGAAAGGATCTATTAGAAGGGAAAGCATCTTTGATGAGTATTAATCTATCCCCCAGACTCAGAAATTCTTGCTCTTTGACTAGAAACATATACCCTAGTATTAAACTCTTTTCTCAGTTATCTGAAATTCCAGCACTATATAGATTTTCTTAAATAGTTTAAATTATTTTTAGGGAATAAGGGCCAAGTTAGATAAATTAGTTAACTAATGCCTTTTGCTGATTGTTAGGAGGTATATTTTAAGCGCTGCACTCAAAGAACTACAATTTCAAATGACTAGTTTATTTGCTAGAGTTTAGTTGCAGGAAAAACCAAATGGGCTAGAACGGACAGGGAAAATTTCATGGAAGATGAAAAGTACAATAGAAATGAGAAGGTATTTTAAGAGAGGAATTATATAAGCAAAGACCTAAGACCTAATTCTATTAAGGGCTCATGATATCCATAGTTTAAGTAAAAATGCTAGTTTTATTTTTTTCATGTTTAGTCCATTTTTCATATTATTTCTGATTCTAGCCACTCAAAGAGAAAACAGGGAAATAATTAGATTACTTCTATAACAAAAGAGTATTGACAAGTGTTAAAAGTCCAATTCAACTCTAGAATAGCAGATATGGGTTCAGAAATGAGAAATAAATGTACCTATTTCCTTCCAAAAAAGTAAAAAAGCAATACAAAAAAGCTCTTCAAAAAAGAAAAATGTCATTTTGTCAATGTCTGAGAACCAAGATTCTTTGTTGTAGTTGCTACTATGGAATATACTATATGTTATTAAACTATATTAACAACTCATTCAGATAGCACAGTCCAAGAAGAAATATGTTCCTGCTGATACCCTCCTTTTTTTATATTGAAAATACTTATTTCATTCTAACCTAACTTCTCTGTTCAACTATCTCCATTCATGTACTACTCTTACTTCTATGATGGAATTAACTTAGCTCCTCATTTATATTTCCAATGGCTTTTTCAACTAAATTTACATAATAATAAAACAATTTGGCAAACCATAAACCTTACATAAAATGGAATTACACTTTGAAAAGATGTAAGGGTACTAAAAATATAAAATTAAGATGTGTGTGTTCAGTAGCTCAGTCATGTCCAACTTTTTGCCATCCCATGGATAGACTATAGACTGCCAGGCTTCTCTGGCCTTGGAATCCTCCAGGCAAGAATACTGAGTGGATTGCCATTTGCTTCTCCAGGGAAGGAAATCCATGTATCTTGCATCTCCTGCAACAGCAGGCAGATTCTTTACCACTGGACCACCTGGGAAGCAACAAAACTAAGATATTTTATTTAAATGTAAGATGCTGGTTTAATTATAAGGCTTTAGCTCTCATTTTCTTTTTAAATTGATCTAAGTATCTGAACAAAAGTTTATTTAATTGTTATCTAATTAACTCTAAAAAATAAAATTAAATATATTAAATATTTCTCAACATTATAAAGACTAACATTATCTTACTTTTCTCAAAAATTGTCTGCTTAAAGTTAGATAAATTAAGATCCTATTTTTCCCCCATAGGAATCTGAGATACTTTTGCTATTTTTGTTATCACTTTGTGTGTAAATAGGTTTTCATGAATAGATTGCACTTAAATTTCTGCAAAATTTCTTTTATAACATTTTAGTAAAACTTTTGAACCAATTGTCAAAAGTAAGTGGTATGGGAATTTTTGTGTATAAATATGGCTTTTAAAGAAAAGGCATTATTTATTTTGGTGCTATCAATCGGTCAGCACTTTCTAAATTAAAAAAAAAAAAATCATTTGCCTGTATATTTGTGGAACACCTATTATGCCAGGCATGGATGTGGTAGTCGTTCTAGAGGAATAATCCAGTACCAACATAGTCTTCTTTAAGGGTCACAAGCATTGCAGGGACCATTAGAACCCTGCATACATCTTTCACTCTGGATGCCTAGCAACAACTTTTCTTACTCAGTTTTAGTAGTTTCATGTGTGATACACCTTATTTGATTTTGAAAATAACTATTTTCAAATATATTAATGATATCTGCTAAGATAGGTTCCAGTTTGCCTGTGGAGAAAATAACTGACAACAGGGCATCAGTCAGGCTCTCCTGCCCCACTCTCTCACGACCTCTTACCTTATGTTCTGTAAACAATGGTATTGCTGACCTTGGTACCACTGGGCCTGGGCACCCACTTGGCCATGGATCACTACTTTGTATCTCTTAATATATCAGTTTCTGGAGTCCAGCTCCAGCAGCCAGGGATTCAACCTGAAGGAAGGGACGGTGTCAGTGAGATTAAAACTTTAATTTCCCCAGTATAATCAGAATCTACCACACCAGGCACCACCGAAATTCCTTGAAGGGGAAGCGAGCTATGTCCCAGCACAAGTCCTACAATGCCTTCAGGTAAGGGGCCAGCCACTCCTGTTGGAATCAGAGTAACCTGTATGTCAGGGGTTAATATTGCTGCCAAGTGCCCCTTGTTCCGCTCTCTCCTAGCCTGGGTGAGGCCCTCCTGAGGGGGTTTTCTCCAAATAGCATGTTCTGCATATTGTGCATGTGTCTGCTTTAGAAGCTCCTTTGTTTCAAAAAAAAAAAAAAAAAAAAAAAGACCTTTATCTTCATCAGCCTTAGGCAATGCTCTGGGAGGCTTTAGGGGAAACGTGAGGAACTCCTGGGCCCTAGGAGGTGCAAACAGAGGTGGCGGCGATTGCCTTAAATCAGAAAGTGGTGGATAAATTTTTAAAGATTTGTGTAGAGGGGGAAGGGGCTCGCCAGGGCGCCTGGCTGCAGTGTCCTTCAAGCCCTCTCCTTCCTCAGGAGGTAGAGCACTGTATCCCTCCTTTTCTTCATCAATGGCAGAAAACATGATCTGCACAGAAGGTGGAGTCCCACCATCCACCGTTATAGCCTCCCCCATAGGCTGTCTAACAGCCTCATGACGGAGGTCCAGAACATTTCTAATCATATTCCACAGAGCAAAAGCATCTACAGGAACCTTTTCTGGCCCATGTAAAGTATAAAACAAATGTAGAAATTTAGACAGTCTTCCTGTGCATACTTTAACTCCTCTGTGGTCTAACATGTGAAGTAATATTTCAATAAACATTTGTCTATTCTTAGATGGAAAGGAATCATTCTTCTAGAGAATATTCTTATTCCTTCTTTACCCTCCTCACCCAGTCTAAACTGCAGAGGAGTGCCGAGCCACTCACAGGAACAATTCTAACCACCCCGCATTACAATCTTAAATTACTTACCTTTCAGTGTCCCTTGTTCTGGGCGCCAGTTGCTGGAGTCCAACTCTAGCAGCCAGAGATTCAACTTGAATGGAGGGATGGTGTCGGTAAGTAATGACACAGCCTCTCAATTTTCTTGGACTGTGCATTTATTTCAAGTTTAAGATTTTCTTTTATACTTTTACAAATGCATTAGGTCAGAGGTTTGGCATTTTCAGTTCCCCCTCACCCAGATTTATTATCTTCATAAATCACTGTTGCCCTTCAAACAGAGTCCCTGCTTCAGTGATTCTCTCAGAATCAGCTTTACCATCTATTATCTACTTCCTCTTATTTTTTTTTTTTTTTTTTTTTTTTTTTTTTCTTCTCCTTTTTTTTTTTTTCTTTTTTTTCCCATATAATTTTTTCTCTCTTTGTATATTGTCACCATGTTTATTTAACTTATATGCAGAGTACATCATGAGAAATGCTGGACTGGAAGAAACACAAGTTAGAATCAAGATTGCTGGGAGAAATATCAATAACCTCAGATATGCAGATGACACCACCCTTACGGCAGAAAGTGAAGAGGAAATCAAAAGCCTCTTGATGGAAGTTAAAGTGGAGAGTGAAAAGGTTGGCTTAAAGCTCAACATTCAGAAAACGAAGATCATGGCATCTGGTCCTATCACTACATGGGAAATAGATGGAGAAACAGTGGAAACAGTGTCAGACTTTATTTTTCTGGGCTCCAAAATCACTGCAGATGGTGAATGCAGCCATGAAATTAAAAGACGCTTCCTCCTTGGAAGGAAAGTTATGACCAACCTAGATAGCATATTCAAAAGCAGAGACATCACTTTGCCAACAAAGGTTCACCTAGTCAAGGCTATGGTCTTTCCTGTGGTCATGTATGGATGTGAGAGTTGGACTGTGAAGAAAGCTGAGCGCCGAAGAATTGATGCTTTTGAACTGTGGTGTTGGAGAAGACTCTGAGAGTCCCTTGGACTGCAAGGATCTCCTCCCTCTTTATTCTGAAGGAGATCAATCCTTGTTTTTTTTGGAAGGTATTGTTGCTAAGTCTCTACTCTTTTTTTCCCCCCACTTCATGAGGTTGGCTTCTTTGAGAAAGCTCTAATGGTGGGAGGGATGGAGGGAGGGGAAGAGGGGAAGGGGGAGGGGAGGGGTGGTGGGTGGTATCACTCTTTATTGAAGGTTGTGTGTGGGACTCCGGGGGTTGTTGTTGTAGAGGGGGGGCGGGGGTTGTTTTGGGGTTGCGAGAGAGCCAAAAAACACGAGCGATTGTCTGTGATGTGATATAATAATATATTATATATCTTCACACTTTACTTTATTTTTTCTATTTTTTTTTTTTATTTTATTTATTTTTAATACTCAACTCTTTATAACCCATTTATTCTCGCCCCGCCGGCGGCAAAGCCCAGGAACCCTGCTGTCGAGGAGCTTAGAAGAAAAGAATGAAAGCAAGATGGGGTTGAGAGGATCGGACAACACTGGACCGATCCCAGTCTTTATTGAAGCTTACATTTATACCATGTAGTACGTGACATTTGACATACAAGACTCTTGTTTATCTCTAGGCCTGGTTTTACATTAGCAATACAAAAGGTTTCTTGCTCCTTGAAGTGTAGCCACAAGCCAGACTCGCTGGAGTCTTAAGGTTGTAAAAAACATTCTTGAGGAAGGCGGGACAGAGAGCTACAGGGGGGCCTCAAGCTGAAATCACATAGCGAGGCAAGAGGGCCTCAAGCTGAAATCACATAGCGAGGCAGCCCCCTTATCAGGTCAGTCCCCCGCAGTTCCCTCTTCTTTATTTTTTAAAAGCTCCACTAATTGTCTATGATGCAAGGTATTTTTATGCACCATAGTTCTAACTGAGAGAATCTCTTGAAAGAGAGTACGAATAAGGCAAAGAGCTAAACACATCAGGAGCAAAATCCCTGCTAGGCCTATACCGACTGCCAACATACCATGCCAAAGTGAACGTAAATTTGGAAAATTAGAGAGAAGATTATTTACAAAATCTTCAGTTTTTTTAGCAATGTCCAGGGTAGCTTTAGGCCCGTCTTTTATCTGTCGAATTTTATCATGGAGTAGTAGTAAATCTAAAGATACATTTGAATCATGCCAAATTTCCATTAAATGTCTTTTGATTTTAAACCAAGGAAAATCAGTTTGATTATATTCTTTTTTAGTAACACATATCCATTTATAATTAGCATGACACCTAATTTTTGTACGTAGATTTAGACTCTGAACTTTTTCCCCAATAACTCGTACGGTATCGTAAAGAGCTGATAATCGATCTTCAATTTTCTTATCAATATCTTCTTGGGTTCTCATTACTTTGGTTACATTGTGAGACAAAGAATCAATAACATCAGCGTCTTGTACCGATTGAGCAAGGGAAATAGAAGCGGTAACAGCAGTAGCAATTAAAGTGATTAAAGATACAATTCCTAACACTATTAAACCAATCCCTCTTTTTGGGCGCGAGAGGGCGGTATTAATTTGCTGGATAAGTTCTAGAGCAGTTTTATCATACCATGTTCCCATAATTTTTATTGGCAGCATGACAAATGCAGGCTGCCTTACAACTATTACTTGTTGTCCAATTGGGATCCCTCTAATATAGTTAGTAAGTGTACAATCATCACATTTAACATGGTATTCATTGTTAGACAAGGATATTTCAGTCACTCCTACTAAGAGCATAAAAGGAAAAGGGAGACAAGCTCTCGGGTACCGGCGACCCAGATTTCCTGTGTCTCAATACTTGGTTCTAGTGACATTTTTCTCTAATTTATATAGCGTGGGACCACTGGCTCCAAAAGCGGCCAATAGCTTCCAAATCTCTGTCTGAAATGTCCCTTCTGATCTAAGTCCCAATATCGGAGGGTGTAACCCTCGACATTCGGGGCAAATGCTAGGCTCTTGTGGACCCCAGTCCCAGAGTTGAGTGGTGTTGAGGTTGTAAACTGTAGCATTGGTCGAAAGGCATCGAGTCCATGGAAGCGCTATTCCCAGAGGAGTCGCTAGGTTATAGCTACAAAAGGGAACATCTCGTGGCCCCGTACTGTTGTGCACTGTAGTTGCTGTTCCTGTGAAGTTGTTTATTCCGGGGAAGCTTGTCCGAAGATATGACACGATGGGGGCCACGGTGATGCAATTAGGGATGGTCTGGCTGTAAGAAAAACACATGGGATATTCCGTAGTCAGTCCATAGTAAGACATGTTAGCCTTGAGGTGCTATGTGGCTGTCAGAGGGTCCCCCTAGTAAAATGGTATCATTAACATACACAGGTATGACTTCCCGCTCCCATTTAACCGGTTGGATAAGTGGAGGATCTGGAACATAAGCCCAATAGACAGATGAATTGTAGCTATGGATTTGTTGTAACAGCATAAGTAATATCATAATAATATTAGTAGGGGAAACGTTGGCCTGTGCATGTGCTGTATTCCAAACTCTCTGTATCAGCGCTTTCACTTGCTGAGGAGTGGGCAAATTGTCGTCCTCATTGCGCAGCGTCAGGCGTTGCATCTGCCAGGTTAGTGTTCTGCGTTGTTGTGCGTACCAACCTCTCCGGCAACCAGCGCGGCGCTTCGGTATCCTGTGGAAACACACATACATGACCTCTACCCCAAATTAAAACGGGGTCAGGGCCATGCCACTGGCCTGTAAGGGGATCTTTCCATTTTACTAAGGGTTTTTTCTCATTGATCTCCTTTCCCCAAAATCGTTGAGCAGCAGACAAGCCCTTTGCATCTAGAGACAAGAAATTCAGAGTAAAGAGTGCATGATTCAACAAGTTAAGAGGTGAAACTTGGTAACAGTCAGCTGGATTCCCCTGTTTTAACAGTTGATGTTTGATGCGCTGATGAGCACGTTCAACAATGTCCTGTCCTTGTGGGTTATAAGGAATGCCAGTCTTATGCTGGATACAGAAGCGAGCACAAAAAGTCTGAAACAATTTACTAGTGTAACCGGGACCATTATCAGTTTTGATCACCTTAGGAATTTTCATAATAGAAAAACAGTAAAGACAATGACGTATACATTGTTTTGAGGATTCACCTGAAAGTAATGAACAGGACAAAAAATTTGAAAAAGTGTCAATAGTAACATGTAAATACTTAAGTTTTCCAAATTCAGAAATATGGGTAACATCCATTTGCCAGAGATCGTTGGGGCGCAGACCACGGGGGTTGACTCCATAATGAGGCACAACAAAAAATTGAGGACACGAAGGGCACGCCTTTATTATCTCTCTAGCGGCTTCTCTAGAAATCTGAAATTGTAAACGCAATGAGTGACTGTTTTGGTGATGTAATGCATGAGAAGCCCGTGCCTGTTCAATGGAGGAAGGAATATTAGATTGTGAAAGAAAGACTCGGGTTAGCAGATCAGCTGTTTGATTGCCTTCAGTTGAGGGTCCGGGTAAAGATGTATGTGCCCGTATGTGTCCAAAATAACATGGATGATTTCGTTTATGAATTGTAGCCTGTATGGAAGAGAATAAGTTAAAGACCGTAGGCGAATCATTATGAATGGCAGGGACAGTTTCAATACAGGAGAGAGCACGAACAATATACTGGCTGTCAGTAAACAAGTTAAAAGGAGCATCAGATACTGTCTTTAAAGCTTGATCAACAGCAAACAATTTCACGATCTGTGCAGAAGAATAGGATGTGTCTGTAAAATAAGCAGCGTTATTAATAATCAAAGCAGCTCTACCATTGGAGGAACCATCTGTAAATATGTTAGTAGCATTGGAGATCGGCTGTTGTCGTACCACCTTTGGAAAAATAAACTGGTGAAATTTAGCAAACTGTAAAAGTTTATGAGAAGGGTAGTGATGTAAAAGTTGACCAGGAAAATTTGCCAAGGCAAGTGCCCAGTTGTCTGAAAATTTAAATAACCATTCCTGCTGTTCTAAAGCAAAGGGAACACAAATAAAATGAGGTTTTTTTTTAAAAATATTGAATAGACTCCAGGCGGCCTTTAGCAATAATTTTAGTTACCAATTCATGGTAGGGGGCAAAATTTTTTGAAGGAACAGAGGCTAAATAAATCTAACATAGTGGATCATTCTGAAACAGAACACCTGTAGGGGAATGCGGAGAAGGCAGTATATACAAACCCCAAGGTTTAGAGTAATCACAGTAGGTGGTTTGTTGATCACGAATAGCAACTTCTACCTGGGATAAGGCTGAGCGAGCCTCAGGGGTTAATTGTCGTGGAGATGTCGGATCAGGATCTCCCTTTAAAATGTTAAACAAAGGCTTTAAAACGTCTGTCAGGAGTTTTAAATAAGGGCGAATCCAATTTACATCCCCCAGCAATTTTTGAAAATCATTTAAGGTACGTAAATGAGTAGTTCGCAGTGCAAGTTTTTGTGTGGCAAAAGTTCGGGGATATAATTGAAAACCTAAATAAGAATAAGGATGATGTACTTGCACCTTATCTCTAGCAATGATTAATCCATGGTTTTGTAGCTGAGACCTCAAAAAACAAAATATTTCAGGTAACAAGACATTATCTGTATGAGCTAACAGAATATCATCCCCAATCTTCTTTGTGATAGTTAGCTGCCTCCTCATCGAGGAAAGACTCCTCATCAGGAGATAGTTCATTTTCCGATTTCGGCTGAGATTCTGTTAAGAGAGCATTTTGCATTGTATTTTCTAAAAGGGGAGGTTGCTTTAAGGGAGTTTCTTCAGGGACAGTATATTCATGTTCCCCCTCGGGAGGCACTTCAGACTCTCTGTCATTGGTCGCATTATCTTTCAACAGCGAACTGAAACGCTGAATTTCTTCATGGTCAAAATTTAAACAGTCTCTAATCAGTGACCACAAAGACACAGTCTCCACAGGTACTTTTTCTGGACCAAACAGAGTGTAGTGGTTTTTAATCTGTTCCCCCACCTTTTTCCAGGTAGTTAGATTTACAGTGCCTTCCTTGGGGAACCATGGACATACCTCCTCCACGAATGACAGAAAAGAAACTAGCTTAGACTTAGAGACTGTCACTCCCCTGTGGTGCAGCATTACATACAACATATAAACAAACAGACTACGATTATGTGATTGCCCCATTATTTATACTCTCAACTATAACCCTTACTACTCCTCAATTAAAATCTGTTGCAACTTCACAATCGAACGTATACTCACGTTTACCGAGATTACCGAGTAGTGGCTCCGTAAACAGCTCGAGCCCCACGTTGGGCGCCACCTGCCGCGGCCAGCGCTTGTAAGGCGAAACCCCCAGGAACCCTGCTGTCGAGGAGCTTAGAAGAAAAGAATGAAAGCAAGATGGGGTTGAGAGGATCGGACAACACTGGACCGATCCCAGTCTTTATTGAAGCTTACATTTATACCATGTAGTACGTGACATTTGACATACAAGACTCTTGCTTATCTCTAGGCCTGGTTTTACATTAGCAATACAAAAGGTTTCTTGCTCCTTGAAGTGTAGCCACAAGCCAGACTCGCTGGAGTCTTAAGGTTGTAAAAAACATTCTTGAGGAAGGCGGGACAGAGAGCTACAGGGGGGCCTCAAGCTGAAATCACATAGCGAGGCAAGAGGGCCTCAAGCTGAAATCACATAGCGAGGCAGCCCCCTTATCAGGTCAGTCCCCCCCAATTTTCCTCACGAATAGGCTTCAGATAGCAATCCCTCCCCTCCCCTCAGGGGGCCCCCTTTGTTCTCCTTCTTTTACTTTTTTTTAAAATTTTTATAAAAAAGTTATTTTTTTTTTTTTTTATTTTTTTTTCTCACCTCCCGACGGCGGAGTTTTTTTTCCCTCTTCTCTTCTCATCAAAAAAAAAATCATTTTTTTTTTTTTTTTTTCCCCTCAGCTAAGAAGAAAAAAAAAAAAAAACAACAACACCAAACCCCTCTTTTCTCCTTTCGCCCCGCCCCGGGGAACAAAGAGAGGGGTTTGGGGCCATGCCTCCATTTTGTCAGTAATGCCTAACGTGGCTCCTGACAATGAGCAGTCTTTGAAGATTTCCTGCTGCTACTGGACAGAGAGAATAAACATGTCTGCAGTCCCCACAGCTCCTGAGGCTTCTTCCAGCTTCCCTGGTTTCAGCTTATCTACCTTGGGTTCAGTAAACAGTGTGAGCGCCAAGACATTGCCCAAGCGGTATCAATTTTAACAGTTACAATGCCATATTTGAGGAAACCTCTCCCAGGATGATTGGTCATTCTCTGTGTACCATCCATGATTAGAAACATTTGCTAGCATATGAGGGTATCTATACATCCATAAAATAGTAGTCACCTTGAGATACCAAAGGAACATTTCATGCAAAGATGGGCTCAATAAAGGACAGAAATGGTATGGATCAGAAGCAGAAGATATTGAGAAGAGGTGGCAAGAATACACAGAAGAACTGTATGAAAAAGAGCTTCATGACCCAGATAATCATGATGGTATGATCACTGACCTAGAGCCAGACATCTTGGAATGTGAAGTCAAGTGAGACTTAGAAAGCATCACTACGAACAAAGCTAGTGGAGGTGATGGAATTCCAGTGGAGCTATTCCAAATCCTGAAAGATGATTCTGTGAAAGTGCTGCACTCAATATGCCAGCACATTTGGAAAACTCAGCAGTGGCCACAGGACTGGAAAAGGTCAGTTTTCATTCCAATCCCAAAGAAAGGCAATGCCAAAGAATGCTCAAAGTACCACACAATTGCACTCATCTCACATGCTAGTAAAGTAATGCTCAAAATTCTCCAAGCCAGGCTTCAGCAATATGTGTACCATGAACCTGATGTTCAAGCTTGTTTTAGAAAAGGCAGAGGAACCAGAGATCAAATTGCCAACATCCGGTGGATCATGGAAAAAGCAAGAGAGTTCCAGAAAAACATCTATTTCTGTTTTATTGACTATGCCAAAGCCTTTGACTGTGTAGATCACAATAAACTGTCGAAAATTCTGAAAGAGATGGGAATACCAGAACACCTGATCTGCCTCATGAGAAATCTGTATGCAGGTCAGGAAGCAACAGTTAGAACTGAACATGGAACAACAGCCTGGTTCCAAATAGGAAAAGGAGTATGTCAAGGCTGTATATTGTCATCATGTTTATTTAACTTATATGCAGAGTACATCATGAGAAATGCTGGACTGGAAGAAACACAAGTTGGAATCAAGATTGCTGGGAGAAATATCAATAACCTCAGATATGCAGATGACACCACCCTTAAAGCAGAAAGTGAAGAGGAACGAAGAAGCCTCTTGATGAAAGTCAAAGTGGAGAGTGAAAAAGTTGGCTTAAAGCTCAACATTCAGAAAACGAAGATCATGTCATCCGGTCCCATCACTTCATGGGAAATAGATGGGGAAACAGTGGAAACAGTGTCAGACTTTATTTTTCTGGGCTCCAAAATCACTGCAGATGGTGAATGCAGCCATGAAATTAAAAGATGCTTCCTCCTTGGAAGGAAATTTATGACTAACCTGGATCACATATTCAAAAGCAGAGACATTACTTTGCCAACAGAGGTTCACCTAGTCAAGGCTATGGTCTTTCCTGTGGTCATGTATGGATGTGAGACCTGGACTGTGAAGGCTGAGCGCTGAAGAATTGATGCTTTTCAACTGTGGTGTTGGAGAAGACTCTTGAGAGTCCCTTGGACTGCAAGGAGATCCAACCAGTCCATTCTGAAAAAAGAGATCAGTCCTGTTGTTCTTTGGAAGGACTGATGCTAAAGCTGAAACTCCAGTACTTTGGCCACCTCATGCGAAGAGTTGACTCATTGGAGAAGACTCTGATGCTAGGAGGGACTGAGTGCAAGAGGAGACGGGGACAACAGAGGATGAGATGGCTGGATGGAATCACTGACTCGATGGATGTGGGTCTCAGTGACCTCCGGGGGTTGGTGATGGACAGGGAGGCCTGGCGTGTTGCAATTCATGGGTTCACAAAGTGTCAGACACGACTGAGCGACTGATCTGATCTGATCTGGTCTTACTGGTAACACAATATCTGGTAGATAATAAAAGAGTCTAAATAAATACAAAATAACAACCTTTTGCCACTTCTCCAAAATTTACAGAAAGCGATAAAGTTTTACTAGGAAGTCAACCTTTAAATCTTTGGTTATGACAGAAATGGAAGTCATCAAAGAGCTACTTTGATATTACACAGGTTAAAAATGTTGGGTGGTTAATTTGTTAAGGAAAACCAAAAAACGAAAGAAAGAAAATGGCTTGAAACTATGCTGTTCACTTACATATCAACACTCATATGCTTTATAATATGATCTGTATTGCTAAACGTATGAAAGCAATTATCTCATCATTGTTGCTCAGTCAATTAAGCACTTATCTTTTTATTTTTAAATAATTTTTTTATTTATTTATTTTTGGCTATCTAAGGTTTTCATTGTTGCCAGTCTTTTCTCTAGTTATGGTGAGTGGTGGGGGGCTACTGTCTAGTTGTGGTGCGTGGGCTTCTCATTGCAGTGGTTTCTCCAGTTGCAGAGCATAGGTTTTAGGACATGTAGCCTTCAGTAGTTGTGGCTCCAGTCTCTAAAGGACAGACTCTATCACATGGGCCTCATTGCTCTGAAGCACGTGGAATTCTCCCAGATCAGGGATCAAATCCATGTCTTTTGGATTGGACAGCAAAATCCTATTACATATATTTTTCTGCACAGGTAAAACATTACAGATCACACAAGAAAACTAGAAAAAAAGAAAAAAAAAAAAAAACAGTGAACTGATATTCAGCTTACTTTATTATGTGCCAGTATTTAAGGAGAAAAACAAATTTTCCTTGTATACTGTAAAAAGACTAAGAAGCAAAATTGTTTAAAAAATTGTCAGCTTAAAAAATAATGTCAAAAGTATTTTATTTCTCATTTTTTCTTACGATAACATACTACAGAGCTTCTTTTCTAATGTATTTTCCTGGGAACTTTTGTTAAGCATTTCATACAGCCTGGGCAACTTGAATAATTTTATTCTGCAACTCCATGCCTTCAGATTCATGTAAACACTTCTAACTTGGTCTTCTTATCTCCCCTTGCTTTAAAAATTTCCTCCATGACAACTGTATGCTGAGATCAATCTGCATTTGGGTGCATTTTAATTAGGAGCATTAAGCTATTTTTTGAAACTATCCTTAAACTTTGCCTAATATTAAAAATAATTGATTTTATTTAACACCTTACTTGTGTTAGAAAATCAATGCTGATAGTGATAATGGAAACTTATTTATTAAGTTTTCTGAAAAGAAGTTTAAAATTAAGTTCATTCATTGCCACAACTAGGAAAAAGCTGAGCAATAACAGTTAATAAAAAATGTAGCATTATTCACTGATGCTTTTATAGTAAAGGAATAATTTTATATTCAATTTATTACAAATTATTAAAAGTAACTTTTACAACATAGAAAATCATAAATTGTAATATATCAAACATGTTCTCTAATTTTAATATGTACATAATATATAATCATAATATTCTAGTAAGATGCATAATTATACAATTATGAGATTAAAATGACATTTTTAGATTATAAAGCATTTCAATCTGCTCCCTTATTTATCTTGAGTGATAAATACCATGTTCTATATATCGAAAATATTGGGAAATAAAAAAGATTACTTGTAGTATTTTAAAAATGTATATTGTATGTCTTAATAAATCCTGTATTCTATCATGATCTTAACATCATGGTCACAGGCTTCATAAACCTCATGGGTTATTTACAGGTCTGTAAATTAGCAATTTTATCAGACACAAATAGTTTTTGCCTACATGCAAAAGTTTAAAAGTATAAAACTAAGAGGATGAAACTTACCGTTTCCAACTATTAATATGCAATAATAATGAATTTCAGTGGTTGTCAATATCACCTTGTTTCCACTCTTTCTCAAAGCTTAAGGGAATTGTTTCAGAAGTTTAATCTCATTTTGCACTCACCTGCCAATTTTCATCTTATCTAAGCAGAAAATAATTTTCAAAATTATCATACGGAAAATAATATTGCTTTAATATCTGAAAACAATGCAAATGATGAACAGACATTGAACCGGAAATGTGAGGCAACAATATGAGAAGGGAGATATCAGCCTGAGCATTTGAAAAATAACAAATGAAAATGTCACATGATTCTTCACTCTATTCTCTCTCCCTCACTATATTCTTTCCCTAAACCGTTCTCACGAATTGTGCAAGCTTATGGGAATCAAAGTGAATTAAAAGGTGGCTGCTATTCTTCCCTAACCACAGACCTTACACGATTTATAAAACACTTACATATATACTATCCCATCTCATCCTTAAAACATTCCTTTGAAGCAAATAATATTATATAGAAATTATAATATACTTTTAGTATCATTGTATATTATAGCATAATTGTGCACTATATTATTTTATACTTTTATTCTAAATTTACTGTGGTTGGCAATTCCAAATTCAGTGCTCTGTTCAATGCAAAATGTGTTATTTTATTCTAAAAATGCTCAATGTTTATTCTAGAGTTTAAGTTAACAGAAACATCAATATGTAGAGTAAGTAGCAATTTCTGTTAAAATAATACAGTAATAGTTTTCTATCTATAGCTCTTTTGTTTCTTTAGTTAAATTTATTCCTAAGTATTTTATTCTTTTCATTCCAATGATGAATGGGATTGTTTCTTTACTTTCTCTTTCTGTTTTTTCTTTGTTAATGTATACTAATGCAAAGGATTTCTGTGTTAATTTTATATCCTGCAAATTTACTATATTCATTGATTAGCTCTAGTAATTTTCTGTGGCATATTTAGGGTTTTCTAAGTAGAGGATCATGTCGTCTGCAAACAGTGAGAGTTTTACTTCTTTTTTTGCCAATCTGAATTATTTGTACTTCTTTTTCTTCTCTGATTGCTGTGGCTAAGTCTTCCAAAACTATGTTGAATAATAATGATGAGAGTGAGCACCCTCGTCTTGTTCTTGATTTTAGAGGAAATACTTTCAATGTTTTGCCACTAAAGATAATGTTTGCTGTGGGTTTGTCATTTATGGAGTTTATTATGTTGAGGTGTGTTCCTTCATTCTGAAGAAGATTTTATCACAAATGTATGTTGAATTTTATCAAAGGCTTTTTCTGCATCTATTGAGATAATCGTATAGTTTTTATTATTCAATTTGTTAATATAGTGAATCACATTTATTGATTTGTGGATAATGAAGAATCCTTGCATCCTTGGAATAAATCCGAACTGGTCATGATATATGATCTTTGTAATATGTTGGTGGATTCTGTTTGATAATTTTTTGTTGAGAATTTTTGCATCTATGTTCATCAGTGATATTGGCCTGTATTTTTCTTTTTTTGGGAAACTTAATCTGGTTTTGGTATTAGGGTTATGGTGGCCTCATAGAATGAATTTAGGAGTTTACCTTCCTCTGCAATTTTATGGAAGAGTTTGAGTAGGATAGGTGCTAGCTTTCTCTAAATTTTTGGTAGAATTCACCTGTGAGGCCATCTCGTCCTGGGATTTGTTTGTTGGAAGGTTTTTTATTACAGTTTTGATTTCCATGCTTATGATGAGTCTGTTAAGATTTTATATATTAGTCCTAGTTCAGTTTTGGAACCTCATACGTTTCTAAGAATTGGTCCATTTAGTCCAAATTGTCCATTGTATTGGAATATAATTGCTCATAGTAGTCTCTTATGATCTTTTATATTTCTGTGTTTTCTGTTGTGATAACTCCGTTTTCATTTCTGATTTTATTGATTTGATTCTTCTCCCTTCTTTTCTTCATGAGTCTAGCTAATGATTTGTCTATTTTATTTATCTTCTCAAAAAACCAGCTTTTAGTTTTGTTGATCTTTGCTATAGTCTCATTCATTTCTTTTTCAATTATTTCTGCTCTGATTTTTATGGTTTCTTTCCTCTTACTAACTTTCGTAACTTTACTTACTAACTAAGCAACTTCATTTTCTAGTTGCTTTAGGTGTAAAGTTAGGTTGTTTATTAGATGTTTTTCTTGTGACAAAAGATATCAAAAATGACACAAACAGATGTAGAAATAATACTATGTTTGTGCGTTGGAAGAATCAAAATAGTGAAAATGAGTATACTACCCAAAGCAATCTGTAGATTCAGTGCAATCCCTATCAAGCTACCAATGATATTTTTCACAGAACTAGAACAAATAAGTTCACAGTTTGTATGGAAACTCAAAAAAAAAAAAAAAAAAAAAATTAAATAGCCAAATCAATCATGTTAAAGAAGAAGGATCTGGAGGAATCAACCTTCCTGACTTCAGACTATACTATTAAGCTACGGTCATCAAGACAGTATGGAACTAGCACAGAGACAGAAATATAAATCAATGGAACAAAATACAAAGCCCAGAGATAAATCCACACATTTATGGACAGCTTATCTTTGTCAAGAGATATACAATGGAGGAAATGCAATCTATTTAACAACTAGTGCTGGGAAAACTGATCAACCACCTGTAAAAGAATGAAACTAGAACACCATACACAAAAACAAACTCAAATGGATTAAATATATAAACGTAAAACCAGAAAATATAAAACTCAGAGGAAAACATAGGCAGGACACTGTCTGATGTAAATCACAGCAAGATCCTCTATGACCCATCTTCCAGAGTAATGGAAATAAAAAACAAAAGTAAACAAATGGTACCTAACTAAAGTTAAAAGCTTTTGCACAATGAAGGAAACTTACAAGCAAGGTGAAAAGACAGCCTTCAAGATGGAGAAAATAATAGAAATGAAGCAACTGACAGAATTAATCTCCAAAACATAAAAGTAGCTCATGCAGCTCATTACCAGAAAAATAAAAAACCCAATCAAAAAGTGGGCCAAAGAGCTAAATAGACATTTCTCCAAAGAATGAATACAGATGGCTAATAAAGAAATGAAAAGATACTTAACATCACTCATTATTAGACAAACGCAAATCAAAACCATAATGAGATACCATGTTACACCAGTCAGAATGGTTGCCATCAAAAAGTCTACAAACAATAAATGCTGGAGAGGGTGTGGAGAAAAGAGAGCACTCTTACACGGTTGGTGGGAATACAAACTCATATAGAAACTATGGAGAACATTGTAGAGATGCCTTAAAAACCTGAAAATCTAACTGTCATATGACCCAGCAATCCCACTGGTAGGCATCATACCGAGGAAACCAGAATTGTAAGAGAAATATGTACTGCAATGTTTATTGTAGTACGTGAACGATAGCTAGGACACAGAAATAACTTAGATATCCATAGGAAGACAAGCGGATAAGGAAGTTGTGGTTCATATACACAGTGAGATATTACTCAGCTATTAAAAAAGAACATATTCGAATCAGTTATAATGCAAAGGATGAATCTGGAGCCTATTATACAGACTGAAGTAAGTCAGAAAGAGAACACCAATACAGTATATTAACTCATGTATATGGAATTAAGAAAGACAGTAACAACCATCCTATATGCAAGACAGCAAAAAAGACACAGATGTAAAAACAAACTTTTTGACTATGAGAGAAGGTGAGGGTGGGATAATTTGAGAGAATAGCATTGAAATATGTATATTACCATATGTAAAATATGATGAGATAGACTTCAATGCAAAGAAACAGGGGAAAACAATAGAACGGGAAAAACTAGGAATTTCTTCAAGAAAATTAGAGACACCAAGGGCAGAATGCAAACATGGGCAGAATAAAGGACAGCAATGGTACAGATCTAACAGAAGCAGAAGATATCAAGAAGATGTGGCAAGAATGCACAGAAACTATACAAAAAATGATCTTTGTGGCCCAGATAACTACGATGGTGTTATCACTCATCTAGAGCCAGATATCCTGGACTGAAAAATTAAGTGGGCCTTAGGAAGCATCACTACAAACAAAGCTAGTGGAGGTGATACAATTCCAGTCAAGCTATTTCAAATCCTAAAAGATTTTGATGTGAAAATGCTGCATTCAATATGCCAGCAAATTTGGAAAACTCAGCAGTGGCCACAGGACTGGAAAAGGTCAGTTTTCATTTCAATCCCCAAAATGAGCAATGGTGAAAAATATTCAAACTACCACCAATTTCACTCATCTCACATGTTAGCAAAGGAATGTTCAAAGTTCTCCAAGCCAAGCTTCAACAGTACATGAACTATGAAGTTCCAGATATTCAAGCTGGATTTAGAAAAGGCAGAGGAACCAGAGATCATATTGCCAACATCCGTTGGATAATAGAAAAAGCAACAGAATTCGAGAAAATCATCTACTTCTGCTTTATTGATTACACAAAGGCCTTTGACTGTGCAGATCACAACAAACTGTGGGAATAATAAAGAGATGAGAAAATCAGACCACCTTACCTGCCTCCTGAGAAATCTGTATGCAGGTCAAGAAGCAACAGTTAGACCTGGACATGGAACAACAGGCTGGTTCCAAATTGGGAAAGGAGTACGTCAAGGCTGTATATTGTCACCCTGTTTACTTAACTTTTTGCAGAGTACATCATGCACAATGCTGTGCTGGGTGAATCACAAGCTGGAATTTAGATTGCTGGAAGAAATATCAATAACCTCATATACGTAGATGACAATTCCCTTATGGAAGAAAGTGAGGAGGAACTAAAGAGCCTCTTGATGAAAGTGAAAGAAGAGAGTAAAAAGCTGGCTTAAAACTCAACATTTAAAAAATATAGATCATGGCATCCAGTCCCTTCATTTCATGGCAAATTATATAGGGAAATGATGGAAACAGTGAGAGTCTTTATTTTCTTGGGCTCCAAAATAATTGCAGAACTTAAATAACTCCATGAAATTAAAAGACATTTGCTCCTTAGAAGAAAAACTATGACCAACCTAACAGCAAATTGAAAAGCAGAGACATTATTTTGTCAACAAATGTCTGTCTAATCAAAGCTGTGGTTTTCCAGTAGCCACGTATGGATGTAAGAGTTGGATTATGAAGAAAATTGAGCACCAAAGAATTGATGCTTTTGAACTATGGTGGTGGAGATGACTCTTGAGAGTCCTTTGGACTTCAAGGAGATCAAACCATTCAACCCTGAAGGAAATCAGTCCTGAATATTCATTGGAATGACTGAGGCTGAAGCTGAAACTCCAATACTTTGGCCACCTGATGCAAAGAACTGACTCATTGGAAGAGACCTTGATGCTGGGAAAGATTGAAGGCAATGGGAGAAGGGAATGACAGAGGATGAGATGGTTTGATGGCATCACCATGTCAATGGACATGAGTTTGAGCAAGCTGCAGGAGTTGGTGATGGACAGGGAAGCCTGGTGTGCTTCAGTGCATGAGGTCACAAAGAGTCAGACGTGACTGTGTAACTGAACTGAAAATAGATGACCAATACAAGTTTGATGCTTGAAACAGGGCACCCAAAGCTAGTGCTCTGGGACAACCCAGTGGGATGGGGTGTCAAAACAGGTGGGCGGGGGATTCAGGTTGCGAAAACACATGTGTACCCATGGCTGATTCTTGCCAATGTGTGACAAAAACCACCACAATATTGTAAAGTAATTATCCTCCAATTAAAATAAGTAAATTAATTTTAAAAACAATACAATAATATCAGAAAAGAGTAATTTGCTTAGTTAATATTCATTTTGTGATTTCAAATTATCTGGTGAGCTCTTTAAATCTCATGAGCTGAAAAACCATCAAATGCTGGCCATTCACAAATATGTATATCCTGCGTGGCCCTCATTTATAAGATAAATAAAATAGATACTCTTATAAAAATCACCAGTACTTCTCCACTTAAACACCTAAGAATCATCTCAAGTTTAATTGTCAAAAACAAATCAACTAATTGCCTCCACTTCCCAAACACCTTGCTTCTCCTGCTTTATTCCCTATAATCAGTGTAACTCTACAAAATAATTCAGAGGTACTTTTGAGATTGAGAGGGGAAAGGTTAATAATCTATCTCGATAAAATGTAACTGATTTTATTCATTTCCAAAGCTTAAAATCTTGGAATCACTTCTGTGAACTATTAATTTCATATCCTGTATTCAGTCTGTCAGCAAATATTTTCAGTTCTGTGTCAGAATTAAATTATTTTTCACTACCTCCAGAATTACACATGCTGTATTATAATGCCTTTTCTGTACCTTCTCTAAAATATCCTTGCCTCCAAACATGTCTCTCTAAAATCTATTTTAAGCACAGCATCTGACATAATCCTTTTAAAATATAAATCATATCACGTCATTCAAAATACTCTTATAATGTCCCATAACATCCAAACATAAGCAGATTTCATAAAATGGACACAATCCTTCACTAGCTGCTCCTTTTCCAACCCATTGTCTCTTTGACATCAGTTGCTGTTACTCTCCTACTTGCTTGCTCCTCTTCAGTCATATTGCTTTCTTGCTTCTCTTTGAACATTTCAGGTCTTAGATTTACTGTGCTGTTTCTTCTCTCTACAACTTTCATCACTCATTCAAATCTGTGTCCCAGTGAAACTTTCTAGGTGTCCTTTCAGGTCCCTATTCAAAATTACATTTGTGACCATTAGGCATTCTACATATTTTACTCATCTGTTCACTGTCTGCAACTAACTACTACAATGATAACTCTATAAAAATGTGAAATTTTTTCTATTTTCTCCCTACTGCCAAGACCCAAACCAATGCTTACAATCAAAAAATATATTTTAAAGAAGTAATTAATTAATTGACAAGTTTTATATTTAGATTCAAATAATATCTGCACCAGCAAATAAGTGTGGGTTAATGATTATAGATATGAAATTGAATTTTAATATAATTATATTTTTATTTTATTAAGTGATGAATACAGTACCTACACTATGTCATGTGACTGTTTTTCTCTTCTGCCTGGTAAAATGGAATTTTTTTCCTATTTTAAGTAATAAAAATATCCATTCATATACAACTTTAAACTCAATTCTTGCATGGGTAAGTTCTACAATGTAAATAATACAAAACACCAATACAGATTTAATTACTTTTTCTCTTGTAATTTTTTTTTTCCTATTTAGAAATAACTATATAGTATTATTGGAGAAGGCAATGGCACCCCACTCCAGTATTCTTGCTTGGAAAATCCCATGGACGGAGGAGCCTGGTAGGCTGCAATCCATGGGGTTGCTAAGAGTCGGACACAACTGAGAGACTTCACTTTCACTTTCCACTTTCATGCATTGGAGAAGGAAATGGCAACCCACTCCAGTGTTCTTGCCTGGAGAATCCCAGGGACGGGGGAGTCTGGTGGGCTGCCGTATATGGGGTCGCACAGAGTAGGACAGGACTGAAGTGACTTAGCATAGCATAGCATAGCATAGCATATAGTATGTATGCATGGCTCTTTTTTAGCTTTTATTTATTTTGAATTGATAAATCAAGAAACTCACTAATCACTGCACCATTACGATTAATTGAATGAGTTAATTAATTGTATGAATATGAGTTAATGTGTTCTCCCTTGTACAGCAGAGAGAACAAACCAGTCAATCCTTAAGGAAATCAATCCTGAATATTCATTGGAAGGACTGATGCTAAAACTGAATCTTCAATACTTAGGCTACCTGATGAGAAGAGCCAACTTATTGGAAAAGACCCTGATTCTGGGAAAGACTGAAGACAGAAGGAGAAGGGGACAACAGAGGATGAGATAGTAGGATGGCATCACTGACTCAATGGACATGAGTTTGAGCAAGCTCTGGGAGATAATGAAGGTCAGGGAAGCCTGGGGTGTTGCAGTCCATGGGATTGCAAAGAATTGGATATAAATGAGTGACTGAACAACAACAAATGTGTAAATACAGTTTTACAGGATAAGGAATTTCTAGCAGCTTCATAACGAATGTGTTAGAGTCTTCTGAACTTGGTCTGATATATAAAACTGTAACATTATACTAAACAAATGTTTCTCAGTTTTCAAATAGGACAAATTCCTTCTGACAATGTTTTTCAATACACTTTTTTTTAAAATGGGCATTTAAGGAGATTCATTTTAAAGAATATAAAACAATAGCCTCATACTGTAATTTTTACCACTTAAATGAAATATAGCTTTGATTTCTTAAAACATTAGTATACTCAAAAGAATTCTTACTTCTAAAGGTATAAAAGTAAGTAATGAATCAAAGAAAGCATTGTGGAAGTCTTGCAATAGGAAATTATATACATTGACCTCAAACTAGTGTTTCTACCGATAGGTAAAAAAAAAAATGTGATTTGCATTTTTAAGAGAAAATAATGGCATAATATTTCAAATATATATATTTGAAACTAAATTCACCCATAAATGTTATAATGGAAATAATATTAAGTAATAAATGTAATGCTAAAGTGAGAAACATATAACAAAATTCACTATTCCCAAATTAAATATGTTATAAAATAGCATCAAGTAATGAAAAAAAAAATGAGGAAAGATAAAAGCAATAACTATGTTCTTTATTGTTCACCCTAAATATCATATTTATTTTAAGACTCTTAATAGTTAATCTTTTACAGTATATATTGCTTTAAGGAAGGATGGTTAATATTTTACCCACTTGGTGTTTGATAAATCTTAACACAAGTAGAATTTTCATTGATTTCCTAAGGAGGAACCAGGGATCCATACACAAAACAAGAGATATTATTCTTGGAAAGAAGGATCTCACAATTCATTTAGTTTCTATTACCAAAGAATTTCAAGAACTAATTTGTCTGGGCAGAGTCTCATCTCTCCAGGATTGCCTTAGGTGTGGTCTAAATGTGCAGTTCAGCTGACCTCTCAAGGTCACTTCCAGATTTATGAGCTTGTGAAATTCCTTAAAGCCATTTCTTTTCCAGGCTAACGTACACTGTTTCCACTTTCCTTTATAGAGATGAAAAAAGCCTTTGTTCATGCTCTAAAGAAAGCAGATCACCAAATTCTGTTTTTTTTTTTTTTTTTCCCATGAAACTGAACAATTCAGAACTCTGTTTAATGTAGAATTGCTAAAAGCAGTCCTCCCCAATGTGTTACTATCATATTTCAAACCATGCCACATGCTGCTGAAAGGTTCCTCTCTAAATGCCATAGGATGGGTTGAAACATGGTCACCCAAGGTAATTCTTTCTGGAACAATGAGGGTCTACTATGATTACAAGAAAACAGTTTTGCTTCTTTCTTCCTCTGAATTGCTTTGGTCCCAAAAGATCGGTTTCTGTAATTTTAGCCTGAGATAGATTTGTTTTCCTCTGCAAATATTTGAAAGTGAGAGTTATGTCTCAGGTGAATACATGTCTACTACTCTAATCATAAAGTAACATCAGAATTCTAGATATTTGACCCCTGAACTGTTATCACTATTTTAACTTCTTAAAAGTTCTTAGTAGAATGAGATGGAAACACCCTGAACTTCTTGATGAAGATATCAACCATAGCTTGCTTGTACAATCTACTCATCTATTTCAAAAATAGTCAGAAATTGCATCTTAAAAATCATTCACATATGTAATTGGCAAGAAACATTATCCCATCTCTGTAGCACATATTTAATTTCATGGAAACATATACCATTACTAATAAAGTATGACAATAAAACAGTAAAGCAATTTAATGAAAAAACTGAAAATTATCATTGTTTTGTTTTTTTAAAAAATGCTACATTAAAAATATAAAACATTGTCTCTTTTAAGCAAATACCAAATGAATTCAAAATAACTGCATTATTCCAATAATCCTGGCAACCTGTCTAAAGTTTATGGTTTTACATTATATCACTTGGGGCCTCCCAGGTGGTGCTAGTAATAAAGAACCCATCTGCCAATGCAGGAGAGATATGGGTTTGATCCTTGGGTCAGGAAGATCCCTTGGAGGAGGGCATGGCAACCCACTCCAGTATTCTTGCCTGGAGAATACCATGGATAGAGGAGCCTGGTGGTCTACAAGTCCACAGGGTCACAAAGAGTCAGACATAACTGAAGTGACTTAGCACATACACACACACAAGGTATCACTTATATATGGAATCTAAAATACAACAAAAATGAACTTATCTACCAAAAAGAAACAACGCATAGACAAAGAACAGACTTGTGGTTGCCATGGGTGAGGGGAGGATTGGGAGTTTAAGATTAGCAGATGCAAAATATTATATATACAATGGATAAACAACAAGGCCATACTATATAGTCCTGGGAACTCTATTCAATATCTTGTGATAAACCATAATGGAAAATAATATGACAAAGAATATATATATATATGTATAATTGAATCACTGTTGTGCACAGAAATAAAAATAACACTAAATCTATACTTCAATAAATGTAAAAAGTTTTAAGTAAAATTAAAATAACTTTAATGTATATTTTCATAGCTTAAGAAAATTTATTATGGCATAAACAAAAGGGCATATGTATAGTTAGCAGTTTTAATTATATAAACTTAGACCAGGGATTCATATATATGCATTTAAGAATGGCAAAACAAAACAAAATAAAATAAGAATGGCAAAACAAAAGCGCCTTTAAAAGTTAGTTCATTGCTAAACTTTTATTTTTTTTAATCTTTAATAATGTTGTATCATTATGTATGATTTATTTTCAAATACTTGACTCAAATAGAAAAGACCGTATCTGAGTTTGCTCCCAGCTATGTTCAGCCTACAATATCTCTTCTCAGTTTTTCCCAATATCTTCAGCATCCTTGGTATTTACTTTTTAATATTTTATATTTTTCTTGTGGTTAAAACACACATAACATTACATTTTTCATCTTAACTATTTTTAATTGTATAGCTAAATAGTGTTAAATATATTTGCATTGTTTTGTATTAGAACTTTAGGACTTGTTCACCTTGCAAAACTGAGTTTGATAACTATTTTTTATCCTATGATTATTTTCACTATAAAAGGGAAATGCTTTCTATTCTTTTTAATTATTTTTAAGAATTAAAGTTATGCTTTCAACTATCAGTTTTACCTTAATCTAATTTCCCCTTAACACAAAATCATGAATTCATATAATGACATCAATTAATCCAAAATACTTTGTCTCCAATCACTGAGGAGGCTAAATACAAAATCTACTCTTATCTTTGAGTTAGTCCTCTGCTATCTTCTTAGAGTCAGCAAAATAAATTAAACTATACTCATGTCTGAATTCCTTCTAAGCATTAAATTAAGACAGAACTTCATGTAAGAATAAGAATAACCTCACTGTCCAGACCACATTCCAAACAAACTATTTTCTTTCTATGGATATAACTTCTCCTTGCTTATTTGGTCTGGTGCTAGACCACGTTTCATCCATGTTTCATTCATTCTGTTTTGTAGCGTGTTTGAGAAGAAAAGTTAACCAAAATGCTTTAAAAATAGTTCTACTCTTTTGACTTCATCTACTTAATTTCTTTGTTTAATCATGCTTTTAAATATTTAAATTGAAATATTTCAACACATGTTGGTATCTCTGGTTAAATATCTTCCTATCACCCTCTCTATGCACTGATTTATACAAAAAATCATTTTTTAAATTTTTATACTCTTGATTTTGACCTCCCATTCTGCTGACTTAATCACAATAAGAGCTAGTATGTCCAACTCCAACCCTCTTGCTTCATTGACTTCCTTTAATCTCTGTACCTTGAGGTCTTAAGACAAACTAAAGTTGATTAGAACTGAATTTAATGTCCCTTTAAACTCATCCCAGAAAACAAAAACAGAAACCCCATAAAACTATGTTTTATTATAGGCAGTCTTATCTTAATAATAGAAGAACTCAAGTCAATTTCTAGGCATAAAGACTCTAATACTACAACTCGTCAAAAGATTGGACATTAAAAATTTCCAGGTGTTGACATAATACCCTTGTGAGTTTGAACAGTCATGTCTTGTCATTTCTAACTGATGAACTAAGGCAGGCACCTGAACAACTTTTGAAGGAGAGGCAGAAAGTTAAGACAGTTTGTCCCAATTGCTGAATGTTGCTTTTCCTGAGTCTGTTATTAAGTGATCATATTCTAGCTGCATGTATTATATAAAATCATGTGCACATGCACTAAGTAAGCAGGACTGATCTACATAGAAGACAATGTAAAAATTTCAATATTACTATTCCAACAGAACTGTCATGTTAATAACATAGTGAAAAAATCATGTATGGAGGTTTTTGATTCCTGAGTAAGGTTAATTTCAATTTCCCTAAATCATTGATTATATATGATAAAGCAAACACTGAATTCAGATTCAATTTAAGTATCTTGAATATTTATATGGTGATCACAATGATAGATGATAGGAGAAAAACCAAAAGAAATTATAATATAAGGACATATGTCTCAAGGTTATAATAGACAGGTAAAGAAACAAGCATAATTATTTAAAATCATATATGTTCTAGAAGGTAGTATTTCATTCAGTGTTAGAATATTAGGTGCATAAAGTACTAGTGACATTAAAAAACATAAAACCTTATGAAGATACTACAGAAAACTTTGGTAAAGGAGGGGAAATGTATTCTGAAAAAAAAGTTAAGCTTTGGGGCTAATAGCAATTATTTGGTCTGACTAGAATAAAGAATTTTCACTGGTAATAGTTAGAGACAGGATGGGTAAATCAGTATATAAAGAGCCTTGAATGCTAGTCTAAGAAATAGGTCTTAATATGATAAGCAGTGAAGTAAATGAGTCTCACAGCAGAAATGGTATGATAGTATCATGAAAGGGACATTTTGTTCTCACAGGAGCACAAGAATGCTTAATAAAGTTGTACTGTTCCACCCAAACTAGATCATGAATATTTAAAATCTTCTATTCTAATTAATGCCCTTGTTTTTTCTAAATGGTTTTATTTTTTAAATTTTATTTAACTTTACAACATTGTATTGGTTTTGCCATATATCGAAATGAATCTGCCACAGCTCAATATTCAGAAAATGAAGATCATGGCATCTGGTCCCATCACTTCATGGGAAATAGATGGAGAAACAGTGTCAGACTTTATTTTGGGGGCTCCAAAATCACTGCAGATGGTGACTGCAGCCATGAAATTAAAAGACCCTTACTCCTTGGAAGAAAATTTATGACCAACCTAGATAGCATATTCAAAAGCAGAGACATTACTTAGCCAACAAAAGTCCATCTAGTCAAGGCTATGCTTTTTCCAGTGGTCATGTATGGATGTGAGAGTTGGACTGTGAAGAAAGCTGAGCACCGAAGAATTGATGCTTTTGAACTGTGGTGTTGGAGAAGACTCTTGAGAGTCCCTTGGACTGCAAGGAGATCCAACCAGTCCATTCTGAAGGAGATCAGCCCTGGAATTTCTTTGGAAGGAATGATGCTAAGGCTGAAACTCCAGTACTTCGGCCACCTCATGCAAAGAGTTGACTCATTGGAAAAGACTCTGATGCTGGGAGGGATTGTGGGCAGGAGGAGAAGGGGACGACAGAGGATGAGACAGCTGGATAACATCACTGATTCAGTGGACGTGCATCTGAGTGAACTCTGGGAGTTGGTGATGGACAGGGAGGCCTGGCGTGCTGTGATTCATGGGGTCACAAAGAGTCGGACACATCTAAGCGACTGAACTGAGCTGAACTGATTACCTTCCAACCCAGAGAAAAGAGACAAAAAAAAAAAAAAAAAAAACCACCTGTATATTAAACAGAATAAAAAGACAGAAAAAGATGTAGCAGATGTAAGAACATGGTAGAAACCGAAAATACCTAAAAATGAAGAGGAAAAAAGCAGTCTATCTGAAAAAGAATTCAAAGTAATGACAGTAAAGATGATTCAAAATGTTGAAAATAAAATGGAGACACAGATAAATAAGCTGGAGGCACAGATTGAAAAGATATGAGAAAGGTTTAAACAGGACCTAGAAGAAATAAAGAATAGACAATGAGTAATGAACAACATAATAACTGAGATTAAAAATATACCAGAGGGGACCAAAAACAAAATAACTAAGGCAGAACAGGTTAGTGAGCTGGAAATAACTGAAGCAGGGCAGAATATAGAAGAGCAATTAAAAAGAAATGAGAACATTCTCAGAGACCTCTGGGACAACATTAAGCACATCAACATTTGAATTATAGGGGTCCCAAAAGAGAAGAGAGAAAGAAAGGATATGAGAAAATATTTGAGAGGATTATAGACAAAATGATGCTGAAGCTGAAACTCCAATACTTTGGCCACCTGATACAAAGAACTGACTCATTGGAAAAGACCCTGATACTGGGAAAGATTGAAGGCAAGAGAAGACAGGGACAACAGAAGATGAGATGGTTGTATGGCATCACTGACTCTATGGACATGAGTTTGAGCAAGCTCAGGGAGTTGGTAATGGACAGAGAATCTTGGCATGCTGCAGTCCATGGGGTCACAAAGAGTTGGACACGACTGAGTAACTGAACTGAACTGATAGGCAAAAACTTCCCTAATATGGAAAAGGAAATAGCCACTCAAGTCCAAGAAGCCCAGAGAATCCCATACAGGATAAACCAAAGGAGAAACATACCAAGACACATAATAATCAAAATAATAAAAATTAAGCACAGAGAACAAATATTAGAAGCAGCAAAGGAAAGTGAAACAAATAACATACAAGGTAATTCCCAGAAGGTTAACAGCTGATCTTTCAAAAGAAACTCTGCATCCCAGAAGGGAGTGGCAGGATATATTTAAACATATAAAAATAACCTAAAAGCAAGATTAGTCTATCCAGCAAGGATCTCATCCAGATTTCAATGAAAAATCAAAAGCTTTACAGATAAGCAAAAGTTATGAGAATGCAGCACCATCAAACCAGCTTTACAACAAATGCTAAAGGAAATTCTCTAGACAAATAACACTAGAGAAAGAAAAGGCCTACAAAAACAAACCAAAAACAGTACAGTAAATGGTAATAGGATCATGTGTGTGTGTGCGTGTGTTTGTGCACACTAAGTCACTTCAGTTGTGTGTCTCTGCAACCCTATTGACTATAGTTCACCAGGTTCCTCTGCCCATGATATTCTCCAGGCAAGAATACTAAAGTGGGTTGCCATGCCCTCTTCCAGAGGATCTCCCCAACTCAGGGATCAAACACACACCTCTTATGTTTCCTGCATTGGGAGGTGGTCTCTTTACCACCAGCACCACCAGGAAAGCCCAATAGGATCATAGATATCAATAATTATCTTACATATAAATGGACTAAATGCTCTAACAAAAAGGCACAGATTGGCTGAATGGATACAAAAACAAAACCCCTATAGATGCTATCTACAAGATACTCACCTCAGACCTAAGACAACATATATACTGAAAGAAGTGAGGGGCTGGAAAAAGTTATTGCATGCAAACCAAAATCAAAGGAAAATGGGAGTAGCAATATTCATATCAGATAAAATATGCTTTAAAATAAAGACCATTACAAGAGATAAGGAAGGGCACTACATAATTATCAAGGGATCAATCCAAGAAGAAGATATCATAATTAAAATATATATATACACCCTTTAGAGGAGCACCTCAATCAGATCAGATCAGATCAGATTAGTCGCTCAGTCGTGTCCGACTCTTTGCGACCCCATGAACCGCAGCACGCCAGGCCTCCCTGTCCATCACCAGCTCCCAGAGGTCACTCAGACTCGCATCCATCGAGTCAGTGATGCCATCCAGCCATCTCATCCTCTGTCGTCCCCTTCTCCTCCTGCCCTCAATCCTTCCCAGCATCAGAGTCTTCTCCAATGAGTCAACTCTTCGCATGAGGTGGCCAAAATACTGGAGTTTCAGCTTTAGCATCATTCCTTCTAAAGAAATTCCAGGATTGATCTCCTTCAGAATGGACTGGTTGGATCTTCTTGCAGTCCAAGGGACTCTCAAGAGTCTTCTCCAACACCACAGTTCAAAAGCATCAATTCTTTGGCGCTCAGCCTTCTTCACAGTCCAGCTCTCACATCCATACATGACCACAGGAAAGACCATAGCCTTGACTAGGCGAACCTTTGTTGGTGAAGTAATGTCTCTGCTTTTGAATATGCTATCTAGGTTGGTCATAACTTTCCTTCCAAGGAGTAAGCGTCTTTTAATTTCATGGCTGCAGTCACCATCTGCAGTGATTTTGGAGCCCAGAAAAACAAAGTCTGACACTGTTTCCACTGTTTCCCCATCTATTTCCCATGCAGTGATGGGACCAGATGCCATGATCTTCATTTTCTGAATGTTGAGCTTTAAGCCAACCTTTTCACTCTCCACTTTCACTTTCATCAAGAGGCTTTGTAGCCCCTCTTCACTTTCTGCCAAAAGAGTGGTGTCATCTGCATATCTGAGGTTATTGATATTTCTCCCGGCAATCTTGATTCCAACTTGTGTTTCTTCCAGTCCAGCATTTCTCATGATGTACTCTGCATATAAGTTAAATAAACATGATGACAATATGCAGCCTTGACGTACTCCTTTTCCTATTTGGAACCAGTCTGTTGTTCCATGACCAGTTCTAACTGTTGCTTCCTGACCTGCATACAGATTTCTTAAGAGGCAGATCAGGTGGTCTGGTATTCCCATCTCTTTCAGAATTTTCCATAGTTTATTGTGATCCACACAGTCAAAGGCTTTGGCATAGTCAATAAAGCAGAAATAGATGTTTTTCTGGAACTCTCTTGCTTTTTCCATGATCCAGCGGATGTTGGCAATTTGATCTCTGGTTCCTCTGCCTTTTCTAAATCCAGCTGGAACATCAGGAAGTTCACGGTTCACATATTGCTGAAGCCTGGCTTGGAGAATTTTGAGAATTTTCTATTGAAGGGGAAAACAACAGTAACACAATAAGAGTGATGGAGGTTAACACCCCATTCACACCAATGGACAGGTCATTGAGACAGAAAATTAATAAGGAAACAAAGCTTTGAATGAACCATTGGACCAGTTGGGCCTAATTGACATCTACATGGCATTTCATCCCCAAACAGTAGATAGCACATTTTTCTCAAGTGCACATGGAACATTCTCTAAGATAGATCAAATCTTGGTCCATAAATCAAGCCTTGGTAAATTTAAGAATATAGAAGTCTTCTCTGATCAGAATTCTGTAAGATTCTATATTAACTTCGGAAAAAAAAAAAAAAAAAAAACACTATAACAAACACAAACACATGGAGGCTAAAAAATACATTTCTGAATAACCAAGAGATCACTAAGAAATTAAAGTGGAAATCAAAAATACCTAGAAGCAAATAACAATGAAATCATGACATCTCAAAACATACGGGATGCACTAAAAGCAGTGCTAATAAGGAAGCTTATATCAATGTAAGTCTACCTCAAGAAACAAGAGAAGCATCAAATAAACATTGTAATTCTACACTGATAGCAACTAGAAAAAGAACAACAACAAAACCAAAATTAATAGAAGGAAGGAAGTTATAAAGACCAGAGCAAAATAAATGAAAAAGAAGCAAAAGAAAAAAAAAATCAATAAAAGCAAAAGTTGTTTTTTTGATAAGGAAAACAAAATTGACAAACCATTAGTAAGACTTATCAAGATAAGAAGGAGAAGACCCAAATCAATAAAATTGGAAATAAAAAAAGAAGAGACAACACAGAAACACAAAGGATCATAAACATCTATTAGCAATTATATGTGAATCAAATGGACAACCTCGAAAAAATGGACAAGTTCTTAGAAAAATATAACCTTCCAAAACTGAATCAGAAACAAATAGAAAACATGAATAATCCAATCACAAGCACAGAAACCCAAACTATAATAAAAACCTTCCAAGAACAACAAAAAAAGCCCTGGACCAGATGGCTTCACAGGCAAATTCTACCAAAGGTTCAGAGAAAAGCTAAAACCGATCCTGCTAAAACTCTTCCAGAAAGTTTAAGAGGAAGGAAAACTCTTGAACTCATTTTATGAGGCAACCATGTCTCTGAAACCAACACCAGACAAAGATACCATATAAAATAATATTATAAACCAACATCACTGAAGAACATAGATTTTAAAATCTCAACAAAATTCTAGCAAACAGAATGCAAAAACACATTAAAAAGATCAAACATCATGATCAAGTGTGCTTTATACTAGTGATGCAAGAATTATTCAATATATGCAAATCAATTAATGTGATACACTATATTAAGATATATGGCAAAACCAATAAAATATTGTAAAGTTAAAAATTAAAATAATAAAAAAAGAAATTGAAAAATAAAAACCATGTGATCATCTCAATAAATGTAGAGAAAGCTTTCAACAAAATTCAACACCCTTTTATGATAAAACTCTCCAGAAAGGAGGCTTAAAAGGAATATACCTCAACATAATAAAGGCCATATATGACAAACCCACAACAAACATTATTCTCAATAGTGTTAAACAAAGCATTTCCTCTGAGACTAAGAATAAGACAAGAGTTCCTACTCCTGCCGATATTATTCAACATAGTTTTGAAAGTACTGGCCACAAAAATCAAAGGAAAAAAAAAATGCCCGGGTCCAGCCCCAGCTGAGCCAGGGTCTTCGAAGCAGAGACGGGGTCGTCGAGGGTCACTGGATAATAGCTTTATTTACATATCAATTAGAGACATTAAGAGTAATAGATTGATGAAAGCTCAGTAGGAATATTCAGAAGAGAAAGAGGCTGAGTAGCTTGGTTTAAATGGAAAATCAATATGACCTGTGACATCAGGTTAGCTCTGACCACAGAGGCCGCAGGCGCCCTCTCGAATAGTGGAAAGTGCCCCACCTTAGGCACTTTCTCAAGTGGGTCTTAGAAGCCCAGGCAAATAAGTGGTCGCAGAGGATATCCACGATCCAGATGGAGACTCAGCTGGAAATTGAGAGAAGAATGACATGGGGAGACCAAGCTTTGGTGAGCAAGGCCCATAGCTTTATTTTCAACAGGGGCTTTTATACCCTAAGTTACACATAGAGGATAATAGGGGATGCAAAATCAGCAGTCTTTGATCCTTATCAAAAACCAGGGTTTCTTTCCTGCAAATTTATTGCATACAACTGATTCAGGTGATTTACATCATCTTCTGGCCAGAAGGCCTATTAACATTTTATGACTCTTGACAAAGGTTTGTCAACCGCAAGACTTATTTTCTCTAAGAGTAATTATTTTAAGGTTTGGCACCATCTTCATCCGAAGGTGTCAGATAACATTCCTATAGGGCAGAGGCGCAGTGGGTTTACAACAGAGGAAAGAATTTATTACCTTAAGTGTCTAAAGTTGCTAGCACCAAGGTCACTGCTTATTTTTTTCTACAAACCAACTATATTAATTAATACACATTCAAGGATACAAAACAGGGGATGTGGAAACTTGGCAGCAAGCATTGGCTCATTAATGAAATCTTTTACTAGTTTTATTCTGACAGATTTTAACTCTCTGGGAGACTCTAAGCTATTTGAATATCTTAAGCTTCCCCTGCTTCTTGAGGCTGAGAGACTGTAAATAATCGTATGCATAGCTGTAGGAGTCCAGGTAAACTTGTCAGGCCAGTTGGAAAGCTATCTGAGGCATTTGGATTTAAACACTCCTAATGCCCAGGAACTTTATTAATTGGAGCTGTAAGTTAACTCTTCATTAGAGAGAGCAAGATGGTGATGGGGGACAGCCCCCAGTAAAGTCAGAGGTGAGAGCACAAAGCAATAAAATAGGCAGACTCTGATTTTTGGGGGTAGAACTCGAGAATATCCGAGGGGACTCTTGAGGCTAGATCCCACCTTTGTGTATGCCGAGCCTCCTTCCTCATGACCTTTGTCACGAGTAGAGTGCTTATCCACACCAGCTCCCCACAAAAAAAGAATCTAGATAGGAAAAGAAGAATTAAAATTCTCAATGTTTGCAGATGACATGATACTATACATATAAAACCCTAAAGATGCCACCAGAAAATTACTAGAGCTTATCAATGAATATAGTAAAGTCATGGGATATAAAATTAACACACAGAAATCCCTTGTATTCTTATATACTAACAATGAACTATCAGAAAGAGAAAGTAAGGAAATAGTCCCATGTACTGTGAAACAAAAATAATAAAACACCTAGGAATATGCCTACCTAAAGAGACAAAATACTTGTATGCAGAAAATATAAGAATGATGAAATAAAAAGGAGATGACACAAATAGATGGAGGGACATAACCATGTTCTTGGATTGGAAGAATCAATATTGTGAAAATGATTCATCTACCCAAAACAATCTACAGATTCAAAGGAATCCTTATCAAAATGCCAATGCTATTTTTCACAGAACTAGAACAAAAAAAAAATTACAGTTTGTATGGAAAGACAAAAGAAACTGAATAGCCAAAGCGATCTTGAGAATGAAAAATGGAGCAAGAGGAATCAACTTTTCTGACTTCATACTATACTACAAAGTTACAGTCATCAAAAGAGCATGGTATTGACACAAAAACAAAAATATACACCAATCAAACAAAATAGAAAACACAGAATAAACCTACACACATATGGGCACCTTATCTTTGACAAATTAGGCAAGAATATATACAATATACAATGTATGCAAGAATATACAATGGAGAAAAGATAGCCTCTTCAATAAGTGGTCCTTGGAAAACTAGACAGCTACAAGTAAAAAGTACTCCTTTCCCAATTTGGAACCAGTCCTTTGTTCTATGTCCAGATCTAACTGTTGCTTCTTGACTTATATACAGTTTTCTCAGGAGGCAGGTAAAGTGGTCTGGTATTCCCACAGACTTTTCCACAGTTTGTTGTGATCCACAAAGTCAGGGGCTTTAGTGTAGTCAATGAAGTGAAAGTAGATTTTTTTCTGAACTTCTCTTGCTTTTTGGATGTTGGCAATTTGATCTCTGATTGCCCTGCCTTTTCTAAATTCTGCTTGAACATATGGAAGTTCTTGGTTCACATATTATTGAAGCTTGCTTGCAGAATTTTGAGCATTAATTTGCTGACCTATGAGATGAGTGCAATTGTGCAGTAGATTCAACATTCTGGCCATTGCCTTTCTTTGGGACTGGAATGAAAACTGGCCTTTTCCAGTCTTGTGGCCACTGCTGGGTTTTCCAAATTTGCTGGCATATTGAGTGAAGCACTTTCACAGCATTATCTTTTAGGATTTGAAATAGCTCAACTGGAACTGTATCACCTCCACTAGCTTTGTTCATAGCGATGCTTCCTACGGACCACTTGACTTCACATTCCAGGATGTGTGGCTTTATGTGAGTGATCACACCATCATGGTTATCTGAGTCATTAAGATCTTTTGTGTATAGTTCTTCTGTATATTCTTACCACCTCTTCTTAATATCTTCTGCTTTTGTTTCCTCCAAATCATTTCTGTTCTTTATTGTGCCCATCTGTGCATGAAATGTTTCCTTAGTATCTGTAATTTTCTTGAAGAGATCTCTAGTCTTTCCCATTCTATTGTTTTCCTCTATGCCTTTGTATTGATCACTTAGAGAGGCTTTCTTATCTCTCTTGCTATTCTCTGAAACTCTGCGTTCAGATGGATATATCATTCCTTTTCTCCTTTGCCTTTTGCTTTTCTTCTTTTCTCAGCTGTTTGTAAGGCCACCTCAGACAACCATTTTTCCTTTTTGCATTTCTTTTTCTTGTGGATGATTTTGACCACCACCTCCTGTACAATGTCACTATCTTCTATCCATAATTCTTCAAGCATTCTATCAGATCTAATTCCGTGAATCAAATTGTCACTTCCACTGTATAATTGTAAGGAATTTGATTTAGGTCATATCTGGTGGTCTTGTGGTTTTCCCTACTTTCTTCTATTTAAGTCTGAATTTTGCAATAAGAAGTTCATGATCTGATCCACAGGCAACTCCTGGTCTTGTTTTTGCTAACTGCATAGAGTTTCTCCATCTTCCACTGCAAAGAATGTAATCTATCTGATTTCAGTATTGGCCATGTAGTGATGAAGCATAGAGTCATCTCTTGTGTTGTTGGAGGAGGGTATTTGCTATGAGCAATGCATTCTCTTGGCAAACTTCAGTCAGCTTTTGTCCTGCTTCATTTTGTACTCAAGGGCTGAACTTCCCTGTTACTTCAGGTATTTAAAGACTTCCTACTTTTGCATTCCAGTCTCCTATGATGAAAAGGACATCTTTTTTGGTGTTAATTCTAGAGGGTCTTATAGGACTTCATGAAATCATTAAATTTCACCTTCTTTGGCATTAGTTTTTGGGGCATAGACTTGGATTACTGTGATATTGAATGATTTTCCTTGGAAATGAATAGAGATCATTGTGTAATTTTTGAGATTGCACCCAAGTAGTGCATTTTGGATTCTCCTGTTGACTATGAGTACTACTCCATTTCTTCTAAGGGATTCTTGCCCACCGTAATAGATGTCATGGTTGTCTGAATTAAATTCACCCATTCTGGCTCATTTTAATTCCCTGATTCCTAACATGTCTATGTTCATTCTTGCCACTTGCCATGTCCTGTTTGACAACTTCCAGTTTACCTTGATACATGGACCTAACATTCCAGGTTCTTATGCAATAATGTTCTTTACAGCATCAAACTACACTTCCATCACCAGTTAATTCACAATTGAATGTTGTTTTTGTTTTGGCTCAGTTTCTTCATTCTTTCTGGAGCTATTTCTCCACTCTTCATCAGTAGCATACTGGGCACCTACCGACCTGGGGAGTTCATCTTTCAGTGCCATATATATTTGCCTTTCATCATGTTCACAGCCTTGTCTAACTCATTGAAACTACGAACCATGCTATGTAGGGCCACCTGAGATGAACAGGTTAGTGGTTAGTTCAGACAAAACATGGTCCACTGGAAAAGGGAATGTCAAACCACTTCAGTATTCTTTCCTTGAGAACCCCATTAACAGTATGAAAAGTCAAAAAGATATGACACAGAAAGATGAACTCCCCAGGTCAATACGTGCCCAAAATTTTCATCATGTACAGATAATATGATACTACATATGGAAAATAAAAAGACTCCATACAAATGCTACTGGAATTGATAAATTTAGCAAGGTTGCAAGAGACAAGATTAACATATGTAAATTACTTGCATTTCTTTACACCAATAATGGAGCATCAGAAGGTAATGTAAGAAAACAATACATTTTAAAAGTTCACCCCCAAAACATGATATTTAGGAAAAACCTGGCCAAGCAGGTGAAAGACTTATACCCTGAGAAATATAAAGCATTAAGGAAAGAAATTAAAAATTATTCAAGGAAATGGAAAGATATACTATGCTCTTGAATTGGAAGAAATATTGTTAAAATGGCCATATTAACAAAAGCAATCTTCAGATTTAAGGTGATTGCTGTCAAATTATTAATAACATTTTTCACAGAACTAGAAGAAACAATATTAAAATTCACATGGAAGCACAAAAGACCCAGAATCACCAAAGTAATCCTGAAGAAAAAGAGTAAAGCAATAGGCATAAGCAGCCCAGGATTCAGACAATACTTCAAAGCTACAGAAATCAAAATAGCATGGCACTGGCAAAAAAAATAAAAGATAATACATATATGGATCAATGGAACAGAATTGAGAGCCCAGAAATAAACCCATATACCTATGATCAATTAAAATTTGACAACAGAGGCAAGAATATACGATGGGAAAGACAGTGGTGTTGAGAAAGTTGGACAGCCAGATGAAAATCTATGAAGCTAGAATAAACTCTCTCACCATGTACATAAATAAACTCAAAATGTCTTGAAGACTTAAACATAAGACATGACACCATTAAACTCCTAGAAGAAAATATAGCAAAGCATTCTCTGACATAAATGTTTTCTTAGGTCTGTCTCACAAAGAAATAGAAATAAGAACAAAATAAACAAATCAGACCTAATCAAACTTACACACTTGCATGCAACAAATGAAACACAAAGAAAAGGCAACAGAATGGTAGAATATATTTGCAAATAATGTAACTGACAAGGGCTTAAATTCCAAAATATACAAACAGAGCATACAACTCAACAATAACAACAAAAAACAAACAACCCTATCCAAAATGGGCAGATCTAAATAGACATTTTTCCAAAAAAGACATGCAGATGACCAAAAGTTACATGAAAAGATATTAAGTATCACTATTAGAGAAATGCAAATCAAAACTACAGTGAGGTACTATCTCACACCAATCAGAATGGCTATCATTAAAAAGTCTACAATAACAGATGCTAGAAAGGAGGTGGAGAAAAGGGAAGTCCACTACACTGTTGGTCACTGTTGGTGGGAATGTAAGTTAGTGCAGCCACTGTGGAAAACAGTATGGAGGTTCGTTAGAAACTTAAAAATAGAATTACCATATGCTCCAACAATCCCACTCTTGGGCATATATCCAAACAAAGCTGTAATTCAAAAATATACGTGCACACTTGTGTTCATAACAACACTGTTCACTATAACCAAGACATGGAAACAATATAAATGTTCATCAACATATGAATAGATAAAGAAAACGTAGCATATATAAACACTGGAAAATTAATCAGCCAAAAAAATAACAAAATAAAGCCATGGTTGCAACTAGAGATTATCATACTAAGTGAAGCAAGTCAGAAAAAGAAAGACAAATGCTATATGATATCACTTATATATGAAATCTAAAATATGACACAAATGAAAGCATCTAGGAAACAGAAACAAAGTCACGGGCATAGAGGACAGACTGGAGGTTGCCAAGGCAGAGGAGATTGAGGGAAGGATAGAATGGTAGGTCGAGGTTTGCCTATGTAATCTTTTATGTACAGAATGGATAAACAACAAGGTCCCACTGTATAGCACAGAGAATTATATTCAATATCCTATGATAAACTTAATAGAAAAGAATATTTTAATGTATATATATATATATATAATGGAATCACTTTGCTGTACAGAAGTAATTAATCCAACATTGTAAATCAACTATATTTCAATAAACATAATAATAATGAAAAAATAAATTATACTATAAAGCTATAATATACAAAACTGTATTGTACTGACACAAAACAGCCACACAGATCAATTGAACTCGATAGAGAGCCTAGAAATAAACCCACACACTTTTGGTCAAGTAATATATTAGAAATGAGGCAAGATTATGCAATGAAGAATAGATATTATCTTTAATAATTTGTGCGGAGAAAACTGAAGTTACATTCAAAGCAATGAGATCAGATCATTTCCTCAAACTATACGAAAGATAAACTCAGAATGAATTAAAAACCTAAATACAAGACCAGAAACCATAAAGCTCCTAGAAGGAAAAATTAGCATATCATTCTTTGACATAAATCATATCATTATTTCTGGGAGTCTGTTTAATGCAAAAGAATTAAGAACATTTATAAATAGATGAGACCTAGTTAAGCTTAAATTTTTTGCCCTGTAAAAGAAATCATTAACAAAACAAAAGACAACCTACAGAATGGGGAAATATATTTGTCAAAGATATGATTGACAAGGGGTTATTAGTATTCAAAATATATAAATAGCTTATGCAAGTCAATATCAAAAAAATAAATAATCTAATAAAAATGGGCAGAAGACCTGTATAGACATTTTTTCTAAGAATATGGAAACAGACAAAAAATATGTTCAATATCACTAATATGCTGCTGCTGCTGCTAAGTTGCTTCAGTTGTGTCCGACTCTGTGTGACCCCACAGATGGCAGCCCACCAGGCTCCGCCATCCCTGGGATTCAAAAGCAAATCAAAACCACAATGAGGTATAACCTCACACCAGTCAGAAAGACTATCTTCAAAAAGGCTACAAATACAAATGTTGGAAAGTATGTGTAAAAAAGGGAACACTCGTGCACTGTTGGTGGGAATGGAAATTGGTTCAACAACTATGGAAAACACTATGGAGGTTCCTCGAAAGACTGAAAATAGAATTGATCCATCAATTCCACTCCTGCTCATATATCTGGAAAAAAATGAAAGCACTAATTTAAAATGATGCATGAACCACAATATTCATAGCAGCATTATTTATAGCAGCCAAGATATGGAAGCAACCCAAGTGTGTAAAGTGTGTAGAAGCCAACAATTGGATTAAGACATGATTTATATACATATATATATATATATATATATATGTGTGTGTGTGTGTGTGTGTATATAGTATATATATATTTGTATACATGTATATATCTGTATGTATATATCCATATATGTGTATATATATCATGTGTATATATACATGAATATATACATATATTTATTTATATATATTAGGGAATTCCTTGGTGAATCAGTGATAAATAATCCACCTGCCAATGCAGAATACACATATTCGATCCCTGGGTTGGAAAGATCCCATGGAGAATGAAATGGCAACCCACTCCAGGATTCTTGCCAGAAAAATCCCATGGACAGAGGATCCTGGTGGGCTATAGTCCATGGGATCACAAAAGAGTCAGACACAACTTAGCAACTAAATAACAACAGATATTACTCAATTGTTAAAAAAATTAGATGCTCAACATCACTCATTATCAGAGAAATGCAAATCAAAACCACTATGAGATATCATTTCACGCCAATCAGAATGGCTGCTATCCAAAAGTCCACAAGCAATAAATGCTGGAGAGGGTGCGGAGAAAAGGAACACTCTTGCACTGTTGGTGGGAATGCAAACTGGTACAGCCACTATGGAGAACAGTCTGGAGATTCCTCAAAAAACTGGGAATAGAACTGCCTTATGATCCAGCAATCCCACTGCTGGGCATATATACTGAGAAATCCAGAATTGAAAGAGACACGTGTACCCCAATGTTCATAGCAGCACTGTTTGCAATAGCCAGAACGTGGAAGCAACCTAGATGTCCATCCACAGATGAATGGATAAGCAAGCTGTGGTACATATACACAATGGAGTATTACTCAGCCATTAAAAAGAACACATTTGAATCAGTTCTAAGGAGGTGGATGGAACTGGAGCCTATTATACAGAGTGAAGTAAGCCAGAAACAAAAACACAAATACAGTATACTAACGCATATATATGGAATTTAGAAAGATGGTAAAAATAACCCTATTTATGAGACAGCAAAAGAGACACTGATGTATAGAACAGACTTTTGGACTCTGGGACCAGGAGAGGGTGGGATGATTGGGGAGAATAGCATTGAAATATGTATAATAATATATCTGAAATGTATTAATTGTTCAAACTAATCACTGTCATGTTACAATTTGTTCATATTAGATGTTTGTAATGTTTCTGATAATCAGTAAAAGAGATTCTTGAAACCTAAAAAAAAAAAAATTAAATATTGTCATTTGAATAAATATGAATGAACCTACATAACAATTATTCTTAGTGAAATGTTAGAAAGAGAAAGACAAATACTACATAATATCATTTATATATGGAACCTACAAAATATATTCATTACAGAAACATACTTATAGATTAAAAAGAACAACTTAGTGGTTACCAATGGGGACAGGGAATGGAGGAGGGACAAATTAGGTGTATGGGCTTAACAAATACAAAGTACTATACATAAAATAGATAAGGAACAAGGATATACTGTATAGGACAGGGAATTATAGTCATTCTCTTATAATAACCTATAATGGAATATAATCTGAAAAAAATACTGAGTTGTTATGCTGTATACCTGAAACTAACACAATATTGTGAATCAACTATACTTTGATTTTAAAATGAGAGGGAGGGAGATGGAGGGAAAGAAACAAAAAGAAAGTAAGCAAGAGTAAGGCTTTCTCTGGGACTCAGGAGTTTTAATTTTCTGTAAGCTTTTTCATAATGATTATTCAAGTAAAAGCATCTTCTAAATATTCCCAGCCTTAAAAACAGAGTTTAAATAATACAATCTCTACTTCATATCTGTGAAGTCCATTAACCTCCACATTCAGCTTTCTCAAAAAACAGCCACAACTATGCACTGTAAATCAGGCATGTATTTTTCAGATAGCAATACAGAAGACCAGTAATAAAGCCAGAACTAGTATCAGTATTTATGGACTCTTGGCTCCAGACTACTTCCACTAAGGCAGATGAGTTTCTTAAGTATGAAATGGCAAGAAATTTGGGAAAGAGACCAGGCCCAGGGTAGCAAGCAGGGGACAGTCTGAAAAATCTAAGAGAATGAAATAAAATTTGAAAAAATTTAAAACATGCATTAGGTATAGACTTGTGTTCAAATAGTCTAAAACATCAAATATGATTAAGTAAAATATGAGTAATAAAGAAGAATTTTATTTATAACTGTGACATTGGTGTAGATGCTATATGTGCATTCTCCTCTTTTATGGCTAAAATAGAAGAGGAGAAAAGCATCAAGTGTGATGCATAAATCCTACATTTTTAAAAAGCTATTAGGATGTTACTTTTTCCCCAGAAGGCAAATGTTTACAATGAAAAATATAGACATTTCTATAGTCTGTTTTGTTCATTAGAAAATTACAGATGACCTGAAAAGGAATGAAATATACTTTGGTGCATTACATCTACTGGGAGATCACTTAAAGCAGTAGGAAGAACTACTGTTCCTGAGGTTCTGCTCTTAGAAGATGAAGAGTTTTAAGTGAACTTTTCATTTGGTCTACTCTGAGGGCTTCTCCTCCTCATTGTGATTAATGCTCTCTTCACTTGAGTAGAAATTCTCCTGGAGGAAGTGTTTGATAAATATGGTCTGTTAACTTGTCAAGTACAAACTGGAATATGTGTTATCTAGCTTGAACTGAGCATACTTGTGAGCATACCAATTGCTTCCTTTTCACCAGAGCAAAGCAATATCCACACCAGCGGAGCAAAGTGTATTCCAAAGAAACAAGTACCACTAAAGAAAGCCCTACAAATATGACATGCTAATAACCTAATGGTTCCAGATAAAGACACTACTCTTGACTAATGATTGTGTTTTAAAGTACAAAGCATTAAAACCAGATAACTGAGTCATGGTGAAGTAAATTTAATTATTTAAGCATATTATAATTTATAAAAAGATTAATATTTACCAATAAGTGAAACAAGTGTAGACAATCAATTCCTTAGAGACATTAGTGATGAGAAAGAATCTGGGAAAAGGAAATGTTTAGTCTATGAAATGACAAAACAAATTCTTGATTTAAATAGAGTTATTTGGTAATGTGCTAAAAATTCAGATTTTTAATAATTAAGAGAGAAAGAAGGTATGCCCCTGTCAAAAGTCAATTCACTTGCAACAAAAGAATGGCTCTAACTCAAATATTTATCTTAACTTTCCAAAATTTGTCTTACATATTAATTCCTCATATGTTAAGTATATAATTGTGGTTAAATTACTTAGCCTCTTTGCACTTCAGTTTACTTACCTGTGAAATGGAGATATTAGTGTATAAATCATAGTTACTGTGAGGGTTTAATGAGGTAATGCACATAAAGTATTAGGTATTTTGTAAGAAAGTAAGTACTGGATATTTATTAATTGTTATTTTGTACAAGATAAAATTATTGCTAGAGTAAAAGGGCAAAGAAAATATCAAGACTTAATATACAACATTTTGTTTTATGTATGGCAGATTCTTTACTGTCTGAGTCACTACAGAAGCCTCAAGTTCACACACTAATATATAAAAATAACATAGTTTGATTTCTTTAAAAACATAAAGTATTTCTAAAATTTTGTAATATTTGCTTTTAGCAGTGTAATCCTTTAAGAAATAATTTAAAGCTACAGTAGTCAAAACAGCAAGATACCAATACAAAAGCAGACATGTCAATCACTGGAACAGAATAAAATGCCCAGAAATAAGCTTACACATTTGTGGTCAATTAATCCAAGACAAAGGAGAAAGAATCTATGATCAGAAACAATGGGCAGAAGGTCCAAACAGACATTTTTTTTTTTTTTTAAAGAAGATATACAGATACCCAACAGACACATGAAAAAATGTTCAATATAGTTCATTTTATCGGAGAAATGTAAATGAAAACAATACTCAGGTATCACTTCACTCCTGTCAAAATGACTATCATCAAATTGTCTATAAATAACAAATGCTGGAAAGGGGGTGGAGAAAAGGGAACCCTTGCACTGTTCTTGGGAATGTAAATTGATGCATCCACTATGGAAAGCAGTATGGAGGTTTCACAAAAAACTAAAAATAGAACTATTATTTGATTCAGCAATCTCATTCCTGGGCATAGATCCAGAATATACAAAAAATAAAAATAAAAAAGACACATGAACCCTCATATTTGTAGCAAAATAATTTACAATAAGATATGGAGGCAACCCAAGTGCCTATCAACAGGTAAATGAATAAAGAATATGCCTTATACACATACAATGGAACATTACTCAATCATTAAAAATGAAATTCTGGCATTTACTGAAGCATGCATAGATGTAGATAATACTAATTTTAGTGAAATTAGCCAGAAACAGAAAGATAGGTACTGTGTGATATTACTTAAATAAGGAATTTAGAAATAATATGAAGGAATGTACATGCAAAAAAGAAATAGACATAAAAAACAAACTAATAGCTACCAGTGGGAAGAGGAAAGGGAGGAAAGACAAATTAAGGATTAAGAGATACAAACTACTAAGTACAAAACAGATAAACAACATAGTTATGTTGTATTGCACAGGGAATTACAGTTATCTTGTAACAACTTTTAATGGAATATAACTTCTAATGTTATATCATCTATAAAACTACTGAATCACTATGCTGTGCACCTGAAATAAACATAATATTTTACATCAACTCAACCTCAATAAAAGATTGATGAATTAATGTATTAAATAATTAAAATGATTGACATTAATAAACTCTTATTTCAAAAGACTTTCGAATACCCACTAGATACATGAGAAGTTGCTCAGGACTGCTAATCGTCAGGGAAGTTCAAATCAAAAACACAGTGAGATACCACCTCATACCTGTTTAGTTCAGTTCCATGGCTCAGTCGTGTCCACCTCTTTATGACCTGATGGACTGCAGCATGCCAGGATTCCCTGTCCTTCTTCAACTCCGGGAGCTTGCTCAAACTCATGTCCATCGAGTCGGTGATGCCATTCAACCATCTCATCCTCTGTCGTCCCACTCTCCCATTGCCTTCAATCTTTCTCAGCATCAGGGTCTTTTCCAATGAATCAGTTTTTCCCATAAGGTGGCCAAAGTATTGGAGCTTCAACTTCAGCATCAGTCCTTCCAATAAATATTCAGGACCTGATTTCCTTTAGGATGGACTGGTTGGAACGCCTTGCAGTCTAAGGGACTCTCAACAGTCTTCTCCACCACCACAGTACAAAAGCATCAAATTTTTGGTGCTCAGCTTTCTTTATAGTCCAACTCTCACATGCATATATGACTACTGGAAAAATAATAGCTTTGAATAGATGGAGCTTTATTGGCAAAGTAATGTCTCTGCTTTTTAATATGCTGTCTAGTTTGGTCATAGCTTTTCTTCCCAGGAGCAAGTGTCTTTTCATTTCATGGTTGCAATCACCATCTGCAGTGATTTTGGAGCCCAAAAACATAAAGTATCTCACTGTTTCCATTTTTTTCTCCACCTATTTGCCATGAAATGATGGGACCAGATGCCATGATCATGGTTTTTGAATGTTGAGTTTTAAGCCAGCTTTTTCACTCTCTGTTTTCACTTTCACCAAGAGGCTCTTTAGTTCTTTGATTTCTCCAATAAGAGTGGTGTTATCTGTGTACCTGATATTATTGATATTTCTCCCAGCAATCTTGAGTCAAGATTTTGATTCATCCAGTCCAGCATTTCTCATGATGTACTCTGCATATAAGTTAAATAAGCAGGGTGACAATATACAGCCTTGACTTACTTCTTTCCCAATTTGGAACCAGTCTGTTGTTACATGTCCAGCTCTAACTGTTGCTTCTTGAACTACATACAGATTTCTCAGAAAGCAGGTAAGGTGGTCTGGTATATCCTTCTCTTGAAGAATTTTCCAGCTTTTTTTGATCCACACACTCAAAGGCTTTGGCATAGTCAATAGAGCAGAAATAGATTTTTTTTTTCTTTCTGGAATTCTCTTGCTTTTTCAATGATCCATCGGATGTTGGCAATTTGATCTCTGGTTCCTCTGCCTTTTCTAAATCTAGCTTGAACATCTGGACTTTCACAGTTCACGTACTGTTGAAGCCTGGCTTGGAAAATTTTGAGCATTACTTTGCTAGCATGTGAGATGAGTGCAATTGTGCTGTAGTTTGTACATTCTTTGGCATTGCCTTTCTTTGGGATTGGAATGAAAAGAGACCTTTACATACCTATTAGGAGGGATATTATAAGGAAAGATAGAAGATAGCAAGTATTGGTGCAAATGTGGAATAAAGGGAATAGGTGTACACTGTTGGTGAAGATGTAAATTAGAGCAGCCACTATGGAAAATAATATGTGTGCATGCGTGCTAAGACACTGCAGTTATGTCCCACTTTTTGCAAACTTATGGACTGCAGCCTGCCAGGCTCCTCTGTCCATGGGATTCTCCAGACAAGAATACTGGAGTGGTTTGCCATGCCCCCGTCCAGGATGGAAAATAGTATGCTGCTGCTTCTGCTAAGTCGCTTCAGTCGTGTCCGACTCTGCAACCCCATAGACAGCAGCCCACCAGGCTCCCGCATCCCTGGGATTCTCCAGGCAAGAACACTGGAGTGGGTTGTCATTTCTTTCTTCAATGCAGGAAAGTGAAAAGTGAAGTCTCTCAGTCGTGTCCGACTCTTCGCGACCCCATGGACTGTAGCCTCCCAGGCTCCTCTATCCATGTGATTTTCCAGGCAAGAGTACTGGAGTGGTTGCCATTGCCTTCTCTGGGAAAATAGTATGGAGATTCCTTAAAAAATTAGACTCAAACTGATTAAACAATCTCATTTCTGAGCTTATATCCAGAGAAAAAGAAATCAACATCTCAAAGAGATATCTGCATTCTTGTGTTTATTGCAATGTTATTCACAATATCTAAGGAATGGAGACAACTTAAGTATCTCTCAACAGATGAATGATTTAAGAAAATGTGATACAAATCTCCAAAGGAGTATCATTCATGTTTGAAAATGAAGGAACTTCTACCGTCTGTGACAACATGGATGAACCTAGAGGGCATTATGGTAAGTGAAATAAATGAGAGACAAATACTGCAGCACAGTAACTATATTTAGTAATACCGTACTATATACTTGAAATTTACTGAGACTAGATCTTAAGTATTCTCACCGCAGACATGAAACAGGGGTTAACCACGTGAGGTAATGGATATATTAATGACCTCAATCTTAGTAGTCATTTCTCAATGTATGTTGTTGTTCAGTCCCTCAGTCATGTCCGACTTTTTGTGACCCCATGGGCTTCAGCGTTCAAGGCTTACTTGTCTTTCACCATCTCCTGGAGTTTGCTCACACTCATGTCCCTTGAGTTGGGAATGCCACCCAACGACCTTGTCTTCTGTCGTCCCCTTATCCTCCCTTCTCTCTTTCCCAGCTTCAGGAACTTTTCCAATATGTTGGCTCTTTACACCAGGTGGTCAAAATATTGGAGCTTCAGCTTTAACATCAGTTCTCCCAATGAAATATTAAGGACTAATTTTCTTTATGATTGACTAGTTTCATCTCCTTGCAGTCCAAGGGACTCAAGAGGCTTCTCCAGTACCACAATTTGAAAGCATCAATTCTTTGGTGCTCAGCTTTCTTTATGGTCCAACTTTCACGTCTGTATATCATTACTGGAAAAACCATATATGTATGTTATTCACTCAGTCACGTTTGCTTCTTTGCAACCCCACTAAGCTCCTCTTTCCATGGGATTGTCCAGGCAAGTATACTTGAGTGGCTTGCCATTCTCTTATCCAGAGGATCTTCCTGACCCAAGGATCAAACCCTGGTCTCCTGTTGTGCAGGCAGGAAAATTCAGATTTTTCCTGCATTGCAGGAAAAACCATATCTTTGACTATATGGACCTTTGCCAGCAGAGTAACATCTCTGTTTCTTAATACGTTGTCCAGATTTGTCATAGCTTTTCTTTGAAGGTGCAATCATCTTTTAATTTCATGGCTCCAGTCACAATCTGCAGTGATTTTGGAGTCCAAAAAATTTAAGTCTGTCACTGTTTTCATTGTTTCCCCATCTGCTTTCTGTGATGTGTTGAAACTGTATGCCATGATCTTAATTTTCTGAATGTTGAGTTTTAAGCCAACTTTTTCACTCTCCTCTTTTACTTTCATCAAGAGGTTCCTTAGTTCCTGTTCCCTTTCTCCCAATAGGGTGTTATCATCTGCATATGTCAGGTTTTGAAATTTCTCCTGGCAATCTTTATTCCATCTTGTGTTTCATCCAGGCGAGCATCTCACATGATGTGCTCTGCATATAGCTCCGATGGTAAAGAATCTGCCTGCAAATCAGGAGACCCTGGTTTGATCCCTGGATCAGGAATATTCTCTGGAGAAGGAAATGACAATCCACTGCAGTATTCTTGCCTGGAGAATCACGTGGACAGAGGAACCTGGTGGGCCACAATCCATAGGGTTGCAAAGAATCAGAAATGATTGAGTGAGTAATACTACTACTACTCTGCATATAAGTTAATAAGCAGGATGACAATATACAGCCTTGATGTACTCCTTTCCCAATTTTGAACCAGTCCATTGTTCCATATTCAGTTCTTATTTTTGCTTCTTGTCTTGCATGCAGGTTTCACAGGAGGCGGGTAAGGTGGTCTGATATTCAAATTTCTTTAATAATTTTCCATAGTTTGTTGTGATCCACAAATCAAAGGCATTAGCATAGTCAATGAAGCCTAAGTAGATGTTTTTTCTGGAATTCCCTTACTTTTTCTATGATTGAGCAGATGTTGGCAATTTGAACTCTGTTTCCTCTGCCTTATCTAAATCCAGCTTGTACAGCTGGAAGTTCTCGGTTTCAGTTCAGCTCAATTCAGTCACTCAGCCATGTCCAACTCTTTGCAACCCCATGGACTGCAGCAGGCCAGTATTCCCTATCCAGCACCAACTCCCAGATATTGCTCAAACTCATGTTTATTGTGGTATTGATACCATCCAACCTGTCATCCTCTTCTCCTACCATCAATCTTTCCCAGCATCAGAGTCTTTTCCAAAGAGTCAGCTCCTTGCATCAGGTGACCAAAGTATTGGAGTTTCAACTTCGGCATCAGTCCTAAGGAATATTCAGTACTGATTCTCTTTAGAGATGACTGGTTGGATCTCCTTGCAGTCCAAGGGACTGTCAAGAATCTTCTACAACACCACAGTTCAAAAGAATCAATTCTTTGGCACTCAGCTTTCTTTATAGTTCAACTCTTACATCCACATATGACTACTGGGAAAACCATAGCTTTGACTAGACGGATCTTTGTTGGAAAAGTGATGCTTTTGCTTTTTAATATGTTGTGTAGGTTGGTCATAGCTTCTCTACCAAGAAGCAAGTGTCTTTTAATTTCATGGTTGCAGTAACCATCCACAGTGACTTTGGCGCCCAAAACATAAAGTCTTTCACTGTTTCCATTGTTTCTCCATCTATTTGCAATGAAGTGATGGGACCAGATGCCATGATGTTAGTTTATCTAATGTTGAGTTTTAAACCAGCTTTTTCACTCTCCTCTTTCACTTTCATCAAGAAGCTCTTTAGTTCTTCTTTGCTTTCAGCCATAGGGATGGTGTCATCTGCGAATCTGAGTTTACTGATTTTACTCCCAGCGACCATAATTACACTTTGTGCTTCATCCAGCCCAGCAATTCACATAATGTACTCTGCATATAAGTTAAATAAGCAGGGTGATAATATACAGCCTTGATGAACTCCTTTCCCAATTTGGAACCAGTCTGTTGTTACATGTCCCACTCTAACTGTTGCTTCTTGACCTGCATACAAATTTCTCAGGAAGCAGGTAAGGTGGTCTGATATTCCCATCTCTTGAAGAATTTTCCAGTTTGTTTTGATCTACACATTCAAAGGCTTTCGTGTAATCAATAAAACAGCAGAAACAGTGTCACACTTTATTTTGGGGGGCTGCAAAATCACTGCAGATGGTGATTGCAGCCATGAAATTAAAAGACGCTTACTCCTTGGAAGGAAAATTATGACCAACCTAGATAGCATATTCAAAAGCAAAGCATCACTCTTCCAACAAAAGTTCATCTAGTCAAGGCTATGGTTTTTCCAGTGGTCACATATGAATGTGAGAGTTGGACTGTGAAGAAAGCTGAGCACCGAAGAATTGATGCTTTTGAACTGTGGTGTTGGAGAAGACTCTTGAGAGTCCCTTGGACTGCAAGGAGATCCAACCAGTCCATTCTAAAGGAGATCAGTCCAGGGTGTTCATTGGAAGGACTGATGCTAAAGCTGCAACTCCAATATTTTGGCAACCTCATGCGAAGAGTTAACTCATTGGAAAAGACTCTGATGCTGGGAAGGATTGGGGGCAGGTGGAGAAGAGGACAACAGAGGATGAGGGGGCTGGATGGCATTACTGACTCGATGGACATGGGTTTGGGTGAACTCCAGGAGGTGGGAATGAACAGGGAGGCCTGGCAGGCTGCGATTCACGGGGTTGCAAGGAGTTGGACAGACTGAGCAACTGAGCTGAACTGAGTTGCTTTTCTGAAATTCTCTTGCTTTTTCTATGACCCAATGGATGTTGGCAATTTGATCCCTAGTTCCTCTGCCCTTTCTAAATCCAGCTTAAACATCTGGAAGTTCATGGTTCACGTATTGTTGAAGCCTGGCTTGGAGAATTTTGAGCATTATTTGGTAACATCTGAGATGAGCAAAATTGTGCTTTAATCTGAACATTTTTTGGCATTGCCTTTCTTTCGGATGGGAATGAAAACTGGCCTTTTATGGTCATCTGGCCACTGCTGAATTTTCCAAATATATTAGCATATTGAGCGCAGCACTTTCACAGCATCGTCTTTTAGGATTTGAAATAACTCAGCTGAGATTCTATCACCTCCACTAGCTTTGATGTTAGTTAAGCTTGCTAAGGCCCCCTTGACTTGCAATACAGGATATCTGGCTCTAGGTGAGTGATGACACCATCATAGTTATCTGGGTCATGAAGATATTCTTGTATAGTACTTCTGTGTATTTTTGCAACCTTTTCTTAATATCTTCTGCTTCTGAGAAGTCCATCCGATTTATGTCTTTTATTGTGCCCTTTTTTGCATGAAGTGTTCCCTTAGTAGTTCTTCCTTGAAGAGATCTCTAGTCTTTCACATTTTGTTCTTTTCCTCTATTTCTTTGAATTGAGGACCGAGGAAGGCTCTGTCTCTCCTTGCTATTATTTGGAACTCTGCATTGAAATGGGTATATTTTTCATTTTCTTTTTGCTTTTAGCTTCTCCTCTTTTCTCAGCTATTTGTAAGGCCTCCTCAGACAACCATTTTGCCTTTTTACATTTCTTTTTCTTAGGGATGGTCTTGATCACCGCCTGTACAATTCCAGAAAACTCCATCCGTACTTCTTCAGACACTCTGTCTATCAGATCTAATTCCTTGATTCTATTTGTCACTTCCATGTATAATAGTGAACTTCCATGTTCAGTATTGCCATCTCCTATTTGACCACTTCTAGTTCCAAAGCCTTGGACTGTGTGGATCACAATACATTGTGGAAGATTCTGAAAGAAATGGGACTACAGATCACCTGACCTGCCTCTTGAGAAACTTATATGCAGGTCAGGAAGCAACAACTAGAACTGGACATGGAACAACAGACTGATTCCAAATAGGAAAAGGAGTACATCAAGTCTGTATGTTGTCACCCTGCTTATTTAACTTATATGCAAGTACATCATGAGAAATGCTGGGCTGGAAGAAGCACAAGCTGGAATCAAGATTGCCGGGAGAAATATCAATAACCTCAGATATGCAGATAACACCACCTTTAAGGCAGAAAGTGAACAGGAACTAAAAAGCCTCTTGATGAAAGTGAAAGTGGAGAGTGAAAAGTTGGCTTAAAGTTCAACATTCAGAAAACTAAGATCATGGCATCAGCCCCATCACTTCAAGGGAAATAGATGGGGAAACAGTGTCAGACTTTATTTTTCTGGGCTCCAAAATTACTGCAGATGGTGACTGCAGACATGAAATTAATCCTTGGAAGGAAAGATATGACCAACCTAGAAGCATATTAAAAAGCAGAGATATTACTTTGTCAAAAAAGGTCCATCTAGTCAAGGCTATGATTTTTGCAGTGGTCATGTATGGATGTGAGAGTTGGACCGTGAAGAAAGCTGAATGCCAAAGAATTGATGCTTTTGAACTGTGATGTTGGAGAAGACTCTTGAGTGTCCCTTGGACTGCACGGAGGTCCAACCAGTCCATCCTAAAGGAGATCAGTTCTGGGTGTTCATTGGAAGGACTGATACTGAAGCTGACACTCCAGTATTGGCCACCTCATGTGAAGAGTTGACTCATTGGAAAAGATCTTGATCATGGGAGGGATTGGGGGAAGGAGGAGAAGGGGACGACAGAGGATGATATGGCTGGATGGCATCACCCACTCGATGAGAATGATTTTGGTGAATTCCCGGAGTTGGTGATAGACAGGGAGGCCTGGCGTGCTGCGATTCATGGGGTCACAAATAGTCAGACACGACTGAGCAACTGAACTGAACTGAATTTACCTTGATTCATGGACCTAGAATTCCTGGTTCCTATTCAATATTGTTCTTACAGCATCGGACTTCACTTCCATCACCAGTCACATACACAACTGGGAGTTTTCACTTTGGCTCCATCTCTTCATTATTTCTGCAGAGATTCTCTCCTCTTCTCTTGTATCGTATTAGGCACTCAGCAACCTGGGGAGTTGATCTTTCGGTGTCTATCCATTTGCCTTTTCATACTGTTCATTGTATTCTCAGGGCAAAAATGCTGATGTGGCTTGCCATTGCCTTCTCCAGTGGACCATGTTTTGTCAGAACTCTCCACCATGACCTGTCCATCTTGGGTGGCCCCCATGACATGGCTCATAGTTTCATTGAGTTAGACAAAGCTGTGGTCCATGTGATCAACTTAGTTAGTTTTCTGTGATTGTGGTTTTCATTCTGTCTGCCCTCTGAAGGATAAGGATAGGAAGCTTATGGAAGCTTCCTGTCTGGAAAAACTGACTGTGGGGGAAACTAGGTCTTGCTCTGATGGAAGGGACCATGTTCATAAATCTTTAATCCAATTTTCTGTTGATGGGCAGGGCTGTGTTCTCTCCCTATTGTTTGACCTGAGACCTGACTATGGTGAAAGTAATGAAGATAATGGCGACCTCCTTCAAAAGGTCCCATACACACACTGTTGCACTCAGTGACCCCAACCTTGCAGCAGTCCACTGCCCACCCATGCCTCTGTCAGATGCTCCTGGATACTCACACACAAGTCTGGGTCAGTCACTTGAGGGGTTACAATTCCTTTCTCCAGTGCTGGGTACTGGTGTGCCCAATGTTTTGTTTGTGCCATCTACATCCCTGTTTCCTCAGTCCTGTGTAAATTCTGTAATCAAATCCCAGTGTCTTCCATGGTCAAATTCCTTGGGGGTTCTCAGGCCCCTGCCCAGAACCCCAGATTGGGAAATTTATTGTGGGTCCTAGAACTTTCTTAACAGTATGAGAATGTCTTTTGGTATAATTGTTTATAGTTTATGGGTAATATGCTTGGCAGCTTCATGGTGGGGTTAATGGAAAACTCCTCCAAGAGGGCTTGTGCCACAAGCTGCATGACCCAGGTCAGCTGCAACCAGAGCCCCTGCCCTTGTGGCAGGCCACTGTTGACCTGTACCTCTGCAGGAGACACTCAAACACAGGCCTGGTTCAGTCTCTGTGGGGTCTCTGGGTCCTGGTGCACACAAGGTTTTGTTTGAGCCCTCCGAGCTTCTCTGGCATGTATAAGGTTTGATTCTAGATGCAATTTCGCCCCTCCTACCATCTTGCTGGGGCTTCTCCTTTGTCCTTGGATGCTGGGAATCATTTTTTGTTTGGATCCAACATTCTCCTGTCGATGATTGCTCAAAATTGATTTGTAATTTTTTAGTTCTCATAGGAGAAGAAGAACATATGTCCTTCTACTCTGCCATCTTGCTGTTCATACTGTTACCTACTGCTGAAGCCTAGCTTGAAGGATTTTCAGCATAATCTTGTTCACATGAAATGAGTGCAACTGTATGGTTATTTAAACATTCTTTGGCATTGCCTTTATTTGGGATTGGAATAAAAACTGACCTTTTCCAATCTTGTGGCCAAGGCTGTTTTCCAAATTTGTTGGCATATTGAGTGCAGCACTTTCACAGCATCATCTTTTAGGATTTGAAATAGCTCAACTGGAATTCCATCACGTCCACTGACTTTGTTCATAGCAATGCTTCCTAAGGTCCACTTGCCTTCACAGTCCAGGATGTGTGGCTCTCATTGAGTGACCACAACATCATGATTATGTGGGTCATTAAGAGCTTTTTTTGTACAGTTATTCTGTGTATTCTTGCCACCTCTTCTTAATATCGTTACTTCTGATAGAGTCCTTGTCATTTTTGTCTTTTATTGTGCCTATCTTTCCATGAGATACTGTCTTGGTAGCTCAATTTTCTTGAAGAAATCTCTAACCATTCCCATTCTATCATGTTCCTCATTTCTTTCCACTGTACATAAGAAGACTTTCTTTTTTTCTTTTTTGGTTTTTGCTGAATCAATTTATTTTTTAAACTAATTCATTTATTTTTAGTTGGAGGCTTATTACTTTACAATATTATGGCAGTTTTGGCCATACACTGATGTGAACCAGCCATGGGTGTACATATGTCCTCCCATCCTTGAACCCGCTCCCACTTCCCTCCCCACCCCATCCTTCTGGGTTGTCCCACAGCAATGGTTTTGAGTGCCCTGCTTCATGCATCAAACTTATTCCTCCTTTCTATTCTCTGGAACTCTGCTTTCAGTTGGCTATATCTTTCCCTTTCTCCTTTGCCTTTCACTTCTCATTTTAGCAGCTACTTATAAGGCCTCCTCAAAAACCGCTTTGGCCTTATTGTATTTATTTTTTCTTGAGGATGATTCTAAAATATCATTTAGATTCTCTAACACCCTATCATTGCATTAAACAATAAAATAACATCATAGAGCATTAGATCACTATAGCATTACTTTTGAAGAATTATATTTTGTCAATCAACACTTAGTGGCCTTGTAAGACTAATCTTTATGAACTTCTGGTGTATAACATTTGGTGATATCTCTTCAAACTCAAGTACATATTTCAGTGTTAATTATCAGTATGTGCTTTAAAGAAATAGTTTTAGAGGTGAATTTCCATAATACTTGAAACAAAATTACAACCTATTCCTTCTCATGGTTAGTAATAGTTTAAACCAAGTAGAAGGAATTTTTGTTTTAGTGGCTCTGATGGTAGAGTCTGCCTGCAATGCGGGGTTCAATTCCTGCGTCCTGAAAATCTCCTGGATAAGGAAATGGGAACTCACTCCAGTACTCTTGCCAGGAAAATTCCATGGATGGAGGAGTCTGGTAGGCTACAGTTCATGGGGTTGCAAAGAGATGGACAAAACTGAGCGACTTCACTCATTGCTAACCATCCAAAGGAATAGGTTATAATTAGTATAAGGAATTGGGGGGCTTTCCTGGTGTCTCTGTCAGTAAGGAATCTGCATTCAGTGTAGGAGATTCATGTTCAATCTTTGGGACAGGAAGATCCTCTGGAGAAGGGAATGGCAACCCAGTCCAGTATTCTTTCCTGGAGAATTTCACGGACAGAGCATACTTGTGGGCTACAGTCCATGGGGTTGCAAAGAGATGGACATGACTGAGCTTTCATTTTTCATGAGGAGTTTATAATTATCCAACTCTGTCCTTACCCAAATAAAAAAAAATCCATTTTGCATGCTTTATTTGAAATATAACTGATACACATCCTGAATATTTTCTCTGATTCATGACTTCTTTCTAGACCCTGTGAGAGAAAAACTTCCTCTTTGCATGGACAATTCTGTTGGAGGTTTTACCTCTGCTCCTCATTTTAATGCTGTGTCAGGGAGAAGAGAGATGCTACTCCTCTCTGCACTGCTACTCACCACTCACTACATTTTAGAACTTTCAAATGAGTTAAAGTCTTGGTCCATTATTATTTGGTAAATAATCTAAGGTTATTTAGATTTTTTTCCTGTTTTTGTCTTCTATTTATTTTCATCGTTCTCTGAAGAAGACTTTTTTAAATCTCTCTTTGCTATTGTTTGTAATGCTGCATTCAGTTGGGTATATTGTTCCCTTTCCCCTTTTGCCTTTCACTTCTCTTCTTTCCTCAGTATTTCTACAGCCTTCTGGGAGAATTACTTTGCCTTCCTGTATTTCTTTTTTAGAGGGATGGTTTTGGTGACTGTCTCCTGGACAGTGTTATGAACCTCTGTCCATAGTTCTTCAGGCACTCTGTCTACCAGAATTAATGCCTCGAATCTGTTCATCACCTCCACTGTATAATCATCCAGGAGACCCCGATTCAATTCCTAAGTCAGGAAGATTCGCTGGAAAAGGGATAAGTTACCCACTCCAGTATTCTTGGGCTTCTCTCGTGACTCAGCTGGTAAAGAATCTGCCTGCAAAGTGGGAGACATGGGTTTGATCCCTGGGTTGAGAAGATCCTCTGGAGAAGGGAAAGGTTACCCACTCCAGTATTCTGGCTTGGAGAATTCCATGCACATTATAGTCCATGGGGTCACAAAGAGTCAGACAAAACTGAGTGACTTTCACCATCACTTTATGGTCTAGTGGCTTTCCCTACTTTCTTCAATTTAAGCCTGGATTTTCCAATAAAGAGCTCATGATCTGAGCCACAGTCAACACCAGATTGTGTTTTTGCTGACTGTATAAGACTTCCCCATCTATCAGTGAAGAGAATATAATCAATTTGACTCTGGTATTGCCTATCTAGTGATGCATATGTGTAGAGTTGTCTCTTTTGTTGTTTAAAGAGGGTGTTTGCTATGACCAGTGTGTTCTCTTGGCAAAATTCTGTCCATTTTGTCTTGTCACCTCCTGTTTGACCACTTCCAATTTACATTGATTCATGGAACTTATTTTCCATGTTTCTATGCAATATTGTTCTTTACAGCATCAGACTTTACTTTCACCCCCAGACACATCCACAATTGAGTGTCATCTGGCTCAGCTTCCTCATTCTTTCTGGAGCTACTTCTCCACTCTTCCCCAGCAGCAATTTGGACACCTGCAGATCTGAGGAATTCATCTTTAAGTTTCATATCATACTGTTTATGGGATTCTCGAGGCAAGAATACTGGAATGATTTTTCATTCATTTTTTATTCAGTTGTTCTCAATGAGATGGATGTTCTGAATTACCTAGTCTGGCATTAATAGACATAAAAGTTCTAATGTGGCAAAACACAATTGCATGACATTAACATCATAGGACTGTACACAAAAACCTAGAGTCTTATCCCTCTATGTAAATTACAAAATCTGCATCCATTACTATGCTACCAATTATACTTAGCATAATATGACATTAGTATCATAATATTGTCAAGTATAATTTATAAATTGCCAACATCCAAGAGAGTTCCAGAAAAATACCTGTTTCTGATTTATTGACTATGCCAAAGCCTTTGACTGTGTGGATCACAATAAACTGTGGAAAGTTTTGAAAGACATGGGAATACCAGACCACCTGACCTGCCCCTTGAGAAAACTATATGCAGATCAGGAAGCAACAGTTATAATTGGACATGGAACAACAGACTGGTTCCAAATAGGAAAAGGAGTACATCAAGTCTGTATGTTGTCACCCTGCTTATTTAACTTTTATGCAGAGTACATCATGAGAAACGCTGGGATGGAGCAAGCACAAGCTGGAATTAAGATTGCTGGGAGAAATAGCAATAACCTCGGATATGCAGATGGCACCACCCTTATGGCAGAAAGTGAAGAACTAAAAAGCCTCTTGATGAAAGTGAAGAGGAGAGTGAAAAGTTGGCTTAAAGCTCAACATTCAGAAAAGGAAGATCATGGCATCTGGTCCCATCACTTCATGGGAAATAAATGGAGAAACAGTGTCAGATTTTATTTTGAGGGGCTCCAAAATCACTGCAGATGGTGATTGAATCCATGAAATTAAAAGATGCTTACTCTTTGGAAGGAAAGTCATGACCAACCTAGATAGCCTATTCAAAAGCAGAGACATTACTCTGCCAACAAAGGTCCATCTAGTCAAAGCTACGGTTTTTGCAGTGGTCATGTATGGATGTGAGACTTGGACTGTGAAGAAAGCTGAGTGCTGAAGAACTGATGCTTTTTGAACTGTGGTGTTGGAGAAGACTTTTGAGAGTACCTTGGACTGCAAGAAGATCCAACCAGTCCATCCTAAAGGAGATCAGTCCTGGGTGTTCATTGCAAGGACTGATGCTAAAGCTGAAACTCCAGTACTTTGGCCACCTCATGCAAAGAGTTGACTCATTGGAAAAGACTCTGATGTTTGGAGGGATTGGAGACAGGAGGAGAAGGGGACGACAGAGGATAGATGGCTGGATGGCATCACAGACTCGATGGGCATGAGTTTGGGTGAACTTCAGGAGTTGGTGATGGGCAGGGAGGCCTGATGTGCTGCAATTCATGGAGTTGCAAAGAGTTGGACACAACTGAGCGACTGAACTGAACTGAAATGAGTGCCATACTATAGAATATCTATTGTAGACTATGATATCCTTCAGAAGGAGGGCAATATTTTTAAATTTTTTATCTCTTATATTAATACACTGTGGAAGACACATAAAATACTCAACATGCATAAAGGATTGTGAATACTAATGTTTGATAAAAATTCTAGAGTATTAACTACAATTTCATTACTGACAAAGTTTAGGAATCCTTTCATGTTTTCCTTTTTTTTTTTGACCATTTCTTTTTTGGAAACAATGTTCCATGGATGCATTTTTCATATTCTTTTACTAAAATTGTCATATACAAGAAATAAATTAGCAATAATTTTTTTCATTTTCCAGAATATACCTTCTTTTATTTAGGACATTCAAATTATATTTATAATAATTAAATTAAAGAGATTTAAAAAAACAGAATTTTGAGGGAACTGTTGTAGCAAAAATCTGATTTGACTGAGTCCTCCATAGTGGAACAAGTGATATCTAATTTATTTTCCCTAATTTATACCTCCCTTGCATATATCATAATAGCATGTATCATGAAAAAAATACATATTTATATGTATTTGAATGTATTTGAATAATGTATTCAATAATGTATTTGAATAACATTTTAAAATTTATAACTCATTTTCTTATTACATAGACAAAATGCAATATAGTTTTAAAGGGTGTTTATAAAGTTAATTGTTTTATGATTGACCATGTCTCAACTAAACTATGCTATGCTATGCTATGCTAAGTCGCTTCAGTCGTGTCCGACTCTGTGCAACCCCATAGACGGAAGCCAATGTCAAACATATATTTATAGAAATAGATCTTTAAACTGTCAAAAATAAACTATATTTCACCACACTATTAGAAGATAGTAATGCCTGTGCATTTAGACCACTTGATGCACTAATAATTCAGCTGCACTGTGTCAAAAGCTGTCAATGCACAGATCAAATTTCCCATGGAATCTAATTTTCATGTTCTGATTCTGTAATATAAAGCCTTCTGTGTAGAACCAAATTCTTTATGGCCCTGAAACATCCTTAAAATTTCATTGGTTTTAGCTTTGTTTGCTGGGCTAAAGCAATTCACTGGTTATTGTCATGTCTTATGTTTTTAAGTACATTTTTCCTATACAAAAAATGTACATTTAAAACTAGGTGTAACAAACAGGATTTTTAAGATTATACATGGATATTTTGTACTAGTTAAAAAGAGATATAATGCTCACACTAAATAAAATATTATATATGAATGCTTGCAGGTGTATATATGTATATTTATGTGCATATTTATATGTATATAATGGCACCCCACTCCAGTACTCTTGCCTGGAAAATGCCATGGATGGAGGGCCTGGTGGGCTGCAATTCTAAGTGTTGCACTCTGACCTGCATATAGGTATCTTGAGAGGGAGGGTCAAGTGATCTAGTATTCCCATTTCTCATGAGCCCACAATACATGTATAATTTGAATAGTTGTATGGTTTATATGACAGCCTTGACTGTGAAATGTTATCAGCTCTGTTCAAGCTGGTTTTAGAAAAGGCAGAGGAACCAGAGATCAAATTGCCAATATTCGCTGGATCACCAAAAAGCAAGAGAGTTCCAGAAAAATAACCACTTTTTTTTTTTTTTTTTTTTTTACTATGCCAAAGCCTTTGACTGTGTGGATCACAATAAACTGTGGAAAAATTCTGAAAAAGTTGGGAATCCCACACCACCTGACCTGCCTCTTGAGAAATCTATATCCAGGTTAGGAAGCAACAGTTAGAACGGGACATGGAACAACAGACTGGCTCCAGATAGGAACAGGAGTATGTCAAGGCTATAAATTGTCACCCTGTTTATTTAACTTCTATGCAGAGTACAAGTGTGCGAGATGAGTGCAACTGTGTGGGAGTTAGAGCATTCTTTGGCCTTGCCTTTCTTTGGGATTGGAATGAAAACTGACCTTTTCCAGTCCTGTGGCCACTGCTGAGTTTTCCAAATTTGCTGGCATATCGAGTGCAACACTTTCACAGCATCATCTTTCAGGATTTTAAATAGCTCCATTGGAATTCCATCACCTCCACTAGCTTTGTTCATAGTGATGCTTTCTAAAGCCCACTTGACTTCACATTCCAGGATATCCGTCTCTAGGTGAGTGATCACACCATCGTGAATCTCTGGATCATAAAGATCTTTTTTGTACAGTTTTTCTGTGTATTCTTGCCACCTCTTCTTAATATCTTCTGCTTCTGTTAGGTCCACACAATCTCTGTCCTTTATCGAGCTCATCTTTGCATGAAATGTTCCCTTGGTATCTCTAATTTTCTTGAAGAGATCTCTAATTTTTCCCATTCTGCTGTTTTCCTCTATTTCTTTGCATTGATCGCTGAGGAAGGCTTTATTATCTCTTCTTGCTATTCTTCGGAAATCTGCATTCAGATGCTTATATCTTTCCTTTTCTCCTTTGCTTTTCACTTCACTTCTTTTCACAGCTATTTGTAAGGCCTCCCCAGACAGCCATTTTGCCTTTTTGTATTTCTTTTCCATGGGGATAGTCTTGATCCCTGTCTCCTGTACAATGTCATGAACCTCAGTCCATAGTTCATCAGGCACTCTATCTATCAGATCTAGTCCCTTAAATCTATTTCTCACTTCTACTGTATAATCATAAGGGATTTGATTTAGGTCATACCTGAATGGTCTAGTGGTTTTCCCTACTTTCTTCAATTTCAGTCTGAATTTGGCAATAAAGTGTTCATGATCTGAGCCACAGTCAGTTCCTCGTCTTGTTTTTGCTGACTGTATAGAGCTTCTCCATCTTTGGCTGCAGTGTAAAGTAATGCTCAATAGTCTCCAAGCCAGACTTCAGCAATATGTGAAACGTGAACTTCCAGATGTTCAAGCTGGTTTTATAAAATGCAGAGGAACCAGAGACCAAATTGCCAACATGTGCTGGATCATCTAAAAAGCAAGAGAGTTCCAGAAAAATATCTATTTCTGTTTTATTGGCTAGGCCAAAGCCTTTGACTGTGTGCATCACAATAAACTGTGGAACCAACTGACCTGCCTCTTGAGGAAATCTGTATGGAGGTCAGGAAGCAACAGTTAGAACTGGACACGGAACAACAGACTGGTTCCAAATAGGAAAATGAGTACATCAAGGCTGTATATTGTCACCCTGCTTATTTAACTCTTATGCAGAGTACATCATGAGAAAAACTGACCTGGAAGAAGCACAAGCTGGAATCAAGATTGCCAGGAAAAATATCAATAACCTCAGATATGCAGATGACACCACCCTTATGGCAGAAAGTGAAGAGGAACTAAAAAGCCTCTTGATGAAAGTGAAAGAGGAGAGTGAAAATGTTGGCTTAAAACTCAACATTCAGAAAACGAAGATCATGACATCTGGTCCCATCACTTCATGGGAAATAGATGGGGAAACAGTGGAAACAGTGTCAGACTATTTTTTCGGGCTCCAAAATCACTGCAGATGGTGACTGCAGTCGTGAAATTAAAAGATACTTACTCCTTGGAAGAAAAGTTATGGCCAACCTAGATCAGATATTGAAAAGCAGAGAGATTACTTTGCCAACAAAGTCCGTCTAGTCAAGGCTATTGTTTTTGCAGTGGTCATGTATAGATGTGAGTTGGACTGTGAAAAGCTGAGTGCTGAAGCATTGGTGCTTTTGAAGTGTGGTGTTGGAGAAGACTCTTGAGAGTCCCTTGGACTGCAAGCAGATCCAACCAGTCCATCCTAAAGGAGATCAGTCCTGGGTGTTCATTGGAAGGACTGATGTTGAAGCTGTAACTCCAGTACTTTGGCCACCTCATGCAAAGATTTGACTCATTGGAAAAGACCCTGATGCTGGGAAGGATTGGGGGCAAAAGGAGAAAGGGATGACAGAGGATGAGATGGCTGGATGGCATCACCGACTCAATGGACATTGAGTTTGGGTAAACTCCAGGAGTTAGTGATGGACAGGGAAGTGTGGCATGCTGCGATTCATGGGGTCACAAAGAGTCAGACACGACTGAACGACTGAACTGACTGACTGAAATATTCTCTTACTGATTTTGACAATAAAGTAAAATTTTTCAAATTTACTTGTTAAAATAATGGTTAATTACAAGTTAATTTAAAATTCCCTTAAAATTGCTTCACTTCTTTGCTATTTCTCAAAACCTATTAAAAAAAAATGAAAAACATCTCACTCGACAGCACATAGATAAACTAATAGGATTTAAGATTTATATTTGAAAACATCATAAATTTCTGTTTCTAGAGTTGACTGATAATTAAGGTAGTGGATAAGCTTCATGTCTGTGGTGCTTTGATAGTGATAATTGCCATTTATCAAACACTTTATCTGGATTTTACAAAACTTTCCCTTAATTCTCAGAATAACTTTACAGATAGCAGTGGTGAGTCTCAGAAAGGCTCAGTAAATGGTCTAAAGTCATATAGCGAGTCAGTAGCAAAAGAAGAATTTGATTTCAACTCTAAATATAACCACAAATAATACACTTTTAGCCACTATGCTATATTTATAAGCTTTCCTTGCCTCACAACTGATATAATTCTGTATATGAAAGTTTAATTTTAAGATTTTAGTTTTTATATACTAGAATGTCACTCAGTTCAGTTCAGTCACTCAGTCGTGTCTGACTCTTCACAACACCATGGACCACAGGATACCAGGCCTTCCTGTTAATCACCACCTGCCAGAGTTTACTGAAACTCATGTCCATTGAGTCAGTGATGACATCCAATCATCTCATCCTCTGTCGCCCCCTTATCCTCCTGCCTTCAATCTTTCCCAGCATCAGGATCTTTTCAAATGAGTCAGCTCTTCACATCAGGTAGCCAACATATTGGAGTTTCAGCTTCAACATCAGTCCTTCCAATGAACACTCAGGACTGATCTCCTTTGGGATAGACTGGCTGGATCTCCTTGCAGCCCAAAGGGACTCTCAAGAGTCTTCTCCAACACCACAGCTCAAAAGCATCAGTTCTTCTGTTTTCAGCTTTCTTTATAGTCCAATTCTCACATTCACACATCACTACAGGAAAAACCATAGTCTTGACTAGACGGACCTTTGTTGGCAAAATAATGTCTCTGCTTTATAATACACTATCTAGGTTGGTTATAACTTTCCTTCCAAGGAGTAAGCGTCTTTTAATTTCATGGCTGCAATCACCCTATGCAGTGACCTTGGAGCCCCCAAAAAACAAAGTCAGACATTGTTTCCATTGTTTCTCCATCTATTTTCCATGAAGTGATGGGACTGGATGCCATGCTTTTAGTTTTCTGAATGTTGAGCTTTAAGCCAACTTTTTCACTCTCCTCTTTTATTTTCATCAATAGGCTCTTTAGTTCTTCTTAACTTTCTGGTGGTGTCATCTGCATATCTGAGGTTATTGATATTTCTCCTGGCAATCTTAATTCCAGCTTGTGCTTCCTCCAGCCCAACATTTCTTAGGATGTACTCTGCATAAAAGTTAAATAAGCAGGGTGACAATATACAGCCTTGACATACTCCTTTTCTTATTTAGAACCAGTCTGTTGTTCCATGTCCAGTTCTAACTGTTTCTTCCTTACCTGCATACAGATTTCTCACGAGGCAGGTAAGGTGGTCTGGTATTCCCATCTCTTTCAGAATTTTCCACAGTTTATTGTGATCCACACAGTCAAATGCTTTGGCATAGTCAATAAAACAGAAGTAGATGTTTTTCGGGAACTCTCTTGCTTTTTCCATGATCCAGCGGATGTTGGCAATTTGATCTTCTGTTCCTCTGACTTTTCTAAAACCAGCTTGAACATCTGGAAGTTCACGGTTCGTGTATTGCTGAAGCCTGAAGCCTGACTTGGAGAATTTTGAGCATTATTTTACTAGCGAGTGAGATGAGTGCCATTGTGTGTTAGTTTAAGCATTCTTTGGCATTGTCTTTCTTTGGAATTGAAATGAAAACTAATCATTTCCAGTCCTGTGGCCACTGGAGAGTTTTCCAAATTTGCTGGCATATTGAGTGCAGCACTTTCAAAGCATCATCTTTTAGAATTTGAAACAGCTCAACTGAAAATCCATCACCTCCACTAGCTTTGTGTTATTGGCCGTCATTAAACAGGAGGATTGGTGGCCTTTCTTGTCCTTTGAGAAATTTTATCTTGAGAATGCATTTATAATTAGTTATTAATAATTAGCTATTTTTACTTAAAATTAGTTAAAATTTTAACTAACAATAAAAATTAGTTAAAATTTTTAAAAATAAAAATTTTAATTAGTTAAAAATAATTATTTTTGCATTACTATGCATTAGAAATGCCTAGAGGAAGGAATGTCTGTTACAATTTGGTATTTTATTGGCATCTAACCTACCCAAGGATGCAAAAGACCTGAATTCTGAAAAGTGTAAGACACTGAAACACTGATAAGATAAACTGAAGACAAAAGAAACAGGCAGAAATTTATACCAAACTTTTGGTTGGAGAAACCGATATTGTTAAAATAACCATACTACCCAAAGCAATCTATAGATTCAATGAGATCCCCCTCAGACTACCAATGGGATTTTTTATAGAATTAAAACAAAAAACTTTAAAATTTTTATGGAAACAAAAAAGACCCCAAATAGCCAAAAGAGTCTTGACGTAGAACATTGTTGGAGGAATCAGGTTCACTGACTTCAGTCTATACTTAGTACTTGCACAAAAGCAGGAATATGGGTCTGTGAAACAGGATAGAAAGCCCAGATATTAATCCACTCACTTATGGTCAAGTAAACTATAACAAAGGAAACAAGAATATACAATGGAGGAAAGACAGTCTCTTTAGTACATAGTGCTGGGAAAACTAGAGCTAGAGGGAAAGCAATGAAACTTGAATATTCTCTAACACCATATATAAAAATAAACTCAAAATGTATTAAACACCTAAATATAAGACTGGATATGCTAAAACTCCTAGAGGAAAAAAGTAGGCAGAACACACTTTAACATAAATCACAGAAATATTTTTTTGGCTATGTCTCCCAGAGTAACAAAATTAAAGCAAAAATAAACAAATGGGACCTAATTAAACTTAAAAGTTTTTGCCCAGCAAAGGAAACCATTAACAAATCAAAACAGAACCTTGTGAATGGAATAAAATATTTGCAAAAATATGACTAATAAGAAACTAATATGTAAATATGTAAATAGCTCATACATTTCAACATAAAAAAATCCAATCTAAAAATGGGCAGAAAATATAAGTAGACATTTCTCCAAATAAAACATACAAATGAAAAACAAGCACATGAAAAGATGCTCAGCCTTGCTAATTATTAGAGAAATGTAAATCCAATCTACAATGAGGTATCACCTCAAACCAGTCAGAAAGGATGTCATTAAAAAGTCTACAGATAATAAATGCTGGAGAGAGTGTGGAGAAAAGGGAGCCTTCTTACAGTTGTTGGTAGGAATATAAATTGGTACACTCACTATAGAAAACAGTATGGAGATTCCTTAAAAAACTAAAAAAGAAACAAACAAACAAACAAAAACTACCATATGATTCCACAACCCAACTCCTGGGTATATGTCCAGAGAAAACCATAATTTGAAAAGATACACACACTCCAATATTCACTGCAGCATTATTGATAATAGCTGATACATGGAAGTAACCTAAATGTGCATAGACATAAGAATAGATAAAGAAGATGTAGTACAATTACACAGTGGATTACTACTTGGCCATAAAAAGGGTGAAATAATGCCATTTGCAAGAGAGGACTTTCAAGATGATGAAGGAGTAAGATGGGAGATCAACTTCCTCCTCACAAATACATTAAAAGTATATCTGACTATGGAACAGTTCTTCCAGAAAACCTTCTGAATCCTGACAGAAGACCCTAGACTTCTGAGAAGCCAATCTCCTCAGAATAAAGTAGGGCAAAGATAAAGATTAAAAAAATAAGACAAAGGATTTTGGAATGGGGACCTGTTCCCTGGAGAAGGATCTGTGAGGGCAGAAAAGTACCCGCACACTCAGAAACCACCTCATGGGCAGGGACATAGAGAAGCTTCATAACCTCAGACAAGATTGCAGCAACAGGTGTTCAGAAGGCAAAAGAGGGAAATCACCACAGAAATTGCTATTAACCAGCACTCCCCAGCCTAGACACTGTTTGCATGCCCACCGTGGTGAGTGGGGGCTGAGTGCTGAGGGTCAGCCTTTTGGGGTTGGACCTCAATGAAAGGACAGGGGTTGAATGCCATGAACATATTCTGAAGGGACTAGTACTACTGCAGAAAAGAAGCCAATTCTGACTCCATAATGGAACTGTTTCTTTGACTTCCTGTCACTTTTATATTGGCTTGCCTCAAAGGACCCTGCCCCTCTGCCTGATTGTGAACTAAACTGCCTTTGTTCAGCTTATAGACAGGTTGTTTGACACTGCCCACCTGTGAACAGAAGAGATTAGCACACGCCTTCCAAAGGCTGACCCTTTCCAGAAATGTTTTGTTAAGACTGAAGACCCTTTTTACTTTACTTCCTCACTGCCTCTCCCTCTCTATTATGCCTTTTGACTTTAGTACCTCATTGCTTCTCCCTCTGCCTCTATTAAAAAAACCTGGCCTCCAGACCCCAAAAAGACAGTTACTTTGAGACATTAGTCCACCATCTTCTGAGTCAGCTGGCTTTCCCCTATAAAGTCGTATTCCTTATCTCAACACTTCATCTCTAAGATTCACTGGCCTGTTGAGAAGTGAGCAGAGTGAGCTTGGACTCTGTAACAGCTGAAGGAGTCCAGGGAAAATCCTGGGCTTCCCATAGAGGCAAGACATCATTGCCTTGGAGATCATCTAACTTTCCATGATCACAGATTGGAAGAACTTGCCTTCACTCAAATGCCGTAAGTGGGATGAGCAATGATGTAACCTGCTTAACCCCAGAGGTAGATATGCCTGGGCAAAGCCAGCAAGAGAGCCAAAGGCAGAACTAGAGGTGACTGGAGTTTATGGTCCCAGAGGGAAGAACACAAATCCACTGGCCAGTGCCAAACCAGGGCAAGGTCCTGAGGCTGGGAACAAAATGTTTTTGCTGTGGTCCCAACTCCAGAAGTAGCAGCTGCCACCAAGCTAAAGGTAGGCACAGGTTACTGCCCACACCTTCCTGTGATCCTAGGCTGCTTGGTTCTCCCAAGGGACACACAACACAGGCCAATTCCCCTGGAAGAGCACATGACCAGTCGCAGACTATAGCAACTTCCTGTAGGCCTCAGTCACAGCAGACATTCCCCACACACTCCAATTTTGGCTTGCATACCCCCTCTCTTTCCCCAGCCCTACTGAAGAAGTGAGCCTTCATAAGCCACTACTATTGCTTCATCTTGTTTGGGTTGGGAACAGGCACTGGAAGACAACCTACAAGCAGAGGTGGACTCAAAACCAAAGCAGGACAGCAGGGGGCTGTGTGAGCAAAGAAGATGAAGGGAATGTACTCCTTCAGCTACAAGTGCAGGGATTAAATCCCCACAAATAGCCTGAGACTGTGGACTTTGGGGGCAATTGTGGAATTTTGGAGCAAATACAAGCTGGAGTTAAGACCAGATCTCAGTCTGAGCTGACCCTACAGTGCTTGCAACTAGTCCAGAGATCCTTCTTGAAATATTGGAGGACTTCCTGAGTGGGCAGATTGGTTAGTGCTCACTGTGTGGAGAGGACAATGGCAGAATCAGGACATTCTTAATACCATTTGCAGCAGGGGTAGGTGGATCTAGATATCACATTAAGTGAAGTACATCACACAGGTAATGTCATATGACATCATTGATATGTGAAATATAAAATAATGATACAAATGAACTTATTTACAAAACAGAAATTGACTTACAGATATAGAAAATAAACTTATTGCTACCAAAATGGATATTGGTGGTGGGAGGAATAAATTAGGAATTTGAGATTAACATACAACTACTAAACAAGGACATACCACATAGCACAGAGCTATAGTCACTATCTTATAACCTATAATGGAAAAAAAATCTGAAAACACCATATATATAACTGAGTCACTTACTGTACACTTAAAAGTAACACATTGTAAGTTAACTATATTTCAGTATAAATATTATAGAATGACTATCTCAAAAAATCATAGCTTTGAAATGAATTAAGAAAATCCAGTACTTAATACTCCCCTACTCTATTCTATATTTATATATAGAATCATTTTTGTTCAAAAGAGTCCCGGAAAGATAAATAACTAAAACACTAATTGTAGTGACTTTATCATACCACAAAGAGGGTGTAATAACATGCAAATTGTTGAGGAAAATTCAGACATGCATTTAATATAGGTGTCTGCACCTTCATAGCCAAGGCATTGATAGGTCATCCTGGACAAACCCCCACAGGACTTAGTTCTTTAAAATGAGTACCAATTTGACCTCTTCCCATTTGCTCTTGTTCCTAATGGCAAAACTGAATAAATTTTTCTGAGACAATTACTTTGAGATTCAACAATTGTTACAGGATATTTTAACAGTAGTATCTGACCAAATTTATATAGCAACTTCAAGCATATTCTTTCAAATATATAGCACTCATTTTCAGATTTCTGAGTTGAACCTGAAGGGTCAGGAGCACTATTACTTAATCCTATATCAATGTTTTGGAATTGAAATAAGTAGGAAGATTCCTTGAATCATCATGCCATTTCCTCAAAATGATCTTGTTTTCAAAAAATATGACCAAAAGAAATAAGATCTTTAATGCCATCAAAGAGGAGCAAAGGCAAACTATAGACAATAAAAATATGCTTGTAGTCATGGGAGATGATTACTATGGTGAAATTATTGAACATAGAGAATCATAGGTATGATGAAGCAGATAAAAAGTGGAAGTAAATACACTAACAAAAAAATAACATGGCAATATTGGAGAGTCTTAGAGCTATCTAACTGGCTAGAGAAGATAAAAATTAGAATAAGGAAAAGTAGTCAACTGTGAAGAAAAATTGTTAATCTGATCTGCAACAAGGCAAGATAAGGATGTTTGGAAAATGTATAATCTACTTTCCATATATTATTGTAAGTATATAAAAATAAATATATGTTGACCATTCAAATTTTTTTTCAAAACAATGTGAATGAATAAATTTCCTTCTGTGACTGTAAGCTCTTTTCAAGGACAATTTTATGACCTTAACTCTATGTCTGGCAACACAGAACAATTCCGGTCACAGAAATGACACAGTAACTGATAATAATAAACCAGAAATAAAAATAGATATCACCCAAGAATCTTCCCCTTTCTGCTTACTTCTTACTTCCAAGTAGTTATATCTATTCCCTCTCTCCATCCCTTAGACAATCTTTTATCATCTCTTGCAACAACTTCTAAAGTTGTACCCTTTCAGACACAGGCTTCTTCTAAATTTTTTGTTAATGAAGCCAGAATTAACTTTTTGAAACCCATATCTTATCATGTCATTTCACTCTTGGTGGAAATGTAAATAATTACAGCCACTATGGAGAACAGCATGGAAGTTCCTTTAAAATCTAAAACTAGAATTACCATATGACCCAGCAATTCCACTACTGGGCATATCCCCTGAGAAGATCATAATTCAAAAAACACAAGCATCTCAGTGCTCACTGCAGCATTACTTACAATGATCAGGGCATGGAAGCAACCTAAATGTCCATCAACAGATGAATGCATAAAGAAAATGTACATATACACAATGAAATATTACTCAACCACTAAAAGTAACAAAATTGGGTTGTTTGTAGAGATGTGGATGGATCCAGAGTTTTTCATACAAAATGAAGTAAGTCAGAAAGAGAAAAACAAATGTAGTATATTAATGCATATATGTGGACAAGAGGAAAGGCTTCCCTAGTGGCTGAGCTGGTAAAGAATCTGCTTGCAATGTGGGAGACCTGGATTTGATCCCTGGATTGGGAAGATCCCCTGGAGAAGGTAAAGGTTACCCACTCAGTATTCTGGCCTAGAGAAATCCATGGACTCTATAGGTCCATGGGGTCACAAAGAATTAGACATGACTGAGCAACACTTACTCACTCGTGGAATCTAGAAAAATGGTATAGATAAACTTATTTACAGGGAAGGAATAGAGATGCAGATAAAGAACAGACATGGACACAGTAGGGGAAGGTGATGGTGGCACAATCTGGGAGATTGGGATTGACATATATACGCTACCATTTGTAAAACAGATAGCTAGGGGGGAAGGCAACGGCATCCCACCCCAGTACTCTTGCCTGGAGAGTTCCATGGATGGAGGAGCCTGGTGGGCTCCAGTCCATGGGGTCGCTATGAGTTGGACACAACTGGGCAACTTTGCTTTCACTTTTCACTTTCATGCATTGGAGAAGGAAATGGCAACCCACTCCAGTGTTCTTGCCTGGAGAATCCCAGGGACGGGGGAGCCTGGTGGGCTGCTGTCTGTGGGATCGCACAGAGTCGGACACGACTGAAGTGACTCAGCAGCAGCAGCAGTGGGAAGCTGCTATATACCACAGAGAGCTCAGCTTGGTGCTCTATTATAACCTAGAAGGGTAGTATGGGAAGAATGTGAGGGAGGTCTAAGAGGGAGGGGATGCAGGAGGGCCTAGAGGAGCTACTCCATGTTCAAGGTCAGGAGGGGTGGCAGTGGGGAGATACCCCTCGTCCAAGGTAGGGAGCAGCAGCTGCTCTTTGCTGGAGCAGCCATGAGGAGATATTCCACGTCCAAGGTAAGAGAAACCCAAGACGGTAGGTGTTGCAAGAGGGCACCAGAGGGCAGACACACTGAAACCATAATCACTGAAAACTATAGTCAATCTAATCACACTAAGACAACAGCCTTGTCTAACTCAATGAAATTAAGCCATGCCCTGTGAGGCCACCCATATGTGCTGGTCATGGTCGAGAGGTCTGACAGAATGTGGTCCACTGGAGGAGGGAATGGCAAACCACTTCAGTATTCTTGCCTTGAGAACCACATGAACACTATGAAAAGGTAAAATGATAGGACATTGAAAGAGGAACTCCCCAGGTCGGTAAGTGCCCAATATGCTACTGGAAATCAGTGGAGGAAAAAAAAAAAAAAAAAATGAAGGGATGAACCCAAAGCAAAAACAACATCCACTTGTGGATATGACTGGTGACAGAAGCAAGGTCCGATGCTGTAAAAAGCAATATTGCATAGGAACCTGGAATGTTAGGTCCATGAATCAAGGCAAATTGGAAGTGGTCAAACAGGAGATGGCAAGAGTGAACGTCGACATTCTAGGAATCAGAAAACTAAAATGGACTGGAATGGGTGAATTTAACTCAGATGAACAATATATCTACTACTGTGGGCAGGAATCCCTTAGAAGAAATGGAGTAGCCATCATGGTCAACAAAAGAGTCAGAAATGCAGTACTTGGATGCAATCTCAAAAATGACAGAATGATCTCTGTTCGTTTCAAGGCAAACCATTCAATATTCCAGTAATCCAAGTCTATGCCCCAACCAGTAACGATGAAGAAGCTGAAGTTGAAAGGTTCTATGAAGACCTACAAGACCTTTTAGAACAAACACCCAAAAAAGATGTCCTTTTCATTATAGGGGACTGGAATGCAAAAGTAGGAGGTCAAGAAACACCTGGAGTAAGAGGCAAATTTGGCCTTGGAGTATGGAATGATGCAAGGCAAAGGCTAATAGAGTTTTGCCAAGAGAATGCACTGGTCATAGCAAACATCAGTTCCAACAACACAAGAGAAGACTCTACACATGGACATCACTAGATGGTCAACACCGAAATCAGATTGATTATGTTCTTTGCAGTCAAAGATGGAGAAGCTCTATATAGTCAGCAAAAACAAGACCGGGAGCTGAATGTGGCTCAGATCATAAACTCTTATTGCCAAATTCATTCTTAAATTGAAGAAAGTAAGAAAAACCACTAGACCATTCAGGTATGACCTAAATCAAATCCCTTATGATTATACAGTAAAAGTGAGAAATAGATTTAAGGGACTAGATCTGATAGAGTGCCTGATGAACTATGGATGGAGGTTCGTGACATTCTACAGGAGAGAGGAATCAAGACCATCCCCATGGAAAAGAAATGCAAAAAAGCAAAATGGCTGTATGGGGAGGCCTTACAAATAGCTGTGAAAAGAATAGAAGTGAAAAGCAAAGGAGAAAAGGAAAGATATAAGCATCTGAATGCAGAGTTCCAAAGAACAGCAGGAAGAGATAAGAAAGCCTTCCTCAGCGATCAATGCAAAGAAATAGAGGAAAACACAAGAATGGGGAAGACCAGAGATCACTTCAAGAAAATTAGAGATACCAAGGGAACATTTCATGCAAAGATTGACTTGATAAAACAGAAATTGTATAGACCTAACAGAAGCAGAAGATATTAAGAAGAGGTGGCAATAATACAGAGAAGAACTGTACTAAAAAGATTTCAATGATGAAGATAATCAAGACGGTATGATCACTCATCTAGAGCCAGACATCCTGGAATGTGAAGGCAAGTGGGTTTAGGAAGCATCATTACGAACAAAGCTAGTGGAGGTGATGGAATTCTAGTTGAGCTATTTCAGATCCTGGAAGATGATGCTGTGAAAGTCTGCACTCAATATGCAATCAAATTTGGAAAACTCAGCAGTGGCCACAGGACTGGAAAAGGTCAGTTTTCATTCCAATCTCAAAGAAAGGCAATGCCAAAGAATGCTCAAACTACTGCACAGTTGCACTCATGTCACATACTAGTAAAGTAATGCTCAAAATTTTCCAAGCCAGGCTTCAGCAATATGTGAAACGTGAACTTCCAGATGTTCAAGTTGGTTTTAGAAAAGCACAGGAACCAGAGATCAATTGCAAACATCTCCTGGTTCATTGAAAAAGAAAGAGAGTTCCAGAAAAACATCTATGTCTGCTTTATTGACTATGCCAAAGCCTTTGACTTTTTAGGTCACAATAAACTGTGGAAAATTCTTCAAGAGATGGGAATATCAGACTGCCTGACCTGCTTCTTGAAAAAGCTATATGCAGGCCAGGAAGCAACAGTTAGAACTGGACATGGACCAACAGACTGGTTCCAAATAGGAAAAGGAATGTGTCAAGGCTGTGTATTGTCACCCTGCTTATTTAATTTCTATGGAGAGTACATCATGAGAAACGCTGGGCTGGAAGAAGCACAAGCTGGAATCAAGATTGCTGGGAGAAATATCAGTAACCTCATAGATGCAGATGACACCACTCTTATGGCAGAAAGTTAAGAAGAACTAAAAGCCTCTCGATGAAAGTGAAAAAGGAGAGTGAAAAAGTCGGTTTAAAGCTCAACATTCAGAAAACTAAGATCATAGCATCTGGTTCCATCATTTCATGGCAGATAGATGGGGAAACAGTGGAAACAGTTGCTGCTGACTTTATTTTTCTGGGCTCCAAAATCACTACAGATGGTGATTGCAGCCATGAAATTAAAAGACGCTTACTCCTTGGAAGGAAAGTTATGACCAACCCAGACTGCATATTAAAAAGCAGAGACATTACTTTGTCAACAAAGGTCCGTCTTGTCAAGGTTATGGTTTTTCCAGTGGTCATGGATGGATGTGAGTGTAGTGTAGGACTGTGAAGAAAGAAGAGCACTGAATACTTGATGCATTTGAAGTGTTGTGTTGGAGAAGACTCTTGAGAGTCCCTTGGACTGCAAGGAAATCCAACCAGTCCATCCTAAAGGAGATCATTCCTGGGTGTTCATTGGAAGGACTGATGCTGAAGCTGCAACTCCAATATTTTGGCCACGTCATGCGAAATGTTGACTCCTTGCAAAAGACCCTGATGCTGGGAGGGTTGTGGTGAGGAGGAGAAAGAGACGAGAGAGGATGAGATGGCTGGATGGCATCACCAAATTGATGGACATAAGTTTGTATAAACTCCGGGAGTTGGTGATGAACAGGGAGGCCTGACGTGCTGTGATTCATGGGGTTGCAAAGAGTTTGACACGACTGAGAGACTGAACTGAACTGAACTGAACTTATACATACTTAGTGGGGCTTCCCTCATAGCTCAGTTCGTAAAGAATCCCCCCACAATACAGGAGACTCCAGTTTGATTCCTGGGTTGAGAAGATCCGCTGGAGAAGGGAAAAATCTACCCACTCCAGTATTATGACCTGGATAACTCCATGAACTGTATAGTCCATAGACTGACAAAGAGTTGGAGAGGCTTTCAAATCTTTTGGGATTTCAAATCATAAAAGTTGATGCTGTGAAAGTGATGCACTCAATATGCCAGTGGAAAACTCATCAGTGGCCACAGGGTTGGAAAAGGTCAGTTTTCATTCTCATCCCAAAGAAAGGCAATGCCAAATAATTCTCAAATTGAACTCATCTCACACACTTGCAATGTAATGCTCACAATTCTCCAAGCCAGGCTTCAACAGTACATGAACCATGAACTTCCAGATGTTCAAGCTGCTGCTGCTGCTGCTGCTAAGTCGCTTCAGTCGTGTCCGACTCTGTGCAGCCCCATAGACAGCAGCCCACCAGGCTCCTCTGTCCATGGGATTCTCCAGGCAAGAACACTGGAGTGGGTTGCCATTTCCTCCTCCAATGCATGACAGTGAAAATTCAAAGTGAAGTCGCTCGGTCGTGTCCGACTCTTAGAGACCCCATGGACTGCAGCCTACCAGGCTCCTCCATCCATGGGATTTTCCAGGCAAGAGTACTGGAGTGGGGTGCCATTGCCTTCTCCATGTTCAAGCTGGATTTAGAAAAGGCAGAGGGACCAGAGATCAAATTGCCAACATCTGTTGGATCATCATAAAAGCAAAAGAGTTACAGTAAAGCATCTACTTCTGCTTTATTGACACCAAAGCCTTTGTGTGGATCACAACAAACTGGAAAATTCTTAAAGAGATGGGAATACCAGACCATCTTACCTGCCTCCTGAGAAATCTCTATGCACGTCAAGAAGCAACAATTAGAAGTGAACATTGAATGACGGATTCATTCAAAATTGGGAAAGGAGTATGTTCAAGGCTGTACATTGTCACCTCTCTTATTTAACTTGCTTGCAGAGCACATCACGTGAAATGCTGGGGTGCATAAAGCACAAGTTAGAGTCAAGATCGCTGGGAGAAACATCAATAACCTCAGGTATGCAGATAACACCACCCTTATGTCAGAAAGTGAAGAAGAACTAAAGAGCCTCTTGGGGAAAGAGAAAGAGGAGAGTGAAAATGTTGGCTTAAAACTCAACATTCAAGAAGCTAAGATCATGGCATCCTGTCCCATCACTCCAAGACAAATAGATGGAGAAACAATGGAAACAGAGAGAGACTTATTGTTTGGGGCTCAAAAATCACTGCAGATGGTGAGTACAATCATGAAGTTAAAAAACTCTTGCTTCTTGGAAGAAAATCTATGACCAACCTAGACAGCATGTTAAAAAGCAGTGACATTATTTTACCAATAAAGGACCATCTATTCAAAGCTATATTTTTTTTCCCAGTAGTTATGTAGTATGGATATGAGAATTGGACTGTAAAGAAAGCTGAGTGCCAAAGAATTGATGCTTTTGAACTGTGGTGTTGGGGAAGACTCTTGAGAGTCCCTTGGACTGCAAGAAGTTCAAATTAGTCCATCCTAAAGGAAATCAGTCCTGAATATTCATTGGAAGGATTGATGCTAAAGCTGAAACTCCAATACTTTGTCCACCTGATCTGAAGAACTTACTCTTTGAAAAAGAGTCTGATTTTGGGAAAGATTGAAAGCAAGAGGAGAAGGGGATGGCAGAGGATGAGATGATTGGATGCCATCACTGACTCAGTGGACAAGAGTTTGAGTAAGCTCAGGGAGCTGGTGAAGGACAGGGAATTTTGGCGTGCTGTAGTACACAGGGTCACAAAGAGTCAGACACGACTGAGCAACTGAACTGATATATACATAGCAGTAAGTAGAGAGGGGAATTTTTTTTCTTTGCAACTCATTTACCAGAGAAGTGATTTTCACCACATTTATTTACTCACTTCACATTTAGGGAGGTGTAATGACTTATTCACTCACTTCACCATTTACTCACCTCACCCTCAGGGAGGTGTAATGATGCTTTCAATAGTATTTTTGAAAATAATAATTGAGTGTGTTAGTTTCAATCTGACTTAGGAGTGAACCTCCTTATAAACAGCACTAGGTCTTCTCTGGTACTCTGTGCCAGCATATTTTAATATGGTATTCAGTATCAGTAATTATACTTCCCCATAGTATTATAATCCAAAGGTATAATACATGTCTACCAACATAATCTCTATCTGCAATAAATGCAAAATTTTGTCTCAAATTGCTAATCTCTTTTTTAATTAGCCTTTGTTTTTAGAGTGGAAATGGAATAGGATTTTTATTAATTGGGTTTTCAGAGAATTCAATGTATACTGCCATTAATGTAATAGAACAATAATAAATCATTTGTATTATAGAGAATCAGTAATTTTATTATGCCCTACTTTTCAAATGAATGGACAAAATATGCTTGATATTTGATAGACTGCTGAAATAGCTAAAGCAATATTAATTACATATTTATATAAAAAACTTTGGAAAATATTTTACCTACCTCATTTCAAATCCTATGACTCCAAATTCATTATTTATAGCTTTAAAACTTAAAACTGACTGGCATTTCAAACACCATTTTTTAAAACTTTATGGAAGCTGATAACTTTCAAAAATGATCAAGAAGATCTGGGATGAAGGAAGGAAATTGAGCACAAAGGTTAGGAAATGATATGAACTGTTAAAAATATAAAAGTTCATTTTACATATGGTAATGCATATGTTTCAAGGCTACTCTCTCAATTCATCCCACCCTTTCCTTCCCAGACTGTGTCCACAAATCTGTCCTCTATGTCTGCATCGTCATTGCTGCCCTGCAAGTAGCCTCATCAGCACTGTCTTTCTATATTCCATATATATAGATAACTGGTGAGAATTCTCTATGTGATATAGGGAGTCAAACTCGGTGCTTTGTGACTATCTAGAGGGGTGGGAGGAAGGTTCAAGAGGGAGGGAACATATGTATGCTTATGGCTGATTCATGTTGATGTATGGCAGAAACTGACACAGTTTTGTAAAACAATTATCCTCCAATTAAAAATAAATTTAAAAATACAAAAATCTGATAAGGACAGTGTTCATTAAAGTACAGATTTAAGCAAAGCTGAAAATTTTATATGATATCAAGGAATATATCACAAGTGATATCCTTACTTTAGACACTTTAGTGATAATCTTTATTGTGCATTGATATAAGTGAAAGGCACATGTTCAAGTATTATTATATAGTTACAGCTGTGATGGACATATCAAAAAGGATTTAAGACTCATATGCTTCTTTACAATATGATTCCTAATTGATTACAATTCATAAGGATAATTTATCTCATCAGGAAGTCAGTTAATTCCCCAGTTTACCCTCAAGAGAATAAGAGCTAGGTGGTCTCTTGTGATAAGGCAAAAGAGAAAAGGAAAGATCCACCCATTTTAATGCAGAGTTCCAAAGAATAACACAGAGAGATAAGAAAGTCTTCCTAAGTGATCAGTGTAAAGAAATAGAGGAAAAACATAGAATAGGAAAGTCAAGAGATCATCCTGAAATGCAAAGTCAAGTGGGCCTTAAGCATCACTACAAACAAAGCTAGTGGAGGTGATGGAATTCCAATTGAGCTATTTCAAATGTTAAAAGATATTAAGAAAAGTTATCAAAAACCATGACTGAGCAACTGAACTGAACAGAGTCCATTTAGATACACAAAATATGGACAGATCACAACTACTAACAAAACTGTATGGGTCTCTTATGTGTGAGTCCACAGCAAGGCCCAGTTCTTTGAAGAGGATGAATAGATTCAAGATACTATCTGAGACTTTAGCAACTATTTTGCCACCATTGGTGCTGGGACATAACATCATTCTGTACTTTGCCATCATATTTTACTTTGCCATCACATTGTACTTTTCTATTTTATTGTCAACCCATGCACCATCATAGAACCGTTCAGTTCAGTCCCTCAGTTGTGTCTGACTCTTTGCAACCCCATGAGTCACAGCATACCAGGTGTCTCTGTCCATAACCAACTCTTGGAGTCCACTTAAACCCATGTCCATTGAGTCGGTGATACCATCCAATCATCTCATCCTCTGTCGTCCTCTTCTCTTCCTGTGCTAAAACTTTCCCAGCATCAGGGTCTTTTCAAATGAGTCAGCTTTTTGAATCAAGTGGCCAAAGTATAGGAGTTTCAGCTTCAACATCAGTCCTTCCATTGAACACCCAGAGCTGATCTTTTTTAGAAGGGACTGGTTGGATCTCCTTGGAGTCCAGATCAGATCAGATCAGATCAGATCAGTCGCTCAGTCGTGTCCGACTCTTTGCGACCCCATGAACCGCAGCACGCCAGGCCTCCCTGTCCATCACCAGCTCCCGGAGGTCACTCAGACTCGCATCCATCGAGTCAGTGATGCCATCCAGCCATCTCATCCTCTGTCGTCCCCTTCTCCTCCTGCCCTCAATCCCTCCCAGCATCAGAGTCTTCTCCAATGAGTCAACTCTTCACATGAGGTGGCCAAAATACTGGAGTTTCAGCTTTAGCATCATTCCTTCTAAAGAAATTCCAGGGATTGATCTCCTTCAGAATGGACTGGTTGGATCTTCTTGCAGTCCAAGGGAGTCTCAAGAGTCTTCTCCAACACCACAGTTCAAAAGCATCAATTCTTCGGCGCTCAGCCTTCTTCACAGTCCAGCTCTCACATCCATACATGACCACAGGAAAGACCATAGCCTTGACTAGGCGAACCTTTGTTGGTAAAGTAATGTCTCTGCTTTTGAATATGCTATCTAGGTTGGTCATAACTTTCCTTCCAAGGAGTAAGCGTCTTTTAATTTCATGGCTGCAGTCACCATCTGCAGTGATTTTGGAGCCCAGAAAAACAAAGTCTGACACTCTTTCCACTGTTTCCCCATCTATTTTCCATGCAGTGATGGGACCAGATGCCATGATCTTCGTTTTCTGAATGTTGAGCTTGAAGCCAACCTTTTCACTCTCCACTTTCACTTTCATCAAGAGGCTTTTTAGCCCCTCTTCACTTTCTGCCATAAGGGTGGTGTCATCTGCATATCTGAGGTTATTGATATTTCTCCCAGCAATCTTGATTCCAACTTCTGTTTCTTCCAGTCCAGCATTTCTCATGATGTACTCTGCATATAAGTTAAATAAACATGGTGACAATATGCAGCCTTGACGTACTCCTTTTCCTATTTGGAAACAGTCTGTTGTTCCATGACCAGTTCTAACTGTTGCTTCCTGACCTGCATACAGATTTCTTAAGAGGCAGATCAGGTGGTCTGGTATTCCCATCTCTTTCAGAATTTTCCACAGTTTATTGTGATCCACACAGTCAAAGGCTTTGGCATAGTCAATAAAGCAGAAATAGATGTTTTTCTGGAACTCTCTTGCTTTTTCCATGATCCAGCGGATGTTGGCAATTTGATCTCTGGTTCCTCTGCCCTTTCTAAAACCAGCTTGAACATCAGGAAGTTCACGGTTCACATATTGCTGAAGCCTGGCTTGGAGAATTTTGAGCATTACTTTACTAGCGTGTGAGATGAGTGCAATTGTTCGGTAGTTTGAGCACTCCTTGGCATTGCCTTTCTTTGGGATTGGGATGAAAACTGACCTTTTCCAATCTTGTGGCCACTGCTGAGTCTTCCAAATTTGCTGGCATATTGAGTGTAGCACTTTCACAGCATCATCATTCAGGATTTGGAATAGCTCCACTGGAATTCCATCACCTCCACTAGCTTTGTTCGTAGTGATGCTTTCTAAGGCCCATTTGACTTCACATTCCAAGATGTCTGGCTCTAGGTCAGTGATCACACCATCATGATTATCTGGGTCTTGAAGCTCTTTTTTGTACAGTTCTGTGTATTCTTGCCACCTCTTCTTAATATCTTCTGCTTCTGTTAGATCCACACCATCTCTGTCCTTTATTGTGCCCATCTTTGCATGAAATGTTCCTTTGGTATCTCTGATTTTCTTGAAGAGATCCTTAGTCTTTCCCATTCTGTTGTTTTCCTCTATTTCTTTGCATTGATCACTGAAGAAGGCTTTCTTATCGCTTCTTGCTATTCTTTGGAACTCCGCATTTAGATGTTTATATCTTTCCTTTTCTCCTTTGCCAAGGGACTCTCAAGAATCTTCTCCAACACCACACTTCAAAAGCATCAAGTATTCAGTGCTCTCCTTTCTTCACAGTCCTACACTAACATCCATACTTGACCACTGGAAAAACCATAACCTTGACTAGATGGACCTTTGTTGACAAAATAATATCTCCGCTTTTTAATATGCAGTCTGGGTTGGTCATAACTTTCCTTCCAAGGAGTAAGCGTTTTTTAATTTCATGGCTGCAATCACCATTTGTAGTGATTTTGGAGCCCAGAAAAATAAAGTCAGCAGCAACTGTTTCCACTGTTTCCCCATCTATCTGCCATGAAATGATGGGACCAGATGCTATGATCTTAGTTTTCTGAATGTTGAGCTATAAACCGACTTTTTTCACTCTCCTTTTTCATTTTCATCGAGAGGCTTTTTAGTTCTTCTTAACTTTCTGCCATAAGAGTGGTGTCATCTGCATATATGAGGTTACTGATATTTCTCCCAGCAATCTTGATTCCAGCTTGTGCTTCTTCCAGCCCAGCGTTTCTCATGATGTACTCTCCATAGAAATTAAATAAGCAGGGTGACAATACACAGCCTTGACACATTCCTTTTCCTATTTGGAACCAGTCTGTTGGTCCATGTCCAGTTCTAACTGTTGTTTCCTGACCTGCATATAGGTTTCTCAAAAGGCAGGTCAGGTGGTCTGGTATTCCCATCTCTTGAAGAATTTTCAACAGTTTATTGTGATCCACACAGTCAAAGGCTTTGGTGTAGTCAATAAAGCAGGAATAGATGTTTTTTCTGGAACTCTCTTGCGTTTTTGATGATCCAGCAGATGTTGGCAATTTGATCTGTGGTTCCTTTGCCTTTTCTAAAACCAGATTGAACATCTGAAAATTCATGGTTCATGTATTGCTGAAGCCTGGCTTGGAGAATTTTTGAGCATTACTTTACTAGCGTGTGAGATGAGTACAACTGTGTGGTAGTTTGAGCATTCTTTGGCATTGCCTTTCTTTGCGATTGGAATGAAAACTGACCTTTTCCAGTCCTGTGGCCACTGCTGAGTTTTCCAAATTTGCTGGCATATTGAGTGTGGCACTTTCACAGCATCATCTTTTAGGATTTGAAATACAAGCACAATGTAAAACATGTTTATCTTTCTGATATAATGTTTATCAGTTCTTTTCAGGCTTATGATTCATCCCCAAAGATGATATGGTTTTCTTGTGGTTGTGTAGACCATAATGCATAGACCATTGCTTATTCCCACTTTGACATATTACTTTTATCAGACCTTAGCCTCCATCTTAAGTAATGGTGGAAAAATTTTCACAGCTTTGGGTACCTTTTAAAGATTATGGCATTACTGTTTCCATCTTATCAACCAAGTCCAGCCACACTATTATGATTCTTGAAACTTACTATAAGATATTTTATTTTTAAGGACATTTTAAGTCTGACAATAATATACATTTTTCTCACAAAAGGCAGTCAATAATGGGCTGATTTTCAAGGTAGCCAATGAAACTTTCATATCCCCTACCATCTACAGGCATGTGGGATTAATGAACTTTGGTACAATTTTCTCAAATGAACTTAAAAAGATTTCTGACTTTACATATCTTCCTCTTTCTGCATACATGCCTTATTAAGGCAATTTGCTAATTGGATGTTCTTTATTAAGAAAGAGAAACAGATGTATAGAACAGTCTTTTGGACTCTGTGGGAGAGGGAGAGGGGCGGATGATTTGGGAGAAAGGCATTGAAACATGTATAATATAATATAAGAAACAAATCGCAGCCCAGGTTCGATGCAGGATACAAGATGCTTGGGGCTGGTGCATTGGGATGATGCAGAGGGATGGTATGGGGAGGGAGGTGGGAGGGGGGTTGGATGGGGAGCACGTGTACACCTGTGGAGGATTCATGTTGATGTGTGGTAAAATCAATACAATATTGTAAAGTTAAAAAAAATTTAATTTAATTTAATAAATAAATAAATAAAAAATTTAAATTAAAAAAAATAATGGACCTAAACTTGCAATTAAAAAAGCTATGTATAATAAGAGTACTTCTTAACTAATGGGCAGCTGCTATATATAACACAGGGAGCCCAGCCTGGTGCTCTGTTATGACCTGGAGGGGTGGGATGGGAGTGGAGATAGTGGTGTATATATAATAAACAGGAAGGGAATGTATATATAATTATGACTGATGCACAACACTGTATGGTAAAAACCAACATTGTAAAGCAATTATCCTCTGATTAAAAAAAAGACTGCTTCCTAAAAATAAAATAAAGAAAGAAAGAAAGTAATCATCCCCAAGTGGTTTCCAGGTAATGGTACACTTAACAAAAGCAACATGTATGCTTATAAACTTATTTTGAGCCTTTCTTGCCACAGTTCTTCTTTCTTCCCCATATCAACAACCATATGCTGATCTAGTTGTTAGAACTTCCAAGTGTCAGCATGGTCAAAAGAGGCCTAGCAGATTCAAACTTAATTCTTGTTCAACCACCTGGATTTTATTGCTAAATTAACATGGCCCTAGAACATAATGATAAAGACTACCTGTTGAGTCCACTGATCTCAGAATCACCTACAGTGGCCTATGTGAGCCAAATAAGGGGATCTAAGGATCTTTATAATTTTTGAAAAAATGTCTTTGTCCCTATTGCATTTGACACTTGCAGTTGAAATGTCTAGGTGTAAATAGGAAATGATTAGAAAACAAAGAAAGTGTAGTTACTGCTACTAATTAGTGGCACACTATGTTTATGTTGATGAAAAGAGATACACATCCCATACAGGGAGAAGGAACCAATTATACTTCTGGTGTGACAAAAGAATGAGGAATATTAATGATCTTCTTTCAGAATTGCCATGGAATAAGGGGAAATGCCTTTGTATATCCCTTCCAAACTGTTGCAAATATCTTATATTTGAAAGTTATTAATCCCAGCCACAATTTCAGACAATTTATCCTTTAACATTGGAGAAATAAATGGCAGCATATTTCAGTATTCTTGCCTGGAAAATCCCATGGACAGAGGAGCCTCGTGCACTACAGTCCATGAGGTTACAAAAGAGTCAGACATGACTTGGCAAATAAACAACAATAATCTTTTAATCTTACCCTAAAATCTATTGGAAACAGCAGAGTATGCTTCTCCACCTTCTACATTTCCCAATCAAAACATCTTTCAGCACCTGCAGATGTATATCTTTTCCTTTTCCTATAATTATTTCCTTTGCTGCCACTCACTTGTTACATGGGATAGATGAGTGCCACCTGACTAGTGGTATGGACAAACAAGACAGCTTGAACTGATCACATGGTCAGTTCTTACTGAAAACAAGGACTAGAATCATTTTTTTTTTTCCACACGTAACTGGAAACGTCCATACCTACTGCTGGCTAGGAGATCACATTATAGAAATTATTAACCTGGGTATAGACTCACAAAGCTTCTCTTTAGGAGTCTGAACAACTGCAGACAATGCTTTCTGTACAGAGTACCATGTGAACCCCTGGAACTGTACTACTAGTTTTGTGGAAACCAAGTATTAATGTATTTCAGTTTTGAAAGCAAAACTATTTGTTCCTTAAGATATTCATAAGAAACCTTCATGTTTAATGACATACCTCCAGTAAATCGTACATGCCTTGTATGACTGTAGAGCTCTTTCTAAATGATTATCACTCTTGTTAAACAAGGGAGAATCCCAGAGGGCTAACATACTCATTACTTATGTGTGACCTGAAGGCAGTTATTCCTTCAATGGAAGTCATAAAGCTTTTTTTTTTTTTTTTTTAATGGCATATAATTTGTACCTGACTTTAATTGAAGTGATCAACAATACCATTTGAGCTCTAGAAAGCATTGAGGTCAACTTCAATTTACTTGACAGGGTTCTTATGAATGATAAAACTGCCATAGACTACATATTTGCAGACCAATGTGTCATTTGTGCTACTTATAATGCAGCTTGCCATTCTTGAATTAATTTCTCTTTTCAAGTATTATGACCAATAAGGAAACTTAAGGAGAAAGCCACCCCAGAGTGTAAGCTAGATTCAACTGTTTAATAATATTTATTCACCAAAGTCCAGGATGTTGGTGGGCATGATTGAAGTCAATTCTACAGTTTGGCCACATTCTGCTTCTCAGAGCCCTGTATATAGTTGCCTTAATTAAATGCAGTATGAAACAAATTGGTCGGATATTTCCTCAGTCCCTTAGATATATTTCCTTGTGATTAACAAAGTGACATACACTGGGAAAATTTTTCAGAAGCCAATGCTCCATAGGTCTCTCATTTTTCTTCATATTTTGCAGAAAAATTGACTAGTGTTTAAGACTTCCCTGGTAGCTCATGTGGTAAAGCATCCACTTGCAATGCAGGAGACCTGAGTTTGATCCCTGGGTTGGAATGATTCCCCTGGAGAAGGGAATGGCAACCCATTCCTGTATTCTTGCCTGGAGAATTCCATGGACAGAGAAGCCTGGCAGGCTACAGTTCATGGGGTTTCAAAAAGTTGGACACACGACTGAGCATCTAACACACACACACACACATTCCAGACTCTTTCAAGATGTTTGAATAGTGAAGAGTCTTTAAAAATAATGATAGTGCTTCCATATGGAACCTAGGACACTTATTTTTTAATAAGCATAGTTAAAATCTCTCTCCTAGCCAAGATCAGATAGGTTCAGTGGCCATTATAAAGGTTTCCCTATGCTTGAGATATCTGTCTAGTAACAGAAAATGCTTCATGTGCAATCATCACTTGTCCTTCTTTTCAGTGTGCTGTGGGATGCGGGGTTCAGGAACCTGTCACAATTGTTAATATTCTGACTATTGCTGTTATTCTGAACAGTAAACTGTTCTTTGTCTTTGATTTAAGAACATCAGGTCTTCTGCCAGCATAAATGAAACTGTGGAAGGTTAACTTTGTCAGACTAAAAATACAGTAAAATTTCAGATTCTTTAAATTTTTAAGCACCACAACATCCATATCTTCAGAAATTACTTTTAGAAGCAAGAAGTGTATACAAAGAAAATAAAATTACATATCAAATTACATCAGTGGTGAAAAAAGGCCATCATTTAGATTTGTATATATGCAAAATCCTATCAAATCAAGAATCCAGGAGAATCAAGCGAACAATCCACATTATTAAGATCAATTCAAATTCTTCTTGCTTTGCACTATCTTCTTTGATCTTTACTACTGAGTCACCTTTGAAGAGTAAGGAACCCTCCAAGAACAAGAGTAAGCAAAGTAAGAGTGAAAATTTTAAACCAACAAAGTGTTGAAGTAAGTAATTATTTTTCTTTCATCATCATTGATTTAACACTTCTCACTGACATCACAATTTCCTAGGTTTCATTTTGAAATACTTTTATTTAGGGAAGAAAGATCTTGCTTAAATATTTCCTATTTATAAAGGAAAGAATACATTTACAACATATAGTATTAAATGCCCTTCAGTTCAGTTCAGTTCAATCACTCAGTCATGTCCAACTCTTTGCGACCTCATGAATTGCATTACGCCAAGCTCCCCTGTCCATCACCAACTCCCGGAGGTCACTCAGACTCACGTCCATTGAGTCAGTGATGCCATCCAGCCATCTCATCCTCTGTCGTCCCCTTCTCCTCCTGCCCCCAATCCCCTCCCAGCATCAGAGTCTTCTCCAATGAGTCAGCTCTTCGCATGAGGTGGCCAAAGTACTGGAGTTTCAGTTTTAGCATCATTCCTTCCAAAGAAATCCCAGGGCTGATCTCCTTCAGAATGGACTGGTTGGATCTCCTTGCAGGCCAAGGGACTCTCAAGAGTCTTCTCCAACACCACAGTTCAAAAACACCAATTCTTTGGTGCTCAACTTTCTTCACAGTCCAACTCTCACAACCATACATGACCACTGGAAAAACCATAGCCTTGACTAGACAGACATTTGTTGGCAAATTAATGTCTCTGCTTTTGAATATGCTATCTAGGTTGCTCATAACTTTCCTTCCAAGGAATAAGTGTATTTTATTTTCATGGTTGCAGTCACCATCTGCCATGATTTTAGAGCCCCCCAAAGTAAAGTCTGACACTGTTTCCAGTTTCCCCATCTATTTCCCATGTAGTGATGGGACGAGATGCCATGGTCTTCGTTTTCTGAATTTAAGACAACTTTTTTAAAAAACTTTTTAAAACTTTTTTAAAACTTTTTTTTTTAAAAAGCTTTAAGACAACTTTTTCACTCTCCTCTTTCACTTTCATCAATGAACCAAATTTTTTATCCTCCCAGCCTAATTTAGATATAGAAGACATAAAAATCAATGATCCTTTGCTCTATTTTTTCAATATGTGATCATAATGACCTATATTACAAAACATATGTCCATTTAAAATTTGTCTTCACTCATAAGTACACTCAATATAAAGTGCCAGTTTTAATAGGAAGTGAGCTAAATTCTTTTTTATGTAAAAGATGTTTTATCTATGTTTTCAATGATGTAGATCTTTACTTATGCTCAAGACACATCAAATGTTTCCGAATGTTTTTTCTCAAGCCAGATCATATTAACTTTTAGTATGTGGACATTTCTTCTTTAGATAGGAATATATTCAGTATTTTACCATTAGCAGTAAATGCATTGTGTGTCATTGAATCAGTCAGACAAAAACACAGATGAATCCTGAAATCCATATAATTCTTGACAGAAGGATCATCAAATAAGTGCACTTTTCACTTTCATGCATTGGAGAAGGAAATGGCAACCCACTCCAGTGTTCTTGCCTGAGAATCCCAGGGGCAGGGGAGCCTGGTGAGCTTCCGTCTATTGGGTCACACAGAGTCGGACATGACTGAAGCGACTTAGCAGCAGCAGCAGCAGCAAAGAGAGTTTAATAAATAAACCATTTATAAATTTGTGAAAACATACTGTATGTTAATGCAACTTGAAGCTGTCAGAAGCAGGAAAACATTAACATGCCTAGTCATGAATTCTTAAAGATAGAAAAAAGTTACCAGAACTTAGTGAGAACTCAAACTCAGCTGCCCCAAAGGGACTGTAGCCTTTCTTAGTGGTACAGAGCTCCTGCCAATCTACAGTGTGATAGGGAATGATTCAAAGCAATTTTTAGCCTGGCATTGCCCTTTATCCGTGTCCTCAGAATCTGACAATACCTCCTATTGATATCCCAATATCTTCTGGCCTAACTTGAAGCCAGAAAACAGGGAAGGCTGGCTGAACAATTTCACAGAGCTCAACAACCTGGAGCTTGAGAGTGGATGTTCCAGGACAAACATAAATGAAGGAGGAAAACTCAAATATAGTCACTTAAAATTAAATACTTCAGGGAGGCAATAATCCCACAAAGAAAAACTGGGGAAAAGATAATTATTCTTTCTGAAAGCATCAAAAGTTTGCTAAAGCAACAAGGACAAGAGAGGATAATCCAGTAAAGCAGGGACTGGCAAGCTTTTTCTTGATGGATCAGATGTAAATATTACAAGCTTGCAAACTATAGCCTCTGTTGAAATTACTCTTCCATGTCATTGCAGCAAAAGTAAACAAATAACACTTGTTGACTGTGCATGGCTGTTTCAATAAATCTTAATTTATAAGAAAAAATAGAAGCACCCCCTTCACCATGGCCCATAGATTTAATCTCTAACATCCTCTGTTTCTAACCACTAGACCCACATTTAAAGGACTCAAGTGATTTGGTCAAGCTCAGGGATTTATACATTATCAGACATATCATGGATGGGGAGAATAGGAAACATCTTAAAATTCTGTTTTCCACTATTTCTAGTGTATGCATAATTTTAATGCCAAAAAATGTAAAAAGAGAGAAAGAAAGCAACAAAAATCTTTTGAAATTTACAAAACTGGTGATATACTTCAATTCATATACTCAAGAGGCCCAAACACAATATACACAAAGAAACCTAGAGACATAAAATAAGACTTGTGAAAGAATATTAGAAATATTAAATCTTAAAAGAAGCAAAATGGGAAAAAAGTGTTACCTTTAAAGAAATAAAAATAAGAGAAATGGCTGCCTTTAGAACATAAAGGTTGGAAGCCAAAATACATTGAAATGGTATAATTAAAGAACTAAAGGAAAATAATTGGCAAGCTAGAACTCTATACTCAGTAGAAATATTTTTGAAAAATGAAAGTTGATACATCCAATATGGAGAACAACAGTATGGAGTTTCCTTTAAAAAGTAGGAATAAAACTACCATATAACACAACAATCCCACTACTGGGCATATATCCTATTGTTGTTCAGTTGCTCAGTAATGTCCAACTCTTTGTGACCCCTTGAACTGCATCAAGCTAGGCTTCCCTGTATTTCACCATCTCCCAGAGTTTGCTCAAACTCATGTCCCATTGAGTCGGTGATGCCATCCAATCATCTCATCCTCTGCCATCCTCTTCTCCTGCCTTCAATCTTTCCCAGCATCAGGGTCTTTTCCAATGAGTCAGTTCTTCACATCAGGTGGCCAAAGTATTAGAGCTTCAGCTTTAGCATCTGTCCTTCCAATGAATATTCAGGGTTGATTTCTTTTAGGATTGACTGGTTTGATTTCCTTGCAATCCAAGGGACTCTCAAGAGACTTCTCAAACACCACAGTTCAAAGCATCAGTACTCAGCCTTCCTTGGGCTTCCCTAGTAACTCAGATGGTAAAGAATCTACCTGCAATGCAGGGTTGGGAAGATCCCCTGGAGAAGGAAATGGCAACCTACTTCAGTATTCTTGCCTGGAGAATTCCATGGACAGAGGAAGCCTGGCAGGCTACAGACCATGGGATCACAAAGAGTCAGAAACGACTGAGTGACTAACACACCCACAGCCTTCCTTATGGTCCAACTCTCACATCCATAAATGACTATTGGAAAAAACCATAGCTTTAACTATTCTGACCTTTGTCAGCAAAGTAATGTCTCTGCTTTTTAATATATCATCTAGGATTATATTTTAAGAAAACCATAATTCAAAAAGACATATGCATCACAATATTCAATGCAGCACTTTTTCCAATAGCCAGAAAATGGAAGCAACCTAGATGTCCATCAACAGATTAACAGATGAAGAAGTTGTGGTATATACATATATATATATATATATATATATATATATATATATACATATATATATATATATATATATATACACACACACACACACAATGAAATATTATTCAGCCACTAAAAGTGACAAAATTGGTTTATTTGTAGAGATGTGGATGGACCTAGAGTCTGTCATACAGAGTGAAATAAGTCAGAAAAATAAAAACATACAAATAGAAAAACATACAAAGAGCAAAAAGAAACATACAAATAGAAAAAAATTCAAATATCATGTATTAATGCATAAATGTAGAATAGATGAAACTATTTTCACAGCAGGAATTGAGATACAAACATAGAAAACTGACTTATGGACACAGTGAGGGAATGAGAGGGTGGGATTAATTAAGAGAATAACATTGAAACATATACATTAGCACATGTAAAATAGGTAGCTAGTGGGAAGTTGCTGTATAACAAAGGGAGCTCAACCCAGTGCTCTGTGACAACTCAGAGGGATGGGATGGCATGAGGGGTGGGAAGGAGGTTCAAGAGAGAAGGGGCATATATATACTTATGGCTGATTCATATTGTTGGATTGCAGAAACCAACACAATAGTGTAAAGCAATTATCCTCCAAAATAAAGGTGAAGTAAAGATATCGTCAGATAGATAAAATGTGAGAATCTGTCACCAGAATATGTGCACTACATATAATACTAAAGGACCTTTCTTTGGCAAGAAAAATTTTCCAAGAGAAACACGGATTTGCAAGAAACAAGCAAGAGCAAAATGCACAATATGTAGGTAAATATTGATGATCAATAATTGAAAATTGGTACAAAATAATATCACTAATGTGATATTTAAAATACAGACAAAATTAAAATGTATGACAGTGATAATTCAAATGTCACAAGGGGCAGTGAATATTATTAACAAATGTTAAGAATATAATATTACTAGGTATGTGGTAAAAGCAATGATTTGTATTAAATTGTATTGAACAAAGGGTGCATATTTTTATTTCAAAAGTATCCACTTTGAGTAGTAGAAAAATAAACAATGAACAAAGTAATATAGATAAAATTAAGTAATTAATATAAAAGGAGGCAGTAGGGACTTCCCTGGAGGCCCAATGTCTAAGACTCTGTGTTCCTAATGCAGGGGACCCCAGGTTCAATCAGTGGTCAAGGAACTATATATCACATGCTGGAGCTAAGACTTTGCATGCCACAACTAATGTCTGGTACAGACAAATAAATAAATATGTATTTTAAAAAGGAGGAAGTTAATGAGAGAAAGATATAAAACAGTTTGAATACATGGAAGATTGTAGTAAGAGAATATATTAAACTTAGTGACTACTTTGGGCTTCCCTGACAGTTCAGCTGTTAAAGAATCTGACTGCAACCGGAGACCTGGGTTCAATCCCTGGATTAGGAAGATACACTGGAGAAGGGAATATCTACCCACTCCAGTATTCTGGTCTGGAGAATTCCATGGACTGTATATGTCCATGGGGTCGCAAACAGTGACTTTCACATGACTATTTTAATGTGCTGTATTTTCCTGTAAAAGGCTAATTTTGGAAAATCAAATTAAATGCAGTTGATGCTTGAACAACACTGGTTTAAACTGCAGGGGTCCATTAATATGTATAATACTACACAATCCATGATTTATTGAATCAATGGATTCAGAACTGTGACTACAAAGGCTGATTATAGTATTTGATACCATGACTTTTTTAATCTACAGCAACAAATCCTTGAACCAATCCCTCACAGATGTGAAAGGATGACTGAAACAATTACATGCTGTTTACAAGAGAGCCATTTTAAAGAACACAGAGAGTTTAAAGTAAAATAATCAATAAATATATATTTTATAAAAACTAACCAAAAGAAAGTTGGTGTATGTTAAGCCTTTGTTAAATAACTTTTGCTAATGGAGCACAAGGTAATGGAGAGCCACGGTTGAGAAACAGACAATGGGAGAAATTGAAATAAATAAGTTTATTCTTTAAACTTCCTCCAGTTCCTAGAGGAAATACATAGCAAGCCTAGAGGGGCCATGTGAGATTAGGGCAGAGTATAGGTAAAGATATAGGCAAAACCTAGGGCACATGCCTTCTTTAGGGTCAGTGGGAGAAGTGCTTTGGGATGTCCAGGCTAGATCTTTGTTGGTCAATTCAAACCAAAACAGTAGGGTTTTGATAATCCCTACAGAATTCTTATATAAGTGGTACATAGGAAATACAGGCACTGGGATGCAAGGGAAAATATTGATCATAAGAGCTATTGCAGAAGTCGTATCAGGGACTTACATTTGCTTGTGATTCTGTGGCCCAAAATTAAGGCATATTCTTCCACAATATTTAGTGTCAATTTAAGATCATTGTAGGCCACTTAACCAATAAAACTAATGCCAGGCAACAATACAATAGATTTAGTTCAGTTCAGCTCAGTCGCTTAGTCGTGTCCAACTTATGTGACCCCATGGACTGCAGCAGGCCAGGCTTCTCTGTCCATCACCAACTTCCAGAGCTTACTCAAACTCATGTCCAATGAGTCAGTGATGCCATCCTACCATCTAATCCTCTGTCATCCCCTTCTCCTCTCTTCACTCTTTCCCATCATCAAGGTCTTTTCCAATGAGTCAGTTCTCTGCATCATGAGACCAAAGTATTGGAGCTTCAGCTTCAGCATTAGTCCTTCCAATAAATATCCAAGACTGATTTCCTTCACTATTAACTGGTTTGATGTCCGTGTGGTAAGAGTCTTCTCCAACACCACAGTTCAAAAGCATCAATTCTTTGGAGCTCAGGTTTCTTTATGGTCCAACCCTCTTACCCATACAAGACTATTGGGAAAACCATAGCTTAACTATATGGACATTTGTTGGTAAAGTTTCTGCCTTTTAATATGCTGTCTAAAGAAAAGCCTGGAAGATGGCGGAGGAATAGGATGGGGAGAACACTTTCTACTCCACAAATTCATCAAAAGAACATTTAAACACCGAGTAAATTTCACAAAACAACTTCTGAAAGCCAGCAGAGGACATCAGACACCCAGAAAAGCAACTCATTGCCTTCTAAAGGAGGCAGGAAAAAATATAAAAGACAAAAAAGAGACAAAGAGGGAGGGACGGACCTCTGTCCAGGGAAGGGAGTCTTAAAAGAGAGAAGTTTCCAAACACCAGGAAACATTCTCATTGCCAAGTCTGTGCCGAGCCTGGGAAGCACGGAGGGCAACATAACAGGGAGGAAAATAAATAAACAATTAAAACCCACAGACTACGAGCCCTACTATAACTTCCCAGCAGAGAAGCAGCACAAATACCTGCAGAGGCTCGGAGCAGGCTGCATCACAGGCTGCATCGCTAGAGTAAGGACTGGCCTGAATATCCCGAGCGCTACCTGAGCCAAATAATTTGGGCTAGCAAACCAGACTGTGAGATACCTACAACACAAAAAGCCAGCCCTAACCTAAGACACCACCAGGCCCTCACAGAACAAAGGACTATACAGAGATAGCCGGCTTCTGACCTTTCCCCTCTAGTGACAGGCAGCCAGAGCCAGAGGGAGGCAATCGCAGCCCCAGAGAGACATTATCCACAAAACTGTAAGCAGGCTTCTATGCTAACTAAGACTTCTTGGGGCTTTGGTCTGCCAACATCCGCCTAAGAAAGTGCGCCAGTTGTACACCTAGAAAACCGAGTGACAGGGAGGCGATAAGTCGCAGAAGCCGCACTTGCTAAACACCTCATTACCTGCGCTGCTGGATTCTGCGAAGGACACAAAACGCAGGCCCAACCGAGCCTGGGCCTCTGAGGACTACCTGAGTGCCTGAACTTGAGCGGCTTAGACCTGGGAGGGGCAAGCAGCCCAGGGCCGGTCATGGATGGTTCCGGCGGAGAAACAGAGAGCCTGAACAGAGTGAGAAGGGAGTCTACATGCGCCATGAGCGAGGGCAGGCCCAGTGTGGCTGAGCCACTGCGTGCACACGCCAGTGTTATTTATTTGCAGCGTCCCTCCCTTCCTGAAGCTCGAGTGAACAAGTGAGCCTGAAAAAAAAAAAAAAAAAAAGGGTGTCCACCACTGCCCTCTTTGTATCAGGGCAGAAACCAGACACTGAAGAGACCAGCAAACAGAAGAAACTATAACAGAGGGAACCGCCGTGGAAGCGACAGGCAATAAGCTAAAACCCTGTGGTTAGTACCAGCTACATAGAAAGGGGCCTATAGACCTTGAGAAATTTAAGCCAAAACAAGGAACTAGCCGAAAATGAACTGAACCCACAATATCCACAACAATAACAGAGAAAGTCTTATATATATTTTTTTACTATTTTTACCATCAATTTTTCTTTCTTTCTTGTTTTTTTTTTAAAGGAAAAAAATTTTTTAAAAAAATGTTTAATTCTCTAGTACTCCTTTAATTTTCACTTTTAGAACCTACTATTACTTTGTAAAAAATAAAAATAAATATAAATAAGCTAATAAAATACCCTTCTTTTTTTTTAAAAAAAAACTAAACTTCATACATGTATTTTTTTATAACTTTTGTGACCCCTTTTTTTCTTTCTTTTTTTCTTTTCTTTAACATTATATTTTTGAAACTACAAACTCTGCTCTAGATTCATAAGTTTAGCTTATTGGTAATTGTTATCAATTTTGTACCTATTTTTTTTTAAATAACTTTTGTGACTTTTTTTTCTCCCTCTTTCTATCTCTTCATCTTTTCTTTGACATTGTATTCCTCAAATTCCAAACTCCAATCTAGATCTTTAATTTATGCTTTCTGGTATATGTAATCATTTTGTACCTATATCTTCTTTATAATTTTTGTGACTTTGTTTTTGGTTTGGATTTATTTTCTTTCTTTCTTTTCTTTTTTCTATCTTTCTTTTTCTTCTTCTTTTTTTTTAACATTGTATTTTTGAAACTCCAAACTCTACTCTGGATTTTTAACTTTGGTTTTTTAATATTGGTTATCATTTTGTACCTATATTTTCTTTATAACTTTTGTGACTCCTTTTTTTTTTCTTTTTTCTTTTTCTTTTTTTCTTTTTCTCTCTTCTTTTCCTTCTTCGTTTCTTTAACACTGTATTTTTGAAACTCCAAACTCTACTCTAGACTTTTAATTTTTGCTTTTAGGTATATGTTACCAATTCTGTACCTTTAAGAACCTAATCTTCAGTACCCACTTTTTACTAGGGAGCGAGATTACTGGCTTGGCTGTTTTCTCCACATCCAGACTCTCCTTTATCTCCACCAGTTCGCCTGTGTCTCCTCCCTAACTCCTCTCTACTCTATCCAACTCTGTGAATTTCTGAGTGTTCCAAATAAAGGAAAACACTTAGGGAACTGATTACTGACTGGATCTGTCTCTCTAATTTTCATTCCCTCCTTTTATCCTCCTGACCACCTCTGTCTCCTTCCTCCCTCTTCTCTTCTCTGTATAACTCTGTGAACATCTCTGAGCGGTCCAGTTGTGGAGTGCAGTATAGAAGGAGAAGTTTTTGACACTACTGTAAAAATAAGACCGATACTGGAAGCAGGAGGCTTAAGTCCAAACCCTGACCCCACGGAACATTAATTGACAGGAGCTCATCAAATGCCTCCATACCTACACTGAAACCAAGCATCACACAAGGGCCAACAAGTTCCATGGCAAGACATTCCATGCAAATTCTCCAGCAGCACAGGAACACAGCCCTGAGCTCCAATATACAGGCTACCCAAAGTCACCCCAAAATCATAAACATCTCATAACTCATTACTAGACACTCCATTGCACTCCACAGAGAAAAAATCCAGCTCCATCCACCAGAACACCGACACAAGCCTCCATAACCAAGAAACCTTGACAGCCACCTGAACAAACCTACACACAGTGAGGAAATGCCACAATAAAGAGAACTCTGCAAACTGCCAGAATACAGTAAGGACACCCCAAACTCAGCAATTTAAACAAGATGAAGAGACAGAAGAATTCCCAGCAGGTAAAGGAATAGGATAAATGCCCACCAAACCAAACAAAAGAGGAAGAAATAGCGAATCTACCCGATAAAGAATTCCGAAGAATGATAGTGAAATTAATCCAAAATCTGGAAAGCAAAATGGAATCACAGATAAATAGCCTGGAGAAAAGCATTGAGAAGATGCAAGAAAGGTTGAACAAGGACCTAGAAGAAATAAAAAAGGGTCAATATATAATGAATAATGCAGTAAATGGGATCCAAAACACTCTGGAGGCAACAAATAGTAGAATAACAGAGGCAGAAGATAAAATTAGTGAATCAGAAGATAGAATGGTAGAAATAAATGAATCAGAGGAGAAAAAGAAAAACGAATTAAAAAAAATGAGGACAATCTCAGAGACCTCCAGGACAATATTAAACGTTACAACATTCGAATCATAGGAGTCCCAGAAGAAGAAGACAAAAAGAAAGACCATGAGAAAATACTAGAGGAGATAATAGTTGAAAACTTCCCTAAAAGGGGAAGGAAATAATCACTCAAGTCCAAGAAACTCAGAGAGTCCCAAACAGGATAAACCCAAGGCGAAACACCCCAAGACACATATTAATCAAATTAACAAAGATCAAACACAAAGAACAAATATTAAAAGCAGCAAGGGAAAAACAACAAGTAACACACAAGGGAATTCCCATAAGGATAACAGCTGATCTTTCAATAGAAACTCTCCAAGCCAGGAGGGAATGGCAAGACATACTTAAAGTGATGAAAGAAAATAACCTACAGCCCAGATTATTATACCCAGCAAGGATCTCATTCAAATATCAAGGAGAAATACAAAACCTTTACAGACAAGCAAAAGCTGAGAGAATTCAGCACCACCAAACCAGCTCTCCAACAAATACTAAAGGACATTCTCTAGACAGGAAACACAAAAAGGGTGTATAAATTCGAACGCAAAACAATAAAGTAAATGGCACACGGGATCATACTTATCAATAATTACCTTAAACGTAAATGGGTTGAATGCCCCAACCAAAAGACAGAGACTGGCCAAATGGATACAAAAAAAAAAGACCCCCACATATGTTGTCTACAAGAGACCCACCTCAAAACAAGGGACACATACAGACTGAAAGTGAAGGGCTGGAAAAAGATTTTCCATGCAAATAGGGACCAAAAGAAAGCAGGAGTAGCAGTACTCATATCAGATAAAATAGAATTTAAAACAAAGGCTGTGAAAAGAGACAAAGAAGGTCACTACATAATGATCAAAGGATCAATCCAAGAAGAAGATATACCAATTATAAATATATATGCACCCAACATAGGAGCACCGCAATATGTAAGACAAATACTGACAAGGATGAAAGGAGAAACCAACAATAACACAATAATAGTGGGAGACTTTAATACCCCACTCACACCAATGGATAGATCAACTAAACAGAAAATTAACAAGGAAACACAAAGTTTAAACGATACAACAGACCAGTTAGACCTAATTGATATCTATATGTCATTTCATCCCAAAACAATGAATTTCACCTTTTTCTCAAGCACACACGGAACCTTCTCCAGGATAGACCACATCCTGGGCCATAAATCTAGCGTTGATAAGTTCAGAAAAACTGAAGTCCTCCCAAGCATCTTTTCTGACCACAATGCAGTAAGATTAGATCTCAATAACAGGAGAAAAACTATTAAAAATTCCAACATATGGAGGCTGAACAACACACTCCTGAATAACAAACAAATCACAGAAGAAATCAAAAAAGAAATCAAAATCTGCATAGAAATGAATGAAAATGAAAACACAACAACCCAAAACCTGTGGGACACTGTAAAAGCAGTCCTAAGGGGAAAGTTCATAGCAATACAGGCATACCTCAAGAAACAAGAAAAAAGCCAAATAACCTAACTCTACACCTAAAGCAACTAGAAAAGGAAGAAATGAAGAACCCCAAGCTTAGTAGAAGGAAAGAAATCTTAAAAGTTAAGGCAGAAATAAATGCAAAAGACACAAAAGAGACCATAGCAAAAATCAACAAAGCCAAAAGCTGGTTCTTTGAAAGGGTAAATAAAATTGACAAACCATTAGCTAGACACATCAAGAAACAAAGGGAGAAAAATCAAATCAATAAAATTAGAAATGAAAATGGAGAGATCAAAACAGACAACAAGAAATACAAAGGATCATAAGAGACTAGTATCAGAAATTACATGGAAATAAAATGGACAACGTGGAAGAAATGGACAAATTCTTGGAAAAATACAACTTCCAAAACTGGATCAGGAAGAAATAGAAAATCTTAACAGACCCATCACAAGCACGGAAACTGAAACTGTAATCAGAAATCTTCCAGCAAACAAAAGCCCAGGTCCCGACGGCTTCACAGCTGAATTCTACCAAAAATTTAGAGAAGAGCTAACACCTATCCTACTCAAACTCTTCCAGAAAATTGCAGAGGAAAGTAAACTTCCAAATTCGTTCTATGAGGCCAACATCACCCTAATACCAAAACCTGACAAAGATACACAAAAAAAAAAAAAAAAAAAAAAAGAAAACTACAGGCCAATATCACTGATGAACATAGATGCAAAAATGCTTAACAAAATTCTAGCAATCAGAATCCAACAACAGATTAAAAAGATCATACACCATGACCAAGTGGGCTTTATCCAAGGAATGCAAGGATTCTTCAATATCCACAAATCAATCAACGTAATATAGCACATTAACAAATTGAAAAATAAAAACCACATGATTATTTCAATAGATGCAGAGAAAGCCTTTGACAAAGTTCAACATCCGTTTATGATAAAAACTCTCCAGAAAGCAGGAATAGAAGGAACATACCTCAACATAATAAAAGCTACATATGACAAACCCACAGCAAACATTATCCTCAATGGTGAAAAATTGAAAGCATTTCCTCTAAAGTCAGGAATAAGACAAGGATGCCCACTTTCACCATTACTATTCAACATAGTTTTGGAAGTTTTGGCCACAGCAATCAGAGCAGAAAAATACATAAAAGGAATCCAAATTGGAAAAGAAGAAATAAAACTCTCACTGTTGGCAGATGACATGATCCTCTACGTAGAAAACCCTAAAGATTCCACGAGAAAATTACTAGAACTAATCAATGAATATAGTAAAGTTGCTGGATATAAAATCAACACACAGAAATCCCTTGCATTCCTGTACACTAATAATGAGAAATTAGAAAGAAAAATTAAGGAAACAATTTCATTCACCATTGCAATGAAAAAGAATAAAATACTTAGGAATATATCTTCCTAAAGAAACTAAAGACCTACATATAGAAAACTATAAAACACTGGTGAAAGAAATCAAAGAGGACACTAATAGATGGAGAAATATACCATGTTCATGGATTGGTAGAATCAATATAGTGAAAATGAGTATGCTACCCAAAGCAATTTATAGATTCAATGCAATCCCCATCAAACTACCAACGGTATTCTTCAGAGAGGTAGAACAAATAATTTCTCAATTTGTATGGAAATACAAAAAACCTCGAATAGCCAAAGCTATCTTGAGAAAGAAGAATGGAACTGGAGGAATCAACCTGCCTGACTTCAGGCTCTACTACAAAGCCACAGTCATCAAGACAGTATGGTACTGGCACAAAGACAGAAATATAGATCAATGGAACAAAATAGAAAGCCCAGAGATAAATCCACGCACATATGGGCACCTTATCTTTGACACAGGAGGCAAGAATATACAATGGATTAAAGACAATCTCTTTAACAAGTGGTGCTGGGAAAACTGGTCAAACACTTGTAAAAGAATGAAACTAGAACACTTTCTAACACCATACACAAAAATAAACTCAAAATGTATTAAAGATCTAAATGTAAGACCAGAAACCATAAAACTCCTAGAGGAAAACATAGGCAAAACCCTCTCTGATATACATCACAACAGGATCCTCTATGACCCACCTCCCAGAATATTGGAAATAAAAGCAAAAATAAACAAATGGGACCTAATTAAACTTAAAATCTTCTGCACAACAAAGGATACTATAAGCAAGGTGGTAAGACAGCCCTCAGAATGGGAGAAAATAATAACAAATGAAGCAACAGACAAACAGCTAATCTCAAAAATATACAAGCAACTCCTACAGCTCAATTCTAGAAAAATAAATGACCCAATCAAAAAATGGGCCAAAGAACTAAATAGACATTTCTCCAAAGAAGACATACAGATGGCTAACAAACATATGAAAAGATGCTCAACATCACTCATTATCAGAGAAATGCAAATCAAAACCACTATGAGGTACCATTACACGCCAGTCAGAATGGCTGTGATCCAAAAACCCACAAGCAATAAAGGCTGGAGAGGGTGTGGAGAAAAGTGAACCCTCTTACACTGTTGGTGGGTATGCAAACTGGTACAGCCACTATGGAGAACAGTATGGAGATTCCTCAAAAAACTGGGAATAGAACTGCCTTATGATCCAGCAATCCCACTGCTGGGCATACACACTGAGAAAACCAGAATTGAAAGAGACACGTGTACCCCAATGTTCATAGCAGCACTGTTTACAATAGCCAGGACTTGGAAGTAACCTAGATGTCCATCCGCAGATAAATGGATAAGAAAGCTGTGGTACATATAAACGATGGAGTATTACTCAGCCATTAAAAAGAATACATTTGAATCCGTTCTAATGAGGTGGATGGAACTGGAGCCTATTATACAGAGTGAAGTAAGCCAGAAAGAAAAACACCAATACAGTATACTAACGAATATATATGGAATTTAGAAAGATGGTAATAATAACCCTGTTTACCAGACAGAAAAAGAGACACTGATGTATAGAACAGTCTTTTGGACTCTGGGAGAGGGAAAGGTTGGGATGATTTGGGAGAATAGCATTGAAATATGTATAATATCATATCTGAAACGAGTCGCCAGTCCAGGTATGATGCCTGATAACAAATTCCTGGGGCTGGCGCACTGGGACGACCCAAGGGGATGGTATGGGGAGGGAAGAGGGAGCAGGGTTCAGGATGGGGAACACATGTATACTTGTGGCGGATTCATTTTGATGAATGGCAAAAGCAATACAATATTGTAAATTTAAGCAAAATAAAATTTAAAAAAAAATAATATGCTGTCTAGGTTTGTCATAGCTTTCTTCCAAAGAGAAAGCATCTTTTAATTCCATGGCTGAAGTAACTTTCTGCAGTGATTTTGGAGCCCAAGAAAATAGTCTCACACTCTATCTATTGTTTCCCCATCTATTTTCCATAAAGTGATGGGAGCAGATGCCATGATCTTAGTTTTTTGCATGCTGAGTTTTAATCCAGATTTTTCACTCCCCCTTTGACTTTCATCAAGAGACTCTTTAGTTTCTCTTCAATTTCTGCCATAAGGGTGGTATCATCTGCATATCTGAGGTTATTGATATTTCTCCTGGCAATCATGATTCTAGCTTATGCTTCATCCAGTCTGGCATTTTGCATCATGTTCTCTGCATATATATTAATTAAGCAAAGTGACAATATACAAACTTAACATACTCCTTTGCCAATTTGGAACCTGTCCATTTTTCCATGTCTGGTTCTAACTGTTGCTTCTTGACCTGCATACAGACTTCTCAGGAGGCAGGTACGGTCATCTGCTATTCCCATCTCTTTAAGAATTTTTCATAGTTTGTTGTAATCCACAGAGTCAAAGGCTTTAGCGTAGTCAATGAAGCAGAAGTAGGTGTTATTTCTGGAATTATCTTGCTTTTTCTATGATCCAATGGATGTTGGCAATTTGCTCTCTGATTCCTCTGCCTTTTCTAAATCCAGCTTTAACATATGAATATTTTCGGTTCACATACTGCTGAAGCCTAGCTTGGAGAATTTTGAGCATTACTTTGCTAGCATGTGAGTTGAGTGCAATTGTGTGGTAGGTAGTGTCAACACTCTTTGGCATTGCCTTTCTTTGGGATTGGAATGAAAGTTGGCCTTTTCCAGTACTGTGGCCACTGCTGTTTTTCAAATTTCCTGGCATATTGAGTGCAGCACTATCACAGCATCCTCTCTTAGGATTTGAAATAGCACAGCTTAATTTACATCATCTCCACTAGCTTTGTTCATTGTGATGGTTCCTAAGGCCTATTTGACTTCACACTCAAAGATGTATGGCTCTAGGTGAGTGATCATACCATCGTGGTTATCTGGGTCATGAAGATCTTTTTGTAGAGTTCTTCTGTGTTTTGGTGCCACCTCTTCTTAATATCTTCTGCTTCTGTTAGGTCCATACTGTTTCTGTTCTTTACTGTGCCCATCTTTGCATGAAATATTCCTTTGGTATCTCTTTCTTGAAGAGATTTTCTAGTCTTTCCCATTCTATTGTTTTCTCTATTTCTTTGCATTGATCACTGAGGAAGGTTTTCTTATCTCTCCTTGCTGTTCTTTGGATTTCTGCATTCAGATGGGCATATCTTTCCTTGTCTCCTTTGACTTCCACTTCTCTTCTTTTCTATCTATTTGTAAGCCCTCCTCAAACAACCATTTTGCCTTTATGAATTTCTTTTCTTCATGATTGTTTTGATCACTGCCTCCTGTACAGTACAGTGTTATTAACCTTCATCCATAGTTATTTGGACACTCTATCTATCAGACCTAATCCCTTGAGTGTATTTGTCACTTCTACTATATCATTGAAAGGGATTTTTTTTTAGGTCATACCTGAATGGTTTAGTGGTTTTCTCTACTTTCTTCAATTTAATTCTGAGTTTTGCAATAAGGATTTCATGATCTGACTCACAGTCAGCCCCTGGTCTTGTTTTTGCTGACTGTATAGAGCTTCTCCATCTTTGGCTACAAATAATATAATCAATCTGGTTTGAGTATTGACCATCTGGTGATGTCCATGTGTAGAGTCATCTCTCGTGTTGTTGGGAAGTCTGTTGTGAATGGTCTAGGCCCACAACAGATTTCCCAACCTGAGGATATGGCAAAGGGACTGAGAAACCCCAGGGAATGACTTGGAAGCCCAGTGGGATTTGATAACAGAATTTCCACAGGACAGGGGAAACAAACTCTTGGAGGGGACAAACAAAACTTTGTGCACACCAGGACCCAGGAGAAAGGAGAAGTGACACCACAGGAGACTGAGCCAGACTTGCCTGTGAGTGTCCAGGCATCTCCAGTGGAGGCGTGGGTTGAGAGTGGCCTTTTGTTGGCTCAGGGGCACTGAACGCAAGAGTCCTGGCATAAGCCCTTTTGAAGGAGGTGGCTATTACTGCCATTACTCCTACCAACATTTGGTCTCAGGGCAAACTACAAAGAAGGAACACAGCCCCACCCATCAACAGAAAACTGGAATAAAAATTTACTGAGCATGGCCTTGCTCATCAAAGCAAGGCCCAGCCAGTCGCTCCCATCAGGAAACGTCCATAGCCTCTTATCCTTATCCATCAGAGGGCAGACAGAATGAAAATTACAATCACAGAAAACTAACCAAACTGATAGCTTGAATCACAGCCTTGTCTTACTCACTGAAACTATGAGCCATATCTTGTAGGGCCTTCCAAGATGGATGGGTCAAAATGAACAGTCCTGACAAAATGTGGTCCACTGGAGAAGGGAATGGTAAACCACTTTAGTATTATTGCCTTGAGTACCTCATAAACAGTATTAAAAAGCAAAAAGATATGACACTGAAACATGAACTCCCCAGGTCTGTAAGTACCCAGTATGCTACTGGAGAAGAGTTAAGAAATAACTCCAGAAATAATGAAGAGGCTAAGCCAAAACAAATGCCCAGTTGTGGATGCGACTGATGGTGGAAGTAAAATCCGAAGCTTTAAAGAACAGTATTGCAAAGGAACCTGGAATGTTAGGTACAAATCAAGGTAAATTAGAAGTGGTCAAACAGGAGTAGCCAAGGGTGAACATTGACATTTTAGGAATCAGTGAACTAAAATGGATGGAAATGGGTGAATTTAATTCAGATTACCATTATATCTACTAGTGTGGGCAAGAATATCTTAGAAGAAATGGAGTAGCTCTCATAGTCAACAAAATAGTCCAAAATACAGTACTTGGCTGCAATCTCAAAAAAAGTACAGACTGATCTATGTTACTTCCAAGGCAAACCATTCAATATCACAGCAACCCAAGTCTATGCCCCAGCCACTAATGCCAAAGAAGTTGAAGTTGAATGGTTCTATGAAGACTTATAAGACCTTTATGAACTAACACCAAAAAAAAAAAAAAAAGATGTTCCTTTCATCACAGGGGACAGGAATGAAAAAGTAGGAAGTCAAGAGATACCTGGAGTAACAGGCAAGTTTGGCCTTGGAGTAAAAATGAAGCAGGGCAAAGACTTAAGCCAAAAGAACAAACTGGTCATAAAAAACACCTTGTTCCAACAACGCAAAAGATGACTCTACACATGAACATCACCACATGGTCAATACCATAGATTAGCTTAGCAAAATTTGCAACAGCATAGCTATACTATATCAGAAAATTACATTTTAACACAAGAACACCCAATCTTATAGGAAGATATCACAATTCTAAACCTATATGCATGTAATAAATTAGCTTCTAAAGATAAGGCAAATGGTTGGAAATAATAGAAGTGCATGAATACACAATGTGAATGAGAAACATTAAGTGTTCTCTCTTAATGGCTGATAGAGACAAAAACCGTAATGATGTAAAAAAATCTTAAAGATTTAACCTTATAAACTAAAACAAGTAGACATATGTAAAACAGTGCGTTCAACAATGAAAAAAATATACATTCTTTTTAAGTGCACATGGAACATTTTTCAACATTAAACATGGGCTTTGTTATAAAGGATGTTTCAAAAGTTTAAAGGACTTAAAAATCACTCAGTGTATACTTTGATCTGGACTTTTCCAGTGGCTCAGCAGAAAAGAATCTGCATGCAGTGTGGGAGCCATAGGAGACACACTTTAGATCTTTGGGTCGGGAAGATCCCCTGGAGTAGGGCACAGAAACCCACACTAATATTTTTGCCTGGGGAATCCCATGGACAGAGGATGTTGGTGAGCTACAGTCCATAGAATTGCAAAGAGTTGGACATGACTGAAGCAACTTAGCATGCATGCATGCACATATTTTGATCTGCTAGAAATAAACTAGAAATTGCTACAGAAAGATAAACAGAAAGTCTTCAAGCACTGAGAAATTACACAATACACATGTAAGCAAGTCAAGGAATAAATAACAATTATAAAAAATTTAATGAATGCTAATGAATAGATGACATTTCAAAGAGCTAAAGCAGTACTTAGATAAAAATGTAGAATCTTAAATGCAGATATCAAAATATTAGCATGCCTGGAAATCCATTATATAAACTTCCACCCAAAAGAGATAGGAAGAATATCTATCTAATGGAAGGTAGAAGGAAATAATAAAAGAACACCTATCAGTGGGGAAAAAAAAATCAAATAATGAAAATTAAAAATAAAAAAAGCCGAAATAAATTATATCAAAGGTTAACAAAATTAATAAGCTCCTAGCAAATGGACAAAGGAGGAAAAAAAAAAGACAATATAACTAACTAGTAACAGAAATTAATGAAAACGGTGGAATTATTAATACTAATAATCCTGTAGGTATTAAAGACATAGTAAAGATGATCAATGAAAAGAAATAAAGGGAAATAGCAAAATGGGAAAGATTAGAGATGTATTCAATAAAATTAGAGATAGCAAGGGACTATTTCATGCAAAGATGGGCTTGATAAAGGACAGAAATGGTATGGACCTAACAGAAGCAGAAGATATTAAGAAGAGATGGCAAGAATACACAGGAGAACCTTACAAAAAAGATCTTCATGACCCAGATAATCACAAAGGTGTGATCACTCACCTAGAGCCAGATATCCTGGAATGTGAAGTCAAGTGGGTTTAGAAAGCATCACTAGGAACAAAGCTAGTGGAGGTGATGGAATTCCAGTGGAGCTATTTCAAATTCTGAAAGATGATGCTGTGAAAGTGCTGCAGTCAATATGCCAGCAAATTTGGAAAACTCAGCAGTGGCCACAGGACTGGAAAAGGTCAGTTTTCATTCCAATCCCAAAGAAAGGCAATGCCAAAGAATGCTCAAACTACAGCACAGTTGCACTCATCTCACATGCTTGTAAAGTAATGCTCAAAATTCCCCAAGCCAGGCTTCAGCAATATGTATACCATGAACTACTAGATGTTCAAGCTGATTTTAGAAAAGGCATAGGAACCAGAAATCAAATTGCCAACGTCTGCTGGATCATGGAAAAAACAAGAGAGTTCTAGAAAAAACATCTATTTATGCTTTATTGCCTATGCCAAAGCCTTTGACTGTGTGGATCACAATAAACTGTTGAGAATTATTCAAGAGATTGGAATACCAGACCACCTGACCTGCCTCTTGAGAAACCTATATGCAGGTCATGAAGCAACAGTTAAAATTGGACATGGAACAACAGACTGGTTCCAAATAGGAAAAGGATTACATCAAGGCTATATATTCTTACCCTGCTTATTTAACTTATATGCAGAGTACATCATGAGAAACACTGAGCTGGAAGAAGCACAAGCTTGAATCAAGATTGCCAGGAGAAATATCAATAACCTCAGATATGCAGATGACACCACCCTTATGGCAGAAAATGAAGATGAACTAAAAAGCCTCTTGATGAACGTGAAAGAGCAGAGTGAAAAAGTTGGCTTAAAGCTCAACATTCAGAAAACGAAGATCATGGCATCTGGTCCCATCACTTCATAGGAAATAGATGGGAAAACAGTGTCAGACTTTATTTTTAGGGGCTCCAAATTTCTGCAGATGGTGACTGCAGCCATGAAATGAAAAGACACATACTCCTTGGAAGGGAATTTATGACCAACCTAGATAGCATCAGGCACTCTATCAGATCTAGGCCCTTAAATCTATTTCTCTTGGACTGCAAGGAGATCCAACCAGTCCATTCTGAAGGAGATCAGCCCTGGGATTTCTTTGGAAGGAATGATGCTAAAGCTGAAACTCCAGTATTTTGGCCACCTCATGTGAAGAGTTGACTCATTGGAGAAGACTCTGATGCTGGGAGGGATTGGGGGCAGGAGGAGAAGGGGACGACAGAGGATGAGATGGCTGGATGGCATCACTGACTCGATGTATGTGAGTCTGAGTGACCTCCGGGAGTTGGTGATGGACAGGGAGGCCTGGCGTGCTGCAGTTCATGGGGTCGCAAAGAGTCGGACATGATTGAGCAACTGATCTGATCTGATCGGATCTAGATAGCATATTGAAAACCAGAGACATTACTTTGCCAAAAAAGGTTCGTCTAGTCAAGGCTATGGTTTTTCCAGTGGTCATGTATGGGTGTGAGAGTTGGACAGTGAAGTAAGCTGAGCACTGAAGAACTGATGTTTTTGAACTGCGGTGTTGGAGAAGACTCTTGAGAGTCACTTGGACTGCAAGGAGATCCAACCAGTCCATTATAAAGGAGATCAGTTCTGGGTCTTCTTTGGAAGGAATGATGCTAAAAATGAAACTCCAGTACTTTGGCCACCTCATGCGAAGAGTTGACTCATTGGAAAAAATTCTGGTGCTGGGAGGGATTGGGGGCAGGAGGAGAAGGGGACGACAGAGGATGAGATGGATGAATGGCATCACCTACTTGATGGATGTGAGTTTGAGTGAACTCCTGAGATCTTGATGGACAGGGAGGCCTGGCGTGCTGCAGTTCATGGGGTCACAGAGAGTTGGACATGACTGAGCGACTGAACTGAACTGAGCTGAACTGAAAGTTGACATTATAAATACAGCAGGCAAATACATTTGAAACATAACAGATAGGCTTATAAGAAAAATAAACTCTAAAATCAAACAAAAAAGAAGTAGAAAATCTTAATTCCATATCCATTGTAAACATAATATATTATTTAAAAACTTAGGTAAACAAAAAATAAGTTAATAAAAGATTTCAGATTGTTCACCTTTAAGTTGTTCCAAATATTTAAGAAAAAATAGCCATAGAAATAAAAATCACAAATAAAATAACTTATAAAAGAACAATAAATCACAAAAGTGGAATTTATTCCAAAATACAAAGATTTCTTAACATTTAAATGTCATTCAACATAATGTACCTTATTAACAAGATAAAGAGTAAAACATATAGTCAATTCAACAGGTGCAGAAAATAAAACTGCAACTATTTCAAAGGTTGGAAATTTGAAAAAAAAATCATATGACTTCATAGGAAGCACATAAGCCTAGCCAAAATAATAATAATAATAATAAGGGGGGCTATCACATAAAAGGGATAGAAGCACAAGGAATATCAGGGGCCCAAGCGACTTCCAGTAGCAGTTCATTGTGGTCTTTACTTAGTCATATAGGATGTTCCATTTTGAGATTATTAACCACCAAGAGATATGTGAGGAATCTTTATGTCAAGAGAACTTGAACAAATATTTCAAACAGAGTATTTTATAGCCAATGGTCAAAGAGCTAACTGAGTGTGTGACTAGCTAAACTAGGTTTAAATTATAAAGCTGTACTTTCCTAAACAATGTAAACAAGCTGTTCCTGGTTATTACTAGGGATGTTTCAAACTTTAAATAAAACATTGTGCATTTATAGCTAGCCCATATGAGACCTATTTTGGTCAAGAGACAATAAACGCCAGGCTTCCAGGGATTAATACTTCTATTCAACATTGTATGTGAAGCCCTAGTAATGAAATAAGGGTAAAAACAAGATGGAAGAGAGGGAAATTAGAATAAAAAATATTAAAATATAATTTTCTGAAGAAATCACAACTTAAAGAATAAATTCTTCTATTAAAAATCATGTGGATTAATAAGTAAATTTAGAAGATCACTAGATATAAGATGAATTGTAAAAAGTGAATTATGCTACTGTTGCTGCTGCTGGTAAGTTGCTTCAATTGTGTGCGACTCTGTGTGACCCCATAGACGGCAGCCCACCAGGCTACCCCGTCCCTGGGATTCTCCATGAAAGAATACTGGAATGGGTTTCCATTTCCTTCTCCAATGCATGAAAGTGAAAAGTGAAAGTGAAGTCGCTCAGTCGTCTCCAAATCTTAGCGACCCCATGGACTGCAACCTACCAGGCTCCTCCATCCATGTGACTTTCCAGGCAAGAGTACTGGAGTGGGGTGCCACTGCCTTCTCCAGAATTATGCTACTAAACATCATAAAAATAAATTAAAATCTATGATTTATAACAGCAAATCTCATCAAATATCTATAAATGAAGGCATAAAAGATATGCCAGTCTCTTATTCCAAGCATCAAAAGTATTGAGGGAAATTTAAAGATAAATAAATAGACATATCATGCTCATGGATGTAAGAAAAGTAATTTTAGTATGTTGATTCTCCCAAAATCGATCAGTAGATTTAATGAAATTTCAATTAAGTTCCCACAAGCTTACTTATGAAAATTAAAGAGATGATCATAAATCCTTATGAAAATGGTAAAGGCCAAGATTAAGCAATGCAATCTTGAAATAACAACAAAAAAGGATGACTTACATGAAACAATATCAAATTTTCTTATAAAGCTGTAAGAAACTACAGATTTTTTCAAAAATAGAATTTAGCTTTGGAAGCCCTCAGTTCAGGTCAGTTCAGTCGCTCAGTCGTGTCCAACTGTTTGCAACCCCATGAATCTCAACACGGCAGGCCTCCCTGTCCATCACCAACTCCCAGAGTCCACTCACACTCACATCCAATGGTGATGCCATTCAGCTATCTCATCCTCTGTCGCCCCGTCGCCCCCTTCTCCTCCTGTCCCCAATCCCTCCCAGCATCAGAGTCTTCTCCAAAGAGTCAACTCTTCACATGAGGTGGCCAAAGTACTGGAGTTTCAGCTTTAGCATCATTCCTTCCAATGAACATCCAGGGCTGATCTCCTTTAGAATGGACCAGTTGGATCTCCTTGCAGTCCAAGGGACTCTCAAGAGTCTTCTCCAACACCACACTTCAAAAGCATCCATTCTTTGGTGCTCAGCTTTCTTCACAGTCCAACTCTCAAATCCATAATGACTACTGGAAAAATCATAGCCTTGACTAGACGGACCTTTGTTGGCAAAGTAATGTCTCTGCTTTTTAATATGCTATCTAGGTTGCTCATAACCTTCCTTCCAAGGAGTAAGTGTCTTTTAATTTCATGGCTGCAGTCACCATATGCAGTGATTTTGGAGCCCCCCAAAATAAAGTATGACATTGTTTCCTCTGTGTCCCTATCTATTTCCCATGAAGTGATGGAACCAGATGCCATGATCTTCATTTTCTGAATGTTGAGCTTTAAGCCAAATTTTCACTCTCCACTTTCACTTTCATCAAGAGGCTTTTTAGTTCATCTTCACTTTCTGCCATAAAGGTGGTGGGTCATCTGCATATCTGACGTTATTGATATTTCTCCCAGAAATCTTGATTCCAGCCTGTGCTTCTTCCAGGCCAGTTTTTCTCATGATGTACTCTGCATATAAGTTAAATAAGCAGGGTGACAATATACAGTCTTAACGTACTCCTTTTCCTATTTGGAACCAGTCTGTTGTTCCATGTCCAATTCTAACTGTTGCTTCCTGACCTGCTAGGTTTATGCTTAAATCAAGCAGAATGTTTATAGAGTATCCTTGACATCTGTCCTCTCACACACAGACACAGTCTTCTTCACCAACATCCTGCACCCCACTAGCACATTGTTACAGCCAATACACCTCCATTGACATGGCATTATCATCCAAAATCCACAGTTTGCATTTGAGTTCAGCTTTGGTGTTGTACACTCTATGGGTTTTGACAGCTGGATGACTATACAGTTTCATTCAGTATAATTTCACTATACTAAAAATCATCTGTGCTCCACTTACTCATCCTTCCCTTCCTCAATCCCCTGCTAACCACTCATATTTTCATTGTCTCCATACTTTTATCTTTTTCAGAATGCCATAGTTGGAATCATAGAGCATATAGCCTTTTCAGACTGGCTTTTTCACTTAGCAATAAACATTTGTTTCTTCCATGTCTTTTCACGGTTGATAGTTCATTTATTTTTAGTGCTGAATAATGTTCTGCTCTCTGAATGTACCAAAATTTATCCACTTGTTTATCCAGAACATCTTAGTTGCTTCTAGATTTTGACAATTGTGAACAAAACTGCCATAAACATACATTTACAGGTTTTGTGTGGTTATAAGTTTTCAATACATTTGGGTGAATACGAAGAACTGTGATTGCTGGACCATGTGGTAAGAATATGTTTAGTTTTGTAAGAAATTGCCAAACTGTCTTCCAAAGTGTCTTCACCATTTTGCATTCCCACCAACAATGAATGAGGGTCCCTTGCCAGCATTTGGCATTGTCAGTGTTTTGGTTTTATACTATTTTAATATATATTTAGAGGTATCTCTATGTTCTATTTTTTTTAATAATTTTTTTAAATTGATTTTTTGACTGTACCATGCATCTGATGTGATACTAGTTCCCAACCAAGGATTGAACCCAGGTCCTCAACAGTAAGAGAATGAAGTCCTAAGCCCTGGACTGCCAGGGAATTCCCTCAATGTTGTTTTAGTTTGCAATTCCCTGATGGCATTTGATGTTCTTTGTATTTTCATATGCTGAATATTTCCTTTGGTGAGGTATCTGTTCAGATACTTTGCCTTCTTTTTTAGTCAGATTGTATCCTTTTTATTGTGAGCTTTAAATGATATTTGTATTATTTTGAATGACAGTTGGTTATCCAATATGTCTTTTGTAAATATATTCTCTAAGCCTTTGGCTTGTCTTCTCATCCTGTTGACAATATCTTACACAGAACAAAAATTTTCATTTTAATTGACTCGAACTTTTAAATTTTTTATTTTATGAATTCTATCTTTTGTGTCATATCTAAAATTTATTGCCAAACCCAAATGGTTTTCAAGCAGGAAGATCTAGGTACTGATACAAGAATTCTCATCTCGCAGAAAAAGGAAAACAGTATAAAATGCCTACCATTTGTAGAAGGAGCCCACTTACCTTGGTCTATGGATTTGGATTTGCCAAAGCAGATTCAATACCCAAAGTGCTCCTGGAACAACACTTTAATCAAAGAAAGGAGAAAAGACTCAACAAGATAAGCGTTTGTCATGTGCACTGGGTCCCTGTAGTCAGTGGGTCCCTTCTGATAGTTGATGCAGGGTTATGGATTGATGAAACCACTTGTCATGTAGGCAAAGATTCCATTACTTCCCCATGGAGGGAAGATGTATTAATGAGGCTGGCCAGGGACTATATAATACACACATATAAGCAGTACAAAGAAGTTCACTGCATACCTAACACAGTGAATGATTTCTCCTAATAAAGAAGAAGCAGCCAAACTCTCTATAAGAGGGAATGTCCCAGGCCCAGGATACTAAATGGGCAGACCTGGGGAGGGCAAAAATAGACAAACGGAACAGGATAGAGTTCAAAAATCATTTCACATATAGATTCACTTGATTTATGGCAAATATAATACTGCAGGGCCAGGAGAGAGGGTGTTCTTTTTAATAAAAGAAGACTCAATCAATTGGAATAAAAGAATTTCGACTCTCTACTTCATACCATGTACAAATATCAATTCTTAATGGATTGTTTAAATGTAAAAGGTATGATAATAAAATGTATATATGAAATAATAAAATTTCTTCATAAAGTGGAAGCTGACAAAGGCATTTAATAGGATAAAAAGTAGTAACTATAAACGGGAAAAAGGTGAATTGTACTACATTAAATTAAGATCTTCTCTTTTATCTAAAGGCAATGGCATCCCACCCCAGTACTTTTGCCTGGAAAATCCCATGGACGGAGGATCCTGGTAGGCTCCAGTCCATGGGGTCGCTAAGAGTTGGACACGACTGAGCGACTTCACTTTCACTTTTCACTTTCATGCATTGGAGAAGGAAATGGCAACCCACTCCAGTATTCTTGCCTGGAGAATCCCAGGGACGGGGGAGCCTGGTGGGCTTCCGTCTATGGGGTCGCACAGAGTCTGGCACGACTGAAGCGACTTAGCAGCAGCAGCAGCATTAACAAAATGAAAAGCCAAATGTAGACTGGAAGAATATAATTGCAATCCATATATTTGACAAAGGACCCATATCAATTATATATGAAGAACAATAACTCAATAATAAAATGATGGATACTCAATCAAAAAAATAAATAAAACCCACAATACTCAAATGGGGATTAAAAAAAAAGGTTACCGTAAGACCACTATTCAACTGTATTAGTCTTTATAGAGTTAAAGCATAGAATATTACACTCATTAGGATTTCTGAGATGTAAAAGAATGACAATATGAAGTCTTGATACTGATTTGTATCAACTAAAATTATCACAGATGTTATTGGAGTATATATTTGTATACTCAGTTTGGAAAGCTGTTAGTATCTACTAAACTGAATGAATATTCCATGACTTTTCAATTCTACTCCTAGGTATCTACCCAATAAATGTATATATTCAGCCAAAGATATTTACAATAATGCTCACAGTAGCACTATTCTAATAACCTAAAACTAGATTTAACCCAAAATTTTATTAGCAGTGAGATAAGAAAAGTAGATTGTGGTTTCTTAATCAAAAGAAATTCAACACATTAACATCAAATAATGGTCTACAAATACACATAATGATGAAGGACCACATAAGTTTAATGTTGGATAAAGAGATTATCTATTTCAGTGTGTGTGAATCATATCAAGTTCAAAAATAGACAAAATTAATATATGCAGAGAGATCTCAGTATACTTGTTACCCTGTCAAGGCAGAAGACTAGGAAGGATAAGACAAAGTATTCATGCTATTAATGTTTCATTTTTGGTCTAGGTGGTGGTTACACAGAAGATTTTACATTTTGAAAATTCAACGACCTAATACACTTATGTTTTGTTCACTTTTGTTTTCTTATTATATTGGGTTGTACAAAATTTCATTTGGGTTTTTCTGTAAGATGTCATGTAAAAATCTGAAAGAACTTTTGGGCAACCCAATACTTCTATTTAAAATTAGCAACAAAAGGAAAAAATATATATATATAATAGAAGCTAAAATAAAAAGCATAATTTTCCAAGTTCAATTTTCAAGCTTTGAATTTCTTTTTATGAATAGTTAAACATGCATTTCAACTGAATGCTGATTATAATTAACATTGTTAGTACTTTTGAACGTTCACAATGTTCATACTATCTTTTTAAAAATGACTTCCATATTATCTTTTGCACATCAAGATAGTCTGATATTTTAATGTCATATGTTAAATTATAATGCATTATCCTGACATAAGACCCACATTATGAATAGGTAATTGTGTATATTGATGAAAATCTAAAAACATGTATGTATATATATTATATTGAAGACAACCAGATATTAAATGCTAGACTATTTAAGCAAAACTTATCTACTAATCTATTTAAAAGATGCAGCTGTAAACTATTCCATTAAGTTGAAAAAATAGCATTTCTTTGTAATTTCAAGTGCTGTAGTAATACCAAGTTTTATTGCTAACTTCATACCTAAGGTCTACAGGTTTCAACTGTATCAGTAGACAGCCAAGTTACATGGTATAATTTCCTGAAAATCTTCAGCTCAGAAAAGGCATTCTTCCAAGGATGTCTTATCAAGATAATTTCATCTCCTCTATTTCATTAAGAAAACTAATACCACTTGGTGTATCTTTTGGAGAAGTGTCTATTTTAATCCACTTCCTATTTTTTGATTGGATTGTTTTCAGAATACATGACTCTATTCATAGAGGCAGTGATCAAAACATCCCCAAGGAAAAAAAAAAAAAAAAACAAACTAAGATCATGGTATCCTGCCCCATCACTTCATGACAAATAGATGGGGAAACACTGAGAGACTAATTTGGGGGCTCCAAAATCACTGCATCTGGGCACTGTAGCCACGAAATTAATAGACACTTGCTCCTTGGAAGAAAAGCTTTGACCATCCTAGACTGCATATGAAAAAGCAGAGACATTACTTTGCTGACAAAGGTCCACCTAGTTAAAGCTTTGGTTTTCCCATGAGTCATGTATGGATGTGAGAATTGGGCCATAAAAAAGCTAAGCACTGAAGAATGGATACTTTCGAGCTCTAGTGTTGGAGAAGACTATTGAGAATCCCTTGGACTGCAAGATCAAACCAGTCAATTGTAAAGTAAATCAGTCCTGAATATTGATTGGAAGGACTGAAGCTGAAGCTCCAATATTTTGGCCACCTGATATGAAGAATTGACTCCTTAGAAAAGATGCTGATGCTGGGAAAGATGAAGGCAGGAGGAAAAGGGGACAGCAGAGGATGAGATGGTTGGCTGGAATTACTGACTTGATAGACATGAGTTTGCACAAGCTACAGGAGGTGGTGTTGGGCAGGAAAGCCTGGTGTGCTGCAGTTCATGGGATCACACAGAGTTGGACATGATTGTGTAACTGAACTGATTGATACATAAAAATTTCTAAACGTGCTACCAGAAAACTGCTGCAGCTCATCAATGAATTTAGTAAAGTTGGAGGATACAAAATTAACGGGCAGAAACCCCTTCCATTTCTATACACTAACAATGAAAGATTAGAAAGAGAAATTAAGGAAGCAGTCCCATTTATAATCATATCAAAAAGAATAAAACACCTAGGAATAAATGTACCTATGGAGACAAAAGATCTGTACTCGGAAAACCATCAGGCATTGATGAAATTAAACATGACATAAACATATGGAAAGATATATCATGCCTTTTGATTGGAAGAATCAATATTTTCAAAATGACTGTATTACACAAGGCAATCTACAGATTTGGTATAATCACTATTATATTATCAATGGCATTTTTCTTAGAACTAGAATAAAATTTCTAAATTTATATGGAAGTACAAAATATCCTGAGTAACCAAAGCAATCCTGAGAAAGATAAATAGAGCTGGAGAAATCAAGCTCTCTGACTTCTGACTGTATTAAAAACCTACAATTATCAAAACGATAGGGTACTGACAAAAGAAAACAGAAATATTGATCAATGGAACAGGATAGAAATCCCAGAAACCAGCCCATGCACCTATGGTCAATTAATCTACAACAAAGGAGGAAAGAATGTTCAATGGAGAAAAGACAATTTCTTCAATAAGTGGTGTAGGAAAATTGGAAAACTATGTGGAAATTAATGAAACTAGAACATTCTCTAACATCATATACAAAAATAAACTTAAAGTGGATTAAACACCTATCTGTAAGATAGCATAGTCTAAAACTCTAAGAGCAAAGCATAGACAGAGAACACTCTTTGAAATAAATTGCAGTAGTATATTTTTGGATGTGTCTGCTAGAGTAACGAAAACAAAAATAAACAAATGGGACCTAATTAACCTTAAAAGCTTTGTACAGCAAAGGAAGCCATTGACAAAATCAATACACAACCTAATGAATGGGAGAATATATTTGCAAATGATATGATGAATAAGGAGTTACTATCCAAAATTTATAAACAGCTCATACAACTCAATTTCAAAAGAATACATTCATTTGTTTTAAGGGTGGGTCAAACTTAGAGAACAGCATAGAAACATATATATTACCATATGTAAAATAGATAGCTAGTGGAAAGTTTCTGTACAACACAGGGAGCTCAATACAGCACTCTGTGAAAACCTAGAGAGGTGGAATGGGGAGGCAAGTGGGAATGAGATTCAAGAAGGTGGAGACATGTAAACTTACAGTGGATTTATGTTGTTGTATGGCAGAAGCCAACACAATATAGTACAGCAATTATCCTCCAATGATAAACAAATTAAATGGATTAAATCCTCCAACCAAAAGACACAGATTGGCTGAATGGATACCAAAACAAGACCCATATATATGCTGTCTACAAGAAACTCACTTCAGACCTCAAGACACATATAGACTGAAAGTGAGAGAGTGGAAAAATATATTTCATGCAAATGGGAAGCAAAAGAAATGTGGAGTATTAATCCTCATATCAGACAAAATAGACATCAAAATAAAGAAGACTACAAGAGATAAGGAAGGACACTACATAATGATCAAGGGATCAATCCAAGAGGGAGACATAACAATCGTAAATATCTATGCAACCAACATAGGAGCACCTCAATACATAAGACAAACACTAACAGACATAAAAGGGGAAATTGACAGTAACACAATAATAGTAGGAGACTTTAACATCCCACTAACACCAATGGACAGATCATCAAAACAGAAAATTAATAAGGAAACACAGTCTTAAATGATATATTAGATAAGATGGATCTCATTGATATCTTCAGGACATTCCATCCAAATGCAGAAGAATGCATCCTCTTCTCAAGTGCACATGGAACATTCTCCCATATAGATGACATCTTGGGTCAAAAATCAAACCTCAGTGAATTAAAGAAAACTGAAATCATATCAAGCATCTTCTCTGACCACAATGCTACAAGACTAGATATCAATTACAAGATAAACACTGTAAAAAACACAAATACATAGAGATTAAGCAACAAGTTTCTAAATAACCAATAGGTTACTGAAGAAATCAAAAGGGAGATAAAAAAATTTCTAGAAACAAATGACAATGAAAACATGACAGCTCAAAGCCTATGGGATGCAACAAAAGCACTACTAAGAGGGAAGTTTATAGCAATACAATCCTCCCTCAAGGAACAAGAAAAACATAAAATAGACAGCTAAATTTTACACCAAAAGCAACTGGAAAAAGAAGAAAAAAATTAATAGAAGGAAAGAAATGATAAAGATCCAAGCAGAAATAAATGGAAAAGATATGAAAGAAACAATAGTAAAAATTGATAAAATTAAAAGCTGGTTCTTTGAGAAGATAAACAAAATTGACAAGCCCTTAGCCAGACTCATCAAGGAAAAAAAAAAAAAAGAGAAAAATCAAATCAACATAATTAGAAATGAAAAAGGATAGGTTACAAAGAAAATGGAGAAATACAAAGGATTGCAAGAGACTAGTATGAGCAGCTATATGGCAATAAAATAGATAACATGGAAGAAATGGACAGATTCTTAGAAAAGTTGAAGCTTCCAAGACTGAACCAGGAAAAAGTAGAAATGATGAACAACCCAACTACAAGCACTGAATTTGTAGCTGTGATCAAAAAGCTTCCAAGAAAACAAGAGCCCAGCACCAGTTGGCTTCACAAGAGAATTATATCAAACAATTAGAGAAGAGGAGAAGACTCTGATGCTGGGAGGGATTGAGGGCAGGAGGAGAAGGGGACGACAGAGGATGAGATGGCTGGATGGCATCACTGACTCGATGGATGCGAGTCTGAGTGACCTCCGGGAGCTGGTGATGGACAGGGAGGCCTGGCGTGCTGCGGTTCATGGGGTCGCAAAGAGTCGGACACGACTGAGCGACTGATCTGATCTGATCTGATCTGAGTGTCTATTCTTCTAAAGCTCTTTCAAAAAATTGAAGAGGGAGGAACACTTCCAAACTCATTCTATGAGCCCACCATCACTCTGATACCAAAACTAGGAAAAGATAACACAACAAAAAAGAAAACTACAGGCCAATATCATTGCTGAACATAGATGCAAAAGTTCTCAACAAAATTTTAGCAAACAGAATTCAGCAACACATTGAAAAGCTCATACACCATGATCAATTTGGGTTTATTCCAGGGATGCAAGGATTCTTCCATATATGGAAATCAATCAATGTGATACATCATATTAACACATTGAAAGAGAAAAACCATATGATCATCTTGATAGACGCAGAAAAAGCCTTTGACAAAATTCAGCACCTATTTATGATTCAGTTCAGTTCATTTCAGTCACTCAGTCATGTCTGACTCTTTAGACCCCATGAATTGCAGCATGCCAGGCCTCCCTGTCCATCACCAACTCCTGGAGTTCACTCAAACTCATGTCCATAGAGTGGGTGATACCATCCAGCCATCTCATCCTCTGTCATCCCCTTCTCCTCCTGCCCCCAATCCCTCCCAGCATCAGAGTCTTTTCCAATGAGTCAACTCTTCGCATGAGATGGCCAAAGTACTGGAGTTTCAGCTTTAGCATCATTCCTTCCAAAGAACACCCAGGACTGATCTCCTTTACAATGAACTGGTTGGATCTCCTTGCAGTCCAAGGGACCCTCAAGATTCTTCTCCAACACCACAGTTCAAAAGCATCCATTCTTCGGCGCTCAGCTTTCTTCACAGTCCAACTCTCACATGACTACTGGAAAAACCATAGCCTTGACTAGATGAATCTTTCTTGGCAAAGTAATGTCTCTGCTTTTGAATATGCTATCTAGGTTGCTCATAAGCTTCCTTCCAAGGAGTTAAGGTCTTTTAAATTCATCCTGCAATCACCATCTGCTGTGATTTTGGAGCCCACAAAAATAAAGTCTGACACTGTTTACACTGTTTCCCCATCTATTTCCCATGAAGTGATGGGATCAGATGCCATGATCTTCATTTTCTGAATGTTGAGCTTTAATCCAATTTTTTCACTCTCCACTTTCACCTTCATCAAGAGGCTTTTTAGTTCCTCTTCACTTTCTGCCATAAGAGTGGTGTTATGTGCATATCTAAGGTTATTGATATTTATGATTAAAACTCTTCACAAAATGGGCATAGAAGGAACCCACCTCAACATAGTAAAGGCCTTATGTGATAAGCCTGCAGTGAACATTATTCTCAATGTTAAAATACTGAACGCATTCCCCCTGAGATCAGGAACAAGACAAGGGTGTTCACTCTTACCACTATTATTCAACATAGTTCTGGAAGTTCTAGCTATAGCAATCAGAGAATTAAAAATAAATAAAAGGAATCCAGATCGGAAAAGAAGTAAAGCTCTCACTGTTCGCAGATGGCATGATACTGTACATAGCAAACCCTAAAGATAGAATCAGAAAATGACTAGAGCTAATCAGTGAATTTAGCAAAGTTGCAGGATACAAAATCAATACATAATCACTTGCATTTCTATATACTAAAAATGAAAAATGAGAAAGAATAATTAAGGAATTAATCTCATTCACCATTGCAACACAAAGAATTAAGTACCTAGGAATAAACTTACCTAAGGAGACAAAAGAACTGTACACAGAAAATTAAAAGACACTAATGAAAGAAATCAAGACAACATAAACAGATGGAGAGATGTTCAATGTTGCTGGGTAGGAAGAATCAATATTCGGAAAATGACTATAGTACCGAATGCAATCTACAGATTTAACACAAACCCTATCAAATTACCAATGACATTTTTCACAGAACTAGAAGAAAAAAAAATTCCCAATTCCTACGGAAGCACAAAAGACCTCAAATATTCAAAACACCCTTGAGAAAGAAGAATGGAGCTGGAGGAATCAACCTTCCTGACTTCAAATTGTACTACAAAACTACAGTCATCAAGACAGTACGGTACTGGCACAAAAACAGATATATAGACCAATGGAGCAATATGGAAAGCCCAGAAATAAACTCATGTACCTATGGGTAACTTATTGTTGATTAAAAAGGCAAGAATATACAATGAGGCAAAGACAGCCTCTTCAATAAATAAAGCTCTGAAACCTGGACAGCTACATGTAAAAGAATGAAATTAGAACACTTCCTAATACCATACACAAAGGTAAACTCAAAATGGATTAACGACCTAAATGTAAGACCAGAAATCATAAAACTCTTAGAGGAAAACATAGGCAGAACACTTGATGACATAAATCAGAGCAAGATCCTCTATGACCCACCTCCTAGAGTAACGGAAGTAAAAACAAAAGTAAACAAGGGAACCTGAATAAACTTAAAAGCTCTTACATAGCAAAGCAAACTATAAGCAAGGTGAAAAGACAACCTTCAGAATAGGAGAAAATTATAGCAAATGAGGCAAGTGACAAAGGATTAATTTCCAAAATATACAAGTAGCTCATACAACTCAATATCAGAAAAACAAACAACTGAATCAAAAAGTGGGGAAAAGACCTAAACAGATATTTCTCCAAAGAAGACATGCAGATGGCTAACAAACATATGAAAAGATACTCAACATTGCTCATTATTAGATCAGATCAGATCAGTCACTCAGTCGTGTCCGACTCTTTCCGACCCCATGAACCGCAGCACGCCAGGCCTCCCTGTCCATCACCAGCTCCCGGAGGTCACCCAGACTCACACCCATCAAGTCAGTGATGCCATCCAGCCATCTCATTCTCTGTCGTCCCCTTCTCCTCCTGCCGTCAATCCCTCCCAGCATCAGAGTCTTCTCCAATGAGTCAACTCTTCGCATGAGGTGGCCAAAATACTGGAGTTTCAGCTTTAGCATCATTCCTTCCAAAGAAATTCCAGGATTGATCTCCTTCAGAATGGACTGGTTGGATCTTCTTGCAGTCCAAGGGACTCTCAAGAGTCTTCTCCAACATCACAGCTCAAAAGCATCAATTCTTCGGCACTCAGCCTTCTTCACAGTCCAGCTCTCACATCCATATATGACCACAGGAAAGACCATAGCCTTGACTAGGCGAACCTTTGTTGGTAAAGTAATGTCTCTGCTTTTGAATATGCTATCTAGGTTGGTCATAACTTTCCTTCCAAGGAGTAAGCGTCTTTTAATTTCATGGCTGCAGTCACCATCTGCAGTGATTTTGGAGCCCAGAAAAATAAAGTCTGACACCGTTTCCACTGTTTCCCCATCTATTTCTCATGCAGTGATGGGACCAGATGCCATGATCTTCGTTTTCTGAATGTTGAGCTTTAAGCCAACCTTTTCACTCTCCACTTTCACTTTCATCAAGAGGCTTTTCAGCCCCTCTTCACTTTCTGCCATAAGGGTGGTGTCATCTGCATATCTGAGGTTATTGATATTTCTCCCGGCAATCTTGATTCCAACTTGTGTTTCTTCCAGTCCAGCATTTCTCATGATGTACTCTGCATATAAGTTAAATAAACATGGTGTCAATATGCAGCCTTGACGTACTCCTTTTCCTATTTGGAACCAGTCTGTTGTTCCATGACCAGTTCTAACTGTTGCTTCCTGACCTGCATACAGATTTCTCAAGAGGCAGATCAGGTGGTCTGGTATTCCCATCTCTTTCAGAATTTTCCATGCTCATTATTAGAGAAATGCAAATCAAAACTACAATGAGATATCACCTCACACCAATTAGAATGGCCCTCAACAAAAAGTCTACAATAAATGCTGGAAAGGGTGTGGAGAAAAGGGAACAGTCTTGCACTGTTGGTGGGAATGTAAATTGATACAACCACTATGGAAGATGGTATGGAGATTCCCTAAAAAACTAGAAATAAAACCACCATAGGACCCAGCAATCCCACTCCTAGATATATACCCTGAGGAAACCAAAATTGAAAGAAACACATGTATCCCATTGTTCATTGCAGCACTATTACAATAGCTAGAACATGGAAACAACCTAGATGTCCATCGACAGATGAATGGATAAAGAAGTTGTGGTATATATACACAATGGAATATTGCTGCTGCTGCTGCTCCTGCTAAATCACTTCAGTCATGTCCGACTCTGTGAAACCCCATAGACAACAGCCCACCAGGCTCCCCCGTCCCTGGGATTCTTCAGGCAAGAATACTGGAGTGAGTTGCCATATCCTTCTCCAAAGCATGAAAGTGAAAAGTGAAACTGAAGTCATTCAGTTGTGTTTGACTCTTAGCGACCCCATGGACTGCAGCCCATCAGACTCCTCCATCCATGGGAGTTTCCAGGAAAGAGTTCTGGAGTGGCTTGCCATTGCCTTCTCTGAATGGAATATTACTCGGCCATAAAAAGGAACACATTTGAGTCAGTTCTAATGAGGTATATGAACCTAGAAACTATTATACAGAGTGAAGTGAGTCAGAAAAAGAAAGATAAATACCATATTCTAGCACATATATATGGAATCTAGCAAAATGGTACTGAAGAATTTAATTACAGGGCAACAATGGAGGAACACATATAGAGAATAGACTTACAGACATGGGGAAGAGGGAAGGGGAGAGTAAGCTGTATGGAAAGAGTAACATGGGAACTTACATTACCGTATGTAAAATAGACAACCAATGGGAGTTTGCTGTTGGCTCAGGAAACTCAAACAGGGGCTCTGTATCAACCTAGAGGGGTGGGATGGGAAGGGAGATAGGAGGGAGTCTCAAAAGGGAAAAGGTATATGTATACTTATGGCTGATTCATGTTTAGGTTTGACAGAAAATGGCAAAATTCTGTAAAGCAATTATCCTTCAATAAAAAAATAAGTAATTAAAAAAACCAAGTAAATAAACTGCAAAAAAAAATTAAGAGTGGCCACAATAGTCAAGTAGGAAGACTCTTATTTCACATTTTCCCACTAGCATACTAACATTACAGCAATTTATAGAGCAAATACCTAGTAGAATGACCAGTAGACTAGCAGAAAGGAACTTCTACAAGTAAAGATTTAAGGAAGGAACCACAATGAGGTGGGTAGGAAAGTCAAGAACACAATATATTCAAGTCCCAGATCCCTAGGCAAGTGAGTCATAAACGGAGGATAAGCATAATTTCAGACATTCTCCCCAAGGAGTGAGGGGTACAAGCTCCATAAAGGAGATTTTCATGCTGCAAGTTTCCCCCACATCAGAGTCCTGAATCAGGAGAATGAGGCCCTAGAACAGTTGGTATTAAAGGCCAGTGGGGTTTGCATTCAGGGAGCTGAATGATTCATAGACCCCATCATTAAATGGTGTATGCAAAATCTCACACCCTGAGACTCAAGTCAGAAGTAATAATTTGAGTGCAGCCTGAGTCAGACTCACTTGCTGATCTTGGAGTACCTCTAGGAGAGGCAGGAGGCAACTGGCACTCATCCTGGAGATATAGACACTAGTGGTAGCCATTTTGAGGAGTTCATTCTACCATGCAGACACTGGGGCTGGCAAGCATCATTTTGGAAACCTCCATATAGCTTATTTGTGCCAGGACCCAGCAAGTCAACACAGTTCAAGGGACATCTCAGGCCAAGCACCCCCAGGTGCATAAACATATAGCCCCAAACACCAGCAGGTCCATACCAGCTTTGATACCCCAAAACCACATTCAGTCACCCTAGGACATGGCCTTTCACACCAGCAGGTCTGTATCACTCTTGGGATATACCAGGATCAGGCCCCACCCAAGAACAGGCCAGCACCAGTATCATGACTTCCTAAGCACTGCAGTCAGCTGCCTCAGAATATGGTCCCATCCACCAGTAGGTGGCACCAGTTCTAAGACTCCCTGGATTGTGTAGCCAGTGATGATAAGTCATTAATACACTCACAGAGAGCCAGCAGCCTCTATATTTAGCAAGGACTAGCACCCAGTTGGGGGCCAGCCCTGCCTACCAGCATCCAATAAAGTTTGAAACCATCACAACAAAAGGGCCCATACAGACCACATAAGGGAAAACCTTACAGCATTTAGTTATGGTGATCAGAAAACATTGTGCCAGTGGGCTCCATAGTATATCTCCTACATAAGGCCACCTCTCCAAGGTCAGGAAACATAGTGGACCTATCATACTAAAAAACAGAAAACACAGAATCAGGCAATTTTTCCTGATTCTGTGTTTTCTATTTTTAAATTATTAGATATGACAGAGGATGAGATGGTTGGATGACATCACTGGCTCAATGGACATGAGTTTGACCAGGTTCTGAGAGTTGGTGATGGATAGGGAAGACTGGTGTGCTGCAGTTCATGGGTTCACAAAGAGTCAGACAGGACTGAGTGACTGAACTAGACTGATGTTTCAAAGAAGGGAATGGGATAAAATACCAGAAGAACTAAATGAACAGGAGATAATCAATCTACCCAACAAAGAGTTCAAGGTAATTATCATAAAGCTGTTCAATGAACTTGAGAGAATGAATGAGCACAGTGAGGACTTTAACAAAAAGAAAATACATAAGAACCAAATAGAGCTGAAGAAAACAATTACTGGTATTAAAAAGTAAACTAAAAGGAATCAACTGTGGATTAGATGAATAAATATATAAATATAACCCTGTAGGTATAATGCAAGCTGAAGAGGAAAAAAGTGCCATATTGACTTTTACTATTATAGTAGTTTATTAGGGTTGTCATAGAAAAGTATCACAGTCTGGGTGGCTTAAACAACATAAATTTATTTTCTCGTAGTTCTGGAGACTGGATACCTGAGATCAAACTGTTGGCTTGTTTGATTTCTCCTGAGTCCACCTTCTCCATGCATTTTCACAGTCTTCCCCCTGTGCCCTATCTGTGTCTTAATTACCTTTTCTTATGAGAAGACCAGTCATATTGGATCAGGGCCCACCTATATGGCCTCATTTAACCTTAAGTACCTCTTTAAAGGCTCTATCTCCAAAGACAATGGAATTCTGATGTATGGGGACTAGAACTTCAACAAAAATTTTGGAGAGACATAATGCAGCCTATAACACAAAACGTCTATAGCTTTATTTTTCTAACATTCTCCCTGGGCCAGAATACCTCTAGATCTGTCCAAGTCAGTGTCACAATAGCCATAGTTGACTATGGCTTACAGGGTTTTTTCCATCCATATAGTAACAGGTTACTATAAATTTAGCTATTTAAAACAATTCACACTTATTATCTTCAAGTTGGACAATGTGTGACTGGGTCCACTGATCAGGGTCTCATAAGGCTACAATTAAGGTGTCATCTAGGCTGTGATTCTTCATGGATCTTGGAGTTCTATTTCAAGTTTACTTGGCTGTTGGAAAAATTAAATCAATTTCAGATATAGAACTAAGGTCTCTAGTTTATTACCAGCTATGAACTAGGGCCACTCTTAGATACCAGGTACCTGACATTTCCTGCCGTGTGGCTCTCTCTAAATCGTGAAAATTTGCTTCTTCTAAGCCAACATATGAGCTTTAAATCTCTCTCACTTCTTCCTCCTATGACTTTTAGACTCCTTTTAAAAGGTTTCACTTGATTAAATATCAAATGCCCATATTCAAAGGAAATGGATTATACAGGGTGTACATAATAAAGAGTGATTACTATGAGGCCATTTTAAAATTCTGCCCACCACAAAGAACTTGATTGATGGGACCACAAAAAATAACTGAGAAATGTTAAGAATTAAGTAAAACATACTAGGTAAATTCAAGGTGCAGATTTGAAAAGAAGTATGGCAATAAATTTTCCTCTGCAAAGGATGAAATCTGAAGTCTTCCAGAAGGAACAGGACAATACGAGGACAGTAGAACTTAAGTAGAACTGAAGGAGTAGAACTGAAGTTTCCTGACATTAAATACATTGGAGTGATAAAAATTGTTAGTTGTATTGGACTGAACCAGAAAACTTCTGGTCACTTATAATCTTCGCATTTATTTGCACGTGAATTTTGCATAATAAAAGGTTCATGAAAATAATGACCATGCCATTTTTTTTTCTTTTCACTACATCATCAGTGCCTAGAATATTGTCTGGAACATATTATTTTCTCAGAAAAAATCTTTTCACTTAATAATTATCTGACATGGCATGAGACTCTCAGACATCTGACATGTAACTATTGTCCTTCATCTTTAAAATAGATGATCTTGATGTAATGTCACTTGGAGAGCTTGGTAGAGAAAAGCTGAGGTTGGACCAATCATCTTTGGGAAATAATTTATATGCTATAATAAAGAGAAAGGAAAAGGCATAAGATGTGGTGTGAAGTCTTTGTATCATGCTCTATATCATCATTTATTCCCAGTAAATAATATAGGAAGGTCAGCTGTTAGTATTATAATTGGATGTCATCAGTGTTAATAATCTCAAATATGAATGAAGTGAAGTGAAGTGAAAGTTGCTCAGTTGGGTCTGACTTTTTGAGACCCCATGAACTATATAGTCCATGGAATTCTCTAGGTCAGAATATGGGAGTGGGTAGCCTTTCCATTCTCCAGGGGATCTTCCCATCCCAGGGATTGAACACAAGTCTCCCTCATTGCAGGCGGCTTCTTTACCAGTTTAGCCACAAGGGAGGCCCAAGAATACTGGAATGTGTAGTCTATCCCTTCTCTGGCGCATTTCCTGACCCAGGAATCTAACTGAGGCCTCCTGCATTGCAGGTGAATTCTTTACCAACTGAGCTATCAGGAAAATTCAAATATGAATAAAGGAGAAATTTTATCTTGCCACTTAGGAAACAGTAGTCAGGAATAGAGTTTGATACTAGATAATCTAGATAATCTCTGTCTATTCTTTTAAGAGAGTGGAGACCTTTTTTGCTGTTTGCATAATATAAGTGTCCAAGAAACCAAAGTGAATCCTAATCAGTTTTCCAAAGGAAATTCTGAATAATATGATCATCATTTTCATGTTCTATTTAAGATAATATTAAGTAATTATTAGTTAGGGATCAATCGGTTTTCTAGGTCACTTGCTGATGAGTTTTTGCATTGAGTCAGGTATTTCTCATAAAATAATCTACTAATTAATATAAAGCCTGGAAAAGAAATGTGAATCTCCTTTGATCTTTGGCCAAACATTTTTCAGGAAATATCCATATGACAACTTCTGAAATAAGAAGACTGTGTTCTATACTTCGTGTAGATCCTTCCTTATGATAGTCACATAAAGGTGATTATTTTTATTTAAATGAATGTAATATAAAAGCAGGTAAAATTTTGGCTGATAGGAATTAGATTAACATCATATGCTAAAGAAGGAAAACCATCAAATCAAGAATTGGCTCAGTGATTGTTTAATAAATATCTTTTGTTGACTAACAGCTTTCCTGATTTTCCATAGATTTTCTGAGTTGTGTTGAACTTTATTCTTTCTTTAAAGAATAAAGATATTAATATTTCTTGTTAAGATATATTTATCAGTTGTATTTCTGAGGTCATCTCATTTTGCATTTGATAAAATTTGTTAAGGAAAATATTTTTTTAATTTATTAATTTTTAAACCAAAGATAATTGATTGCTTTACAGAACTTTGTTGTTTTCTGTCAAACCTCAACATGAATCAGCCATAGGTATACATATGCTCCCTCCCTCTTGAACCTCCCTCAAATTGTCCCTCCTCATCCCACCCCTCTACGTTGCTACAGAGCCCCTGTTTGAGTTTCCTGAGCCATACAGCAAATTCCCATTGGCTATCTATTTTACATACGGTAATATAAGTTTCCATGTTGCTCTATCCATACATCTCAACCTCTCCTCCCCTCTCCCCATGTCCATAAGTCTGTTCTATATGTCTGTTTCTCCACTGCTTCCCTGAAAACAAATTATTTGGTACTATCTTTCTAGATTCCAAATATATGTGTCAGAAAAAGATCTACAAAAAGAGACTCCAAGCAATTAAGAAAATGTCAATAAAAACATATATATCAATAATTACTTTAAATGTAAATGAATTAAATGCTCCAACCAAAAGACACAGGCTGGCTGAATGGATACAAAAACAAGACCCATATATATATATTCTTGTCTACAAGAAACCCAATTTGGACCTAAAGACACATACGGACTGAACGTGGGAGGATGAAAAAATATATTCCATGCAAATGGAAAGCAAAGAAAGCTGGAGTAGCAATCCTCATATCAGACAAAGTAGACTTTAAAATAAAGAATACTACAAGGAAAAATAATTTTAATTGATGATAAATTTGAAGCAATCACTTTTATGCAATAATGAAAAGTATATATAATATAATCATGTGTCAGCATAATAAATTTATCTCAGAATAATGTAGTTATAATACTAAATAACATTTATGGGAAAAATTTAAATAAAATAGCCATCAGTTCAGTTCAGTCGCTCAGTTGTGTCCATCCATAAAACTAATAAATTTGTAAGTGTTGTCATTAAAGAACCTTTAAAATATTAGCAAGAAGATATAATAAAGCTGAAGAATTAAAATTCACATAAAATAAATTTCCATTAAGTTGAAAATAAGTATTTTAAGAAGGCTTAAAAACATCACAAATGCTTTTTGCTTACCATAGTTTATTTGAGATTTAGGAGGTCCCGTTTATATTAAAATGTTAGAATAATTGAGGGAGAAAGATTGTTTTAGAAGTCTACTTTTTGGTATTTAAGAGTTTAGCCACACTCTTGTATAAGCTGTGAAACTATAATCTTTTGAAAATTACCCAAAGTATCAAAATGTGAAGATTTTTTAACAATAACATTAAACATAGCCTGGACTAAAATGAATGAAGCCAGCCTACTTTTTAAAAGATATTTTTCGGAGATACAAATCTATATTGTCTGTATTCATTCATATCTCTGACCTTTAACCAGGAGAAAGCTTTAGCTATAGTTATCTGCTGTTAATACAATTCTCTCAAAAAAATTCCATCAATAAATAAAAATAATTTGCTGATGAGTATGGGCTATACATCGGGGAAGGCAATGGCACCCCACCCCAGTACTTTTGCCTGGAGAATCCCATGGACGGAGGAGCCTGGTAGGCTCCAGTCCATGGGGTCGCTGAGCGGCTTCACTTTCACTTTTCGCTTTCATGCATTGGAGAAGGAAATGGCAACCCACTCCAGTGTTCTTGCCTGGAGAATCCCAGGGATGGGGAGCCTGGTGAGCTTCCGTCTGTGGGGTCGCACAGAGTCGGACACGACTGAAGCGACTTAGCAGCAGCAGCAGCAGCATGGGCTATACATAATGCAAGTACACAGATTGATCATTTGTAGCACTAAGCATATATGTCTTTTATAGAATAACTTACAACATATCTGGCTATATATAATCCATGAAAAATTTTTTACTACATCATCTTAGCTTAACTTACAATTCCTGAAAGATGCTATTGACATTTGGAGCAGGGCATTGATTTGTTCTTGCCTGGAGAATCCCAGGGAAGGGGGAGCCTGGTGGGCTGCCATCTATGGGGTCGCAGAGAGTCGGACACGACTGAAGCGACTTAGCAGCAGCAGCAGCAGTGATTTGTTCTATCACACTATTCTATTTATTAGACAATGTTTACATCTTAGGCCTCACAGTAATATATGCCAGTAGCACTGGTAATTGTAACAACTAAAAATGCCCTAACACATTTCCAAATGCATCCTAAGAGAGAAGAACACTCCTAAGTTCATAACCAATGGCAGTACATTTTGAATATAGCATGTTAATTGCCTTTATTTCAAAACTAGTTAACCTACCTAATTTTGCTATGCAAACAATCATGAAAGTATTTGAGTTTTATTCTTTCCAACAAAGGTAGAATTTAGTTGTGTTTCTTTTACCATCTTATATTATGAGATATAAAATACATTTATATGAGGGTGCAAAACTAAATTTTTCAATCAAATGATTTATCATAAAGTAAAAATTCATGTAAGTATTAAGTCAAGAAATAAAATGCTAGCAGCCTGAAAGTCCACTTCTGTCACCTCCAATTTACTCCACTTACCTATTCTTTCAATGAAGATACCTGTCCTGATTTAAAGTACTCTTTATAGAACTCAATACTACTCTCGTTTTACTTTTCTGCTTGTATTTCCCCTTAAACATGTAGCATATTAACACTATATTTGAATTTGTTTGTTTACTATTTACTGAGATACAAATGGAAAAATATATTACTTTTGCATACTTTAACTCAGGCTTAGGTTTATGAGATCCACTCACATTGATGAATGGAAAATGATATGATAATAATAGGCTTCAGTATCCCAACAATGGAAATATCATTCAGATAGAAAAAACACAAGAAAATATTAGACTTGACCATACTTTAAACCAAACATACCTAACCAACATATACAAAACATCTCATCCACGAGCAACAGAATACATATTCTCAAGCATACATAGGGCATGCTCCAAGATGAATTATGATATGCCACAAAACAGTTTTATGAAATTTATGAAGATTGCAATCATACCAAGTATCTTTTACAACCACAATGGTATGAAATTAGACATCAAACCAAGGGGAAAGTTTGAAAGTTTACAAACATGTGAAAACTAAACAACACACTCTTTAACAACTAATAAGTCAAAGAAGAAAGCAAAAGCAAAATCAAGAAATATATTGAAACAAGTGAAAATTGAAGAACAACAAATCAAAACCTATGGTAAGTTGCAAAAGCGTCTTAGAGGGATGTTTACAATAAAATGCATATATTAAGCGGAGAAGGCAATGGCACCCCACTCCAGTACTCTTGCCTGGAAAATCCCATGGATGGAGGAGCCTGGTGGGCTGCAGTCCATGGGGTCGCTAAGAGTCAGACACGACTGAACGACTTCACTTTCACTTTTTCGCTTTCATGCATTGGAGAAGGAAATGGCAACCCACTCCAGTTTTTCTTGCCTGGAGAATCCCAGGGGCAGGAGAGCCTGGTGGGCTGACATCTATGGGGTCACGCGGAGTCGGACACGACTGAAGTGACTTAGCAGTAGCAGCAGCAGCATATATTAAGAAAAAAAGAAACATTTCAAAGAGCAACCTAACTTTATACCTCAAGAACTAAAAAAAAAAAAAGGCCCAAAAGAGCAGAAATAACAACAGATAGTTGAAACAAAGAAAGAGAGAAAAGAAACACAATAGAAAAGATCAATGAAACTAAGATTTTTTGAAAAGATAAAAATTTCCAAATCCTTAGCTACCTTAACAAGAAAAAAAGGGAAGATTGAAATAAATCCATAAACAAAAGAGGAGACATTACAACTGCTATAAGAGACTGTTATAAACAAATAATGCCAACAAATTGTATAATCTAAAAGAAATCAATTCCTAAAACATAAAATCTTCTAGGACTGAATCATGAAACAGAAAATATGAAGAGACCTGTAAGTAGTAAGGAGACTTAATCAATAATCAAAAACCTCCCAATACTGAAAAGCCTAAGACCAAGTGGTTTCCCTGATGAATTCTGCTAAAATATTTGAACACCAATCTCTTCCAAAAATTATAGAAGAGGAAACATTCCTAAACTCATTATACATTGCCAGTGTTACTCAAATGAAAAGCCAGATAAAGATACTACCAGAAAATTATAAATCAACATCCCTGATTAATAGAGATGCCACAATTCTCAACAAAATATTAGCAAATTGAATTCAACAACACATTGAACGAATCATACACCATAATCAAATCAGTTTATCCTTGAGATGCAAGAGTCATTTAATATAAACAAATCAATAAATGTGAAATACCACACTAAGAGGATTCCCTGGTGGCTCAGCGGTAAATAATCCACCTGCCAAAGCAGGAGATGCAGGTTCAATTCCCAGGTTAGGAAGGTCCACTGGAGAAGGAATGGTAACCCACTCCAATATTCTTGCCTGGAAAACTCCATGGACAAAGGACCCTGGTGGGTTATAGTCCACTGTGTCTCAAGAGTGAGGCACAACTTAGTGACTAAACCACCAGCAGCATCATACTAACACAGTGAAAGATTAAGATTATATAATTATATATATAATTTTAAAATTACATAATTACATCAATTGATGCACAAAAAGAATTGTATAAAATCCAACATCTTTTCATGATACTAACCCTCAACAAACTGGGCATAGAAAAAACACACTTCATAATTAAGGCAATACAAAACAAAATCAGAGCAAGCATCATACTCTACTTTGAAAGGTTGAAAACTTTTTCTCTAAGATCAGAAGCAAGAGAAGGATGCCTGCTCTCTCATCACTCATATTCAGCATAGTATTGAAAGTTCTAGCTAGAGAAATTAAGCAGAATAAAGAAGTAAAAGTCATCCTTATTAGAAAGGAAGAAGTAAAATTGTCATTACTGGTAGATGATATAATCTGTATATAGGAAATCCTGAAGACTTGTCCAAAAAAGAAATAAAAAACACTGGAATTAATTAAGGAATTCTGTAAAGTTGCAGGATATAAAATTAATATTCATAAGTTAAATGTATTTTAATACACTAGCAAGGAAATATCTGAAACAGAAATAAAAAACAATTCCGTTAACTATATTATAAAAAAATAAAATACTTAAAAGTAAACATAATGAAGGAAGTAAAAGATCTGCATAGTGAAAACTACAAGACCTTGATGACAGAAACTGAAGAAACAGACAAATGGAAAGATATCCCATGTTTATGGATAGGAAGAATTAGTACTGTCAAAATCATAATACCCAAAGCCGTCTATGAATTTCATGAAATTTCTATCAAAATTCCAATGACTTTTTTTTCACAGAAATACCAAAAGTATCCTAAAATGTGTACTGAATCACAACGTGCTTCATATAGTCAAGCAATCCCAAGAAAAACAAAACCAGAGGCATCACATGTCCCAAGCTCAAAGTATACCACAAAGCTATAGTAATTAAATCCTTATGGTGTTGTCATAAAAATAAATGCAAAAAATAGACCAATGGGACAGAATCAAGAGCTCAGAAATAAACTCCCACATATAGAGTAAACTAATATTTTGACAATTCAGCCAAGAATATGGAGAAGGCAATGGCAAGCCACTCCAGTACTCTTGCCTAGAAAATCCCATGGATGGAGGAGCCTGGTAGGCTGCAGTCCATGGGGTCGCTAAGAGTCGGACACGACTGAGCGACTTCACTTTCACTTTTCACTTTCACACAATGGAGAAGGCAATGGCAACCCACTCCAGTGTTCTTGCCTGGAGAATCCCAGGGACGGCAGAGCCTGGTGGGCTGCCATCTATGAGGTCGCACAGAGTCAGACACGACTGAATCAACTTAGCAGCAGCAGCAGCAGCAGCCAAGAATATGTAGTTGGGAAACAATAGTCTATGCAATAAATGATATTAGAAAAACTGAACAAGTGCGTGCAGAAGAATGAAATTAGACTCTTTTCTTTATATCGCTCACAAAACTTAACTCAAAATGAATTAAAGACTTAAACATAAGACCTGAAACTATAAAGTTAATAAAAGAAAATGTATGGTAAAAGGTCTTTGATCTTGGCTTTGGCAATAATTATTTTTGATATGACACCAAAAACACAAGCAACAAAAGCAAAAATCCAGTGGGATGATATAAAATTAAAAAGCCTTTGAATATCAAAAGAAGCAATTTAAAAAATAAAAAGGAAACCTATAGAACATGAGAAAATATTTGCAAACCATAAATCAGAAATGGGTTAAAATTTAATATAGATGAAGAACTCATAAAAGTCAATAAGAAAGTCAATAAGAAAAACAATTTGTATAGAAAATTGACAGGGAAACTGAATAGATATTTTTCCAAAGATGATATCCAAATAGCAAACAGGTACTTGAAAAGATGCTCAACATCATTAGTCATCAAAATATGCAAGTCAAAGCCACAGTTATATATTACCTCACTTCAGTAAAAATGATTTTTACCAAATAGAGAAGAGAAAACAAGTGCTACTAAGAATGTGGAGAAAAGAGAACTCTTGTTTACTGTTGGAGGAATATAAATTGGTAGAGAGAGCAATTATGGAAAACAGTATGGAGATTTCTCAAAAAATGAAAAATAGAGCTACTACAAGATCCAACATTCCATTTTGTATATATCGAGTCACTTCAGTTGCTCAGATGTGTCTGGCTCTTTGCAATCCCATGGACTGCAGCATGCCAAGATTCTCTGCCCATCACCAACTCCCTGAGCTTGCTCAAACTCATGTTCTTCGAGTCCATGATGCCGTGCAACCATCTCATCCTCTGTCATTTCTTCTCCTCTTGTCTTCAATATTTCCCATCATCAGGATCTTTTAAAATAAGTCAGTTTTTCACATCATGTGGCCAAAATATTGGAGTTTTGGCTTCAGCATTAGACCTTCCAATGAATATTCAGGGCTGATTTCCTTTAGAATGGACTGGTAGGATGTCCTTGCAGTCCAAGGCACTCTCAGAGTTTTCCCGAACATCACAGTTCAAAAGCATCAATTTTTCCATGCTCAGCTCTCTTCACAGTCCGACTCTCTCATCCATACATGACTACAGGAAAAACCATAGCTTTGACTAGATGGACCTTTGTTGCCAAAGTAATGTCTCTGCTTTTTAATATGCTGCCTAGGTTTGTCATAGCTTTTCTTCTAAGGGCCATGCATCTTTTAATTTCATGGCTGAAGTCACCATCTGCAGTGATTTCTGAGCCCAGAAAAATAAAGTCTGACACTGTTTCCACTGTTTCCCCATCTATTTCCCATGAAGTGATGGGACCATATGCCATGATCTTATTTTTCTGAATGTTCAGTTCTAAGCCAACTTTTTCATACTTTTGTTTCAATTTCATCTATAGGCTCCTTAGTTCTTTGCTTTCTGCAATAAGAGTGATGTCATCTGGATATTTGAGATTATTGCTCTTTCTCCCGGCAATCTTGATTCCAGCTTGTGCTTCCTCCAGTGCAGCATTTCCCATGATATACTCTTCATATAAGTTAAATAAGCAGCGTGAGAATATGCAGCTTTGATGTACTCCTTGCCCAATTTGGAACCAGTCTGTTGTTTCATGTCTGGATCTAACTGTTGCTTCTTGACCTGCATACAGATTTATCAGGAAGCAGGTAAGATGGTCTAGTATCCCCATCTTTTGAAGAATTTTCCACAGTTTGTTGTGATACACACAGTCAAAGGTTTTGTTGTAGTCAATAAGGCAGAAGTAGATGTTTTTCTGCAACTCTCTAGCTTTTTCGAAGATCTAATCAGTTCAGTTCAGTTCAGCCACTCACTCAGTCATGTCCGACTCTCTGTGACTCATTGAACCACAGCACGCCAGGCTTCCCTGTCCATCACCAACTCCCGGAGTCCACAAAAACCCATGTCCATCTAGTCAATGATGTCATCCAAGCATCTCATTCTCTGTCATCCCCTTCTCCTTCTGCCCTCAATCTTTACCAGCATCAGGATATTTTCCAATTACTCAGCTCTTCGCATCAGGTGGCCAAAGTATTGGAGTTTCAGCCTCAACATCAGTCCTTCCAATGAACACCAAGGATTGATCTCCTTTAGGATGAACTGGTTGGATCTCCTTGCAGTCCAAGGGACTCTCAAGAGTCTTCTCCAACACCACACTTCAAAAGCATCAATTCCTCCATGCTCAGCTTTCTTTATAGTCCAAATCTCACATCCATATATGACTACTGGAAAAAACATAGCCTTGACTAGACAGACTTTTGGTGGCAAAGTAATGTCTCTGCTTTTGAATATGCTGTTTAAGTTGGTCATAAGTTTCCTTCCAAGGAGTAAGCCTCTTTTAATTTCATTGTTGCAATCGCCATCTGCAGTGATTTCAGAGCCCAGAAAAATAAAGTCAGCAGCCACTGTTTCCTCATCTATCTGCCAGGAAGTGATGGGACCAGATGCAATGATCTTCGTTTTCTGAATGTTGAGCTTTAAGCCAACTTTTTCACGCTCCACTTTCACTTTCATCAAGAGGATTTTTAGTTCCTCTTCACTTTCTGCCATAAGGGTGGTGTCATCTGCATATCTGAGGTTATTGATATTTCTCCTGGCAATCTTGAGTCCAGCTTGTGCTTCTTCCAGTCTAGCGTTTCTCATGATGTACTCTGCATATAAGTTAAATAAGCAGGGTGACAATATACAGCCTTGACATACTCCTTTTCCTATTGGGAACCAGTCTGTTGTTCCATGTCCAGTTCTACCTGTGGCTTCCTGACTTGCATATAGGTTTCTCAAGAGGCAGGTCAGGTGGCCTGGTATTTCTATGGCTTTCAGAATTTTCCACTGTTTATTGTGATCCACACAGCCAAAGGTTTTGGCATAGTCAATAATGCAGAAATAGATGTTTTTCTAGAACTCTCTTGTTTTTTTGATGCTCTGTCAGATGTTGACAATTTGATCTCTGGTTCCTCTGCCTTTTCTAAAACCAGCTTGAACTGGTAGTTCATGATTTCCATACTATTGAAGCCTGGCTTGGAGAATTTTGAGCATCACTTTGCTAGTGTGAGAGATGAGTCCAATTGTGCAATAATTTAAACATTCTTTGGCATTGCCTTTGTTTAGGATTGGAATGAAAACTGACCTTTTCCAGTCCTGTGGCCACTACTGAGTTTTCCAAATTTGCTTGCATATTGAGTGAAGCACTTTCACAGCATCATCTTTTAGGATTTGAAATAACTCAACTGGAATTCCATCAACTCCACTAGCTTTGCTCGTGGTAATGCTTCTTAAGACCAACTTGACTTTGCATTCCAGGATCTGACTCTAGGTGAGTGATCATACCATCATGGTTATCTGGGTCATAAGATCTTTTTTTGTATAGTTCTTCCATGTATTCTTGCCATCTCTTCTTAATATCTTCTGCTTCTGTTAGGTCCATACATTTCTCTCCTTTATTGTGTCTTTCGTTGCATTAAATATTCCCTTTGTATCTCTATTTTTCTTGAAGAGATCTCTAGTCTTTCCCACTATTTTATTCCCCTCTATTTCTTTGCATTGATCACTGAGGAAGGCTTCCTTATCTCTCATTGCTATTCTTTGAAACTGCATTCAGTGAGTACATCTTTCCTTTTCTCCTTTGCCTTTAGCTTATCTTCTTTTCTCAGCTATTTGTGAGGCCTCCTCAGACAACCATTTTGCCTTTTTCATTTCTTTTTCTTGGGCATGGTATTGATATATTCAAAGAAATGGAAATCAAGATATCCAGATTATATCTTTATCCCCATGTTTATTGAAGCATTATTCACAATAGCCAAAATACAGAAGCAACCTGTGTCCATCAACAGATAAACTTTCAAAGAAAATGTAGTATATGTATGCAATGGACTATTCCCATCCATGAGAAATAAGGAAATCCTGCCATTTGTGACCACTTGGATGGACCATGAATGTATTTAGTTAAGTCAGAAAAAGGCAAATACTTTATGCTATCATTTCTCTGTGGGATCTAAAAAGGCTGAACTCAAGAAAAAAAGAGTAGAATGCTGGTTACCAGGGGCTGGGCTGTGGAGGAATTGGGTAGATGTTAGTTCATTGGTACAAATTTTCATTTAGAAGATGACCTAATGCAAAGCATAGTGATTACAGCCAATGATAACAAATTATATAATTCATTTATATCAATCAAAAAGAGAAACTTTTTATATTTCTAGCTGTCCTAACTAAGAAGGTATATCTGAATTGTCTAATATTACTTTTATTTTATTTTTTATAACAACTTAAAAAGGAAATTATTTTACATAAAATGTTATCTAATTATAGTCTGAAAACCAATAATGGCCTCAAAGAATCCAACTGGTAATGCTTGAACTGGTCATTTGAGTATTATTTATCATGAAAATTGCTTTTCTCTGACATAATTAATGTATTTACAATAATTTAAAATCTGCAGTTCAGTTTGATTTTAATAATTAAATTATTCAATATTAAAATTAAATTTTAATAATTTGATTTAATGGTTTAAAAACCTTAGCTGTTAAGACTTCCTTATCCCCTCCACACACATTTACAAAAACATTCATTGCATCTCCTATTTGTTCCCATAGCATATTGTCAGGGACTTTGTACAATAAACTATGAATTCTGTTAGAGCTAGAAACCTTGACTAGAACATGGTTAGTACTTGGTAAAAAAGAATAATTTAACTCTCCCAATAATTATTATAAGCTTTTTTGAAGTGTAAATGGACAGACTTTTTTCCAAAAAATTTTTTTTCAGTCAATTATAAATGGAAAAATCTTGAAATTCCATGAATTTTATGATGAATGGCTAATTTCATGTGAAATTCATTATAAGTGTATACTTTATATTAATAATAACACTTGAGTCCATAAGCAATATGCAATTTAATTGCCAAATCAAAATAAAACCTGATATTAGCATTGGAAACCTATATTCAAATGAAAGTTTATAGAGAAATAGAGTTCAAATAAAAGTAAAATTATATGATTTAAAATGACATGAATCACTGGAATCATGCTCTGTTTTCATTCCTCTAGTATCTTGTCCTCTCCTATCTCTCACCTCTTAGCTAATTTTCTTCTTTGTAGCTGCCTTAATAATTTCAAGATTACAATAGTTGCCTGTTGATTATTTGGATGAGGTAATGAATTAATTAAAAACTCTCAAAGTTGTTTACCAACAGAGCAGGAGGGAATACAGGCATCAATATCTAGACAATTACATTCCAGGGCTTAATTTGAAACAAAATTTAAGTAGGTTTCAGTTTTTGCATTTATATAAAGTGGAATAAAATCTGTTGTTGTTGTTCAGTTGTTAATCCGTGCCTGATTCTTTGCAAGTCCATGGACTGCAGCACACAAGGTTTCCCTGTCCTTCACTATCTCCCGGAATTTGCTCAAACTCATGTCCATTGACTCAGTGATGCCATACAACCATCTCATCCTTTGCCACCCCCTTTAGCTCCTGCCCTCAATCTCTCCAAGCATCAGGGTCTTTTCAAATGAGTTGGCTCTTCACATCATTTGGTGAAAATATTGGAGCTTCAGCTTCATCATCAGTCCTTCCAATGAATATGCAGGGTTGATTCCTTTAGTATTAACTGGTTTCATCTTGCATTCCAAGGGACTCTCAAGAGTCTCCTCCAGCATTGCATTTCAAAAGCATCAGTTCTTTGGCACTGAACCTTCTTCATGGCCCAACTCTCACATCCATACCTGACTACTGGAAAAACCATAACTTTGACTCTATGGACCTTTGTTGGCAAAGTGATGTCTCTGCTTTTTAATACACTCTCTAATTTTGTCATACCATTCCTAAAGATGTGGTTGGGACTGGTGATGGAAGTAAAGTCCAATGCTGAAAAGACAAATATTGCATAGAAACCTGGAATATTAGGTCCACTAATCAAGGCAAATTGCAAGTGGTCAAACAGGAGATGGCAAGTGTAAACATCAACATTTTAGGAATCAGAGAACTAAAATGGACTTGAATAGGTGAATTTAACTCAGATAACCATTATATCGACTACCACGGACAAGAATCCCTTAGAAGAAATGGAGTAGCCATCACAGTCAACAAAAGAGTCCAAAATGCATTACTTGGATGCAATATAAAAGAATGACAGAATGATCTCTGTTTGTTTCCAAGGCAAATCATTCATTATCACAAAAATCCAAGTCTGTACCCCAACCAGTAATGCTGAAGAAGATAAAGTTATATGTTTCTATGAAGACTTACAAGACCTTCTAGAACTAACACCCAAAAAAGACATCCTTTTCCTTATAGGGGACTGGGATGCAAAAATAGAAAGTCAAAAAAACCCTGGAGTAACAGACAAATTTGGCCTTGGAGTACAGAATGAAGCAGGGTAAAGGCTAATAGACTTTGGCCAAGAAAATATCCTAGTCGTAGCAAACACTCTTATCAATAACATGAGAGAATATTCTACACAAGGACATCACCTGATGGTAAATACTGAAATCAGATTGATTACGCTCTTTGAAGCCAAAGAAGGGGAAGATCTACATAGTCAGCAAAAACAAGACTGGGAACTTACTGTGGCACAAATCATGAATTCCTTATTGTAAAATTCACACTTAAATTGAAGGAAGTAGGTAAAACCAATACACCATTCAGTTATGACCTAAATCAAATCCCATATGACTATGCAGTGGAAGTGACAAATATATTCAAGGGATTAGATCTGATAGAGTTACTGAAGAACTATGGACAGAGGTTCATGACATTGTAAAGGAGACAGCTATTTGTAAGGTCTCTTCAGACAACCATTTTGCCTTTTTGCATTTCTTTTTCTTGGGGATGGTCTTTATCACTGCTTCTGGTACTGTATGGAAACCATGAACTTTCAGATATTCAAGCCAGAGGAACCAGATATCAAATTGCAAATATCTGCTGGATCATTGAAAAAGTGAAAGAGTTCCAGGAAAACATCTACTTCTACTTTACTGACTATTTCGAAGTCTTTGACTGTGTGGATCACAACAAACTGTGGAAAATTCTTAAACCAGACCACCTGGCCTGCCTTCTGAGAAATCTGTATGACGGTCAAGAAGCAACATTTAGAACTGGACATGGAAAAACAGACTGATTCCAAATCAGGAAAGGAGCATGTCAAGGCGGCATATTGACACCCTGCTTATTTAACTTATATGCAAAGAACATCATGAGAAATGCTGGACTGGATAAAGCACAAGCTGGAGTCAAGATTGCCAGGAGAAATATCAGTAACCTAAGATATACAGATGACACCACCCTTATGGCAGAAAGAGAAGAAGACCTAAAGAGCCTCTTGATGAAAGGAAAAGAGGAGAGTTAATAAGTTGGCTTAAAATTCAATATTCAGAAAACTAAGATCATGGCATCTGGTCCCAACATTTCATGGAAAATAAATTGGGAAACAATGCAACCCATGAGAAACTTTATTTTGGGGAGGTTCCAAAATCACTGCAGATGGTTACTGCAGCCATGGAATTCAAAGACACTTACTTCTTGGAAGGAAAGTTATGACCAACTTAGACAGTATATTAAAAAACAGAGATATTACTTTGCCAACAAAGTCCATCTAGTCAAAGCTATGGTTTTTCCTGTAGTCATGTAAGGATGTGAGAGTTGGACTAAAAAGAAAGCTGAGCACTGAGGAATCGATGCTTTTGAACTAGGATGTTGGAGAAGACTCTTGAGAGTCCATTGGACTGTAAGAAGATCCAATCAGTCCACCCTAAAGGAAATCAGTCCTGAATATTCATTGGAAAGACTGATGGTGAAGCTAAAACTACAATACTTTGGCCACCTGATGGGACGAACTGATTCATTTGAAAAGATCCTAATGCTGGGAAAGATTGAAGACGAGAAGAAGGGGACGACAAAGGATGAGATGGTTGGATGGCATCACTGACTCGGTGGACATGAGTTGGAGTAAGCTCTGGGAGTTGGTGATGGACATGGAAGGTTGGCATGCTGCAGTCCATGGAATTGCAAAGAGTCGCACACAACTGAGCAACTGAACTGAACTGAACTGAAGTTTTTCACAGCTTTCCTTCCAAGGAACAAGCATCTTTCAATTTCTTGGCTTCAGTCTCTGTCAGCAGTAATTTTGCAGCCCAGGAAAGTAAAAAATCTGTCACTATTTCTGATTTTCCCTTCTATTGGCCATGAAGTGATGGTACCAGATGCCATGATCTTTGTTTTTTGAATATTGAGGTTTGAGGGTTTTTTTAATATAAATTTATTTATTTTATTGGAGGCTAATTACTTTACAATATTGTATTGGTTTTGCCATTGATCACCATGAGTCTGCCACGGGTGTACACGTGTTCCCCATCTGGAACTCCCCTCCCACTTCCTTCCCCATACCATCCCTCTGGGTCATCCCAGTGCACTAGCCCCAAGCATCCTGTATCATGCACTGAACTGGGACTGGCAATTCATTTCATATATGATAGTATAGATGTTTCAATGCCATTCTCACAAATAATCCCACCTTCTCTCTCCCAGAGTCCAAAAGTCTGTTCTATACATCTGTGTCTCTTTGCTGTCACACATACAGGGCTATCATTATCATCTTTCTAAATTCCATATGTATGCCTTCGTATACTCTATTGCTGTTTTTCTTTCTGGCTTACTTCACTCTGTATAATAGGCTCCAGTTTCATCCACCTCATTAGAACAGATTCAAATGTATTCTTTTTAATGGCTGAGTGATACTCCATTGTGTATATGTACCACAGCTTTCTTATCCATTCGTCTGCTGATGGACATCTAGGTGGCTTCCATGTCCTGACATTATAAACAGTGTTGTGATGAACATTGGGGTACACGTGTCTCTTTCAATTCTGCTTTCCTTGGTGTGTATACCCAGCAGTGGGATTGCTGGTTCATAAGACAATTCTATTTCCAGTTTTTTAAGGAATCTCCACACTGTTCTCCATAGTGGCTGTACTAGTTTGCATTCCCACCAACAGTGTAAGAGGATTCCCTTTTCTCCACACCCTCTCTAGCATCTATTGCTTGTAGATTTTTGGATCGCAGCCATTCGGACGGACATGAAATGGAAGCTTATTGTCTTTTTGATTTGCATTTCTCTGATAATGAGTGATGTTGAGCATCTTTTCATGTGTTTGTTAGCCATCTGTATGTCTTCTTAGGAGAAATGTCTGTTTAGTTCTTCGCCCATTTTTTGATTGGGTCATTTATTTTTCTCGAATTGAGCTGCAGGAGTTACTTGTATATTTTTGAGATTAGTTGTTTGTCAGTTGCTTCATTTGCTATTATTTTCTCCCATTTTGAAGGCTGTCTTTTCACCTTGCTTAGAGTTTCCTTTGTTGTGCAGAAGCTTTTAAGTTTAGTTAGGTTCCATTTGTTTATTTTTGCCTTTATTTCCAATATTCTGGGAGGTGGGTCATAGAGGATCCTGTTGTGATTTATGTCGGAGTGTTTTGCGTATGTTCTTCTCTAGTTTTATAGTTCCTGGTCTTACATTTAGATCTATAAGCCATTTTGAGTTTATTTTTGTGTATGGTGTTAGAAAGTGTTCTAGTTTCATTCTTTTACAAGTGGTTGACCAGTTTTCCCAGCACCACTGGTTAAAGAGATTGTCTTTTCTCCATTGTATATTTTTGCCTCCTTTGTCAACTATAACGTGTCCATAGGTGCGTGGGTTTATCTCTGGGCTCTCTATTTTGTTCCATTCATCTATATTCCTGTCTTTGTGACAGTACCATACTGTCTTGATGACTGTGGCTTTGTAGTAGAGCCTGAAGTCCAGCAGGTTGATTCGTCCAGTTCCATTCGTCTTTCTCAAGATTGCTTTGGCTGTTTGAGGTTTTTTGCATTTCCATACAAATTGTGAAAGTGTTTGTTCTAGCTCTGTGAAAAATACCGTTGGTAGTTTGATAGGGATTGTATTCTTTGTATCCTATGGAGCTGACAACTAAAGCCAACTTGGCCAGAGGTGCACTTTCTTAAGGTAGTCTGCCTCCAAAGACTGGTCAAAATGATAATGTTTATAAAGTTTAAGCTCTCTTGTTACAATGGAACAATCTTCAGCACTCCTTACAGGATCTGCTGAATCATCTGTTACAACTGTGTTTTAATATTAATACTGACAGCACACCCCCCTAAAAAAAAAATTCTATATGAAAATTCTGTTTCACAGTCTGCCTTCCAGGGAATACAACAAGAAGAAGCCACATTTAACATAATACAGAGAACATATGTCTACCACAGGGGAAAAAATGATTCACACTGAAACATTAAAAATATTTTTAAGTTCAGAGGATACCATCTGTAATGACAAAGTTAACAGATACTACAAACAGGATGAAGAGCATCAAAGTATTAGAGATAATAGAATAAATTGAAAGACATTACAAAAATATTTTAACTAATTAAAAAATAAGTAGAAAACAGAAAGGTAAAAAAAAAAAAAAACAACTTGACATTATATAGAAAAAGGAAGGTGAATTTGGATGGAAAAAGAGAGATTTGGGGAAGGGGCTAATATATAGTATATTGGAAGTCATTATCCAATCTACCTTTCCTCTAGTCTAGTATATTGGAAGTCATTATCCAATCTACCTTTCCTCTAGTCTACATTCAATGTTCTGCAGATATCAGAATTTAAAAACATACATTTCCAAGACTCCCTTGAACTAGGTATCTGGATGTGATTTAGATTCAAAACTGATGCTCTGATGTGAGGCTTGGATATAGACATAAGGTAGAGGTTTTTCTTCTCCTGATCCTGCTCTTTGCTGGCAAACAGGCATATGGGCTTAATAGAGGTCTCCGTGTCCAGTTACTCACTTTACAGTGGGAACATGACTAGAGTGAGTGAGGCCTTTGGCACAAAATTTAAGGAGATACTAAAAGTCTCAGTAATCAAGATAAACTTAATGCAGTATTTTGGAAAGTGAATTATCTCTGCCCTTAACTCTATTTCCTACTTTTTACTAAGTAGAGGTTTAGCATGTTCCCTCTTTTCCAGTTCCTTAAGGTGTAAAGGTAAGTTGCTGAGTTGAGTCCTTTCTTCTTTTTTTAAGGTAAGCATTTATAGCTATAATATCTTTCATATGACTGCTTCTGCTGTATCCCATAATTTGGGGTATGTTGTGTTTTAATTTTCAATTATATCCAGATATTTTCTAATTTCTTTTGTGATGTTTTTCTTTGACTCACTATTATTTGAAAGTGTGTTGTTTAATTTCAACAGAATTGTGAATTTCCCAGTTTTTCTTCTACTGTTGATTTTGTTTTGTTCCACTGTGATGAATCAAAAACACTTTGTATAATTTCAACCTTCTAAATTGATAAGCACTTGTTTTGTGAACTAATGCACAGTTTATCCTTGGATATGTTATATGTGTACTTGAGAAAATATGTGTTTTATTATTGTTGAGTGAAATCATCTCTATAATTATTGTAATTTCAACTACTCATGTTGATATATAAGCCATCTATTTATTTATTGATCATCTGTCTGGATGTTATACTCACTACTGAAAGTGTAGATTTGAACTTTCCTACTATTAATGTGAAGCTGTTTATTTCTCCCTTCATTTCTGTTGATGTTTCCTTGATATAAATTGGAGCTCTGTTGTTTGGTAGACATATATTTATAACTGTTATTTCTTTTTGGTGAATTGATACTTTTTTCAATATATATTGCCCTTCTTTGTTTCTTTTTACTTGTTTTTTCAAGAATGTGTAGTTTAATTTTTACATATTTGTGATTTTTCAAGTTTCCTTCTGTTTCATTCCATTGTGGTCAGATAAGATACTTGGTATGATTTTAATCTTCTTAAATTTGTTAAGAGTTGTTTTGTGACATACCACAGGATCTATCCTAGAGAAGGTTTTGAGTGTGGCTGAGAAGAATGTGTATCACGCTGCTGGTGAAAGGAATGTTCTAAATATATCTGTTAAGTTCATTTGGTCTATGGTATTGTTCAAATTCATTGTTTCATTATTGAGGGCTTCCCTGGTAGCTCAGTTGGTAAACAGTCTGCCTGCAATGCAGGAGACCCCAGTTATATTCCTCAGTCAGGAAGATTCACTGAGGAAGAGAAAGGCTACCCATTCCAGTATTCTTGGGCTTCTCTTATGACTCAGCTGGTAAAGAATCTGCGTGCAATGTGGGAGACCTGGGTTTGATCCCTGGTTTGGGAGGATCCCCTGGAGAAGACAAAATCTACCCACTCCAGTTTGGTTTTCTAACTATTATTGTGAGTGGGAAATTGAAGTTCCCCACTGTAATTGTATTGCTATTTCTCCCTTCAGATCCATCAATGTTTGCTTTTTATATTTAGGTGCTTTGATATTTAGTTATATTTTGTCTTCCTATTAGTTGACCATTTTATCACTATGTGATAACCTTCCTTGTATCTTGTAGCAGTTTCTGGATTAAAGTCTATTTTATCTGCTATAAATATCCTTACTCTCTTTTGGTTACAATTTATACAGAATATATTTTTCCATTCCTTCACTTGCAGTCTGTGTGCACATGCTAAGTTGCTTCACTCAGAGATGGCAGAAAATTGCAAGCAATCTCCACTCTTTTTTTTTTTTTTCAGCCATAGGGAGTGAACCAATGTTGGACCATTTCTTATGTATCACAGCCATACCATGCTGAGGAGGGCTTGGGGTATGGATGAATTAAAGTGCCAGGAAATTTTCTACTATTTCGAATGTTGTATCTTGCTTGATTGAGTATTCACATGGTTCGCTGCAGGTCTTTGACTTTTAAAGAGCTCCTAATAGTTGCTGTTTAGTTGCTAAGTCATGTCCAGCTCTTTGAGAACCCATGCACTCAGACTGTCAGGTTCCTCTGTACATGAGATTCTCCAGGCAATAATACTAGAGTGGGTTACCATTTCCTTCTACAGGGGATCTTCCCAGTTCAGCTATCAAACCAATGTCTCTTGCATTGGCAGGGAATTTTTTTTTTTTTTTTTTTTTTTACCACTGAGCCACCAGGGAAGCCTAAAGTTCCTATAAAGTTATTTCAATCAGTCTGTAGTGTTTTATTTTGTTTCCTTTGGGAAACAAGGTACTGGAGCTTTCTAGTTTGCCATCCTGCTGGCATTACCCTCAAATACATTATTTTATCTTTCATTTTTATAATTTATAATATGTACTTTTTTCAAATTTGCTAGGCTATTGTTTCTAATTTTCTATTCATTGTAGATATTTTCATACTTGTCATATATTTCTTAAGTACTGGAAATATGACTATTTAAAATTTGCTGTTGTTCAGTCACAAAGTTTTAAAATATTTTAAAATATTCCCACTTAAACAAGAAAGATAAAAGAGAACTCTGGATGAGAAATATAGGTCTGCTGTCTAAATGATGATTATGGACTTGACAACAAACAAAAATGGAAAAACATTTTACACTTTAATAAAAGCAAATTTAAATTCTTAATTTCTGTGGAATTCAGAATTCTGTGAAAAATTCTGAATTCTGTGGAAATTCAAAATTCTTTGGAAAATTCTTAAAGAGAAGGAAATACCAGATCACCTGACCTGACTCTAGAGAAACCTGTATACAGGTCAGGATGCAACTGTTAGAACTGGACATGGAACAACAGACTGGTTCCAAATAGGAAAAGAGTATGTCAACGCTGTATATTGTCACCCTGCTTATTTAACATATATGCAGAATACATCATGAAAAATGCTGGGCTGGAGGAAGCACAAGCTGGAATCAAGATTACCAGGAGAAATATCAATAACCTCAGATATGCAGATTTCACCACTCTTATGGCAGAAAGTGAAGAAGAACTCTTGATGAAAGTGAAAGAGGAGAGTGAAATAGTTGGCTTAAACTAAACATCCAAAAAACTAAGATCATGGTATCTGGTCCCATCATTTCAAGGCGGATAGATGGGGAAAGAGAGGAAACAGTGGCTGAATTTATTATTTTTTTTTTTTTTTGGGGGGGGGGGAGGGGGCTCCAAAATCACTGCAGATTGTAGTTACAGCCATGAAATTAAAAGATGCTTACTCCTTGGAAGGAAAGTTATGACCAACCTAGACAGCATATTAAAATCAGAGACATTGCTTTGTCAACAAAGGTCCATTTATTCAAGGCTATGTTTTGTCAAGTAGTCATGTATGAATGTTAGAGTTTGACTATAAAGAAAGCTGAGCACTGAAGAATTGATACTTTTGAACTGTGGTGTGGAGAAGACTCTTGAGAGTCCCTTGGACTGCAGGGGATCCAAACAGACATCCTAAAGGAAATCAGTCCTGGGTTTTCATTGGAAGGACTGATACTGAAGCTGAAACTCCAACATTTTGGCCACCTGATGCAAAGAGCTGACTCATTTGAAAAGACCCTGATGTTGGGAAAGATTGAAGGCAGGAGGAGAAAGGGAGGATAGAAGATGAGATGCTTAGATGCCATCACCAACTCAGTGGACATGAGTGTGGGTAAGCTCCGGGAGTTGGTGATAGACCTGGAGGCCTGGTATGCTGTGGTTCATGGGGGTGCATGGGGACACGGCTGACCAGCTGAAGTGAACTGAACCAAAAAGTTAATTTGTACATAATTAGAGCCGCAGAGAAGCTACTTCAAATCCTGGAAGATGATGCTATGAAAGTGCTGCACTCAATATGCCAGAAAATTTGGAAAACTCAGCAGTGGATACAGTACTGGAAAAGGTCAGTGTTCATTCCAATCTCAAAGAAAGGCAATGCCAAAGAATGCTCAAACTACTGCACAATTGCACTCATCTCTCACGCTAGTAAAGTAATGCTCAAAATGCTCCAGGCCAGGCTTCAGCAATACATAAACAATGAATTTCCAGATGTTCAAGCTGGTTTTAGAAAAGGCAGAGGGACAAGAGATCAAATTACAAACATCTGCTGGATCATGGGAAAAAAAAAAGAAAGTTCCAGAAAAACATCTATGTGTGCTTTATTGACTATGCCAAAGCCTTTGACTGTGTAGATCACAATAAACTCTGGAAAATTTTGAAGGAGGTGGAAATACCAGACCACCTGAACTGCCTCTTGAGAAACCTATATGCAAGTCAGGAAGAAACAGTTAGAACTGGACATGGAACAACAGACTGGTTCCAAATAGGAAAAGGAGAACGTCAAGGCTGTATATTGTCACCCTGCTTAATTAACTGATATGCAGAGTGCATCATGAGAAATGCTCTGCTGGAAGAAGCACAAGCTGGAATCAAGATTGCTGGGAGAAATATCAATAACATCATATATGCAGATGACACCACCCTTATGGCAGAAAGTGAAGAGGAACTAAAAAGCCTCTTGATGAAAGTGAAAGAGGAGAGTGAAAATGTTGGCTTAAAGATCAACATTCAGAAAACGAAGATCATGGCATCTGGTCCCATCACTTCATAGGAAATAGATGGGGAAACAGTTGGAAACACAGTCAGACTTTATTTTTGAGGGCTCCAGAATTACTGTAGATGGTGATTGCAGCCATGAAATTAAAAGACGCTTATTCCTTGAATAGAAAGTTATGACCAACCAGGATAGCATATTCAAAAGCAGAAACATTACTTTGCCAACAAAAGTCGGTCTAGTCAAGGCTATGATTTTTCCAGTGGTCATGTATAGATGTGAGATTTGGACTGTGAATAAAGCTGAGGACTGAAGAATTGATGGTTTTGAACTGTGGTGTTGGAGAAGACTCTTGAGAGTCCCTTGGACTGCAAGGAGATCCAACCTGCCCATTCTCAAGGAGATCAGTCCTGTGTGTTCTTTGAAAGGACTGAGGCTAAAGCTGAAACTCCAATATTTTGGCCACCTCATGTGAAGTGTTGGCTCATTGGAAAAGACTCTGATTCTGGGAGGGACTGAGGGCAGGAGGAGAAGGGGACGACAGAGAATGAGATGGCTGGATGGCATCACTGACTCGATGGATGTGAGTCTGAGTGACCTCTGGGAGTTGGTGATGGACAGGGAGGCCTGTTGTGCTGCGATTCATGTGGTTGCAGAGTCGGACACGACTGAGTGACTGATCTGATCTGATCCAATAACCATTATCAGAGAAGGTGATGGCACCCCACTTCAGTATTCTTGCCTGGAAAATCCCATGGATGGAGGAGCTTGGTGGGCTGCAGGCCATGGGGTCGTGAAGAGTTGGACACGACTGAGCAACTTAACTTTCACTTTTCACTTGCATGCATTGGAGAAGGAAATGGCAACCCACTCCAGTGTTCTTGCCTGGAGAATCCCAGGGAAGGGGGAGCCTGGTGGGCTGCTGTCTATGGGGTCGCACAGAGTCAGACATGACTGAAGCGACTTAGCTGTAGCAGCAGCATAACCATTATAATGTTAAAGACAAGAATATGTTATAAGAAGAAAGATGTCACACAAAGGTGACATTTAAGGAGTCACACTTTTCGATGTTCCTTTCTTCTGAAATGTACATGGAGTTTGTGACATGCTTCTACCAATACAATATGGCAAATGTGATGGGATGTCAATTCCTTGATAAGGTTACATAATAAGAGATTCCATTTTATAACATTAAAGTGAAAGACACTCTTGCTGACCTTTAAAAATAAGCAAACAAATCTTTGTCATGTCTATGTGGCTAACTAGGTACTCTGTTTATTTAACTTATATGTAGAATATGTGAAATGCCACGTTGGATGAAGCACAAGGTGGAATCAAGATTGCAGGGAGAAATATCAATAACCACAGATATGCAGATGGCATCACCCTATGGCAGAAAGTGAAGAGGAACTAAAAGACTCTTGATGAAAAGTGAAAGAAGATAGTGATAGATCAGATCAGAACAAATCAGTCGATCAGTCGTGTCCGACTATTTGCGACCCCATGAATCGCAGCATGCCAGGCCTCGCTGTCCATCACCAGCTCCTGGAGGTCACTCAGACTCACATCCATTGAGTCAGTGATGCCATCCAGCCATCTCATCCTCTGGCGTCCCCCTTCTCCTCCTGCCCCCAATCCCTCCCAGCATCAGAGTCTTCTCCAATGAGTCAACTCTTCGCATGAGGTGACCAAAATACTGGAGTTTCAGCTTTAGTATCATTCCTTCCAAAGAAATCCCAGGGCTGATCTCCTTCAGAATGGACTGGTTGGATCTCCTCGCACTCCAAGGGACTCTTAAGAGTCTTCTCCAAAGCCACAGTTCAAAAGTATTAATTCTTCGGTGCTGAGCCTTCTTCACAGTCCAGCTCTCACATCCATACATGACCACAGGAAAGACCATAGCCTTGACTAGGCGAACCTTTGTTGGCAAAGTAATGTCTCTGCTTTTGAATATACTGTCTAGGTCGGTCATAACTTTCCTTCCAAGGAGTAAGCGTCTTTTAATTTCATGGCTGCAGTCACCATCTGCAGATTGTGGAGCCCAGAAAAATAAAGTCTGACACTGTTTCCACTGTTTCCCCATCTATTTCCCATGTAGTGATGGGACCAGATGCCATGATCTTCGTTTTCTGAATGTTGAGCTTTAAGCCAACCTTTTCACTCCCCACTTTCTCTTTCATCAAGAGGCTTTTTAGTTCCTCTTCACTTTCTGTCATAAGGGTGGTGTCATCTGCATATCTGAGGATATTGATATTTCTCCCAGCAATCTTGATTCCAGCTTGTGTTTCTTCCAGTCCAGCGTTTCTCATGATGTACTCTGCATATAAGTTAAATAAACATGGTGACAATATACAGACTTGATGTACTCCTTTTCCTATTTCGAACCAGTCTGTTGGTCCATGTCCAGTTCTAGCTGTTGCTTCCTGACCTGCATACAGATTTCTCAAGAGGCAGTACAGGTCGTGTGGTATTCCTATCTCTTTCAGAATTTTCGACAGTTTATTGTGATCTACACAGTCAAAGGCTTTGGCATAGTCAATAAAGCAGAAATAGATGTTTTTCTGGAACTCTCTTGTTTTTTTGATGATCCAGCACATGTTGGCAATTTGATCTCTGGTTCCTCTGCCTTTTGTGAAACCAGCTTGAACATCAGGAAGTTCACGGTTCACATATGGCTGAAGCCTGGCTTGGACAATTTTGAGCATTACTTTCCTAGCGTGTGAGATGAGTGCAATTGTGCGGTAGTTTGAGCATTCTTTGTCATTGCCTTGCTTTGGGATTGGAATGAAAACTGATCTTTTCCAATCTTGTGGCCACTGCTGAGTTTTCCAAATGTGCTGGCATATTGAGTGTAGCACTTTCACAGCATCATCTTTCAGGACTTGGAATAGCTCCACTGGAATTCCATCACCTCCACTAGCTTTGATCGTAGTGATGCTTTCTAAGGCCCATTTGATTTCACATTCCAAGATGTCTGGCTCTAGGTCAGTGATCACATCATCATGATTATCTAGATCTTGAAGCTCTTTTTTGTACAGTTCTTCTGTGTATTCTTGCCACCTCTTCTTAATATCTTCTGCTTCTGTTAGGTCCACACCATCTCTGTCCTTTATCGTGCCCATCTTTGCATGAAATGTTCCTTTGGTATCTCTGATTTTCTTGAAGAGATCCCTAGTCCTTCCCATTCTGTTGTTTTCCTCTGTTTCTTTGCATTGATCACTGAAGAAGGCTTTCTTATCTCTTCTTGCTATTCTTTGGAACTCTGCATTTAGATGTTTATATCTTTCCTTTTCTCCTTTGCTTTTCGCTTCTCTTCTTTTCACAGCTATTTGTAAGGCCTCCCCAGACAACCATTTTGCTTTTTTGCATTTCTTTTCCATGGGGATGGTCTTGATCCCTGTCTCCTGTACAATGTCACGAACCTCATTCCATAGTTCATCAGGCACTCTATCTATCAGATCTAGGCCCTTAAATCTATTTCTCACTTCCACTGTAGAATCATAAGGGATTTGATTTAGGTCATACCTGAATGGTCTAGTAGTTTTCTCTACTTTCTTCAATTTCAGTCTGAATTTGGCAATAAGGAGTTCATGGTCCGAGCCACAGTCAGCTCCTGGTCTTGTTTTTGCTGATTGTATAGAGCTTCTCCATCTTTGGCTGCAAAGAATATAATCGATCTGATTTCGGTGTTGACCATCTGGTGATGTCCATGTATAGAGTCTTCTCTTGTGTTGTTGGAAGAGGGTATTTGCTATGATCAGTGCATTTTCTTGGCAAAACTCTATTAGTCTTTGCCCTGCTTCATTCCGTATTCCAAGGCCAAATTTGCCTGTTACTCCAGGTGTTTCTTGACTTCCTACTTTTGCATTCCATTCCCCTATAATGAAAAGGACATCTTTTTTGGGTGTTAGTTCTAAAAGGTCTTGTAGGTCTTCATAGAACCTTTCAACTTCAGCTTCTTCGGCGTTACTGGCTGGAGCATAGATTTGGATTACTGTGACATTGAATGGTTTGCCTTGGAAACGAACAGAAATCATTCTGTCATTTTTGAGATTGCATCCAAGTACTGCATTTCGGACTCTTTTGTTGACCATGAGGGCCACTACGTTTCTTCTGAGGGATTCCTGCCCACAGTAGTAGATATAATGGTCATCCGAGTTAAATTCACCCATTCCAGTCCATTTTAGTTCGCTAATTCCTAGAATGTCAACATTCACTCTTGCCATCTCTTGTTTGACCACTTCCAATTTGCCTTGATTCATGGACCTGACATTCCAGGTTCCTATGCAATATTGCTCTTTACAGCATCGGACTTTGCTTCTATCACCAGACACATCCACAGCTGGGTATTCTTTTTGTTTTGGCTCCATCCTTTCATTCTTTCTGGAGGTCTTTCTCCACTGATCTCCAGTAGCATATTGGGCCCCTACTGACCTGGGGAGTTTCTCTTTCAGTATCCTATCATTTTGTCTTTTCATACGCTTCATGGGGTTCTCAAGGCAAGAATACTGAAGTGGTTTGCCATTCCCTTCTCCAGCGGACCACACCCTGTCATATCTCTCCACCATGACCCGCCCATCCCAGGTTGCCCCTCGGGCATGGCTTAATCTCATTGAGTTAGACAAGGGTGTGGTCCTTGTATGATTAGATTGACTAGTTATCTGTGAGAATGGTTTTAGTGTATTTGCCTTCTGATGCCCTCTTTCAAGACTTACTATCTTACTTGGGTTTCTCTTACCTTGGGCGTGGGGTATCTCATCCCGGCTGCTCCTGGCTGGTCCCGGCCAGCGAAGCACAGCCATCGCACCTTTCCTTGGACGAGGGGTCTCTTTTCACCGCCGCCCTTCCTGACCTCGGTCGTGGGGTAGCTCCTCTCGGCCGTGCTCTTAGTGCGCGACGCAGCCAGCGGGGCGCTCTTAGTGCGCGACGCAGCAGGCGGGGCGCTCTTAAATGGCGCGCCCGTCGCGGGCAGGCGAGGTCGCTCTTAAATGGCGCGCCTGTCGCGGGCAGGCAAGGTCGCTCTTAAATGGCGCTCCGGTCGCGGGCAGGCGAGGTCGCTCTTAAATGCCGCGCCGGTCGCGGGCAGGCGAGGTCGCTCTTAAATGGCGCGCCGGTCGCGGGCAGGCGAGGTCACTCTTAAATGGCGCCCTTTTAGTGATTCCTATGTAGAGAATGACCTTAAGTTTTTGTTGGAGAAATGGTTTAGTGGTGCTAAATTCTCTCAACTTTTGCTTATCTGTGAAGCTTTTGATTTCTCCTTCATATTTGAATGAGATCCTTGCTGGATACAATAATCTAGGCTGTAAGTTATTTTCTTTCATCACTTTAATTATATCTTGCCATTCCCTCCTGGCTTGGAGAGTTTCTATTGAAAGATAAGCTGTTATCTTTATGGGAATTCCCTTGTGAGTTATTTGATGTTTTTCCCTAGCTGCTTTTAATATTTGTTCTTTATATTTAATCTTTGTTAATTTGATTAATATGTGTCTTGGGGTGTTTCGCCTTGGGTTTATCCTGTTAGGGTCTCTCTGGATTTCTTGAACTTGAGTGGTTATTTCCTTCTTCATTTTAGGGAAGTTTTCAACTATTATCTCCTCAAGTATTTCCTCATGGTCTTTCTTTTAATCTTCTTCTTCTGGAACTCCTATGATTCGAATGTTGTAGCGTTTAATGTTATCCTGGAGGTCTCTGAGATTGTCCTCATTTCTTTTGATTTGTTTTTCTTTTTTCTCCTCTGATTCATTTATTTCTAGGATTCTATCTTCTAATTCACTAATCCTATCTTCTGCCTCTGTTATTCTACTATTTGTTGCCTCCAGGGTTATTTGGATCTCATTTATTGCATTATTCATTATGTGTTGACTCTTTTTTATTTCTTCTAGGTCCTTGTTAAACCTTTCTTGCATCTTCTCAATCCTTGTCTCCAGACTCTTTAACTGTGATTCCATTTTGATTTCAAGAATTTGGATTATTTTCACTATCATTATTCAGAATTCTTTATCAGATAGATTCCCTATCTCTTCCTCTTTGGTTTGGTTTGGTGGGCATCTATCCTGTTCCTTTAGCTGCTGGGTATTCTTTTGTCTCTTCATTTTGTTAAAATTGCCAAGTTTAGAGTGTCCTTACTATATTCTGATAGTTTGTTGAATTCTCTTTATTGAGGCAGTTTACTGGTCTTTTCAATATCTGATCTCTGTCCTGTTACAGAGGGGGCGGAAATGAACGCCCAAATTTAAGCCAGCCAGGTTCAGGCACTCGGATAATCCTCAGAAGCACAGACTCGGTTGAGTCTGCGTTTTATGCCCTTTCCAGATCCGAGTAGCACAGGTGTTTAGCGAGCACAGCTGCTGCGACTTATCGCCTCCCCGCTGCTCAGTTTTCTGGGTATACAAACAGTGCACTTTCTCAGGCAGATGTTGACCATCCAGAGCCCCAAGAAGTGTGAGTCAGCACAGAAACCTACTTACAGTTCTGTAGATAGTGTCTCTCTAGGGCTGTGATTGCCCGCCCCCGGCCCTGGTTGCCTGTCACTAGAGTGGGACGGCCTGCAGCCGGCCATCTCTGTGCAGTCCTTTGTTCTGTACGTAGTCCTGGTGGTGTCTTAAATTAGGGCTGGCTTTTGATGTAGTAGATAACCGACAGTCTGGTTATTTCACTCAGATAGCACTCGAGATAGCCAGGCCAAATCCTTTCTCAAAGCGATGCAGGCCGCACTGCTCCTCCTAGCCCAGCCCCCGCTTGCTAATAGCAAATGCTGGTGTCTGCACCGCTTCTCCAAAAAAGGAGTTACCGCAGGGCTCGTTTTCTCCTTTTGAAGGCAATGAATTGTCTTTCTAAGTGCCTGATGTCCTCTGCCGGCATTCAGAAGTTGTTTTGTAGAATTTATTCAGCATTCAGATGTTCTTTTAATGGATTTGCGGAGGAGAAAGTATTCTCCCCGTCCTACTCATCTGCCATCTTAGCTCCTCCTCTCCTTAAACATGAATGAATCTTAAGGACATTATGCTTAGTGAAATAAGACAATCGTGGAAAGATAAATACTTAATTATTCCATTTATATGAATTAGCTAAAAATAACCCAATTTCTAAAATTCAAAAATAGAATAATGGTTTCCACAGGTCAGAAAGAGAGAGAAATGGATAGTTACTTATCAACAAGCATAAAATTTCAGTTTATCAAGAATATGCTCTAGAGATCTGCTGTATAACATTGTGGTCAATTATAAAATATTGTAAGCTTAAAAGTGTGTTAAGAGAGTAGAAGTCATACTAAGTGTACTTTCACAGTAAAATTTTTTTAAGGAAAAAATGGGCAAAAACTGAACAGATGCTTCATCAAAGATGATATACAGATAACAAATATGCATAAAAATGTGCTCAACATAAAATATCATTTGAGAATTGCAATTTAAAATAACATTGGGATACCACTATATACCAATTAGAATGGTGAGAATTTAAATGATGACAAGGATGTGGAGCAACAGGAACTATCATTCACTTTTGATGGGAATGAAAAATGGCAAAGCATCTTTGGAAGATATTTTGGCAGTTTCTTACAAAATGAAACATACTGTTAGCATAGGATTCAGCAACTGTGTTCCTTGACATATATCCAAACAAAATGAAAATTTACATCAACACAAAAACTTGCATGCAAATGTTTATATTCACTTTATTCATTATTTGCAAAAGTTGGAACAACCAAGATGTCCATCAGTATTTGGATAAGTAAACTGTGGTACGTCTGGACAATGGACTATTATTGTCAGCACTATAGAAACAAATGAGCTTTCAAGACATGGAAAGATGTGGAAGAAACTTAAGTGTATACATATATTACTAAGTTAAAGAAGACTGTCTGAAAAGGCTACATTCTATATGATTTAGTCTATATGGCATTCTGATAAAAGCAAAAATATGAAGATAGTAGTAAAACCAGTAATTTTCAGGGTTTATGGAAGGCAACAGGATATACAGGAAAAGCACAGAAGATATTTAAGACAATGAAACTATTTTGAATGAAATTGTAATGGTAGACAAGTAGCATTACATATTTGCCAAACCCACCACATGTACACCACCAAGGGTAAACCCTAATGTAAACTATGGACTTTCTAAAGGAAGAAATAATTAATAATATATTTAAGGTATCTGGGATCCCATATAGGCTTATCTTACATGCCAAATATAGTGATTAGTAGTAGCTGCCTATAATACTTTGTTTACAAATATGATGAAACCAGGTGCAGGCTCAGTTGCCTAATGCATTCAATTTGGCTCTCTTGGCTGTAAGAGGGCACACACCCTTAATATGAATTGATCCTGCATAAATCTTTTCAGTTCACTTCGGTCTATGTCATTTCAATTCAATTCAAATGAACAAGAAGAGAAAAGAGGTTTTTTACAGTATAAAATTTAGAAGTTATTCCTCAGGATCATATACTTCATCCAGAAAAGAAGTCCAAGGACCCATATATTAGTATGAACAGGGTAAAAAAAAAAAAAAAAAAAAAAAAAACAGATTGGAAGATAGTTAAAAAAGGAAGGAAAATATTTAAATGGAACAAAAATGGAATATAAAATCTTGAAAGACTAATTAAGCTGGGTCTTGAAGAAGTGTTTTTAAAGGCAGAGAGAAAAAGAGAATAAGAAATGGAAAATGAATAAGTGGTAGATGCTATTTTCTTTTTAGACCTTTGTGAGGCTGCCCAAGTAGAAGCAATTAAGTTCAAAAGTGGTTATTCTCTAGGCTTCTTATTTTTTGTTTTGTTTTTTGTTTTTTACACCTCCACTTATCTTTCCACATATAGTAACTTACATACAATACAATACTTACAATTAGACTAGATGTAATATTACAGTAATGCAAAGACACGTACTTAGTACCTTTATCTTTATGTCCTAAATCAGGAATCAACAGTCTAGCATGATTAATGCAATGAGGGAAAAAGAGAAAGGAGGAGGGAAAGAGGGGGAAGAGTCATACAAAATTTACAGAAAAAAATTTCAAAAACACCATCTATGAAAATGAATAAGTAGATATCACAAAGTAATTTTAAAGATTTTCATTCCTATTTCCTTGTGGCAATTATTCATATAATTATTGTTTTCTTCTATCTTCTCTGCAACCTTTATAAGAACTCAGTTGTGGAAAAGTCTAATAGAGGTGGCTTATTTAATGCTTGACTTATACTTTCCATGGCTAGTAAAATATACTAAGAACAAAAATTAATTCTAAACATAAACTGTTTTCAATATAGCTACATCCTTTCTCACTCAACTGCTATTCTGGGAAGGTGAAATGATTTCTTATCTAGGACCTACAGACCTCATTCAGTGTAATAATTTCTCATTATATCTATCAACATAAATTTCACTTAAATCTTTTATGTTTGTTAAATAGATGCTCATTTGAAAAAGCTTATGAACGTCCCTTTTATTTTAAAATAGTCTGTGCTAGTCTGTGTCCCACTATTAACTACTATCACAACACTCAGTTGAGCATTTCCCATATGGATCTTGTCACAAATTGTTTCTTTTTTATTTGTCTATGATATTTCCCCTCTAGAACGTAAGAACTCTAATGTGTAACAAGGACCACCTGTATCTTATTCAACATTCTATTACCAGTGCCAAAGTGTCTGGCACATAGGGACCCTCAAAAATTACATTTTATTTAAGCAAATGGATACACCACAAATAAACCTTAAAATGTATCTGGATACCATCATATATCAAATGTCTTGAAAATTGGATAACTTCTTGAAACAGTTATGTGAAGAAAAATAAATGTCTTGGTGGGTGGGGAATGGGGATAGTTGAAGCAAACAAAATGCCTAGCAGTCAAATTGAAACAGACAGCTCATTTAAGTTGATGAATAATGTATCCAAACATTCTAAAGATCATTTCAATGTTACTGGAGACACAAATAGGTAAATAAATTAACCAAGAGGAATTTCCTCTCATTATTAATGAATGATTTTTCAGTCAAATTAGTAAATCAGTTTTAAGAATGTTTCAGCAGTCAAAGTCTAGTATTAAGATTTAAATATATTACAAAAATAAACAACAGATAATAATTGGTGTCACAAGCAGGTTCTTTAGTTAACAGTTACAATCCCAGGACCCCTTATATCCTTTGAAATTTTATGGTGGGTTTATCCCTTTAATCCAAATTTAAATATTCAAAAGAGGACTGTATTTCTAAAGGAAATGTGCTAAAGCTTAGGTGCTGCTCTAAGTCAGTGAATAATTATTTTGATTACACTGCAATCAAAAAGTGAGCATTACTGATGACTCTTTATTGAGGAAAATCAAAGTAATTAGAATGTGTATCTTCTCTCCAGATCAGAAGAATTTTAATCCTTGTGAGTTTCTGCAAGTTTTTACACCATCAGATACTAGTCTTGTCATTTAGGCTCTCTGATGCTGCACAGGAATTAAATGTAAAGGACACAGTAAAGAATTAAATGTATAATTTTAATTTAAAAATGATGGAAATAGTCATAAATTTTTAATGAATGCATTAATATTTCTGTTATACCATTTCACCCCAAAAGAAGAATTACATAGAAAGAAATTCTATAATGAAAGAAGTTTATCTTTAAGAGTGTATTTGAAATTTGAAATTGTGGCAAAGAAGTATAAGGAATTAAAAACCAAATGGAAAATAAAGGTACTTCACCTTGTAAATCTAATCTCCACTTAATATAACTCTATTATATGTATCAAAGCATGAAGATAATGATTGATTTCAGAACAAAATGGGCATACGGTTTCTGTTACTTATTATGATGATAAATATGGATGAACAAACAGGATACAAAAGAAGTCTCAACAACTTTCACATAAATAATCTGAGTACTTAGTGTGTCTGTATCCACAAGACAGGGATTTGGACAGGAAATGTTTTAAAAGATAGAAGTGCTATGATCCTCACGTTGATAAACATTAAACAATAAGGTATTGTTTTACATTTGAACTGTTATGCCACGAAAAGCAAGCAGAGAATTTTCCTCATACATCAGCTTATATAAACATTCAGTTGACATTATCTGTGAAGAGCTGTTATCCATGTTTCACATTTCTGAACAGATCGTCCTGAAGGAAAGGAAAAAATGCAAGATATGATGGTCAGTATCTGAAATATGTTTTATCTTGTTTTGATATTTTAAACCAGTCTTTAATTTTCTTCCCATCATGTATCCCCTTCTGAATCCTTATTATGTAACACTTAACCCAGCTCCTGTAATTTGCGTACTTGCACACTAACACATACACACACCTGAGACCATCTATATCCAAGTCTTATCAGCAAATAGACTGAGTATCAATTTATAACTTTATTCTGGTTTGAAAACATGAGCTATGTTTCTGAAATGTCTCTCTTGGAGACAATTTTATTAAAGTGAATTAGCGAGATTTAACAGTTGAGAATAGTTTGAATAGCATTAGCACTACATGTGGAGAAGGCAATGGCACTCCACTTCAGTACTCTTGCCTGGAAAATCCCATGGATGGAGGAGCCTGGTGGGCTGCAGTCCATGGGGTCGCTAAGCGTTGGACACGACTGAGCGACTTCACTTTCATTTTCACTTTCATGCATTGGGGAAGGAAATGGCAACCCACTCTGGTGTTCTTGCTTGGAGAATCCCAGGGACGGGGAAGCCTGTTGGGCTGCCCTCTATGGGGTTGCAAAGAATCAGACATGACTTAAGCGACTTAGCAGCAGTAGCAGCAGCAGCACTACATGTATTTTTTAAAAGATTATATAATAGTCAGATCAGATCAGATCAGTCACTCAGTCGTGTCCGACTCTTTGCAACCCCATGAATCTCAGCACGCCAGGCCTCTCTGTCCATTACCAACTCCCAGAGTCCACTCACACTCACATCCATTGGTGATGCCATTCAGCCATCTCATCCTCTGTCGCCCCCTTCTCCTCCTGCCCCCAATCCCTCCCAGCATCAGAGTCTTCTCCAATGAGTCAACTCTTCTCATGAGGTGGCCAAAGTATAGGAGTTTCAGCTTGAGCATCATTCCTTCTAAAGAAATCCAGGGCTGATCTCCTTCAGAATGGACTGGTTGGATCTCCTTGCACTCCAAGGGACTCTCAAGAGTCTTCTCCAACTCCACAGTTCAAAAGCATCAATTCTTCAGCACTCAGCCTTCTTCACAGTCCAACTCTCACATCCATACATGACCACAGGAAAAACCATAGGCTTGACTAGATGAAACTTTGTTGGCAAAGCAATGTCTCTGCTTTTGAATATGTTATGTAGATTGGTCATAATTTTCCTTCCAAGAGTTAGAGTCTTTTAATTTCATGGCTGCAGTCATCATCTGTAGTGATTTTGGAGCCCAGAAAAATAACATCTGACACTATTTCCACTGTTTCCCCATCTATTTCCCATGAAGTGATGGGACCAGATGCCATGATCTTTGTTTTCTGAATGTTGAGCTTTAAGCAAATTTTTTCACTCTCCTCTTTCACTTTCATCAAGAGGCTTTTTAGTTCCTCTTCACTTTCTGCCATAAGGGTGGTGTCATCTGCATATCTCAGTTATTGATATTTCTCCCAGCAATCTTGATTCCAACTTGTGTTTCTTCCAGTCCAGTGTTTTTCATGATGTACTCTGCATATAAGTTAAATAAACATGGTGACAATATACAGCCTTGACGAACTCCTTATCCTATTTGGAACCAGTCTGTTGTTCCATGTCCAGTTCTAACTGTTGCTTCCTGACCTGCATACAGATTTCTCAAGAGGCAGATCAGGTGGTCTGGTATTCCCATCTCTTTCAGAATTTTCCACAGTTTATTGTGATCCACATAGTCAAAGGCTTTGGCATAGTCAAGAAAGCAGAAATAGATGTTTTTCTGGAATTCTCGCTTTTTGCATGATCCAGCGGATGTTGGCAATTTGATCTCTGGTTCCTCTGCCTTTTCTAAAACCAGCTTGAACATCAGGAAGTTCACGGTTCACATATTGCTGAAGCCTGGCTTGGAGAATTTTGAGCATTACTTTCCTAGCATGTGAGATGAGTGCAATTGTTCGATAGTTTGAACATTCTTTGGCATTGCCTTTCTTTGGGATTGGAATGAAAACTGACCTTTTCTAGTCCTGTGGCCACTGTTGAGTTTTCCAAATGTGCTGGCATATTGAGTGCAACACTTTCACAGCATCATCTTTCAGGATTTGGAATAGCTCCACTGGAATTCCATCACCTCCACTAGCTTTGTTCGTAGTGATGCTTTCTAAGGCCCACTTGACTACACATTCCAGGATGTCTGGCTCTAGGTCAGTGATCACACCATCATGATTATCTGGGTCGTGAAGATCTTTTTTGTACAGTTCTTCTATACTTGACTAATAGTACTTGACTATGAAATGGCCGGTGCCTGTTTTTTGTTTGTTTATTTGTTTTTTAATAGCATATGTATAATCATTCTCTAATCTGTTCTATGGCAATTGTTCTACCACTTTTCCTTTGAATCAAATTTGATAATTCCTATTTTGTTAGAGGGCTTCCAAGAAGTTTCAGTGGTAAACAATCCATCTGCCAATGCAGAAACTGTAGGAAAAGCAGGTTTGATCCCTGGATTGGGAGGACCACCTAGAGGAGGAAATGACAACCCACTCCAGGATTCTTGATGGGATAATCCCATGGACAGAGGAGCCTGGTGTCCCACAGCCCATGGGGTCCCAAAGAGTCAGACACGACTGAGCTATTGAGTACATTTTGCTAGGAATTATCCATTTCTTCTAAATTTCTATGTTATTGGTAAAATAAATAAGTTGCATCAAAATTTTTTATGTAAGTCTGACAGTATATATTTAATCATATGCATACCATTTAACTGTATGATCCCCACTGCTGAGAATCTAGTTAATCAAAATGAGTAATAATATATGAAAATAGGTGAATAAGGATGTTTGTTATAGCACTGTGCTGAGACAATAAAATAACTAAAAGCAGCTTTAATGCTTAAGATCCAAAAACAGCTTAACATATTTTGTGTCATCCAAAAGTATGGATTAATGGGTACAGTGTTTCAGTCTGGCATGATGAAGTGTTCTGGAGGTTGATAGTGATTTAGTTTGCATGGCAATGTGAATGTAAGGCCACTGAATTATTGACTTAAAAATCATTAGGATAACAAATTTGATGTGTATTTTCCCACAATTAACAAGGAAAATAAAAATAAAGCTTAAAGTTTACATTTTAAAAAGTATTTTATTGATTGTTCTAGGTCAAGTGAAATAACTGTATCTCAAGATTTTTAATCAAAGGATGTGGGATTTGTGTATGGACTATAACATGGCAGGCTCCTCTGTCCTCCTCTATCTCCTGGAGTTTACTCAAATTAATGTCTATTGAGTCAGTGATGCTATCTAGCCATCTCATGCTCTACCACTTCCTTCTCCCTTTGCCTTCAATCTTTCCCAGCATCAAGATCTTTCCAATGAGTCAATTCTTCCAATCAGGTGGCAAATTATTGGAGATCCAGCTTTACCAACAGTCCTTCCAAAGAATATTCAGGGTTGATTTCCTTTAGGATTCACTGGTTTGTTCTTCTTTAAGTCCAAGGGACTCTCAGTAGTATTCTCCAGAACACAATTCAAAAGTATCAATACTTCGGTGAACAGCCTTCTGGTCCAACTTTCACATCCGTACATGACTACTGGAAAAACCAATGCTTTGACTGTACACACCTTGTCAACAAAGTGATGCCTCTGCTTTTTAATACACTGTCTAGAATTGTCATAGTTTTCCTTAAAAGGAGCAATCATCTTTTAATTTCATGGCTGCAGTCACCATCTGCAGTGATTTTTGAGCTCTAGAAAATAAAACCTGTCACTGCCTCCACTCTTTCCCCTTCTATGTGCCATGAAGTGATGGGACCAGGTGCCATGACCTTAGTTTTCTGAATGTTGAGTTTCAAGCCAACTTTCTCCCTCTCCTCTTTCACTTTCATCAAGAGGCTTTTTAGTTCCTCTTCACTTTCTGCCATTAGAGTAGTGTCATCTGCATATCTGAGGTTGTTATTTCACTCAGCAATTTTGATTCCAGTTTGTGATTCATCCAGCACATCACTTCACATGATGTACTGTGTATGTGTGCATGCTAAGTCACTTCAGTTGTGTCTAACTCTGTGCAACACCATAGAATGTCCTCTGTCCCTCAGGCTCCTCTGTCCATGGGATTCTCTAGGCATGAATACTGGAGTGTGTTGCCATGTCCTCCTCCAGGCAATCTTCCGGACCCAGGGGTCAAAGCCACATCTTTTATGTCTCCCTCATTGGCAGGCGGATTCTTAACCACTAGCACTACTGGGAAAGCCCATACTCTGCGCAGAATTTAAATAAGCAAAGTGACAAAATATAGCCTTGTCATACTCCTTTCCCAATTTTGAACCAATCACTTGTTCCATGTCTGGTTCTAACTGTTGCTTCTTGACATGCATACAGGTTTCTCAGGAGACAGTTCAGGTGGTCTGATATTCCCATCTCTTTAAGAATTTTCCACAGTTTGATGTGATCCACCCAGTCAAAAGCTTTAGTGTAGTCAATGAAGCAGGAGTATAATAGATGTTTTTCTAAAACTCCCTTACTTTCTGCATGATCCAACAAAGTTGGCAATTTGATCTCTGGTTCCTTTGCCTCTTCAAAACCCAGCTTGTACATCTGAAAGTTTAACAGTTTTTTTTTTTTTTTTTTTCCTATTTCTCTCATTAAATAAATCCCTGTTGAATTTTAAAAAATCATGCATTCAACTGTGAATAAATCTGAGTATTAAAAGCATACTAAAATGTTTGTTTAATAACAGATTAAATAAATATGTGTTCAATATATTTTAAAAAAATATTAAACAAAATCCTGTCTCCTGAGAAACCTGTATGTGTGTCAAGAAGCAACAGTTAGAACCAGTCATGGGACAAGTGACTGGTTCAAAATTAGGAAAGAAGTATGACAAGGCTATATTTTATCACTTTGCTTATTTAACAACTTAAACAACTTAACATATATTTAGGTTTAGTTAGGTGTCTACTTACAGTGCTCTTTTAATTGGATCCTATTAGTTTAAAATGAACCCATGGAATACTACAATGTAAATTTATGCAATTACTAGGCATTCATTCAAAATCCAGTCTATTCAGAGTTTTATACAAAATTATTTTTTTAAAAGCATCTTAATTTCCAGTAAACTACCTAGAGTCATAAACGTATGAATTATAACTAAAGCATTTGAATAAATATCTAAACTATAGCACTATAATTTAAAATACTGAAATTTTGGTTAAATATTAAGGAATGTGATATTCTGATTTATTGACAATTTAGCATAAATCTTGTCTCATTGTAAATTCTGTTGAAACTTTGCCAGTTTTATTTACTTTCTCACTTTAGTAAGTACATCCTAATAAACACAGTTTAATCTTTCTATGATAATAAGTATTATCAAAGGGCCTTCAGGATTATCATCCAGAGCATAAATATTCATAAATCAGGATAAAATATTTGGAAGTAGTGTAAAAGAACTACTACTGACTCTAAAACTTATTGTCGAAATGCCTGCTAATACTACATTATTAATGCCATTTTTTTTTTGCAATTTTCCTTTCTTTGTCTAAAAAAAAATGAGACAAGTTCTATTTAATAAAGGTTTTACTTTATCATATTTTTTCAGTCATCCCAGACTTCATTCAAGAGAGCAAGTAGTTTATTTTCATTGTGAAGTCCCAGCAACTTGCACGAGTCAGACTTTTAATGGGAAACACAGGATCAAGTGCCTGCTAAGATAAGGCTGAAAAATATAAATTTTCAACTCTCTTTTTCCACTCATGCTGACACATTACTACCAACTGTACATAACAATGTGGTGGGATGTACTTAGAATGCCAGTTGTCCAGGAGTCCTTCCTCATGAAAAAATATTTCTCAGATTTATAAAGACTCAGATATGCTCAATCAACTGCCTTAGGAATCTGAGCAGGGGTTTTTAACGGATTTAACATATAAATCAGGTTTATGTAGACTATAAACTCGCCTTTCGCGTATAATAAAAATGTCAGAGAAATGCCCTACATCTGATTTTTATTCCAGAGACAGTTTTCAATATAAATATTAAAATGATTAAATAAATTATCAGATCAAATCAGTCGCTCAGTCGTGTCCAACTCTTTGCGACCCCATGAACTGCAGCACGCCAGGCCTCCCTATCCATCACCAGCCCCCGGAGGTCACTCAGACTCACATTCATCGAGTCAGTGATGCCATCCAGCCATCTCATCCTCTGTCGTCCCCTTCTCCTCCTGCCCTCAATCCCTCCTAGCATCAGAGTCTTCTCCAATGAGTCAACTCTCCGCATGAGGTGGCCAAAGTACTGGAGTTTCAGCTTTAGCATCATTCCTTCCAAAGAAATCCCAGGGCTGATCTCCTTCAGAATGGACTGGTTGGATCTTCTTGCAGTCCAAGGGACTCTCAAGAGTCTTCTCCAACACCACAGTTCAAAAGCATCAATTCTTCGGCGCTCAGCCTTCTTCACAGTCCAGCTCTCACATCCATACATGACCACAGGAAAGACCATAGCCTTGACTAGGTGAACCTTTGTTGGCAAAGTAATGTCTCTGCTTTTGAATATGCTATCTAGGTTGGTCATAACTTTCCTTCCAAGGAGTAAGCGTCTTTTAATTTCATGGATGCAGTCACCATCTGCAGTGATTTTGGAGCCCAGAAAAATAAAGTCTGACAGTGTTTCCACTGTTTCTCCATCTATTTCCCATCTCTCTCAGAATAAATTATAGATGAAAATTATTCCCTTTCCCCCATAAACCTCTGCTTTAGAGAGGGAACTCTATTAAAATTCATTTATTTCACAACAGTTTTAAATTTCTGATTTTTGATATGATAAAATGTGCAATATAGTTTTTTATTTTGTGCTAAGTCGCTTCAGTCATGTCCGACTCTGCGACCCTATGCACTGGAGCCCGCCAGGCTCCTTTGTCCATGGGATTTTCCAGATAAGAATACTGGAGTGGGTTAGCCATTTCCTTCCCCAACCCAGGGATTAAACCCACCATCTCTTATATCTCCTGCATTGGCAAGCAGGTTCTTTACCACTAGGGCCACCTGGGAAGCTCTAGTTTAAAATGTTTATATTGTAATGACCCCCAAATGGCTGTTAAGTATAGAGAAGAGGTGATTTTGAAAATAATTATTTTCAACAACTCCATTTCATCTATAATATTAGAGAAAATACATACAAATGAATTGGAATAGGGACAACATTTAGATCATTACATAAGTAAAATATTGATTTTATTTTAGTGATAATACTGTGGGAATTATTGGCTTTATGTTGTTGTTTTAATACAGCATTTTTGGTAAAGTAATAGCTTTAAATCCGAAAAATAAAAACAAATTCTAGCCCATTGTTTATTAAGATTATGAGGAAAGATGTTTATAAAGTTTATGTTCTAAGGACAATAAAGTAAGCATGTGTTCACAAGTGTTTCTGCATGTTGGTCAATGTGGTACTATTTTAAGACCGATTTTTATATTAGTCTATCTCTATAACTTTTTTTAAAATTTTTTATTTGTTTTTTTCTCACAATCTCCATGTCTTAGCTAAGCAAGAATCCTAGAAAGTAAGCAAAAGAGCTCAGTAAAGAAAATTACAAAATATTTAAGTAAATAATGAGGGAAAACTGTCATCTTCAGTCAACTATACTGTCTAGTAGAAACTGTAAAAAATGAAACAACACATGAATTTAGCCTTTTATTCTAGGAATGTCTTCTTACTGCAACACCCTTTGGGGTGAAGATCCCCTGGAGGAGGAAATGGCAACTGACTCCAATATTCTTGCCTGGAAAATCCTATGGACAGAGGATCCTGGAGGGCTACAGTCCATGTGGTAGCAAAGAGTCAGCCAGGACTTAATCACTGAGCACATACACACACCTTCTCTTGCATAATTTTTCCCCAGGATCCTTTCCAGTCTAACTGTAGTGACATATTTTGTTTGGATTTTCCTTTTGAGGGGAAGTCTTAAAGGAACGGGCTGGTTGAGTTGTGCATTACAGACATTGGCGATTTTCTGAAGATAAGGTAACAGTCCTCCCAAAAAAGTTTGCTGCAAACTCTAGAGAGAGATCTTGGGAAAGCTCTGAGTTGAGTCTAATCTTGTAGCATTGTTCCCTGCAATGGTGTAAAGTTGACAATTCAAGTTGAAATTACTAATTATATAAAGTGCTTATATATTTATGTGTTTATTTCACCTGTGAACGTTAATTATTACAGCTTTTATCTCTTTAAAAATTTGTAATTCATGATTATGGAGGCAGCACATCCTCAGCATTTTCTGGCACTGAAAGTGAAAGTCTGCTCAGTCCTGTCAGACTCTTTGAAATCCCATGGATAGTCTACGGAATTCTCCAGGCCAGAATACAGGAGTGAGTAGTCTTTCCTTTATCCAGGGGATCTTCCAAACCCAGGGATCAAACCCAGGTCTCCCTCATTGCAGGTGGATTTTTTTACCAGCTGAGCCAGCTCACTGGTACCATTTTTTTACCAGCTCACTAAGTATCATTAAAAGTCATTTTATGGCTTTAAAATTATTAAAACCTTAGTATTACTGGACGGAGAAGGCAATGGCAACCCACTCCAGTACTCTTGCCTATAAAATCCCATGGACGGAGGAGCCTGGTAGGCTGTACTCCATGGGGTCACGAAGAGTCAGACATTTACTGTGTGACTTCACTTTCACTTTTCACTTTCATGCATTGGAGAAGGAAATGGCAACCCACTCCAGTGTTCTTGCCTGGAGAATCCCAGGGACGGTGGAGCCTCGTGGGCTGCTGTCTGTGGAGTCGCACAGAGTTGGACATGACTGAAGAGACTTAGCAGCAGCAGCAGCAGCAGTAGCAGTAGCAGCAGCAGTATTACTGGAGCAGCAAAAAAGAACTCTATTACCTCGGGATAATGCTAGCATTATGCTTAAGTTTAATGGAGTAAGAATAAAAGCCAATTACAAAATGGGCATGTGTTTTATTTGACCCTGTGATCATTTAGCACTGGACTGGGAGTCCAGAACAGCTGTCAATTGGCTTTCCAATGTACTCAGGAAAGTAGGCAACCTATATCTTATTTCCTAAGAAGAAACGATTTAGGGAACTGGTTAAAAAATAAATAAATAAAACTTGACAGTTCTCTCCACCTGGGTCGTCACCTCCTTTGACTTGATTTTGGGGTCAGCAGCCTAAACGTAATATTTTAAATTAATAAATACATTTTCAAAACTAAGAAAAAAAATCTATAAACCTTTTCAATCTCTCTATCTTTTAACATCTTGGCAGAGAGCAAACGGGAAGAAGCGGGAAGTTCCTTAGCACGGTTCCGGGTTTCCTTGCGCCCCGCCCGTCGGCTCGCCCCACCACAGCTACAGGCTTTTTAGTCCCTGGTTCGGTCTGTCCTGCGGGGAACAATCCCTGTCCATCCGTTTGCGCTCTGCCCGCCCGCCGGGCATCTGCCCTTCTCTCCTGACTCCGCCCCGCATCTGTCCGGAACCGCTTCGCGTCTGAGCTGACCCAGTGCGCGTCCGCCAGTCAGTCCCTCCGGACCCGCCGCGAGTCTCAGGCTGCCGAAATCACCGCGTGTCACTCGGTCCGTACCCAGTGGGCATCTTGGGTATCTGGGCGGTCTCCGGTCCCCCGCGCGTGTGTCTGTCTGTCTGTTTCTCTGCGCGATTCGCTGCTTGCAGCCTGCCTGCCTGGCCGCAGGGCACCAAGTGTCCAGTTTGCCCTTTCGCTGACGCTTAGTGTCTGTAGCGCGGCCTTAGTGAGCCGCGAGCCCGCCTGAGACCGGCCAGGCAGCCGGCGGAGGAATACACGTTCGGCCCCTGCCCTTGTTGCTATCATTTTAAACCCACGGGAGCTTGAGGCCTATTTTTATGCAGAAAATTGGTCGTGAGGCCTCTGTCGACAAGGCTAGATGTAGGGAGCCAGCCTGCTGCTTGGTGATTTCTTACTATTTAGCGGGGGAAGGGACATTTCTTTCCTACTACTGGCTTTTGAAACTGATTTTAGATCTGAATGGGTGGAAATTCTAAGGCCTCTTAGGGAGAATGGATTCGTTATTGGGGTGCTTTTTTGTCTGATGCATTTGTTCTGAGCCTGCTGACCAGCTGTTTCTGAACTTCCTTTTCTCAGCCTCAACAGTGATTCTGAGTCTGCTTTTAGCTTTCTTCGCCTTGGCTTTTTTCTGTTTGTGAACAGCTGTTTGGCCCATAGCTTAGAGAAAGCAGCCTTTTTTTCTCTCCCAAGAGAGCCTTCTCCCTGTGCTCAGAGAGATGGGGAGTGGGGGAGCCTAATCCTGCTGGCAAGAAAAAGAAGTACCTCAAGGCTGCCCTGTATGTGGGTGACTTGGACCCAGATGTTACCGAGGACATGTTATATAAAAAGTTCAGGCCTGCTGGACCTCTGCGCTTCACCCGAATCTGCCGTGACCCGGTGACCCGCAGCCCCCTGGGCTATGGCTACGTTAACTTCCGCTTTCCTGCGGATGCTGAGTGGGCACTGAACACCATGAATTTTGATTTGATTAACGGCAAACCATTCCGTCTAATGTGGTCTCAGCCAGATGACCGCTTAAGAAAGTCTGGAATTGGAAATATATTCATCAAAAACCTGGACAAATCCATTGACAACAGGGCCCTTTTTTGTCTGTTTTCAGCTTTTGGGAGCATTCTCTCCTGCAAAGTCGTATGTGATGACAATGGCTCTAAGGGTTATGCCTATGTGCACTTTGACAGCCTGGCCGCTGCCAATAGGGCTATCTGGCACATGAACGGAGTGAGGGTCAACAACCGCCAGGTGTACGTTGGCCGATTCAAATTTCCGGAAGAGAGGGCTGCTGAAGTTAGAACTAGGGATAGAGCGACTTTCACTAATGTTTTCGTTAAAAACTTTGGAGATGACATGAATGACGACAAACTGAAGGAACTTTTCAGTGAGTATGGGTCAACTGAAAGTGTTAAGGTAATAAGAGATTCCAGTGGGAAATCGAAAGGCTTTGGATTTGTGAGATATGAGACACATGAGGCTGCCCAAAAGGCTGTGTTAGATCTGCATGGAAAGTCCATCGGTGGGAAAGTGCTCTATGTAGGGCGAGCACAGAAGAAAATTGAACGTCTTGCTGAGTTAAGGAGAAGATTTGAGCGGCTGAGATTAAAAGAAAAAGTCGGCCTCCAGGGGTGCCTATCTATATTAAGAACCTGGACGAGACCATTGATGATGAAAAACTGAAGGAGCAATTTTCTTCCTTTGGGTCAATTAGTCGGGCCAAAGTGATGGTGGAGGTGGGGCAAGGCAAAGGGTTTGGTGTTGTCTGCTTTTCCTCTTTTGAAGAGGCTACCAAAGCAGTAGATGAGATGAATGGTCGTATAGTGGGCTCAAAGCCTCTGCAGGTCACTCTGGGCCAGGCCAGGGGCAGGTGGTAAGGATAAGAATGCTCAATTTGTTTCAGCCTTAAGCTGGTGCCTACTTAGTTTGGGCTACTTTGTGATAAGAGGTTATTTTATGTCAATTAACAGGTTTTTTTAAGTGAATACTTTCTTTTGGAAAAAAAAAAAAAAGTGAAACCAGAAAGCCTTGTTCATTTTAGTGAAGAACATAATTTCTAATTGTAAAACTGTCATTTTGTACTATTTTTCGATATAATGTCCTTAGGAATATATAGAATAAAGTTTATTCCTCCACACACTTGTCCTAAACCAATCAACATGAGTTAACTGAGTATATGTCCTTTCTTATTTCACTAATACTATTAAATTTCATTTCTCCTAATGAAATAAAATTTCATTAGGTCCTTACATCTAAGTCTATCACAGTGAAAACTTCTAACTTGCTTTTTGAGAAATCAGTAGAGCAGGGGAAAGTATATGTGATCCAGTTAATGTTTATGCATAATTTGACTTTAAATTATTATTTAAAATGAATATTCCCTTTTAAAGATGTGAGCTTTTTCCTTCTTTTATTTATTTATATTTTCCCTTCTTTATTATACTGAGGACATACCACAGACTTCATAGTGGATTTGAGTAAGTTTTGAGAGTTTCCACTATTAACTTTATAACTTCAATAAGCATATTGGTACTTTACCAATCAGTACATTAGAAGATTAACACTTTAAAGATTGATTTTTTTTAATTCTAAGTTTCATCTTAGAAAACTTTCCTGAGAGATTTAATATTTGAAGACAGGCTAAGGAGCATTCTTATAGCTCGTTTTGCTAAACTCTTTAGTAGGTATATTTGAATTCTGTTTAATTAACAAAAAAGGTGAATAACAACACTAAATTGCCTTTGTCTATAGTTAATTTTAGGATTACCTTCAGCCTTTGTCATGTCAATATAAAGGGTAAACACTCCATGTAATGATGTTGAAAACCTCTTTGAAGAATAACTTCTATTAAACTTGTCATTACCTCTTGTAAACTGTTGAATATATTCACAAGATAATATTCACAGATGTTTCAAAATTAAGGAAAAGGTCCTCTCTCTTGATTAAGTAGCATGCCTCCATCATATGAGATCTCTTAATCCAGTATGATTCTCTTTTTTGTCTAGCTGCTTGGAAGTTATGACAAAATATTCTGTTCTATGTTGCAATTATGTTATTTGCCCTGTGACTTCTATATGATAGATTTTCTGTGTTTCATTTGTAGTTTCCTCTTGTCCACACCCATCTACCATTCAATCTGTATTACACTTTCTTATTTTCTTTGGATTATGCTACTGCTCTGTTCAGTCACTCAGTCATCTTCAACTCTTTGAGACCCTGTGGACTGCAACCCACCAGGCTCCTCTGTCCATGGAATTTTCTAGGCAAGGATACTGGAGTGGGTCACCATTTCCTACTCCAGGGGATCTTCCTGACCCAGGGATTGAACCCATGTCTCTTGTGTCTCCTACAATGGCAAGCAGATTCTTTACCACTGCACCACCTGGGAAGCCCTTTTCTTTGGGATTGCCTATATGCCAGTTCAAATCCATTTTGAGTTAGAGAAACAAATACTTAATTTATGTAAAACTTAAATTATTACTTTTAAAAATAGCATTGACTCATACCACAAATCCAATCATAAGAAAATATTTTATCTCTATTGTCAGTTGATTTTTATTACTTTATGTAGAAATCTTTCATACATAAAACAATATAAATATATAATTTTTAACACTTTTGTTAACTCTTTGCCCATAAAATAATCAGAATAATTTGTTTTCATGTAATTGTTTATCTACAGACTACTTGTATATTCATTATCAAACAACATTTTCAAATGAAAATTATGGTTTTTATTGATTATAAACATAATACATGCTCCTTGTAAAAAAAAAAAAAAGTACAATTATGCAGAAACTTACAAAGAAGAAAGTAAAATTCCCATAGTTCTGAGACAACCATTATTAACTTTTGAAGTGTGTGCTTATCCTTTCATGTCTTTTCCCCTATGTATACACACATTGTTTTACAAAAAAAAGAAAATATATGTATGTTTTTTTTAAATTTTAAGCCAAAACATAATCATCTGTTCATGTCAATAAATACCAATCTATCTGTATCATCAATTAGTGACTACATAGTATTCCATTGTGTGGATGTACTATATCTTATCTAAGTAGTTCATTATTAATTGAGATTTATATGTTTTTCAATATTTTCTATGTTTGTAAACAGTGCTGTGATGAAAATCCTTGGTTAAAAACAGTATGAGTTATATGAGCTTGACAAAAATTATCTATAGCATGTAAAAGCATAAATCTACTAGAAAAATAAAAATGCACATCATATTGATATATATGTACCTAAAATTTGAAAAGTGTTAATGATATGTTCTTCATTTAAATTGACAAAGAGAAAAACTAACGGAATATAATTTTTCATATTTTAAGAGCCTACTTGCTATACATCATTGTGATCATAAAATATATGAAAAGGAAGAAACTTCAAATAAAATTTAAAATACTTATCAATACATTGATAATTATTTTACCATATGTGCTCTCTATTCCTTTCCCCTATTGCCAATTTTCATTTGAATTTGTAAACCTAAAGTGTCAGTGTTAAGACCTTTGCAAATACTTTGATTCAGAATGAATCATGAAATATATATAGAAGCTAAAAACTTCAAATATAAGCATTTTATACACTTTGGAAAAATATTTAAGTATTTAAATTATTAATGTTTGGAAAAAGCTAGTCAGTATAAAGAAAAGCAATAATTGTGGCTCGGTACAGATAAAACATACATGTTAGGACTTTGCAGATCAGTCAAAAGTACTCTGTAAATTCAGGACATAAAAATCAGGGTTGAAGAGTATAAAGGAAAGGTAATCTTTATTTAAACACAAACAGCTGGGTAAATTTTTCAATCTTATATTTTTCATTTTTAGCTACATTTAATACATTTCTAATAGTTTAGGCTTCTAAGGAGGTGCCAAAGAACTGAACAGCTTAAAGCAGTAACAAAGCATTAAAAAATAGGTTATTATTCATTTTCTAGCCTGAGATAATTAGTAAAAGTTAATAAAACTATATTATCAATGATCAACTTAATAGTGAACTATTTAATGCAATGTGGTTTTTTTTTGTTTTTATTTTTATTTATTTAGTTATTTAGCTTTTCAAAATAGTCACTTGTACAGGTTTCAAATGTGCCTGCTGCTGCTGCTGCTGCTGCTGCTGCTAAGTCCCTTCAGTCATGTCCAACTCTGTGCAACCCCAGAGATGGCAGCCCACCAGTCTCCCCCATCCCTGGGATTCTCCAAGCAAGAACACTGGAGTGGGTTGCCTTTTCCTTCTCCAATGCATCAAAGTGAAAAGTGAAAGTGAAGTCGCTCAGTCTTGTCCGACTCTTAGCGACCCCTTGGACTGCAGCCCACCAGGTTCCTCTGTCCATGGGATTTTCCAGGCAAGAGTACTGGAGTGGGGTGCCATTGCCTTCTCAAAAGTTACCATACAATCTAGCAATTCTACTCCAGGATATTTATCTGAAGAAAAATGAAAACAACTATTTTTAAGTATATATGCATGCAAATATTAATTGCACCATTATTTACAACACTCTGCATTTAGAGGCAACCTATGGGTCCATCAATAGATGAATGGATAAAGAATCTGTGATATATATTTTTATAATGGAATACTATTCAACTATAAAAAGGAATGGTAACAATAACCCTGTATGGGAGACAGCAAAAGAGACACAGATGTATAGAAAAGTCTTTTGGACTCTGTGGGAGAGAAGGAGGATGATTTGGGAGAATGGCATTGAAACATGTATAATATCATATGAGAAATGAGTTGCCAGTCCGGATTTGATGCAGGATACAGGAAGCTTGGGGCCGGTGCACTGGGATGACCCAAAGGGATGGTATGGGGAGGGAGGTGGGAGGGGGTTAAGGATTGGGAACACGTGTTCACCTGTGGCGGATTCATGTTGATGTATGGCAAAACCAGTACGATATTGTAAAGTAAGTAGCCTTTAATTAAAATAAATAAGTTTAATTTAAAAAAAAGTAAACTGAAAAAAATAAAGAATGAAACCTTTCCATTTGTGACAACATGGACAGACCTGAAGGGTATAATGTTAAGTGAAATATGCTAAACAGAAAAAGACAAATATTTTTACTCATGTGTGGAATCTAACAAACAAAAAACAAAGAGAAAGGATACAGATAAAAAGGACAAACTAGTGGTTTCTGAGGTGTGTGTGGATGGGTGAATTAGGTTGAAGGGACTTATGAAGTACAAACCACCTCCTATAAATGTTACAGAGCTGGAATGCATAGCACAGGAAATATAGTCAATAGTATTAGAAGTCTGTATGGTGCATAATCTACAAAAAAAACTGAATCACTATGTTGCTGGCCTGAAACTAATACAATATTGTAAGTCAACTATATTTTAACTAAAAAATTAAATTTTGTATAAAATGAATGATTCTTTACCTTAATATTATGCCTGTAAATTTTATGATCTTTGTTGTGAAAGTCATAAATTCTTTTAAATTACTGTATAGCATTCTACTGTGTGACTATATATTTGTTTTATTGAATTCTTTGTGTCTGCTCTAGTTCTGAAGAATAAAAATAAAGCTACAATAAAAAATAGCTCAATTAAAAAAGAAATAGATCCCTAAAAATGAATCAATAGAGATGCAGTTTCAGAAGTCCAAAGAAGAGGGAATATATGTATATCTATGGCTGATTCACTTTGCTGTACAGTAGAAACTAACACATTATAAAGCAACTATACTGCAAGAAAAATTAATTTCAAAAAATGATACAATTTCAGAAAACTTGAAAAGTTATGAAGTACAATTTTTAGCGCTAGAAATTTCTAAACTCTGCATCCAAATTCACACACAATCAGTTCAGTGTGATGGTATGGACTTATGCTTTGAAGTCAAACATGTTGATTTGAAATCAGGCTCCATCAATTACTTGGTGACCTTGCATTTGTTTAACCTCTGTTTTATTCAACAGTATAACTGAGATGCCAATAGGGTTTGTCTATAGCTTTTCAATTGATATTAGAAGAAAATGTATGTGAAGTACCAGGCACATATCTTGTTAGTCATTATAATTAACTTGATGATGTTTTTTTCATCAGAAAGTTCAATTCTACTAGCTTTTATACTGTATATTTTCTTCTACCCAGGGCCCACTTAATAAAATGCTTTGTAATCTTGAAGTGTTTCAAAAAGTATCCAGAACATAGTAAGTGCTAAGTACTATTTAAGTGTCTGTAAAATAAATAATAAAATATGCTGTCTTATATAGGAAAGAATTGAAGGTGAGGGAGAATTCCTGGACCAGTCTTTCTCTTTTATTATTGTGGTAAAATATTGACCTCATATTGCCAATGTTTTATGAAGAAGATAAGGGACTTGGAAAGTAAGAGATTAGATATTTCCTCTACTCTAATTTTTTTCCCTATTTCAAACCTTTTCCCTGAACTGCTTGATCTTATACTACTACTGTGAAAACTTTCAGGGGTGCAACCATTTTAAGAAAAATGAATATAGAGGGTTACAAGTTAAGAAACTGGGCTGAGAATAGGGACCATATCGACTTCACTCCTTATGCCTAGTGCTAAGACATTGCTTAGTAAATGAATTAGCACCCCAATGAGTGAACAAATAAATAACTGAAAAAGGACTCAGTTTTGAAAAGATAAGAGTATTGCAGCAAGTTCATGGATAATGAAACTTTTCTCAAATGAATTACTACTTGCTGTACTGCTCAAAGTAGCTTAAGTCTAATCAGGACACATTTTTAAGTAAATAGAAACAATGTAAATGTAACTTATTTTTAAACTACCAAATATAAAATTAATAAGTGGAAGGATGTAATATACAGCAACAGGAATATAGTCAGTATTTTGTAACTTTATACAAAGTATAATCTATCAAAAGATTGAATTGCTATGTTGTACATCTGAAACTCATATCAGATCAGATCAGATCAGTCGCTCAGTCGTGTCTGACTCTTTGCGACCCCATGAACTGCAGCACGCCAGGCCTCCCTGTCCATCACCAACTCCCGGAGGTCACTCAGACTCACATCCATCGAGTCAGTGATGCCATCCAGCCATCTCATCCTCTGTCGTCCCCTTCTCCTCCTGCCCCCAATCCCTCCCAGCATCAGAGTCTTCTCCAATGAGTCAACTCTTTGCATGAGGTGGCCAAAATACTGGAGTTTCAGCTTTAGCATCCTTCCTTCCAAAGAAATCCCAGGGCTGATCTTCAGAATGGACTGGTTGGATCTCCTTGCAGTCCAAGGGACTCTCAAGAGTCTTCTCCAACACCACAGTTCAAAAGCATCAATTCTTCGGCACTCAGCCTTCTTCACAGTCCAGCTCTCACACCCATACATGACCACAGGAAAGACCATAGCCTTGACTAGGTGAACCTTTGTTGGCAAAGTGATGTCTCTGCTTTTGAATATGCTATCTAGGTTGGTCATAACTTTCCTTCCAAGGAGTAAGCGTCTTTTAATTTCATGGCTGCAGTCACCATCTGCAGTGATTTTGGAACCCAGAAAAATAAAGTCTGACACTGTTTCCACTGTTTCTCCATCTATTTCCCATGTAGTGATGGGACCAGATGCCATGATCTTCGTTTTCTGAATGTTGAGCTTTAAGCCAACCTTTTCACTCTCTACTTATACTTTCATCAAGAGGCTTTTTAGTTCCTCTTCTGCCATAAGGGTAGTGTCATCTGCATATCTGAGGTTATTGATATTTCTCCCAGCAATCTTGATTCCAACTTGTGTTTCTTCCAGTCCAGCATTTCTCATGATGTACTCTGCATATAAGTTAAATAAACATGGTGACAATATGCAGCCTTGACGTACTCCTTTTCCTATTTGGAACCAGTCTGTTGTTCCATGACCAGTTCTAACTGTTGCTTCCTGACCTGCATACAGATTTCTCAAGAGGCAGATCAGGTGGTCTGGTATTCCCATCTCTTTCAGAATTTTCCACAGTTTATTGTGATCTACACAGTCATATATCAAAAGTCAAATATATCTCAAGAAAAAAGACTGTTATCTTATTTACAACGTCTTCAATTTAATTACTATGGTAATGATGATTCTAAGAAAGCTGCTGCATCATCTCTTTACATTGTCACTACTGAAGCCGAAATGATTATTTTGATCAGTAATACTAGGATGTGTTAAGAATCTGAAGAATTTCCTGCTATGCTGTGATATCACTAATGAATAAAAGTATATCTTATTTATATTTTCCCCAATGCCTAACAGAGTACCTAGCATATAGCTGCTTGTTTTAAATGCTTAATGAATTAAAAAATTAAATTATAATAAGATTTAAATATCAAAATAAAATATTCTTAAGAATATCCAACACAGTATAAGGTATGGATCAGTTATTTGTCTTTTTCAAAAACACTATGTAAATATCTCATTCAAAGGTGTTAAAATGTATGATTAAGCATATTAACGTATTGGCTTATTACTCTGCAGAATTATAACAGAAAACGTGTGTGACTGCTAAGTCACTTCAGTTGGTCCAACCCTTCGTGAACCTGTGGACTGTAGCCTGCAAGGTTCCTCTCTCAAGGGATTCTCCAGGCAAGAATACTGGAGTGGGTTGCCATGCCCTCTTCCAGGGGATCTTCTTGACCCAGGGATCGAACCAGAGTCTCTTATGTCTCCTGCATTACCAGGTGGGTTCTTTACCACTAGCACCACGTGGAAGGCCCTATAACAGAAAACACATTCCTTTAATTATAGTAAGTATTATTCTTTTTAACACTGCTCCCATTCAAGGGAACATTCACACTTAAAAATAATATTTCTGATTCAAATGTGTTCTTTTTAATGGCTGAGTAATACTCCATCAGAAACGAGTCTCCAGTCCAGGTAAGATGCCTGATAACGGATGCCTGGGGCTGGTGCACTGGGACGACCCAGAGGGATGGTATGGGGAGGGGAGGAGGGAGGAGGGTTCAGGATGGGGAACACATATATACTTGTGGTGGATTTATTTTGATGTTTAGCAAAAGCAATACAATATTTTAAAGTTAACCAAAATAAAATTTAATAAAAAAAGAAGCAATAAAAAATAAAAAATAATATTTCTGTCAGTTTTGTTTCTCCTTTATTCTAGCATAAAAACAGGAAATATTTAGCTATTTCCTTACAGAAATAAGAATGGAAGATTCTAGGTTTAAATAATATTCTCAATCTCTCATGTATCTTTATAATTCACATTTCACAAGCATATCTCTCTTGTATCAACTCTTTGAAATGTTTCAAAGAAGGTACCCATTTCAACTAGAAATTAGTGGAGAACACTGTCCTATACTCTAATTCATGATATTATGGATTTCCTTGGGGAAAAAATCACCATTTGGGGGGAGGCTAGCATTTAAAATAGTATATTTTTTGGTCTTTTTAAATAGTAAGCATTTTTCTTTATACTGCAAATTGTTCAAAACTGTGTTTTCTCTCATATTATACTGGTTTCCTACTAGGTAGAACCAGAAGTTACAGTCTCACACCCTAAGGGTAGCTGACTTGTTTCAAAAGCTCTGCTAAACAGAAAGCTTTCAAATTTAAGTTTCATGCTCTCTGCTGGAAATGACAAGAAAGGGAATATTTGGAGCCTAATGTTCAAATCAGTCATTCAACTTTTCACATATCTCTTGTTGATGATGCTATTCATTTTATTTGATAAATTATACAATGTCAAAAAGCAAGATACCTTCTCAAAGTATTTCTATCCTATGGGAGACTAGCTGACAAAGTACAACATAACTATAATACTGTGCTTTCTTTCAAGGCAAAGATTTCTACAGTAGATTTTATTGACAAAATATTAGAGCCAAGATGCACTTAGTCAATTATGGGGCAACTTCTAATAGAGATAGAAACAAACGCTGTAGTAGTAATATAGTGGTAGGAGCAGCAAATATACAGGATACAAAGAATTGAAAATGGAAAGCATTGTATATGCTTCTTGAAGGGGTTTAACATATTGCCTATACTTGGTCTCACCTATTTGTTGCTTAACTGAACAAATGGCTTGTTCTCCTGGACTTTGTAAAAGAATGGTAAATGTGGACTTAAATTTTTGAAGTTGCATCATAAGCTATATTAAATTTTAAAATACTAAAGGATGGCAGTAGTATCAGAAATCAGTGCCTTTCTCCTTTTGAAAATTTGTATCTTTCTTATTTTTAAATTTTATTTATTTTTTTGCTAAAGATTTATCTAATTTTGGCAAGGAGGACAGGATGCTGGGTTTTGAACCCTAGCTCTGATTTCTCAGGTAAGGCACATGGTACTTCATGTAAATAGCAATATAGAATAACTGCACTCTAGCTATTTATTAGGGAAGATCATCTTGAGGTCTATTGTTCAATACTGTGAAAAAAAATTTAGGTGAGAAGAAATACATTACCTAGGTAGGATTTTCTGAAGAATATGCTATCCATTCATTCCTCAAGATGTAATCAATTTTTCCATAAGATTTTTTTGAAGACATGTATTTGTTCCAACATGATTGATGTAGTAAGGAACAATTTGCGCATTAAGAGAATTTCCCACTTGAGTACAGTCCAAATATTACTAGATGAACACAGAATTCTGTGTCCAGTATAACATATGCACATACCTCATGAAATCGATCAGCTACATTAGCTCACCACATGTATCATCCTACAATATTTTGTTTAGCCATTCTGTTGCAACTGTGACAGAAGCAGAAGCTATTAAGAAGAGGTGGCAAGAATACACAGAAGAACTGTACAAAAAAGATCTTCACAACTCAGATAATCACGATGTTATTACTCACCTAGAGCCAGACATCCTGGAATGTGAATTCAAGTGAGCCTTAGGAAAAATCACTATGAACAAAGCTAGTGGAGGTGATGGAATTCCAGTTGAGCTATTTCAAATCCTAAAAAATGATGCTGTGAAAGTGCTGCACTCAATATGTCAGCAAATTTGAAAAAACGTAGCAGTGGCCACAGGAATGGAAAAAGTCAGTTTTCATTCCAATCCCAAAGAAAAACAATGCCAAGGAATGCACAAACTATCACATAATTGCCCTCATCTCACACGCTAGTAAAATAATGCTCAAAATTCTTTAATCTAGGCTTCAGCAATTTGTGAACCATGAACTTCCAGATGTTCATGTTTGTTTTAGAAAAGGCAAGGGAGCCAGAGTTTCATCTACCAACCACCAAATAATAAAAAAAAAAGCAAGAGATTTCCAGAAAAACATCTACTTCTGCTTTATTGACTATGCCAAAATCTTTCACTTTGTGGATCACAATGAACTGTGGAAAATTCTGAAAGAAATCGGAAAAACATAACATCACACCCCCCTCTTGTGAAATTTGTATGTAGGTTAGGAAGAAAAAGTAATAATAAAAGAAGAAAAAAAAAAAAACAAAAAAAAAAAAAAAGAAAAAGAAGAAAGCTGCATATTGTCACTCTGCTTATTTAACTCATATGCAGAGTGCATCATGAGAAATGCTGGGCTGGAACAAGCACAAGCTGGAATCAAGATTGCTGGGGGAGAAATATCAATAACCCCAGATATGCAGATGACACCACCCTTATGGCAGAAAGTGAAGAAGAACTAAAGAGCCTCTTGATGAAAGTGAAAGAGGATAGTGAAAAAGTTGGCTTAAAGCTCAACAATCAGAAAACTAAGATCATGACATCTGGTCCGATGGCAAATAGATTGGGAAACAGTGGGAACAGTGTCTATTTTTTGGGGGGTAGCTCCAAGATCACTGAAGATGGTGATTGCAGCCATCAAATTAAAAGATGCTTACTCCTTGGAAGGAAAGTTATGAACAACCTAGACAGAATATTAAAAAGCAGAGATATTACTTTGCCAATAAAGGTCTGTCTAGTCCAGGCTATGGTTTTTCCAGTGGTCATGTATTGATGTCAAAGTTGGTCTTTAAAGAAAGTCGAGTGCCAAAGAATTGATGCTTTTGAACTGTGGTGTTGGAAAAGACTCTTTTTCTTTTTTTGAAATTTTAATTTTTATTTATTTTTATTGAATTACAGTTGATTAACAATGTGCTAATTTCTGCTGTATAGCAAAGTGATTCAGTTATACACATACATATTTTTTTTAATATATTCTTTTACTCTGATTTATCTCAGGAGATTGGATATGGTTCCCTATTCTATAGTGTAGACTCTTGAGAGTCCCTTGGACTGCAAGGCGATCCTTCCAGTCCATCCTAAAGGAGATCAGTGCTGGGTGTTCATTGGAAGGACTGATGCTGAAGCTGAAACTCCAATACTTTGGCCACCTGATGTGAATAGCTGACTGATTTGAAAAGACCCTGATGCTGGGAAAGATTGAAGGCAGGAGGAGAAGGGGATGACAAAGGTTGAGATTGCTGGATGGCATCACCAACTCAATGGACATGAGTTTGGGTAAATTACAGGAGGGTTTTTTTTTTTTTGGGGGGGGGGGAGTTGTTTTTTTTTTTTTAATATAAATTTATTTATTTTAATTGAACACTAATTGCTTTACAATATTGTATTGGTTTTGCCATACACTTACATGAATCTGCCACGGGTGTACACATGTGCCCCATCCTGAACCCCCCTCCCACCTCCCTCCCCATCCCATCCCTCTGGGTCATCCCAGTGCATCACAGCTCTGAGCATCCTGTGTCATGCATCGAACCTGGACTGGAGATTTGTTTCTCATATGATAATATACATGTTTCAATTATATTCTCCCAAATCATCTCACCCTCGCCCTCTCCCACAGAGTCCAGAAGACTGTTCTACACATCTGTGTCTCTTTTGCTGTCTCACATACAGTGTTATCGTTCTCATCTTTCTAAATTCCATATATATGAGCTGCTGCTGCTGCTGCTAAGTCACTTCAGTCGTGTCCGACTCTGTGCGACCCCATAGACAGCAGTCCACGAGACTCTGCCGTCCCTGGGATTCTCCAGGCAAGAAAACTGGAGTGGGTTGCCATTTCCTTCTCCAATGCATTAAAGTGAAAAGTGAAAGTAAAGTCTCTCAGTCATGTCCGACTCTGTGAGGCCTCATGGACTGCAGCCTATGGGACTCCTCCATCCATGAGATTTTCCAGGCAAAAGTACTGGAGTGGGTTGCCATTGTCTTCTCCAATACATGAGCTAGTATACTGTATTGCTGTTTTCCTTTCTGGCTTACTTCACTCTGTATAATAGGCTCCAGTTTCATCCACCTCATTAGAACTGATTCAAATGTATTCTTTCTTTTTTCCCCCATTTATTTTTATCCTTTTTTATTTATTTATTTTAAATTTTATTTTATTTAACTTTACAATATTGTATTGGTTTTGCCATATATAAAAATGAATCTGCCACAGGTATACATGTGTTCCCCATCCTGAATGCTCCCTCCCTCCTCCCTCCCCATACCATCCCTCTGGGTAGTCCCAGTGCACCAGCCCCAAGCATCCAGTATCATGCATCGAACTTGGACTGGCAACTCGTTTCATGTATGATATTATACGTATTTCAATGCCATTCTCCCAAATCATCCCACCCTCTTCCTCTCCCAGAGTCCAAAAGACTGTTCTATACATCAATGTCTCTTTTGCTGTCTCGTATACAGGGTTATTGTTACCATCTTTCTAAATTCCATATATATGCGTTAGTATACTGTATTGGTGTTTTTCTTTCTGGCTTAATTCACTCTGTATAATAGGCTCCAGTTTCATCCACCTCATTAGAACTGATTCAAATGCATTCTTTTTAATGACTGAGTAATACTCCATTGTGTATATGTACCACAGCTTTCTTATCCATTCATCTGCTGATGGACATCTAGGTTGTTTCCATGTCCTGGCTATTATAAACAGTGCTGAGATTAACATTGGGGTACACGTGTCTCTTTCAATTCTGGTTTGCTTGGTGTGTATACCCAGAATTGAGGTTGCTGGATCATATGTCAGTTCTATTTCCAATTTTTTAATGAATCTTCACATTGTTCTCCATAGTGATCCTACTCGTTTGCATTCCCACCAACAGTGTTAGAGGGTTCCCTTTTCTCCACACCCTCTCCAGCATTTATTGCTTGTAGACTTTTGGATAGCAGACATTCTGACTGGCATGAAAATGGTACCACATTGTGGTTTTGATTTGCATTTCTCTGATGAGTGATCTTTTCATGTATTTTTTAGCCATCTGTATGTCTTCTTTGGAGAAATGTCTGTTTGGTTCTTTGGCCCATTTTTGGATTGGTTCATTTATTTTTCTGGAATTGAACTGCAGGAGTTGTTTGTATATTTTTGAGATTAATTCTTTGTCAGTTGCTTCATTTGCTATTATTTTCTCCCATTCTGAAGGCTGTCTTTTCACCTTGCTTATAGTTTCCTTTGTTGTGCACAAGCAACTTCAGGCTCTACTACAATGCCACAGTCATCTAGACAGTATGGTACTGGCACAAAGAGAAATATAGATCAATGGAACAAAATATAAAGCCCAGAGATACATCCATGCACCTATGGACACCTTATCTTTGACAAAGGAGACAACAATATACAATGGAGAGAAAAGACAACCTCTTCAACAAGTGATGCTGGGAAAACTGGTCAACCACTTGTAAAAGAATGAAACTAGAACACTTTATAACACCATACACAAAAATAAAATCAAAATGGATTAAAGATCTAAACTTAAGACCAGAAACTATAAAACTCCTAGAGGAAAACATAGGCAAAACACTCTCCAACATAAATCACAGCAGGATCCTTTATGACCCACCTCCCAGAATACTGGAAATAAAAGCAAAAATAAACAAATGGGACTCTGGGAGTTTTTGATGGACAGGGAGGCCTGGTGTACTGTGGTCCATAGGGTTGCAAAGAGTCAGGCACGACTTAGCAATTGAACTGAACAGCAATTGTAAATATCTTTATATTTAACAAAATCAACTTCCACAGCATGCATAAGTTGAAAAACATCGGCAGTGTAAGAAAATGAGAATTTTATGTTTCGAGAAGCAGTTTGAAATTATAACGTTTTTAGAAAGAAAATAACTGAAAGAACATGTGATGTCTTCCAAGCAACAGAGAGAATGGAATCCAGTTTGTTTCCCATCAGTGACTAAGTGCAAAAACAAAAGAAATGTCTATGCTATGTAATATTTGGTGCTTGTCCAGGATTCCTAGCACAAGACTGCTAAAACTCTTGCTATTTACTGAGTAATAGGAGTTTCTTTTGTTATTCATAATGAGCTCTTCTTGATCACAGCTGAGTTTATGTTAGTGAAGTGGCTTAGATTGGGATCTCTAGATATTGTCAAAATGGTTCAGGTCACCAGAAAGACCAAGTGATTAGAAGGTTGGAACTTTCAGCTCCAGTCTTTGACTTTGATGGGGAGGAGGACTGGATATAGTGCTCTATAAGCACTCTTGAACAGTGAGATTCAAGAAGCTGCTGGGTTGGTGAACAAATCAAAGTGTTAAAAGGGTAGTGCTGTGAAAGAGGGCGTGGAATCCACACACGACATAGCCCTGAATCTTCCTAAGCAATTTTCCATTTAGCAATTCCTGAGTTATATTCTTTACAGTAAGCCAGTGAAAGTGTGTTCATGAGTTCTTAGAGCTATTCTATTCTGTTCTAAATTGTCCAACCTAAGATGGGGTCATGTGAGCCCCCTACTTACAGCAGATCATTGAGAAGTATCACTGGTCCCTAGGATTTAACACTGGCATCAGAAATGGGGAAAATCTTCTGGGATCTGATTCTAACTCTAAGTAGTGTTAGAATTGAATTGAGTTATTGGAGATCCAGTTAGTATTGGAGTATCATAAAATTGTTTGTTGGTATGGAAAAAAAAACTCCATACAGACTGGAAAAACTTTAAGTATTGCTATCCTGACTTTAGTCAAGAACAACAAGGCCTAAGGAAACTGAGAAAGCAGAAAAAAAAATGATCAAATGTACAATAGACTAGAAGCACAAAAACTGGGAATAAATTTTCTCACAAAGAGAACAGACTATCTGTATACAACAGCTTTAAATAGAAATCACTGAATCCTACAGAAGTGGCTTGTTTTAATTCTAGTGGTGGCTACTTAAGTGATTTTAAACACAAGTACAATTTTCAAAGTCCTCTCCAGTCAGACAAAGCCATGAGAAATGCAGATGATAAATCCACAAAATAATTCCCAGCAGTGATACATAAATTAATCTCTTCATCAGATCAAATATTCAATTTTGGTTAAATGAGTATAAAAACTCATGCCTTAAAGTGCTAACAGGAAAGCTTTGAAGAGCTCTTAGATGTCATTAACATGACCTGAAGATAAGACTGGGAAAGATTCTTAATTGTGGTGTTTGGCAACAGTGTCAAATTCAGTAAAATGAGTAATATCCATCAAAATCTGATGCTACAACTTTCCATATGATTTCAGATAATCCCTCCATGCTACCTCACAATGACTAACAAGGTGCAACTCTTCTAAAACCCATTTTCAGACCTTTTTTCAAGGTAAAGTGCCATATTCATTGTGGCATTTATGATTTTATTTATATTTTAACCTTTTAATGGGAAACTGTGCTACCATATTTATTAAGTTCCTATTGTTTTTTCTAATGTGGCATTAACAAAGTGATTGAATGTTGTGTCTCCAACCTTATTTTTTGCTATGAGCCCTGTGGTTTTATACTGTGCAATTTTGAAAAATGTGGTAATTTTTAGGGTATAAGTCCTATGATAGCAGAACTGACTATACTTTACTACTTTAAAATCTATCACTAGAGGAAGCCAGATAACCAGAGAGCTGGGTGATGGACTCAAATTATTTAAATTTCTCAAATAATTTCTTTCTCTGAATGGTTCTTTGGCATTAAGTACAGTGAAGGACATAAGAAACTATCCTGTGAAACTCACCATTCTATTCACTGTGAAAACATTGGTGAGTATGATTTTCACTACTCATCCAGTATTCTTTTTATGATGATCCATGAAAGAAATTTCACTCTGGTCTCAGGATTCAGAAAGAGCTGTGCTTTTCTTGAGAAACTACTTAGCTTTTTTTTTTTTTTTTTTAACTTTCAATTTAATTTTATTTTATTTAACTTTTCAATATTATATTTGTTTTGCCATATATCAAAATGAATCTGCCACAGGTATACATGTGTTCCCCATCCTGAGCCCTCCTTCCTCCTTCTTCCCCATACCATCCCTCTGGGTCGTCTAGCTTTTATTTTTATGTATCCTGAGACTTTCAAAGTAGTAACTTAATAAAATGCAATGGATATTCCTAAATAAAAGAATAAATGTATATTTAACTGTGTTTTATTCTCCACTTTGGCTGTGAAAATACAGAGTCAAATGTATGAACATCTTCTAGTAAGTGTACAGACTTCACAGCACATACTTTGTTATTATTGTATCTTATCTTTCCTGTGCTTATTTTCCTTTTGTACAGAATCTCTTACTCCCTTATTTTTTAAATTTATTTTACATCTATATTCAAGCTAATCAAATGCTTTTTTAAATACGCTGGAGTATAATAAAATGAAATAAGAAGTAGTAAAAGGAGAAGTACTAGGACTAAGGCATGAATTTGTTCTCTGAACTAATAAAAGGACAATTTACATAAAGTTTCAAACAATACTAAAATGGATAGTTGTATGATAAAGTAAATAGAGTAAAATGGCAAGGGTAAAGTCTAGATAGCATGTATACAAGTATTGATTATATAATTCATTGACATTTGTTAAATATTTGATGTTTTTCATAAAAAAATCTTGGAAAAAACAATATTATAAAATTATTTAGTGATGCATATGTGTGTTAAAAGAACAAATATTGCTTACTGATGATAAATGCTCATTCAGCATATGAGTTACTTCATGTTTGGAGGTGCAGATGATATATATTTATTAAGAGGTTTACAAGGAGTGTGCTTCTAGTAGTTTTGTAAATTTTTTACTTTTTAAGCTGAGTGGTGGAATAGACTAGAGGAAAATCTTGATGGAAAAGGGAGATTGAACAAAAATAAAATCATAATTTGGAATACATGGAATGGAGTGCAAAGGACATCCTTAATAGGGATTTTCCACATGGAAACAACATGATTTTTTCCAAGACTGAATGTCTTACATGTAGTAAGGTACTGCTGTATGCAAGTGTTAACATCATATAAACGTGTTAAAGGCTGAGCTGAGCTCAAAATAAAGGCATCTCACTTGTATATTTCAACTAAAGCTAATCACTGGCTTAAATTTTACTTGAAAATTTGTGTAATTGCTGACAGTCTAAATAACTAGCACTCTGACTAATAAACAAGTTGCAAATCTATTAAATTCTATTTTCATAGATTTTGCAGATGCAGCAGCAGAAATCTGCTAGAGGAGACTAATGCTAACAATCCTTCTGAGGTATTTCTGAATTGACATTTTTTTGGATTACAGTTTCACAACTTGTGCCAAGTTCACTAGGACTTGAGCCACAAGAGAGAACAGATTTTATTTATTTTGTTCATAAGTGATTCTTGAGGAGAATAAAATCCTAAACCAGAGTAAATACTAGTTTTTTGAATCATATGTGTGATTGAAAATCATGAGTATTTTCTCTCCTTATTCTCCCGCACACAATAACTATGCCCAATAACTTGAAAAGGGGATAAATTAAAAATATTTTTCATATAAATAATGTAGTCTAATGTGACTAAGAGTGAAAACATAAAACATAAAATTTAGGATTGATTGGTCTGCAACCTTTAATAATAAACTATTTCAAAGTTCCTCTCTAGCAATTTAAGTACACAAGGCATGTATTCTAATCATAAGTACACAAGGCATGTATTCTAATCACTATGCTGCCAATTTCCTCTAAAGTTAAAAGTTGCTCACTGTACTTTATAGCATATTTTACTATGTGTACTTAAGAACAAGACAAGATTGACTAAATGGATACTCTCTCTGACCTTTGCTTCTGTAGAATCAAAACAATTTAGTCCTTTTTCAAGTCATTTGAGAACACTGTAAACATTATCCAAAAGACTTGGTCCTGGCCTCAACCATGACCTTCGAAGCTGATAGTTAACAACCACAAAAAAAGCCAGTTTTAGTCATTGACAGGAGAGAAACATCTCTTTCCGAACAGAAAGGAATAATTCCACACATTTAACTTTTTTTTTTGTTTGTTTTACTATTTTGAAGCAAAATTATTTTTTTTTCTTCTGAGATAACCTAACCTCAGACAAAATAATTGAATAAAACAAAAGCCTAAGCTTCTGAAATACACTTTGGTTAAGGCAATTGCAATAAATTACTTAAAAAGTTAACTGTATCTAGTCCACAGATGCTGCTGTTGCTGCTAAGTCACTTCAGTTGTATTCAACTCTGTGCGACCACATAGATGGCAGCCCACCAGGCTCCACTATCCCTGGGATTCTCCAAGCAAGAACACTGGAGTGGGTTGCCATTTCCTTCTCCAATGCAAGAAAGTGATAAGTGAAATTGAAGTAGCTCAGTCATGTCTGACTCTTCGTGACCCCATGGACAGCAGCCTACCAGGCTTCTCTGTACATGGGATTCTCCAGGCATGAGTAATGGAGTGGATTTCCATTGCCTTCTCTGGTTTACAGATGAACAACATTAAATTATGAAACAAAAAATAAATAAATACATAAATAAATTATGAAACAGTGCTTCATTTTTAACTGGTATTACAATTGTTAAAGTCAATGGAGATTTTAAAGCACCTGTGTGTTAAAAGGAATTTTCTATTACTTATAACTGGAGATCAGAAAGACATCTTGCACCATTATCAAAATATGAGTATTTACATAGAAAATATTCTTATATCAAGCCATTACATTTTTATCCCATGAAAAACACACAAGCGGTGGTAGGCAGAAAAATGACCTCCCACATATGTCCACATCCAAACCCTGGAATCTGGGAATGTTTCCTTACATGCAAGAATGATTTTGTAGATGTGATCTTGAGAGGAGAATATTATGTTAAGCTATTTGTGTGAGCTCAGTGTAATCACAAGTGTCCCTAAGGATGAAGGACAGTCAGAGATAGAGATAGTGGTGCTATTATGGAAGCAGAAGTCAGACCACATGCCAAGAAATGTACATAGACTCTAGAAACAGGAAAAGTCCATTGATTCTCCACTAGGTTCTCCAGAGAGAATACAGCAGTACCAACACATTAATTTCATCTTAGCAAAACTTTTTTCCTGACCTTATCTCTAGCTAAGATAATAATATATTTGTGTTGTTTAAGCCAGTAAATAAGTGGTAATTTGTTATAGCAGAAGATAAAACTAATGCATAAGCATGGATATTTACCTGAAAATGTTTTTACATTGGATCTCTGATATCACAGACAGTACTTATGTAGAAAAAAAGAAAAGCTCTGTAGCAATAATCAATATGCCTCAAAATTGCCCAGCTAATGATAGCGATGATGAAAATAATAATAATAAAAATATTGGATAGCCATTTAATGGTTTTCTATTATATATCCACAAATAAATTCCATCCATTCACACCTAGTTATACATGGGATTTACACAATCAACAAAATCAACATCCCAATTTCTGGATGGTCCAAGCACTCATGTGGCCAAGATTCCATGAGTGTATCCTTGTCCCACCACAAGACTCTCACCACCACCACCTCCTACCCAGTTAAATGCTTTAAATTCAAATCCAATTAGTGCCTCTAGAAACATTAAACAAACAAACAAATAACAAAGGTGTGTATAGATAGGGGGCCATTCTGTTCCATATGAATTGAAATAAAAGGAATATTAATATCAAGATTATTCTGTCCATGGAATTCTCCAGGTAAGAATACTAGTGTGGGTACTCATGCCCTTCTCCAAGAGATCTTCCCAAGCCAGAGACTGAACCCTGGTCTCCTGCATTGCAGGCAGATTCTTTACTGTCTGAGCCACCAGGGAAGCTCCTAAGAGAGGGAAGCCTATACATTTCTGAATGTATCCCCCATAGTTACTACATCAGTATTTTAGATAAAATACCACATATCCATTCCTAAAAATAAAGCAAACAATGTAACGACAACAAAAAGCAACAACAACATGTGCTCTACACTTTTATGGACAACAATGTTCTCTTACGTTTTGAATATAACATTCAGTATCTTGCTGTCTAAAAAAATCATATTGATTACATTTGTTAACTAAAGATAAGATAGAGTTATCAACATGATTTAGGTAATAGAATTAAACTAGGTATCTTCCCCTCTAAATTCCCACTGAAAGTATAATCCATGTTTGATGCATTTGAATAAAATGGTATTCAGTACAAAATCTATATTTTAAAATAAACATCAAAATCTTCAAGTCAACAAAGATAAGATTAATGCAAGAGAGAATAACTCGAAGCAGGATTTTACCAGTGTTTTAGAGTTAATCAGTATTACGAATGTGACACAGTGATACATCACAAGCATATGATGAAATCTGAGATTTTTTTCAAATAATGATAGTGATGAACACTTGTTGAAATTTTACTCAGTGCTCAGCATTGGAGTAACCAATGTAATGCATTATTTTATTTAATGAAGATACAATTACTTTCCATACTTTGCTAATGAGGAAGCTAAGAAAAAAATAAAGACAAAAAGCAGTATTCTAGCTTAGGTCTACCTTATGCCCAAGCTTTGGTTCTTAACCATCTTGATGTAATACATCCTGCACTATTTCTGGTAGATTTGGGTCACTCATTTAAGAGTTTATCTGTTTTCATAGTTATCAGTAATATAGAGTAGTAAGATTCTTGACCATACAGTTATTTTCCAGAAATGTAATCTAAAAATTACTCTTAAGTGGGTTGAATTTATATTGTAAATACAAAAATGCTAATTTTTTTATTCTTGATAGCTGTAGTAATATATACATAATGCTGAGGATAAGAATCTAAAAATTAATTGAGTTATAATTTTTACTATGTAAGGACTGTACTGAATAGAGAGCAAATAGTCAACCACTATCACATGATGATTAAACATATCAATCCAGTTTTACTAACCAAGATCAAATCCAATTAATTTAATTAAGATTCTGAACACTAGCTTTTTATATTTTGCACTCACTAGCATCCTGTTTGAATCTTTGTAATACAGAATAAAAGCTTCTAGTGAGATACAGTAGATGTAAACATGTTTACATAAGTTTTCATATACAGTGCAAATTGATTAGAGCTTTCTTTTACAATATAATACTTTAATACTATATTTAATACTATTATCACTATTGCAACTACCTAAATATTCATTGAGTGCTTACTAAGTGATTGAGATAAGCATTTTATATGCATTGCCATTTAATGCTCACAGTAACCCTGACACAAATACAACTATTATCTCCATCTGCAGAAAAGGAAACTAAAGATAATTTATTTATATAGTTAAGTGCTGGAGCCAGAGCATGAAATCTGGCCTTTGACTTATACTCTTAAGCACTCTGCTCTATTGTCTCGATTCAGTTTAGCTAGTACTTACTGTGTACTAACATTTATGATCTCAGTTCTAGTGGGCCCAGGATACACAAAAAATAACTGCACATTGCCCCTGTTCTTAGGAAGGTTATAAGCTGGTATATTCCTCATAATTTCCCTGAAAGAGGCCTATAAGGTTATATCATGTTTTTTTGTTTATTCTCTTGTTTGTACACCAGGGTGAATTCAGTTTTTGCTCTCCTTTACTTGCTGAAAGATATTTGACTTTTTAAAAATTATGCTTCTAGGATGCTACTTGGCAGAAGTGAGCTTATTTAACTTTAGGTTACTTTCTAGAGTGCACATTGCATTCAAAACCACATGTTGCCACAATTTAACATCTTTTCCTTCCATTAATCCCTCTCCCCAGGAAGAGAAAGTTTCCCACTTAACATTAATTTCTGAGATCACTTCATTCTTGTTTATGCTCTTGCCATTCCAATTAAACTACTCTAAGATTGTCAGTAGTAGCCTAACTGCTAAATACAGTGGACAGTTTGATATTCATTTCACTTAACCTCATAGCAGCATGTAACACCCTAATCACATTCTAATTCTTTAATTATCTCCTATCCTATTTTGTGATTCCCTCGTGGCTCAGATGGTGAAGCCTCTGCCCACGATGTGGGAGACCTGGGTTCAGTCTCTGGGTCGGGAAGATCCCCTGGAGAAGGAAATGGCAACCTAGTCCAGTACTCTTGCCTAGAAAATTCCATGGATGGAGGAGCCTGGTGGGCTACAGTTCATGGGGTCGCAAAGAGTTGTACACGACTGAGCGACTTCACTTTTTCACTTATCCTATTTTAACTTTGGAGGCAACATTCTCTCTGTATTTTCTTTCTAAATCTCTAAATACATTGTTTAAAGTTGCTGTACTATGGTTTCCCAAAACAATGTTCATGGATACCTAGGATTCATAGATCTAACTTCTAAGACCCATAAGTTATCTTCTGCACTAAATTATAAGCTATATTAAGATATCTGTTATGTATTCTTATTCTTTTAATTCCAATATCTAATATAATGCAAGATCTGCAACAAAGTTTGGTGCTCAGAAAATATCTATCAAACATAAATATCAGATAAACTGATACTATACATTGATAAAAATAAAACCTCCATTTTACGTATGTAAACCCTCCAAAACTTTGCAAATGGGTTTGGAGAATAGAACCGACCTCAAAGATCCAAAATAAAAAAAAAAAAAAAAATTAGTGAGCAGTTTTCAATGGTAGAATATTCAGATTGTACCATTTCATTCAGAAATATCAATAATTCTTTATTTGATGTTTTGTTTTTAGAACTGTGGTAGAGCCCCAAAATACAAATATTTAAACATATCATCAATCAGTTTACAATGTAGCTACTGAGGCTAGATTAATTAGTAAAAAGCTAAGAAAAAATATAATATGAATTATATGTTAAACTATGTGATGCATACTGAAAATACTATTGATACTTCAAATAAAAGTTAGATATTTTTAAATTGTAGTAGTTAAGGAAGATTCCCTAAATTTGCAATGGAAGACATTGCCTAAAAGGTCAGAGCTAGAGAATATCATTGGAGAAGGAAATGGCAACCCACTCCAGTTTTCTTGCCTGGAGAATCCCAGGGACGGGGAGCCTGCTTGGCTGCTGTCTATGGGGTCGCAAAGAGTCGGACATGACTGAAGCGACTTAGCAGTAGGGAAAGCATAATCAAAGCTGCACAGATAAGAATGAGCAGAATTATTCATGGAAACAATAGGAACTGGTGTAGCTAGAATAAAGACTGGCTATTGTGAATAGGAGAAGGATTCATCATACTAGCTGATTTCCTGGCTCACTCAGTTTGACCCTTGTCTTCACTGTATTTTATAGCCCATTATGTCAGTCACCTTGGAAGTCTTGGAAGTAGTCATGCTTACTCCTTGGAAGGAAAATCATGACCAACCTAGATAGCATATTGAAAAGCAGAGAAATTACTTTGCCAACAAAGGTCCGTCTAGTCAAGGCTATGGCTTTTCCAGTGGTCATGTATGAATGTGAAAGTTGGACTGTGAAGAAAGCTGAACACTGAAGAATTGATGCTTTTGAACTGTGGTGTTGGAGAAGACTCTTGAGAGTCCCTTGGACTGCAAGGAGATCCAACCAGTCCATTCTAAAGGAGATCAGTCCTGGGTGTTCATTGGAAGGACTGATACTGAAGCTGAAACTCCAATACTTTGGCCACCTCATGTGAAGAGTTGACTCACTGGAAAAGACTCTGATGCTGGGAGGGATTGCAGGCAGGAGGAGAAGGGGATGACAGAGAATGAGATGGCTGAATGGTATCACTGACTCGATGGACATGAGTTTGAGTGAACTCCGGGAGCTGGTGATGGACAGGGAGGCCTGGAGTGCTGCAATTCATGGGATCGCAAAGAGTCGGATAAGATTGAGTGACTGAACTGAACTGACTGATGGCAGTCACCTCATTATACAGACATGAATTTAATTATTTGCCTGTAATTATTTATATCAGAAGATGTCATAGTTTTTATGACTTTCCAATTTTATTTTTACTTGTTATCAAAAGAAATGAAAAGCCAATACAATATTGTAAAGTTAAAAAATAAAATAAAAAAATTAACAAAAAAAGTAACCAAGGTAATTATTTTGTTCTCTAGTATTAAAAAAGATGATATTCTGTTTAAGTATTGAATTGATCTCTGGTATATTTAATACATTTTCTGTTATTTATAAAAATTCTAAATCTTATTTTCTGATTTGTAATGAAAACACTGCCAATTCTCTTAATGTTATGAATTAAATGATTAAAGGCAAAGTTATTGTTTTCTATAAGGCAAAGTTCATGACCTTGTATCTCTCCGCCTGGGAAGAACATCTGTACTTGACTTTGGAGTTAACAAAGAGAAGCAACAGATATGTTTCAGTCTTTAATGATGCTTTATGTTTGGATGACCAGTGCATTTTCTTGACAAAACTGAGTTAGTATTTGCCCTGCTTCATTCTGTATTCGAAGGCCAAATTTGACTGTTACTCCAGGTGTTTCTTGACTTCCTACTTTTGCATTCCAGTCCCCTATAATGAGAAGACTCTATACATGGACATCACCAGAGAAAACTCTATATATGGACATCACCAGATGGTCAACACCGAAATCAGATTGATTATATTCTTTGCAGCCAAAGATGGAGAAGCTCTATACAATCAGCAAAAACAAGACCAGGAGCTGACTGTGGCTCAGACCATGAACTCCTTATTGCCAAATTCAGACTGAAATTGAAGAAAGTAGGGAAAAACACTAGACCATTCAGGTATGACCTAAATCAAATCCCTTATGATTATACAGTAGAAGTGAGAAATAGATTTAAGGGCCTAGATCTGATAGATAGAGTGCCTGATGAACTATGGAATGAGGTTCGTGACATTGTACAGAAGACAGGGATCAAGACCATCCCCATGGAAAAGAAATGCAAAAAAGCAAAATGGTTGTCTGGGGAGGCCTTACAAATAGCTGTGAAAAGAAGAGAAGCAAAAAGCAAAGGAGAAAAGGAAAGATATAAACATCTGAATGCAGAGTTCAAAGAATAGCAAGACGAGATAAGAAAGACTTCTTCAGCGATCAATGCAAAGAAATAGAGGAAAACAACAGAATGGGAAAGACTAGGGATCTCTTCAAGAAAATCAGAAATACCAAAGGAACATTTCATGCAAAGATGGGCTCGATAAAGGACAGAAATGGTATGGACCTAAGAGAAGCAGAAGATATTAAGAAGAGATGGCAAGAATACACAGAAGAACTGTACAAAAAAGAGCTTCACGACCCAGATAATCATGATGGTGTGATCACTGACGTAGAGCCAGACATCCTGGAATGTGAAGTCAAGTGGGCCTCAGAAAGCATCACTATGAACAAAGCTAGTGGAGGTGATGGAATTCCAGGGGAGCTATTCCAAATCCTGAAAGATGATGCTGTGAAAGTGCTGCACAAAATATGCCAGCAAATTTGGAAAACTCAGCAGTGGCCACAGGATTGGAAAAGGTCAGTTTTCATCCCAATCCCAAAGAAAGGCAATGCCAAGGAGTGCTCAAACTACCGCACAAACGCACTCATCTAACACGCTAGTAAAGCAATGCTCAAAATTCTCCAAGCCAGGCTTCAGCAATATGTGAACTGTGAACTTCCTGATGTTCAAGCTAGTGTTCGAAAAGGCAGAGGAACCAGAAATCAAATTGCCAACATCCGCTGGATCATCGAAAAAGCAAGAGAGTTCCAGAAAAACATCTATTTCTGCTTTATTGACTATGCCAAAGCCTTTGACTGTGTAGATCACAATAAACTGTGGAAAATTCTGAAAGAGATGGGAATATCAGACCACTTGATCTGCCTCTTGAGAAATCTGTATGCAGGTCAGGAAGCAACAGTTAGAACTGGTCATGGAGCAACAGACTGGTTCCAAATAGGAAAAGGAATACGTCAAGGCTGTATATTGTTATCATGTTTATTTAACTTCTATGCAGAGTACATCATGAGAAATGCTGGACTGGAAGAAACACAAGTTGGAATCAAGATTGATGGGAGACATATTGATAACCTCAGATATGCAGATGACACTACCCTTATGGCAGAAGAGGAACTCAAAAGCCTCTTGATGAAAGTGAAAGTGGAGAGTGAAAAGGTTGGCTTAAAGGTCAACACTCAGAAAACAAAGATCATGGCATCTGGTCTCATCACTACATGGGAAATAGATAGAGAAACAGTGGAAACAGTGTCAGTCTTTATTTTTCTGGGCTCCAAAATCACTGCAGATGGTGACTGCAGCCATGAAATTAAAAGATGCTTACTCCTTGGAAGGAAAGTTATGACCAACCTAGATAGCATATTCAAAAGCAGAGACATTACTTTGCCAACAAAGTTTCGCCTTGTCAAAGCTATGGTCTTTCCTGTGGTCATGTATGGATGTGAGAGCTGGACTGTGAAGAAGGCTGAGCACCGAAGAATTGATGCTTTTGAACTGTGGTGTTGGAGAAGACTCTTGAGAGTCTCTTGGACTGCAAGGAGATCCAACCAGTCCATTCTGAAGATCAGCCCTGGGATTTCTTTGGAAGGAATGATGCTAAAGCTGAAACTCCAGTATTTTGGCCACCTCGTGCGAAGAGTTGACTCATTGGAGAAGACACTGATGCTGGGAGGGATTGGGGGCAGGAGGAGAAGGGGACGACAGAGGATGAGATGGCTGGATGACATCACTGACTCAATGGATGTGAGTCTGAGTGACCTCCGGGGAGTTGGTGATGGACAGGGAGGCTTGGTGTGCTGCCTTTTATTGAGTCGCAAAGAGTCAGGCACGACTGAGCGACTGATCTGATCTGATCTGATCATTCATTTATGGGTTAAGATATATTTAGGAGTATAAACTTTTAAATTTGAGACCTCATCAAATTAGTCCCTTATTCTTGGTTGCTATATAATTTTGTTCAATATATATTATATGTAGATTACAGATATATTTCATTTAGAATGTTTTGTTAAAGAATTTTATTTTCCTCTGGAAATAAAATGGAATACATCAAAGGTAGCTACTTTATCATTATTATAACTGCTGCTGCTACTGCTATGTCGCTTCAGTCATGTCCGACTCTATGCGACCCAATAGACTTAAGCCAACCAGGCTCCCCCGTTCCTGGGATTCTCCAAGCAAGAACACTGGAGTGGGTTGCCATTTCCTTCTCCAATGCATGAAAGTGAAAAGTGAAAGTGAATTCGCTCAGTCGTGTCTGACTCTTAGCGACCCCATGGACTGTAGCCTACCAGGCTCCTCCATCCATGGAATTTTCCAGGCAAGAGTACTGGAGTGGGGTGCCACTGGGATATACAATTTGCATGTCTGAAAAGCTAGTCACTTGCCTTCTCCATTGGTCAGTCATTATGCTTCATAATACTAGGATGATAACCAGAAACCTTAGTTGTTCCAAAGATTTGGAATGTTGGGGCAGGGACGCAAAAATTTTGAAGGAAAATATTATTTGAGAGAATTCTTACTATAAGCCAAAGTATCTAAATTAGTTAGCCATAATATCTCAAGTCATCTTCATAGTAATAAAAATGAGGTATGATTAGGTATGAGGAGGTATCATCATCTTTGGCCTAAAAAAATAATTAGCCTGCTCATGATTATTCCATTATTATGTAGCTGTGGTGGTGGTTTAGTTGCCACACTTGACCAACTCTTGCAACCCCATGGACTATGGCTTTCCAGACTCTTCTGTTCATGGCATTTTCCAGGCAAGCATACTGGATTGGGTTGCCCATTTCCTTCTCGAGGGATCTTCCTGATCCAGAAATTGAAACAGTGTCTCCTGCTTTGCAGATGAATTCTTCACCACTGAGCCACCAGAGATTCCCTGTATGATGCAGTAGAGCTAGCATTTAAACTCTGGTTTGCATGCTACAAAAATCTATTAAATGCAATTTTCCAGCTATATTTCATAGTCTCTGATAAGAGACAACTTGGTACCTACATGCTGCTGCTGCTGCTACTGCTGCTAAGTCACTTCAGGCGTGTCCAACTCTGTGTGACCCCATGGACGGCAGCCCACCAGGCTCCCCCGTCCCTGGGATTCTCCAGGCAAGAACACTGGAGTGGGTTGCCATTTCCTTCTCCAATGCATGAAAGTGAAAAGTGAAAGTGAAGTCGCTCAGTCATGTCTGACTCTTAGCGACCCCATTGACTGGAGCCTACCACGATCCTCCGTCCATGCGATTTTCCAGGCAAAAGTAGTTTACTGATTGTTAATATAATTGTTTGGATCAGAACAAATTACACTCCACAGCAGGAGGTGCCCCATATAAATCACTATTTTATTTTATATAATGTTTGACACCATAATCCTGAACCACGATATTCCTATGCCCTTTGAAACTTCAAAGAATCACATTCATTGTTTTCCTAAATTTGGTTTGATTGACCCCTTTAAGAAGTTTCAGAGTTGTATTTAGAACTCAGCTCACCTCGAAGGTATCAATATGTCATAGTATATAGCACTATATTTGAGGATTGATGTTTGACTAGAAGTTACTTTTTTTTTTTTATGTCAAAGTATGGTACCTACATACTTTGACATAAAAAAGTACTTCACTCCACTATTCATGCCTAGAAACTTCCATGAGCCTGAAGGACTAAAGTCCTTGGGGTTTCAAAGAGTTGAACATGACTGAGCACACAAAACACACACATACATACACCCATAACCTTGAGACACATTTATAAGATTATATAACATGACTTCTTGCTCTGTGGCAATATTTTCAATAGCTATAAATCTTAAGGTTACTTCATAGTTCAAAGAAATGTGAATTTACTCTTATTACAGAAGAAGGAGTTGTCTTTCAAATATTTACTCTATTTTTACATTTGTAAAATTGTGTATGATTATATATTCAATATATCTCTGCTATCTAGAAAGTAGATGTTACAGCTAAAGAAGTACCAAAAACAAATACTTTCTAATTGCTGAAAATAATCCTCAAGTCATGCTATGCTAAGTCACTTCAGTCCGACTCTGTGTCCGACTCTGTGCGACCCCATAGATGGCAGCCCACCAGGCTCCCCCATCCCTGGGATTCTCCAGGCAAGAACACTGGAGTGGGTTGCCATTTCCTTCTCCAATGCATGAAAGTGAAAAGTGAAAGTGAAGTCGTTTAGTCGTGTCGGACTCATAGTGATCCCATGGATTGCAGCCTAACAGTCTCCTCTGTCCATGGGATTTTCCAAGCAAGAGTACTGGAGTGGGGTGCCATTAACTTCTCCACCTCAAGTCATACTATTAATAAAAATAGTCACATTTAGATGAAGAAATTATAAAAATATCTAGAATATATTTCCTGTTTTGTTTACCAGAAAGCCTGAATCATATTTCACAGATACTATTTAATTCTAATGTTAAACAAATTTAAAAGAATTTGCATTTATTGTAACATTGTTAAATTTAAAAAGCACTCAGTTCAGTTCAGTTTAGTCATTCAGTCGTGTCCAACTCTTTGCGACCCCATGAATAGCAGCACGCCAGGCCTCCCTTTCCATCACCATCTCCCAGAGTTCACTCAAACTCACTTCCTTTGAGCCAGTGATGCCATCCAACCATCTCATCCCCTGTCTTCCTCTTCTCCTCCTGCCTCCAATGCCTCCCAGCATCAGAGTATTTTCCAATGAGTCAACTCTTTGCATGAGGTGGCCAAAGTACTGGAGTTTCAGCTTCAGCATCATTCCTTCCAAAGAACATCCAGGACTGAACTCCTTTCGAATGAAGTGGTTGGATCTCCTTGCAGTCCAAGGAACTCTCAAGAGTCTTCTCCAACAGCACGGTTCAAAAGCATCAATTCTTCAGCACTCAGCTTTCTTCACAGTCCAACTCTCACATCCATACATGACCACTGGAAAAACCATAGCCTTGACTAGATGGTCCTTTGTTGGCAAAGTAATGTCTGCTTTTCAATATGCTATCTAGGCATTCCTTAAAATCTTATCTTTTGTTTGCTGTATATATATCATTTGTATGTCTACCAAATATATGTCTACATCTTATATTTTACTTTATTTTCTGTTTTAGATATTCAGTTTATGTTGGCTTTTGTTTCATGTCTTCCATTTATGACTAGCTGAAACAAAAGTGACCCTGTAAATGTGATGAAATATCACAGGTGTGTACATCCTTGTAAGATATATTTAACAAATATGTAAATCAAATTATCTATCTCCTCAGGCAGAAAAGGTGTATGGATTCATAAGCAACACTGTTAATTCTATTGAGTCTACTAAAAGTCTTTTCATGAAGAGAAAATTTAAATTTTGTGTTTGTCATATGGACATAAATATTGGTACCATCATATGTAATTACTTATTCCAAATTCAGAAACAGCAAGACAGATCTGAAACCCAGCATTATGTACTTTTTCCAGCCACGTTTCATAAAGCAGAGGTTGAGTGAATGCAATGAGATTCAGAATTATAATATGTCATTCTATTCTAGTCTGACAGATGAGGTAAATAGGCTGCGTGAACTCTCTTCATCTGATTTCTACAGGCAGAATGGTATTTGTCTAACCTGATACAACTGGCAGCCTTTCACAGTTTGCATCATGTAAAGTAAGAAAACATGCATGATTGTGAATTGCCAAAGTTAACCAAACTAGATGAGTACAAAACATAGTGAAATATTTTTGTGACTATACCTATAAGGTAACAGTGAATTGAAAACCTGAAATAAATATATACAAATAAGTAAACATTTTAGACCCAATTCCATGAGTATTTCAAACTATGATATGGATGTGGAACATGTTATCCAGACATATCGATACTTTTCTCAAGTCTTATTTTTAATTTTCTTAGGTAAACATGGCACACATTTTCTAAAATAATCTGTATATTTTCAAACCTCTTGATTTCCTAACTTTGATTTTGGCATCAGTTCAGTTCAGTCACTTAGTTGTGTCCAACTCTGTGACCCCATGAATCACAGCACGCCAGGTCTCCCTGTCCATCACCAATTCCTGGAGTTCACTCAAACTCATGTCTATCGAGTTGGTGATGCCACCCAGCCATCTCATCTGCTGTCTTCCTCTTCTCCTCCTGCCCCCATTCCCTCCCAGCATCAGAGTCTTTTCCAATGAGTCAACTCTTCGCATGAGGTGGCCAAAGTACTGGAGTTTCAGCTTTAGCATCAGTTCTTCCAATGAAAACCCAGGACAGATCTCCTTTTAAATGAAGTGGTTGGATCTCCTTGCAGTCCAAGGGACTCTCAAGAGTCTTCTCCAACACTACAGTTCAAAACCATCAATTCATCGGCACTCAGCTTTCTTCACAGTCCAGCTCTCACATGATCACAGGAAAAATCATAACCTTGACTAGACGGACCTTTTTTGGCAAAATAATGTCTCTGCTTTTGAATATGCTGTCTAGATTGGTCATAACTTTCCTTGCAAGGAGTAAGCCTCTTTTAATTTCATGGCTGCAGTCACCAGCTGCAGTGATTTTGGAGCCCCCAAAATAAAGTTTGACACTGTTTCCCCATCTATTTCCCATGAAGTGATGGGACCAGATGCCATGATCTCCGTTTTCTGAATGTTGAGCTTTAAACAAACTTTTTCACTCTCCTCTTTCACTTTCATCAAGAGGCTTTTAGTTCCTCTTCAATTTCTGCCATCAGGGTGGTGTCATCTGCATATCTGAGGTTATTGATATTTCTCCTGGCAGTCCTGATTCCAGCTTGTGCTTCTTCCAGCCCAGCGTTTCTCATGATGTACTCTGCATATAAGTTAACTAAGCAGGGTGACAATATACAGCCTTGACGTACTCCTTTTCCTATTTGGAACCAGTCTGTTGTTCCATGTCCAGTTCTAACTGTTGCTTCTTGAGCTGCATACAAGTTTCTCAAGAGGCAGGTCAGGTGGTCTGGTATTCCCATCTCTTTCAGAATTTTCCAGAGTTTATTGTGATGCAGACAATAAAAGACATTGGCATAGTCAATAATGCAGAAATAGATGTTTTTCTGGAATTCCTTTCTTTTTCGATGATCCAGCAGGTGTTGGCAATTTGATCTCTGGTTCCTCTGCCTTTTCTAAAACCAGCTTGAACATCTGGAAGTTCACAGTTCACTTATTGCTGAAGCCTGGCTTGGAGAATTTTGAGCATTAATTCACTAGCGTGTGTGATGAGTGCAATTATATTTGTACTCATCGCATTTTGTTTGATCATTCTTTGGCATTGCCTTTCTTTGGGATTGGAATGAAAACTGACCTCTTCCAGTCCTGTTGCCACTGTTGAGTTTTCGAAATTTGCTGGCATATTGAGTGCAGCACTTTCATAGTATCATCTTTCAGGATTTGAAATATTTCAACTGGAATTTCATCACCTCCACTAATTTTGCTTTTAGTTTTTGGTAATTTCAAAAATATAAGGACTTGTAAAATTAAACTGAGCAAAAAAGCAGGGGAAAGCTCTCATATGAAGTGACATTTTATAAAAGAAGAATGTACGGATGGCCAAATTGGTTCAGAGTAATGTTCTATCCAATCAAATGTTCTCAGAGAAAAGAATGTCTTAAATGTCACAGATGACTTACTGGATCAGATCAGATCAGATCAGATCAGTCACTCAGTCGTGTCTGACTCTTTGTGAACCCATGAACTGCAGCACGCCAGGATTCCCTGTCCATCACCAGCTCCTGGAGGTCACTCAGACTCACATTCATCGAGTCAGTGATGCCATCCAGCCATCTCATCCTCTGTCGTCCCTTTCTCCTCCTGCCCTCAATCCCTCCCAGCATCAGAGTCTTCTCCAATGAGTCAACTCTTCGCATGAGGTGGCCAAAATACTGGAGTTTCAGCTTTAGCATCCTTCCTTCCAAAGAAATCCCAGGGCTGATCTCCTTCAGAATGGACTGGTTGGATCTCCTTGCAGTCCAAGGGACTCTCAGAGTCTTCTCCAACACCACAGTTCAAAAGCATCAATTCTTCGGCGCTCAGCCTTCTTCACAGTCCAGCTCTCACATCCATACATGACCACAGGAAAGACCATAGCCTTTAGGCGAACCTTTGTTGGCATAGTGATGTCTCTGCTTTTGAATATGCTATCTAGGTTGGTCATAACTTTCCTTCCAAGGAGTAAGTGTCTTTTAATTTCATGGCTGCAGTCACCATCTGCAGTGATTTTGGAGCCCAGAAAAATAAAGTCTGACACTGTTTCCACTGTTTCTCCAAGTTTGCATTCAATTTTGTCCCATGTAGTGATGGAACCAGATGCCATGATCTTCGTTTTCTGAATGTTGAGCTTTAAGCCAACCTTTTCTCTCTCCACTTTCACTTTCATCAAGAGGCTTTTGAGTTCCTCTTCACTTTCTGCCATAAGGGTGGTGTCATGTGCATATCTGAGGTTATTGATATTTCTCCCAGCAATCTTGATTCCAGCTTGTGTTTCTTTCAGTCCAGCATTTCTCATGATGTACTCTGCATATAAGTTAAATAAACATGGTGACAATATACAGCCTTGACGTACTCCTTTTCCTATTTGGAACCAGTCTGTTGTTCCATGACCAGTTCTAACTGTTGCTTCCTGACCTGCATACAGATTTCTCAAGAGGCAGATCAGGTGGTCTGGTATTCCCATCTCTCTCAGAATTTTCCACAGTTTATTGTGATCTACATAGTCAAAGGCTTTGGCATGTTCTTTAAAGAAAAAATTTTTTTTTTTCTGGTACTCTCTTTCTTTTTTTTTTCACCCGCCGGTGGTGGATTTGATCTCTGGTTCCTCTGCCTTTTCTAAATCCAGCTTGAACATCAGGAAGTTCATGGTTCACATATTGCTTTAGCCTGGCTTGGAGAATTTTGAGCAGTACTTTACTAGCGTGTGAGATGAGTGCAATTGTGCGGTAGTTTGAGCACTCTTTGGCATTGCCTTTCTTTGGGATTGGGATGAAAACTGACCTTTTCCAATCTTGTGGCCACTGCTGAGTTTTCCAAATTTGCTGGCATATTTTGTGCAGCAGTTTCACAGCATCATCTTTCAGGATTTGGAATAGCTCCACTGGAATTCCATCACCTCCACTAGCTTTGTTCCTAGTGATGATACTACCTTCAAAATGTCAAGCAAAGCAATAATAATAATACTTTACATCTTGAGAGTGCTCTATAATTTGCAGTGTCTATTGACATACATACTTAGTACAACTCTGAGTTGTTTTCCACAACTACAGAACACTAAAACGCAGATGATAGTTGTAATGAAAATAATTGCCATATTTTTTTATATCTGAGAAAACTAAAAGATCTTGCCTTAGATTTCCAAGGCTAAAAAAGGAAAGCTAGGCCCACTATCAACATCTGGTGATTCATATATTTTAACTACTGTATATCTGATAGGTTTGTTAATTCCCTTAAAAGTACCCTTTATATTCATCATCCATAAAACTATTAAAATATTTATTTAAACTATATTATGTGTTCTTTTGTGCCATTTACAGAGACTAATAAAGCCCAGGTATTCTTAACTTAAGCTTGCTTTTCCAAACTAAATGTATATAAATTTTAGTACTCTCAAATATTGTTGAAAAGTTAGCATTCAATTTTGTACGATTCTATAGATTTTAATTACAACTCTTTCTCAGATTTGCCTTTCTAAAATGGTTAAAATCCAAGTAAGTAATCAAAACTATTATATTGATTGCCTAATAAATACTTTCTTAAAATTTACTTGAAAATTTATCGATATATTTTACTAAATTTAATGTCCATATAGTTTAAGAAACTAATTATTTTAATTCAACTTTTTACTGCCTATTTTAGAATACAAACCTAGCCTACAAAAGGCTGAATAGGAGTAATTTAATCCATAATAAATTATAATGCTGAAAACAATTGTGAATAAGTAATTGTAAAATTAAGCATATTAATTATTAAAATAATTCTGTGAGGAATTTGTAGCAAGTAATTCAAGCCTGTGTATAAATAAAAATCTTTTACTATTTACTCTGAATATTAGTTGTACGATTTTCATAAGTAAACCACAGGGTGAAAGACTTTCTGTTAACAAATGTATTACTGTTGTAAGGTTTTTGGGGTTGTTCAGTCGTTCAGTCATGTCTGACTCTTTGTGACCCTATGGACTGCATCCCACCAGACTCCTCTGTCCATGGGATTCTCCAGGCAAGAATAGTGTAGTGAATTGCCATGCCCTCCTCCAGGGGATCTTCCTGACCAGGGATGGAACCCACAAATCTTATGTCTCCTGCATTGGAAGTCAGGTTCTTTACCACTAAACATATTTATTAATACTTTTGCCCATATCACAGCTCTCAGTTGGAAGAAATAATACTGTTAAAACACTTAAAGTAGTAGAAGACAATAGTTTTAATATTGGAAATATATAACTGGTATAATTGCTGATCTATTATTGGGCTTCCCTGGTGGCTTAGCTTGTAAAGAATCCACCTGCAATGTGGGAGACCTGGGTATGATCCCTGGGTTAGGAAGATCCTCTGTAGAAGGGAAAGGCTACCTATTCAAGTATTTTGGCCTGGAGAATTCAGTCCATGGGGTCTGAAAGAGTCAGACCCCCTATACAGTCCACGGGGTCACAAAGAGTCGGACACAACTGAGTGACTTTCATGCTCACTTTCATAGCTGCTGATAGTTGCTCTTGTCAAGAACTTCCTTTATTATAAGCAGTTTGCAAGGTCATAGAATGGTGTTATTTTAAAAATAGCTTTTTCTGGACATTATTATGGCAAATTCTTAAACACTGTCAGGAAATTGATTATTCATTACTTCATTATAAAAACAGTAATTGACATTTATCTATAATCAAATATGAAGCTATGAGCTTGAAAAACCTGTAGGGCAAAAAGATACATATAATGTAATGCTATAATTCTGTAATAAATACTAAAAAAACATATTGATTAAGAAAATACTATGGTAGCAAATACATGTACACAAAGACATGTAAAAGAATGGCCATACAAGCACTATTTATCACTGAAAATTATTTTTAAAAAATCAAGTATCCGTAAACAGTAGAGCAGGAAAAGGAACTGAGAATGTATTTATACCATGGATTACTATACAGTTATGAAAAATAATGTATACTGCTACACACAATGGTAGATTGAGGACAAATCTCAAAAACATAAGACTGAACCAAAAAATCCAGACATAAAAGAAAACACAAAATATAATGCCATTTGTATATTTTTAAATATGTAAAAATAATCTTGGGTAATAGAATCCAGAATTGTGGTTATCCTGAAGTTACACAGGTTGATAGCTGGAGTGTGAAAATGTAAAGGAAGCACAACATCATTTTTGGAAGAGACTAGCATTTCCCCACTATTTATTTTTGGTGTTCTTATCAAAAAGTTAGTTGACTGTGTATTCTCTGCTCTACTTTTTACCTTTTTATCCTGTTCCATTTTCTATGTATCTGTTTTAATGCCAGTACCAAACCATTTTGATTACTCATGCTTTGTAACATAATTTGAAAGCAGGAAGTGTGTTGCCTCCTGGCTTGTTCTTCTTTCTCAAGATTTTTCTGGCTGTTTAGGGTCTTTTGCAGTTATATATGTATTTTAGAATCGTTTATTATATTTCTGTGAAAAATGCAATTAAAATTTCAATAGGGATTGCACTACATCTGTATATTGCTTTCAGTAGTATGGTCATTTTAACATTAGCTATTTCAGTCAGTGATTACAGACTATCTTTCCTTTTTTTGTATCAGATTTGATTTCTTTCATCAATGCTTTATAGTTTTCAGTGTAGAGATTAGTTTTCCTTGATATAAACTATGTTTATTCATACTATATTGTATACTGGAAATTTGCCAAGAGAGATTTCAGGCACTCTCAGTACACAAAATATTTGCAAATGTGTAAAAAGAGATACATTAATTAGCTTTACTGTAGCAATTAATTCACTATGTACATAAAAATCATGTTGTACTCCTTAAGCATATGCAGTTTTTTTTAATGAAATAAGATACATGAATAAAAAAAGAAAGAGTGAAGAATTAAAAAAAAAAAAAAAAAAAGACTAGTGAAGAATATTCCAGGCAGAATAAACATCAATAAAGATACGGAACTATGAAATTTTGTCATATGTTTGAAAAGTCAAATACCAGTTTCAAAGTATGAGCTCCAATTCAAAAAGCCATAGGGCTAAGATCAGAATCTACCACTGTCAATAAGACTTTGAAAATTAATTTAACCTCTTTGCTAAGCATTTACCTCTCTTGTATATAAAATAAAAATTACACTAGTAACTAGCTTTTTTTGAGTATTTGAATCCAGATAGATTGTTTCAAGGGATTTCCAGGTGGTTTTAGTTGTAAAGAATCCACTTGCTAATGCAGGAGACATAAGAGATATGGGTTTGATCCTTGGATCAGGAAGATCCACTGGAATAGGTCATGACAATCCACTCCAGTATTCTTGCTTAGAGAATCCCATGGACAGAGAAGCCCGGCAGGCTACAGTCCATAGGATCACAAAGAGTCTGACAAGACTGAAGCGACTTAGCACACACACAGAGACTCTTTCAAAAGCCTAAGCTCTAAACTCCATACTATATGATCTCTCTCTAGGTTATAGAATCTTAATTCAATTGTTTAATTACAGCCATACCACTCTGAATATGCCCAATCATATGTTAAGTGTCTGTTTTAATGCAATACCATACTATGATTACTATGAGCTTCACAATATAATTTGAATATTGTCAATTACTATCATTGTTTGCTAAAAGTCAAAGCTAAAGCTTCTGCTATAACTGTTCTAAGTTTACTATTACAATAACCCATGTGATCATTTATCCTATTGTCACAACATGTCTTAGCAAGGAAATAGCAACCATCACACTACATTTCCACTTCCAGGAAGAAATACTTGAATTTCTCACATGTGCTTGTATTCACAACTCTTGCTTATCATCTTGCGGAGTCACAACAATCTCAGTGCTATAACATTCCATTGCTATGCTGTGCTCAGTCATGTCTGACTTTTTGCAACACTTTGAAATGTCTTCTTTATCCATGGGATTTTACAGGCAAGAATACTGGAATGGGCTGCCATTTCGTCCTCCAGGGGATCTTTCTGACCCAGGAAACAAACCTGCATTTCTGTGTCTCCTGCACTCCAGGAAGATTCTCTGTCTGCTGATTCATCAGAGAAGCCCAGTTATTTTCACATCTCTGCACCAGCAGAACACCAATAGCCCTTGCTCAAACAAACTCCTGCAGCTTGCTCAAACTCATGTCCACTGAATCCGTGATGCCATTCAACCAGCTCATCCTCTGTCCTCCCCTTCTTCTCCTGTCTTTAATCTTTGTCAGTGTCAGAGTATTTTCCAAAGAGTCAATTCTTCGTATCAGGTGAACCAAAGAAATGGAGCTTCAGCTTCCACATCAGTCCTTCAAATGAATATTCAATACTGATTTCCTTTAGGATGGACTGGTAGGATCTCCTTGCAATCCAAGGGACTCTCAAGAGTCTTCTCCAACACCACCATTCAAAAGCATCAATTATTTGGCACTCACCTTTCTTTATGGTCAGACTGTTACTTCCATACATGACTACTGGAAAAACCATAGCTTTGACTAGACAAACCTTTGTTGGCAGAGTAATGTCTCTGCTTTTTAATATGCTGTCTAAATTGGACATAGCTTTTCTTCCAAGGAGCAAGTATCTTTTAATTTCATGGCTGCAGTCACCATCTGCAGTGATTTTGTAGCATCAAAAAATAAAGTCTCTCAGTGTTTCCATTGTTTACCCATCTATTTGCCATGAAGTGATGGGACCAGACGCTATGATCTTTTAGTTTTTTGAATGTTGAGTTTTAAGCCAACTTTTTCACTCTTTCACTCTTCTTTCACTTTCATCAAGAAGCTCGTTAGGGGAGGAGCTAACGTAGTGGAGGAATAGGATGGGGAGAATACTTTCTCCTCCACAAATTCATCAAAAGAACATCTGAACGCTGAGTAAAATCCACAAAACAACTTCTGAATGCCAGCAGAGGACATCAGGCACCTAGAAAGACAGCCCATTGTCTTTGAAAGGAGATCACGAGCCCTGTGGTAACTCCCTCAGTGGAGAAATGGCACAGACGCCTGCATCCGCCATTAGCAAGAGGGGGCTGGGCAAGGAGGCGCGCACGGGCTGAATCGCTTAGAGTAAGGATCTGGCCTGAATATCCTGAGCGCTACCTGAGCAAAATAATTTGGGCTAGAAAACCAGACTGTGGGATATCTACCACGCAAAAAGCCAGCCCTAACCTAAAACACCACCAGGCCTATGCATGGAACAAAGGACTGTACAGAGATAGCTGGCTGCAGACCATCCCCCTCTGGTGACAGGCAGCCAGAGCCAGAAGCAGGCAATCACAGTCCCAGACAGACATTATCTACAAAACTGTAAGCAGGCTTCTTTGCTGACTATGGCTTCTTGGGGCTCTGGACGGTCAACCTCCGCCTGAGAAGGTGCGCCGGTTGTATACCCAGAAAACCGAGCGGCGGGGAGACAATATGTTGCAGCAGCTGTGCTCGCTAAACACCTCATCACCTGCACTGCTCGGACCTGGGAAGGGCACAAAATGCAGGCCCAACCGAGTCTGTGTTTCTGAGGACTACCGGAGTGCCTGAACCTGGAGTGGCTTAGACCTGGGTGTCCAGCACCCGCCCCCTCTATATCAGGGCAGAAATCAGACATTGAAGAGACCAGCAAACAGAAGAAGCTATAACAGAAGGAATGACCTTGGAAATGACAGGCAATAAACTAAAACCCCATGAAGCTCATCAAATGCCTCCATACCTACACTGAAACCAAGCACTACATGAGGGCCAACAAGTTCCATGGCAAGACATACCAAGCAAATTCTCCAGCAACACAGGAACACAACCCTGAGCTCCAATATACAGGCTGCCCAAAGGCATCCCAAAGCCATAGACATCTCATAACTCATAACTGGACACTTCATTGTATTCCAGAGAGAAGAAATCCAGCTCCACCGACAAGAACACTGACACAAGCTTCCTTAACCTAGAAACCTTGAAAAGCCACCTGTACAAACCCATGCACAGTGAAGAAATGCTACAATAAAGAGAACCCCACAAACTGCCAGAATACAGTAAGGATACCCCAAACTCAGCAATTTAAACAAGATGAAGAGACAGGGGAATACTCAGCAGGTAAAGGAACAGGATAAATGCCCACCAAACCAAACAAAAGATGAAGAGATAGGGAATCTACCTGATAAAGAATTCTGAATAATGATAGTGAAATTAATCCAAAATCTGGAAATCAAAATGGAATCACAGATAAATAGCCTGGAGACAAGGATTGAGAAGCTGCAAGAAAGGTTTAACAAGGACCTAGAAGAAATAAAAAAAGAGTCAATATATAATGAATAATGCAATAAATGAGATCAAAAACACTCTGGAGGCAACAAACAGTAGAATAACAGAGGCAGAAGGTAGGATTAGTGAATTAGAAGATAGAATGATAGAAATAAATGAATCAGAGGAGAAAAAAAGAAAAACGAATTAAACGAAATTAGTACAATCTCAGAGACCTCCAGGACAATATTAAACGCTACAACATTCGAATCATAAGAGTCCCAGAAGAAGAAGATAAAAAAGAAAGACCATGAGAAAATACTTGAGGATATAATAGTTGAAAACTTCCCTAAAATGGGGAAGGAAATAATCACTCAAGTCCAAGAAACCCAGAGAGTCCCAAACAGGATAAACACAAGGCAAAACACCCCAAGACACATATTAATTAAATTAACAAAGATCAAACATAAAGAACAAATATTAAAAGCGGCAAAGGAAAAACAACAAAACACACAGGGGAATTCCCATAAGGATAACAGCTGATCTTTCAATAGAAATCTCCAAGCCAGGAGGAAATGGCAAGACATACTTAAAGTGATGAAAGGAAATAACCTATAGCCCAGATTATTGTACCCAGCAAGGATATCATTCAAATATGAAGGACAAATCAAAAGCTTTACAGATAAGCAAAAGCTGAGAGAATTCAGCACCACCAAACCAGCTCTTCAACAAATACTAAAGGACATTCTCTAGACAGAAAACACAAAAAGAGTGTATAAATTTGAACCCAAAATGATAAAGTAAATGGCAATGGGATCATACTTATCAATAATTTCCTTAAACGTTTATGGGGTGAAAACCCCCAAAAAAAAAAAAAAACACGGGGAAAGAAAAAAAAAAAAACACCCCATCATATTTTGTCTACAAGAGACCCACCTCAAAACAGGGGACACATACAGACTGAAAGTGAAGGGCTGGAAAAAGATTTCCCATGCAAATAGGGACCAAAAGAAAACAGGAGTAGCAATACTCATATCAGATAAAATAGACTTTAAAACAAAGGCTCTGAAAAGGAGACAAAGAAGGTCACTACGTAATGATCAAAGGATCAATCCAAGAAGAAGATATAACAATTATAAATATATATGCACCCAACATAGGAGCACCGCAATATGTAAGACAAATACTAACAAGGATGAAAGGAGAAATCAACAATAACACAATAATAGTGGGAGACTTTAATACCCCACTCACACCTATACAAATCTGGCTGTAATAGACACAGCAAAGAGCAAAACACGTTCACTTATGAGACTCACAAATTGTCAGTTCACTCAGGAGAGTCACAGGTCTTCCTAGCAATGAAATCCTAGAAAAGATTCCCTTGTGGGTCCTAATGAATGGAATATTGTGTAAGGGAGTAAATTACTTCCTCAGCAACCCCCTACACTAAATACCATAAAGAATTACAAGGAGTGCTTCTCACAGCATCCACAGCAGCAGTAAATGGCTGCCCACAAGAAGTGGTCCAAGAGGAGTGAAGACAGTGGTGTCCCAGGATGCAGCTCTCAATTCAGGAATAAGTTTCAGATTTTTTTTTTTTTTTTTTTAAATAGACTTATTTGTTCATTCTGTAAATGTTTATTGAGTATTTTATGGGTCATGTATCATTCTGGGCATTAGGGAGGAAGCAGTGATAAATGTGATCCTGTGCTAAATAACACATTATTGTAAAGATAGACCTACAACTACAAAATGCCAAGATGTGTGTAAGATGAGAGTACAACCAAACTGGACTTTCAGTTTCCTGAACTTCTCATCTTCAGTTGCTTTCCTAGTCTTATTATCACACACTAACTGGTTATTATAGCAATCAGCATCATCTCCAAATCTGCAAATCTCCAAATATAAGATGAATTAAACATGATTTTCTAAATGTTCTTTATGATTAAAAACAGAAATCCATCAGTTAAGAATTTACATATCCTCCTCCCCACTTAATCTCCCCACCAATGTCGAGCTCACATCCCCCATCCCCAACTCCAGTTCATGCTCATGATTTTTTCACCTCATCAATATCCCCAAGCCATCAGCAGAAAAAAAAAAAAAAAAAAAAAGAAGAAGAAGAAGAAGAAGAAGCTCGTTAGTTCTTCTTCACTTTCTGCAATAAGGGTTGTGTCATCTGCATATCTGAGGTAGTTCATATTTCTCCTGGCAATCTTTATTACAGCTTGGGCTTCATCCAACCCAGCGTTTCTCATGATGTACTCTGCATATACGTTAAATAAGAGGGTGACAATATACAGCCTTGACATACTCCTTTCCCAATTTGGAACCAGTCTGTTGTTCCATGTCCAGTTCTAACTGTTGCTTCATGACCTGCATACAGATTTCTAAGGAGGCAGGTCAGGTGGTCTGGTATTCCCATCTCTTTAAGAATTTCCCATAGTTTGTTGTGATCCACATAATCAAAGGCTTTGGTGCCTTCAATAAAGCAGAAGTAGATGTTTTTCTGGAACTCTTTTGCTTTTTTGTTGATCCAAAGGACTTAGGCACTTTGATCTCTGGTTCATCTGCCTTTTCTAAACCAGCTTGAACATCTGGAAGTTCATGGTTCACGTACTGCTAAAGCCTGGCTTGGAGAATTTTGAGCATTACTTTACTAGCATGTGAGATGAGTCCAATTGTGCAGTAGTTTGAGCATTCTTTGGCATTGCTTTTCTTTGGGATTGGAATGAAAACTGACCTTTTCCAGTCCTGTGGCCACTGCTGAGTTTTCCAAAGTTGCTGGCATATAGAATGCAGCACTTTCACAGCATCATCTTTCAGGATTTGAAATAGCTCAACTGGAATCCAATCACTTCCACTAGCTTTGCACATAGTGATGTTTCCTAAGGCCCACTTCACTTTGTATTCCACAATGTCTGGCTCTAAGTGAGTGATCACAGTATCATGGTTACTTGGGTCATGAAGATCTCTTTTGTATAGTTTTTCTGTGTATTTTTTGCCACTTCTTCTTAATATCTTCTGTTTCTCTTAGGTCCATCCCATTTCTGTACTTTATTGTGCCCATCTTTGCATGAAATATCCCCTTGGTTCTTCTAATTTTCTTGAAGAGATCTCTAGTCTTTCTCATTCTATTGCTTTCCTCTTTCTTTGCATTGATTATTGGGGAGATTTTCTTATCTGTCCTTAATATTCTTTGTAACTCTGCATTCAGATGGGTGTATCTTTCTTTTTCTCCTTTGCCTTTAGTTTTCTTGTTATGTCAGAACAATTTTTAAGACTGAACCAAAACATTAGACAAGTTGAAAATAATGTGACCAGGATAATAGGATTGGGGGGTTTCTGACTCGGTAGAAAACTGGTCTTAAATGTATATTATTGACTGGATCATTGACAAAATTGGAAAAAGCTTTCCAAATGTCTTCCATAAGCTTTTGCACTGGGTTTAGTCCTGTTTAATATAAATAATATCATTTACAGATGACAAATCAAAGAGATCCGGTAAATGTTTTGATGGCAGAATTAAGATTTCTTAAATACTCAATAAATAGTTATTCTAGCAAAATAGCAGACTATGAAGCTCCAAGCTCTTGTTATCCCATTGATACATTCAAAAACATTTAAAAAAAAAGAAATAAAAAGAAAAATTTGTTAAAATAGCTTTGTAAGAACTTTGGGTAACAAAATTTATCAGCACCCAAGCAAATGCCCAATCAAGAACAGCAACAATCAAAGCAATAGGCAAATTTGTGGTCCTTTTGCTTTTCTTTATTTTGTCCCTTCCCTGATGTTAGTTTGGCAGACTCCAACTCAGTTCTAAATTCCCTACCTTAAACCAGACAGAGTAGATCAGACCTTATTTCCAATGATCTAACATGTCTGGGGGCTGCCTGAAGGACTTGTCTCTGTTTTGCTTAACTCAGGGGAAAGAAGAAACATAATCTCATATCTCAGGCTCAAATGTAAGAGAAAACAATGGGCTATGCTCATAAAAGCAGTAGAGAAACGACTTCCCTGGTGGTCCAGTGGTTAAGACTTTGCATTTCCACTGCAGAGGGCACAGCTTCCCTTGGTCAGTGAACCAAGATCCCATATGATGTGTGGGGTGTCCATTAAAAAAAAAAAAAATCAGTAGGGAAACTGCAGAGTTGCAGATGCTAGGGCCAAAAGATTATAAAACAGAGAACAATATACTATCAAAGGCCTTGAGGAGAAGCTGAGGTGAACCTCTTCAGAAATTTAAGATATTTAAAAATAAAGCTCAACATTCAGAAAATGAAGATCATGGTACCTGGTCCTATCACTACATGGGAAATAGATGGAGAAACAATGGAAACAGTGTCAGACTTTACTTTTCTGGGCTCCAAAATCGCTGCAGATGGTGACTGCAGCCATGAAATTAAAGACGCTTACTCCTTGGGAGGAAAGTTATGACCAACCTAGACAGCATATTCAAAAGCAGAGACATTACTTGGCCAACAAAGATTCGCCTAGTCAAGGCTACGGTCTTTCCTGTGGTCATGTATGGATGTGAGAGCTGGACTGTGAAGCATGCTGAGCGCCGAAGAATTGATGCTTTTGAACTGTGGTGTTGGAGAAGACTCTTGAGAGTCCCTTGGACTGCAAGGAGATCCAACCAGTCCATTCTAAAGGAGATCAGCCCTGGGATTTCTTTGCAAGGAATGATGCTAAAGCTGAAACTCCAGTATTTTGGCCACCTCATGTGAAGAGTTGACTCATTGGAGAAGACTCTGATGCTGGGAGGGATTGGGGGCAGGAGGAGAAGGGGACTACAGAGGAAGAGATGGCTGGATGGCATCACTGACTCGATGGATGTGAGTCTGAATGACCTCCGGGAGTTGGTGATGGACAGGGAGGCCTGGCGTGCTGCAGTTCATGGGGTCGCAAAGAGTCGGACACGACTGAGTGACTGATCTAATCTGATGTATTCAGGGGGAATTAAAAAGCTCCACACAGGCCTGAAGAAGAAGCATGGTCAAAAAAGACTTGAATGCACTTTAAGTTTTAATATTGGGCTAATATAGTAAAGCTTGTAAACAATATCCAACTAATTATTAAAGGACTTCCTTAGCAAATAGCCAATCTGTGAAGGCAAAGAGAAATGACTCTTTTTGAAGAGCCCAGTTTTTATTCACAACAACAAAATCACAAGGCATAAAAAGAAACTGGAACACAATGCTCATTAGGGAAAAAAAAAAGTAGCAGAAACAATCTCTGAAGAAACAAAAGCATTAGAATTACTAAACAAAAGCTTTAAACAACTGTTGTGAATATTCTCAGAGACCTAAAGGAAAACATGGAAAAAGAAGTAAAGAAAATCAGAAAAGCTACATATGAACAAGATAAGTTATCAACAAAAAGATTGAAATTCTAAGAAGGAACCAAACAAATTATAGGGATGAGAAATGAAAACTCAGTTGAAAAATTCACTAGAGCATTTCAACAAGAGACTCGAACACACAGAGAAAATAATCAGCAAACGTTAATACAGGACATTTGAAATTTTAGTTTGAATATTTAAAGAATGAACAACAATCTTTCTTGAGCTCTTCCAGCAAATTGAAGAAGAAAAAACACTTCCTAAGTCTTTCTACTGAGGCCTGCATTACCTTTATATTAAACCCAGATAATGACAATGTTGAAAAGCCTGAAGATTTCACACACATACACATACACACACACACACACGACAAAAAAAAAAAAAAAACTGTAAACAATAATAAATTTGGTAAACTGTATGATACAAAATCAAAACACAGAAAAATCAATTATATTCACATGCACTAATAATGAATAATCCAAAGAGGAAATTTAAAAAGCAATTCCATTCACAATAGCATCAAAAGTTAAGATACTTAGGAATGAACTTAACCAGGAGAAAAAAGACTTGTACACTGGAAACTATAAAACATTGTTGAAAAAAATTAAAGAACACACAAATAAATGGAAAGAAATCTCATTTTTACAGATTTGAAGACATTGATAAAATGTCAATAGTACTCAAAGTGATATACTGATTCAAAGCAATCTCTATTAAAATACCAATGATATTTTTTCAAATATATAAAAATCCATCCTAAAGTTCATATGGAACCTCAAAAGACTCAAAATAGTCGAAAGGACCTTGGAAAAGAAGATAAAAATGAAGGTTTCACACTTCCTGATTTTAAAACTTACTACAAAACCATGGTGGAAAAAGACAGATGGAATAGTGTGGAAACTCAGAAACGAACCCTCACATAAATGGTCAAATGATATTTGACAAAGGGTGTTGAGGCCATGCAATGGGGAAAGAACAGTTTCTTCAACAAATGATGTTGGAATATATGACAAGATTAATATCCAGAATTTATAAAGAGTTCCCACAATTCGATGACCAAAAAAAAAAAAAAAAAAAAAGAAAAAAATCCCAAAATCACCTGCTTAGAAAATAGGCAAAGGACTTGAATAGACACTTCTCCAAAGATATCTAAATGGCCAATAATCACATAAAAGCAAGAGTTTCAACATTAATAATCATCAGGGAAATGCAAATCCAAACGACAGTGAGATACCACTTCATACATATGAAAATGCCTATCCAACCCCTGGTTAAAAATCAATATGTGAATTTTCAGCCCTGACCATAGACAACTGTAAAAGCTTTGCCTGACAGGGCTCCTGGGGAGTGAGGGTAGGAAAGCTGTTCTTCCCACATCTGACTTAGTATAAAATCAGATCAGATCAGCCGCTCAGTCATGTCCGACTCTTTGCGACCCCATGAATAGCAGCACGCCAGGCCTCCCTTTCCATCACCATCTCCCAGAGTTCACTCAAACTCACTTCCATCGAGTCAGTGATGCCATCCAGCCATCTCATCCTCTGTCGTCCCCTTCTCCTCCTGCCCCCAATCCCTCCCAGCATCAGAGTCTTCTCCAGTGAGTCAACACTTCGCATGAGGTGGCCAAAGTACTGCAATTTCAGCTTTAACATCATTCCTTTTTCTGAAATATTAAAATTTATGGGTAGCACGTGGTGGTGGCAGGGACCTCAGCGTGGGCAAGAGCCGAAAGCCTGGGGATTCCCCTCCCCCGCTGTTGGGTGGTGATTTGCTGGGCCTGCTGAGCCCCCTACCCATCCCCTAGCCTCAGCCGCCACCTTGATGCTTCCCCTTATCTGAGTGGCCGCTTGTCCGCCTGCCTGCCGAGTTCGAGGCCTGCTGTGAGGGCAGCATCCTGTAATCTTCTCGGTGCCCAAGAATGACCAGGAAGGGGAGCGGCAGGGATGGCGGGTCCACAGCCCCGTGAGTCCAAGGCAGGCAACCTGGTCTTCGCCAAGATGAAAGGCTACCTGCACTAACCCACCGGGATTGATGAACTCTCAGAGGGAGCTGTGAAGCCTCCAACCAGTAAGTACCCTATCTTCTTTTTGGCACCTACAAAACTGCTTTTCTAGGTCCTAAACACCTCTTCCCTTACAAGGAATACAAAGACAAGTTTGGAAAATCAAACAAATGTAAAGAATTTAATGAAGGATTGTGGGAAATAGAAAATAACCCAGGAGTAAAGTTTACTGGATACCAGGCAATTCAGCCACAGAGCTTTTCAGAAACTGAGGGAGAAGGTGGGAATACCACTGACGCACGCAGTGAGGAAGAAGGCAACAGAGTAGAGGAAGATGGAAAAGGCAAGAGAAAGAGTGAAAAAGCAGGCTCAAAGTGGAAAAAATCATACACTTCAAAGAAATCCTCTAAACAGTCCCAGAAATCTCCAGGAGACAAAGATGACAAGGACTGCAAAAAGAAGAAAATAAAAGCAGCTCTGAGGGTGGAGATGCCAGCAATGACACAAGAAACACAATTTCAGACTTTCAAAAAACCAGTGAAGGGATCTAACTATGATAATAAATGCTGCATACTAAGAAAACTGCAAGAAGGTTATATGTTTGGTTATCCAATATTCTCGGATTTGATATGATCCAACACATAGTCCTTGTTGTCATTGACAGAACACCAATTTGTATGTATATTATTCACATTCCTCTCTGATGTGTTTGGGGGGGGGGTGGAACATTTTAGCCCTTTTTAAGGTTATTGACTTAATTTCATCTTATTTGGTTGCATGAAGTTGCCCTTAACCACTAAGGACTATCAAGATCTTTGCAAAAGCTCATATAAATCTAGGATCCCTTATCAAGGCATTTATGTTAATCATTCTCCTGCCTTTTACTCCCTCATCACCAAACACTCAGTTAAATATGAATTAGCATTTTTTTTAAAAGGACCACTCAGGAGGGCATTCCTAAGATGGCAGAGAAATAGGACTGGAGATCACTTTCTCCCCAACAAATTCATCGAAAAAACATTTGAACACTGAGCAAATTCCACAAAACAATTTCTGAATGCTGGCAGAGAACATCAGGCACCCAGAAAGACAGCCCATTGTCTTTGAAAGGAGGTAGGACAAAATATAAAAAATAAAAATAGAGACAAAGGAGGTAGGGATGGATCTCCATCCTAGGAAGGGAGTCTTAAAAAAGAGAGAAGTTTCATAACACTAGGAAACACTCTCACTGGTGGGTCTGTGGCCTTAGAATCTCAGATGGCAAAATACCTGGGAGGAAAAATAAATAATTAAAACCCACAGATTACGTGCCTAACACCAACCCCAGTGGAGCAGCAGCCTAGACGCTCGTATCCCCACTAGCAAGCCGGGGCTGGACGGGGAGGCATGGGCTGCATTGCTTAGGGTAAGGATGGGGCCTGAATGTCCTGAGGGCAATCTGAGGGAACTAGCCTGAGATGGCAACCCAGACTGTGGGATAGCTATTCTGTGAAAAGCCCTAACCTAAGACACCATGAGGCCTGCTCACAGAACAAAGGACTGAGCAGACGTAGCTGGCTGCGAACTGGCCCATCCCCCACCAGATACAGGCAGGGGAAGGCAGCCAGAGCCTGAAGGGGGCAATTGCGTCACCAGAGAGCCATCCTATACCAAACTGCGAGCAGACTTCATTGCTAACAAAGACTTCTTTGGATTCTGGATGGTCGACATCCCCTGGGAGGGCCACAGCCAGAAATCAGCTCCCCAGAAGAGACACATGGCATACCTGAGAAGGCACGCCCATTGTACACCCAGAAAATCAAGCAGCTGGGATGGGGAATGCGATGAGTCGCAGTCTTCAACTAGGGGCGACTGTGCTCACCAAGCACCTGGTCACCTGAGCTGCTTGGACCACGGAAGGCCACAAAACGCAGCCCCAACCAAGTCTGCAGCTTTGAAGAGTACCTGAGAACCTGAACTTGAGAGGATTAGACCTGGGGAGTGCATACAACCCAGGGCCAACATCAGACAGTTCCTGGCAGAGCAGCCTAAAACCTGAAGAGTGTAGACTGGGAATGCACGCATGCCGTGATGGGGGCAAACCCAGTGTGGCTGAATCACAGTGAGCACATGCCAGTGATATTTGTTTGCAGTGTTCCTCCCTCCTCACAGCACAACTGAACAAGTGAGCCTAAAAAAAGTGACCATCACCGCCCCCCTAGTGTCAGGGCAGAAATTAGACATTGAAGAGATCAGCAAACAGAAGAAGCTAAAATAAACAGAAGGAACAGCTTTGAAAGTGACAGGTGCAATAGATTAAAACCCTGTACTTAGCACTGACTACACGGGAAGGGGCCTATAGACCTTGAGAAGTACAAGCTGGACCAAGGATCTATCTGAAAATGAACTAGCCCACATTGTCCACAACAGCTTCAGAGAAAGTCTTAGATATACTTTTGCTATAATTATTTCTTAAATTAAAAAAAAAAAAAAAAAAAGTTAAGTCCCCTCAGAGATCAGATCAGATCAGTCACTCAGTCATGTCCGACTCTTTGCAACCCCATGAACCGCAGCACGCCAGGCCTCCCTGTCCATCACCAGCTCCCGGAGGTCACTCAAACTCACACCCATCAAGTCAGTGATGCCATCCAGCCATCTCATCCTCTGTCGTCCCCTTCTCCTCCTGCCCTCAATCCCTCCCAGCATCAGAGTCTTCTCCAATGAGTCAAGCCTTCGCATGAGGTGGCCAAAATACTGGAGTTTCAGCTTTAGCATCATTCCTTCCAAAGAAATTCCAGGATTGATCTCCTTCAGAATGGACTGGTTGGATCTTCTTGCAGTCCAAGGGACTCTCAAGAGTCTTCTCCAACACCACAATTCAAAAGCATCAATTCTTTGGCGCTCAGCCTTCTTCACAGTCCAGCTCTCACATCCATACATGACCACAGGAAAGATCATAGCCTTGACTAGACGAACCTTTGTTGGTAAAGTAATGTCTCTACTTTTGAATATGCTATCTAGGTTGGTCATAACTTTCCTTCCAAGGAGTAAGTGTCTTTTAATTTCATGGCTGCAGTCACCATCTGCAGTGATTTTGGAGCCCAGAAAAACAAAGTCTGACACTGTTTCCACTGTTTCTCCATCTATTTCCCATGTAGTGATGGGACCAGATGCCATGATCTTCGTTTTCTGAATGTTGAGCTTTAAGTCAGCCTTTTCACTCTCCACTTTCACTTTCATCAAGAGGCTTTTTAGCCCCTCTTCACTTTCTGCCATAAGAGTGGTATCATCTGCATATCTGAGGTTATTGATATAACCCAGCAATCTTAATTCCAACTTGTGTTTCTTCCAGTCCAGCATTTCTCATGATGTACTCTGCACATAAGTTAAATAAACATGGTGACAATATGCAGCCTTGACGTACTCCTTTTCCTATTTGGAACCAGTCTGTTGTTCCATGACCAGTTCTAACTGTTGCCTCCTTACCTGCATACAGATTTCTCAAGAGGCAAATCAGGTGGTCTGGTATTCCCATCTCTTTCAGAATTTGCCACAGTTTATTGTGATCTACACAGTCAAAGGCTTCCCCTATTACTCCTTTAATTTACATTTTTATAACCTACTATTACCTTGCAAAAAATGACCCTATTTTTAAAGCAAACTTCATATATATATTTTTATAATTTTTGTGACTTTTTTTAATATTGTATTTTTGAGAATCTAAACTCTCTTCTAGATATTTAACTTCTGCTTTTCAGTTTTTGTTATCAACTCTGTACCTTTAAGAACCCAATCTTCAGTACCCATTTTTACTTGGGAGCGAGATCCCTGGCATGATTTCTCTCTCCCCTTTTTGACCATCCTTTCTCTCCACCAGGCCACCTCTATCTCCCACCTCCCCCTTTTCTTGTCTACCCAACTCTGTAAATCTCTTTGTGTGTTCTGGGCTGTGGAGAACACTTAGGGAACTGATTACTGGCTGGATCTGTCTCTCCCCATTTGATTTCCCCTTTTATCCTCCTGGCCACCTCTGTCTCCATCCTCCCTCTTCTATTCTCTGTGTAACTCTGTGAACATCTCTGAGGGATCCAGACTGTGAGAGCACATATGGAAGTGATTACCAGCTAGATTGCTCACTCCTCTTTTGATTCACCCTCTTCTCCTCCTGATCATCTCTATCTCCCTCCTCTATTTACTCTTCTCCATGTAACACTGTGTACATCTCTGTGTGTCCCTCACTGTGGAGAAACTTTTCATCATTAACCTAGATGTTTTATCATCAGTGCTGTATAGATGGAGAAGTCTTGAGGCTACTGAAGAATAAGACTGAAAACCAGAGGCAGGAGGCTTAAGTCCAAATCCTGAGAACACCTGAGAAATCCTGAATCCAGGGAACATTAATCAACAGGCGCTCATCAAATGCCTCCATACCTACACTGAAACCAAGCACCATCCAAGGGCCAACAAGTTCCAGAACAAGACATATCACGCAAATTCTCCAGCAACACAGGAACATAGCCCTGAGCTTTAATATACAGGCTGTCCAAAGTCACACCAAACCCACAGACATTTCAAAACTCTTTACTGGACACTTCATTGCACCCCAGAGAGAAGAAATCCAGCTCCACCCACCAGAACACTGACACAAGCTTTCCTAATCAGGAAACCTTGACAAGCCACCCATAGAACCCCACCCACAGTGAAGAACTTTGACAATAAAGAAGAACCACACTGCCAGAATACAAAAAGGCCACCCCAAATACAGTAATATAAACAAGATGAAAAGTCAGAGAAATACCCAGCAGGGAAAGGAACAGGATAAGTGCCCACCAAACCAAACAAAAGAGGAAGAGATATGGAATCTACGTGATAAAGAATTCCGAATATTGATAGCGAAAATGATCCCAAACCTTGAAAACAAATTGCAGTTACAAATAAATAGCCTGGAAACAAGGATTGAGAAGATGCAAGAAAGGTTTTACAAGGAACTAGAAGAAAGAAAGAAAAAAGTCAATATATAATGAATAATGCAATTAATGAGATCAAAACACTCTGGAGGGAACCAAGAGTAGAATAACAGAGGCAGAAGATAGGATAAGTGAGGTAGAAGATAGAATGGTAGAAATAAATGAAACAGAAGAAAAAAGAAATAAAAGCAATGAGGACAACCAGAGAGACCTCCAGGACAATGTTAAACAGCTTAACATTCGAATTATACGAGTCCCAGAAGAAGACAAAAATAAAGAACATGAGAAAATATTTGAGGAGATAATAGTTGAAAACTTCCCTAAAATGGGGAAAGAAATAACCCCAAATTCAAAGAAACCCACAGAGTCCCAAACAAGATAAACCAAAGGTGAAACACTCCAATACCCATATTAATCAAATTAAGAAAGATCAAACAAAGAGAACAAATATTAAAAGCAGCAAGGGAAAAACAACAAATAACACTCAAGGGGATCCCCATAAGGATAATAGCTGATCATTCAATAGAAACTCTTCAGGCCAGAAGGGAATGGCAGGACATACTTAAAGTGATGAAAGAAAATAACCAACAGCCCAGATTACTGTACCCACCAAGGACCTCATTCAAATATGTAGGAAAAATCAAAAGCTTTACAGACAAGCAAAAGCTGAGATAATTCAGCAACACCAAACCAGCTCTTCAACAAATGCTAGAGGATCTTCTCTAGACAGGAAATGCAGAAAGGGTATATAAACTTGAACCCAAAACAATAATGTAAATGGCAATGGGATCATATTTATCAATAATTAACTTAAATGTAAATGGGTTGAATACCCCAACCAAAAGATAAAACTGGCTGAATGGATACAAAAACAAGACCCCTAAATATGTTGTCTACAGGAGACCTATCTCAAAACAAGGGACACATAAAGACTGAAAATGAAGTGCTGTAAAAAGATATTCCAAGCAAATAGAGACCAAAAGAAAGCAGGAGTAGCAATACTCATATCAGATAAAATAGACTTTAGAGCAAAGGCTGTGAAAAGAGACAAAGAAGGACACTCCATATGATCAAAGGATCAATCAAAGAAGAAGATATTACAATTATAAATATATATGCACCCAACATAGGACCACCACAATATGTAAGGCAAATGCTAACAAGCATGAAAGGGGAAATTAATAATAACACAATAATAGTGGGAGACTTTAATATCCCACTCACATCTATTAATAAAGCAACTAAACAAAATTACCAAGGAAACACAAACTTTAAATGATACAATAGACCAGTTAGACCTAATTGATCTATAGGACATTTCAACCCAAAACAATGAATTTAACCTGTTTCTCAAGCATACATGGGACCTTCTGCAGGATAGATCATATCATGGGCCATAAATCTAGCCTTGGTAAATTCAAAAAAATTGAAATCATTCCAAGCATCTTTTCTGACCACAATGCAGTAAGATTAGATCTCAGTTACAGGAGAAAATCTATTAAAAATTCCAACATATAAAGGCTGAATAACACGCTGCTGAATAACCAACAAATCACAGAAGAAATCAAAAAAGAAATTAAAATATGCATAGAAATGAATTAAAATGAAAATACAACAACATAAAACATGTGGGACACTGTAAAAGCAGTGCTAAGGGGAAGGTTCATTGGGGAAGGTTCATCAGAGAAGGCAATGGCACCCCACTCCAGTTGCCTGGAAAATCCCATTGACGGAGAAGCCTGGTAGGCTGCAGTCCATGACGTCGCTAAGAGTCGAACATGACTGAGCAACTTCAATTTCACTTTTCACTTTCATACACTGGAGAAGGAAATGGCAACCCACTCCAGTGTTCTTGCCTGGAGAATCCCAGGTACAGGGGAGTCTGGTGGGCTGCCATCTATGGGGTCGCACAGAATCGAACACAACTGAAGTGACTTAGCAGCAGCAGCAGCAGCAAGGGGAAGGTTCATAGCAATACAGGCATACCTCAAGAAACAAGAAAAAAAGTCAAATAAATAACCTAACTCTACACCTAAAGCAACTAGAAAAGTAAGAAATGAAGAACCCCAGTGTTAGTAGAAGGAAAGAAATCTTAAAAATTAAGGCAGAAATAAATGATAAAGAAACAAAAGAGATCATAGAAAAAATCAACAAAGCCAAAAGCTGGTTTTTTGAGAGGATAAATAAAATTGACAAACCATTAGCCAGACTCATCAAGAAACAAAGGGAGAACAATGAAATCAGCAAAATTAGAAATGAAAATGGAGAGATCATAGCAGACAACACAGAAATACAAAGGATAATAAGAGACTATTATTGGCAATTATATGCCAATAAATGGACAACTTGGAAGAAATGGAAAAATTCTTAGAAAAGTACAACTTTCCAAAACTGAACCAGAAAGAAATGGAAAATCTTAACAGACTCATCAAAAGAACAGAAACTGTAATCAGAAATCTTCCAAAAAACAAAAGCCCAGGTCCAGATGGCTTCACAGCTTAATTCTACCAAAAATTTAGAGAAGAGCTAACACCTATCCTACCCAAACTCTTCCAGAAAATTGCAGAGGAAGGTAAACTTCCAAACTCATTCTATGAGGTCACCATCACCCTAATACCAAAATCTGACAAAGATGCCACCAAAAAAGAAAACTGCAGGCCAATATCACTGATGAACACAGATGCAAAAATCATAAACAAAATTCTATCAAACAGAATCCCACAACATATTAAAAAGATCATATATCATGACCAAGTGGGCTTTATCCCAGGAATGCAAGGATTCTTCAATGTTTGCAAATCAATCAATGTGATACACCACATTAACAAATTGAAAGAGAAAAACCATATGATTATCTCAATAGATTCAGAGAAACATTTGACAAAATTCAACATCCATTTATGATAAAAAACCCTCCAGAAAGCAGGAATAGAAGGAACATACCTCAACATAATAAAAGCTATATATGACAAACCCACAGCAAACATTCTCCTCAATGGTGAAACATTGAAAGCATTTCCCCTAAAGTCAGGAACAAGACAAGGGTGCCCACTTTCACCAGTACTATTCAACACAGTTTTGGAAGTTTTGGCTACAGCAATCAGAGCAGGAAAAAAAAATAAAAGCAATCCAAATTGGAAAAGAAGAAGTAAAACCCTCACTGTTTGCACATGACATGATCCTCTACATAGAAAACCCTAAAAACTCCACCAGAAAATTACTACAGCTAATCAATGAATATAGTAAAATTGCAGGATATAAAATCAACACACATAAATCCCTTGAATTCCTATACACTAATAATGAGAAAATAGAAAGAGAAATTAAGGAAACAAATCCATTCACCATTGCAACGAAAAGAATAAAATAGTTAGGAATATATCTACCTAAAGAAACAAAAGACCTGTGTATAGAAAACTATAAACACTGTGAAATAAGTCAAAGAGGACACAAATAGATGGAGAAATATACCGTGCTCATGAATCAGAAGAATCAACATAGTGAAAATGAGTATACTACCCAAAGAAATATTTAGATTCAGTGAAATCCCTATGAAGCTGCTGCTGCTGCTAAGTAGCTTCACTTGTGTCCAACTCTGTGCAACCCCATAGATGGCAGCCCATCAGGCTCCCCAGTCCCTGGGATTCTCCAGGCAAGAACACTGGAATGGGTTGCCATTTCCTTAGAGTTAAGTCGCTCAGTCGTATCCTAATGTTAGCAACCCCATGGACTGCAGCCCATCAGACTCCTCTATCCATGGGATTTTACAGGCAAGAGTACTGGAGTGGGGTGCCATTGCCTTCTCCCCACTATGAAGCTACCAACAGTATTTTTCACAGAACTAGAACAAATAATTTCACAATTTTCATGGAAATACAAAAAACCTCAAATGGCCAAAGCAATCTTGAGAAAGAAGAATGGAACTAGAGGAATCAACCTGCCTGACTTCAGTCTCTACTACAAAGCCACAGACATCAAGACAGTATGGTACTGGCAAAAAGCCAGAAATATACATCAGTAGAACAAAGTAGAAAGCCCAGAGATAAACCCACACAGCTATGGACACTTTATCTTTGACAAAGAATGCAAGCATATACAATGGAGAAAAGACAATCTCTTTAACAAGTGGTGCTGGGAAAACTGGGCAACCACTTGTAAAAGAATGAAACTAGATCAGTTTTTAACTCCATACACAAAAATAAACTCAAGATGGCTTAAAGATCTAAACGAAAGACTAGAAACTATAAAACTCCTAGAGGAGAACATAGGCAAAACACTCTCCGACATAAATCACAGCAGGATACTCTATGACCCACCTCCCAGGATATTGGAATTAAAAGCAAAAATAAACAAATGGGATCTAATTAAAGTTAAAAAGCTTCTGCACAACAAAAGAAACTATTAGCAAGGTGAAAAGACAGCTTTCAGAATGGGTGAAAATAATAGCAAATGAAGCAACTGACAAAGAATTAATCCCAAAAATATACAAACAACTCCTAAAGCTCAATTCTGGAAAAATAAATGACCGAATCAAAACGTGGGCCAAAGGACTAAATAGACATTTCTCCAAAGAAGACATACAGATGGCTAACAAACACATGAAAAGATGCTCTACATTAATCATTGTCAGAGAAATGCAAATCAAAACCACAATGAAGTTCCATTTCTCGCCAGTCAGAATGGTTGCTACCCAAAGGTCTACAAGAAGAAATGCTGGAGAGGGTGTGGAGAAAAGGGAACCCTCTTACACTGTTGGTGGGAATGCAAACTAGTACAGCCACTATGGATAATAGTGTGGAGATTCCTTAAAAAACTGGAAATAGAACTGCCATATGACCCAGCAATCCCTCTGCTGGGCATACACACTGAGGAAACCAGAATTGAAAGAGACACATGTACCCCAATGTTCATCACAGCATTGTTTATAATAGCAAGGACATGGAAGCAACCTAGATGTCCATCAGCAGATGAATGGATAAGAAAGCTGTGGTACATATACACAATGGAGTATTACTCAGCCATTAAAAAAATACATTTGAATCAGTTCTAATGAGGTAGATGAAACTGGAGCCTATTATACAGAGTGAAGTAAGCCAGAAAGAAAAACATCAGTACAGTATACTAACACATATATATGGAATTTAGAAAGATGGGAATGATAACCCTGTATGCAAGAGAGCAAAAGAGACACAGATGTATAGAACAGTCTTTTGGACTCTGTGGGAGAGGACGAGGGCATGATGATATGAGATAATTTCATTGTAACATGTAAATTATCACATGTAAAATGAATCGCTAGTCTAGGTTTGATGCATGATACAGGGTGCTTGGGACTGGTTCACTGGGATGACCCAGAGGAATGGGATGGGATACACGTGTACCCCGATGGTGGATTCATGTCAATGTGTGGCAAAACCAATACAATATTGTAAAGTAAAAATAAATAAATATAATTGAAAAAAATAAAATCCTGTGACCATGTCAGTCATCAAAAATAAATAAATAAATAAAAAGACCACTCAACATAATGCTTAAGGGATTTCTTCTCTGTGACAGAATCCAGGAACCAATTACTAGATGCATAATGTTGGCATATTGAAGGTGAACTTAAAATTGTCCTTCAGTCTTGAGGCCATGTGTAAAGTTGAACCATGCTCTAAAATACCTATTCCGTACTATAAATAGCTAGTTGACAACTTATACTTCTCAAAACTCATGTTGTATGTACACAAGCTCAGTTTCCATATGTGAAGTTAAGTGAGTCTTTTGCATTACTCCAAGATAAAGGCTATGCTTTATTTTCTCCCAATGCCAATACAATTTGAGCTAATTACTCAAGCTGGATACTTTACATTTTAAAGCTGGACTCATCAGTAGCCCTATGGGAAGTAAGACAAAGCATTGACTTTTAAATATAGACTTTTAAACGATCTGTTGTTTTCTTTTGGAATTAGAATTAGAATAGTTAATACTCATCCACAAACCATTATTATGTGTACATTATTGTGGCAATTCTGATAATAGAAAATTTTATTTATTTTTATGCCAACTTATATTGTAAGAACACATTTAGTCAATTGGGTTTTATCAATCCTATTATGCTTGTCCTTGGAACATCTTTAGTATATTCAAGGTTTGTAGTTGAAAAGTTTACTGTAAAAAAAATAAAAAAACAAAAAACGTATTTTTTTTACAGAATCAATTTATTGGAATGTGAAAAAAATTAAGTTATGCTTCAGTGTTTCTCACTCACAATCCTAAAAGTGTTTTTTTTTTAAGTTTATTTCCATATGTAATAGTCAACATTACATCTATCTCTGTCTATATCAGTTTTGTTTTATTATAAAGTTCCAGGTCTCTAACTGAATGCCATTCATTAAGATATTCCCTAAATGGAAAAATGTCCTATTTATTTTATTTCTAATACAGGAAAACACATAAAAATTGAATGAAAATCTCATAGAAAAGATTGCTCTATAAGCAAAACAGTAATGGGCATATAATAATAAAGTCATAGAGGTTTGTCACTCAGAAAGATATTAATCCACCTAAACACCTCTGTTCTTCTGACAAACTGCTAAGGAAAAAGAAAAAGAACCCTCCATCAAATCCACACTATAGGCAGATAAGCAGAAAATCATGTATCTGAGTGACACAGATTCATGCAAGAGCGATACTATAACTTTTCATTTTATGTAACATTTAATTCAAAATTTTTAATATTTCACATTATACTTTATTAAAAATTAAAACATAGCTTCTTTTACCAAAGAAATTAATCCTTCTAAATGGATATTTACAAATCAAAATATTGCAGCTTTAAATTTTGTCATTCTTTGTTAATATGTGTGTTTCTATGTTTCTATGCCTTCTCCACATTGACAGCAATTTCTAGTTTACATTTGATCATGTATAAGGTAAATAATTTCTCTTGATTAGATATGCAGAGGCATAGTTGGCTCTAAGTAAAACTATAAGAATTATCTACCTGTCTTGCTATACTTCTATTCAACAGAGAACTGCCCTCTCATTTGGATCAGAAACATCTTTCCACTCTATTCACTCCTCACAACCATTCATTCTTAACAAACCAACTCACATACAGATCTCATTAAGAATTCTCTGCTGAGGTTTTTTTAAGCTTGAGATAAAAACTTTATCTTAAGCATTTGGCTCATTCATTTTTTAAAATTTGTTCATACATGTATTGAGCATTTTTCTTCTAGGCACTGTGTTAAATATTGTGAGGACAAGTATATTAATCTGATGCTACAGCTAAAGTGTGAACAGGGAACAGAAGGAGAATGAGATTTAATTGCCTCAAGGAATCAAGAAGGTGCTCCCAGAGAAAATGATATTTAATCTGGGTCTTTGATGATTAGTAAGGTTCTCTTGAACCTGGGAAAGTCATCAGGACTTAAAGCATTCTAAAATTTGCTTTAGACACTCACTGTACAGAAAGTTAAGAATGGGGCCATTTTTAAGTGTGACAGAGAGTAGATGAGGATAGGGGAGGAGTCACAGCATTCCTCAAAGGATAGCACAAATGTAGCCATATATCCTATTGGGAGATGCTACTTTGTTAAGTTATTTTAGGACAAATCTTCAGGAAGCCTGCATAACAGTGCATTGTTAAATGGCTTTGCTTCCTATCTCTCTGGTAATTTAAATGGCACAGAGTCAAATGGGAAAAAAATGGCACTTTATATGAGTGCATTAAACCATACGAAGCTACAACATGATCATTTTAGTTGGCAAAAAGCATCAGATAATATTCAAGAAAAGTTTCAGTGCATGCATGCTAAGTAACTTCAGTCATGTCCGACTCTTTGCAACCCTATGGACTGTAGCCTGCCAGGCTCCTCTGTCCATGGGATTCTTCAGGCAAGAATCACGACTGAGTTGCCATGCCCTCCTCCAGAGGATCTTCCTAACCTGAGGATGGAATCTGCGTCTCTTACATCTACAGCCTTGGCAGGTGGATTCTTTACCTCTAGCGCTATGTGAAAAGTCCTAGAAAAGTTTGAAGATAAGTAAATGCGAGGTAATTCGCTTCAGGAGGGAGAAAACGGTAACCAAGCTATGTTAACTATTCTATCATTTAAGGACAAAAAACAGAACTTAGGTTGTCATTGACTGTGAATTACTCCAGAAAATAATAAAAACGAAGAACCTTACTTACTCTCATATCCCTATACTATATAGTGGGGTTCAGCTACATCTAAACTATACTAAATTTGGCAATTTCTATTGGAGAACTACAAACAGAGAAGAAAAGGATTTAATTAAAGAAGGACATGTCAAGGAATTCAGAGGATGCAATATTTATGTGTATATATGTGTGTGTGTGTGCATGCTCAGTCATGTCCCATTCTTGGTGACCCCATGGACTGCAGCCCACCAGGCTTCTCTGTCCATGAAATTTTCCAGGCAAGAATACTGGAGTGAGTTGCCATTTCCTTCCTCATAGGATCTTCCTGATCCAAGGATCAAACTCATGGCTCTTGTGTCTCCTGAATCGGCAGGCAGATGCTTTAACACTAGTGCCACCTCGGAAGCCCATATGTATGTGTATATAGAGTCAGACTTTAAAAATAACAAGAATTAAATACAATGAAAATATTTTCTTTGACATTTAAAAAATAAGATGGTGATGACTATGAATGACCAGAGCTATAATTTAGAAAGCATTAAGTATTGGTTATGCAATTTAAACATATTATTTCAGCTTTACAACATAATGAAGCTATTTTAAGATTTAATTCACAGATGTGAAAAATAGAAATGTTAGATAGTCGACATTAGCAGAAAGAATGTGACATAGGCAGGAAAAAAAATAAGAATTTTTTTTTGTCTTATTACAGAGGAATAATCAAGTCACACCCCAACCATCCGGGATCTCTCCCCTGACAGTAGCAGCAAAGAGGTGATGGTGGCTAAAGACAAGAGGGTAAGAGTCTAGTTATGTCCCAATCATCTGGAGACCCTCTCTTGACCTTGAACTTCCAATTCCTAGTGAAGCTAGGTGCTTTTTGACTACAAATCCAAGTTTGGGACCTAAGTCACAGTACACAGTAACAGCATAGATCACAAGTCCCTTGAAAGTCTATGATCTGATAGATTAGGTTAGTGCATCTAATTTCTAAGGAGTTATGAAATGGTCAAAGAGACCAAAAAGTGTGACTGAGAAAGGAGAATTCTGTCCACACAATTTGCCCATTTCTGGTTGGTCCCTGAATGACACATTGGGTGCCTCTTGGCATTGGCAGGTTGTTATAAACCCCTGACAGGCTTTTGCCATAAGCCGTTTGAGATCACCGTGGAACCACAGAGCAGGGCTCCTCACTTGCTTCGCGCAGGGTGTTTCATTCATTCACGCAAGCACACCTTAGAGATAGTAAAGTACAGCAGAAAACGTGTTCACAAGGAGAACAAAGAACTAGAGCTCCAAGTATCTTTACCTTGTCCTAAAAGATCCTGTACGAGTCCCCAAGATGAAAGGTTGTTGCTGAATAAAAAGATGCCAGGATTCTTGGCCTGCAGAGGAGAAGAATTCAATCTGGGGCGAGAGACCAGGCCTGATAGTTCAGAGGTTTTGTGTAATAAAGTTTTATTAAAGTAAAAAGTAGATAGAGAAAGCTTCTGACATAGGCATCAGAAGGGGGCAGAAAGAGTACCCCTCTGCTAGTCTTCAGCTGGATGTTATATAGTCACTAGCAGTCTGATAATGAAAGAAAGGAATGTCTTTAAACTCAGAATGGCACCAGGCCCCTCATCCATAAGATGTATTTTGGGATAAACTTGGCACCAGAGGATTCATTCTGGGCCATACAAGGATTGTCTTGAATCTTGTAGAAGGGCACATTCAAATCAGATCAGATCAGATCAGTCGCTCAGTCATGTCCGACTCTTTGCGACCCCATGAATCACAGCACGCCAGGCCTCCCTGTCCATCACCAACTCCCGGAGTTCACTCAGACTAATGTCCATCGAGTCAGTGATGCCATCCAGCCATCTCATCCTCTGTCGTCCCCTTCTCCTCCTGCCCCCAATCCCTCCCAGCATCAGAGTCTTCTCCAATGAGTCAACTCTTCTCATGAGGTGGCCAAAGTATAGGAGTTTCAGCTTCAGCATCTTTCCGTCCAAAGAAATCCCAGGGCTGATCTCCTTCAGAATGGACTGGTTGGATCTCCTTGCAGTCCAAGGGACTCTCAAGAGTCTTCTCCAACACCACAGTTCAAAAGCATCAATTCTTCAGGGCTCAGCCTTCTTCACAGTCCAACTCTCACATCCATACAAGACCACAGGAAAAACCAGAGCCTTGACTAGACGAACGTTTGTTGGCAAAGTAATGTCTCTGCTTTTGAATATGCTATCTAGGTTGGTCATAACTTTCCTTCCAAGGAGTAAGCATCTTTTACTTTCATGGCTGCAGTCACCATCTGCAGTGATTTTGGAGCCCGGAAAAATAAAGTCTGACACTGTTTCCACTGTTTCCCCATCTATTTCCTATGAAGTGATGGGACCAGATGCCATGATCTTCGTTTTCTGAATGTTGAGCTTTAAGCCAAGTTGTTCACTCTCCACTTTCACTTTCATCAAGAGGTTTTTTAGTTCCTCTTCACTTTCTGCAATAAGGGTGGTGTCATCTGCATATCTGAGGTTATTGATATTTCTCCCGGCAATCTTGATTCCAACTTGTGTTTCTTCCAGTCCAGCATTTCTCTTGATGTACTCTGCACATAAGTTAAATAAGCAGGGTGACAATGTACAGCCTTCAGCCTTGGCATACTCCTTTTCCTATTTGGAACCAGTTTGTTTTTCCATGACCAGTTCTAACTGTTGCTTCCTGACCTGCATATAGGTTTCTCAAGAGGCTGGTCAGATGGCCTGGTATTCCCATCTCTTTCAGAATTTTCCACGGTTTATTGTGATCCACACAGTCAAAGGCTTTGGCATAATTCATAAAGCAGAAATAGATATTTTTCTGGAACTCCGTCCTTTTTTGATGATCCAGCGGGTGTTCGCAATTTGATCTCTGGTTCCTTTGCCTTTTCTAAAACCAGCTTGAACATCTGGAAATTCACAGTTCACATATTGCTGAAGCTTATTCTAGTGCTACTCAAAGTCCCCAGGGTCTCTTTGATTTATATAGTTACTTATGTGCACCTCAAACCTGAGATGGACTGGTTGCTAGAGCAGAGCCCCTTTATGGCCTCATTCTGGTTATATCTACTTCACCAGCAAAGGAACAGCAGTGGCTGCAAAACAAGCATTTCTGCTATAAGCAATACGTGTACTATAAGTGAACTTAACAGTCTGCAAAAGCACTCAATGAAAAGAAATGGTGCTGTGGGGGAAAATATATTTGAGCAGTCCACTCAAGCTCTATGTAAGTTGTGGAAAGCAATTTTTTAAATCCTAATAATAGCAGTTATTACATAATTGTACATTAAACTACTAAATGAAGAATTAAACCAATAAATGTAATATTTTTATCTTGAGAGAAAAATGTAATGAATGATAGCTTGATGGAAAAGTTGTGAGGGAAGTTGGAATTCTTGTAACAAGATTAAAATGCTTGAAACTGTAGAAAATACATGCAATAAGCCCTTCCTAAACAAGGTATATGGCCATATTGAGCTTAAAGGCAGATGCTATCAAGAATGGACATTGTATGTAGTACAGTTTGTTTCTGTAATTTTTCATGTTAGGCTGTGATAGTGTACTGTTAATCTGTTGTTAACATGATGACACAGACCATTAACAATCTAGGAAAAATCATGAAACAATGGAAGGAGTGTCCATCCAAAAAGAGCCATAAATGTGGCTATGTGACATGCATTGGCAAATAAAATGTGTTGATGCTTACTTTCTACCCTGTTCCTTCCCTGTTATAGTAATTGTACTGTATATCTTGACATAACAGTTGACATAAGCAATCTGGAAAGCAAAGTCAATACACAGAGGACAAAATGCTTCATGGAGTTGCCTGAACCCATAAGAGAACAGGTCTGAGCAACGAATAAACTTTGTCTTTTAAGCTACTGAGATCAAGATTTGTTTGTTTTACCACAGCATAACCCATCATTTACTAATAAAGCAAGGAAGTTTCAGGGAAATTTGTAAATAGTTCCTAAAAGAGGCAGTGATTAACATTTCTAGGAAAAGTCTTTTTCCTCACAATGAGAGTGTTCCACCTTAGATTTTCCACCTGTTTGCAATTACCTGCAGCTAGATATGTTGGTCAACCACAGAACTCAGGGTCCACACTAATGTAGGCTTTATGGCATCACACAAAAAAAGCCAATTTCTTCTCCTCTGGAATATTACCTCTGCTATGACTTCAAGGAAATGTCACATACACAAATATAGTAACTGTAATGACATCTTAACTCTTGTGTCTTCCATAATTTTCCCTTTCATAGGAATAGCAATGTTTTTCACAACTGGCTAATCTATACTTGCTCTCCATGAGCTGGAAAGACTTCTCAACTAGTCCCTATTGCTTTCATTGCTCTCCTAAAATCTGGGTGAAGCCCCCACACCAGCAGCTTTTTAAACTGTGCTCCACCTGAGGACCTGCCTCTAATTTGTGGAGTGGCATAAGACCTCAAAATTATATGTTAATTAATAGGAGTTTCAAACTACTGATAATTTCAAAATATTATTTACTTTGAATATTCTAGTAAATGCCTAAGTTTTCTCTTTGCTATATAGTCACAGTTGGTAAACTAGTACAATTTTTTTAATATTATTCAAAGGATGAAGGAACTGACAGCAATCAATGCTATGTATTCAATAAAGGAAGGAAATTGGTTTAGACCAATTTAGCAACATATTTGGAGAAGGCAATGGCACCCCACTCCAGTACTCTTGCCTGGAAAATCCCATGGACAGAGGAGCCTGGTAGGCTGCAGTCCATGGGGTCGCTGAAGGTCTGACACGACTGAGCGACTTCACTTTCACTTTTCACTTTCATGCACTAGAGAAGGAAATGGCATCCCATTACAGTGTCCTTGCCTCAAGAATCTCAGGGACTCGGGAGCCTGGTGGGCTGCCATCTATGGGGTCGCACAGAATCGGACATGACTGAAGTGACTTAGCAGCAGCAGCAACATATTTTTTTTTTTTTTTTACAAAAAGACTTAATTTTCACGTGCAATAGTTAACATCTGCTATGACAACCTCCAAGGAACTCAGTATGAAAACGGTCTTCTGAAACATTTCCCTCAAAGCAAAAGACCTCTCCGATTAATTCAAAAAGTTTAATTTTTGTTCTGAATTCAGTGTAACAAAAATTTATTAAAAGGTTATTATGTACCAATTACTATGTTAGATCTCGTGAATATAAAGTTGAGTAAGACATTGTTTCTGGCTTTCAATAAGTACAGTCCAATTGTCTTTTGTTACCACCTTAGAACCATTTTCCTTCAAAATAGTCCTTCAATTTTCTATCTTATCTGAGTTTTCTCTTCTCCTCTTCTATCAATGAATGTTTTTATATTGAAGATAAATGCTTTGTGGTTAATAGGAGTCTTGAACTGATGTACCCAAGGTTTGAAGGCACCTGCAGTTCATCCACTGAAAATTCGATGACTTGGAGCCCACTATTCCCTCCAGAAAGATTCAGTAAGTGTTAAAATGAAGAAGTATTCTGTGCTTTTATATAAAATCTTTCTGAGAAAGATTAGGCTTATTATTATCCCAACTATAAAAAGAAGACAGGAAACGTGGTCATGGACAGGTCATGGTCACAAAAGAAGCCAGTGGCAGAGGTCAGGACTAATCTCCATTATTTCTACTCCCTAATTAACTAAGATCAAGGTTATCTTACTATTCTGCTGTGTGAATGCACAGTTTTGAGTATTATTTGAAACTCATAACAGCAAGAAATTGATTTCTGCTTAATGCTAACGGAAAATTAGTCCTTTTAAAACACTTCTATTCCTATAATAAGTTTACCCTGTCAAATAGTATCTATTAAAATATTATACAAAGTTTATTACTGAGGCAAATGTAATGAATTATTGTCTAAGAATAGAGGCAAATTAATAATTTACAAATATATGCATTGTAAGATAAATAAATAACATGAGGAATTGTTAACACTTTACTCTCAATGGTGTATATTTAGAAAGAAAGAAATATTTGCATGTCAGATTTGGTGCAGCAACATCTATTTCAGAATAACTCTTTTTTTTTTTTTTTTCCTGCTACCAGATGGATCATACTGTTCATGATTGAATCTGGGACATTTTAAAAGCCTATCTCCCCTTTCCATCTGACTGAGATCTTTCCGGGAGGGAAGACAAATCTATATCAAAAATAGTAAGGAATCTTATTTTCCATCTTTCAAAAACTCTGGGGGTAGGTGAACAAAGCAGCAGTTAAGTAAGAACAAATTAGTTCAGGAGACTGAATATTTTTATTATGATTTTTTAAGTCAAAAAGGAGAGTTTACGCTTCTTTTATAATATATAGAACATGTAAAAGGCTTTTCCCCATAACTTGTATTTGCCCTGTGAATGCCAGTAATATTTATCAATGAAATTTCTCACTACTTGAGCCTTTGCCCTCCTGAATAAAAAAAAAAAAAATAGCAAACGTGCAGTAATGGGAAATGCAGACTGTTTTTTCAAAAATAAGGAGTAGGAATGAAAATACCAGGTTAAATTTATGTACTTGTTGATATTAAAGCAACTTCTAAGCTTACAAGAATTTTAAAACACCTGTGTCCCTACTGACTATGAGTTGAACAAGTAAATATCCTTGTACAAAGACTCAAGAACATAACCTTGAATCATTGCTGAGTGAAGTCCTAGTCATGTAGGTTTTAAAGCAACATTTTTTTTTCTAAATATGAAACATAATGCCCACCATTTCTCAAGTGAGTGTATTATTACTGCTCAGAAGTACTTAACTTTTTGTTGCAAGGTATTGTCCCTCCTTTAAGTTCAACACTCTAGATACTTTCCCATTACACATTAATAACTGAATTACAGGGAAAATAAAGTAATTTACTTTTACTCCTTTTCTTGAGTCTGGAAGCATGACAGTCATGGCGAGAGGAATACTGATCCATTGGTTCTTTTACTTCACTGATATCTTAGTGAGACAGAGATAAAGAGATAGAGAGACAGATGCGCAGGTGGCAAGGAAGAGAGGCATGAAGAGAGAGAGGATAAATACAAGATCAGACGGTTCAGTCACTCAGTCATGTCGGACTCTTTGGAACTCCATGTACTGCAGCAAACCAGGCCTACGTGTCCATCACCAACTCCTGGAGCTTACTCAAACTCATGTCCATTGAGTCGGTGATGCCATCCAACCATCTCATCCTCTGTCGTCTCCTTCTCCTCCCACATTCAATCTTTCCCAGCATCAGCGTCTTTTCCAATGAGTCAGTTCTTTGTATCAGGTGGCTAAAGTATTGGAGTTTCAGCTTTAACATAAGTCCTTCCAATGAATATTCAGGACTGATTTCCTTTAGGATGGACAGGTTGGATCTCCTTGCAGTCCAAGGATCTCTCAAGAGTCTTCTCCGTCACCACAGTTCAAAAGCATCAATTCTTGGGGGCTCGCTTTGTAGTCCAACTCTCACACCCATACATGACAACTGGAATAACCATAGCTTTGACTAGATGGACCTTTGTTGACAAAGTAATGACTCTGCTTTTCAACATGCTGTCTAGGTTGGTCAGAGCTTTTCTTCCAAGGAGCAAGTGTCTTTTGATTTCATGGCTGCAGTCATCATCTGCAGTAATTTTGGAGCCCAAGAAAATAAAGTCTGTGTCACTGTTTCCAATGTTTCCCCATCTGTTTTCCATGAAGTGATGGGACCAGATGACATGATCTGTTTTCTGAATGTTGAGTTTTAAGTCAACGTTTTCACTCTCCTCTTTCACTTTCATCAAGAGGCTTTTTAGTTCTTCTTCACTTTCTGCCATAAGGGCGGTGTCATTTGCCTATCTGAGTTTATTGATATTTCTGCTTGCAATCCTGATTCCAACTTGTGCTTCATCCAGCCCAGCGTTTCTCATGATGTACTCTGCATATACGTTAAATAATCAGGGTGACAATATACAGCCTTGACGTACTCCTTTCCTGACTTGGACCCAGTCTATTGTTCCATGTCCAGTTCTAACTGTTGCTTCTTGACCTGCATGCAGATTTCTCAGGAGGCAGGTCAGGTGGTCTGGTATTCCCATCTCTTCAGGAATTTTCCAGTTTGTTGTCATTCACATAGTCAAAGGCTTTGGCATTGTCAGTAAAAGAAGTATATGTTTTTCTGGAGCTCTCTTGCTTTTCTGATGATCCAAAGGATGTTGGCACTTTGGTCTCTGGTTCCTCTGCCTTTTCTAATCCATATTGAACATCTGGAAGTTCATGGTTCACATACTGTTGAAGCCTGGCTTGGAGAATTTTGAGCATTTCTTTGCTAGTGTGTGAGATGAGTGCAATTGTGTGGTAGTTTGAGCATTCTTTGGCATTGCCTTTCTTTGGGATTGCAATGAAAATTGACCTTTTTCAGTCCTGTGGCCACTGCTGAAATTTCTAAATTTGCTGGCATATTGAGTGCAGCACTTTCACAGCATCATCTTTTAGGATTTGAAATAGCTCACCTGGAATTTCATCACCTCCACTAGCTTTGTAGTGATGCTTCCTAAGGCCCACTTCACTTTGCATTCCAGGATGTCTGGCTCTAAGTGAGTGATCACACCATTATGATTATCTGGGTCATGAAAATATTTTTTGTACAATACTTCTGTGTATTCTTTCCACTTCTCCTTAATATCTTCTGCTTCTGCTAGGTCCATCCCATTTCTGTCCTTTTTGTGCCCATCTTTGCATGAAATTGTCCCTTGGTATCTCTAATTTTCTTGAAGAGATCTCTAGGCTTTCCCATTCTGTTGTTTTCCTCTCTTTTTTTGCATTGATGACTGAGGAAGACTTTCTTATCTCTCCTTGCTATTCTTTGGAATTCTGCATTCAGATGGGTATATCTTTCCTTTTCTCCTTTGTCTTTTGTAACTTTCCTTTTCTCAGCTATTTGTAAGGCCTCCTCAGAGAATCATTTTGCCTTTTCACATTTCTTTTTCTTGGGGATGGTCTTGATCACTGCCTCCTGTACAATATCATTTATTCCATAGTTCTTCAGGTACTCTATCAGATCTAATCCCTTGAATCTATTGTCACTTCCACTGTATAATCATAAAGGATTTGATTTAAGTAATATCTGAATGGTTTAGTGGTTTCAAAGACAAGATAATGCCTAATACAATGTAGAATAATGAGAAGACAATTTTCCCTGTGTGACTGCTGTCCTAATACTATTTGGCAATATACTTCATTTTAAATCCTAATTATATGAATGAGATGTATTCAAAATTGTATGCATTTGTTGCCTAAGGACTAGAAATTTGCTCGTTAAAGTGGCAGGTAGAAGAAAACACTTTCTCAGGTTCAAGGAGATGCAACACTGTACAATCATTGCAAAAACACATTCAAATAATTATACACCCTACTGCCCCAATTCATTATTAAAACAATATGTAAACTATTGCGATACTAACACAATACTTCATAAATGGCAAATGGGCTCAATGAATAGCTAACCTTCCAAGTTAAAATATATATATATAATATATATATATATATATATATATATATATATATATATATAATATCATTGATATGTTCATGAGTTTAAATGCCACACCTGCTTTTATTCATATATAAATATATATGAATCAGAATTTCCATATATATTTCCTATATGAATAATACTCTCTGTATAAACAAAGATGTGATATATGTCTCATTTTTATGGGTCATCTTTCACAAATGTGGACAGGGAATCCTGGCGTGCTATAGTCTGTGGGGTTGCAAAGAGTCACACCCGACTGAGCAAATGAACTGAACTTCACAAATTACTGAAAAAACTACAAAAGAGAGTTTGCAGCACTTGTAAAAACCTTTATGTTGAATTTTTGGCATCCAAATATCTAATCTTCTTTTGCCTTGCAAAATATGGCTATGAACCACCATATAAAGTTTACAGCTATAGCCTTTATAATTTTACAGTGAGCACACTTCTTTCCCTTTTCTAAGCCTCAGTTTCCTCATCTATAAAAAGATACTTCTGACAGATAATTCTGACATGGCTACCTCAGAGTTAATATATGATCAAATTAGCATTTATGTGAAAATGTTGTGAAATGCAAAACATTAAGATAGATTGAAACAATATGGTGGTTTATCTCCTTAGGACAGATTCAAGAGTGGAGGAATAACACAGAGGGAAAACAGATGGAATGGTGAACAATTAAATCAATATATGCCAAAAAGCTAAGTGAGGAAGAAAAAAAGAAGAAAAACAATTATGTCAAGGAATAAAGTGTACACTAGCATGGTGTGCACTTTCTAAACAAATAGTAGCTCTTTGTTAACTAAAGTATGATGATGTTTATTATGATGAAAATAATGAGTGAGATCTAAACTTTTCCCTGTGTGTGTTGAAAAATTAATACTGGAGCTGCTTCCCTCTACCAGTCCAAAAATGCTGTAAACAGTCAAATAAGAGGATTGAAAAAAAAATCAAACAAAATACTTTGTAACAGATTAAAAAGGAAAGCTAGTCAAAGAAACACAAGTGAGCTAAGCAACTAGTCCTAGTATGTTAATTTCCTAGGATGGTCATAACAAATTTACCACAAACTTGGTGATTTAAAACAGCAGATATGTATTTTTGCTCAGTTATGGGGGCCAGAAGTCTGACCCAAGATGTCATCAGGGTTGTAATTCCTCAGAAAGTTCTAATATATTCCTTGCCATTTTCAGCTTCTGGAAGCTCCAGGCTTTTTTTCTTGTGACTGCATTACTCCTGGCTCTGCCTCCATAGTCATATTGCCTCTTCCTCATCTGTCTAATGTCCCTTTGTCTCACTCTAAAAAGGACACTAGTCATTGGATTTAGGACCAACTGGGATAATCTTACAATCTCTTATAAAATTATTAATTTAATCATAATCACATCATTTGCCATATAAGGTAATATTCACTCTTATCATATAAAATAATATTCACAGGTTATGGGCATCGGGAAATGTATTTAACTTTTTGAGGCCCAGCATTCAGGACACAGCATCCAGTTAGCACTTTTACATACAGCAGATTTATGTTCAATAAAATGATGAAGCATTTTTAGCCTTCTTAGCAAAACATTTATTGCCCTATGTTGTGCTGTGCTTTGTCATGTCCAACTTTTTGCGGCCCCTGGACTGTAATCCCTGAGGTTCCTCTGTTTTATGGAATTTCCCACACAAGAATATGGAAGTGGGTTGCTATTTCCCTTCTCCATTATTGCCCTATAGAAAACATGGTATAGGGCATGGTGTTTAGCATGTGAACCATTGTGTTTACCACGTGTCAGGCATCATTTTAAATTTCTATTTATCCTGACTCATTTTAACTTCAGAGCAATTTTAGGAACTAAGGCACTTTAGGAATTTTAGGAACTCTAAGAACTCAGATGTGCAGATGACATCACCCTTATGGCAGAAAGTGAAGCAGACGTAGAGTCTCTTGATGAAAGTGAAAGAGGAGAGTGAAAAAGTTGGCTTAAAACTCAACACTCAGAAAACTAAGATCATGGCATCTGGTCCCATCACTTCATGGGAAATAGATGGGGAAACAGTGGAAACAGTGTCAGAATTTATTTTGGGGGCTCCAACATCACTGCAGATGGTGACTGCAGCCATGAAATTAAAAGACGCTTACTCCTTGGAAGGAAAGTTACGACCAACCTAGACAGCATATTCAAAAGCAGAGACATTACTTTGCCAACAAAGGTCCATCTAGTCAAGGCTATGGTTTTTCCTGTGGTCATGTATGGATGTGAAAGTTGGACTGTGAAGAAAACTGAGTGCTGAAGAATTGATGATTTTGAACTGTGGTGTTGGAGAAGACTCTTGAGAGTCCCTGGGACTGCAAGGGATCCAACCAGTCCATCCCAAAGGAAAGCAGTCCTAAATATTCATTGGAAGGACTGATGCTGAAGCTGAAACTCAAATACTTTGGCCACCTGATGTGAAGAACTGACTCAATGTAAAAGACCCTGATGCTGGGAAAGATTGAGGGAGGAGAAGTAGACGACAGAGGATGAGATGGCTGGATGGCATCACTGACTCAATGGACATGAGTTTAAGTAAACTCCCAGAGTTGGCAATGGATAGGGAGGCCTGGCGTCCTGCAGTCCATAGGATTGCAAAGAGTCAGACACTACTGAGTGACTGAACTGAGCTGAATTTTAGGAAACAGGTACTACTATTATCCCATATATAGATGTTAAAACTGAGTCATGAAGAGGTTAAGTAACTTTTCCAAGGTCACACAGCAACTCAGTGGTGGAGGCAAGATTCAAAGATAGACAGTCTGGTTTCAGAGCCCACATTCTTGATCAGGGACAATATGACCCACCTCCATATAACTTAGATTTGCATCATGGGACTTATGTGCTTGTGTGCTAAGGCACTATAGTGGTGTCTGACTGTTTATGACCATATGGACTATAGCCCACCAGGCTCCTCTTTCCATGGGATTCTACAGGCAAGAATACCTGAGTGGGTAGCCATTCCATTCTCCAGGGGATCTTCCCAACCTAGGGATCGAATCCATCTCTTATATCTTCTGCATTGGCAGGTGGGTTCTTTACCACTAGTTCCACCTGGGAAGCCTATTTTCTCACAAATACTTTGTTAAATATATATTTCAAGATAAAAAATTTAGAAGATGATTTATAAAGTAACAGTAGAAAGGGTACAACATCTCTAAACATTATTTAAAAATTAGAGTGTGTTTTAAACATACTGTTAAATGTACGTCACAGAGGCGGGCTAGGCTACCTGTGGAAAAATAGGATTTCCATTAAAAAATGACTAAATAATATAATCTTAGTAATATTGATACTTTCAGAGCAATTAAGGAAGTTTTATACATTCTTTTTTTAATTTTAATTTTTATTTATTTACTTGGCTGCACTAAGTCTTAGTTGTTCCATGTAGAATCTAGTGGGATCAAACGCCAGGCCCCTGCATTGGGACCATGGAGTCTTAGTCACAGGACCACCAAAGAAGTCCCACAGCTTGGATGTTTTAATTTGGACTTTCATCTAACACACACACACAAAAAAAACCTTCAATAATATGGAGAAAGAACCCTGTCAATTGAATAAAACTATAGATCAAGAGGTTATGGAAAGGTGAATCCCAGGGTAGGGCATTTCATATTCAGACTGTCTTAGTGTAATCAAAGACTAAAGTCCTTGACCTAGGAATGGCTATACTGTTACAGACTTCTCAGGCTTTAAAGAGATGTTATTGTTCATTGTTCTGGAAAACATTTTACTTGGGAAATTTCAAAGCATTTTTAGTAATTATCCTAGTCCACTTCCTCCTCTGCCCGTTCTCAAAATTTAACTCAATGTATTTATGCTATTTTTAACCTTATAGACATTTTTTTATAAACATATATGATCAACTGTCTCCTATCTTAAAAATAAAAAACAAAAATTTTCTTTTGGGCCCATGTTTACATCTATGTATGGTTCTTTATATCATCACCTTTCCAGAAAGACATTTTTGTTTGCCATCTGCCTTTCACCACCAATGATTATTCCTTAACCTACTGAAATTTAGCTAATCTCTGTCACTACCATCATCAGGACACCTGCTACCATTACTGAAACCTCTTGTCAAGTCTAACATTGATCTCTTTCCTGCAAAATCTAAAGAACACTTCTCAGTTCTTACTTTATTTGACTTCTCCATAACTTTCAACACCAGGAATCACTACTTCTGGAAATATCCTCTTGCCTTGCTTTCCATTTTAAAAGATTTTCTTTGACTTCACTCACATTTTGAGTTTGGCCTCCTTTTTGAGCTCCTTCTACTCTGCACATCCCATTGGGTATCACTGTTTATCAGGGCTCTAATAGCCTGTTAATCTGGAGTCACAGATTTCAAAGATCTCAAGAATAATAGTCAAGTGATTTGGGTACAGATGTATTACATCTTTATTTTTACTAACCTCTAAGAGTTTAAGTGAAAGTTGTATTAGTCGCTCAGTTGTGTCCGACTCTTTGTGACCCCATGGACTTCAGTTACCAGGCTCCTCTGTTCATGGGATCCTCCAGGCAAGAACACTGGAGTGGGTTGCCATTTCTTTCCCCAAAATGAAAGTTAGTATTACATTAAAAAAAATTAAAACACTATAAATAATACCTATAACTTTGTAATTCACAAAAGTCAGATAATTTTATATCACATCACAATTGTTAAAAATATCCAAAAGTGGGGGGTCGATGCTAAGATGGCAGAGGAGTAAGACAGGGAGACCGCTTTCTCGTCCAACAAATTCATCAAAACAACATTTAAACACTGAGTAAATTCCACAAAACAACTTCTGGATGCTGGCAGAGGACATCAGGCACCCAGAAAAGCAGCCCATTGTCTTCAAAAGGAGGTAGGTAAAAATATAAAAGACAAAGAGACAAAAGAGGTAGGGACAAAGCTCCACACTGGGAAAGGAGTCTTAAAAAGAGAGAAGTTTCCAAACACCAGGAAACACTCTCACTACCGAGTCTGTGGCGAGCCTTGGAACCACAGAAGGCAACGTAACTGGGAGGATAAATAAATAAATAATTAAAACCCACACAGTACATGCCCAACGGTAACTCCCCCAGTGGAGAAGCAGCACATACGCCTGCACCCGCCAGTAGCAAGTGGGGACTGGGCAGGGAGGTGCAGGCTGCATTGCTTAGAGTAAGGACCTGGCTTGAATGCCCCAAGGGCAATCTGAGGGAACTAACTTGGGCTAGCAAACCAGACTGTGGGATAGCTACCATGTGAAAAGCCCTAACCAAAGACATCACCACGCCCGCTCACAGAACAAAGTACAGACTAGAGCTATGTGAAAAGCCCTAACCTAAGACACTGCCAGGCCCACTCACAGAACAAAGGACTGAACAAACCTAGCCAGCTGCTAGGAGACCATCCCCCTCCTGTGACAGGCAGCCAGAGCCGGAAGGGGGCAATCATAACCCCAGAGAGACATTATCTACCAAACTTCAAGCAAGCTTCTTTGCTAAGACTTCTTGGGATTCTGGACTGTCAACATCCACCTGAGAAGGTGCACTGGTTGTACACCCAGAAAACCAAGCAGCAGGGATGGGGGAGGTGATAAGTCACAGCAACTGTGCTCACCAAACACCTGGTCACCTGAGTTGCTCGGACCTGGGAAGGGCACAAAACGCAGGCACAACGGAGTCTGTGCCTCTGAGGACTTCAACTCCTCTGGGCTGGAGTACCTGAACCTGAGCGGCTTAGACCTGGGAGGTGCATGCAGCCCAGGGCCGGCCTCAGACAGTTCCTGGTTAAGCAACCTAGAGCCTGAGCAGTGTGGGCAGGGAGGGCACATGTGCCGTGAGCAGGGCCAGGCTCAGTGTGACTGAGACAGTGCAAGCACACGCCAGTGTTTTTTTTTTTTTTTTTTTTTTGCTTAACTTTACAATATTGTATTGCTTTTACTATACATCGAGATGGATCGGCCACCAGTATACACGTGTTCCCAATCCTGAACCCCTCCTCCCTCCCCCTTCCCACACCATCCCTCCAGGTCGTCCCAGTGCTCCAGCCCCAGGCATCTGTTATCGGGCATCGTACCTGGACTGACACTCGTTTCAGGCCAGTGTTATTTGTTTGCAGCGTCCCTAACTCCCCACAGTGGACTGAATAAGTGAGCCTAAAAAAAGTATCCACCACCGCCCCCTTGTGGCAGGTCAGAAATCAGACACTGAAGAAACCAGCAAATATAAGAAGGTAAAACATAGGGAACTGCCTTGGAAGTGACAGGTGCAATAGATTAAAACCCTATAGTTGGTACCGACTACATAGGAAGGGGCCTATATATCTTGAGAAATATAAGCCAGACCAAGGAACTATTCGAAAATGAACTGACCCCACCCTGCCCACAACACCAGAGAAAGTCCTAGATATATTTTTACTATCATTTTTAAAATTTTTATTAATTTTTAAGTCCTCTATTACTCCTTTAATTTTCATTTTTATAACCTACAATTACTTTGAAAACTTCATATATATATATTTTATAAATTGTGTGATTTTTTTTCATTTCTTTAATATTGAATTTTTGAAAATCCAACCTATACTCTAGATTTTTAATCTTTGCTTTTTGTTATCAATTTGTTACCAATTTTGTACGTTTAAGAACCCAATCTTCAGTGCCCATTTTTACTTGGGAGCGAGATGAATGGCTTGACTGCTCTCTCCCTCTTTGGACTCTCCTTTTTCTCCACCAGGTCGCCTCTATCTCCTCCCTCCCCGTTCTTTTCTCTGTGCAACTCTGTGAATTTCTTTCTGTGTTCCGGATGGTGGAGAACACTTAGGGAACTGATTACTGGCTAGATCTGTCTTTCTCCTTCTGATCCCCCTCCCCCTTTATCCTCCTGGCCACCTCTGTCTCCTTCCTCCCTCTTCTTTTCTCTGTATAACTCTTTGAACATCTCTGAGCAGTCCAGACTGTGAGTGCACATAAGGAAGTGATTACTGCCTAGATTGCTCTCTCCTCTTTTGATTCCATCTCATCTCATTCGGGTCACCTCTAACTCCCTCCTCCTTCTTCTCTTCTCCATGTAACTCTGTGAACCTCTCTGTGTGTCCCTCACTGTGGAGAAACTTTTCATCTTTAACCTAGATGTTTTATAAATGGTGCTATATAGATAGAGACGTCTTGAGGCTACTGTAAAAATAAGACTGAAAACCAGAAGCAAGAGGCTTAAGTCAAAATTCTGAGAACATCAGAGAACTCCTGACTCCAGGGAACATGAATCAATAGGTGCTCATCAAACGCCTCCATACCTACACTGAAACCAAGCACCACCCAAGGGCCAACAAGTTCCAGAACAAGACATACCACACAAACTCTCCAACAACACAGGAACACAGCAGTCACCAAAGACATTCACAGAAAAAAAAAAAAAAAAAACAAACACATCAATTTAATAAGCACTTCCAGAAAGCACTCTTCTTGATAAATGAAAATAAAAGGCAGTACAATTATAGATGTGGAATTGTAGTCATTATACACTGGAAGGGGTCTTAAAACCTTCCAGTCATTCCTGGAAATTTTTTAAAAAGAACAATTTGGATTCTCTGAGCAGTCACCTCTCTAACATATTCCAGTGGTACAGTTCGGTAAGCTGCTGCAATCAGGGAGAACACAGATGAACAAGATCAACAATAACAACAACAACAAAAAAATCACTGGAAAAAATGTGTTCCTGTCAGGTAATTCAGACTTCATAATATGAAAATGTGAATGTGATAAAGCTGCTGATGAAACAGCCTGCAGTCATTTGGCCACAGCAGGAAGAAGGCACTGATATTTTAACATAAGCAGACAAACCATGCTTGTTACTCCAAGATTTCTACAGCCATTATTTGAAAGGATGTGATTGCAGTAGTTCTAAACTACTGAAGAGTAATACAATGAACACTTTTTACAATGGATACGTCAGCTAACAGAAGTGAGATTTATTTCATGAAATCTCTTTCCTGTCAATGTATGATTTCCACAGGGAGAAAAAGTGAGCAAGGAATCTCACAAGCTAGGCATGACTGACAGTGTACTCTTGGCCCTTTGGGAAAGGCCTTTAATTACTGTCCTTGCCCTTCACTCTTCTCTGCAATACTCTCTTCCCTGTGCTATTACCACCTTCTTTCTTTTAGCATTCTTTAATAAAGCTATGTAAAATATATAGTTTCCCTCATTCTTTACTGTCATAATATACCTAAATACTTGTGATTGTATCTACTTCCACATTTTCTCTCTCACACACACACACATACACACAGAAATTATTTTTGTGCAAATATATCTCTATGTGTGCTTTTTATCTATATGTGATATTTACTACAGAGTTATAACTGTCAAAATTTTTTTGAAAGAAAGTAAATGATAAATTAATAAGCAAAACTATTCTAAAACAAAATAAAATTTAGCCTTTTGGGGGAGATATCAGGGACATTATGAATTATAATAATTATATATATATATATATATATATATATAAAGATTACACCAAACAACTTTATTTTTATTTTTTAATATAAATTTATTTATTTTAATTGAAGGCTAATTACTTTACAATATTGTATTGGTTTTGCCATACATGAACATGAATCTGCCATGGGTGTACACATGTTCCCCATCCTGAACCCCCTTTCCACCTCCTTCCCCATACCATCCCTCTGGAAATGTCATATATGGAGTATACCTCTTGTGTTCCAGAGCATCACTTCAGAGTTCAGATATGGAGAATGGAAAGAAAATGTAACCAGAAATTTCCTTTATCAATGTGACACATGTGACACCTGGTGATGTTAACAGGAGCTGTGAATACACATCTAAAAACTGGATTTGGTTTACAGTGACTATAAAGCTATAGTGAATGAAAAAAGATTTTGTTTAGCATTACTAAGTTATACAGATCACACCTATCCATGGATTACCTGCTTGCTCATTGCTGCTGCTACTGCTGCTGCTAAGTCACTTCAGTCGTGTCCGACTCTGTGCGACCCCATAGACAGAAGCCCATCAGGCTCCCCAGTCCCTGGGATTCTCCAGGCAAGAACACTGGAGTGGGTTGCCATTTCCTTCTCCAATGCATGAAAGTGAAAAGTGAAAGTGAAGTCGCTCAGTCGTGTCCAACTCTTAGCGACCCCATGGAGTACAGCCTACTAGGCTCCTCCATCCATGGGATTTTCCAGGCAAGAGTACTGGAGTGGGGTGCCATTGCCTTCTCCAGCTTGCTCATTAAAAATCATAATGAACAGCAAACACATTTAGGAATGCCTAGCATGTTAAGCCGGAGAAGGCATTGTCAACCCACTCCAGTACTCTTGCCTGGAAAATCATATAGATGGAGGAGCCTGGAAGGCTGCAGTCCATGGGGTCGCGAAGTGTAGGACACGACTGAGTGACTTCACTTTCCCTTTTCACTTTCATGCATTGGAAAAGGAAATGGCAACGCACTCCAGTGTTCTTGCCTGGATAATCCCAGGGACGGTGGAGCCTGGTGGGCTGCCATCTATGGGGTTGCACAGAGTCGGACATGACTGAAGCGACTTAGCAGCAGCAGCAGCAGCAGCATCTTAAGCAAGTTAAGGCAAAAAAAAAAAAAAAAAATTCATGTCTTCAGTATTCTTAAAAGTCAAAGGCATTTTTTTTCTTTTCTTTAGGAGAATCAACTGAGGTGTGACAACGTGCTCCAAAGTAGCAAATCAGAAGTGACATGTAAAAGACTTTGAGTAAAACAAATTGAATGTATATTGAGTGTGTGCAGTTAATTTCCTGTTATCCATACCAGTGATTGAGGACAATCACAGAATTTCCAATGGTAGGTATTGAAAGACACATGAATATTTGTTTTGACATATCTGGAGCTAGATTTGAACACGAGCATATAATTTGACAGACTTGTGAACCTACTGTGAAGAATTTGACCGACCCTCTTCTGATAATCAAGTTTGGAAAGCTACCAGCTTCCAAATTCTACTTTTATCCTGTCCAAATCATGTGGGAAATTATTACTCAGATTGATACCAAGTAGCCTTAGAAAGCCAACTCTCCAAACTTGTTCTTTTGCCAATTTTCTTAGAGCAAAAGGCTAAATGTTTTATCCAAAAGCACGATACTGGTTGGGGCTGGTGCACTGGGACAATCCAGAGGGATGGTATGGGGAGGGAGGTGGGAGGAGGGTTCAGGATGTGGAACACATGTATACCTGTGGTAGATTCATTTTGATATATGGCAAAACCAATACAATATTGTAAAGTTAAAAAATAAAATTAAATTAAAAAAAAAAAAAAAAAAAGCACTTTATTCTAGGTTTTTCCCTGTCTGGCTAGAAAGGGAAAAAAAGTCTTTATATCATCATAGTACTTAAACGGAGTAGGCAATGGCAAGCCACTCCAGTACTCTTGCCTAGAAAATCCCATGGCTGGAGGAGCCTGGTAGGCTGCAGTCCATGGGGTCGCTACGAGTCGGCCGCGACTGAGTGATTTCACTTTCACTTTTCACTTTCACGCAATGGAGAAGAAAATGGCAACCCACTTCAGAGTTCTTGCCTGGAGAATCCCAGGGATGGCAGAGCTTGGTGGGCTGCTGTCTATGGGGCCGCACCGAGTTGGACACGAATGAAGCGACTTAGCAGCAGCAGCAGCAGCAGCAGCAGTACTTCAACAGGGAAAGCAAGAAAATAAAAATCAATACATTTTGAAAAGAGTACTTTCTTACCCCAAACCAACTTACCCCCAAATAAAACAAGACAAAACTATAAAGATATTAACTCAAGACCAAACAGAAGAACAAAAAGTTATGGTTGAAAGAGACTATAGATTTATATAATGCATATTCAAATGGATGAAGAAATTGAAGACCAGTGAATTTAAGTCTTTATTAATCCAAATGTGATCTGTGGATGAATAGCAGTGCATCATTGGTAAACTGTTAGAACTGCAGAATTTCAGGCTTCACCCCAGACCCTCAGAATCAAAATCTGCATTTTTAGCAACATCCCCAACCCAAATGATGTGTATCGACATTGAAGCTTGAGCAGTACCTGATGACCTTTCTCCAAGATATGCCATACACATGTTACCTAATGGAAGTGGTCTCAAACAAACATGCCAATAAGTTCCTTCGTGTTTTTTGATTGTTTGGTTTCTTCTTTTTTTTTTTTGGAAGAAGAGTGATTCACACATACTTTCTTTCACAGTGAATAAAATATTCCCATAGAGCAAATTATATCTGAACTCTGCATCACTCCTTCAGGGCCTTTATATTCAAATTAGTGAATTACTATTTTAGGGCACACTGGCATAGCCAGTGGAAATTTTTGGCAATGGAAGTATCTGGTTTATTCCATGATAAACTCCAGAAACCTTTATTCCCGTTCACACTAAGAAGCCATTTCTAGTTTCCTAGCTTCATCTCTTCTTTTATTTATGCATCAACTCTAAAACTAGGTAAAAATAAGCACAGTATATATTTACTCAATTACTGGAAAACAAGTGAAGAATCTATCTTTTCTAAATGCTTGTAATGTAGCTATTTTACCATAAAAGAAACATTGTGGGTTCACACTTTCACTTTAGTTCAGTTTAGTCGCTCAGGCCTGCCGGACACTTTGTGACATCATGAATCGCAGCACGCCAGGCCTCCCTGTCCAACACCAACTCCTGGAGTTCACTCAAACTCACGTCCATTGAGTCAGTGATGCCATCCAGCCATCTCATGCTCTGTCATCCCCTTCTCCTTCTGTCCCCAATCCCTCCCAGCAGCAGAGTCTTTTCCAATGAGTCAACTCTTCCCATGAGGTGGCCAAAGTATTGGAGTTTCAGCTTCAGCATCAATTTTTCCAAAGAACACCCAGGACTTCTCTCATTTAGAATGGACTGGTTGGAGCTCCTTGCAGTCTAAGGGACTCTCAAGAGTCTTCTCCAACACCACACTTCAAAAGCATCAATTCTTCAGCGCTCAGCTTTCCTCACAGTCCAACTCTCACATCCATACATGACCACTGGATAAACAATAGCCTTGACTAGATGGACCTTTGTTGGCAAAGTAATGTCTCTGCTTTTCAATATGCTATCTAGGTTGGTCATAACTTTCCTTCCAAGGAGTAAGCGTCTTTTAATTTCATGGCTGCAGTCACCATCTGCAGTGATTTTGGAGCCCCCAAAAATAAAGTCTGACACTGTTTCCAGTTTGGCTTCTGTTTATTTCAGACAATAAATATGCAAGAGCTCTCAGGGAGAAAAATTGTTAAGTAAAGGCAAGGATCTTTGTTGATTGCTTGAAAATATGTCAAATATGGAATCTTAAAATGCTATACTTCTTGAACACTTTCCCCCAGTTCTGCTTTCCCTTCTTTTCATGTTTCCCTTCATGGATCTCATTTTGGTACGTGAACCTGAACAAGTGACTTAATATCTATGGGCCTCAGTTTCCTCATGTGCAAAATAGAGCCAGACACAACTAGGCTGGGTGACTGAACAACAACAACAACTTACTACCCAATAGTTATTCAACAACAAATGATCTACATGTTCAACATGTGTGTGTGCTTAGTCATGTCTGACTCTTCAACCCCATGTACTGTAGCCCACCAGGCCCCTCCATCCAGGGAATTTTCCATGCAAGCATACTGGAGTAGGTTGCCATTTCCTACTCCAGAATAGGGTTTTTAAGAGGTTTTAATTAGTTAATGTTATTAAGAAGTTAAATTCATTAATACATATATAGCACTTTGGACAGTACCTGGCACATAGAAAGCATATGAATGATTTCCAAATCTGTATCTCCAGCTATTCTGGAGATTTTTCCAAGCTCCAAACTAACAGATACAATTTTTTTTTTAATTTTTTTACTGGACACAATCTTATAAATGCCTTGGTTTTTCCTCATAACTAATTGAATATAGATGTCAGGCTTTCCCTGAAATCCAACTCTCTATCCCGAGTTTTCCATTTCTACTAATGTCATCATCATTAACTAGATATATGAACTAAAATATCAGTCAACGTCTACATTTTATATCCTCCCTCATCCAAGTCCTATCAAATCTTTCAGGAGTTAGTTTTTTAATGCCCATTGCTACTATACTAGCTCACATTCTTTTCTTCTCATCACTGGATTACTATACTAGCTTTCTAAGAAGACTTCTTTGCACCTTTCCCACCCTACTCTTATTTCATTATACTAATCTATATAAGACTTATCTCCTGAAGAGTAGTTTCATAAAATCTTTCTTATACTCAACATTCTTCAATAAAATATTTGCCGTTTGGTTCCAAAATCTGTCCTCTACTTTTACAACTCCTGAGAATTTATAACTCCTATTGCCACTACTTTTGTAATTAATTGTTTTACCTTGTAAATCTCATATTAGCATTTAAAATTTATGGCATATCTTAACCGTCCTGATACAATTATAAGCTTCTTGTGTACAACTGTAAAATGTTACTGTTTTTCTTCTATAGTAACTTATTTTAAAAATGCACAATTAATATTAACCTATTTTATATTATCAAGACTGAAGTTGATTTACCATCTAAATCTCAAATTAATTGGCAACTGTACCTCTACCTTTGACCTTATAAAGGATAATATCTTACATATTGTGGCAAGACATAATTAATCATTGTGGTCAGTAATATTTTTGCTAATATTCAAGGGCAGGTACTATATCATTTTTTTACTGTTGATATTTTATTTTATTTATTTATTTTAATATAAATTTATTTATTTTAATTGGAGGTTTATTACTTAAAATCCACTTGCAGTGGACTCTCTATTATTGGTGGTCAGAAATAGCATTATGTTCTCCACTTCAAACACTTTGATGATATAGTTAGGCTTTTCTCTACAGCAGACTGAGGCCTTCCTATACTCTAAGACAAATAATTCTCAACCTGGGGCAGTTTTGCCTCTCTGGGGACATTTTGCAACCTCTGGAGATATTTTTTATTTTCACAATTCAGGGAGGGGAGTGTTAGTGGTGTCTAGTGGAGTGGATGTTAGGGATAATGCCAAACATCATACTCTGCCCAAGAGAGCCCCCACCATGAGGAATTATCCAGACCAAAATGTCTATAGTGTCAAGGTTAAGAAACTGTTGTTTACGATCTTAAAAGTTAGTCTCTTCCTTACAGGTCATTTTTCTTCCTCAGATTCAACTATTTGCCCTCTCTCTGCTGGCTTAGCCATGCCATATTTACTAAATCAATCTCATCATTAGCTAGGAAGAATCCAATGCTGACTTTATGCCTTGAGAACTGAATTTTGCATTATTCTGAAAACTGAGAATCTTCTAATATAGTTTTGATAAATGACTGTATATTTTATCTAATGAATACTCCAGTAACTCAAGGGTCAGAGCTTATGTTACTTTTGCTAGTTGTCATCCAAATGGCTAGTCTCTATACTAGCTATCAAACTTCCCTTACTATTGCCTGCTTCTGCATTTTCCAGTTTTATTCTCCATTTCTCTGTGGAGTTACCTGCTTATCACTGGGGTTGGCATTATCATTATACTGAAAAAAAAAAAATTCAAAATAAAAATTCATCATAAAAATCCTGTCAGCTCTACACTTGGGAATAATTCTCTAATATAAATACTGTGATAATACAGAATGTCACAAATTCTCTTTAGCACACATTTATAATAATTTCATGAGAATGATTATAAAAACTTTATTAACATCTCAGCTTATTTCTTAAATGATGCAGAAGAAAGTAAATGCAGCACTTGGAAATGCAGATTGGTTTACATTTACTATATGACATTTTCTGAATCAGTATTTCAATTTTAAAAATGATGACAAATAATTACTTCGGTATTTCAATTTGGATGTAACTGAAGGTTAATTTTAGAAAGAAGAAATGGTAAGAATAAGCAAAAAATAAAGGGTAATGAACAAACCTCTTAAAATCCATTAGCAAAAAAAAGCTACACAATTTTTAATATTTCAGAAAAATGATTATATGTAGATTTTCTTTGAATTCAAGCACATGAAAATCACATGAAAGTCACTTTCAAACATGACTTTGAAAGCCAAAAATAGCTTGCTTAAGGTAGCTTACTATTTTAGCTGTTATGGCTGCCCCTCAGTGGTATATCTAAACATTAAAGAATAAGACTTCAGAATTTTTGATTTTCTGTTCATAGAGACAAAGGAATTATTATCATTTTATTCACCATGCCACATTAATAATCAATATTTACAAGCCAAACCAAACATAATCCAATATTACATTTCTCTAGAGGGCACTTACTAAGGAGATAAAGTATCTTCTCTTAAATGTTGCACATTTTCCAGTTCTAAACAGTAGTTTAGATGAAATGAGATGGAGATACACAGGAAGTAGGTAAATGAGACTGATTCAGAGAACAAGCCAGTCACTGAATCCCACAAATAGGGAATGATATTTAAATAGAAATTCATGAGTGGTAAAAGTTTCATGGCAAACACTTTACATGTCCAAATATATGAATGTGTTATTTTAGATCCTGCCTGAGTCCATCCAGCTTTATTGTATTTTTTTTTTTATCTTTCTTTTTTTTTTGTGGTTCCATCATTTTTTTTATTTTATGTTTAATACCCACATAACTACTACTACTCTTCTTTCTTTTTTATTATTTTTTTTTTATTTTAATTTTTTTTTTTCTCCTTCCATCCCTTTTTTATATTTTTCTTTTTCTTTCTTTTCTTTATTTTTTTATACCTTTTGTCAAAAAACTAAAATTTTTTTTTTTTTTTTAATTTTTTTTTTATTTTTATATTTCTTATCTCTATTTTATATATCTTTTTTTTTTTATTCTACTCAAAAACAAAAAAAAAAACTTATTATAATATATAAACTGTTTCTAGTCACAGGAGTTCATATATGATATGGAGTTGATATTGTAGTGGCATTTTTTCAGGAACTTTCAGATCAGATCAGATCAGTTGCTCAGTCGTGTCCGACTCTTTGTGACCCCATGAATCGCAGCACACCAGGCCTCCCTGTCCAACACCAACTCCCGGAGGTCACTCAGACTCACATCCATCGAGTCAGTGATGGCATCCACCCCTCTTCATCCTCTGTCCCCCCCTTCTCCTCCCCCCCCATCGAGTCAGTATGGCATCCAGCCATCTCCTCCCCCTCCCCCCCCCCCCCCCCCCCCCCACTCCCCCTCCCAGCATCAGAGTCTTCTCCAATGAGTCAACTCTTCGCATGAGGTGGCTAAAATACTGGAGTTTCAGCTTTAGCATCCTTCCTTCCAAAGAAATCCCAGGGCTGATCTCCTTCAGAATGGACTGGTTGGATCTCCTTGCACTCCAAGGGACTCTCAAGAGTCTTCTCCAACACCACAGTTCAAAAGCATCAATTATTCGGCACTCAGCCTTCTTCACAGTCCAGCTCTCACATCCATACATGACCACAGGAAAGACCATAGCCTTGACTAGGCAAACCTTTGTGGGAAAGTAATGTCTCTGCTTTTGAATATGATCTCTAAATCTGACAAAATATAAATAAAGAATACTAAAAATGTAAATGAAATCTGTTCATAATATTTCATATAACACTACTATTTTTTAATTTGGTTTGGTTTGATTTTTAGTTTTGCATCCAAAAATGATGCTGGGTTAACTAATTTTTTTTTTTAATTAATAGAGTTAAATAAAATTATTCTCCAATTTTATTATTACACGTTGAATTATTGTGTCATTTGGGAAAACAGGAAAGTCTTGCCTTTGAATGCAGAAAAAAAAATACAAAGTTTTCATTATTTTATAGTTTAGCTCTGTAGAAGAGTGATAAAGTTGCATTTTTTTATAACTGAAAATATTTCAAAGGTATCCTCTCAGTCACATTTCTACATATTTTCTTTATCATTTTCTTGAAGCATCAGTATCATGAATCACAGGAGTTCTGCCCTCCCTTATTTTCAAAGGGGTTATTTAGTTACAAGGTTTGGATTTTTAGTTTACAAGTTTAGATATCAAATCTTATAACCTCAGGTCTCTATAGGCACAGTTCACTGACCATCCAGAGCCCTCAGGAATTAACACCTCTTTCCAACAAATAAGATGCTGGTTCTAAGAAGCACTTAATGACATACACAATTAAAAGTCTTACCTAAAAATTTGTTTATGGAAAAGTTAGCCTCATTAACAGTTTTGTCACAAAGTCGCTCTTAATGATGTCTTGCAGAAGAGATTAAAGGTGCAAAAGGAAGTGAAATTGAAAGGGAAAACAAGCATGAGAACAGACATTCCTCTATATTTGATTAAGTTTTTCAGGTCAGTAGTTGCACAAATAGTCGTCCCAATTGCCCCTGAAAGCAATGGAACTTGAAATAAGAATCAAAAAGTAAAATATGTGATAGGTCACCCATAAGACTTTCTTCTGCTTTTCTGAAGAATTTGGGCAAAAAGCTTTGCTCCATTAGCTAACAGAGCAACTTCAGATGATATTTTTAAGGCATTTGTATTGATTTTCTACTGCTAACATAACAAATTGCCACAAACTTAGTAATCTAAACAAAACTCATTTTTTAAATGAATTAATTTATTTTAATTGGAGGATAATTACTTTACAACATTGTGATGGTTTTTTCCATGCATCAATATGAATCATTCATGGGTGCACATGTGTCCCCGCATCCTGAACCCCCCTGCACCTCCCTCCCCAACCCCATCCCTCTGGATTGTCCCAGAGCACTGGCTTTGATTGCCCTGCTTCATGCATCAAACTTGCTCTGGTCATCTGTTTTACATATGCTAATATACATGTTTCAATATTAGTCTCTCAAATCATCCCACCTTTTGCTTTTTCCAAAAGAGTCCAAAAGTCTGTTCTTTACATCGGTGTCTCTTTTGCTGCCTTGCATATAGGATCATCATTTCCGTCTTTCTAAATTCCATATATATGCATTAATATACTGTATTTATGTTTTTCTTTCTGACATACTTCACTCTGTATAATAGGCTCCCTTGTTTATAGTTTCCTTCATTGTGCAGAAGCTTTTAAGTTTAATTAGGTCCCATTTGCTTATATTTGTTTTTATTTCCATTACTCTAGGAAGTGGGTTGCAGAGGAGCTTGCTGTGATTTATGTCAGAGATAGATTTGCCTATGTTTTCCTCTAAGAGCTTTATAGTTTCTGGTCTTACTTTTAGAATTTTTAATCCATTTAGATTTTATTTTTGTATATGGTGTTAAAAAGTGTTCTAGTTTCATTCCTTTGCACCTGGTTGATCTGTTTGCCCAGCACCACTTGCTAATGAGATTGTCTTTTGTCCATTGTATATTTTTGCCTCCTTTATCAAAGATAAGGTGTTCATAGATGCATGGATTTATCTCTGGGCTTTCAATTTTGTTCCGTTGATCTCTATTTCTGTCTTTATGCCAGTACCTTACTATCTTGATCACTGTAGCTTTGTAGTAGAGAACAACACTCACTTTTATCTTGTAGTTTTATAGGTCAGAAATCCAGGTGGACTTGACTGGGTTCTCTGCTCAGGTGTCACAAGGCTGAACCCAATGTGTTAGCAGATCTGTGCTCTTTTGGTGTAGGTTTTGGGGAAGGATTTGCTTCCAAGCTCATTCAGGTGACTGGCGGAATCCAGTTCCTTAGGTAATAGGACTGAGGTTCCTGCTCCCTTGTTGGTTGTTGGCTGGGGGCTGCTCTCAGCTTCTAATGGCTATTCACATGATCTCCTCCATATTCAACATCAGACAGGCATGTTGAATCCCTTGTGTTCTTTGGATTTGTAACTTTTTTTTTTTTTTGTCTAGCAGGAGAAAACTCTGTTTTTAAAGGAGTCAGGGTCACCAAGATAATATCTGTATTTTACATTCCACTGACATGGGACTTAAATTGCATCAGCTAAATCCCTTCTTAATAGAATTCAGATAAGTGTTTGATTGAAAAACCAGGGCATGAATATCTTAACTGGAGTTCAGGAGTGGAGGGATCCTTAAAATTTGGCTGCCATAGTAGTGTTTCCTCCAAAATAATAATAATAATAAAAAAAGTAGAATGCTTAAATCTGATTTAACCTTTCAGTTGTGAACCTGGTGTGCTGCGAAAACTGCAGGGACATACATAGCAGTCCTGAGCTATAGTTTCAAGGGGTCAAGGGTTACCACCCTTGCCCTGTGGCTTCTTTGTTTTTAGAACCTTTCCTATGCTATGCTATGCTATGCTAAGTCACTTCAGTCGTGTCCGACTCTGTGCGACCCCACAGACGGCAGCCCAACTGGCTCTGCCATCCCTGGGATTCTCTAGGCAAGAACACTGGAGTGGGTTGCCATTTCCTTCTCCAATGCATGAAAGTGAAAAGTGAAAGTGAAGTCGCTCAGTCGCATCTGACTCTTCATGACCCCATGGACTGCAGCCTACTAGGCTCCCCCATCCTTGGGACTCTCCAGGCAAGAGTACTGGAATGGCTTGCCATTGCCTTCTCCAGAGAGACTGTATCTTCATAAACTGTCTTTTTTTCACTTTCTCCTAAACTCGTATCTTATTTATACTGTATTTGAAAACTTTAGTCTATTTTGATAAAAATTTTTATGTAATTGTTGATCTGGAATACATTGCTATGCTTCATTTATTGCTATCATCGGAAGCATATTTTTCCTCAATGAACCGCATCATTCAAATGGGTCTTCTTTAATGATTTCTTATTTTAATTTCAGCTAAACAAGAAGTCATAAATCCATGAGAGTAGCTAATATTTTTCTTGCTTATTTTTTACTGGCAAAAATGTAGTTGCATAATTCCAATATAGACATTGGTTAATTGAGGTGTATATAATTGCTGGTAAGGTTATTACCTGAGATACACTAAATCACATTTCCCTTTGCAAATTTATCTGTGAAAGAAGCTCTACCATTAAGAAGACGACATAATAGAAACAAAGTGCACCCAGAAAAGTATCCATTTGAAAAAATACTTTTAAAATATCTAGTAGAGATTTAGAAAGAAAACAATGGTTTAAATAAGCACAATTCTTGAGTCTGAATTGTCTGGGAACTTTACATTTCAAAAGAGTTAAACTTCTAGTGCATTGACACCTCACTTAAAAAAACATGGAGAATGAATCTTTCTACTGAATAGAAAAATGGGTATTAACTTATTTACTAGTATTCTTACACAGTAATTGATGAAGAAAACTACTATTTAAATGCAAATAAAGAAGACTGAGTGACTAAAGATTTATGCTTTCAAACTATGGTGTTGGGAAGATTCTTGAGAGTTCCTTGGACTGCAAGGAGGTCAAACCAGTCAATCCTAAAGAATCAACCTTGAATACTCACTGCAAGGACTGATGCTGAAGCTGAAACTCCAATAGTTTGGTCACTTGATGCAAAGAGCCAATTCATTGGAAAAAATCATGATGCTGGGAAAGATTGAAAGAAGGAAGAGAAGGGGACAACAGAGGACAAGATAACAGGATGACAACTGAATGGGCATGAGTTTCGGAAAGCTCCAGGAGATAGTGAAGGATATCTGGGAAGCCTGGCATGCTGCAGTCCATGGGGTCACAAAGAGTTGGAAACAACTGAGCTACTAAACAACAGTAACCCCTCCTTGCACATTAACATGCCTTTATTCCTTAGGGTGGGGCTTCCTGTGTGGCCCTAGCACTAAAGAATCTGACTCCCAGTGAAGGAATATGCAAGAGATACAGGTTCCATCCCTGGGTAAAGAAGATCCCCTCTAGGAAGGCATAGCAACCCATTCCAATTTTCTTGCCTGGAGAATCCCATGGACAGAGGAGTCTGGTGGGCTACAGCCCAGAGGGTCACAAAGAGTCAGATACAGCTGAAGCGACTGAGCACACATGCAATCTTAGGGTTGCAAATCATAAAAGGGTTTATCATATCCATTTTATAGGGTTTGTAAATCTACTGCAAATCTTTTGGCATTGTAAAACAGAAGGGATAGATAATTAAAAACGAGGTTGTTGGAACTCTGGCAAGAATGTGTATTTTCACTAGTTAGCTATATGTTTATAAATTAAGGTGCAAAGCAGTTTATTTGGAAAAATAATGCTGACCTGAATTTAAGAAAATTGAATTTTAATTCAAGCCCTTTTACGTAGCCTGAGTTTCAGTTTCTTCATCAATAAGATGAGAAAGTGGGCCGAGATATTTTTAAGATCTCAGTGTTCTAATTCCTTTTTTTATACATAGCTGTCCAGTTTTCCCAGGATCACTTATTGAAGAGACTATCTTTTGTATATCCTGGCCTCCTTTGTCAAAGATAAGGTGCCCATAGGTGCATAGGCTTATCTCTGGGCTTTCTATCTTGTTCCATTGATCTATATTTCTGATTTTGTGCCAGTACTATACAGTCTTGATGACTGTAGCTTTGTAGTAAAGTCTGAAGTCATGAAGGCTGATTCTTCCAGCTCCACTCTTCTTTCTCAAGATTGCTTTGGATATTCGGGGATCTTCTGTGTTTCTATATGAATTGTGAAATTTTTTACCCTAGTTCTATGAAAAATGCCATTGGTAATTTGATAACGATTGCACTGAATCTGTAGATTGCTTTGGGTAGTATAATTTTTACAATACTGATTCTTCCAATCCAGGAAGATGATATATCTCTCCATCTGTTTACATCATCTTTAATTTCTTCTATCAGTGTCTTACAGTTTTCTGTATACAGTTCTTTTGTCTACTTAGGTAAGTTTATTCCTAAGTATTTTATTCTTTTTGTTGCAATCATAAATGGAAAATTAGAACACTGCATAACATCATACACAAGGATAAATTAAAAATGGATTAAAGACCTAAATGTAAGACCAGAAATTATAAAACTCTTAAGAGGAAAATATAGGCAGAACACTCTTTGACATAAATCACAGCAAGATCTTCTATGATGTATTTCCCAGAGTGGTGAAATAAAAACAAAATAAACAAATGTGATCTAATTAAACTTAAAAGCTTTTGCATAATAAAGAAACCATAAACAAGATGAAAAGACAACACACAGAACAGAAGAAAATAATTGCAAATGAAGTAATTGACAAAAGATTAATCTCTTAAATATATAAGCAACTCAAGCAGCTCAATATTAGAAAAACACATGACTCACTCAAAAAATGGGCAGGAGACCTGCATAGACATTTCTCCAAAGAAGACATACAGATAGCTAATAAACACATGAAAAGATACTCAACATCACTTATTATTAGAGAAATACAAATCAAAACTACAATGAAGTATTACCTCACATCAGTCAAAAAGATCATCAGCAAAAAAATCAACAAACAATAAATGCCGGAGAGGATATGGAGAAAAGACAACCCTCTTGCACTGTTGGTGAGAATGTAAACTGATACAGCTACTATGGGGAACAGATTGGAGATTTCCTAAAAAAATTAGGAATAAAACTACTATATGACCCAGCAATACCACTACTGGGCATATACCCTAAAAAAACCCATAATTCTAAAAGATGCATGTACCCTCAATATTCATTGCAGTACTATTTATAATAGCCAGGGCATGGAAGGAACCCAGATGTCCACTGACAGATTAATGGATAAAGAAGTTGTGGTACATATATACAATGAAATATTACTCAGTCATTAAAAGGAATGTATTTGAGTCAGTTCTAGTGAGGTGGATGAACTTAGAGCCTGTTATACAGGGTGACATAAGTCAGAGGAAAACCAATATCATATATTAACACATGTATATGGAATTTAGAAAAATGGTACTAATAAACCTATATGTAGGGCAGCAACAGAGACATAGATATACAGAACAGACTTGTGGAGAAGAAGAGAGAGGGACAAATGGAAAGAGTAAGACTGAAACATATACATCACCACATGTAAAATAGTAGCTAGTGGGAATTTGCTGTATGATGAGGGAGCTCAGTCCAATTCTTCGTGACAACCTAGAGGGGTGGGATGGTGTGGGAGGAGGGAGGAAGGTTCAACGGGGAAGGGGAGTATGTAAACTTATGGTGATTCATAATGATTTATGGCAGAAACCAACACAACATTGGAAAGCAATTATCCTCCAATTATAAACAAATAAATACAATGCAATCCCTATCAAGCTAAAAATGGTATTTTTCACAGAGCTAGAACAAATCATTTCACAATTTGTATGGAAATACAAAAAACCTTGAATAGCCAATGCAATCTTGAGAAACAAAAATGGAACTAGAGGAATCAACCTGCCTGACTTCAGGCTCTACTACAAAGCCACAGTCATCAAGACAGCATTGTATTGGCAAAAAGACAGATATATAGCCCAATGGAACAAAATAGAAAGTCCAGAGATAAATCCACGCACCTATGGACACCTTATCTTTGACAAAGGAGAAAGGAATAAACAATGGAAAAAAGATCCAGCAATCCCACTGCTGGGCATACACACTGAGAAAACCAGTATTGAAAAAGACACGTGTACCCCAATGTTCATAGCAGCACTGTTTACAATAGCCAGGAGTTGGAAGCAACCTAGATGTCCATCCACAGATGAATGGATAAGAAAGCTGTGGTACATATACACAATGGAGTATTACTCAGCCATTAAAAAGAATACATTTGAATCAGTTCTAATGAGGTGGATGGAACTGGAGCCTATTTTATAAAGTGAAGTAAGCCAGAAAGAAAAACACAAATACAGTATACTAACACATATATATGGAATTTAGAAAGATGGTAACAATAACCCTGTTTATGAGACAGCAAAAGAAACACTGATGTATAGAACAGTCTTTTGGACTCTGGGAGAGGGAGAGGGTGGGATGATTTGGGAGAATAGCATTGAAATATGTACAATATCATATCTGAAATGAGTCGCCAGTCCAGGTACGGATGCCTGATAACGGATGCCTGGGGCTGGTGCACTGGGGTGACCCAGAGGGATGGTATGGGGAGGGAGGAGGGAGGAGGGTTCCGGATGGGGAACACATGTATACTTGTGGCGAATTCATCTTGATATATGGCAAAAGCAATACAATATTGTAAAGTTAAGCAAAATAAAATAAAAAAAAAAATAGAAAATCTCTTTAACAAGTGGTGCTGAGAAAATTGGTCAACCACTTGTAAAAGAATGAAACTAGAACACTTTCTAACACTGTACACAAAAATAAACTCAAAATGGACTAAAATCTAAATGTAAGACCATAAACTATAAAACTCTTAGAGAACATAGGCAAAACACTCTCTGACATAAATTACTGCTGCTGCTGCTGCTGCTGCTGCTGCTGCTGCTGCTAAGTCGCTTCAGTCGTGCCCGTCTCTGTGCGACCCCATAGATGGAAGCCCACCAGGCTTCCCCATCCCTGGGATTCTCCAAGCAAGAATACTTGAGTAGGTTGCCATTTCCTTCTCCAAAGCATGAAAGTGAAAAGTGAAAGTGAAAGTGAAGTCGTGTCCGACTCTTAGCGACCCCATGGACTGGAGCCTACCAGGATCCTCCATCCATGGGATTTTCCAGGCAAAAGTACTGGGGTGGGGTGTCATTGCCTTCCCCAGATATAAATCACAGTAGTATCATCTATGACTCACCTCCCAGAATATTGGAAATAAAAGCAAAAACAAACAAATGGGATCTACTTAAAATTAAAAAGCTTCTGCACAAGAAACTATAAGCAAGGTGAAAAAACAGCCTTCAGAATGGGAGAAAAAATAGCAAATGAAGTAACTGACAAACAACTAATCCCAAAAATATACAAGCAACTCCTGCAGCTCAATTACAGAAAAATAAAGGACCCAATTAAAAAATGGGCCAAAGAACTAGATATTTGTCCAAAGAAGACTTACAGATGGCTAACAAACACATGAAAAGATGGTCATCATCACGCATTATCAGAGAAATGCAAATCAAAACCACAATGAGGTAAGATTTCAAGCCAGTTAGAATGGCTGAGATCCAAAAGTCTACAAGCAATAAATGCTGAAGAGGGTGTGGAGAAAAGGGAACCCTCTTACACTGTTGGTGGGAATGCAAACTAGTACAGCCACTATGGAGAACAGTGTGGAGATTCATTAAAAAGCTAGAAATATAACTGCCTTATGACCCATCAATCCTACTGCTGGGCATACACACCAAGGAAAGCAGAATTGAAAGAGACACGTGTACCTCAATATTCCTCACAGCACTGGTTATAATAGCCAGGACATGGAAGCAACCTAGATGTCCATCAGCAGATAAATGGATAAAGAAAGCTATGGTACATATACACAATGGAGTATTACTCAGCCATTAAAAAGAATGCATTTGAATCAGTTCTAATGAGGTGGATGAAACTAGATCCAATTATCCACAATGAAGTAAATCAGAAAGAAAAACACCACTACAGTATCAGATTAGTCAGTTCAGTCACTCAGTCGAGTCCGACTCTTTGCAACACCATGCATCGCAGCACACCATGCCTCCCTGTCCATCATCAACTCCCGGAGTTCACTTAGACTCATGTCCATCGAGTCAGTGATGCCATCCAGCCATCTCATCCTCTGTCGTCCCCTTCTCTTCCTGCCCTCAATCCCTCCCAGCATCAGAATCTTTTCCAATGAGTCAACTCTTCACATGAGGTGGCCAAAGTACTGGAGTTTCAGCTTTAGCATCATTCCTTCCAAAGAAATCCCAGGGCTAATCTTCAGAATGGACTGGCTGGATTTTGTTACAGTCCAAGGGACTCTCAAGAGTCTTCTCCAACACCACAGTTCAAAAACATCAATTTTTCAGTGCCCAGCTTACTTCACAGTCCAACTCTCACACCCATACATGACCACTGGAAAAACCATAGCCTTGACTAGATGGACCTTTGTTGGCCAAGTAATGTCTCTGCTTTTCAATGTGCTGTCTCGGTTGGTCATAACTTTTCTTCCAAGGAATAAGCGTCTTTTAATTTCATGGCTGCAATCACCAACTGCAGTGATTTTGGAGCCCCCAAAAATAAAGTCTTACACTGTTTCCCCATCTATTTCCCATGAAGTGATGGGACCAGATGCCATGATCTTTGTTTTATGAATGTTGAGTTTTAAGCCAACTTTTCACTCTCCTCTTTCACCTTCATCAAGAGGCTTTTTTGTTCCTCTTCACTTTCTGCCATAAGGGTGGTGTCTTCTGCATATCTGAGGTTGTTGATATTTTTCCTATCAATCTTGATTCCAGCTTGTGCTTCTTCCAGCCCAGCGTTTCTCATGATGTACTCTGCATATAAGTTAAATAAGCAGGTGACAATATACAGCCTTGACGTACTCCTTTTCCTATTTGGAACCAGTCTGTTGTTCCATGTCCAGTTTTAGCTGTTGCTTCTGGACCTGCATACAAATTTCTCAAAAGGCAGGTCAGGTGGTCTGGTATTGCCATCTCTTTCAGAATTTTCCAGTTTATTGGGATCCACACAGTCAAAGGCTTTAGCATAGTCAATAAAGCAGAAATAGATGTTTTCTCTGGAACTCTCTTGCTTTTTTGTTTTTTGTTTTTTTTCTTATTCATTTTTTTTATTTTTTTTTAATTTTGATTAACTTTACAATATTGTATTGCTTTTACTATACATCGAGATGGATCCGCCACCAGTATACACGTGTTCCCCATCCTGAACCCTCCTCCCTCCCCCTTCCCACACCATCCCTCCAGGTCATCCCAGTGCTCCAGTCCCAGGCATCTGTTATAGGGCATCGTACCTGGACTGACTCGTTTCAGATATGATATTATACATATTTCAATGCTATTCTCCCCAATCATCCCACCCTCTCCCGGTCCCAGAGTCCAAAAGTCTATTCTATACATCAGTGTCTCTTTTGCTGTCTCGTAAATAGGGTTATTTTTTACCATCTTTCTAAATTCCATATATATGTGTTAGTATACTGTATTTGTGTATTTGTTTCTGGCTTACTTCACTCTGTATAATAGGCTCCAGTTCCATCCACCTCCTTAGAACTGATTCAAATGTATTCTTTTTAATGGCTGAGTAATACTCCATTGTGTATATGTACCACAGCTTTCTTATCCATTCATCTGCGGATGGACATCTAGGTTGCTTCCAAGTCCTGGCTATTGTAAACAGTGCTGCTATGAACATTGGGGTACACGTGTCTCTTTCAATTCTGGATTTCTCAGTGTGTATGCCCAGCAGTGGGATTGCTGGGTCATAAGGCAGTTCTATTCCCAGTTTTTTGAGGAATCTCCATACTGTTCTCCATAGTGGCTGTACTAGTTTGCATTCCCACCAACAGTGTAAGAGGGTTCCCTTCTCTCCGCACCCTCTCCAGCATTTATTGCTTGTGGACTTTTGGATCACAGCCATTCTGACTGGCATGTAATGGTACCTCATAGTGGTTTTGATTTGAATTTCTCTGATAATGAGTGATGTTGAGCATCTTTTCATGTGTTTGTTAGCCATCTGTATGTCTTCTTTGGAGAAACGTCTATTTAGTTCTTTGGCCCATTTTTTGATTGGGTCGTTTATTTTTCTGGAATTGACCTATAGAAGTTGCTTGTATATTTTTGGGATTAGTTGTTTGTCTGTTGCTTCATTTGCTATTATTTTCTCCCATTCTGAAGGCTGTCTTTTCAGCTTGCCTATAGTTTCCTTTGTTGTGCAGAAGCTTTTTAAGTTTGATTAGGTCCCATTTGTTCATTTTTTATTTTATTTCCGATATTCTGGGAGGTGGGTCATGGAGGATCTTGCTGTGATATAAGTCAGAGAGTGTTTTGCCTATGTTTTCCTCTATGAGTTTTATGGTTTCTGGCCTTACATTTAGCTCTTTAATCCATTTTGAGTTTATTTTTGTGTATGGTGTTAGAAAGTGTTCTAGTTTCATTCTTTTACAAGTGTTCAACCAGTTTTCCCAGCACCACTTGTTAAAAAGATTGTCTTTAATCCATTGTATATTCTTGCCTCCTTTGTCAAAGATAAGGTGACCATATGTGCGTGGATTTATCTCTGGACTTTCTATTTTGTTCCATTGATCTATATTTCTGTCTTTGTGCCAGTACCATGCTGTCTTGATGACTGTAGCTTTATAGTAGAGCCTGAAGTCAGGCAGGTTGATTCCTCCAGTTCCGTTCTTCTTTCTCAAGATAGCTTTGGCTATTCGAGGTTTTTTGTATTTCCATACAAATTGAGAAATTATTTGTTCTAGCTCTGTGAAGAATACCGTTGGTAGCTTGATGGGGATTGCATTGAATCTATAAATTGCTTTGGGTAGTATACTCATTTTCACTATATTGATTCTACCAATCCATGAACATGGTATATTTCTCCATCTATTAGTGACCTCTTTGATTTCTTTCACCAGTGTTTTATAGTTTTCTATATATAGGTCTTTAGGTTCTTTAGGAATATATATTCCTAAGTATTTTATTGTTTTCATTGCAATGGTGAATGGAATTGTTTCCTTAATTTCTCTTTCTATTTTCTCGTTATTAGTGTACAGGAATGCAAGGGATTTCTGTGTGTTAATTTTATATCCTGCAACTTTACTATATTCATTGATTAGTTCTAGTAATTTTCTGGTGGAATCTTTAGGGTTTTCTACGTAGAGGATCATGTCATCTGCAAACAGTGAGAGTTTTACTTCTTCTTTTCCAATTTTGGATTCCTTTTATTTCTTTTTCTGCTCTGATTGCTATGGCCAAAAATTCCAGAACAATGTTAAATAGGAATGGTGAAAGTGGGCATCCTTGTCTTGTTCCTGACTTTAGAGGAAATGCTTTCAGTTTTTCACCATTGAGGATACTGTTTGCTGTGGGTTTGTCATATATAGCTTTTATTATGTTGAGGTATGTTCCTTCTATTCCTGCTTTCTGGAGAGTTTTTTTCATAAATGGGTGTTGAACTTTGTCAAAGGCTTTCTCTGCATCTATTGAGATAATCATATGGTTTTTATTCTTCAATTTGTTCATGTGGTGTATTACATTGATTGATTTGCGGATATTGAAGAATCCTTGCATTCCTTGGATAAAGCCAACTTGGTCATGGTGTATGATCTTTTTAATGTGTTGTTGGATTCTGATTGCTAGAATTTTGTTAAGGATTTTTGCATCTATGTTCATCAGTGATATTGGCCTGTAGTTTTCTTTTTTTGTGGGATCTTTGTCAGGTTTTGGTATTAGGGTGATGGTGGCCTCATAGAATGAGTTTGGAAGTTTGCCTTCCTCTGCAATTTTCTGCAACAGTTTGAGTAGGATAGGTGTTAGCTCTTCTGTAAATTTTTGGTAGAATTCAGCTGTGAAGCCGTCTGGGCCTGGGCTTTTGTTTGCTGGAAGATTTCTGATTACAGTTTCAATTTCCGTGCTTGTGATGGGTCTGTTAAGATTTTCTATTTCTTCCTGATCCAGTTTTGGAAAGTTGTACTTTTCTAAGGATTTGTCCATTTCTTCCACATTGTCCATTTTATTGCCATATAACTGCTGATAGTAGTCTCTTATGATCCTTTGTATTTCTGTGTTGTCTGTTGTGATCTCTCCATTTTCTTTTCTAGTTTTATTGATTTGATTTTTCTCCCTTTGTTTCTTGATGAGTCTGGCTAGTGGTTTGTCAATTTTATTTACCCTTTCAAAGAACCAGCTTTTGGCTTTGTTGATTTTTGCTATGGTCTCTTTTGTTTCTTTTGCATTTATTTCTGCCCTAATTTTTAAGATTTCTTTTCTTCTACTAACCTTGGGGTGCTTCATTTCTTCCTTTTCCAGTTGCTTTAGGTGTAGAGTTAGGTTATTTATTTGGCTTTTTTCTTGTTTCTTAAGGTATGCCTGAATTGCTATGAACTTTCCCCTTAGGACTGCTTTTACAGTGTCCCACAGATTTTGGGTTGTTGTGTTTTCATTTTCATTCGTTTCTATGCAGAATTTGATTTCTTTTTTGATTTCTTCTGTGATTTGTTGGTTATTCAGGAGTGTGTTGTTCAGCCTCCATATGTTGAAATTTTTAATAGTTTTTGTCCTGTTATTGAGATTTACTCTTACTGCATTGTGGTCAGAAAAAATGCTTGGAATGATTTCAATTTTTCTGAACTTACCAAGGCTAGATTTATGGCCCAGGATGTGGTCTATCCTGGAGAAGGTTCTGTGTGCGCTTGAGAAAAAGGTGAAATTCATTGTTTTGGGATGAAATGTCCTATAGATATCAATTAGTTCTAACTGGTCTATTGTATCGTTTAAAGTTTGTGTTTCCTTGTTAATTTTCTCTTTAGTTGATCTATCCATTGGTGTGAGTGGGGTATTAAAGTCTCCCACTATTATTGTGTTATTGTTGATTTCTCCTTTCATACTTGTTAGTATTTGTCTTACATATTGCGGTGCTCTTATGCTGGGTGCATATATATTTATAATTGTTATATCTTCTTCTTGGATTGATCCTTTGAGCATTATGTAGTGACCGTCTTTGTCTCTTTTCACAGCCTTTGTTTTAAAGTCTATTTTATCTGATATGAGTATTGCTACTCCTGCTTTCTTTTGGTCCCTATTTGCATGGAAAATCTTTTTCCAGCCCTTCACTTTCAGTCTGTATGTGTCCCCTGTTTTGAGGTGGGTCTCTTGTAGACAACACATGTATGGGTCTTGTTTTTGTATCCATTCAGCCAGTCTCTGCCTTTTGGTTGGGGCATTCAACCCATTTACATTTAAGGTAATTATGGATAAATATGATCCCGTTGCCATTTACTTTGTTGTTTTGGGTTTGAATTTATATATCCTTTTTGTGTTTCCTGTCTAGAGAATGTCCTTTAGTATTTGTTGGAGAGCTGGTTTGTTGTTGCTGAATTCTCTCAGCTTTTGCTTGTCTGTAAAGTTTTTGATTTCTCCTTCATATTTGAATGAGATCCTTGCTGGGTACAATAATCTGGGCTGTAGGTTCTTTTCTTTCATCACTTTAAGTATGTCTTGCCATTCCCTCCTGGCTTGAAGAGTTTCTATTGAAAGATCAGCCGTTAGCCTTATGGGAATTCCCTTGTGTGTTATTTGTTGTTTTTTCCCTTGCTGCTTTTAATATTTGTTCTTTGTGTTTGATCTTTGTTAATTTTATTAATATGTGTCTTGGGGTATTTTGCCTTGGGTTTATCCTATTTGGGACTCTCTGGGTTTCTTGGACTTGAGTGATTATTTCCTTCCCCATTTTAGGGAAGTTTTCAACTATTATCTCCTCTAGTATTTTCTCATGGTCTTTCTTTTTATCTTCTTCTTCTGGAACTCCTATGATTCGAATATTGTAACGTTTAAAATTGTCCTGGAGGTCTCTGAGATTGTCCTCATTCCTTTTAATTCGTTTTTCTTTTTTCTCCTCTGATTCATTTAATTCTGCCATTCTATCTTCTAATTCACTAATTCTATCTTCTGCCTCTGTAATTCTACTATTTGTTGCCTCCAGAGTGTTTTGGATCTCATTTATTGCATTATTCATTATATATTGACTCTTTTTTATTTCTTCTAGGTCCTTGTTAAATCTTTCTTGCATCTTCTCGATGCTTTTCTCCAGGCTATTTATCCATGATTCCATTTTGCTTTCCAGATTTTGGATTTATTTCACTATCATTATTCAGAATTCTTTATCAGGTAGGTTCACTATTTATTCCTCTTTTGTTTGGTTTGGTGGGCATTTATCCTGTTCCTTTACCTGCTGGGAATTCTTCTGTCTCTTCATCTTGTTTAAAATGCTGAGTTTGGGGTGTCCTTACTGTATTATGGCAGTCTGTGGAGTTCTCTTTATTGTGGCGTTTCTTCACTATATGTGGGTTTGTACCGGTGGCTAGTCGAGGTTTCTTGTTTATGGAAGCTTGTGTCGATGTTCTGGTGGGTGGAGCTGGATTTCTTTTCTCTGGGGTGCGGTGGAGTGTCTAGTGGTGAGTTATGAGATGTCTATGATTTTGAGGTCGCTTGTGTAGCCTGTGAATTGGAGCTCAGGACTGTGTTCTTGTTTTTCTAGAGAATTTTCTTGGTATGTCTTGCCGTGGAACTTGCTGGACTTTGTGTGATGCTTGGTTTCAGTGTAGGTATGGAGGCATTTGATGAGCTCCTGTCAATTAATGTTTCGTGGGATCAGGGTTTGGACTTAAGCCTCCTGCTTCCTGTTATCAGTCTTATTTTTGCAGTAGTCTCAAAAAGTTCGTCTTCTATACTGCATTCCACAACTAGACTGCTTAGAAATGTTCACGGAGTTATATAGAGAGGGAGGAAGGAGACAGAGGTGGTCAGGAGGATAAAAGGAGGGAGTGTAAAGGAGAGAGACAGATCCAGTCCATAATCAGTACAGAAAAGAAAAAGGAAAGAAAAAAAGCAAAGGACAATAAGAAAAAAAAAAAAAAAAAAAAAAAACAGGGTCACAAAAATTATATCTAAAAGTGGAGATTGAAGAAGTACTAGAGGATAAAAACCTAAAAATAAAAGAAACAACAACAACAACAAAAAATTAAAAGGGAAAAAAAAATTTTTTTCCTTTTTTTTTAGTAAAAAACTAATAAAATTTTTAAAAATCATATATTAAAAAAAGGAAAAAAAGGAAATAATGATGGTAAAAATAGTAACAATATATATAAAAGTTTCTCTATTATTGCTGTGGGTTCAGTTCATTTTCGGCTAGTTCCTTGTTCCGGCTTAAATTTCTCAAGATCTATAGGCCCCTTTCTCTGTAGTTGGTCTGTATAGTCCTTTGTTCTGTGCGCGGGCCCCGCAGTGTCGTGGGCCAGGGCCAGCCTCTCCTGTGGTCGGTGCTGCAGTCTGGTCTGCCAGCCCAAACTACTCCCGGCGGAAATGGCCCGCGCCGCAACAGCTGGCGGGGGAGCAGCCAGCGGGGGAGCGGCGGCGAGGGGATGGCTCGCGCGGGAATGGTCGGCAGTGGGGGCGCCCCACACGGGAGCTGCCGGCGTGGCGGCGGCCTGCGCGGAAGCGGCTGGGGGGTGGTGGGAAGCGCTCCGCGGGGGAGCTTCCCGCGGGGGAGTGGCCGGCGGGGAGCAGCCCGCGGCGTCTCCCCGCCCAGCCCCGGCTTGCCAATGGTGGAAGCGGGCCTTTGCAATGATGCCTCCCCGCTGCGGAAGCTACCGCAAGGCTCGTAGTCTGTGGGTCTTAGTTGTTCAATTGTTTTCCTCCCTGTTATGATATTCTCCGTGCTTCCTAGGTTCAGCACAGGCTCTCCAGGGAGAGTGTTTCCCGGTGTTTGGAAACTTCTCTTTTTCTTTCAAGACTCCCTTCCCTCGGACAGAGGTCCGCCCCTCCCTCTTTGTCTCGCCCTGCCTCTCTTTGCCTTTTACACTCTCTCCCTACCTCCTTTAGAAGGCAATGAGTTGCTTTTCTGGGTGTCCGATGTCCTCTGCTGGCATTCCGAAGCTGTTTGAGGAATTTAATCGGCGTTTAGATGTCCCCTTGATGAATTTGTGGAGGAGAAAGTGTATTCCCCGTCCTAATCCTCCACCATCTTAACCGGAAGCTCTCTCTTGCTTTTTTGATGATCCAGTGGATGTTGGCAATTCAGTCTCTGGTTCCTTTGCCTTTTCTATAACCAGCTTGAACATCTGGAAGTTCATAGTCCACGTATTGCTGAAGCATTGCTTGGAGAATTTTCAGCATTTACTACCATGTGAGATGAGTGCAATTGTGTGGTATTTTGAGCATTCTTTGGCATTGCCTTTCTTCGGGAATGGAATGAAAACTGACCTTTTCCAGTCCTGTGGCCACTGCTGAGTTTTCCAAATTTGCTGGCATATTGAGTGTAGCTGTTTCACAGCATCATCTTTCAGGATTTGGAATAGCTCAACTGGAATACAATCACCTCCACTAGCTTTGTTTGTAGTGATGCTTTCTAAGGCCCACTTGACTTCACATTCCAGGATGCCTGGCTCTAGGTGAGTGATCACACCATCGTGATTATATGGGCCATGAAGGTCTTTTTTGTACAGTTTTTTCTGTGTATTCTTGCCAGCTCTTCTTAATATCTTCTGCTTCATTTAGATCCATATGATTTCTGTCCTTTATCGAGCCCATCTTTGCATGAAATATCCCCTTGGTATCTCTAATTTTCTTGAAGAGATCTCCAGTTTTCCCATTCTGTTGTTTTCCTCTATTTCTTTGCATTGATTTCTGAGGAAGGCTTTCTTATCTCTTCTTGCTATTCTTTGGATCTCTGCATACAGATGCTTATATCTTTCCTTTGCTCCTTTGCTTTTCACTTTTCTTCTTTTCACAGCTATTTATAAGGCTGTGGCTCAGATCATGAAGTCCTTATTGCCAAATTCAGACTTAAATAGAAGAAAGTAGGGAAAAGCACTAGACTATTCAGCTGCTGCTGCTGCTAAGTCACTTCAGTTGTGTCTGACTCTGTGTGAACCCACAGATGGCAGCCACCAGGCTTCCCTGTCCCTGGGATTCTCCAGGCAAGAACACTGGAGTGGGTTGCCATTTCCTTCTCCAATGCATGAAAGTGAAAAATGAAAGGGAAGTTGCTCAGTTGTGTCCGACTCTTAGCGACCCCATGGACTGCAGCCTATCAGGCTCCTCCATCCATGAGATTTTCCAGGCAAAGTACTGGAGTGGGGTGCCATTGCCTTCTCCGAGACCATTCAGGTATGACCTAAATCAAATCCCTTAGGATTATATAGTGGAAGTGAGAAATAGATTTAAGGGACTAAATCTGATAGAGTGTCTGATGAACTATGGACTGAGGTTTGTGACATTGTACAGCAGACAGGAATCAATACCATCCCCATGGAAAAGAAATGCAAAAAAGTGAAGTGGCTCTCTGGGGAGGCCTTACCAATACACTATAGTAACACATATATATGGAATTTAGAAAGATGGTAATGATAACCCTGTATGTGACACAGCAAAAGAGACACAGATATATAGAACAGTCTTTTGGACTCTGTGGTGGGGGGTGAGGATTTGGGAGAATGGCAATAAAACATGTATAATATCATATAAGAAACGAATCGCCAGTCCAGGTTTGATGCAGGATACAGGATGCCTGGGGCTGGGGCACTGGGATGACCCAGAGTGATGGTATGGGGAGGGAGGTTGGAGGGGGGTTCAGGATTGGGAACACGTGTACACCTGTGGCAGATTCATGCTGATGTATGGCAAAACCAATACAATATTTTAAAGTAATTAGCCTCCAATTAAAATTAAAATAATAACATACACACATATACAAAAATAAAGGACAAAAAAAAAACCCTCTGTGAATACTGAGAGTCTATACTTACAGCATCATGAACTTCTGATAAGCATTTTGTAAGGACATATGCCACATTTGTATAAATTGCCACTTTGTAGGCAAGTTATTATTAGAACAAACTGTGATATAGGGCAAACTTCTGAGTGTCAAAAGAACTTAGTTTTCATCCTGTCTCTACCAATAATGTAGTATAATTCTGGTGGTTTTATTTCTTTGAACCTCATTTCTTCATCTTAAAATTGAACTAAGGCTTTCTATAACTACTTAATAGTGTTATTTTCCAAGGATCAAATAAAATACCAGATGTGAGGCTGCTTTGAAAAGTTCAAAATCATATGTAAATATAAGGAATAATAAATATATCCTGACAAGTTACTTTGATGAACAATTTATTATGCCACTCAGTAAACGGGTATGATCATAAATAAGTTACTTAAATCCACTGGACCTCAGTTTCTCAACTGTAAAATGATGATGATGGCCTAGATCAGTGATTTTTTTAAAGTTACTTTTCAGTTTTTAGTGGCAAAACTCTGGCTTCATACAAAATATTAAGTGAAGCCACACATACACAGCAGAAAAAAGCTAAGTATAATCCAGGACCTTTCCCAACAACCTTGCTGCTTCTCACTGCACCGCATTCTTTAGCTTCTAATCCATCTCCTTGAAGCCCTAGGACTCTGAGGAATAGTGTGAAAACATCTAAAGCTGATCATTAATATGCCTTCTAGTTTCAAATGCCTGTTTAAAATCATGACAATTAAAAAGAAACATTCAAAAAAGACCCATTCACTGTTTTTTTTATATAAAATATTTTATTGTCTAAGAACAGAATAGGAAGAAAATCCAACACTGTCATAGCATCTTTTTTTCATTTGTGTTATTTGTCCTTTGATTTTCATACTCTAAAAGACCACAATGTCTTCCCAATTATGAAATAAAGTTTGCTGTCATAAAATATATTTTTCTTCTTTATTGGTTAGATTTTAAAGCAGATTATTTTTTCATTTAAAACATCACTGAAAAACAACTTTTTGTGTTCTCATCACACAAAGTATTAGTTATTACCAGCTCCAAAAGTCATTGTGAAATTTGTATAGCAGTACCGATAGATTCTATAATAAAAGCCAAGAAAAGTCAATACCCCACAGAGATTATTAGACCTATGAAAGACCCAGACCCCATTATACTGATACATTTCAGAACACAATATTTATTTCCTTCCAAATGACAAAAAGTAAGTTTGTGACCATAGAATTATATGAGTGGGATTATGATGGTTTAGTCTCTAAGTCATGTCTGACTCTTGCAAGCTCTGCTTGGCTCCTCTGTCCATGGGATTTCCCAGGCAATTATACTGGAGTGGGTTGCATTTCCTTCTGCAGAGAATCTTCTCGACCCAGGGGTCAAACCCAGGTCTCCTTCATTGCAGGCTGATTCAAAACCGATTGAGCCACCAGGGAAGTTAGATGCTCTTCTAAAAAGGATATCAAAAATAGTTGGATATGGACTTCCCTAGTGGCTCAGTGGTAAAGGATCACTGGCCAATGCAGGAGACAGGGGGTTGAGTCCTTGGTCCAAGATAATCCCACATGGCACAGAGCAACTAAGCCTAGGAGCTTCAACTATTCAGCCTAAGCCTGTGCTCTAGAGCCCAGGAACCACAACTAGAGAGTCCATGTCCTTCCTGGGAGCCCTAGAGCCTGTGCTTCACAAGAGAAGCTACCACATTGAGAAGCCTGTGCACAGTAACTAGAGAGTAGTCCCTATTTGTCACAACTAGAGAAAAGCCTGCACAGCAACAATGACCTAGGGCAGCTAAAAATATAATAAATAAATAATTTTTAAAAATGGTCTTAAGTGTGCTAAAAATAGGTAGTGCCACTATTCCAAAGAGATTTGTAATTAATGGATATGCATCTCCTGTGCACAAGCACATAAACTACATGAAATCAGAATTCCACTTGAAAGAAAACTTGCATTTGTCTTAAACTTATGATAAACTTTACTGTATAAGCAACCATTTACAGCTATGAGGGAATATTTTGTTATCCAATTAGAAACGTAATTTTAAAATTAATTGAAAGCCCATATGTATATCTGAGTCAGGTTAATTTTAGAAGAGAATATATCTGATAGATTTAAACAGGAATACAAATAGAAATGACAAAATTGATACTAGAAATTCCTTCATTATTTTTCAAAAACTACTTTGGTAAACAGAATGCACCTGCAATGTCACAGATCTTTTAAGTACATTATTTCTTGTGGAGCATTTAATAAAAATACTAAAAAATAAGTGTCTTACTTTCAATATCTCCTATGTTGAACATTGTTTTTAATCCTAACAGAAACAAACAGAGATTTAAATATGTGACTTTAATGTCTATTGCTTTGGCTGTCAACAGGCAAAATTGATACTTGACATCATAATCTCTTAGAATGTCAATAATCTATAAAATTGATATACGAGCAATCTGCTGAATTATATACACTGAAATACATGAGAGTTCCCCTTCATGTCTGCAAAAAAAAAAATAAAATCTCTTAACAAAACAAAGACAAGGAAATTATGGTAAAATAAAATGAGATTTGCTTACACTGTGACTATCATCTGAAATCATTTTTCAAATTAACTATTTTTCAATCAGTCTTCTCAGGGGTGCTCAGTTCAGTTCAGTGGCTCAGTCGTGTCCGACTCTTTGTAACCCCATGAATTGCAGCACGCCAGGCCTCCCTGTCCATCACCAACTCCCGGAGTCCACTCAAACCCATGTTCATTGAGTCAGTGATGCCATCAAACCATTTCATGCTCTGTCATCCCCTTCTCCCCCTGCCTTTAAACTTTCCCAGCATCAGGGTCTTATCAAATGAGTCACCTCTTCCCATCAAGTGGCCAAAGTATTGGAGTTTCAGCTTCAGCATCAGTCCTTCCAATGAATATTCAGGACTGATTTCCTTTAAGATGGACTGGTTGGATCTCCTTGCAGTCCAAGGGACTTTTACAGTCTTCTTCAATACCACAGTTCAAAAGCATCAATTCTTCAGCACTCAACTTTCTTTATAGCCCAAATTTCACAACTATACATGACCACTGGAAAAACAATAGCCTTGACTAGATGAACCTTTGTTGACAAAGTAACGTCTCTGCTTTTCAATATGCTGTCTTGGTTGGTCAAAACTTTCCTTCCAAGGAGCAAGTGTCTTTTAATTTAATGGCTGCAGTCACCATCTGCAGTGATTTTGGAGCCCCCAAAAATAAAGTCTGACACTGTTTCCATTGTTTCCCCATCTATTTGCCAAGAACTGATGGGACCAGATGCCATGATCTTAGTTTTCTGAATGTGGAGCTTTAAGCCAACTTTTTCAGTCTCCTCTTTCACTTTCATCAACAGGCTTTTTAGTTCCTCTTCACTTTCTGCCGTAAGGGTGGTGTCATCTGTATATCTGAGGTTACTGATATTTCTCCCAGCAATCTTGATTCCAGCTTGTGCTTCTTCCAGCCCAGCATTTCTCATGATGTACTCTGCATATAAGTTAAATAAGCAGGGTGACAATATTCAGCCTTGAAGTACTCCTTTTCCTATTTGAAACCAGTCTGTTGTTCCATGTCCAGTTCTAACTGTTGCTTCCTGACCTGCATACAGGTTTCTCAAGAGGTAGTTAAGGGGGTCTGGTGTTCCCATTTCTTTCAGAATTTTCCACAGTTTATTATGACCCACATAGTCAAAGGCTTTGGCATAGTCAATAAAGCAGAAATAGATGTTTTTCTGGAACTCTCTTGCTTTTTTGATGATCCAGTAGATGTTGGCAATTTGATCTCTGTTTTCTCTTCTTTTTCTAAAATCAGCTTGAACATCTGGAAGTTTATGGTTCACATATTGCTGAAGCCTGGCTTGGAGAATTTTAAGCATTACTTTACTAGCATGTGAGATGAGTGCAATTGTGAGGTAATTTGAGCATTCATTGGCACTGCCTCTCTTTGGTATTGGAATGAAAACTGACCTTTTCCAGTCCTGTGGCCACTGCTGAGTTTTCCAAATTTGCTAGCAGCACTAGCATATTGAGTGCAGCACTTTCACAGCATCATCTTTCAGGACTTGAAATAGCTCAACTCCATTTCCATCTCCTCCAGTAGCTTTGTTCATAGTGTTCATAGTGCTAAGAGTTCATAAGTGCTAAGGCCCACTTGACTTCAAATTCCAGCATATCTGGCTCTAGGTCAGTGATCATACCATCATGATTATCTGGGTCATGAAGATATTTTTTTTTTTTTTTTTTTTGATACAGTTCTTCTGTGTATTCTTGCCACTTCTTCTTAATATTGTCTCCTTCTGTAAGGTCCCTACCATTTCTGTCCTTTATTGAGCCCATCTATGCATGAAATATTCCCTTGGTATCTCTAATATTCTTGAAGAGATATCTAGTCTTTCCCATTCTATTGTTTTCCTCTATTTCTTTTACACTGATTGCTGAGGAAAGCTTTCTTATCTCTCCTTGCTATTCTTTGGCACTCTGCATTCAGATGCTTATATCTTTCCTTTTCTCCTTTGCTTTCCACTTCCCTTCCTTTCACAGCTATTTGTAAGGCCTCCTCAGACAGCCACTTTGCCTTTTTTTTTCCTTGGGGATGGTCTTGATACCTGTCTCCTGTACAATGTCATGAATCTCCATCCATAGTTTATCAGGCACTCTGTCTATCAGATCTAGGGATAGAGCTATTTCTCACTTCCATTGTATAGTCTAAGGGATTTGATTTAGGTCACACCTGAATGGTCTAGTGGTTTCCCCCGTTTTCTTCAATTTCAGTCTGAATTTGGCAATAAGGAGTTCATGATCTGAGCCACAGTTAGCTCCTGGTCTTGTTATTGCTGACTGTATATAACTACTCCATCTTTGGCTGCAAAGAATATAATCAATCTGATTTTGGTGTCAGCCATCTGGTGATGTACATGTGTAGAATCTTCTCTTATGTTGTTGGAAGCAGGTGTTTGCAATGACCAGTGCCTTCTCTTGGCAAAACTCTATTAGCCTTTGCCTTGCTTCATTCTGTAATTTGAGGCCAAATTTGCCTGTTACTCCAGATGTTTCTTGACTTTCTACTTTTGCATTGCAGTCCCCTATAATGAAAAGGACATCTTTTTGGGGTGTTAGTTCTAGAAGGTCTTGTAGGTGCTACTTAGCAACAAAATAATATAAGATAACATAACAGAGGTTTGAGGCAAGAAGTGAAAGAAAACTACATGTAATGGATTTTATAAGGAAAATTTTAATTAGGCAGAAAGCAGTTTAGCAGGAATTGTACTTTTACCATGTATCTGATATTGCTTCTTTTGTACTCATGCATGATTTGACTTATAATGAAGACACTCTAGCTCAAATGCATAGATTTTAAAGAATTGCTATTTAAATCTATTAGTTTGATTTTAATCATTTAAATATTATATTGCATAATTTTATTTATTAAAATTTTACATTTTTATAAAAATAAAAAATTTTATTTTTAGATAAAGAAAGCATTTCCTAACATAATTGGGTCTGTTTCTTCCTTGTGATATTTCTTCAATATACAAGTAATTTTCATCTATTCATTTATATATTTTCTCAGTAAGAATATAATTAGCTCATTTCTTAAAATGAGTTCAACAAAACAATAATAAAAAGAAAAGAGAAAGACAGATTCCACGGGTGATTAATTTGAAAAATTCTGGGCTACAAACTGTTGTACCTACTTCTTTGTTGTAACACATCTCAGAGCTTTTAAAGCCAATATTAATTACAAATCTAAGGAACATACCTTAGAAGTAAAATAAGTAAAATATCATTAAACTAATAGCCAGGGTTATATGGTTGTCTGAATGAGTCTTTAAGGTAGCTTAATAAGCAAACTAATGGATCAGTCCTCAATTCTCTTGCTCTTAAAATCACTGAAGTGATCAATGAGCAAAAAATTCAATTGCCCAATTTAGACACGGTGACTCCACAATACTAGATTTGGTGGTACCTGAGCTCCGACTCGGGGGAAGGCAATGGCACCCCACCCCAGTACCTTTGCCTGGAAAATCCCATGGACAGAGGAGCCTGGTAGGCTCCAGTCCGTGGGGCCGCTAAGAGTCGGACACAACTGAGCGACTTCACTTTCACTTTTCACTTTCATGCATTGGAGAAGGAAATGGCAACCCACTCCAGTGTTCTTGCCTGGAGAATCCCAGGGACAGGGGAGCCTGGTGAGCTTCCGTCTATGGGGTCGCACAGAGTCGGACACGACTGAAGCGACTTAGCAGCAGCAGCAGCAGCAGAGCTCCGACTCAGCACCAAATGTCTCAAATAGAAAAAGTATTAGATTTCTTATGTTTCCAACTTTGTTTATGAACATGCAAACATAGTATTTAACAATGACCACCATTTCTGATCTCTATCTCTATTTTTTGAGTTCCCCCTATCATCTTTCATATTTATTAGTATTATCAACACTTGGCCAGTAGACTACTGAATGCTACCTTATGACATTCTCTGCCACTATGAACAAGTACCAGGAGGAAAAAAAGGCAGTTATTTCTCCCTATTGTCATTGTGATCTCAGGAAGTGTTAGCATATTTTTGGCATCCTTGCTTAATAGTCTGTATCTGTTTTTTTTTTTTTAAATAAATGTATTTAATTGGAGATTAATTACTTTATAATATTGCATTGGTTTTGCCATCTGTATCTGTTTTAACAAGCCAAGTTAAAGAAGAACCTTATTCTTTCAAACTGAGGATTTGTTATTATTTTGAGATTCATTAGTTTAATTAGTTAGAACATTGTGCTAATGAGTCCAAGGCCATGGATTTGAGTCACATATAGGCCAGTTAATTTTGTACAGAAAATAATATTTTGTTTCCACCCACACTAGGCCCTTTGTCATTAACAAACCCTCTAGCAAATGTCTATTTTCTTTTTTTAATCTTAAAGGAAATCTGTCACTGATGCTATTGTTTATTTTAAAAGTAGCAAGCAGGATCATACGCATATGTGGGCAGCACACTGTTCATTATTAACTAGCAGATCTTAAGTTATTCCTCTAAACACATACTTTACTTAATGGAACTTTCCCAAGAGGAAATAGTCAAGATTTAATCATACTTTTAACAAATGCTTTCCTTTAACAAATTTCAAACTGCTCTTTTTCTTATATTACTATCAACCGTTTTTTAATTAAAAAAAATATTATGTATAGTATTACAACAAACATAAAAACAAGACTTTCTTGCATTATTATTATCTATTAAAATCTAATTCCTCTATTTTCATATAAAAATCCTATTCATTTTAGTTTAGTCTATGAATTATTATTCCATTTTTCTTCTCAGAGCAGATTTTAAATAATGGCACAGAATCTCAATTGGAGTGGATAAAATTATTGCACTGCTTCCAATCTCTTGTCATTTAAAAATAACAAAAATGACAACTATTCTAAAGAAAAGTTTTGAAGTTTGACTTATGCTCCTTTGTGTGGGATACAATATACTTAGTAGTTCAAAGTGGAAAAAGTCTAATCCAAGAGAGAATTGTCATCATAAAACTCAAAAGAAAGACTGATATGATAGTTTTCTATTTTATGTTCAATACAAAATTCCATTTAATTTGATTCCTCAGGAATTTCATATATCCTTTAAACATGACAGATGATTATCTGAGAAGAAAAATATCCTATGACCAAAAGTGCAAAACTTGAACAAATTTCATAATTTCTAAGACGATAAGTGTCCCTCCTATTGTACAGACTGCATGTTTTTTTGTCCTGTAATTAAACCACTGAGATCTCTTCCATAAGTATTTGGAGATTTTGTTTTTATTTTCCCTTTAGTTGCTGATATGGATAAGAATAATATTGCAGAAAGTAAAAGAAATGATCAAAATATTTTCAAAATCAAAAATTGAAGTCATTTTGTAGGCTTAAATCAATCCACTCAGTAAAGACCCAAGCCTATACCTTAAATTCTACTTTTGATGGTATTTTTATTTCCTCTGGGAAGAAGAAAAGGGAAGTATTTTGACACTGAAAGTAGGGGATGAACCCTGGTATTCTGGAATATGGAGTTTAAACACAGGGGTTCTCTTTAACAAAAGGATAGAAAATTACCAACACAAAATTTGGTATGAACAAAATAGTAATTTACAGACAAAAAAAGAATCACAACAGGAATTCCTTGGCAGTCCAATTGTTAGAGCCCTGCACTTTCACTGCCAAAGATGTGGGTTCAGTCTCTGGTGAGGGAACTAAGATCCAGCAAGCTTCACAGTACAGCCAAATAAAAAGGAAAAATGACAAGTGACAAATTTATAAAAGCTGCCATCACAAAAATTGCAATTGCATATATATATATATATAAACTTCTTGATATATCTCTACAATAGTTTTTTTTCCCCAACAATTTTATTTATTTATTTTTAATTTAATTTTATTTAACTTTATTGTATTGGTTTTGCCATATATCAAAATGAATCTGCCACAGGTATACATGTATGTGTTCCCCATCCTGAATCCTCCTCCCTTCTCCCTCCCCATACCATCCCTCTGGGTCCTCCCAGTGCACCAGCCCCAAGCATCCAGTATCGTGTATCAAACCTGGACTGGTGACTCGTTTCATATATGATGGTATACATACTTTTGGCGACATATCGTTTTATTATCTCTCCCTCCTAAGACATTTGATTTTCTAATACCAGGCCTCAGAAGAGGTCCATATGCATTGGAGGTTTTAAGCTAAAATTGCATTCGCTTCATAATAAATCTGTCTGTGTTTACATCAATCTCACTATGTGGCTGCTCAAATAGTCTAAACTAGTGACAACTATTTCAAAATATCTGTCTGTCTGTCTATCTATATCTATTTATCTATCTATATGTATATATGTATACACACATAAATATACACACATTAATACAAAGTATTAATTTTAATTTTGGAGTGTACTTGAGGGCAAATGGCTCCCGGGGAAGATGTAAGGTATATGGTAGGAGGCAGTATTTATATTCTGCAAATAAGCTGAGGTTACCAATTCTTTCTCCTTGACTCCCTCAATTAACTCAGCTGTACTCAGCATTGTATTACTCAACATCCAAATCTATCAAATACACATAAGATGGAAAGACTATTTAAGGAATTAATTTACCTTAAAATGTGTCTTGAATATATACTTCTTCATTAAATATTTGTGTATGAATGAGTAAATGAACTAGCAAATGACTTGATGAATAATACATCAATCCTTACCTCCCATTTTCTTTTACCTCAGTGACTGCTTTAGGTGTGTAATGAGGTCTAAATCTATTGGAGCATTCAACTATGTTAAACTATGTCAGGCACTCCATTTGCTGTGTTTATGTTCATCATCTCATTTATTCCTCATAACAATTCTCAAGGTAATTATATTTCTCAATACACAGTTGTGAAAATTGCATTTAGAGAGTTAAAGTAACTTATCAAATGTTCTGCAGCTAGAATGCCACAGAATCATAAATTGAATCCAAGTTTTCTAGACTCTGTTCCCATTATGCCATGCTGCAAAAAATATGGCCAAAGAATTTTTAGGAGAGCAGTTTCAATTAAAATTGTGTTCTAGACAAGTTCCAGACAAAAAATGTAATATATTATTTATAGCAAAAGTTACATTAGAACCTCTCATTATTGTACTACAATGTACAGATTTTTTCAATTTATTCCTTTTTCTTTCCATATCCACAAATTGCTCCTCTTATCCCCAGTTTTGAAATGGGGTCTGGTCTGCTTTGAACAGCAGCACATCAAGGGTGACATGAATGTTAATATTAATAGCATGACACAGCTATATGGAGAAAGATTAACCTTATCACCATAGGGTAGACAGGTTCGAAGAGTTCAGAGAGGTGTTTTTCTAAAACTAACTAGCAACACTTTTTGTCCTATTTCAAAAGGGTTCCCATAGCTGAATAAATTCTTCACAAGCCCTTGCCACATATTTGCATATTAAAGACATAGGAAGTCCTTCTCTAAATAAACCTGTTTCCCCTCTGGGCCTGTCCCCAACTCTCCTAACTCCAAACTTGTTCCTTTATTGTCCTTTGAAGGGCCTCAGGAGCTTCCCTCTGTGGCTCAGTGGTAAAGAATCCACCTGTCAATGCAGGAGATGTGAGTTCTATCCATGGGTAGGGAAGATCCCCTGGAGAAGGAAATGGCAACCCACTGTAGTATTCTTGCCTGGGAAATCCCCTGGATACAGGAGCCTGTGGGCTAAAGTTCATGAGGTTGCAGAAGAGTAAGACATGACTTAGCAACTAAACAACAACAACAACAAAGGGCCTCAGACAGCACACACACCAACACTACACTTTCCGTGCTGACTTGTATTTCTACTGTAAACTACATTGCTGGAACTCAGGACTGGCAGCTCAAAGTAAAAAGGTTAAGACTTTGGAGATGGGGTTTAAACATCTACCTGTATCTGTCCAGTATTTCTTTCTTTCTTTTTTTTTATGTTATTGGCAATTTATTTATTTTTATTTATTTTATTTTATTTTTAAACGAATGTGAGAGCTGGACTGTGAAGAAGGCTGAGCGCTGAAGAATTGGTGCTTTTGAAGTGTGGTGTTGGAGAAGACTCTTGAGAGTCCCTTGGACTGCAAGGAGATCCAACCAGTCCATTCTGAAGAAGATCAGCCCTGAGATTTCTTTGGAAGGAATGATGCTAAAGCTGAAACTCCAGTATTTTAGCCACCTCATGCGAAGTGTTGACTCATTGGAGAAGACTCTGATGCTGGGAGGGATTGGGGGCAGGAGGAGAAGGGGAAGACAGAGGATGAGATGGCTGGATGGCATCACTGACTCAATGGATGTGAGTCTGAGTGACCTCCGGGAATTGGTGATGGACAGGGAGGCCTGGCGTGCTGCAATGATGGGGTTGCAAAGAGTTGGACACAACTGAGTGACTGATCTGATCTGATCTGATCTGATATTGTATTGGTTTTGCCATATATCAAAATCAATCCACCACAGGTATACACGTGTTCCCCATCCTGAACCCTCCTCCCTCCTCCTTCTCTTTTTGTTTCTTTCCAGAGTCTGCCTTATGAAAAGTCACTGTGAAGAGAATGGTGACTTTAATTGTCTTTCTGTTGTCACTTCCACTTAGCCCCATACCCGTCTCCATGAGAGCATTTTACCCTGCCAGAATACTTGAAAGTTGTAAAAATTTGAAACACAAGTTGCATAAAATAATTTTTTAAAGTAATGATAGTGAAGTTGAAGGAGAAACTTTACAAAATAATTTTAAAAGGAAAAGGGACCTGTACTGCCTTGCTTCCCTCAAGGACACTGAGGTTGCTTATTCGTCATACCCCTTCTTCTCTTCCTATTCCTCTTCCGAGAGACACACATGCTTGCGAGACAAAAGACTATCTTCTAGTTGTAAAATGTCTTTTCATTTATTATTAGTTGAATAGAACTGTAAGCTAAGTAAGTTTCGTTAAGAATTTATTGGATTATAATTGATAGCTTCTTGGTAGAGCAAATCTAATGTAACAATAAAGATATTATCAGACATTTTGCCAGTTAAGACTGCATCTCATGCTGTAGGTATTCTGTAAAGTATTAGAATCAAGCACTATATCTCAGAGAAAACTTTAATTTATGTTATTTTTATTCATGGTTAACTCAAATTAATTTACAGGTGCTCTGTAAAGTATAAGAATCAAGTACTATATCTCCGAGAAAACTTTAATTTATGTTAATTTTATTCATGGTTAACTCAAAAAGACCTTAGAAGAAGGGACTAGAATGACAGAGTTAAAAACAAATTTAATTTAGTATAAGCTATCAGATCAGATCAGATCAGTCACTCAGTCGTGTCCGACTCTTTGCGACCCCATGAACTGCAGCACGCCAGGCCTCCCTATCCATCTCCAGCTCTTGCAGGTCACTCAAACTCACATCCATCAAGTCAGTGATGCCATCCAGCCATCTCATCCTCTGTCCTCCCCTTCTCTTCCTGCCCCCAATCCCTCCCAGCATCAGAGTCTTCTCCAATGAGTCAACTCTTCGCATGAGGTGGCCAAAATACTGGAGTTTCAGCTTTAGCATCATTCCTTCCAAAGAAATCCCAGGGCTGATCTCCTTCAGAATGGACCGGTTGGATCTTCTTGCAGTCCAAGGGACTCTCAAGAGTCTTCTCCAACACCACAGTTCAAAAGCATCAATTCTTTGGCGCTCAGCCTTCTTCACAGTCCAGCTCTCACATCCATACATGACCACAGGAAAGACCATAGCCTTGACTAGCTATAGTATAAGCTATAGTAGTATTTAATTTTCCATGAGATGTAAGTTTAGAACAATAGCTGACAAATAAGAGTTTAATACTTTCAATAAAAGTATATAATTCTTGAGGTCCTTCCCTACATTTGGAGATATACATTTCATTGTTTGTGTCACTAATTGATGTATGTTTCAAAGTGACCACACATCCTATCTTGTAAAATACTACTGCATTTTCAGAAATTGATTCTGGCTCTCTACCCAAAGTGATCCTTGTAAAAAGGGGAAACTTTTATTCATTCATAAGACAGTTAGAAACCTCTGTCATTTAACAAGTTTATGACAAAGTTATTTTTACACTTTCCGATGTTTTACTTGTAATTTTTCTATGATTGTTACATCTATATGCTTGTTTTTGGAGAATAATTTATAATTGATGGGCGTGAAAGTGTGGGTGTTAAGTAATTCAGTTGTACTCTTCAAGAATAATAACCGTCGTTGAATACCATTACTTAATGTGATGAAGTGTAAAAGGCTTAACAAACATACCCTACCCACTTAAGCATCATCTATAGAATAAATGGTCCAAGAATGTAAAACATAAAATGTGAGGCTAGAATCGTAAGTTATTTTGGTATTAATAGGACATTTCTTAGAAAGATTTCTTGTTGGGATCATGAACCTTAGCCAAGCAGGTAATATTTCATTGATACTGAGACTAGGGCACCAGCGAAATAGACAGGTGGAAAATAAATAATATGTCAATGCTTGAACTGATTGTCAGAGCTTGCACTCTTGTCCTAGCAGTGGGTATTAAAGTGCTACTCACATATCTGAGGTAGATGGCCAACTGCACAAACTAAATCACCAGTGTTGGACTTGTAGTAAAATTCAGATTTGTTAGATTCACCACAAGAACACTGAACAGTGAATCTGAAAAGACATCTGACAATGTGGAAATTTTTGAACGATTTTTCAGTATGACAGGATTAGGTTCAGTCTGAAGGTGAAGCTCCTTTAGTGCTTTGAGCTCCAACAACAGATGGAAAGAAAATGGAGCCTAATAATAACAATATTCACAATGGAAGGAACCCAGGAACAATATTTCATTTTCATTGCCAGTTTTGTATACACATTTTTTTTTTCCTTAAAAGGAGAGCCCTGCTATGTTCCAAACACTTTTCCTTCCCTATCTAGCCTGACAAAAAAGATAACCATGATCGATTCAATAGTGTGCCAGACTGAATATGTAGTTAAGTTAGTCAAGAAAGAAAAATTAATTCAAAGATTCAACTCATTGGTTTTGATTGTGTTTTTTTTTTTTTTTTCCAAAAGTAAAATGAATCACCATTCTTCAACTTGTGTGGCAGGAAATCTAAAATGAATAGTTGAGACTAGCTATATTTTGGCAACTAAGAAGAATTCTTGTTTTTTTTTTTTTTTTTGTATGTTATCCAAATAAATTGACATTCAGCTAAGATTCAATAATTATGAGATAAAACTGTTCAGTCTTAAAAGAAAACAGAAACCCTATGTTGATTATCTAAATGCAGTCTAATCACTTATGGGATTTCTAAAGCACCCCAGTCAATGAAAAATGGCTCAAAGTAGTCATCGATTAAACACTTCTTTGACTAAATCACAGCCATGGTAGTTTGTTAATTAAAAACAGAAACAAAACTTAAAGCAGTTTCCCTACATGTTTCAATGAAATGAACAGTATATTTGTTATCATACATTAGAAAATGTAACTGATTTTACAAACCATATGAAAGTTAAATCTACTTACCTCATAGTCATATCTTATAATAGAAATAAAGAGGCTTAAAAAATAAAGAACGCTAAGTGGTATGGGATTAATTCAGGATTCTTTAAAAATGTATATTTTTATCAATCTCAATATGTTGCTTTGGAAACATTACGTGATTATTTTCATAGTGTGTGTATTTCCTAAATTTAAAGCAGTCCCTGATGCTTACTTCCTGAAGATATGAATGCATAGGAGTTTTGACAGGGTGGAAAAATTCAATCTCATTGTTAAAAGAAACAACAAAAAGGAATTTGCTTTTCTCATCAACCAAAATCTCTCTGAATTTTTCACCTCACCAGACAATATCTGGATAACTCAAGCTAAAGCTTGTCCTAAGGAAATAAGAAGGATAGAAACCATTAATAGTATTCTGATCCTTCTACTCTTTGAAATACACAATACTTTTCCCCACTCGTGTGTTTACATCACAGTACAGGCAAATAACACACAGATGAGAAGCCTTATCTGGTACAGTTTGCAACTACTTATCTGTAAAAAAGAAAAAAATTAGACTACAGTACAAGTGCATTCCTTAGTACGAAACTGTAACCTTGAGGACAACACCACGTACCTGTATTCATTTAATTGCCTTAATCAGTGTTCAGTGCTTCAGCAAAGTTCACTTATACGTATAAGGCTGTAATTTCCAGGCTTCAATGAAAGAAAGTCAGCTGCAGTTTCGTCCTCTGCAAGTGCAAAGCTGTTCAAGCCTAGAGAGAGAAAATATTGTATGGCATGACTATCAAACAATTTTCCCACCCCAACTTAATTATGGATGTTGTTGGAGTCTTTCCTTCATTAGAAGCCCTTTCTTGTGTATTTTTATTTCTCCTACTTCCTTCCTTGGGCTTTGGTAGTGTTTTTCCAAGAGCAGGAAACCATTTCAAACTTTTCTCAATTATTTGCCCAAGTACTATAGGAAATTTCTAATATTTTATTTTTTGGGGAATGTTGTAAAGGAGTCTCAAGATTAAAAAAAAAATAAAGAAAGAAAGAAAAGCCTTGCAAGTCATGTCCAGGAGTGAATGGAAAAGTGTTAGTTTCTTTTTATAGGTATGCCCTTTTCAAATTTTTATAATCTATAGCAGTGGAGAGGGGGAAGGGTGTTGACTTTATTCATCCTTCTAAACTCCAGTATTTTGGCCACCTCATGGGAAGAGTTGACTCATTGGAAAAGACTGATGCTGGGAGGGATTGGGGACAGGAGGAGAAGGGGACAACAGAGGATGAGATGGCTGGATGACATCACTGACTTGATGGATGTGAGTCTGAGTGACCTCCAGAGCTGGTGATGGACAGGGAGGCCTGGCGTGCTGCAGTTCATGGGGTTGCAAAGAGTCGGACACGACTGAGGGACTGATCTGATCTGATCTGAAACCCTCACTAATAGCACCCTCTAGTGTCTCCAGTTGAGCTATGCACTTTTCTCATGAGCTAACAACAGACTCTTTTTTTTGGGGGGGGGAGGGGGCTGTAATCCAAGTCTATGCCCAACCAGTAACGCTGAAGAAGCTCAAATTGAACAGTTCTGTGAAGACCTACAAGACCTTTTAAAACTAACACCTAAAAAAGATGTCCTTCTTATTATAGGGGACTGGAATGCAAAAATACGAAGTTAAGAAACACCTGGAGTAACAGGCAAATTTGGCCTTGGAATACGGAATGAAGCACGGCAAAGACTAATAGAATTTTGCCAAGAAAAAGCACTGGTCATAGCAAACACCCTCTTCCAACAACACAAGAGAAGACTCTACACATGGACATCACCAGATGGTCAACACCGAAATTAGACTGATTATATTCATTGCAGCTAAAGGTGGAGAAGCTCTATACAGTCAACAAAAACTAAATCAGGAGCTGACTGTGGCTCAGATCATGAACTCCTTAGTGCCAAATTCAGACCTAAATTGAAGAAAGTAGGGAAAACCACTAGACCATTCAGGTATGACCTAAATCAAATCCCTTATACAGCGGAAGTGAGAAATAGATTTAAGGGACTAGATCTGTTAGAGTGCCTGATGAACTATGGAATGAGGTTCGTGATATTACATAGGAAACAGGGATGAAGACCATCCCCATGGAAAAGAAATGCAAAAAAGCAAAATGGCTGTCTGGGGAGGCCTTACAAATAGCTGTGAAAAGAAGAGAAGTGAAAAACAAAGGAGAAAAGGAAAGATATAAGAATCTGAATGCAGAGTTCCAAAGAATAGCAAGAAAAGATAAGAAAGATTTCCTCAGAGATCAATGCAAAGAAATAGAGGAAAACAACAAAGTGGGAAAGACTAGGGATCTCCTCAAGAAAATTAGAGATACTAAGGGAACATTTCATGCAAAGATGGGCTCGATAAAGGACAGAAATGGTATAGACCTAACAGAAGCAGAAGATATTAAGAAGAGGTGGCAAGAATACACAGAAGAATTGTACAAAAAGATCTTCATGACCCAGATAATCACGATGGTGTGATCACTCACCTAGAGCCAGATTTCCTGGAATGTGAAGTCAAGTGGGCCTTAGAAAGCATCACTATGAACAAAGCTAGTGGAGGTGATGGCATTCCAGTTGAGCTATTCCAAATACTGAAAGATGATGCTGTGAAAGTGCTGCACTCAATATGCCAGCAAATTTGGAAAACTCAGCAGTGGCCACAGGACTGGAAAAGGTCAGTTTTCATTCCAATCCCAAAGAAAGGCAATGCCAAAGAATGCTCAAACTACTGCACAATTGCACTCATCTCACACACTAGTAGAGTCATGCTCAAAATTCAGCAAGCCAGACTTCAGCAATACATGAACTGTGAACTTCCTGATGTTCAAGCTGGTTTTAGAAAAGGCAGAGGAACCAGAGATCAAATTGCCAACATCCGCTGGATCATGGAAAAAGCAAGAGAGTTCTAGAAAAATATCTATTTCTGCTTTATTGACTATGTCAAAGCCTTTGACTGTGTGGATCACAATAAACTGTGGAAAATTCTGAAAGAGATGGGAATACCAGACCTCCTGACCTGCCTCTTGAGAAATCTGTATGCAGGTCAGGAAGCAACAGTTAGAACTGGACATGGAACAACAGACTGGTTCCAAATAGGAAAAGAAGTACATCAAGGCTTTATATTGTCACCCTGTTTATTTAACTTCTATGCAGAGTACATCATGAGAAATGCTGGGCTAGAAGAAACACAAGCTGGAATCAAGACTGCTGGGAGAAATATCAATAACCTCGGATATGCAGATGACACCACCCTTATGACAGAAAGTGAAGAGGAACACAAAAGACTCTTAATGAAGGTGAAAGAAGAGAGTGAAAAAGTTGGCTTAAAGCTCAACATTCATAAAATTAAGATCATGACATCTGGTCCTATCACTTCAATGGAAATAAATGGGGAAACAGTGGAAATAGTGTCAAACTTTATTTTTTTAGGCTCCAAAATCACTGCAGATGGTGACTGCAGCCATGAAATTAAAAGACACTTACTCCCTGAAAGGAAAGTTATTACCAACCTAGATAGGATATTGAAAAACAGAGACATTACTTTGCCAATAAAGGTCCATCTACTCAAGGCTATGGTTTTTCCAGTGGTCATGTATGGATGTGAGAGTTGGACTCTGAAGAAAGCTTACTGCCAAAGAATTAATGCTTTTGAACTGTGGTGTTGGAGAAGACTTTAGAGTCCCTTGGACTGCAAGGAGATCCAACCAGTCCATTCTGAAAGAGACCAGCCCTGGGGTTTCTTTGGAAGGAATGATGCTAAAGCTGAAACTCCAGTACTTTGGCCACCTCATGCGAAGAGTTGAGTCATTGGAGAAGACTCTGATGCTGGGAGGGATTAGGGGCAGGAAGTGAAGGGGACGACAGAGGATGAGATGGCTGGATGATATCACTGACTCTATAGATGTGAGTTTGAGTGAACCCCAAGAGTTGGTGATGGACAGGGGGCCTAGCATGCTGCGATTCATGGGGTCACAAAGAGTCGCACACAACTGAGTGACTCAACTGAACTGAACTGAGGTACAGTGAACTACTATACTTTCTCCCATTTCTGTATCTGCAGAAAAATATATGCCTTTCAGCCTTATTAATGTCACCTTGAAGGAGGAAACAGACAGAGCTGGACTCCATCTTAGGCCTGTTCATGCTGATCATGCTCAGCCACCTCTCCAATGGACTCTGAACTCTGTGCTTAGTGCCTATGGAAACTACAATAGAAGGATAAGACCCCCCTCTGGACAGGGGAATTTGAAGATCACATCCAGTTTACTCATTGCCTAAGAGGAAACATTCTCTAATCACCCCTCCCTCCAGACAGGTCATAAATTCTTATTGATTATTAAGCTTTTGAACACATAACACATGAATGATGGGGTTATTGTGATTGTATTTTCCTTTCCTTTGTTTTATGTAAGTCTCAAGGAAATTGGGGTGGTGGGTTCAGACACGTACACATGGGGCATAAAATATTTTCACAAATGTTGGTCAGGGTCCTTGGCATTGGGCCGGCTTGTGTAATAAACTGCACTTCACTATCTGCATTGTACTTCTGAGTGAGTTCATTTCCCGGAATGCATGGCTATTACAACCTGAATGCCCCAACACTAGAAATATTTACCAATTAAATGTAAAAGTGCCTCACAAATTACAGTAGTAAAAATGTTTGGAATTGAGAAAGTACCTTGAACTGTTCAAAACACTTGCATGCAAATTATTATTTTTGTATGTCACAAATATCATTCTCCCCCCAAAACCAGACATGTATCTTTGCCTTTGTTTCTCGAGAGAATTAGAATGATTTCACTTGAGATAAAGAAAGCCAGTTTGTAACTAAAGCCTTCCCTAACCAATTCAGGATTACAGATTTTGTTTTGTAATTTTACTTATCTTTATTTCCTAATTTATTTCCTAACTCTTGCAGAGTGATAACTTTTAAACTAAAAGTCAGATCAGATCAGATCAGATCAGTCGCTCAGTCGTGTCCGACTCTTTGCGACCCCATGAACCGCAGCACGCCAGGCCTCCCTGTCCATCACCAGCTCCCGGAGGTCACTCAGACTCGCATCCATCGAGTCAGTGATGCCATCCAGCCATCTCATCCTCTGTCGTCCCCTTCTCCTCCTGCCCTCAATCCCTCCCAACTAAAAGTCAAGCACTGTGCTAAGCATTTGAGGTACATTATTTTATTTAAATATCATTACAACAATTTGAGCTACATAGGATTATCATCCCCATTTTTAGATGAAGAGACTAAAGCTTCTTAGGATAGCTCTCTACAACAAAAATATAATTCAAACCACATATATAATTTAAAATTTTCTAGCAGCCCATTAAAATATTGAAAATAAACAGGTTAAATTAGTTTAATAATATTTCATTTAATCTGTTAGTCAAAACATAACCATTTCATGATGCAATTTATGTAAAAATATTATTTACATAATTCATATACATGTGTGTGTATGTACATGTGCTAACTCTTCAAAATAGGGTATGTATTTTATACTTACAGTGCATGTCAATTTGGGTTAGTCAAGTTTCAAATGCTCAGCAGCACATGTGGCTAGTCTGTCTTGTATGTACAGATCTAGAGATTAATTTGCCTAAAGCTACACAACTAGAAAATGCCAGAGCCAGAATTTCAAGTCTGGTTTAAAACTAAAGTTCTTTTCTAAGCATTAAGCTTTACTGCCTCTTACTAATTTTAATTGCTGTTTATGGTTAACATTAAATATGAAAAATATCACTGAGAATGTAATTTATCCATTTTTACAGTTTTCTGTCCATATAAACACCTACTTTCTCAATAACAGTGATGATTTATTGATTATAGCATTCACATGTAATATAGGTACAAGTTGTTGTGGATGACATAAAGATGAATGGAATTTGATGTAAAATAACTGGCATATAGTTTCATCCATCTTCAAGACCTATGCATTCTCTCTCTAGAAAGTGTACATGGGAAAGCAAATCACAATCAGATGGTAGACTGCTTGATAAGAGGTGTTTCAATGCAAAGGCAACTGAAATTGCAGAGTATGTGATTAGCTTCATCAATCTCATATCAAGGATGCTTTTTGCAAGTGAGATGAAAATGTACATGGAAAAGAGTTACCAATACTCATCTCTTTGAGGCTTCATTTTTTTAGGTCTGCACAGCTGATCAACTTTCTTCAGATTACCACATTATTTCTCAGTTTTAATCAATTCTCACTGGCCTGAGAAACATCCTAACTCATTGAAGTATTTTAATTTTCTTGTATGAGCCATTCTATAATTATATGATGATTTTATAGTTTAATCCTCAGAGATTACACATATTTCCATGTTTATGGGTAGACATTACCATAACTTCCTTTTTCCAATCTTAGTAGAACCCTGGTTAAAATTCCAAATTGGAACACTGAATAAACAACTGCAATAAATATAGCAGTTCACTCATAGCATCTCCTACAAAAAACAATTTCTAAAGTTTCCTTTTGTTAATTATAAAATTCTTGATGTAATTCAAATTCTGAAAATGTGTAATCACACAATCTGAAGACCGTATGCTGAGGGTCAGCATAGTGAACTGGAAATGACATGGGTTTGAATTTCCCAACTCTATACATTATAGCTCTATAACCTTGAGCATTTTACCTAGTCTCTGTGAATCTCTGTTTCCTCATTTATTAAAAAAAAATAAGCTAATAATACCTATCTCATAGAGTGGTTTGAGGATTTGTAGGACAATGTATCGGAGAAGGCAACGGCACCCCTCTCCAGTACTCTTGCCTGGAAAATCCCATGGACGGAGGAGCCTGGTAGGCTGCAGTCCATGGGTCCTTAAGAGTCGGACAGACTGAGCGACTTCACTTTGACTTTTCACTTTCATGCACTGGAAAAGGAAATGGCAACCCACTCCAGTGTTCTTGCCTGGAGAATCCCAGGGACGGGGAAGCCTGGTGGGCTGCCATCTATGGGGTGGCACAGAGTCATACATGACTGAAGCGACTTAGCAGCAGCAGGACTATATATAATAATTCAAATGGTGCAAAAAGGCATTCAGTCAAGGAATTCTCTCTGTGTGCAAGCAGAGTAGATTCCTGATCAGTCCTTTTAGAGTTAGAGCACCAAGTAAAGAGCTTTTGCTGGGTGGCCTGGCTTTTGGTTATTCCGTTGGTCATTGGTGCCACCAAGAAGAGAAAATGGGAACTTTTTTTCATTATTTTCAAATGTGGATTTCTGCCACTTTTATAAACAAAACTGAATTTCTCAGATGATTTTCTGGGTTACTTAGTTGAACTAGGTCTGGAAGTAATGTCTCTAATCTACAGAGATGATTTTCTACTGTATGAGACACTTAAGACTAAATGTTGTGTTATATATATAGAAGAATCCAGATTCATTGTAAAGCAAGCATGTAGCTAAAGTTTAGACTTATACTCTAAATGAAAATCCAGAGTCTGCTACTCTTCAGTGCCATGATCTTGTGCAAATCTTCAGTTCTAGAAACTGTAAAATGTAGATAATTAATATTAACCTCATGAGTCTGAATTGACAACTTGAAATACTTCATAATATTCACTGGACAGTTCTCTCCTCTTAACACATCAATTAATTGATGTCTAATGTAGATGTTATGAATGATTATTAATGCTCTGAGAGTGCCTCCATAGCATGGCTTTGCCACACTTTCCTGGATCAATCACTGGTTTTATTTTCATTGACTTCCTGCCATCACCTATGACTGAGTTTCATGTAGCAGAGCAAATCCCAAGAATCAGAGCTGTAAACTATAACCATTTGACAACTTCTGATTTCAACTCCAAGACATCTCCTAGCTCCCAAGAAGAGGACAATGCATGTGCTAGATACCATGACTAATGGAAGCAGTTACATGAGGAGTAAAATGTAACAGTAAATATTCCTGTATCCTCTTTTTATGCAGACTGCACTGAACTGCGTTGCTATTATTCCTTCTGGTAGTGGCTGTAAATGTTTAAAAAAGGAAAGAAAGAAAAGAAAAAGCAAGAAAAAACAAAGGTTATGTGAGTATTATCTGAACTAGGGTTTTATCCTTTTAAAATATCAGGAATTGGACAGAAGGCAATTATGAAATGAGGGATATACTGGCGAAAGAAGTCAGAAAGATTTGCCCTTCAATAATAATAACTGTCAGACTTTCTTTTTCTGGGCTCCAAAATCACTGCAGATGGTGACTGCAGCCATGAAATTAAAAGACGCTTACTCCTTGGAAGGAAAGTTATGGCCAACCTAGATAGCATATTCAAAAGCAGAGACATCACTTTGCCAACAAAGGTTCGCCTAGTCAAGGCTATGGTTTTTCCTGTGGTCATGTATGGATGTGAGAGCTGGACTGTGAAGAAGGCTGAGCGCCGAAGAATTGATGCTTTTGAACTGTGGTGTTGGAGAAGACTCTTGAGAGTCCCTTGGACTGCAAGAAGATCCAACCAGTCCATTCTGAAGGAGATCAGACCTGGGATTTCTTTGGAAGGAATGATGCTCAAGCTGAAACTCCAGTATTTTGGCCACCTCATGCGAAGAGTTGACTCATTGGAGAAGACTCTGATGCTGGGAGGGATTGAGGGCAGGAGGAGAAGGGGACGACAGAGGATGAGATGGCTGGATGGCATCACTGACTCGATGAATGTGAGTCTGGGTGACCTCCGAGAGCTGGTGATGGATAGGGAGGCCTGGCGTGCTGCAGTTCATGGGGTCGCAAAGAGTCGGACACGACTGAGCGACTGATCTGATCTGAATAATAATAATAACTTTCCACGAATAAGCTATTAGATAAAATCAACTCATGATAATTGGCACAAATTATCCCCTTCTTGATGTTCTATCTCTATGCAGATGTATTCCCCCTATGATTCAGCAGACAAAAATAAAAATGAATACTGCGCTCTTGGCGCCGGAAAATATTATCTACTTTTCGTTCTTTTATTTTTGGAAAGAGAGCTTCCTCTTTCCCAAAACAAAGCAGAGCACTAGAAAGATAAGTTTTTCTATTGGTTAAGCATGGAAAATGGATGCTAAAACTTAAACCTAAAATACTACATTTTTTTTTTTTTTCTGGGAAAAAAATTAAAGCATTCACCTGGTTCATTCTCCAACCACTGGGTAAATTTAAGGACTTGTTCCTTGGAGTAAGAATCAGAGTAGACCAGCTGGGAAGGTTTTGGTTGGTGTTGCTATTTGCTTGTAATTCCATAACAGGGACAGGGGGAATTAGCCCTGCTTCTAGATACCCACAACCCGTTCGAGTCACAAACCAGCCAGACTGCCCCTGATCTCTCTAGTAGTCTTGGAAGACCTGGCACCTCGATGCCCGCCCGGGCGTCACAGACTAGGCAGCCGGAGCGCGCTGGCAAGCATCAGTCTTGCGGCTGGGTTCCTCCCTCTCCTCTATCCTTTCCTACACCACGGAAAAGCGCTGTCCAAGCCCGCGATGCTGCCTGGTCCCCGGCAGAGAAGCGGCTGGACCCCACTAAAGCAGCCCAAAGCCCAAACCTGCTTAGGCTCACTCGTACTTGCTCTCTGGGGTAGACAAATGCTAGATTTTCCCCCTCACTCCTCTCTCCGCTACCCCCAGACGATCCGTCTGAAGGAAATCGAGGGGCTAGACCCGGTTCACAGCAGAGTGTAATATATGCAGTCTCTCGGCTCCAACCGCAGCTTTGCCCCCTACTTTCACTAGTCTGCCTTAAGTATCCTTTGTATGAGAAAATGGTGCTGCTGTATGCTCGTTCTCTAGCGGGACTGAGGACGGTCAGCGGGATCGCGAGAAAAGCACACATAACAAGAAAAATAAAACTTCTGTAAGATAATGTGAATGAGTTCAACTTGAAGGGAAGCCAAAGAGAGCAGCGAGCGGAGGACCGAGAGGAGCGGAACGTGCCCTCGGTTTCGCTCAGCAAAGCGGGAAGCCGGAAAGCGGCGCGTTTTTCCCAGCAGCGGGTCCCGAACGCGAGGGTGCAGCCAGAACGCTTTCTGTCGCCTGCTTGGGGCGGCGAACAGTAACTTCCTAAGGCTACCTCCATCTCGCCCCTGCCCTTCTTTCCCGGTTCCCCGTCAGCCGGGAGGGGCCTCCCCCGAAGCGGTGGGGGATGTGGGGTGCAAGGAGTGGGGACCAGAGGTGGGTACCCAGCAGTTGGTGCTGCGCCATCCCCTCCCAGCAGGCGGCCAGGGCACTGGTTCGCTTCTCTCCCCCCGCCCGCCTTCCACTCGTTCACCCCCCTTCCTTCCCCCTTCTCCCCCTCTATCAAGTCCCTCCCCCTCGCCATTGAAAAGGGCTGGCTCGGCCCTGGCTCCTTGCAGTCGGCGAACTGTCGGGGCTTGAGGAGCCGTGAGCTTGAGCTGCACGCAGCGAACAGCGCGGCAAAGCGGAAAGCCAGCTGAAACAGTGCGTAGAGTGGCAGCGGCAACGGCGTCACAGACAGCCCAGGAAACCCCAGGCAATCCGGGCGGCCCAATCAGTCTAAAACGAAGCCTTTGAGACTCAACTGCTCCGCGGACTGCAAGCTGTGGAGGCAGAGCCCCGCTACAGCAATCGCAGTCTCCGTGGAGCGAGCAGAATCTTTTTTTTTTTTTTTTTTTTTTTACCTACCACCTCATTTCTACACTAGTGGCGTGGACGACAAGGTAAGTATCCGGTCCCGGGGCCAGAACAGAGTGCGCCGTGTGAAGCGTGAGTCCCGCTTAGTGCGCGGAGGCTTCCGGCTGCCTGCATTCAGAGTCTTGATTAGGACCACGGAGTGGTTTGAAACCCTTCCCGTGTCCTCCCCTTCCCCTTCCCCCATCTCTTCCCTGGATTTAAGAGTAAACCCCAGAGGTGAGCGCAGCTGAGAATCTCTTTTTGGCATAGCCACCAGTCGGCTTGCCTTGGTTACTTTAAGAAAACACTTCTGTCAGAAAAGTGTCCACGCGTAAATTTGCCCGACACTGGCCGTGCAAAAAGGTCTTTCGCTTTAACGGATACAGCTTCAGCGAAGCTGAGAAACTCTTAAGATTAGAGCAGGGGTTGAGAAAAGATCACACTCCAGATTCTCGGGTTAGCCAGGAGTAGCGGTCTGAACCGAGTGGCAAAGCCGGAGCCCGCTCCGGACTTCTCGCGTGGTGTGGCACCGCTGCACTCCCGTCTCTGGGGGCTCCAGGTCTGAATCCTTGCCAGGTTGGCCCTAGTCCTTGGGGACCCGACCCTTGGAGCAGAGAGGAGATAGCAGCGCGCCACGGAGCGCTCAGGGTCTCCCATGTAATTTCGCCTGCCCCTCGCCTCCCCGCCCTTCCTTCCCGCCCTACTTCTGGGGCCGTGCTCAGTCAGCACCTGCTGGATATGGAGATGGTAGGTGTGGAAAATTCTGCCTAGCTTTTTTTTTTTTTTTTTTAAGGAACGTCTTACAGTCTCGTAGCCAAAAAACGAATCATTTTCTCATTTAAAAAAAAAAAAAAAAGAAGACTTTTTCTAGGAGCTTAGCCAAACATAAAGGGACTGCTCTTTCTCCAAAATAAATGACTTTTCAGCCCTTAGCCAAAACCCACTTAGCTATCTCATAAATGAATGACGTTTACTAAGATAGGAGCGAGAAACGGTTTATGTGTCCATAAAGGAATTAAGTTTTAAAGCACGTAGCCATAAAACAGTCCCGTTTCGTAAAAATGAATGCCTCTTATGAGAGTCTTCAGAAAAGGTGACTTTTTAAAAAGGCATAGCGGCAAATGAGTCTTTTCTTCAGGGACTTAGAAGAGCGGAGCGGCAGTCTGCCCTCGATTGGAAACACGACTTGAAAGTTCATTCTAAGCCTCAAATTGACATCCTCCCATTGCAAAAAATAAAAGGGGGAGGTGCCACTTTTGAAGAGTGTATAGCGCCAGCCACTTCCTTTCCTTCCCTAAGGAAAGACTTATAAAGCTCAACTGCAAATGGCCTCTTCCGCCCTTCACTGCTTTGGCCGCCTTTGGGTTGCGGGGCGCAGGAGTGTGCGTGTTGAGTGCGTGTGCCCGCGCGTCTGAGGGCTTGCCTTGGAGTCTCCCAGCGGGATACCTTCTAAAAATGTTGGCTGGGGGCTGGCAATCAAGCTTGTGCCACTGCGGCACAAATGCACAAAGCAAAAGACTTGAGAGAAGAGAGGCGAGGACAAAGAATAAATAAAATTAAACTGGGAGAACCAAACAAAAGCGAGTCCTTGCGTGGAAACATCTTCAGGTTGGGTTTAAACCTCACATAGGAACCGTTTCTGTGCGAAGAAGAGTGTGTGGAAGAAAGTCTTTAAACGTGGGGATAGACAGTAAGGGGGGACGGAAATAATGGGAGGGGCGATGGTGTTGGGAGAGCTGCTTTGGTGCTCTTAACGTTGCAACAAGGAAACAACCTGAGGAGCCTGCCGAGAATACTGAACACTGAGCAAAACACCGGACAAGGTAGCCTCGCTTTACACTAAAGAGACTCCCTCCCATCACATAAAGGTTAAAACAGGTGTGACTTAAAAAAAAAAAAAAAAACTAGAGGGCACCTTCTGAACTTGGTGAATTTAGATAGAATTTCACTCTTAATCTTGTTTCAAACAATCACGGCAAGAAAGCTCAGCCTCAGAGCTGACCTTTGGCTGCGTAGGGGGTGGGGTGGCATTTGAAAGAAAGTCGAAGTAATAGTAGTATTTGTACATGTTCCCCCCTTTCTTGCCTTTGTCTGGTTCATCAGAGGAAAGCGCGGACGGTGTGCGGGCTGTTCTGACGAATTAACCCAAAGATGGACGCGCTAAGGTCTAAAGATAACTTCCTCCCTCCGCTAAATTAAGAATTGCCGCGCTCAGCTCACGCGGGCTGAATCTGGTCGCCAACGCGCCGCGCCTGATGAGCGGCGAGGGAGCGCCTACGCCAGCGAGGCCCGAGAACCTTGTTCTCCAGTCGCTTTGGCACGGGAAGCCCCTCCTTCTGGCAATGATGTCAGTCCCAGAACGGCTCAGCGGGCCGAGGGAGGCTGTGCGAGCGGCCCAGCCCTGCGCGCTCCCTGTGCGCAGCCGCCCTCGCTTCTCTCGGCCTCCTTCCTGCGCTCTCACTCTCGGCCCCTCCTTCCGGCTCCCTTGCTCCCCAGAGGAGTGCCGAGACGCCGGGGGCGGCGGGTGGAGGGGTTACTGCAGCCTGGGCCAGGGCAGGTTTTGAATCCCGGAATCTAATACAGATTTAGGGTATTTCGGCACTCCTTCCCTCCGTTTCCCTGTTCCCCACGACCGACCCCCACGCACGACCCCGCTCCTTTTCCTGCTTGCACCTTCAATATTCAACGTGAATCCACCTATTTAGCTTCGTTCTGGAGGGCAAGTTTTAAAGATGAAATAATAACAGTTACCAGCATTAAATTTCCACTGTCATCTATCCTCCCCGGATGATATGAAGACTGGCATCTTTAAAATCTTGTGGCTCTTTGCCTTCAACAGAGCAAGCCCCCTAGAAGAGCGAAGAGGGTCTTATTCCCAGTGAAATGGTGCGGTGGGGAAGGAGGGCAATCGGAGGTGGGCTTGCACTGTGTGGAGAGTCCCTTTTCAGTGAAAGAAGGGACTGGAGACTGGAAGTTGCGGAAAGGCTGTGAGGGCTGCTGCTTCAGGGGAGAGGGCACCGTCCTCTTTATTATAAGGCTGCACAGTCACTTCCAGAGGCCGGAGCGCCAAATTGGGAATGTTCAGGAATGGGGTTTTACAAGACTGAAGCCCGCTGCGTCTTCCTTTCTGAGTTTGCTCTTCTCCTTTTAAGGAGCAAATCCCTGCTTCCCGGAATTGGAGGCTAATCAGTTTTCCCTGATTATGGACAATTCTTTCTTTAGCTCTGGGAGAAGGACCAGCGCGCTCTCCTTGTAGAAGGCTGTACAGGGCAAGAAGGAGGGGCGGAGGCAGGGTGTGTGGAGGCATCTGGGCCTCGGAACTGAGCTTTCTTTCAAAGGAAATTACCATCAGAGGGGATCGCAAAAAAGCTTACCTACTGACTGTATTTTGGTTTGGAGGTAGGTAGGGGATTTGGAGAGGGAAATGGCAACCCACTCCAGTATTCTTGCCTGGAGAATCCCAGGGATGGGGGAGCCTGGTGGGCTGCCGTCTATGGGGTCGCACAGAGTCGGACACGACTGAAGCTACTTAGCAGCAGCAGGGGATTTGGGGGAAAAGGGAGCAGAAGCAGAGAATTCTTCCGTTTTGTAAATCTAGGGTTTTGTATATCAGCAAAAGCAACAAAAAAATTCCTATGCATTTGCAATAAAGGAATGGAAAGAAAACTCAGACCAAGCATAAAAGTACATTCATTTTCTAGGGTTCAATAATTTGCTTAGGGTTCAAAGGAGCCCCCTTTAAAAAATAATCACCTGAATGCAATTCTGATGGATGTCCAAGCCGTGTTGTGTTTTGGCAGCTGGGAGTCCTGGCAGAAGGAATTGCAGTTTACACATTTCTTCTCTTGGTATTCAAAACTTCATGTTCTTTGCAAGATAGAAATTCCTTATAGAGAGCTTCCAGACTGCTGGTGGCAGGGAGAAATCTGGTAAGGGATTTAGAAAGCAGAAAATTCTGCTTTTTGATGTGCAAGGAGTCCATAACAGCCTTTAGCCAGGATTTATAAGGATCTTGGGGAAGGGAGGGAGGCTCCCAGACAAGGAGACTTATAGAAGCCACTGGCTTTAAACTAAATTGACAAAATATGTATAGCTGCCACATTTTCTATTAGTGGGAAGGGGAATTATTCAGGGGATGAAATTTTGAAATCTAATTTTCTTCAATAATCTTGTTTCATGTATTTTAAAGGAGGTGTGATATGCTTACTTATTCACCAAAGAATCTGCAAACGTACTGTGCCAGACAATGTGGCAGGCTCCAGGAATATAAAAGAGCATGTGGAAAGGTATCCAGGGCCTCTGTGAGCCAGGAGAATGACAAATTTATAATACGATGTGATTGATGCTCTAATTGAACATAATCAAGGGAGGAATTAATTTTTGCTAAGAGATTGAGAAAAGATTCGTAAAGACGATGTCTCTCTGGCTTTGAAAAATAGGCATTCCTAAGCAGTGACTAGCCGAGAAATGGACTTGAAATAGCCTGGTACAGACTAAGTAAGGTGGTGGTGGTGGTGGGGTTGATGTCCCACTGTGAAGTTAGCAGTTGTGTGTGTGTTTTGTAGGCATAGGCCACTTTGAACATTTTTAAAGTAGGTATGTTAACAACAGCAAAACAGGGTGAAAAAAAAATGGGCAGTAGATGGCACACAATAGGAATATTTTTTCTTATTTTTAAATGTCATTAAATGTGTATTTGAGTAAACTAAGATATTGGAAAAAAGAGTGAAGGTAAATAAGTTAAGAAGATACTGTCATATCCAGAAAACAGGGCACATTTTGAAGAGGGCCTAAACCCCACACACCATACAAGGTAAATCAGTAGAACTAAGAAATAAATGAATGCTATTTGTTGAAAGAGAATTTCTCTTTAGTCCTAATCATCTCTATAATTTTATCTTTAGGGTCATCTCACCTTCCCCACCAAGCCTTCCAAACTCCCAATCTTCTACCATCAGAGTAAACTCCTTCAGCAACTTGCAAGCACATTTATAAAGCCCGCTGCACTCCATTTTCCCACACCTCCTTGCATCCTCTCCATGTTCCGTATCATTTCTCCCATCCATACCAGCTTCTGAAGGAGATCAGCCCTGGGATTTCTTTGGAAGGAATGATGCTAAAGCTGAAACTCCAGTACTTTGGCCATCTCATGCAAAGAGTTGACTCATTGGAAAAACCTTCATGTTGGGAAGGATTGGGGGCAGGAGGAGAAGGGGACGACAGAGGATGAGATGGCTGGATGGCATCACTGACTCAATAGACGTGAGTCTGAGTGAACTCCCAGGAGTTGGTGATGGACAGGGAGGCCTGGTGTGCTGCGATTCATGGGGTTGCAAAGAATCAGACACAACTGGGTGACTGAACTGAACTATCAGCTTCAGCTGTTTCTCTATCAACCATTCAGTTCAGTTCGGTTCAGTTCAGTTGCTCAGTCGTGTCCGACTCTTTGCGACCCCATTAACCGCAGTATGCAAGGCCTCCCTGTCCATCACCAATTCCCCGGGGTCCACCCAAACCCATGTCCATTGTGTTGGTGATGCCATCCAAACATCTCATCCTGTGTTGTCCACTTCCTCCTCCTGCCCTCAATCTTTCCCAGCATCAGGGTCTTTTCAAGTGAGTGAGCTCTCTGCATCATAGGGCCAAAGTATTGGAGCCTCAGCTTCAACATCAGTCCTTCCAATGAACACCCAGGGCTGATCTCCTTTAGGATGGACTGGTTGGATCTCCTGGCAGTCCAAGGGACTCTCAAAAGTCTTCTCCAACACCACAGTTCAAAAGCATCAATTCTTCGGCGCTCAGCTTTCTTTATTGTCCAAATCTCATATCCATACATGACTACTGGAAAAAACATAGCCTTGACCAGACGGACCTTTGTTGACAAAGTAATGTCACCCTGTTTATATATATATATATATATATACAATTAATTCTATTAACCATTAGAATCCCTTAATCTTGGCTTTTTCCTCCTCTTAAGGCACTAGAGAACACCGCTATCTCTATTCTTTTTCCTTCTGTCAGTCTTCCTCTCTGCTTTTCCCCTTCACTTCCTATCTAGGTAATTTTTCCTTGTATCCCCATTTTACTTCTTCCTTCCCACTAGCCACCTTGGACTCTCTTTCCCTTCATTGACCTCAAAGATATTTATTTTTAAAGGAACCAAGGAACTTCTACTTTAGACTTATAGATTTGTCAAATTTTCCCTCACCCGATTTTTTTTCTTTTTTTGTTTTTTTTTTTTCTTTTTATTTAAAAGAATATTTATAGAATTCCTTGTATTATATATACATATATATATCAGATCAGATCAGATCAGTCGCTCAGTCGTTTCCAACTCTCTTTTACACCCCACCACACAAGGCCGCCCGCCCCCTCTATCACCAACTCCCCGGAGTTCACTGAGACTCACGTGCATTGAGTCAGTGATGCCATCCAGCCATCTCATCCTCTGTTGTCCCCTTCTCCTCCTGCCCCCAATCCCTCCCAGCATCAGAGTCTTCTCCAATGAGTCAACTCTTCGCACGAGGTGGCCAACATACTGGAGTTTCAGCTTAAGCATCATTCCTTCCAAAGAAATCCCAGGGCTGATCGCCTTCAGAATGGACCGGTTGGATCTCCTTGCAGTCCAAGGGACTCTCAAGAGTCTTCTCCAACACCACAGTTCAAAAGCATCAATTCTTTGGTGCTCAGCCTTCTTCACAGTCCAACTCTCATATCCCTACATGACCACAGGAAAAACCATAGCCTTGACTAGACTAACCTTTGTTGGCAAAGTAATGTCTGCTTTTCAATATGCTATCTAGGTTGGTCATAACTTTCCTTCCAAGGAATAAGCGTCTTTTAATTTAATGGTTGCAGTCACTATCTATAGTGATTTTGGAGCCCAGAAAATAAAGTCTGACACTGTTTCCACTGTTTCCCCATCTATTTCCCATGAACTGGTGGGACTGGATGCCATGACCTTCATTTTCTGAATGTTGAGCTTTAAGCCAAATTTTTCACTCTCCACTTTCACTTTCATCAAGAGGCTTTTTAGTTCCTCTTCACTTTCTGCCATCAGGGTGGTGTCATCTGCATATCTGAGGTTATTGATATTTCTCCAGGCAATCTTGATTCCAGCTTGTGATTCTTCCATTCCAGCGTTTCTTATGATGTACTCTACATATAAGTTAAATAAACAGGGTGACAATATACAGCCTTGACTTACTCCTTTTCCTATTTGGAACCAGTCTGTTGTTCCATGTCCAGTTCTAACTGTTGCTTCCTGACCTGCATACAAATTTCTCAAGAGGCAGATCAGGTGGGCTGGTATTCCCATCTCTTTCAGAATTTTCCACAGTTTATTGTGATCCACACAGTCAAAGGCTTTGGCATGGCCAATAAAGCAGAAATAGATGTTTTTTCTGGAACTCTCTTGCTTTATCCATGATTCAGTGGATATTGGCAATTTGATCTCTGGTTCCTCTGCCTTTTCTAAAACCAGCTTGAACATCAGGAATTTCACGGTTCACATATTGCTGAAGCCTGGCTTGAAGAATTTTGAGCATTACTTTACTAGCGTGTGAGATGAGTGCAATTGTGCCGTAGTTTGAGCATTCTTTGGCATTGCCTTTCTTTGGGATTGGAATGAAAACTGACCTTTTCCAGTCCTGTGGCCACTGCTGAGTTTTCCAAATTTGCTTGCAGCACTAGAATATTGAGTGCAGCACTTTCACAGCATCATTTTTCAGGATTTAGAATAGCTGAACTGGAATTCTATTATCTCCACTAGTATGTATGTGTGTGTGTGTGTGTGTGTGTGTGTGTGTGTGTGTATAATGTATGTATATGTGTGTATATATATATATATATATATATATATATATATATATAAAATGCCTGAAAATTTCTGTTTTCCTTTGGTTACAACAAGGGATTTAAACATTGCACTTTGGGTAGTAATTACAACTTTTCTGAATTTCTCATCACACACTCTGAAACTGTTTCTTTGCTTCCCATTCTTTCTGGTGTGTCCTCTTCCCATGGGTCATTCTATTTATATTTTCAGTGAAAGTTTATTTCTGTTTTATTCCTCCTCCTTTTTGCTTTGTGGAATTTTCATAGTGGCTCAGATTTAAGTATTTTGAGAGGCCATCCTCCTCAGACAGGTTTTCCTCAACAACAGGTTTGCCTCTTCAGAGGCAAAGGAACCCTTGCTTTTACGTGTTGGTAAAAAGATATTTTTGTGTATGAGGGAAATGGGCAATTCTCAAATTGTCCATACTTCTCCATGTACTTAGGTTGGCTCAGCATCATTGGGAATTGGGGATTTAATAAAACGTATGCCATAAATATAGATGACACATTATTCCATTAATCACATATGTAAATTTTACCTTTGGAAAAAATAAAATTTATAAGTACATTTAATTAGATTGACTTTATAACATTCCAAATTATATGTCATTGTCTGAACAGACTTCTATTATTGGAAGATTTTATTGATCATTCAGTATCTAGAATGATGATGCCTTGATATTCCAGACTGACTTGCATTGTTTAAGTTAATCTAATGCTGTTTGAAAGGGTGTTATTTTTCAATAGAAGTTCATTTTGAAATGTAGTAATCTTTTGTTAAGAAAAAATATCAAATGACCTGTCTGCAAAGGTCCCTCAAAATTTATGCTCAATACAACATTAATTGTAAAGCACAGGTTTATCACATGAAGAAAGCTATTTTAGGGTATAAAGTGTGTTAATATTTGGTTATATCTGTAACAAGACTGCATTCTCATTATCAGACAGTGAAAATAAATTGAATAAAGAGTCTTTTTGCAATTATGTTTTTGAATTAGAAGAGTGACTTGGCAGAAATCCTGAATGCTTCTATTATCTTTTGCAGTTTAAACACTCTCAACTGATCAAGGATTTAAACTGTCCTTTTAATTGTCTTTAATGTGTTAAGTGTCAAATCAGTATAATAAATTTTGAAACTTAAAGTGACGATAGCTATAGTTGTCATTTTCATCCCAGATTTGAAATAATTTTTTTCCCACCTAATCTGCTCATCTTGAATACATACATTTGGAAAAACTACTCCCAAATTTTCTTCCTCCAAAAAGAGGAAAGAGGAAAGAAGAGAATAAAATCTAGGAGAGGATTTTTCTCTCTTCTCTAAAAGTTATTTTTTAATCTAACTTATCTTCTAGCACGATAATAAAACTAATTTCCTGATGGATTTGAATTAAACTAGATGAAAATTCTGGAGAAGGCAATGGCAACCCACTCCAGTACTCTTGCCTGGAAAATCCCATGGAGAGAGCAGCCTGGTAGGCTACAGTCCATGGGGTCGCTAGGAGTTGGACACTACTGAGCGACTTCACTTTCACTTTTCACTTTTCATGCATTGGAGAAGGAAATGGCAACCCACTCCAGTATTCTTGCCTGGAGTATCCCAGGGACGGGGGAACCTGATGGGCTGTCGTCTATGGGTTCGCACAGAGTTGGACACGACTGAAGAGATTTAGCAGCAGTAGCAGCAGGTGAAAATTCATTTCTTTTAAACTTTGAATTGATCAGAATGCAAATCGAGATATTACTGATTTTTATAATTCATTTATTGTCATCATATGAAATGTAAACAAAACATTAGAATTTCAGGTACCTTTTTGTTTCAATTCATTCCCTAATTTCCTTTATATAGTATTTTACATAATTTAAAAAGTATACCATTTTAGTCTCATAAAAATCTTTTAAGTAGAAAAAACATGGTTGTACCTATTTTTTCAATGGGGAAACTGAAGGTCGAACAAATGAAATCCTGTCTAAGGCTTTCCAGGTAGCAAGAGGGGAAGTTTATATAGGACTTTTGGTTTCCAAGCGAGGGCTTTTGCCAACACCCTGCCTTGCCACTCATTTATTTTGAGTATATTTTCTCAAAGTTCTGAATGTTAAAAAAAAAGAAAAGAAAGAAGAATGCTTCTTGGATTAAACAAAATTTTTCAAAGTATATTTGAATATATCTAAATAAGCTTGTCGATTAACTGTCTACTTGTGTCATATTTTCCTCCTCTTTTAAGTCTTTGTGCACTAACCCTGTAAAAACTATATAAGATATATATATATATATGACTATTGAAATTTAACAGTACATACTCATATATGCTCATATACTTTCTCTATTTTATTTATATGAATAATTCAAAATATGACCCATCAAAATGATACTCCATAAAGTTTAAGCTTACCTAATGTGGAAAATATTTAGTGTTATTGCCTAATTTATTTTTCTTGAAAGACATTTATATTTTATATATGATTTGTTTTAGAGACTGTTTGACAGTGATTTGTAAATACTGACTTTGTTCTGATATGCCATCTTTGAAGCAAAATATCTTTAGGAATCAATTGTGTGTAGATTTTTATCATTTAAACTGAAGGACATTAAGCTCCTGATGTGCAAACCATTTTCTCTTGCCTTCAGAATTATGAACTCCTTCATCCTGCGAATTTTGGTGTAGGAAATGAGAGCAAAAGGTTTATTTAAATTGTGTGAACACAATATATTTTATGATTGATATTTTGTTGGTATCCAGAGAGTGATCTTAGGCAAATAACTTCACCTACCTGGAATACAGTTTTCCCAAAAGTAACTTGGAGAAATTTTACATTATTTCAAGTCCCTTTCCAATGAAGGAAAAAATGTATATGATGTTTTACAGAAAGCTCTACCATATATTCCATCCTTATCATGTGGCTCTACAGGTATTTCCAGTTTCAATACCTGGATTCATTAGCCCTCAATATCTAAAAACCTATTGCTTATTCAGCACTGCAAACTTTAAATTCAGTGGTTGGACTGGGCTAATAAAGGGAGTTCTTAAAGAAGTTTAAGGTAGTATGTCCTTTGAGAAGCTTATATTCTGATTGGGCATAGTAAGCACCACCAACAAATATGTAACATATAGTCATATTAAATTTAACAAATACTGTCAGGTGGTTCATTACAGTATGCCAAGAATGGCCCAGGTTTCATAAACTCTGAAACTGGAAGGGGCCAGAAAGAGCATTTAATCCAACTCTTTAATTTCACAGACAAGAAAACTAAGGCTCAGAAATGTAAAATGAGTGTAACAGGAGCTCATATGAGGTATTAGGGGGTAACATTCTTTAGTTTATTCTGCAACCTTGACTGTTCCCTCCTTTGCTCAAATGCCATAATAGTTTTGTATCTTATCAGAAAGTTAAAAATATCTAGGATTTGTTTGTTTATTTTTTTGGCTTTATTAAGCTGGAAAATTTCCCAATCTGACTTAGACATAGAAAATGATATGTTTTCTACGTTTTTTTTTTTTTAACTTAGATTATTAAAAACACCTTTGTTGTGCATATTATGTTATAAAACATGAAAAATGTAGTCTTGACATGAAGGCAAAGTGAATAGACTAAAGTATCTATGCATTAAAGTGTATAAAAATTTTAACTTTTTAAAATTACTTGAAAAGCCCATTTACTTAAGATAGCAAGACATATACATAACCCAAATAATGGTTTTGTTTTTATAAATGGATATTTACCTAAGGACTTAAATGTACATTTTTCTGAATGTTTAAATATAATTTGGAAAATTTGTAAGTGAATTTTCTAAACTTTGGTATGTTGCATGATCTTGCAGCTCATGTCAGGATTGTGTGTAAGGGAGTTTTGTAGAAACTTGGCCTCTGTTCACCAGTGCCAAATAGAAACATGGAGACAGTTTTCAGTGAAGTAGAAAACAGTAGCTTTTATTGCTTTGCCAGGCAAAGGAGGCCACAGTGGGCTAATGCCCTGAAGACTGTGTGACTCACCCTGGAGGGAGTAGGGAGGAGTTTTACAGTGTTCGAGGAGCAGGACATGATCAGCTGGTGGACAGTTCTTGGATTGATTGGCATCACGGTGAGGTTTCAAGCATCATCAGAATTCTGGTTTCAGCCAGTTTGGGGTCTATGTGCTTGTAATCAGCAGTTTTCATTTGGGTGGTGGTGGTAGAGGGTCTGCTTCCTGTAAAAACAACTTAGAATTGTGTGTCAGGCCTTTATCTGTATCTTTCAGGGAACTGGGATTTTGTTGAATCTCTTATGTGGCAGAATTACAGTCTAAATTGTTACCAGTTCCTTAGCCCAACAGATAGTCTTTGTTTCTATATCTTCACATTTCACAGTCATTAACTCTTGAGACAGCATTTTACTTCAAAAAACAAGGACACAGGGGTTTTTACACAGTTTCAGGAGTATGGGTCAGGCAAAGGTCAGGCCGGAGTATGGGTCAGGCAGAATGTGCTAAACAAAGCTTACTTTTCTCCTCTGAATAACCTTACACTGCTTTATTTTACTTTGTGGCAGAGGGGAAGAAAGAGGGGAAAGGAAATAAAAAAGAGAAGAACACTCTCAGAGTGTTAGGTGATAGGACCTGGTTTTCAGTTTAGTGTGAAATATGCAACCTTTTTGAAAATGCCTAGGCTGGATTCTCTCTCACTCCTCATATTGTGTACTTAGAATACCTTAACTGTTATTTGATACTTGTTTGCTAGTTTTACTAGGATCAAAAATCTTCAAGAGAAATGTGGGAATGCATGAATTTTTTAAAAAACAGAGACTTAAGAATGGGTAATAAACACATGCAAAAACACACAAATAGGATAAAACTTTTACAGAGAGCTTGCTTTATGGTCATCAGGAAGAATTTCCATTGTTCTTTCTGCTCACACCAGGAAAATATTGCTGTTTAAGACCGATGTTTTAGCCTTCAGTTAGACTCCACATTTCTTATATCATCCCTTGTCCTGCAACTTTTCTAAGCCCATGAACTCAGTTTTAACATTCACGAGATAAAACAGTTACAATATATGCTTTCCATTTTACAAAGTGAATGAGTGATTATTTGAGGAAGGAGTTGGAATACATTAAATATCACATGGCTTCTAAATACCTTCAAATTGCATACAAGAGTAAACAGTTATGGGAATATAAAGTGAAAGTCACTCAGTCGTGTCTGACTCTTTGTGACCCCATGGACTATACAGTCCATGGAATTCTCCAGGCCAGAATACCAGAATGAATAGCTGTTCCCTTCTCCAGGGGATCTTCCCAAACCAGGGATCGAATCGGTCTCCTGCATTGTGGACAGATTCTTTACCAGCTGAGCCACCTGGGAAGCCCATGGGAATATAAGGCCAATGCCTATATATATATATATATATACAAACAGTGCAGTTATAATAAAAGCTAAGCACTTGAGCAAGAAATAGAGCTTCTAATCAGTCACCATCACTGCTGATGATTTATTTTAAACTCTAGTTTCTAGGAAGTTAAGTTCTATTCCTGTGCTTTTTAAAATTTTAATGCACATCCCTTTCATCTGGGAACCCTATTAAAATGCACATTCTGATTCTGTAGATTGTAGCTGGGGCCTGAAATTATGCGTTTCTAACAAGATCCCTAGGAATGTATGATGCTGTTGCCTCCCAATCCACATTGCAAAAGAAGGGTTAATTTTTAGCCTGGTAAACAAGCGTGAAAAAAGTGAAGTAAGCGAAAGTTTACAGATTTATTTAAAAGATTACATTTAGCTATTTTGCAAAGGATGTAATATATAAAAATTAAAAATGATATATGCTTATTATACATGGATATTAAAACTGATCTTAAACTTTGATGTAGCTAGATCAGTTGAAACTATAGTTCAGAATAAAAGTTTCTTGCTCATTATATTGTCAAATTTATGTATAAGGACTACGTATATACAGTTATACTTTTTCAAAAAGAAAACCATTGACCACACAGTGTCAATAGCTTGCTAATAATATAAAATGTTTTTCAAAATGATCCAAAAATTCTGAATTTAATATGGTATAGATCCTTGAAGATATTTGTTTATGACATATTTAAAATGAACATAACAGTTAATCATTCAGATATCAGAATAAAAAGGGGCTTCTGAGGTAACACTAGTGGTAAAGAACATGCATGGTAGAGAGGTGAGTTCAATTCCTGGGTTGGGAAGATCCCCTGGAGGAGGGCATGACAACCTGCTCCAGTATTCTTACATGGCGAATTCCATGGACAGAGGAGCCTGGTGGGCTACAGTCCAAGGGATTGTAAAGTCCCTTCATGCACGACTGAAGCGACTTAGCATGTATGCTTGCATGCAGTGTACAATGATTAATTAAATTTTCATTTACCTAAGTCGAAAACACTATTTATAGTTTATTTTTGTGTCTGACATTTTTCAAGGTAACAACAACAACAGCAACAAAAGATACTTGGTAAAGGTTATGTTTGCTATCCCCTAAAATTCTGCTCAAAGCCCATGGAGCTGCTTTCTTCACACCTAGATTTTTATCATAGATTGCAGCACAATAGCTATTTAATCCAACAGAACTTTTCATTCATAATCCATTTAAGAAATTTTCATAGTTCCATTTCTTTGTGTGCAGTACAATTTGGTATAGAACCAGTGTCAAATTAAACAATGTTGAAAACAGCTATTAAGTCAAGTTGTGAATGTTTAGACTGTATTTGTTAGGCACAGTTGTGGTTCTGGCAGGGTGAGGAAACAAATTAAAAAATTGTCACTTCATGTCTTAATTGTGGCATTGGGATTCAGCAACTACCACCTTCCTAATGAAACTTTATTAGTCTTTGCTAAGCTCTGATACTTTAATAGCAACAGCAAAGTTTGTTTGGCGAAACTTCATGATCTCAGTGAACTAAAGGGCCAACTGGATTAAAATACTTTTTGTAAGTGCTAAAGGAACTTGGGTGTCTGCCAAAATTGCCTTGGATTTCATTACTCTTTTTTATTAATATTAAGCATAGACTGTTTCCATGTGCCTGAGGAAGCATGTATAGCAAGCAAAATATCATATATCTTTTTTTTTTTTTTTTTTTTTTAAGGAGGAAACTCCAAAATACATAAAGAGGAAAGAAATGTGTACACCCGTGGTGGATTCATGTTGATGTATGGCAAAACCAATACAATATTGTAAAGTAAAAATAAATAAATAAATAAAATAATAATAATAAAAAAATAAAATTAAATTTAAAAAATAAAGCAAAAAAAAGGACCAAAAAAAAAAAAAAATAACAGACTTCTTCAAATTCAATTTTCAAAGGCTAGAGATGGAAACTATAGAAAATAGAGATATTATTGTACTTCTATGAAAATATGCTGGTCAAAACTTAAGACAGAATGAGGAAAAAATTGAATTAATTTACAATGGCTCTAAAACTCAAAAATTATATAAAATTGACTCATGTAAAACACCAAAATACTTCAGAATCACAACAATCAGAATAAAAATATAGGATAATTTCATGGACTAATCTAACAGCTATGAGAAACGCTAAAAATATTAAAGAAAATTTTGTGAACTAGAGTAATCAAATCCAGCTGTATAACTTTAGACCAGTTCCCCTTTTTCCTGTTTCAGAGGAAATATGGATACATCTTAATAGAATGAAATTTTTTAAGTTAGAGGAAAATATTGTTTCACTGGACAAAATTTTAATCATAAGTCATATAATTTTAGTAAACATTTAAAATAAGTGTCAGTGAAGATTAAACACAATCAGCCAGTAAATAATGTCATATAATATACATTAAATGTTGAAGTGTTTGTAATTGCTAATAATACTGAATTGCAAAAGTTAGTAATAGCATTACTAAGGAAATGGATTGATTATATTCACTGGAAAAAACTTAGAATTCCAAGTTAAGATTAGATTCCAGGATAGAGATTGACAACTCAAGGAAGTATCATCTTTCAAATAAATGGAAGACATTGTGATAATATAATGTTTAATATTTTCTTTGAGAAAGTTATTATATTTTCTATATTATTTATATCATACACTAATGATAGCGACTAAATTACTTAAGCACAAGCTTGTCCAGAAATTGAAACAAGTGCATTTATGGAAAAAACTAATAATTTACCAAAAAAAAAAAAAAATACAAAACCCAAAGTAGATGCATCATGAGTCTTTGCATTAAATTTAAAGAAATTACCAAGAAATTACCTGAAATGGCACCTCTTGGTAAATATGACAGGCACTAACACCAGATTTCTAAATATGTGACTGATTACATTATCATTTAAATTGTATTCTTTGCGCTTTAGGATTTTACAAATTTTATCTCATCTGAATCTCACAACAGTCCTGTCAAATAGGTATTAACCATTTTGACATATGAGGAAAGCCACTTGGACAAGATTTTTTCCCTCTTAAGTTCACATACCTATTGAATGTCAAAGACTGCACTAGATCCTTATTCTCATGATCCCTGGAAAAATATTCATTCCATCAGCCAATGTATGTAATATAATTGAGGGTTCAAATATGATTAAGGTTATATATCAAAGGAACCATTGTTTATTATGTTTAATCTTTTAGGAGTCTTGAACTTGTATTAGAAAGTTTTAGTGAGCACTCATTGAATTTTATTTGGCACAATTAGGATATCACTGGTTTTAGTCATTTCAAACATATAACATAAGTATGCAATGACACAACTGTCATTGTGAGCTGGGAGATAAGGATGTGATCATATTGAACAAGAAAAGAGTACTTGAGATGGATAAATCCAATAAGGCTTTTTACAAAAAGAAATGAGGATTTGTTTCCAATTTAAAATACACAAAAGCCAAGTTCCTAAGAGTTTTCTTTCTCTGTAAAGATAAAACTATCTATGAGAATAGGTCTGGAGGCAGAGTATTTGGAAGGAAAAAAGGAAAATCTATTACTGCAGTGGGTTGGCATAGATATAGAAGGTTAAGTCATAAACTAAGGTGTATTCCTCTAAGTCCTGGCAATGCTTGCAACCTGGAACTTTGAGAGGTTTCAGGTTTCTCATTTTATGTGAAATACATTCAAGCATTTCTTTAAGATAATTTTTTGTAATAGTAGTTAATCACGTGGAGTGAATAGTTTTACCCACTGGGAAATCACATTTTGTTTTCCCTTGGAAGAACTAGATTATTAGAAGGTATTACAAAAATATCTTTTGTTGTCAGAGAAGCAAACCCTGTTTAGTTCCTTTAATGAATCTCATGAGATAATTAGTAGACTAAAAAGTGTAAATGATGACACATATTCTGCCAAAGTGCTATTGGATATAAAAGACAAACACTACCTTCATTGTAATGTTTCCTTAAAAATACAGTTCCTCTACATAAAATTGATATTTGTTGATGAATTTATCCTGACGAGACTTTACATTAACCATCTAACACCCTAAACAACCCTGTGAGTTAAATGGCACAGACATTTTTATCCTCCTTGTCTTTCTTTTTTCTTTTCAAATAAAGAATCAACATCCAGAATTAGCTAAATAGCTTGCCTAAAGCCACACCAAATTAGAAGTTAACTTCAAATTCAGTGAACTTCTTACTATGCTAAATAGATTGGGTCACTGTTTGTAAGTAACTTATCCTGGGAATTATGTAATGATCTAAATTTTTTTAATAAAGAAAGAAAGAGAAAGGATATGTTTCCTAGATATACTCTGGGTTAAGAGTAACATTTCTCTGCAGACAATAATGCAAAGGTGATGAGACAGATACTCAACTTGATGGAATTAATGGCATGCTGAGGAAACTCACAACCAGCAATGTTTTGATGAAAATATTCTTAACTTGTTTGCTATTAGGATTTTCCTTCTGCTCTCATTATTAATGACTCCAACTAGAGAAATAGGGACATTTTTGTGAAACGCATGCTAATAGACATTATGGAATATCCTTGAATCTCTAGTTCTTTCCTTTTTTTTTGTTTTGTTTTTGATTTGTTTGCTTTTGCTTAGGAAGGTCACCCTTTAGAATTTTTTGACTTTGTGCATAATTTGCACTTTTTCATCAGTAACTTAAAAAAAAAAAACAAAAACAGATACTGTTTAAGTGTGATGAATTGCACTTACTTAAGATTTGCTTTTTTACAGAAGGTCCCACTTCATTTGAAGTGACTTGCAGAATGTCACAAAAGCTAGTCAGTGACAGTCTGGAATTGAATTTAGGCCTCTCTGGCAGATATGCTTTTCATTGTATCATACAATATTATATCTTTTATCATAGGAAAAGGGTTTACATTAATAATGAAAAGTTAAATGTGTAATGATCAAAGGGCTGAAATGTTCCAAAGTGTTGACACTAATTTTGGTTTTAGATTTGAATAGTAAATATCAAACGTAAGTATATTAAATAGCAAAAATGGTGACTTTTTTGAACAAATTATATGTTAATTTATTGACAAATTTTATGAAAAAATCTTATGTTTTATAAGACAATGTTACATATTTTATATACTTTACCAACTTGAATATTAGATATATATTCTACATGAAGTTATTATACTACAACTTAAGTTGACAGAAATTTTACTATAATACTCTTCCGCATCACAATATAGATAGGGTTTGAATCTAAAAATTCTTTTTGAAGAAATACTACAAAAACAGTTTGGTAATCATCTTGACTTTAACAGCATTTCCCTGTAACCTTGGCCAAAAATATATTAAAATTTTAGTGTTCCATAAACATTATGAGTGATACAATGTATTCAGATTACATCAGTCACTCAGTTCTGTCTGACTCTTTGCGACCCCATGAATCACAGCACGCCAGGCCTCCTTGACCATCACCAACTCCCGGAGTTCACTCAGACTCACGTCAATTGAGTCAGTGATGCCATCCAGCCAACTCATCCTCTGTCGTCCCCTTCTCCTCTTGCCCCCAATCCCTATCAGCACCAGAGTCTTTTCCAATGAGTCAACTCTTCACACGAGGTGGCCAAACTACTGGAGTTTCAGCTTTAGCATCATTCCTTCCAAAGAAATCCAGGGCAGATCTCTTCTAGAATGGACTGGTTGGATCTCTTTGCAGTCCAAGGAACTCTCAAGAGTCTTCTCCAACACCACAGTTCAAAAGCATCGATTCTTCGGCGCTCAGCCTTCTTCACAGTCCAGCTCTCATATCCATACATGATCACAGGAAAAACCATAGCCTTGACTAGACAAACCTTTGTTGGCAAAGTAATGTCTCTGCTTTTCAAGATGCTATCTAGGTTGGTCATAACTTTCCTTCCAAGGAGTAAGTGTCTTTTAATGTAATGGCTGCAGTCACCATCTGCAGTGATTTGGGAGCCCAGAAAAATAAAGTCTGACACTGTTTCCAATGTTTCCCATCTATTTCCCATGAACTGGTGGGACTGGATGCCATGATCTTAATTTCTGAATGTTGAGCTTTAAGCCAACTTTTTCACTCTCCTCTTTCACTTGCATCAAGAGGCTCTTTAGTTCCTCACTTTCTGCCATAAGGGTGGTGTCATCTGTATATCTGAGGTTATTGATATTTCTCCCAGCAATCTTGATTCCAGCTTGTGTTTCTTCCAGTCAAGGGTTTCTTATGATGTACTCTGCATATAAGATAAATAAACAGGGTGACAATATACAGCCTTGACTTACTCCTTTTCCTATTTGGAACCAGTCTGTTGTTCCATGTCCAGTTCTAACTGTTTCTTCCTGACCTGCATACAAATTTCTCAAGAGGCAGATCAGGTGGTCTGGTATTCCCATCTCTTTCAGAATTCTCCACAGTTGATTGTGATCCACACAGTCAAAGGCTTTGGCATGGTCAATAAAGCAGAAATAGATGCTTTTCTGGAACTCTCTTGCTTTTTCCATGATTCAGTGGATATTGGCAATTTGGTCTCTGGTTCCTCTGCCTTTTCTAAAACCAGCATGAACATCAGGAAGTTCACGGTTCACATATTGCTGAAGCCTGGCTTGGAGAATTTTGAGCATTATTTTACTACCGTGTGAAATGAGTGCAATTGTGTGGTAGTTTGAGCATTCTTTGGCATTGCCTTTCTTTGGGATTGGAATGAAAACTGACCTTTTCCAGTCCTGTGGCCACTGCTGAGTTTTCCAAATTTGCTGCCATACTGAGTGCAGCACTTTCACAGCATCATCTTTCAGGATTTGGAATAGCTCCACTGGAATTCCATCACCTCCACTAGCTTTGTTCGTAGTGATGCTTTCTAAGGCCCACTTGACTTCACATTCCAGGATGTCTGGCTCTAGGTCAGTGATAACACCATCATGATTATCTAGTTCGTGAAGATCTTTTCTGTTCAGTTCTTCTGTGTATTCTTGCCACCTGTTCTTAATATCTTCTGCTTCTGTTAGGTCCATACCATTTCTGTCCTTTATCGAGCTCATCTTTGAATCAAATGTTCCTTTGGTATCTCTGATTTTCTTTAAGAGATCCCTAGTCTTTCCCATTCTGTTGTTTTCCTCTATTTCTCTGCATTGATCGCTGAAGAAGGCTTTCTTATCTCGTCTTGCTCTTCTTTGGAACTCTGCATTCAGATGTTTATATCTTTCCTTTTCTCCTTTGCTTTTTGCTTCTCTTCTTTTTCACAGCTATTTGTAAGGCCGCTCCAGACAGCCATTTTGCTTTTTTGCATTTCTTTTCCATGGGGATGGTCTTGATCCCTGTCTCCTGTACAATGTCATGAACCTCATTCCATAGTTTATCAGGCACTCTAGCTATCAGATCTAGGTCCTTAAATCTATTTCTCACTTCCACTGTATAATCATAAGGGATTTGATTTAGGTCATACCTGAATGGTCTAGTGGTTTTCCCTACTTTCTTCAATTTCAGTCTGAATTTGGCAATAAGGAGTTCATGGTCTGAGCCACAGTCAGCTCCTGGTCTTGTTTTTGCTGACTGTATAGAGCTTCTCCATCTTTGGCTGCAAAGAATATAATCGATCTGATTTCGGTGTTGACCATCTGGTGATGGTCATGTATAGAGTCTTCTCTTGTGTTGTTGGAAGAGGGTGTTTGTTATGACTAGTACATTTTCTTGGCAAAATTCTATTAGTCTTTGCCCTGCTTCATTCCGTATTCCAAGGCCAAATTTGCCTGTTACTCCAGGAGTTTCTTGACTTTCTACTTTTGCATTCCAGTCCCCTATAATGAAAGGACATCTTTTTTGGGTGTTAGTTCTAAAAGGTCTTGTAGATCTTCATAGAACCGTTCAACTTCAGCTTCTTCAGCATTACTGGTTGGGGCATAGGCTTAGATTACTGTGATATTGAATGGTTTGCCTTTGAAATGAACAGAGATCATTCTCTCGTTTTTGAGATTGCATCCAAGTACTGCATTTTGGACTCTTTTGTTGACCATGATGGCCAATCCATTTCTTCTGAGGGATCCCTGCCCACTGTAGTAGATATAATGGTCATCTGAGTTAAATTCACCCATTCCAGTCCATTTCAGTTTGCTGCTTCCTAGATTGTCAACATTCACTCTTGCCATCTCTTGTTTGACCACTTCCAGTTTGCTTTGATTCATGGACCTGACACTCCAGGTTCCTATGGAATATTGCTCTTTACAGCATCGGACCTTGCTTCTATCACCAGTCACATCCACAGCTGGGTATTCTTTTTGCTTTGGCTCCATCCCTTCATTCTTTGTGGAGTTATTTCTCCACTGATCTCCAGTAGCATATTGGGCCCCTACTGACCTGGGGAGTTTCTCTTTCAGTATCCTATCTTTTGCCTTTTCATACTGTTCATGGGGTTCTCAAGGCAAGAATACTGAAGTCGTTTGCCATTCCCTTCTCCAGTGGACCACATCCTATCAGATCTTTCCACCATGACCCGCCCATCCTGGGTTGCCCCACGGGCATGGCTTAGTTTCACTGAGTTAGACAAGGCTGTGGTCCTAGTGTGATTAGATTGACTAGTTGTCTGTGAGTACGGTTTCAGTGTGTTTGCCTTCTGATGCCCTCTTGCAACACCTACCGTCTTGGGTTTGTCTTACCTTGGGCGTGGGGTATCTCTTCATAGTTCCTCCAGCAAAGTGCAGCCATTGCTCCTTACCTTGCATGAGGGGTATCTCCTCATCTCTACCCTTCCTGATCTTCAACATGGGATAGCTCCTCTAGGCCCTTCTGCACCCGTGCAGCCACGGCTCCTTGGATGTGCGGTTGGTCCTCCAAGCCGCCGCCCTTGGCTTTGGGCATGGGGTAGCTCCTCCTGCCCATTGCCCCTGGCTTCAGGCTTAGGGGCATGGGGTATCTCCTCCCGGCCACTGCCCCTGACCTCGGATGTGGGGTAGCTTCTCTTGTCACTGCCCCTGATCTTGGACTCGGGGTAGCTCCTCTCGGCCATTCCTGCACCATTGCAGTCTGGTACTCTCGGCCACTGTCCCTGACCTCGGACGTGGGGTAACTCCTCTTGGCCACCACCCTTCAGACATGGGGTCCTTCCGGCTTCTGCCCTTGACTTCGGATGTGGGGTGGCTCCTCTCCGCGGTGCTTAGCGTGCCCGTCGCAGCCGCCTGTGCTTTAGCGCACCCGTTGCAGCCACCTGTGCTTTGTATTAAACTTATGTTTTGCTTGTTTACAGTAAATTAAATATTTCTCCTGTTTATTTTAAAGGTGTATGCTCTCCTGGTAAAAATGTCTAACATATTAGGCTTTTAATAGATTAATGGAATAGAGTTGTAAACTTTTGCTTAGCAAACACACCTTCAAAGATCATGCTGTTTTTCAAAACATAAATTAATGACTTTTGGTTAAATGTAAGGAAATAGTCTAAAACCCAGAAACCTTAGTCATATTTTGCTCTAGTTATACTTGTTTGAATCAAAATTTATTTTATGTAACTAAGTTTATATTATTTTTCTTTCAAAGTTTGAAGAGTTTTCACTTGGAACAAACAACAGCATTTTATTTTCCGTACTTATTGATCAAATTTTCTTAGCTCTTCGTCTAGAAAAGGCTTATTTAAAAGCTGATTCTCAAAACTAAAAAGGTTACAACAACTGAAAAATCCATGGTCATTTCATGGAAAGTGATGATTACAAGTGCACATCTACTGTTTTTTTTGTACACTTGATAATCTCTCTATATTTTTGTACTATATATATATATATATAATTTGCACATTTGATAGTCATTATTATATATGTGTATTCTATGCCTGTGTTAAATATGAAAATTGAGACTTTCTCCAAATGGCAATCCACTCCACTATTCTTGGAAAATCCCATAGACAGAAGAGCCTGGTGGGCTACAGTCCATGGGGTCGCACAGAGTCAGAAATGATTGAGCAACTGAGCACAGAGTTAAAAACATAGTAAACAACTGTGTCAAGAATCAACTTCAGATATTTTTTATTTCACAGCCCAGACTTTTAACTACAATGTTAAATAGAAGTATTTTTGTGGTACATATTTTCTTAAACATTTTATTTTATACTGGAGTAACAATGTGTTTGTTTCAGGTGTACCGCTGAGTAATTCTGTTATATATTTACATATATCTATTCTATTTCAAATTATTTTCCCATTTAGGTTATTTCAGAAAATTGATTAGTATTGAGTATCGTCTACATTTTTTAAATACCATTTAACTGTATTAATAATGACTCTGTACATGGATATTTTTATTTCTTTTAGACATGTTTCAATTATCCATTTCTCAGCTTTATTAACTATATTAAGGCTGTAGAATTGCATGTCTTGAGGAAACAATAAACTACATCAGTTAAACTATTTTTTTTTTTTTTTTCCGTGAAAGTGAAGTCGCTCAGTAGTGTCGGACTCTTTGTGACTCCATGGACTGTAGCCCACCAGGCTCATTTGTCCATGGGATTCTCCAGGCAAGAATACTGGAGTGGTTGCCATTTTCTTGTCCAGGGGATCTTCCCCACCCAGGGATTGAACTCACATCTCCCGCATTGCAGGCAGATGCTTTAACCTCTGAGCCACCAGGGAAGCCCCTTGTAGGAGAAATATTCCATCTATAAATCACCTGTCATTAACAATTCAGTTACAGCCTGACAAACGCCGACTCACACTTTACTGATCTAATTTAAAACCTAGATTTATCCTTTGATAATTGCATTTTTGTTGTAGATTATATAATCAGTTTAAGAAAATTAAAATTATAGATGGCTTATGATCTTTGTCATCAAAGATTGTTGTATTTTGTTTCATTTGTATTTGAAATTTGACAGGTTTGATCTAGAGACATGTAATAATTTTTATTTTTAATGAATTTGCTTGAACTACCCAGGTTAAAATAAGAGTCTTCAATTTTAGTATCTGTTTTGAAAACTTTATACATAATGCTAGAATAAATACTAGAAGAATGAAATGTCTCAACATTAAACAATTAAATCATTAACATTCTCTGGAACCACAAAGGAAGAAGTGAACTTACAATTAATCTTCACAGTATCACATTTAGTTGAATCAATCAATTATTGCAACTGATTTTTTTTTCAAATTAACTTTTATTTTTATGTAGACATTAGACTATTGTCCAAATAACTCAGTTTGTGTTTCTACTTCAGACAAATGCAGTACAACAATTCCTTAAAATTTAATCATATCCTTAAGGCTTATTAGCCAGAATGGAAAACTGTGAGTCAAGGTTATTGAACAAAGATCAGTCAAAAGTTAAAATATCTTGTCTTAGGCATTTTTAAAAATAATTATAATTATTGTCATGCAATAATGTTGTAAATGCAGTGCAAATATTGAACACAGATGATCTCAGATTTCTCTACTTGGTAAGTACAAACAAGAAGCTTCAGTTCAGTTCAGTCACTCAGTTGTGTCCAACTTTTTGTGACCCCATGAACTGCAACACGCCAGGCCTTCCTGTCCGTCACTAACTCCTGGAGTTTACACAAACTCATGTCCATTAAGGTGCTGATGCCATCTAATCATCTCATCGTCTGTCTTCCCCTTATCTTCCCGCCCTCAAACTTTCCCAGCATCAGGGTCTGTTCAAATGAGTCAGCTCTTTGCATCAGATGGCCAAATATTGGAGTTTCAGCTTCAACATCAGTCCTTCCAATGAACACCCAAGACTGATCTCCTTTAGGATGGACTGGTTGGATCTCCTTGCAGTCCAAGGGACTCTCAAAAGTCTTCTCCAACACCACAGTTCAAAAGCATCAATTCCTTGGCACTCAGCTTTCTTTATAGTCCAGCTCTCACATCCATACATGACCACAGGAAAGACCATAGCCTTGACTAGGCGAAACTTTGTTGGTAAAGTAATGTCTCTGCTTTTGAATATGCTATCTAGGTTGGTCATAACTTTCCTTCCAAGGAGTAAGCGTCTTTTAATTTCATGGCTGCAGTCACCATCTGCAGTGATTTTGGAGCCCAGAGAAACAAAGTCTGACACTGTTTCCACTGTTTCCCCATCTATTTCCCATGCAGTGATGGGACCAGATGCCATGGTCTTAGTTTTCTGAATGTTGAGCTTTAAGCCAACTTTTTCACTCTCCTCTTTCACCTTCATCAAAAGGCTCTTTAGTTCTTCTTCACGTTCTACCATAAGGGTGGTGTCATCTGTATATCTCAGGTTATTGATATTTCTCCTGGAAATTTTGATACCAGCTTGTGCTTCTTCCAGCCTAGCGTTTCTCATGATGTACTCTGCATATAAGTTAAATAAGCAGGGTGACAATATTCAGCCTTGACGTACTCCTTTTCCTATTTGGAACCAGTCTGTTGTTCCATGTCCATTTCTAACTGTTGCTTCCTGACCTGCATACAGGTTTCTCAAGAAGCAGGTCAAGTGATCTGGTATTCCCATCTCTTTCAAAATTTTCCACAGTTTATTGTGATCCACACAGTCAAAGGCTTTGGCATAGTCAATAAAGCAGAAATAGATGTTTTTCTGGAACTCTCTTGCTTTTTCCATGATCCAGCGGATGTTGGCAATTTGATCTCTGGTTCCTCTGCCTTTTCTAAAACCAGCTTGAACATCTGGAAGTTCACAGTTCATGTATTGCTGAATCCTGGCTTGGAGAATTTTGAGCATTACTTTTCTAGCAAGTGAGATGAGAGCAATTGTGCGATAGTTTGGGCATTCTTTGGCAGTGCCTTTCTTTGGGATTGGAATGAAAGCTGACCTTTTCCTGTCCTGTGGCCACTGCTGAGTTTTGCAGATTTGCTGGCATATTGAGTGCATCATGTTCACAGCACTGAGAAGCTTAGCCTGGTGGAATTTTGCCTAAGTACACTCTCATTCTATTAGGCAAATATTGAACATTTTAAAATTATAGTGATATATGAACTTTTGAAAAATAGAATCACTTTTATAAAATAAAAGTATACAAATATATTGGCACAAAATTTTAAAATCTGTGATACATAGTAGTCTTCAAATTAGATAATAAAAAGTATACATTTTTATTTAATAATTCTTAGTAATTGTATTTCCGTTCAGATCAGGTCAGATCAGTCGCTCAGTCGTGTACGACTCTTTGCGACCCCATGAACTGCAGCACGCCAGGCCTCCCTGTCCATCACCAGCTCCCAGAGGTCACCCAGACCCATACCCATCGAGTCAGTGATGCCATCCAGCCATCTCATCTTCTGTCGTCCCCTTCTCCTCCTGCCCGCAATCCCTCCCAGCATCAGAGTCTTCTCCAATGAGTCAACTCTTCACATGAGGTGGCCAAAATACTGGAGTTTCAGCTTTAGCATCATTCGTTCCAAAGAAATCCCAGGGCTGATCTCATTCAGAATGGACTGGTTGGATCTCCTTGCAGTCCAAGGGACTCTCAAGAGTCTTCTCCAACACCACAGTTCAAAAGCATCAATTCTTCGGCGCTCAGCCTTCTTCACAGTCCAGCTCTCACATCCATACATGACCACAGGAAAGACCATAGGCTTGACTAGGCGAACCTTTGTTGGCAAAGTGATGTCTCTGCTTTTGAATATGCTTTCCATTACTAATACTCAATACCTCTTTGTTACTTGAGAATTCTAGTGTTCATAGAAAAGAAGCTATTTTGTAAAACTTTAGTTGTCTTCCTGATATTAGGCTATATTATTAATACCACCAGACAGCTGTGGTGTTGTAAGAATTCAGTTTTTGTTCAGTAGATATTTCATCCAGGCATGGATTATTTCTTCCTCTAATATATTGAATGTCTGAAATTATATAATAATCACAACTACATATTTATTAAAAATGGTATGAAAAATAAACTTTTGGGTCCAACTTATTATAGTTTATTTATATCACCAATTTAGTACTCATTCAAACTCTGCTCTTCTCCAGACTTTGATTAGCTTATTTCTGATTTATTTAATATTTTGTAATATTTTCCTGTATTTTATTTGAAAACAATATTTTGGATCCTTGGTAATTTAAAATAGAAATTTTAGAAGAATATTACACAAGGTTAGAGATTTGAACTAAAATCATCCTCTCCTAGACAAAAATGATTGTATCTTTGATGGATTTTCAAAAGAAATATCTGCAACTGAAATTTCTATCACCTTACAGTTAAATAATCAATCATAAACATATGTAGTTCTGTTAAGTGACTCTGTTTCTATTGTGGGATTTTGCTAAGCTCACAAGAGCAAATGTGGAATAGACTTTAATAGACTACTTGTTATGATGAGTCAAACACATTTTTTGATATAGTGTGATAAGTGATGTAAATGAACTTAAGAATGTTCTTAAAGATTAACAAGAGAAGATAGATTTCTGCCCATTCAGTTGATTTGTTATGAATTTCTGTATAACTGTCCAAATAGTTTCCTGATTGTGAACTAAAAATAATGCTAATTGAATATTTTTTGAGAGAATGCAAATAATCATGGGATGTGAAAACAATTGTATTACTCAGAATAATACAGCTGAAATATATGACGGTTTAACTATTTTAAATGGTATACACTTGTATTCATAAATGACCACAAACACTGATCACTGATATGTTCATAAATAAGTTTTTAAAATTAGGTGTTATACATAACCTTATTTGGATGAGATGGTATATAACTAAATTGCATATTTTCCCAAATATTATTGCAAATGCATTTGTAGAATTTTGATATGTGTATATTATTCATATATTAGCCATTAATATTCATGGAAAGACTTTTATGGATAAATATGCCCATGTATTCTTGCTTAAGCAAGTGGCAATATAATTATTAGACACATGTTCATAAAATGTTTGAGATTATTATATATACTAATCATTGAAAAACAAACTAGATCTTTTAAGTTTTCATCTACATAACCAATTCTAATACACTAGAAGAATTTTGACCCCTTAATAACAAACACAACTACATTCTGTCAGAGAAAGTTGTCGAGTTCACACAGCAGGGAGACTGACCTGATACCTCATAAGAGTTTTTGCACAACACATTTATGCTCTTTCACTTTCCAACCCCTTATCTTTTCCTTCTGCTATGTGTTTCCTTTTACCACTGAATTTTCACCCCTTTTCTTTATTAAGTTCTTGAAAGATTAAATATTTTACTACAAGTCACTCTGTTTTCTATTTCAGGTCCACAATATGCACATCTATGTTAAAAAAATTAATGTTTAATTTTTTATCATCCTATTTCATTTATTTTTTTCAGTCATAAATTTTCTTTTTAATTTTTTAATATTTATTTGTTTTAATTGGAGACTAATTACTTTACAATATTGTACTGGTTTTGCCATACATCAACATGAATCCACCACGGGTGTCGACGTGTTCCCCATCCTGAAATCCCCTCCCACCTCCCTCTATGTACCATGCCTCTGGGTCATCCCAGTGCACCAGCCCCAAGCATCCTGCAATGAACCTGGACTGGCGATTCATTTCATATATGATATTATACAAGTTTCAATGCCATTCTGCCAAATCATCCCACCCTCTCCCACAGAATCTAAAAAAACTATTTTATACATCTGTGTCTCTTTTGCTGTCTCGCATACAGGGTTATTGTTACCATCTTTCTAAATTCCATATATATGCGTTAGTATACTGTATTGGTGTTTTTCTTTCTGGCTTACTTCACTCAGGATAATAGGCTCCAGTTTCATCCACATCATTAGAACTGATTCAAATGTATTCTTTTTAATGGCTGAGTAATATTCCACTGTGTATATGTACAACAGCTTTCTTATCCATTCATCTGCTGATGGACATCTAGGTTGCTTCCATGTCCGGGCTATTATAAACAGTGCTGCGAGGAACATTGGGGTACATGTGTCTCTTTCAATTCTGGTTTCCTTGGTGTGTATGTCCAGCAGTGGGATTGCTGGGTCAGGCAATGGCACCCTACCCCATTACTTTTGCCTGGAAAATCCCATGGACGGAGGAGCCTGGTAGGCTCCAGTCCATGGGGTCGCTAAGAGTCGGACACGACTGAGCGACTTCACTTTCACTTTTCACTTTCATGCATTGGAGAAGGAAATGGCAACCCACTCCAGTGTTCTTGCCTGGAGAATCCCAGGGACAGGAGAGCCTGGTGAGCTTCCGTCTATGGGGTTGCACAGAGTCGGACACAACTCAAGCGACTTAGCAGCAGCAGCAGCAGCAGCAGGAAGCCAATTCTATTTCCAGTTTTTTAAGGAATCCCACACTGTTCTCCATAGTGGCTGTACTAGTTTACATTCCCACCAACAGTGTAAGAGGGTTCCCTTTTCTCCACACCCTCTCCAGCATGTATTGCTTGTAGACTTTTGAATCGCAGTCATTCTGACTGGCGTGAAATGGTAGCTCACTGTGGATTTGCTTTGCTTTTCTCTGATAATGATTGATGTTGAGCATCTTTTCATGTATTTGTTAGCCATCTGTATGTCTTCTTTGGAGAAATGTCTGTTTAGTTCTTTGGCCCATTTTTTGATTGGTTGGTTGATTTTTCTGGAATTGAGCTGCAGGAGTTGCTTGTATATTTTTGAGATTAGTTGTCAGTTGCTTCATTTGCTACTATTTTCTCCCATTCTGAAGGCTGTCTTTTCACCTTTCTTATAGCTTCCTTTGTTGTGCAGAAGCTTTTTAGTTTTAATTAGGTCCCATTTGCTTATTTTTGCTTTTATTTCCAATATTCTGGGAGGTGGATCATAGAGGATCCTGCTGTGATTTATGTCAGAGAGTGTTTTGCCTATGTTCTCCTCTAGGAGTTTTATAGTTTCTGGTCTTACATTTAGATCTTTAATCCATTTTGAGTTTGTTTTTGTGTACCGTGTTAGAAAGTGCTCTAGTTTCATTCTTTTACAAGTGGTTGATCAGTTTTCCCAGCACCACTTGTTAAAGAGATTGTCTTTTCTCCATTGTATATTCTTGCCTCCTTTGTCAATAATAAGGCGTCCATAGGTGCATGGATTTATCTCTGGGGTTTTTATTTTGTCCCATTGATCTATATTTCTGTCTTTGTGCCAGTACCATACTGTCTTGATGACTGTGGCTTTGTAGTAGAGCCTGAAGTCAGGCAGGTTGATTCCTCCAGTTCCATTCTTCTTTCTCAAGATTGCTTTGGCTATTCGAGGTTTTTTGTATTTCATTACAATTTTTGAAGTTATTTATTCTAGCTCTGTGAAAAATACTGTTGGTAGCTTGATAGGGATTGCTTTGATTCTACAGATTGCTTTGGTAGTATATTCATTTTCACTATATTGATTCTTCCAATTCATGAACATGGTATATTTCTCCATCTATTAGTGTCCTCTTTTATTTCTTTCAGCAGTGTTTTATAGTTTTATATATACAGGTCTTTAGTTTCTTTAGGTAGATATATTCCTAAGTATTTACTTATTTTCGTTGCAATGGTGAATGGTATTGTTTCATTAATTTCTCTTTCTATTTTTTTCATTATTAGTGCATAGGAATGCAAGGGATTTCCGTGTGTTGATTTTATATCCTACAATTTTACTATATTCATTGATTAGTTCTAGTAATTTTCTGGTGGATTCTTTAGGGTTTTCTATGTAGAGGATCATGTCATGTGCAAACAGTGAGAGTTTTACTTCTTCTTTTCCAATTTGGATTCCTTTTATTTCTTTTTCTGCTCTAATCGCTGTGACCAAACTTCCAAAACTATGTTGAATAGTAGTGGTGAAAGTGGGCACCCTTGTTTTGTTCCTGACTTTAGGGGAAGTGCTTTCAATTTTTCACCATTGAGAATAATGTTTGTTGTGGGTTTGTCATATATAGCTTTTATTATGTTGAGGTATGTTCCTTCTATTCCTGCTTTCTGGAGAGTTTTTACAATAAATGGATGTTGAATTTTGTCAAAGGCTTTCTCTGCATCTATTGAGATAATCATATGGCTTTTATTCTTCAATTTGTTAATGTGGTGTATTACATTGATTGATTTGCGGATATTGAAGAATCCTTGCATCTCTGGGATAATGCCCACTTGGTCATGGTTTATGATCTTTTTAGTGTGTTGTTGGATTCTGATTGCTAGAATTTTGTTAATGATTTTTGCATCTATGTTTATCAGTGATATTGGCCTTTTTTTGTGGCATCTTTGTCAGGTTTTGGTATTATGGTGATGGTGGCCTCATAGAATGAGTTTGGACATTTACCTTCCTCTGAATTTTTCTAGAAGAGTTTGAGTGGGATAGGTGTTAGCTCTTCTCTAAATTTTTGGTAGAATTCAGCTGTGACACTGTCTGGACCAGGACTTTTGTTTGCTGAAAGATTCCTTTTTCTTTTTTAAAATTAAATTTTATTTTGCTTAACTTTACAATATTGCATTGCTTTTGCCATACATCAAGATGGATCTGCCACAAGTATACATGTGTTCCCCATTCTGAACCCTCCTCCCTCCTCCCTCCCCATACCATCCCCCTGGGTCGTCCCAGTGCACCAGTCCCAGGCATCCGTTATCAGGCATCGTACCTGGACTGGCGACTCGTTTCAGATATGATATTATAGATATTTCAATGCTATTCTCCCAAATCATCCCACCCTCTCCCATTCCCAGAGTCTAAAAGTCTGTTGTAGACATCAGTGTCTCTTTTGCTGTCTCGTAAACAGAGTTATTGTTACCATCTTTCTAAATTCCATATATATGCGTTAGTATACTGTATTTGTGTTTTTCTTTCTGGCTTACTTCACTCTGTATAATAGGCTCCAGTTCCATCCACCTGATTAGAACTGATTCAAATGCATTCTTTTTAATGACTGAGTAATACTCCATTGTGTATATGTACCACTGCTTTCTTATCCATTCATCTGTGGATGGACATCTAGGTTGCTTCCAAGTCCTGGCTATTGTAAACAGTGCTCAATGTACACGTGTCTCTTTCAATTCTGGTTTTCTCAGTGTGTATGCCCAGCAGTGGGATTGCTGGATCATAAGGCAGTTCTATTCCCAGTTCTTTGAGGAATCTCCATACTGTTCTCCAAAGTGGCTGTACTAGTTTGCATTCCCACCAACAGTGTAAGAGTGTTTCCTTTTCTCCACACCCTCTCCAGCATTTATTGCTTGTGGACTTTTGGATCGCAGCCATTCTGACTGGCATGAAATGGTATCTCATAGTGGTTTTGATTTGCATTTCTCTGATAATGAGTGATGTTGAGCATCTTTTCATGTGTTTGTTAGCCATCTATATGTCTTCTTTGGAGAAATGTCTATTTAGTTCTTTGGCCCATTTTTTGATTGGGTCATTTATTTTTCTGGAACTGAGCTGTAGGAGTTGCTTGTATATTTTTGAGATTAGCTGTTTGTCTGTTGCTTGGTTTGTTATTATTTTCTCCCATTCTGAAGGCTGTCTTTTCACCTTGCTTATAGTTTCCTTTGTTGTGCAGAAGCTTTTAAGTTTAATTAGGTCCCATTTATTTATTTTTTATTTTATTTCCAATATTCTGGGAGGTGGGTCATAGAGGATCCTGTTGTGATGAATGTCAGAGAGTGTTTTGCCTATGTTTTCCTCTAGGAGTTTTATGGTTTCTGGTCTTACATTTAGATCTTTAATCCATTTTGAGTTTATTTTTGTGTATGGTGTTAGAAAGTGCTCTAGTTTCATTCTTTTACAAGTGTTTGACCAGTTTTCCCAGCACCACTTGTTAAAGAGATTGTCTTTAATCCATTGTATATTCTTGCCTCCTTTGTCAAAGATAAGGTGTCCATACGTGCATGGATTTCTGATTAAAGTTTCAATTACTGTGCTTGTGATGGGTCTGTTAAGATTTTCTATTTCTTCCTGGTTCAGTTTTGGAAAGTTGAACTTTTCTAAGAATGTGTCTATTTCTTCCAAGTTGTCCATTTTATTGGCATATAATTGCTGATTATAGTCTTTTATGATCCTTTGTATTTCTGTGTTGTCTGTTGTGATCTCTCCATTTTCATTTTAATTTTATGGATTTGATTTTACTCCCCTTGTTTCTTAATGAGTCTGGCTAATAATTTGTCAATTTTATTTATCCTTTCAAAGAACCAGCTTTTGGCTTTGTTGATTTTTGCTATGGTCTCTTTTGTTTCTTCTGCATTTATTTCTGCCCTAATTTTTAAGATTTCTTTCCTTCTACTAACCCTGGGGTTCTTCATTTCTTCCTTTTCTAGTTGCTTTAGGTATAGAGTTAGGTTATTTATTTGACTTTTTTCTTGTTTCTTAAGGTATGCCTGTATTGCTATGAACCTTCCCCTTAGCACTGCTTTTACAGTGTCCCACAGGTTTTGGGTTGTTGTGTTTTAATTTTCATTCGTTTCTATGCATATGTTCATTTCTTTTTTGATTTCTTCTGTGATTTGTTGCTTATTCAGGAGCTTGTTGTTCAGCCTCCATATGTTGTAATTTCTAATAGTTTTTCTCCTGTTATTGAGATCTAATCTTACTGCATTGTGGTCAGAAAAGATGTTTGGAATGATCTCAATTTTTTAAATTTACCAAGGCTAGATGTACGGCCCAAGATGTGATCTATCCTAGAGAAGGTTCCACATGTGCTTGAAAAAAAGATGAAATTCATTGTTTTGGGATGAAATGTCCTATAGATCAATTAGGTCTAACTGGTCTATTGTATCATTTAAAGTTTGTGTTTCCTTGTTAATTTTCTGTTTATTTGATCTATCCATAGTTGTGAGTGGGGTATTAAAGTCTCCCAATATTATTGTGTTATTGTTAGTTTCCCCTTTCATACTTGTTAGCATTTGTCTTTTATATTGTGGTGCTCCTATGTTGAGTGCATATATATTTATAATTGTTATTTCTTCTTCTTGGATTGATCCTTTGATCATTATGTAGTGTCCTTCTTTGTTTCTTTTCACAGCCTTTGTTTTAATGTCTGTCTGATCTGAGTATTGCTACTCCTGCTTCCTTTTGGTCATTATTTGCATTGAATATCTTTTTATAGCCCTTCACTTTCAGTCTGTATGTGTCCCCTATTTTGAGGTGGGTCTCTTATTTTTTGTATCCATTCAGCCTGTCTTTGTCTTTTGGTTGGAGCATTCAACCCATTTACTTTTAAGGTAATAATTATAAGTATGATTCCGTTGCCATTTACTTTATTGTTTTCAGTTCGAGTTTATACACATTTTTGTGTTTCCTGTCTAGAGAAGATCCTTTAGCATCTGTTCAAGAGCTGGTTTGTTGGTGCTGAATTCTCTCAGCTTTTGCTTTTCTGTAAAGCTTTTGATTTTTCCTTCATATTTGAATGAGAACATTTCTGGGTACAGTAATGCGGGCTGTAGGTTATTTTCTTTTATCACTTTAAGTATGTCTGCCATTCCCCTCTGGCCTGAAGAGTTTCTATTAATTGATCAGCTATTATCCTTATGGAAATCCCCTTGTGTGTTATTTGTTATTTTTCCCTGCTGCTTTTAATATTTGTTCTTTGTGTTTCATCTTTGTTAATTTGATTAATATGTGTCTTGGAGTGTTTTGCTTTGGGTTTATCCTGTTTGGGACTCTCTGGGTTTCTTAGACTTGGGTGACTATTTCCTTCCCCATTTTAGGGAAGTTTTCAACTATTATCTCCTCAAGTGTTTTCTCATGCTCTTTTTTCTTGTTTTCTTCTTCTGGAACTCCTATGGTTCGAATGTTGGGGCGTTTAACATTGTCCTGGAAGTCTCTGAGATTGTCCTAATTTCTTTTAATTAGTTTTTCTTTTTTCTTCTCTGATTTATTTATTTCTACCATTCTATCTTCTACTTCACTAATCCTATATTCTGCCTCCGTTATTCTACTATTTGTTGCCTGCAGAGTGTTTTTTTATCTCATTTATTGCATTATTCATTATATACTAACTCTTTTTTATGTCTTCTAGGTCCTCATTAAATCTTTCTTGCACGTTCACAATCCTTGTATCCAGGCTATTTATCTGTGATTCCATTTTGATTTCAAGATTTTGGATCATTTTCATTATCATTATTTGGAATTCTTTATCAGGTAGATTCCCTATCTCTTCCTCCTTTGTTTGATTTGGTGGGCATTTATCCTGTTCCTTTACCTGCTGGGTATTCCTTTGTCTCTTCATCCTGTTTATATTGTGGCCTTTCTGTATTCTGGCAGTTTGTGGTGTTCTCTTTTTTGTGGAGTTTTGTAGCTGTGGGTGGGGTGGTACGGGTGGCTTGTCAAGGTTTCCTAGTTAGGGAAGCTTGTTTCGGTGTTCTGGTGGGTGGAGCTGGATTTCTTCTCTCTGGAGTCCAAAGAAGTGTCCAGTAATGAGTTATGAGATTTCAATGAGTTTGGAGTGACATTGGGTAGCCTGTATATTGAAGCTCAGGGCTGGGTTCCTCTATTGCTGGAGAATTTTTGTGGTATGTCTTGCTCTGAAACTTGTTGGCCCTTGGATGGTGCTTGGTTTCAGTGTATGTATGGAGGCGTTTGATGAGTGCCAGTTGATTAATGTTCCCTGGAGTCAGAAGTTCTCTGGTGTTCTCAGGATTTGGACTTTATCCTCCTGTTTATGGTTTTCAGTCTTATTTTTACAGTAGCCTCAAGACTTCTCCATCTATACAGCACTGTTGATAAAACATCTAGGTTAAAGATGAAAAGTTTCTCCACAGTGAGGGACACCCAGAGAGGTTCACAGAATTACATGGAGAAGAGAAGAGGGAAGAAAGAGTTAGAGGTGACCCGAATGAGATGAATTGGAATCAAAAGAGGAGAGGGCAAGCTAGCCAGTAATCACTTCCTTATGTGTGGTCCACAGTCTGGACCGCTCGGAGATGTTCATGGAGTTATACAGAGAAGAAAAAGAGGGAGGAAGGAGACAGAGATGGCCAGGAGGATAAAGGGGGGCGGGGAGTCAGAAGGAGAGAGACAGATCCAGCCAGTAATCAGTTCACTAAGTGTTCTCCACCGTCTGGAACACACAAATAGATTCGCAGATTTGGGTAGAGAAGAGAAGGGAGAGGGAGGAAATAGAGGCGACCTGGTGGAGAAAAAGGAGAATCCAAAGGGGGAGAGAGCAGTCAAGCCAGTAATCTCGCTCCCAAGTAAAAACAGGCAAGGAAGATTGGGTTATTAAAAGTACAAAATTGGTAACAAATTGATAACAAAAAGCAAAGATTAAAAATCTAGAGTATAGGTTGGATTTTCTAAAATACAATATTAAAGAAAAGAAAAAAAGTCACAGAAATTATTATATATATATATATATATATATATATATATATATATATGTATGTATGTATGAAGTTTGCTTTAAAAAATAGGGTCTCTTTTTTTTTTTTGCAAAGTAATAGTAGGTTATAAAATGATAATTAAAGGAGTAATAGAGGACTTAATTTTTTTTTAAAAAAATTAAAAAATGATAGTAAAAATAGTAAAAATATATCTAGGACTTTCGTGTTGTTGTGGCAGTGTGGAGTCTGTTCATTTCTGGATAGTACCTTGGTCTGGCTTATATTTCTCAAGATTTATAGGCCCCTTCCTATGTAGTCGGTACTAACTACAGGATTTTTATCTATTGCACCTGTCACTTCCAAGGTGGGGTGGTGGTTGATACTGTTTTATGCTCACTTATGTTCAGTCGTGCTGTGGGGAGGGAGGGATGCTGCAAACAAATAACACTGGGGTGTGCTCGCAGTGTCTCAGCCACTCTGGGCCTGCCCCTGCTCACAGCACGTGTGCCCTCCCTGTCCACACTGCTTAGGCTCCAGTTTGCTCCACCAGTAACTGTCTGATGCCGGCCCTGGGCTGCATGCACCTCCCAGGTCTAAGCCACTCATGTTCAAGTACTCGGGCACAGAGGAGTTGAAGTCCTCAGAGACGCAGACTCAGTTGTGCCTGTGTTTGGTACCCTTCCCAGGTCCGAGCAGCTAAGGTGACCAGGTGTTTGGCGAGCACAGTCGCTATGACTTATCGCCTCCCCCGTCCCTGCCACTATTTTCTGGGTGTACAGCCAGCACACCTTCTCAGGCAGATGTTGACCATCCAGAGCCCCCAAGAACTCTTAGTTAGCAAAGAAGCCTGCTTGCAGTTTGCTAGATAATGCCTCTCTTAGGCTGCAATTGCCCCTTTCCAGCTCTGGCTGCCTGTCACAGGAGGGAGAGGGTCTACATAAGGCTAGCTCTGTTCAGTCTTTTGTTCTGTGAGTGGGCCTGACGGTGTCTTAGGTTAGGGCTTTTAGTATGGTAGCTATCCACAGTCTGGTTTGCTAGCCCAAGTTAGTTCCCTTCGATTGCCCTCAGGGCATTCAGTCCTGGTCCTTACTCTGAGCAATGCAGCCTGCACCTCCCTGCCCAGCCCCCACTTGCTAGTGGCGGGTGATGGCGTGGCGTCTGTGCTGCTTCTCTGCTGGGAAAGTTACCATTGAGCATGTAATCTGTGGGTTTTAATTATTTATTTTCCCTCCCAGTTATGTTGCCCTCTGTGGTTCCAAGGCTTGCCACAGACTCGGCAGTGAGAGTGTTTCCTGGTGTTTGGAAACTTATCTCTTTTTAAGACTCCCTTCCCAGGACGGAGCTCTGTCCCTACTTCTTTTGTCCCTCTTTTTGTCTTTTATTTTTTTTTTTACTACCTCCTTTCGAAGACAATGGGCTGCTTTTCTGGGTGCCTGATGTCCTTTGCTGGTATTCAGAAGTAGTTTTGTGGAATTTACTCAGAGTTTGATGAATTTGTCAGGGAGAAAGTGGTCTCCCCATTGTGTTCTTCTGCCATCTTAGGAAATATTATTATCCTATATTAAAAATATCCCTTTTTCTAAAAATTGAAACAAAATCAACCATTAGAAATGTGTTCTTGGGCTCCTTAAGGCAACTATTTGCCCCCTGTTGTGAATTTGGCTCCTTGCTTGCTCTCAGTAGTCTATGGTCGTGTTTTATAACCCTGTGGACTGTAGTCTGCCAGGCTCCTCTCTCCACTGGATTTCCCCGGCAAAAATACTGGAGTGGGTTGCCATTTCCTTCTCCATGTGATCTTCCCCATCTAGGGATCAAACTCACGTCTCCTGCATTGCAGGTGGATTCTTTACCACTGAGCCACCTGGAAAGCACCTCAGTAACCTGTAGATGTGCAATAAAGGAATATATGCCCAGGAGAATAAGGCTTTGATTTATATAGCTAAATGTTGTCTGATAAAAAGGAACATGTAGGCATAATTTTTTGACTAGCATTTTGAGCAAAGGTTATATGAAATGGATAATTTTGTTGTAATTAAAATAATTATCTATGTGTAACATGTTTATGTACCTATTTGTTTTTCATCTAAGATTTGAGGCAGCAATAGCTTTCTTGTAAAAACTGAGACACTTTCTGCTACTATCCACTACACTTGAGAAAACAGCAAAACCAAAACCAAACTAATCTTATCATAATATTTTGCCCATCATCAACAATTTAAGGCATGTGATAGCTTACATTTAACTTTTAGGAATGCTTAGTTTAAAGATTTCAAGTTTTTCGTTCTTTTTTTCTTAATATAGACATGTGTTTTTTAAATAAACTTCATTATCCCATCTGGGTTTTAAATAAGCTGATTTAATAAATAGGGCTGTTATTTATTCAGCTCAGAAAAATTTAAAGCCAATAATGCAGAGTTTTAAAGAGAATCATTTGTATCTTCCTTTGTCAATATAAAAAACGCTCTTGAGTTTCAATGGGGACTTGTTGTTGGTCAGTTGTGAAGTCATGTCCAACTCTTTATGACTCCATGGACTGCAACATGCCCTTGTCCTTCACAATCTCCCTGCACTTGCTCAAATTCATGTCCTTTGAGTTGGCGATGCTCTCTAACCATCTCAGCCTCTGTCACCTCTTGTCCTCCTTCTCTCAGCCTTCCCAGCATCAGGGTCTTGTCCAGTGAGTCATCAGGTGGCCAAAGTATGGGAACTTTAGCTTCAGCATCAGTCCTTCCAATGAATACTCAGGGTTGGTTTCCTTTAGGACTGAGTGGTTTGATCTCCTTGCAATCCAAGAGACTCTCAAGAGTTTTCTCCACACTACAATTCAAAAGCATCAATTCTTCTGCATTCAGCCTTTGTTATTATCCAACATTCACATCCTTACATGATTATTGGAAAAATCACAGCTCAGATTATACAGACCTTTATTGGGAAAGTGATGTCTTTCATTTTAATAAGTTTTTTTTAGATTTGTTATAGCTTTCTTTCCAGGGACCGAGCATCTTTTATTAGTAATTTCAGGCTGCAATCACTGTCTGCAGTGATTTCAGAGCTCAAGAAAATAAAATCTGTCAGTATTTCAACTTTTTCCCCTTTTACTTGCCATGAAGTGATGGAACTGGATCCCATGATCTTTGCTTTTTGAATGCTGAGTTTTAATTTAGCTTTTTCACTTTCCTCTCTCACCCTCATCAAGAGGCTCTTTAGTTCCTCTTCACTTTCTGCCATTAGAATGGTATTATCTGCCTATCTGAGGTTGTTGATATTTTTCCCAGCAATCGTGGTTATAGTTTGTGATTCATATAGATAGGCATTTCACATGATGCACTTGCATATGAGGTAAATAAGCAGGATGACAATATACAGCCTTGATATACTCTCCCAATTTGGAACCAGTCTATTGTTCCATGTAAGGTTCTAACTGTTGCTTCTTGATCCACACACAGGTTTCTCAGGAGACAGAGGTGGTTTGTTACTTCATTTTAAAATTGTTTAAAAAAAGCTAAGATGGGCTAAATTTTGTATCTGAATAACAACAACAACAAAAAATTCAACATAAACTGATTGTAAAGCATTTGCATACAAATGGGACATTTATCCTTAATTATTTTCAAAGGAAAGAAAATAGTCAAGAATAATTTCCCAGAATGAAGTAAACTTTCCTTTCAGTAGTGAAAGTCACATTTTATTTTCATTTGGAGTGATCTAAATATTATGATATTTGGAGTGACAAATAGATTCATGGGATTAGATCTGATAGACAAAGTTTCTGAACAACTATGGATGGAGATTCAGGACATTGTACAAGAGGCAGTGATCAAGAACATCATCAAGAAAAAGAAATGCAAAAAGGCAAAATGGTTGTCTGAGGACGTCTTACAAATAGCTGAGAAAAGAAGAGAAGTGAAAGGCAAAGGAGAAAAGGAAAGATATACTCATCTGAATGCAGAATTCCAAAGAAGATCAAGGATAGATAAGAAAGCCTTCCTCAGTGATCAATGCAAAGGAGGAAAATGCAAATAGAGGAAATAGAGGAAATGCAAATAGAAGAAAACTATAGAATGGGTAAGACTAGAGATCTCTTCAAGAAAAGTAGAGATACCAAGGGGATACTCCATGCAAAGATGGGCTCAATAAAGGACAGAAACGGTTTGGACCTAACAGAAGCAGAAGATATTATGAGGTGGCAAAAATACACAGAAGAACTATACAAAAAAGATCTTCACGACCCAGATAATCACGATGGTAGTGATCACTCACCTGGAGCCAGACATCCTAGAATGTGATGTCAAGTGGGCCTTAGGAAGCATCACTATGAACAAAACTAGAGGAGGTGATGGAATTCCAGTTAAGCTATTTCAGATCCCAAAAGATAACTCTGTTAAAGTGCTGCATTCAATATACCAACAAATTTGGAAAACTCAGCTGTGGCCACAGGACTGGAAAAGGTCAGTTTTCATTCCAATCCCAAAGAATGTCCAAACTTCTGCACAATTGCACTCATCTCACAGGATACCAAAGAAATGCTTAAAATTCTCCAAGCAAACCTTCAATAGTATGTGAATCCGGAAATTCTAGATGTTCAAGCTGGATTTAGTAAAGGCAGAGGAACCAAGATCAAATTGCCAGCATCCATTGGATCATAGAAAAAGCAAGAGAGTTCCAGAAAAACGTCTACTTACTTCTGCTTTATTGACTACACCAAAGCCTTTGACTGTGGTTCACCACAACAAACTGGAACATTCTCCAAGAGATAGGAATACTGGAACACCTTACCTGCCTCGTGAGAAGTCTGTATGCAGATCAAGAAGCAACAGTTAGAACTGGACATGGAACAATGAACTGGTTCCAAGTTGGGAAAGGAGTATATCAAGGCTGTATATTGTCACCTTGCTTATATAACTTATATGCAGAATACATCATATGAAATACCAGGCAGGATGAAGCACAAGCTTCAAGATTGCTGGGAGAAATATCAATAAACTCAGATAGGCAGATGACCCCACCCATATGCCAGAAAGTGAAGAAAAACTAAAGAGCCTCTTAATGAAGGTGAAAGAGGAGAGTGGAAAAGTTGGCTTAAAGTTTGACATTCAGAAAACTAAGATCATGACATACCATTCCATCACTTCATGGCAAATAGATGGGAAAAAATGAAAACAGTAAGAGACTTTATTTATATTTGGCTCCAAAATCACTACAGATGTTGATTGCAGCCATGAAATTTAACGACACTTGCTTTGTGAAAGAATAGCTATGACCAACCTAGACAGCATATTAAAAAGCAGAGACATTACTTTGCCAACAAAGATCCATCTTGACAAAGCTATGGTTTTTCCAGTAGTCATGTATGGATGTGAGAGTTGGACTATAAAGAAAGCTGATTGCTGAAGAATTGATGCATTTGAACAGTGACATTGGAGAAGACTCTTGAGAGTCCCTTAGACTCCAAGGAGATCAAACCAGTCCATCGTAAAGGAAATCAGTCCTGAATATTCATTGGAAGGACTGATGCTGAAACTCCAATACTTTGGCCACGTGATGGGAAGAACTGACTCACTGGAAAAGACCCTGATGCAAGGAAAGATTGAAGGCTGGAGGAGAAGGGGATGACAGAGAATAAGATGATTGGATGGCATCAGTGACTCGATGGACATGAGTTTGAGTAAACTCCAAGAGTTGGTGATGGACAGGGAAGCCTTACCTGCTGCAGTCCATGGGGTGGTAGAGTCAGACACCACTGAGTGACTGAACTGAATTACTAAATTTAAACTTATAAGATGAATCTAACTCTGAATCACTTGAGATATTTGTCCCCATTATAATTTGTAGTAAGTGGACGTTTATTTCCTTTATGTTTTATTTTAATAGGATTTTGGCTTGCAAGAATTTACCAGCACTTAAATAATCTTGGAAGGAGTTCAATAGGCTGAGTGGAGGTCTACTGAATTTCCTAGAATTAAAATAATCACATATTGATAGTGTGATTACAATAAAGCCTTCTCTTTGCTAAATAGTGGAAATTTTAGACTTCTTGGATTGGTACCAGTGCTGGCAATGGAAGTCAGTAGGAATAAAGAAGATTATTTTTGACAGTTTAAGCAATGTTAATGTGATATGATCTCCTTTTTAGAAAAGCAAGTCTTTTCATACTCTAAGATTAATCCCAATTAAAAAAAAATCTTTGAAATTGTTTTAATAGTTTTTATATCATTAAAATTGTCATTCTAATTTGGATTTTTGTGTGATTCTAAATATATTTTATCGATAAGAATGCCACATAATGTGAAACCACAGTATTATATTTAAAGTGGTTCTGATCATTTTTAATGAAACAGGGGTAAAGAACAAATGTGACTCTCTAAAATACCATTAATTAATTAGGAAAAAATTTATTGTCTTCAAATTTTTAATAATATATTTATTGGTTTATCTTAGAAAATTCTATTTTAAAATAAATGTATTACTTTATCCTTATCAAATGACTACTCAGTCTACATATATGTGGTAGTGAATTTCCTTATTTTATGCCTGAAATGACATTTTTATTTCTAAACTAATTATTTTGATCAAAAGGATATAGTTTAAAGTGTAATTTTTTTTACATTGAGTATGTGTAAATATTTTAGTTTTGAACTACCAGATATTCAAATAAGCTGAGTATGCAAGCTTTTAAAAAATTCATATAAAAATGATAATAATAGATATACTATAAAATGTTATGATAAAAGACATTCATTTAAAGACATTTCTTGGTTCTACACATAAACTCTTAATTTTCCTGAGAAACTTAACTCAGTTCTAGAAAATGATCCAAGAATAATAATTTTCTTTCATTTTTTAACATGATAAAGTCAGTGTTGAAAACTAGTAAATATAACCTATATAAAATGGCAAAAACCACTCAATTTTCATTTATGAAAGTAAATATGACAAAATACTGATAGAATGACTTACTGTCATTACTTCTAGAAGTTGTAGATTCCCTTTGTGATGTATTTAATGATAATGAATATACCAAACTTAATTCTCAGAAAGACTTTTTTGTGTGAATATAAAAAGTAATAATCAGATTTGACTTTTTCTGTTGATTCTATTCCTACTCACTTGATATATTTAAAAATGCTTATAACAACATATTTAATGTTCAGTTATTTTAGTCCCCCTTCTCCCCAAAAAGAAGATGAATATTTGATCCCCCAAATTATCATTCTCTCCAAAATTTAGTTTCATACAGTCTTCTGGCATTCTTTATACTGGACACTTGCTTCTTTTGATTTAAATACTATGTATTTCATATATACATGTTAAATATATACACATCCATATGTACATACAAGTACATTATGTATTTTTAATTCCATATTTGTAGTAACATCTCAAAAATGAATTTCAAATAGTCTAAGGCTTTAATATTGGAATAGAACCATTATATTTACCACAATAATTTCCATTGGTTACATGTATTATATTTAGAGCATTTTCACAGTAAAATAAGTTATCAGGACAAAAAGATGTAGGCAAAATAGACAGAATGCTTACCCCCTCAAAAAAAGTGAAAACAATGTTCAGTAATATAAAAGTGACATTGGATGAGTGAAGTGACTAGGACATTTTTATTGAATAATTTTATATTAATAATTTAAAGGACTATAATATGGGGATATCAGCAGGACTATATAAGTAAAGGAGAGAAGAAAGATTACTATTCAAACTCAATTTAAATTGATTGCCTTTGTAATCACATAGCTGAATGTTTTGATTTCATTATAAGGAGATATTCTAAACATCTTTTAAATATTCTAAAAGTTTACTATTTTTTTTTTAAATTGGGGCAAAATATGTATGTCTTTTTCCTGTCTTGGTGTATGCAACAACAGCAGCAACAACAAACTTATTAGAATAGAAAGAATGAAAGTGAAAGAATGTTTTGTATTTACTACAACACAACCACTTAAAAGGGTTTGAGTTCCACTGGAAAAAGTTGCTTTGATTTAAAAGGAAACCATAGGCATTGGATGTTTCTCATTTTTCATGGTTGAAAATTCCATGAAATTCTCTTAGTTATCTTAAATTCTCTATGTGCAGATTTGTAATAATCTCCACAGTACACCTGTTTAAAAAATTGTAGCCTGCAGAAATCTGAAACCACAAAAGAAACTTTTCTCAAGATGATAATTCACAAGGAGTGTAAATTTCAGTCACCTCACCATGAGAATGTCTTTTCCTATTACTTTCCAACTAATAAGGCACTGAGGTAATGGAAATTTTAATCTCACTGAGGAACTAAATATTTCTATGTAAATTAAATTTGCATAAGCAAGTTAAAATTTGAGTTTAGGCTTGGACTTAAGCTGGTGGAAAGATAATAGGCAATGTGGAATTTAGTACTTGATCACACTTACTGAGTGCAGGAAAAATACAACAATAAAATATTTATAAAATTTCTTTATATTGGCGGGGACTAGTTTCTATATTCCTTGCTGGATTCATGCAGCCATATCTGAAGATGTGCAGAGGATCAGGTAGTAAACATTGTTTTATTCATCAGATCAGATCAGATCAGTCGCTCAGTCGTGTCCGACTCTCTGCGACCCCATGAACCGCAGCACGCCAGGCCTCCCTGTCCATCACCAGCTCCCGGAGGTCACCCAGACTCACACCCATCAAGTCAGTGATGTCATCCAGCCATCTCATCCTCTGTCGTCCCCTTCTCCTCCTGCCCTCAATCCCTCCCAGCATCAGAGTCTTCTCCAATGAGTCAACTCTTCGCATGAGGTGGCCAAAATACTGGAGTTTCAGCTTTAGCATCATTCCTTCTAAAGAAATTCCAGGATTGATCTCCTTCAGAATGGACTGGTTGGATCTTCTTGCAGTCCAAGGGACTCTCAAGAGTCTTCTCCAACACCACAGTTCAAAAGCATCAATTCTTCGGCATTCAGCCTTCCTCACAGTCCAGCTCTCACATCCATACATGACCACAGGAAAGACCATAGCCTTGACTAGGCGAAACTTTGTTGGTAAAGTAATGTCTCTGCTTTTGAATATGCTATCTAGGTTGGTCATAACTTTCCTTCCAAGGAGTAAGCGTCTTTTAATTTCATGGCTGCAGTCACCATCTGCAGTGATTTTGGAGCCCAGAAAAACAAAGTCTGACACTGTTTCCACTGTTTCCCCATCTATTTCCCATGCAGTGATGGGACCAGATGCCATGATCTTCGTTTTCTGAATGTTGAGCTTTAAGCCAACCTTTATGTTTTATTCATAGTTTCTGTGAAATGTGAATGAAGATGAAAGTTTTCTACTATCAAAAACACTAAGGATTTGGTCTCTTACGCATCTAATGATCACGAAGAGGCAATGAGTCAAATACTCCTAATTCAGATTCATGTCAATGAATGGCAAAACCACTACAATATTGTAAAGAAATTAGCTTCCAATTAAAATAAATAAAAACATAAATTTTTAAAAAATTCAAATAGTTTAAATTTTAACAGAAACTTCTTAGTAAACTTTAGTGATCTAAAGGTGACCAGGGAGAATCAACACTTAAGGCAGATAGTGACTGGAATTGATAAATTCATAAGGTCAAATCAACCACTGAAGGTAATTGTCTAGTGGAGACTATTGTTTCCTTTAGCTGATAAGTTAGTTTACTCTCTCCCCAGTCATCTTTATCTTATTTTCTTGTAATTAATAGCAAAATCTTAGGTTAGATCTTTCAACCTTCTTTAGCCATGTGTTGTTTGCTGGATGATCTCTTAACCTTAAAAACATGAGAATTTTTTTTTTACACCTAGAAATACTTATCAACGACAGTTCCTTTAAAGATTTATTATTTGTTTTATTCCAAGACTTGTTTATTAAGTTCTTAGAGCCTCATGGAAAAAAATCATGGAGTTTCATTATCTGAACTGGTTAAAATATGTTGGCCAACCAGGAGAAAGTATAACTAAATGAAAGTAGCATACATGTGTGCTCAGTCACTTCAGTTGTGTTTGACTCTTTGTGACTCTATGGACTATAGCCCACCAGGCTCCTCTGTTCACGGGATTCTCCAGACAAGAATACTAGAATTGGATGCCATGCCTTCCTCCAGGGTATCTTCCTGACCCAGGGGTCGAACCCATGTCTCTTGCATTGGTAGGCAGGTTCTTTACCACCAGCGCCACCTGGGAAGCCCCTGAAAGTAGCATACTGCTTTCTATCAACCTTCAAACATTGTCTAATATTACTGTAATCTCTGTATTTTCTACATCTGAAAATTTGCATGATCCTTTGCTATTCTGTACAGTGCACATTACCATTAGTATTACTAAACTCAACATTTAGCATGTAGTTCATCTTAATAAGGCTATACCTGAATTTGGACTCTCACCCAATACCAGATTTTCCTACAATAAGTGTGCTTAAGGTTTAAGTAATTTTTGCTTCAGTTTGCAATTATGCAAATTTACTAGTAAGTCAACAGCCAGAAGGAATAAAGTGGAAGAACTCAAAGCATGAATTAATTATTGGCCATTTCAGTTTTCTTATAACAATTTATCAGGAAGGAAGCTATTCTCTGAGAGGTGGTCAAATGTAATTAGCTATATTTTGGCTTCAAGTTCATCTTGAATTTCACAGGAACTATATCTGTTCATAAAATATACATATTCTAAATGTACAATCAAGTCAATTACTACTTAAACTTATTCTCATAGGCAGTTCTTTCTTTGATATTTTGTTTGAAGTGAGTTAGTCACATTGACATGTTACTTTGCGATGACACCACTCTTATGGCAGAAAGTGAAGAGGAACTAAAAAGCCTCTTGATGAAAGTGAAAATGGAGAGTGAAAAGTTGGCTTAAAGCTCAACATTCAGAAAACGAAGATCATGGCATCTGGTCCCATCACTTCATGGGAAATAGATGGGGAAACAGTGGAAACAGTGTCAGACTTTATTTTGGGGGGTTCCAAAATCACTACAGATGGTGACTGCAGCCATGAAATTAAAAGACGCTTACTCCTTGGAAGGAAAGCTATGACCAACATATAGCATATTGCATATTCAAAAGCAGAGACATTACTTTGCCAACAAAGGTCCGTCTAGTCAAGGCTATGGTTTTTCCTGTGGTCATGTAGGGATGTGAGAGTTGGACTGTGACGAAGGCTGAGCACCAAAGAATTGATGCTTTTGAAGTGTGGTGTTGGAGAAGAGTCTTGAGAGTCCCTTGGACTGCAAGGAGATCCAACCAGTCCATTCTGACAGAGATCAGCCCTGGGATTTCTTTGGAAGGAATGATGCTAAAGCTGAAATTCCAGTACTTTGGCCACCTCACGCGAAGGGTTGACTCATTGGAGAAGACTCTGATGCTGGGAGGGATTGGGGGCAGGAGGAGAAGGGGACGACAGAGGATGAGATGGCTGGATGGCATCACTGACTCAATGGACATGAGTCTCAGTGAACTCCAGGAGTTGGTGATGGACAGGGAGGCCTGGTGTGCTGCGATGCATGGGGTCGCAAAGAGTCGGACACGACTGAGTGACTGATCTGATCTGAAAAGTAATTTGAAGAGATAAATATGATTCAGTCCTCAAACATTAGTCATTTATGCTCTTAATCAAAAATGAAAATGGTATATGTGTTTGTGAGAAAGTATGTGACTTAGTGTGTGTGTGAGAGAGAGATTAGCAAAGTAGCATTTTAATTCACCCAGCAGCAACATACCATTTATTGGACAAGCTAATAGAGATACTTTTTATTAGAGGGCAGAAATTCCAGGAGTTAAGAATCCATGTGTCAGTAAACTGTATATTCACAACCTCTTGATCCTTGTATATCATTCTAGTAGGAAGAAAATTACCTACATAGGCATGGCCCCTAAGTCATAAAGTGTACCTGAACAGGTAATAAAATATTAAATTTAATATTATACAAATATCATTATTTATAATAACAATAACATTAATAACAAAATAAACATATTAATCAAATTATTTTAAAATAAAGTATTAATTAATAAAATATTAATAATAAATAATAATATTTGATATTAAATAAAATATTAAAGTCTACAAATTCTCAACGTTCAAATTTCTTATTAAAGGAAGAAATCAGCACTTGTGTTAATCAAATTCCTTGAAATCATAATTTCCTCAGAAGAAAACACTCATATCTGTTAGTTCTATAAATCAAGAGATGAAAATTTATCTATGAAGATAACATTATAGGTCCAGTCTTTATTAAAGGCAAAGATAAAACCCTGATTATCTCCCACACTTCCAAGTATACTCAAGTTAATTATGTATTGATATTCACTGAGTGTTTAAATAAAATCATATTTATTCAAACTATGGAAATATTTAATTTTCTACTTGCAAAGGAAGCAAAATTATTTTTTGTTTGAAACAATGGACATTAATTTGTAGAAGCAAAGCAAAAATATCAATGATCTCTGCAAATAGATGTGAACTTTTATTCAAATTTGATACATTTTTATATTTATATTCAAAAGGAACATGTGATAGATCTGGGCATCAATAAATCCATCAGTTTGTTTTTATATTTGTGGTGTTTGATTAGCTACCTATATCACATTGTAATGGTGTCTACTTTCCCAAAGTTTTTTGATATTTGCTTTTAGATTAATACATAATTCAATATTTGCTGAGGAATTCAAGTCACTCTCCTAGGGAATGAAAAAATCATTTAATACATTTTAGGTTATCTGGCATGGCCCCATAGGAATTCTATACAGGAATTAAAGGAAAATTCACATTTGTGTTTAGCTTTCCTTATTGTAGCTATCCTAATCTTTAGTCTTTAGAGGCCAAGATGGAAGTTAAGGTAGATGATTGATGACTTCACTTTACTAGTGGTCTCTATGTTGATCATATGTATCAATAGTACAATTAAAGTTAATATATAAATTTATTTTGGCTAAAATTTTAACTCATTTAAACTGAACTTTTATAACAAATAACTTTTTATAATTAAATAAATTTTAAAAAATCTTAGATTAAAATGCATTCTCTTATTTAGCCTCAACATTTTCCTACAAACATGTTCATTCTCCTGACTTTACCTTTCCTCTTCTTGGCACTAACTTTTTCAGTCATTTAAAAAGCCTTTGAATATTCTCTCTTTCTAACCCCCACATTTCAGGCTAGCCTTTAGACTTTCCTATCTTGCAATCTTATTTTCTTACAGTCCTTCATATGCCTTGCATACTTACCAAAAACATTTAAAAAACTCCATGAACCTCTTCTTAATTCCATTATTCAAAAGTGTTCTTTGGTATTCCCATATCATTTTGCTCTTTCCTTTGTCAGTTAGCCTATTCAATGTACAGTATTACTTATCCTGTACAGGTCTTGCCTTATCTCCCCCACTATATGTGGGCATGCATGCTCAGTCATGTCTGACTTTTGCGACCCCAGTGGATTATAACCCGCCAGGCTCCTCTGTCTATGGAATTTTCCAGGCAAGAATACTGAAGTGGTTTCCCTTCTTCTACTCCAGGGGATATTCCTGACCTAGGCATCAAACTTATGTCTCTTGCATCTTCTGCATTGGCAGGTGGATTCTTTACCACTGCACCACCTAAACTTAACCTAACATAAATCTCCTTTATTATGTAAACTTAACATGTTGTTTTACATACTGAGGGTGCTTCAGAATTAAAGATCAACTAGATGGTTGATGAATGGATGTATGGATGGAAAAACAGGAGTATCCTAATAACACACATTTTCCATAAATAAATCATGAATACTGTGCTGTGCTTAGTCACTCAGTCATGTCTGACTCTGTGATCTCATGGACAGTAGCCTGCCAGGCTTCTCTGTCCATGGGAATTCTCCAGGCAAGAATAATGGAGTTGGTTGCCATGCCCTCCTCCAGGGGATCTTCCCAACCAAGGGATCAAGCCCAGGTCTCCCGCATTGCAGGTGGATTCTTTACCACCTGAGCCACCAGAAAAGCCAAATCATGCATTCAGTTTCACTTCAGTTCAGTCGCTCAGTCATGTCTGATTGTTTGTGACCCCATGTACTGCAGCACTCCAGGCTTCCCCAAGCTTGCTCAACCTCATGTCCATCGAGTCAGTGATGCCACCAACCATCTCATCCTCTGTCGTCCCCTTCTCCTCCTGCCTTCAATCTTTCCAAGCATCGGGGTCTTTTCCAATGAGTGAGTTCTTAACATCATGTGGCCAAGGTATTGGAGAATCAGCTTCAGCACCGTTCTTTCCAATGAATATTCAGGACTGATTTCTTTTAGGATGGATTGGTTTGATTTCCTTGCAGTCCAAAGGACTCTCAAGAGTCTTTTCTAATACCACAGTTAAAAGCGTAGATTCTTTGGCACTCAGCTTTCTTTATAATCCAACTCTCACATACATACATGACTACTGAAAGAATCATAGCTTTGACTAGATGGACCTTTGTCTATAAAGTAATGTCTCTGCTTTTTAATATACTGTCTAGGTTGGCCATAACTTTTCTTCCAAGGAGCAAGTGTCTTTTAATTTCATGGTTGCATTCACCATCTGCAGTGATTTTGGAACCCTAGAATATAAAGTCTGTCGTGGTTTCCATTGTTTTCCATTATTTGCCATGAAATGATGAGACTGGATGCCATGATCTTTGTTTTTTGAATGTTGAGTTTTAAGCCAGCTGTTTCACTCTCCTCCTTCACTTTCATCGAGAGACTCTTTAGTTTCTCTTTGCTTTCTGCCATGAGTGGTGTCATCTGCATATCTGAGGTTATTGTATTTCTCCCTGCAATTTTGATTCCAGCTTGGGCTTCATCCAATCTGGCATTCTCATGATGAACTCTACATATAAGTTAAATAAGCAAGGTGACAATATACAGCCTTAATGTACTCCTTTGCCAATTTGGAACCAGTCCATTGTTCCATGTCCAAATGATCAAATCATGTTCATTGTTCCAAATCATGCATACCTTAAATTAAATACAGAATACAAAGTATCTCTGCACTGTGATATTCAATAAGGTAGTCACCTGCACATGTAACTATTTAAATCAAAGTTAATTAAAATTATGTAAAATTAATAATGGATTTTCTTAGTTGCACTAGCAACATTTTATGGGTTTGATAGCCACCTTTAACTACCATGTTGGAACATTCAGATATAGACTATTTCTATCATCACAGTAAGTTCTGCATAGTACTGCTCTAAAAAAGTTTTGATAGAGAAATGGATGTGAGAAATAAATGTGTCTGGAATTCTAGAAGTCATAATCATGCAATAATAAGGCATAGCACTCCCATTTCCCATATTAAAAAGTATAATTTCCAGCCATTTGCAATGTAAACAATTATTCTTTGGAGAAAATTTATACCAGTAAGATTCTAGTCACATTTTCAGTTAATCTATGTTTTTGCAACACCAATATAAAACTAAAAATATAATAGAAATAGGTAACAAATTTCCATGATTTCTACACAAATATGCATTAAATCTTTTAAAAGATATGACTTAATTGGAATTAAGAATGCAACAGTGTGGGTTGGCTTTTCAAAATTTTTAAAACTTCTTCTAGTCTAAAGCCTGAATATCCTTCTAGCATACCCTACCTCCAAAATTGCTGCGGACTTTTTGTTTTTTAATCCAAGAAAAACCATAAGATCATATTGAAGTCACAAATTTATATGGTTTGCTTCCCTTTTTCCAAAATCTAAAATTGTGCAAAGGTCATTTACCTTTTCATAATTTGTAGCCGTTGCAGCAAATTGGAAGATCGTGATGTATAATGATAGACCTCTGCCATTGTGTGGTCTAATTTTTGAATTTGGATTGTTGGTTTCTTGAAATCCAAATCCAAGTGTTTAACCTTTGGAAAATTGTTTTGTGAGTAAGAAGGATTCCATCCGCATGCCAGGGAGGTCCTGCCTCAGCTGCTCTCAACTTTGTAGTCTTGTGAAAAGGGGACAAGCTTGGGCGAGACAACATTTTGTTATCCTTCTTACAGAATTAGAAATCCCCCTATAAGATAGTGTGAATTGATACCAAGAAGCATTAGATCAGTTTAATAATTGAAGGAACTTTAAATTAACATATAGGTGATTATTAATTCTTAATGACATAATACGTGATTAGTTTTCAAAGAATGACCTTTTCCCTCAGCCTCGGGGAAGAAATACTGTTAATTGAAGGACTAGGATCATATCTAGTGCACATATATATAGTACTGTGAGTCTATATGGCTTTCTGATGGTTTCTATTGTTTCATAATCCTACTACAGATTCCCAATTCTATGTGTTAGGTATACAGAACTGTCATATAATTCAAAGGGAGAAAGCCCATTTAGTGGATACAACATTTTATTTGACTTTCCTCTAGCAGGCAAATAAGGGTAGCAGAGTCTTTGCCTTATTTTGAATTCCTAGACTACTTTGTGCCTGCATTTCAGAGTCCAGAATGATTTGCTGCTAACAACACTTTATCAATCAGGGTATAACAGAGGCATTGCATCCCTAAAACTAAAGGGACCTTGCAGGTCCTGCTGTGGAACCTCCCACATAGGATTATCAAAGCCTGATCATTTTAGTACACCTGTTTTAAGTTTCAATTAATTACATTGTACTTGAGGCAAAGATCTTTCTTCCTCTCCCTCTTTTTATCCTCCACCCCACATCTGATTGCAAAGCACTATGAGGACTGTGCGAAAGTGGGTTTTAATTCAGATATTTCAAGGTGAGTTTTATATATGTTCGGTTCAGTTCAGTTCAGTCGCTCAGTCATGTCCGACTCTTTGCAACCCCATGAATCACAGCACACCAGGCCTCCCTGTCCATCACCAACTCCAGGAGTTCACTCAAACTCACATCCATCAAGTCAGTGATGCCATCCAGCCATCTTGTCCTCTGTCATCCCCTTCTCCTCTTGCCTCCAATCCCTCCCAGCAACAGAGTCTTTTTCAATGAGTCAACTCTTTGCATGAGGTGGCCAAAGTACTGGAGTTTCAGCTTTAGCATCATTCCTTCCAAAGAACACCCAGGGCTGGTCTCCTTCAGAATGGACTGGTTGGATCTCCTTGCAGTCCAAGGGACTCTCAAGAGTCTTCTCCAACACTACAGTTCAAAAGCATCAATTATTCAGCACTCAGCTTTCTTCACAGTCCAACTCTCACATCCATACATGACCACAGGAAAAACCATAGCCTTGGCTAGATGGACCTTTGTTGGCAAAATAATGTCTCTGCTTTTCAATATGCTATATAGTTAGGTCATAACTTTCCTTCCAAGGAGTAAGTGTCTTTTAATTTCATGGCTGCAGTCACCATCTGCAGTGATTTTGGACCCCCAAAATAAAGTCTCACACTCTTTCCACTGTTTCCCCATCTATTTCCCATGAAGTGATGGGACCGGATGCCATGATCTTAGTTTTCTGAATGTTGAGCTTTAAGACAACTTTTTCACTCTCCTCTTTCACTTTCATCAAGAGGCTCTTTAGTTCTTCACTTTCTGTCATACGGGTGGTGTCATCTGCATATCTGAGGTTATTGATGTTTCTCCTGGCAATCTTGATTCCAGCTTGTGCTTCATACAGCCCAACGTTTCTCATGATGTACTCTGCATATAAGTCAAATAAGCAGGGTGACAATATACAGCCTTGACGTACTCCTTTTCCTATTTGAAACCAGTCTGTTGTTCCATGTTCAGTTCTAACTGTTGCTTCCTGACCTGGAAATCACAATTCTTCTTGAACTTTATATTATGTATTATAATAATAACAAAATAAATAAAAATAAATAAATAAGCTAGTAGTTTATCCTCCATTCTTCAATTAAGTGATTAAAAGTTTGTAAGATTCTATTTAATTAAATTAAATTTGAAATAATGTTCAAGGCGTCATGGGAGGTTTTAATTTTTTTCAAAAATCCTTTATGTTTGTAGACTTAGTGAATAATGTGTACTCCAGTGAAAGCCTTCAACCTTCTTACAGTAATGAGTAGTACTGTGATAAAGTAGTATTTATTTTATATTTTAAAATAATATATTTATTTGTCATAAATTCCCAGTCTTAGTTTTTCTCTTCCATGTGGCAGAATAAGAAAGTGAAATATGTGCCACCCCAACCCACCCCCATTCACAGCATTACTAAAAGAAGAAATATATTAAAATTGTTAATCTATGTAAAATTTCTCCAGTAATTTAATTTTTACTTAGGGAAGAAAATTTAAACAACTTTCTTTTACTTGTTATATCATTATTTTCATTGTTTCCTTCCATTAGCTCTATTACCTCTATCTTTCCATCCATCCACTTTAGGTACTCAAATCCACACTCTATGCAGATTCACTCAGTGGTGCCTGAGTCCTCCCAGAAATCTCCTCACACCTTCCCTGTTTTTTGTTTTTTTTTTTTTTTCATTCCTTCAAGCCTCCCACTCAATGAAGTCCTGATCAGTTCATTACAGTTTTGCCGAATTCCTCACTGTGCTTTTGAGTCTGTATAATTCTTCCAAGTCTCTACCTACGTTTTAGGTTTCCAACTTCAATTTCCTCCAGGTAGTTTTCATCCATCCTTGTCCTGTTTAGATTCCATGAATACTTTTTCTAGTCCATCCCAATACTCAAAATCATCCCTTGCCTACCTATCCTTTGTATTCCCATTCTTTTTAAAGTTTCCTCCACAGTTTCATCCATACCCTCTGCTACTCCTCATTTCTCTAGTGCCTCATTGCTCCTGCTGCTGCTAAGTCGCTTCAGTCGTCTCCAACTCTGTGCGACCCCATAGATGGCAGCCCAAAAGGCTCCCCTGTCCCTGGGATTCTCCAGGAAAGAAAACTGGAGGGGGTTGCTATTTCCTTCTCCAATGCATGAAAGTGAAAAGTGAAACTGAAGTCACTCAGTCATGTCTGACTCTTTGCAACCCCATGGACCGCAGCCTACCAGGCTCCTCCACCCATGGCATTTTCCAGGCAAGAGTACTGGAGTGGAGTGCCATTGCCTTCTCTGCTACTGCCTCACAGCCCTTCCCAAATTGTTCAAGTCCATTACAGGTAGTCGGAACATAATTCATTACATTATTACTACATTTACAAAATCTTGACTTTACAAACTGTCATGAATAAGATCAAACTGTCATGAATAAGATCAATGCAAAGAAATAGACGAAAACAATAGAGTGGCTAAGACTGGAGATCTCTTCAAAATAATTAGAGATACCAAGGGAACATTTCAGGCAAAGATGGGCACAATAAAGGACAGAAATGGGATGGACCTAACAGAAGCAGAAGATATTAAGGAGAGGTGGCAAGAATACACAGAAGCACTGTACAAAAAGATCCTCACGACCCAGATAATCACGGTGGTGTGATCACTCACCTAGAGCCAGAGATCCTGGAATGTGAAGTCAAGTGGGCCTTAGCAAGCATCACTACGAACAAAGCTAGTGGAGGTGATGAAATTCCAGTTGAGCTATTTCAAATCCTGAAGGCTGATGCTGTGAAAGTGCTGCATTCAATATGCCAGCAAATTTTGAAAACTCAGCAGTGGCCACAGGACTGGAAAAGGTCAGTTTTCATTCCAATCCCAAAGAAAGGCAATGCCAAATAATGCTTAAACTACCACACAATAGCACTCATTTCACACACTAGCAAAGTAATGCTCAAAATTCTCAAAGCCAGGCTTCAACAGTTCATGAACTGTGAACTTCCAGATGGGAAATGGCAACCCATTCCAGTATGCTTGCCTAGAAGATTCCATAGATGGAGGAACCTGGTGGGCTATAGTCCAGAGTCGGACATGACTGAGCAACTTCGGGAAACTGGTTTTAGGAAAAGCAGAGGAAATTGCAAACATCCATTGGATCATGAAGAAAGCAAGAGAGTTCCAGAAAAATATCTATTTCTGATTTATTAACTACACCAAAACCTTTGACTGTGTGGGTCACAACAAACTGTGGAAAATGAGATGGGAATACAGACCACCTGATCTGTCTTTCCAGAAATTTATTTGCTGGTCCAGAAGCAACAATTAGAACTGGATATGTAATAACAGACTGGTTCCAAATTTGAAAATGAGTACATCAAGGCTGTATATTATAACCCTGCTTATTTAACTTATATGCAGAGTACATCATGATAAACGCTGGGCTGGATGAAGCACAAGCTGGAATCAAGATTGCCAGGAGAAATATTCGTAACCTCAGATATGCAGATGACACCATCCTTATGGCAGAAAGCGAAGAAGTAAAGAGCCTCTTGATGAAAGTGACAGAGGAGAGTGAAAAAGTTTGCTTAAAACTTAACATTCAGAAAACTAAGATCATGGCATAGGGTTCCATCACTTCATAGATGGGCAATACATGGAGAAACAGTGGAAGCAATGACAAATTATTGGGGCTCCAAAATCACTGCAGATGATGACTGCAACCATGATATTAAAAGATGCTTGTTCCTTGGACGAAAAATTATGATCAACCTGTTGCTGCTAAGTCGCTTCAGTCATGTCCGACTCTGTGTGACCCCATAGATAGCAGCCCACCTGGCTGCTGTCCCTGAGATTCTCCAAGCAAGAATACGGGTGTTCTTGCCACTTCCTTCTTCAGCTCATGCGTGCATGCTAAGTTGCTTGAGTCATGTCAGACTCTGTGTGAACCTGTGGACAGTGCCCACCAGGCTCTTCTGTCCATGGGAATCCACAGGCAAGAACACTGGAGTGGGTTGCCATTTCCTTCTCCATGATCAACCTAGAGAGCATGTTAAAAAGCATAGGCATTGGTTTGCCAACAAATGTCCATCTAGTCAAAGCTATGATTTATAGTAGTCACGTATGGATGTGAGAGTTGGACTATAAAGAATGCTGAGCACTGAAGAACTGATGCTTTTGAACTGTGGTACTGGAGAAGACTCTTGAGAATCCCTTTGACTGCAAAAAGATCCAACCAGTCCATCCTAAAGGAAATCAGTCCTGAATATGCATTGGAAGGACTGATGCTGAAGCTGAAACTCCAACATTTTGGCCACCTGATGGGAAGAACTGACTCACTGGAAAAGACCCTGATGCTGGGAAAGATTGAAGGTGGGAGGAGAAGGGGGATGATATGAGATGGTTGGATGGCATCACTGACTTGTTGGACATGAGTTTGGGTAAAGTCTGGGAGTTGGTGATGGACAGGGATGTGCTGCAGTCCATGGGGTTGCAAAGAGTCAGACATGAGTGAGCAACTGAACTGAATTGAACTGATGAATAAGACCATTTATAATTTAATCATCAACGGGCTGATTAAATCCTTTTCATTATTGTCATTTAACATGCACACAATGTTTTAAAGACCTAAAATATGTACCAGTTTTGCTTTCAATGGGACGTGAGATAATGAACTTACAAAAAAAAAAATCTTACCGAAAGTTTTTGGTAAATTTTGGACTTACAAAAAAAAAAAAAAAAAAAGAATGCACTGTCTCCATTTTCTTAGTGATAGTTTAGTATTAAGATTGTTGTTGTTGTTTAGTTGCTAATTTGTGTCCTACACTTTTGTGACTCCATGGGCTGTAGCCCACCAGATTCTTCTCTCCATGGAATTTCCCAGGCATGAATGCTGGATTGGATTGCCATTTCCTTCTCCAGGGATTTTCCCAACCCATGTAAGAAACCCGCATCTCCTGCATTGGTAGTTAGATTCTTTATTGTTAAGTTACCAGGGAAGCCCTGCATTAAGATAGCAAAGCCAAATTAAACCAAGGTAAAAATTTTATTCAACAGTACATTCAGTTCAAAACAATATTCTTTATACCTTTACAGATTGAGAGAGAAATAATTGATGAGTAAAGGAATGTGCTCTTCAAATGCACATGACATGTATTTTTATTCCAAATTAAAGTTAAAAAAAAATGAAAAGTTAATCACTCCAAGACTTTGTTGACTGCCTTCTCCATAGTTGCCATATTTTAACAAGTCCCTTAAGCACTTACTTCTAAGCTTATGCTTACGTTAATCCCAGGGACAGGGGAGCCTGGTGAGCTTCCCTCTATGGGGTCGCACAGAGTCAGACACGACTGAAGCGACTTAGCAGCAGCAGCAGCCTCCCCCATGTAATGTTAATCTATGAAAATTTCTTAGAGAAAATGAGTTGTGTGAAATGCCCCAGAGCAGATGAGGACATCGGATGACCAGAGATCTGGAAAATGTTATGATTAGAGATTGGGTGTTGGTTTGACTGAAGAGGGGATGTCATGGATTATAAATTAATAAGAAAAGACCTATGTTGGAAGCAACTAATCAAGGACCTTTGAGTTTTAGCCTCAGAGTTTAGAAAATGAAAATTTTAATAGGTAACATGTGGAGTTTCTTGGTTTTCAGTTTCTGTTGTTTCCTTTTGGTTGTTGTATATAAAGTTTTACAAAACAATTACTATTTATTTTCTAACATCAAAAAAGGAAAGTAGTCCACAAAAATGTACTGGTTAGATAATATATTTGCAATGTTTTGTTTTTTTTTTTTTTTAAAAAAAAAACAACAAAAAACAAAACATTTCTTCTGAATTAAAAAAAGAGGTGGAAAATCTGTCCTTAGGTCAAATCTGACTCATTGTTGTACCCCTTGAAAATTAGCAGCTGTAATTACTGGAAAAAATTTAAGGTGTAATGTTGCAGTTGTCAGCTGTAACAGGTTTTAATTTTTTTTAATTTTAAAATGATAAACTTTAGAGAATTGGAACTTTTATTATTTTCAATACAAAATCATGATGGCACATTTTAGTTGGAAACACAACTTTTAAAAATTGATTTTCTGAGATATGTTTGCTTCAATATTTTCAACACAGGAGTTCAAAATTTATTACAATGTATTAAAACTGTATTCAATTCAGTTCAGTTCAGTCCCTTAGTCGTGTCCGACTCCTTGTGACCCCATAAACCACAGCACGCCAGGCCTTGCTGTCCATCACCAACTCCTAGAATTTACCCAAACTCATGTCCGTTGAGTTGGTGATGCCATCCAACCATCTCAACCTCTGTCATTCCCTTCTTCTGCCTTCAATCTTTCCCAGCATCAGGGTCTTTTCAAATGAATCAGCTCTTCCCATCAGGTGGCCAAAGAGCTGGAGTGTCACCTTCAACATCAGTCCTTCCAATGAACACCCAGGACTGATCTCTTTTAGGATGGACTCGTTGGATTTCCTTGCAGTCCAAGGGACCCTCAAGAGTCTTCTCCAGCACCACAATTCAAAAACATCAGTTCTTTGGTGTTCAGCTTTCTTTATAGTACAACTCTCACATCCATACATGACTACTGGGAAAACCATAGCTTTGATTGGCAAGGTAATGTCTCTGCTTTTTAACATGCTATCTAGGTTGGTCATAACTTTCCTTCCAAGAAGCAAGCGTCTTTTAATTTCATGGCTGCAGTCAACATCCGCAGTTATTTTGGAGCCCCCAAAATAAAGTCTGACACTATTTCCCCATCTATTCCCCATGAAGTGATGGGACCAGATGCCATGATCTTAGTTTTCTGAATGTTGAGCTTTAAGCCAACTTTTTCACCCTCCTCTTCCACTTTCATCAAGAGGCTTTTTAGTTCTTCACTTTCTGCCATAAGGGTGGTGTCATCTGCATATCTGAGATTATTGATATTTCTCGTGGCAATCTTGATTCCAGCTTGTGCTTCTTCCAGTCCAGCGTTTCTCATGATGTACTCTGCATATAAGTTAAATAAGCAGGGTGACAATATACAGCCTTAACGTACTCCTTTTGCTATTTGGAACCAGTTTATTTTTCCATGTCCAGTTCTAACTGTTGCTTCCTGACCTGAATACAGGTTTCTCAAGAGGCAGGTCAGGTGGTCTGGTATTCCCATCTCTTTCAAAATTTTCCACAGTTTATTCTGATCCACATAGTCAAATGTGTTACAGGGGTTCAAAATATATTATAATTATCCAATGAAAATAAACCCCCACTTTCTCTAACTTACATTTGTTCCTAAACATGCAAATACCAATTAAAATTATCCATGAGTTAGTATGTTTTCTATTTCACCAAGGGGATAAACTGTTCAATGTATACATTTGAAAACTGACTATAGTATCTAAAGATAAATATCATTGGAATATATCCTTTTTGAGGGGAAATTTTATTATTATAAAACTTTGAAAACAGAAAATAATCATTAAAATACTCTTTTACAACAAAGTTTTTATTTCTAAAGTATATGAAGAAGTGTTTGTTGCCAAGCTAGAATCCATAAAATCACTACCTCCTGGAAACAAAGCATGTAGTCTTTAACACATGTAAACATAATTTTAATCAATTAAAACTATATAAAATATGCAGCTGATAACAATAAGATATTTTGGATTTACATATAGAATTGTGATGTAAAATTTTTTAAGCTGTAGCACTATACATAATTGAGATCCATTATGCAAATGAGTGTGGATTTATGATGAAAGCTTATTTCAAGCTAAAATGTTGGAACAAGAAAGGATGTTAGAGGTCTCCAGTTCTATTCACCATAATGAAGAGAGGCACAGAAAGTTTAAATGACTCGTCCAAAGTTATAAATACTTAAAGGCAAATTTTTAAATTAATTAATTTATTTTTGTCTTTACTGCGTCTTTGTTGCTGCAAGAGCTTTTCTCTAGTTTCAATGAGCTGAGAAGGAGCTACTCTAGCTTCGATGCATGGGTTTCTCAATGCCACAGAGCCAGGGCTCTAGGGCAAATGGGCTTCAGTATTTGCAGCAGGTGGGCTTCAGTAGTTGTGGCTCCCAGGTTCTACAACACAGGCCCAGTAGTTGTGGTGCACAGGCTTAGCTGCTCCACAGCATATGGGTTCTTCCCAGATCAGGGAACAAACCCATGTCTCTTGCATTGGCTGGTGGATTATTTACCACTGAGCCACCAGGGAAGCCCTTAAAGTCAGAGTTAGTACTAGAATTCAAGTCCATTTTTTTTTTTTTTTTCCTCCCATGGGATTTGACTTTTTTTTTTGCTTTCAGTGACTATAGGAAATACAATGTATTTGTTTTCTTTAGTTAAATAGTGACAACATTAATGATTGCAAACACGTGTGGATCCCAGGAAGTAAATGCTTTACATATGTTAATTCATTTAGTCTTCAGACTGTGGGGTAGATGCTGTTACTATATATTTTTTTTAATGAGACAGAATTTTTAAAACTTGCACAAAGTTGCACAGCTAATAAGTGGTATGGATTCAGAACCAGGCAATCAATCTCCATAGCTCATGATGAAAACTCTTAAATAAGTGCTTGTTTCTTTTGTTTCTTAATTTCATTGTATCAAGGCAATTTATATGTGGATATAATATTGTGATTTTGATTTTTAAGTTGGGAAAAAAGTGCTTGTCTCAATTTCCATATTGAACATATTTAACAATAGCTCTACACGAATGATCTTGCTACATTGGGAACCCCTGAATGATTTGTTTGAAATCACTAATATTGGTCATTAAGACCAATAAAGACTGGAGAATGAAGCTTTGTGGAGTCTTTTGGTTCATTCTGGTTATAAATAACTTTTCATTTACTCTTAAAGCAAGAAGATCACACCAAAAGTATATTTTAACAATATTTCTATAAAATGGCTTCTTTTGGTAAACACAGTAGAATTAGCTATCAATGGATTATTTTTTCATACACTTAATAATGCCTAAGAAAAACTGATTTTACATTTTCTCATGAATATGGCCCATAACACAGAAATAAAAGTCCTGTTTTCTTCTAGCTTGTTTTAGTCTGTGAATTCAATTGCTATTTTGAAAGTACCAGTTAAATCTTGCCCTTTTAAAAAGGGCATGTTTTAATAATGACATGTTAGCTTATTGATAGATGGGAAGGAAATAATTATAAGTAAATGAAAACAAAGCAGTATTATATAGTAGGTATAGAAAATGTAAAATCCAATACTTTATGCACAAAAATGCCCATGTGAGTTTACTGTTTTATATATAATAAATTCTGGAAGATAAATATATAAACAAAATTAGAATGATCGATCTTCCTCTACACATGAAATCTATTTGTCCATTTTTTTTTCCAAATAGAATTTAAATACAATAAAGTTGGGAACATCTGACTCCAGAGAAATCAGAATTTTAGAGAAAAAAAGAGACTAGGAGCAAGACTAAATATTGTACAGAGAAACTGAATGATTCCATTTTCATTTCAGGAAAGGCTTTTCTCAGTTGAGTCTCTCAGCCCTGTCCAACACTTTGTGACCCTATGGACTGCAGCACTCCAGCCCTCCCTGTCCATCAACAACTCCCAGAGTTTACCCAAACTAGTGTCCATTGGGTTGGTGATGCCATTCAACCATCTCATCCTCTGTCATCCCTTTCTCTTCCTGACTTCAATCTTTCCCAGCATCAGGGTCTTTTCAAATGAGTCAGTTCTTTGCATCAGGTGGCCAAAGTATTGGAGCTTCAGCTTCAGCATCAGTCCTTCCAATGAATATTCAGGACTGATTTCCTTTAGGATGGACTGGTTGGATCTCTTTGCAGTCAAAGGGACACTCAAGAATCTTCTCCATCACCACAGTTCAAAAGTGTCAGTTCTTCAGCACTTAGCATTCTTTATAGTTCAACTCTCACATCCATACGTGACTTCTATAAAGCATAGATTTGACTAGATGGACATTTGCCGGAAAGTAATGTTTCTGCTTTTTAATATGCTGTCTGCTGCTGCTGCTAAGTCACTTGAGTCGTGTCCGACTCTGTGCGACCCCATAGACAACAGCCCACCAGGCTCTGCAATCCCTGGAATTCTCCAGGCAAGAACACTGGAGTGGGTTGCAATTTTCTTCTCCATTGCATGAAAGTGAAAAGTGAAAGTGAAGTTGCTCAGTCACGGCCGACTCGTAGCGACCCCATGGACTGCAGCCTACCAGGCTCCTCCATCCAGGGGATTTTCTAGGCAAGAGTAATGGAGTGGCTTGCCATTGCCTTCTCCGAATATGCTGTCTAGGTTGGTCATAACTTTCCTTTCAATGAGTAAGTGTCTTTTAATTTCAAAGCTGCAGTCATCATCTGCAGTGATTTTGGAGCCCCCAAAATAAAGTCTGCCATTCTTTTCACTGTTTCCCCATCTATTTGCCATGAAGTGATGGGAGTAGATGCTATGATCTTAGTTTTCTGAATCTTGAGCTTTAAGCTAACTTTTTCACTCTCCTCTTTCACTTTCATCATCAGGCTCTTTAGTTCTTCTTCGCTTTCTACCTTGAGGGTGGTGTCATCTGTATATCTGAGGTTATTGATATTTCTCCTGCCAAACTTGATTCCAGCTTGTGCTTCTTCCAGCTCAGAATTTCTCATGATGTACTCTTCATGTAAGTTAAATAAGCAGAGTGACAATATACAGCCTTGATGTACTCCTTTCCCTATATGGAAGCAGCTTGTTGTTCCATGTCCAGTTCTAATTGTTGCTTTCTGGCCTGCATACAGATTTCTCAAGAGGAAGGTCAGATGGTCTTGTATTCCCATTTCTTTCAGAATTTTCCAGTTTGTGATGATCCACGATCCACACAGTCAAAGGCTTTGGCATAGTCAATAAAGAAGAAATAGATGTTTTTCTGGAACTCCCTTCCTTTTTTTCATGATCCAACAGATGTTGGCAATTTGATCTCTGGTTCTTCTGCCTTTTCTAAATCCAGCTTGAAAACTGGGATCTCACTGTTCACATATTGTTGAAGCCTGGCTTGGAGAATTTTGAGCATTACTTTACTAGCATGTGAAATGAGTGCCATTGTGTGGTAGTTAAGGATTCTTTGGCAGTGCCTTTCTTTGGGATTGTAGAAGGAAATCGCAACTTGCTCCAGTATTCTTACCTGGAAAATCCCATGGATGAAGGAGCCTGATAGGCTGAAATCCATGGGGTCTCAAAGAGTTGGACATGATTGAGTGACTTTCCTTTCCTTTTCTTTGGGATTGCAATGAAAACTGATCTTTTCCAGTCCTGTGGCCACTGCTGAGTTTTCCAAATTTGCTGGCATAGTGAGTGCAGCACCTTCACAGCATCATCTTTTAGAATTTGAAGTAGCTCAATTGGAATTCCATCACCTCCACTAGCTTTGTTCATAGTTACACTACCTAAGGCCCACTTGACCTCACATTCCAGGATGTCTGGCTCTAGGTGAGTAATCACACCATCATGATTATCTTCATGGCGAAGATCTTTTTTTGTATAGTCACTCTGTGTATTTTGCCACCTCTTCTTAATATCTTCTGCTTCTGTCAGGTCCATGCCATTTCTGTCCTTTATTGAGCCCATCTTTGCATGAAATGTTCCCTTGGTATCTCTAATTTTCTTGAAGAGATCTCGAGTGTTTCACATTCAATTTTTTTCCTCTATTTGTTTGTGTTGATCACTGAGGAAAGCTTTATCTTTCCTTGCTATTCTTTGGAAGTCTGCATTCAAATAGGTATATTTTTCCTTTTCTCCTTTGCTTTTCACTTCCCTTCTTTTCACAGATATTTGTAAGACATCCTCATACAGCCATTTTGCTTTTTTGCATTTCTTTTTCTTGGGGATAATCTTGATATCAGTCTACTGTACAATGTCACAAACCTTTGTCCATAGTTCATCAGATACTCTGTCTATCAGATCTAGTCCCTTGAATCTATTTCTCACTTCCACTGTATAATCGTAAGGGATTTGATTTAGGTCATACCTGAATGGTCTAGTGGTTTTCCCTACTTTCTTCAGTTTATCTCAATTTGGCAATAAGTACTTCATGATCTGAGCCATTCAGCTGCCAGTCTTGATTTTGCTGACTCTATAGAGCTTCTCCATCTTTGGTCGCAAAGAATATAATCCATCTTATTTTGGTGTTGACCTTCTGGTGATGTCCATGTGTAGAGTCCTCTCTTGTGTTGTTGCAAGAGGGTGTTTGCTATGACCATTGCGTTCTCTTAGCAAAACTCTATTAGCCTTTGCCCTGCTTCATTTTGTACTCCATGGCCAAATTTGCCTGTTACTCCAGGTGTTTCTTGCTTCCTACTTTTGCATTCCAGTCCCTTATAATGAAAAGGACATCTTTTTTGGGTGTTAGTTCTAGAAGATCTTATATGTCTTCATAGAACTGTTCAATGTCATCTTCTTCAGCATTACTGGTCAGGGCATAGTTTGAGTTACCGTGGTATTGAGTGGTTTGCCTTGGAGATGAATGGAAATCACTGTGTCGTTTTTGAGATTGCATCCAAGTACTGCATTTCAGACTCTTTTTTGACTATGATGGCTACTCCATTTCATCTAAGGGATTCTTGCTTACAATAGTAGATAGATATAATGGTCATCTGATTTAAATTCACCCATTCCAGTCCATTTTAATTCACACTAGTGGTTTAAATCAACTTGTCTCAGTTTTTAAACTAAATCAATTTCTTTACATTTAAAAAAAAATGTCTTTTATTTATTAAATTGTGTTTCTTTATTATAATGTATATATGTCCATAAAAATTAAAAATCAGCAACATTTGTTAAGACTGCATCCAGCACTGTGGAGAACTTGGAGGTGAAGGATTAAATTGGCAAAAAAAAAATAAAAATATAAGAAAACATAACAATCAATATAGGCTTGCATTGCATAGTTCTCTACTGAAGTTAAGTGAAGTGAAAGTCACTCAGTCGTGTCCAACCTTTGTGACCCCATGGACTATATAGTCCATGGAATTTTCCATGCCAGAATACTGGAGTGAGTAGACTTTCCATTCTCCAGGGGATCTTCCCAACCCAGAGGTCGTATCCAGGTCTCCTACACTGCAGACAGATTCTATACCAGCTGAGCAACCAGGGAAGCTGGTTCTATATTATGCTATTTATAGTATGCATGAATTTCTGGTATTTTAAAGCAAGACAAACTTAAATAGAAGTCTATATGGGATATTTGCACTATAACCTTCAGTTTCCTGTCTGGAGATTTTGAAAGATTAATGATTTTTATCATGCATTATATTCTTCATATCCTTATAAGGATTAGGATGGTGGTAAATCAGGAGAAAATAGTCAGTACGTCACACTAATATTGACTCTAAACAATATCTTAAAAACTATCAAAATGGTTAGTTGCATTGGTATACTACGTCTTCATAATTTTAGTGTATCAGATATAGTACATTTATTTATATAGTATTTCTCATAGGTGTTATGGGGATCATATAATATTTTATGAAAATAATTGTCATATACTTTTTATTTATAACTGTAAAACTACACATTTTTTCTCTCAGAGGATCCCAAGCAATTTGATTTCCAATTTAAACTGAGAAGAAATTTGACTGTTTCTGTTTGAATTAACAAGTTACCAATCTCTTAAAAATATTCAGTACTAGTTTCAAGATTTAATGTCAAAAAAAGCATTCATTACTAAATAATTAAATAATAAATTTTACTGCATTATCTCAGTTTATCATTTTTTTGTCCCTTGCCTATGAATTGGATACCCCAGCATGATTCCCACTTTCCTGGATGCATGCATAACTCAAGATTATTTTCCTCTTGCTCTAAATTAACACTGTCCAATAGAACTTTTTGCCATGGTAGAAATGTGCTATAACCTGCAGTGTCCAATACTGTAGCCCCTAGCCACATTTGGCTATTTGCCTTAAACACTTAAAATGTGCTTAGTACAACTGAACAATTGAATTGTTATTTTAACTTTTATAGATACATATGGCCAGGGTGACTATACTGAATTGCATATTTCCAGGTGCAAATTTGGAAAACTCAACAGTGGCCACAGGACTGGAAAAGGTCAGTTTTCATCCCAATCCCAAAGAAAGGCAATGCCATAGAATGCTCAAACTACTGCATAATTGCACTCATCTCACACGCTAGTAAAGTAATGCTCAAAATTCTCCAAGACAGGCTTCAGCAATATGTGAACCGTGAACTTCCTGATGTTCAAGCTGGTTTCAGAAAAGGCAGAGGAACCAGAGATCAAATTGCCAACATTCGCTGGATCATGGAAAAAGCAAGAGAGTTCCAGAAAAAACATCTATTTCTGCTTTATTGACTATGCCAAAGCCTTTGACTGTGTAGATCACAATAAACTGTGGAAAATTCTGAGAGAGATGGGAATACCACACCACCTGATCTGCCTCTTGAGAAATCTGTATGCATGTCAGGAAGCAACAGTTAGAACTGGTCATGGAACAACAGACTGGTTCCAAATAGGAAAAGGAGTACATCAAGGCTGTATATTGTCACCATGTTTATTTAACTTATATGCAGAATACATCATGAGAAATGCTGGACTGGAAGAAACACAAGTTGGAATCAAGATTGCTGGGAGAAATATCAATAACCTCAGTTATGCACATGACACCACCCTTATGGCAGAAAGTGAAGAGGAACTAAAAAGCCTCTTGATGAAAGAGAAAGTGGAGAGTGAAAAGGTTGGCTTAAAGCTCAACATTCAGAAAACGAAGATCATGGCATCTGGTCCCATCACTACATGGGAAATAGATGGAGAAACAGTGGAAACAGTGTCAGACTTTGTTTTTCTGGGCTCCAAAATCACTGCAGATGGTGACTGCAGCCATGAAATTAAAAGACGCTTACTCCTTGGAAGGAAAGTTATGACCAACCTAGATAGCATATTCAAAAGCAGAGACAATACTTTGCCAACAAAGGTTCGCCTAGTCAAGGCTATGGTCTTTCCTGTGGTCATGTATGGATGTGAGAGCTGGACTTTGAAGAAGGCTGAGCACTGAAGAATTGATGCTTTTGAAGTGTGGTGTTGGAGAAGACTCTTGAGAGTCCCTTGGACTACAAAGAGATCCAACCAGTCCATTCTGAAGGAGATCAGCCCTGGAATTTCTTTGGAAGGAATGATGCTAAAGCTGAAACTCCAATATTTTGGTCACCTCATGCAAAGAGTTGACTCATTGGAGAAGACTCTGTTGCTGGGAGGGATTGGAGGCAAGAGGAGAAGGGGACGACAGAGGATGAGATGGCTGGATGGCATCACTGACTCGATGGATGTGAGTCTGAGTGACCTCCGGGAGCTGGTGATAGACAGGGAGTCCTGGAGTGCTGCAGTTCATGGGGTCGCAAAGAGTCGGACACAACTGAGCAACTGATCGGATCTGATCTGATCTGATGGTCTAAATATGACTATACAGTGAAAAATATACTTCTTTGACTTTTGAGAATCTAATCATCTATTCTTCTCTAAAGTTTTATTCTTGTGCCACCTATGAGATCAAGTCCTGATACAAAGCAATTTTGTCGTAAATATTACTGGCCTTCATTTCCCAGGGTTGTCAGTTTATAGGAAAAATTAATGCAGCATGTGATCACAATTTCCTAGAGTGAGTGTCTGTTTAACAAGTGTCAAATATTTCTGGTCATTATAGCTCATTCTATCATCTCCATTAAGGTACTGAATACCTTTTCAAAGGATAAATAATTTTCAGTATTTCAAATATTTCTTAGAATAATAAGTAAATGTGAGAACACTGTTATACATTTATCATCTGTTCAGAAATTGTGAGGTATCTAAAATAATCGAATGACCATTTTTCACCTATTTCATACTCTATTTCAGTTGAAATAATCACAATGTAAGTTGTAATTCTAAAAAAAACAAACTTTGTTTTTGGTTGTTTTTAGGGGGGAGTAAATAATACAAATAATTTGAACCTCAAGTGATACCTAACAGGAAGAATTATGTCTTTAGGTACATTCTTTGGCAAACTTTTCCAAAATCAATGTGAAATGTATTTTCCAGAAGATTAAGTTTTCTTTCTTTTTTTTTTTTTTTTTTTTTTTTGCAAATCTTCATAAATAAGCAAAGTTAGTTATGTTCTTCATAAGCAGGAAAAGAGCCAAACTGAAAAAATAAAATGGTTATAGAAACAAGTTCTTTATGAAAATGGGGTTGACCCTACAATATAAGTTTCTTGTACAAATTAAGAACTGGCAGGAAGTAGTGTTTAGTTCATAAATGCTAATTCTATTTTTAAAGCCAGAATTCTGTATGATTATTGTTCTGCCCCAAATTAAATGCATCAAAATGTGCCTTGTGTATGTCTCATTTAGGGGTTCAAATACTTTACTACCCATTGATTCACTGATGTTGTCATTTTAAACTTCTCATCCAATTTGAGTTTTGAAATGAAACAAAATGAAAATCTCAGTATGGATATTAAAATATATATAAGGAAATAAGAATTAAAAGGAGAAGGGAATTTGGCTGAACTTTTAGACAGAGGTACTTGTTATTAAGTAGTTGATGAACCAAATAGCAAGACTGGTTTTTTAAAAGTTGCTGTGTCATTTTTGCTTAGTGGTCTATGAAGTGTAGCCACTGTTTTAGGATTCATGTCACCCCGAAGTCATCTTACCAGGAAAATCTTCTTTGTCTATCTGGGTGAATGAATGCAGCTATTAAGGATGAAAGTCATCTTTTTGTTCCTTGGAACAATAGGTTAATAGTCACCATTCATTTGCCTATAACTGATAACTTACCTTGATTCATTTTTCAGACTATCAACTGGAATCTTGTTTTCAACACCATTTCCAAGATGCTGGTGGTATATCTCATTTGCTTTTAACTGTTGAAGTTATTGCATCATGATTTTGATAAATTAGAAGCTAACACAAATAGAAAATATACCAAGTCATCACTTTTTTTTTTCCTATTAGACGTATACTGTTTTATTATTAGTTTCTGATAATAAGAATTAATAAAAGTATTCACTTAGCCTTACATATCTAAAAATCAAAATAGACTCTTCAATAAATTCTCAGTGAAGTCAGAAATGTATCCCATTTTTTGACTTTCTTTAAACATGACCATTTAGAAGATCTCAAGAGTATGAAATTACCACCTATTCAATATAAATATTTAATACATAAATCAATGCCTACAGATATTCATAAAAATCATAGGTTGGTATAAAGATTAAAAGAAATAACTGATTTGAAACTACTTAGAGAAATTAAAATGTTACACCAAATGGATATTATCCTTTTATCCTCAGTGAATCTAGGAATTATTTGTTATGATAGCATGTTACTTACAGACCAAACATATTAAATTAATTGCTAGGTATTGAAGTAATCATGGTTAAATTCACTTCAAGGTGATAAATCAAATCCCTTATGATTATACGGTGGAAGTGACAAATAGATTAAAAAGATTAGATCTGATAGACAGAGTGCCTGAAGAACTATGGACATTGTAGGAGGCAGTGAAGAAGATCATCCCAAAGGAAAAAAATGCAAAAGGCAAAGGTTTGTCTAAGAAGGCATTACAAATAAGTGAGAAAAGAAGAGAACCAAAAGGCAAAGGAGAAAAGGAAAGATATACCCATGTGAATGTAGAGTTCTAAAGAATAGCACAGAGATAAGAAAGCCTTCCTCAGTGGTCAATGCAAAGAAAGAGAGGAAAACAATTGAATGGGAAAGACTAGGAATCTCTTTAAGAAAATTAGAGATACCAAGGGAACTTTTCATGCAAAGATGGGATCAATAAAGGACAGAAATGGGATGGACCTAACAGAAGCAGAAGATATTAAGAAGAGGTGGCAAGAATACAAAGAAGAACTATACAAAAAAGATCTTAATGACCCAGATAACCACAATGGTGTGATCACTCACCTAGAGCCAGACATCCTGGAATGTGAAGTCAAGTGGGCCTTAGAAAGCATCACTACGAACAAAGCTAGTGGAGGTGATGGAATTCCAGTTGAGCTATTTCAAATCCTGAAAGATGATGCTGTGAAAGTGCTGCACTCAATATGCCAGCAAATTTGGAAAACTCAGCAGTGGCCACAGGACTGGAAAAGATCTGTTTTCATTCCAATCCCAAAGAAAGTTAATGCCAAAGAATGCTCAAACTACCACACAATTGCACTCATCTCACACACTGACAAAATAATGCTCAAAATTCTCCAAGCCAGGCTTCAACAGTATGTGAACAATGAACTTCCAGATGTTCAAGTTGATTTTAGAAAAGGCAGAAGAACCAGAGATCAAATTGCCAACACACGTTTGGATCATTGAAAAAGCAAGAGAATTCCAGAAAAACATCTACTTCTGCTTTATTGACTACGCCAAAGCTTTTGACTGTGTGTATCACCAGACCACCTGACCTGCCTCCTGAGAAGTCTGTATGCAGGTCAAGAAGCAACAGTTAAATCTAAACATGGAAAAACAGACACATTCCAAATAGGGAAACGAGTATGCAAGGCTGTATATTGTCACCCTGCTTATTCAATTTATATGCAGAACACATAATGTGAAATGCCAAGCTGGATGAAGCACTAGCTGGAATCAAGATTGCTGTGAGAAATGTCAATAACCTCAGATACACAGATGACATCACCCTTATGGCAGAAAGTGAAGAAGAACTAAAGAACCTCTTGATGAAAGTGAAAGAGGATAGTAAAAAAGTTGACTTAAAACTCAACATTCAGAAAACTAAGTTTATGGCATCTGGTCCCATCACATTGTGGCTAATAGATGGGGAAACAGTGGAAACAGTGAGAGACTTTATATTTTGGGGCTCCAAAATCACTGTAGATGGTGGCTGCAGCCATGAAATTAAAAGACGCTTGCTCCTTGGAAGAAAAGCTATGACCAAACTAGACAGCATATTAAAAAGCAGAGACATTACTTTGCCAACAAAGGTCCGTCTAGTCAAAGCTATGGTTTTTCCAGTAGTCATGTATGGATGTGAGAGTTGGACTATAAAAAATGCTGAGCGCAGAAGAATTGATGTTTTTGAACTGTGGTGTTGGTGAAGACTCTTGAGAGTCCCTTGAACTGCAAGGCGATCCAAATAGTCAATCCTAAAAGAAATCAGTCCTGAATATTCATTGGAACGATTGATACTGAAGCTGAAACTCCAGTATTTGGCCACCTGATGCAACGGACTGTTTCATTGGAAAAGACTCTGATTCCGGAAAAGACTGAAGGCAGGAGGAGAAGGGGACAACAGAAAATGAGTTGGTTGGATGGCATCAGTGACTCGATGGACATGAGTTTGAGCAAGCTTCAGGATTTGCTGATGGGACAGGGAGGCCTGGCATGCTGCAGTCCATCGGATCACAAACAGTTGGACATGACTGAGCAACTGAACTGAACTGAACTGAACAAGGTGATAAAAAGATATATGATGATGAGCAACAATTATATTTTTGCCAAATGAAATAGGTCTCTTGCTTGATTAATATGTAAAGTCATTTTTCAAATGCTCCCTAAATCATGTTTAAGCATCCAGATAAATTAATACAAAAGAGCAATCTTCACAAATTGTCTTATAAGTGATTTTTGAGCATTGATTATTAACAGATTTGAAGCCCTGTTAGAGAACACTGCACTAACTGTTGTGGAGTATTAGTGTTAATCTTTCAGTTATTTCTGACTCTTTCTGATCCCATAGAATGAAAAGAACATAAACATGTTATATATTTATTTTTTTAAAAAAATTTTAGCAGCACCACATGTATGCGGGGATCTTAGTTTCCTCACCATGGATCAAACCCATGTACCCTTCAGTGGAAGCATGTAATCTTAACCACTGTACTGCCAAGCACATTCCTGATAAAACATAAACTTTTTTTAGAAGAAACAAACATTGATGGAATCCACTTCTTGGATATTAGACCCATACAAATGTACCATAAATGAATCCTTTGTGAAGTAAAATTTAATAAAAATATCAGTTTTATAGAATTAAATTACCTTACTAAATCTTTCATTTTGACATTTCAAGTTTCAGAGTACATAGGAAATAGTCAGGTAAAATAGGACAGCCAATGCACCTACCCCACTACTTGTAGTCAATCCCTTTGAGTTTATCAGTTGCTCCCATTTGTTTTTCTCCAGATGTGGTTACTCTTCTTGAAATGTCCGACATTGCTTTCTGTCAACCTGAAGAACTACATTATTGTTTCCCCAGTCTGTGAAAGAAGCTTTGTGTATGAGAACAAGAACGTGGAAGCAACTATATAATAAATTGCTACTAAGTCACTTCAGTCGTGTCCGACTCTGTGCGACCCCATAGACAGCAGCCCACCAGGCTCCTCTGTCCATGGAATTCTCGAGTCAAGAATACTGGAGTGGGTAGCCATTTCCTTTTTCAGGGAATCTTCCAGATCCAAGGATCAAACCCTGGTCTCCTGCATTGCAGGCAGATTCTTTACTTTCTGAACTACCAGGAAAGCTCCATATATTTTATTACAAGTTAAATACAGCACTACATTGAAAGAGAATGTAATAAACATGTCAGGGAAATTATGCAGAGGAATTCTTCTGACAAACTATTTGAATACCACTTTTATGGGTTGAAATCTCTAGAACTGCATATAGTAAAGACTTAGTTCCCCTATTTACTTTTTTGTAATCCAAATTACTCAGAGACTATAAAAACCTTGCATTTTTGCTTTTCATATTTTAAAATTTCAGAGTTGATCATTTATTTCTACTTTTGCTTTCTCTGATTGTCATGATTCTATCCAACTATGACTGTTGCCTAACTAATCACCATATATTGCCTGTAAAAACACTACTTAAATAATGTTGGCATTACTGAAACTTGTAGACAATTTTAATTCTCTGTAACTGCTTTCATTATACCCCCTTATCAGTTTCCAAACTAACAGTAGACTATAATAGCAGGATGTGGATGTAGGAGCATGCTAAAGAAATTCAATGTTATCTTATAGTTGTTCATGGGAGAGGGAAAATTAGAGCCAAATAAATGTTATGTGCAGGCTTCCCTGGTGGCTCAATAGTAAAGAATCCTCCTGCCAATGCAGGAGACTCAGGTTCAATCCTTGGGTCAGGAAGATCCCTGGGAGATGGAAATTGCAACCCACTCCAGTATCCTTAACTGGAAAATCCCATGGACAGAGGAGCCTGGTGGGCTACACTGTATGGACCCCCAATGAATCAAACACTAGCAACTAAACAACAACACCAACAAAGGTATGTGCATAGGAATCTTTACCCTGAGTATCTGAGTTAAATTCATCATGCTTCCATAAAGCTAAACAATGGCTCTTTCTACCGATATTTATTAGGTAAATTCCTGTACTGGTCATTCAAAAATTAAACTCAGCGTTTTAAAAGAAACTTCAAAATTTTAAACATAACAATAAATTTTCAAGTGCTAAGTGCAAGTTTTTGAATCAAATTTTGGAGATTGAGGTAATTTTCATGCATATTTATATCATGCATATTTACATCCTGATAGAGGCAGAGTAAACTTTGTTCCACACTGGTTGAACACTGAAAAACTGTCTGGTATATTTGTATTATCAAATATCTTCTGTGAGGACGGAGGATTTTGCTTGTTTTGCTCACTGATTCATTCTCAGTGCCTACAATAATGCCTGATATATACGAACTCCTTAAAAATATCTGTTGAACATGTGACTACAGCTTCATGAAAGTAATGACTAACTGGACAGTAACTATTCCTTCTAGGTTTGCAATATGTATTTTCAGCTAAATTTTAGAAATTGAAGTATCTTTTTTTCCCAACTTATTTTTCTGGTTTTCAAAACCTCTGAGAGAATTTCAAGTGATGAAACACATTTTAAAATGTTTTATTTGGTGCTATTATTAAAGATAGAATAGAACATATTTTGAATGGATTGCGATAACAGGACTGCTTAGAATTAGGTCATTTTCTTAATCCTCCTTCTTATATAGAGATTGCAACATACATGCAATGCTTAAGAAAAAGATCTGTAATATTCTTCTGCCAGTTGTAATAATGTGTAATACCTAAGGGTAAGATAAGAATAGAGTGGTAGTTTTAATTCTTATTGTAACTGCCCCATTTTTATTTTTGCTTGTGTTTGCATGGTGTTTATAAAATCACACACAGACACTCAAATTTTTAAAAGTCCTAGCTTCACAGTAGGACACATGTATATGTATGTATATTGATTTATAGTAAGCAAAAATGGGGTGTTTCTATTCTCTCACATTCATAGAGGAGTGTAAGACCAATAATTCATAAGAGAATGAGTCGAAAAGGTTTCTATATTATGTAATCCCAGTGCTCATCATTGAGCAAGTGATGCTAAAAATACTACAGGCAATAGTCTTTTTGTGTTGTTTACTAGGATAGAAAGTGTCTTCAGCATTAGCATTACTCACTCTGATACTTTATTTTAAAAAAATGACATTAACTCTTTAACATAGGAAAGTGGTATGACCTATGATATATAATTTTTAAATTCTGTGATAAAAAATTTATAAAATGAGATGCTTCAGATCTATTTACTTCATTACTTGGTTTTGTTCATGATCCAAACTATCTCAATGATTGCAACAAATGAATTTATTCTGTTACTGATTGCAAATTGGAAGGTTTTTTTTTTTCCCACTTTTGTCTTCAGGCCTGTCAATATGCATATTTTCTAAAATTATTTAATGTAATACATTGTCTGGCATAATCAGATGATAATATCCATAGCAAGTTATTTATATGATTTCATGATGTTTTTAGAACAATAATTAAAAGATTTGTAAATTTTAAATTGGGTTATCAACTACCAATGAAAACTGAGAATTTCCTTAATTAGATACCTTTGTGCATTAATAGTTTTCTTTAACTATTTTTTATTTTTTTAAAATCTTTAACAGATTTTTAAAATGACCATCTGTTATCTGATTCTTTAAAACTTTGGAATGAATTGATAGCTATATAAATCCATACTTAATTATAAAAATATAATGTCCTACAGGGTTTAGAGCAGTGTAATACAAATTTATCTTTGTGTTTATAGAACATATCATTGACACATACAAATAACATCCAGAAGCATATTATGATGTATCATGATACTAGATATTAAAACATATTTAATATACCAAATTGAGACTATATCCAATAAAATTGAGAATAGGAATTGAGAATTAATACAGGAAATTGAAGAGAAATTTGCAAATTACAAAGAAATACAAATTCCTGTTTGAACATTTTCAGAACTCAACTGAAATAAAATGGCAAATTTTAGGGAATGAAAAGTAATAAACAAGGAGAGGGAAAGCAGCCAGAGATATTGTTTGTTTTTTGGACTCTCTATTTTAACTTGACAAAATCTTTTAAAATGCCTTTCTTATTTCTAAACACCAGTCAAGCTGTTTATTTTAGTTGAGTAATTCTTGTGTTGCAGAGTCAGACAGAACTTAGTGACTGAAAGACAACAATTATGTCAGTTTGTAGATGTGAAAACCCATTTTTACATGGACTACTTCATGCAAACTATAAACAAATTCTGTGAGTTGTTATGTCTTGAATTCCACTTCTCTCACTGAATGTTCAGATGCTAACAAGTCATAAATATACAAATTTAAACTGGTGAAATAGCTTTTGTTTCAGTATCTCGCACTGTATGGAATTCAGTCTTTCCTGAAAATCGTTCTTTTTATGGAATTAATAAACAGGTCTTCATCAACAAGAAAGTTGCCTCCTTGTAATTTTATATCAGATCTTGTTCCTCTCATTCAAAGAAAGACAACTTTAATCCCTTTTTTACACAATTGTTCTTCCCATGTTTACGCATTTGCCATATCAAACCCTCTCTCTCTGAAAAGACATTTCTTCTTTAATCCAAACTTCCTAATCTAGACCTATATTTATATTTTGATGCCCAGAGCTGAACACATTGAATATTGCATAAAACATTCATTTCACATGGAAGAACTGCATTTAAAAGCCACATTGTAACAAAGGGTAAATTAGTATATTTTTGTTGTTAGTGACAAATATCCCTTTACTTTTCCTTAACTATTGAATGAAATGTTTTAATTTTTTTATTATTTTTGACTATCTTTTAAAAAATTGTTTAGTTTTAATTGAAGGACAATTGTTTTACAATACTGCATTACTTTTATTTTATTTTTAAAAATTTTTTAAATTTAATTGGAGGCTAATTACAATATGGTAGTGGTTTTTGCCATATTGCATTACTTTTAACTATCTTGTTATAACATTATCTTTTATATATTTTCTCAATGGTGAACACATTTATAAATAATCTGGGTCTCATATACTCAAGGTATCTTGCTTAATTTATCTTTCATTTTAATGTAAAAATACATAATATTAGAGGAAAAACAAATCTGTCATTAGTTTATTTAACAGAGTCTACTGTGCTAGTATTTTCAGTTAGTGATTTGGGTATTTTTTAATTTTATTGAACTATAGTTGATTTACAAGTTTGTTTTATTAAGTTCTTCTGTACAGCAAAGTGATTCAATTATACATATACATATTCTCATTCATATTTTTTCCATTATGTTTTATTACAGGATATTGAATATAGTTCCCTGTGGTATACAGTAGGACCTTGTTATTTCATTTAATGATTTTAACTTAAAATTGAGCATTTAGTTAACTACATTTAGTACTTGGCTTTAATAATTTCTTCTTCCTCTTCCTGTTTCTTTTCTCTTCTCTTTGACAGTTCTCTGTGGAGGATACAAAAAACACCCTAGTGCAATCCTGCCTGGTATGGACTTGTTGTCCGGGACGTATATATTTGCGGTTCTGTTAGCATGTGTCGTGTTTCAGTCTGGCGCCCAGGAGAAGAACTACACCATTCGGGAAGAAATGCCAGAAAATGTCCTCATAGGCGACTTGCTGAAAGACCTCAACTTGTCGCTAATTCCAGACAAGTCTTTAACAACTCCTATGCAATTCAAGTTGGTATACAAGACTGGAGATGTGCCACTGATTCGAATTGAAGAGGGCACAGGTGAGATCTTCACTACTGGAGCTCGCATTGATCGTGAGAAATTGTGTGCTGGCATCATAGTGGACAACCGTTGCTTTTATGAAGTGGAGGTTGCCGTCCTGCCGGATGAAATATTTAGATTGGTTAAAATACGTTTTCTGATAGAAGACATAAATGATAATGCACCATTATTCCCTGCAACGGTTATCAATATATCAATTCCAGAGAACTCGGCTATAAACTCTCGATATGCTCTCCCAGCGGCCATTGATCCAGACACAGGAATAAACGGAGTTCAAAACTACCAACTAATTAAGGTGCGTTTTAAAAATACTTTGTTAAAGATAGCTCAATTTTTAAAGTGAAAAAAAGGGAATCTTAGTGTACTTCATACTTTGAGTTATTTATCTTCACAATTATTCAAAGTTTAATGCATAGCAGAGAAAATTTATCAATGCAATTTTTGCAATGCTATGGGGTTTAAGAATCATTTTAATATATTGCTTGTGCTTCCACTAACAATCTATTATAGGAGTCAGACAAGGAGCTCAGCATTGCTGCTTACAAATCAATAACTTACCCAACATCTTATTTTTAATCTATCTAGTCATGGCTGTGCCTCAAACTTGGCCTAAACAAGAAAATCTAAGAATTCATTAAGAATGAATCCACAAAACCTATCAGTTTTTCTAAGTGATTATTTTAGACAGACAGCTTTATCTTGTCATTTGTAAATAAATCTACTTTAGGAGTGAATAGAACTTTTTTATTACCATTATTTCTACACCTATATAGTAATAACAAATATATTTCATGGTGATTTCAAGTCAAGGAAATACCTTTAAGCATCTCTTGAATCACAAAATTAGATTAAATCTGAGACACGTGTTGTTAATGTTAAATGTTTTCATTTTGTTCTGAATCTTTCAAAACACAGAGCATTCCTTTGCTATAAAGGGTAAATTTTTTTTTTTTTTTTTTTTAGCTAAAAATTCCTTACTCTAAAGAACCTTTTTTGGTTTGATTTTGGCCTTGTGATGGGAAATGCAGAGGGAAGGATAGATGAAATATTTGATATTCTTTATTTTTTTGTCTGTCAATATAATATTAGTCATTTATTTAATGAATATACAACCATTAAAAAGAATGAGGGAGACCCATTTGCACAGACGTATAAAGATGTTAATGATATAATATTAATTAAAAAGAAAGAAAAATAGGAAATAGCCTACCAAAAATATGTTTAGAATGCTGTGTGTGTGTGTGTGTACAGATATATATGCTTGTTTGACATGGAATTTGATATTCTTTAAAATCGTGAAGAGGGAATACATTTATCAAGTGAATGGGTGATTCCTTTTAATTGCCTATATGGTATATAGAGTAGTAGAAAACTCAGATTTGGGTATGTGAAATAATACATACCCAAATAATACATACATAATAACTTGAATGATTTTGGCTAATGTGTAAAAGAACAAATGTGCAGATATTATGTAGTGTCATGGTCAAGTGATTTTCAAAATTTTATAAGCATTTTCTGACTATTCACTACCAGATTATGATCATCATGATGACCAATGTTAAAATTATTAAAAGAACATATAAATAAGATACTTTTATGTATATCATCTGAAGATTTTTGCTAATGCTGATATGTTGTGGAGATGTATTTATTTATAAATGGATTCAGAAATCTAACTCTAGAGATCTTTTGAGTAATTTCAAATGAAATGCAAATTTGTGTGTGAATTATAAGAAATAAGAACTGAAAAAGGATAGATGTTATAAATGAGCATTTTTAGGTAAGGTCCCCGCAATGGCATCCCCTTATCTGATGAAATGGAAAAATATGCAGGAGTCAGAAAGATATAGATCACAATTTTGTGCTTGCCACCAACTAGAAAAGTCACCTTCAGATTAATCTTTCTGACCTTTAGTTTCTCAAATCCTCAAATATGAGGATGGTGCTATAAATGTCACAGGAGTAGAATTGGGAAGAGTAAGCAGTAAGTATAGGGTAGATATACCTGCATAAAAGATTTTTGGAGATGCATTGAAACAGTTAACTGTTTATAGAAATGCGAGGCTTATCACTTTAAAATAGCATCTCTAAAGTTACAATGTGCAGTAGAACTTTCTGCAGCATTGAGGGAAGTTCTGTAATCTGTGGTATCAAATATGGTAGCTACTGGCCACAAGTGGCTATTGAGTACTTGAAATGTGGTTAGTGTTACAAAGGAACTGAATTTTTAATTTTACTTAATTTTAATAGCCACCTGTGGTAACTGGCTACCGTATTGGAGAGCACAGCTAAAACAAAACAAAACAAAACAAAATAGTTTATTGAAATCAAAATGAGGCCTTACCAAATTTAAATCAAGAATTAGCAATAGGATCTCTCCCAACTATCCTGACAAAAGTGTTATTTTGAAATGTAGTGCTTTACTCAAAGAATAATTTTGTCATGTTTCCCTCAGGGAAACTTAATGAACTTCCAATAAATTTCTGTTGTCATGAAAGCTACTTAACAAATTCTAATAAAACAAATAAACCCACTGGCATGATTTAGGTTTGTTGAAGTCTTTTTTCACTTAAATTTCTTTGAAAGATTGTCAGCAAGTGACACAAAGACAGGCTCATTAGAGGTACTGAGATGAGTTTTAGAAATAGATATGCTCTAAAATTTCATTCTGTTTTAGAATGTGTGCTAAGTCCAAAGTGAACTATACGATGTACCTAAAGCACTGGGGCATTTGTATGGCCCTATGGGCAAATACTGTCCTGACAGCTTGTTAAAAATAATGAGAATGGCTGGGACGACCTAGAGGGATGGTGTGGGGAGGGAGGAGGGAGGAGGGTTCAGGATGGGGAACACGTGTATACCTGTGGCAGATTCATTTTGATACATGGCAAAACCAATACAGTATTGTAAAGTTAAATAAAATAAAAATAAAATTAAAAAAAATGAGAATGAAACACAAAACATACCCCTGGGCTTGCTTGCAGAAGGCCATGACATGTGTTAACTGAGTGCACTCTGACTTACAAAAAGGTCCTGTCATGAAAGTGGCATATATACTGGGGGGGGGGGGGGGGGGGGGAGGAGATAGGGAGGTTAAATAAAAAGAAAGAAAATAAACATGTTACAATTCACCCATAAACTTTATTAAACTGTTATAATTTGAAAGGAAGCCAATCATAATAATTTCTTTTAAAAGATACCCTGTCCTGCAGAATAGGTTGAAAATTTCATTAATATTAACTTGTTTTATATTTGCTGAATAGATAGGACTAGAAAATCACAGTTTATCCTAAGGAAGTATAAGATTTGTACTTAAATGTTCAGATAACAAAGGGAGAGAATTGGAAGATATAGGAGAAAATTAGATCAATTTACACATGAAAGGTCTTGTTATTAACAAATGTATGTTAATTAACAAGATTATTAACTAAAAATGCAGTCATTTGATAAATGTCAAATTGTCTATAATAAAAAGTAGTCTAGACAAAACTTATAATATTGATCTTCAAAACCATAACATATAGTTTAATTTCATTTATACATTATTATGATATTATCTGTGCTTTGAAATAAACAGGAAAATGTTATTATTTCACATTTTAAATATATGGAAATTTCATTTCAGAGTAATAATTTATTTTGTTTATACTGATACAATTAGTAAATTGGAAACCAGACTAAGGTCTTCTGAATCTTAGATTTGACTGACAGAAACACAGACAGACAGATAACCTTGAGAGTGGGGATCACAGAAAGTTTAACAGGAGGGAAAAGAAACAAAAGAAGAAGGCAAAAAAAAGTGAGGAATGAATGAGTAACATGATTAACAAGTGATTCTGCTTAGTACAAAAAAGTTATGATAAAGCTTATACTACCGTGGCAAGGTTAAATTTCAGTTTTTTTGAGAGATTAGATTACTCTAAAGAAAAAAAAGATTCATGTATAAAAGTTTTTAATGTAAAAATTGTTACTTAAAAAGCATCCAGAAATGAAATCTTCTCTTTCCCCTGTTTCAAGTAAACTCATTCTATAATGAGAATTTCCCATGATATTCTGATTTAATTATTCTTAATTTGGACTAGCCATGCAATGGCAACCCACTCCAGTACTCTTGCCTGGAAAATCCCATGGACGAAGGAGCCTGGTAGGCTTCAGTCCATGGGGTCCTAAGAGTCAGGCACGACTGAGCGACTTCATTTTCACTTTTCACTTTCATGCATTGGAGAAGGAAATGGCAACCCACTCCAGTATTCTTGCCTGGAGAATCCCAGGGACAGAGGAGTCTAGTGGGCTCCCATCTATGGGGTCGCACAGAGTCGGATATGACTGAAGCGACTTAGTAGTAGCAGCAGCATGCTAAAGATCTATAACTATATATCCATTATATACACATATATGTTTATGGGCATGTATGCCATTTTAATATATAATAAAAATACCATTTTAAAATGTTATTAAATAATATATTTTAAACTATATATATTATACATGGTATATAGTATACACTACATATTGTATCAGATCAGATCAGATCAGATCAGTCGCTCAGTCGTGTCCGACTCTTTACGACCCCATGAACCGCAGCACGCCAGGCCTCCCTGTCCATCACCAGCTCCCGGAGGTCACTCAGACTCGCATCCATCGAGTCAGTGATGCCATCCAGCCATCTCATCCTCTGTCATCCCCTTCTCCTCCTGCCCTCAATCCCTCCCAGCATCAGAGTCTTCTCCAATGAGTCAACTCTTCGCATGAGGTGGCCAAAATACTGGAGTTTCAGCTTTAGCATCATTCCTTCCAAAGAAATCCCAGGGCTGATCTCCTTCAGAATGGACTGGTTGGATCTTCTTGCAGTCCAAGGGACTCTCAAGAGTCTTCTCCAACACCACAGTTCAAAAGCATCAATTCTTCGGCACTCAGCCTTCCTCACAGTCCAGCTCTCACATCCATACATGACCACAGGAAAGACCATAGCCTTGACTAGGCGAACCTTTGTTGGCAAAGTGATGTCTCTGCTTTTGAATATGCTATCTAGGTTGGTCATAACTTTCCTTCCAAGGAGTAAGCGTCTTTTAATTTCATGGCTGCAGTCACCATCTGCAGTGATTTTGGAGCCCAGAAAAACAAAGTCTGACACTGTTTCCACTGTTTCCCCATCTATTTCCCATGCAGTGATGGGACCAGATGCCATGATCTTCGTTTTCTGAATGTTGAGCTTTAAGCCAACCTTTTCACTCTCCACTTTCTCTTTCATCAAGAGGCTTTTTAGCCTCTCTTCACTTTCTGCCATAAGAGTGATGTCATCTGCATATCTGAGGTTATTGATATTTCTCCCAGCAATCTTGATTCCAACTTGTGTTTCTTCCAGTCCAGCATTTCTCATGATGTACTCTGCATATAAGTTAAATAAACATGGTGACAATATGCAGCCTTGACGTACTCCTTTTCCTATTTGGAACCAGTCTGTTGTTCCATGACCAGTTCTAACTGTTGCTTCCTGACCTGCATACAGATTTCTCAACAGGCAGATCAGGTGGTCTGGTATTCCCATCTCTCTCAGAATTTTCCACAGTTTATTGTGATCTACACAGTCAAAGGCTTTGGCATAGTCAATAAAGCAGAAATAGATGTTTTTCTGGAACTCTCTTGCTTTTTCCATGATCCAGCGGATGTTGGCAATTTGATCTCTGGTTCCTCTGCCTTTTCTAAAACCAGCTTGAACATCAGGAAGTTCACGGTTCACATATTGCTGAAGCCTGGCTTGGAGAATTTTGAGCATTACTTTACTAGCGTGTGAGATGAGTGCAATTGTTCGGTAGTTTGAGCACTCCTTGGCATTGCCTTTCTTTGGGATTGGGATGAAAACTGACCTTTTCCAGTCCTGTGGCCACTGCTGAGTTTTCCAAATTTGCTGGCATATTGAGTGCAGCACTTTCACAGCATCATCTTTCAGGACTTGGAATAGTTCCACTGGAATTCCATCACCTTCACTATCTTTGTTCGTAGTGATGCTTTCTAAGGCCCATTTGACTTCACATTCCAGAATGTCTGGCTCTAGGTCAGTGATCACATCATCATGATTGTCTAGGTCTTGAAGCTCTTTTTTGTACAGTTCTTCTGTGTATTGTTGCCACCTCTTCTTAATATCTTCTGCTTCTGTTAGGTCCACACCATCTCTGTCCTTTATCGTGCCCATCTTTGCATGAAATGTTCCTTTGGTATCTCTGATTTTCTTGAAGAGATCCCTAGTCTTTCCCATTCTGTTGTTTTCCTCTATTTCTTTGTATACTATATATAATTATCTGCATCTATGTGTCATCTATTATGTATATGCCTAGTAGTATTTGATAGAGTTGTTGTCCAGGAGTTGGAAATTGCAGTGTGTTTCTAACTTCTGCTTTTGATGGCCTGTTAGTTATAAAATATCTTTTCAAATTCTAAGTTTTGGCATTATGCTGGGGACCAGCCCCAGCTGATCCAGGGAGTTCAAGGTGTAGATGGCGTTGGTGAAAATCAGGATACAATAGTTATAATTAGAGATATAAAAATAATAGAACGAGGATAGCTCAGTAGGAAAGTTCAGTGGAGAAAAGAGGCTGAGTAGCTTGGTTTACGCGGGGGACCAATAAAACTTCAAGACAAGAAGTTTGCACCACTTATGTAGGCCGCAGGCGTCTTTCCGTTCTCCGGAAGGAGAGGAGACACTGAGGCCTTCCCGGTCCGATCTTAGAAGCCCAGGCATAATTAGTAAGCATGGTGGGTCCCGTGCCCCAGATGGAGACTCAGCCAGAATTTGAGAGAGAGAGCGACATGGGGAGACCAGTCTTTCCAGGAACTAATCCCAATTCTTTATTTTCCCTGGTTTACTTTTATACACTAAGATGTTACACAGGAGTCACGTGGGGTCAGCAGCCCTGACTTTTATCAAAGTCAGGTGCTTCATACAAATGTATACAGAGGTCTTAGGGGTGTTACATCATCTTCTGGCCAGGGGGCCTGCTGACAATTTATGACCTTCTCCTTGTGGTAGCGGTCAATCACTTATTTCTCCAGGGTGATTATTCTTAAAACAGTCTCCACTAGATAAGTTTACATTCCTATAGGGTGAGGGTGTAGTGGGTTTTAGTCAGGGAAAGAATTTACTTAGCCTAAAGTCTAACGTGATTAATATCAAAGGTTAATACTTATCTCTTCTATTCATTAATGTGTATAAGGGCAGGGGAAGTGGAGACTTAGCAGCAATCATTGGCTCAACAAACGAAAAACCCTTCACCAATACAATTTCTAATCAGCCCATTATACTTATGCTAATAGTTTTTTGACTTCTCTAAAGAACCTGTTTTTAAGAAGGTTAAGAGCGTGCCTCCCACTGTTGGGAGGCTGTGAGTAATCACATGTGGCTGGACAAGCCTGTCAGGTGGGCTAAAGAACCTTCAGAGGAGTTTGTAGGTTAAAACACTCCTGTCACACCCAGGAATTTTTATTAACTGAAGCTTTAAGTTAACTCTTTTTTCAGAGAGAGGTAGTGGGGGACAGCCCCCCGTAAAGTCAGAGGTGTAGGTGAGAGCACAAGTAGTAAAGCAGGCAGGCTCTGGTTTTGGGGGTAGATGTTCGAGAACCTCCAAGGGGCTCCTGAGGCTAGACCCCACCTTTGTGTACGTCAAGCCTCCTTCCTCATGACCTTTGCCACGGGCGGAGCGCTAATTCAAACCGGCTCCCAACAGCATTAGGGAGACAGTATATTTACAAATAGAAATATACTTCAAGCACCCAATCTGACTCAGGATATGGATATAAAGCACAGGGATCTTCTTCTTCCTATGTTTGGAACTCAGGGGAAATTAAATTAGTTTATGTAATGATGTTGCATATGTCTTCATTTTCTGCTTCAGATTTTTATTTTCCCTCACATCTACCAATAGTAATATTTCTATACTAGCCCAGTGACAGCATGTTGATTAGTTCCCTTAAGGCAGGCATGACAGTGTTTCAAAGGTTGACTGTGCTGATGGAGCACGAAGATCAAGTTTTTCTCAGAATGATGACCACACTCAAAGCCCTCACACATCTTTGCCCATTTCATAAAGCATTCCATCCACCTCCAGAAAAGTTTAATCTTGGACAGAGTCTTCAAATAATCAAGGTTTCGGTCCTTGTTTCTATTTTGTTTAAAATAAGCTACATTCGATTTTTACTTTTAAGACTAAATGAGAACCAAATATCTTCCCTCTTGATCAAGAACTTGGATTTATGAAAATAAGGTTAGACTTAGATTTGCTTTGAAATCTGGGATTACAAAATGCACATTGTGAAAATTGTGTCTACCATTATATTTAGTAATCTTGAATACACTTGCCAAGAATGAGACATCAAATACTATGCTGTGGAGGCAAAGAGCAAGAAAATTTTATTATTCTGAAGGAATTAATATTTCTTTATCATATGTATGCATAGATTAGCATAGTATATAGTATCAGGAGGAGTGAGTACAGATTCAATAATGTCATTGCAGGCATAATATGGTATAACAATGTGTTTAACTGCTTTAGAACACAGTTGCGTCTAAAGATGTTCAGAAAGGTCTGAATATAGTGATTTCTTCATTTTTCTACTATAAAGTTTTATTTGGAAATTCACCCTTTCCACTTTAAGATAACTTGATTTTATGTTCTCTGAATTCTGTGATGTGCAGATTAACATTTTTGATCTGTGTTAAAAAGTAAAAGAGATGACAATCAAATGCTAATGACCATTAGGTCCCTGAAAGCTGGGTGATATTATTAAAGTGTACCTCCAGTGGGGAAAAATGACAACATAAAACTCATTATCTTCATAAATAGATCTTTATTAATGCTGTCAGGTCTTATTAAAATGAGAGTGTGACTCTAACAGGATTAAGTAACTTTTGACTTCATTGATATTATCAGAGTCCTGGTTAGTACAGTTCATTACTGCCTTTCATTAAATACATGTGTTATCAATAGTCCCAAATGAAGCACATATAGGTAGGACATTTTAGATAGCTCAATTGTAGAATTTATAAATTGAGATTCTGAAGAGCAAATTTGTCACCAACTTTGATTAATTAACTCACGTTCTACTATTTGACCTGATAAGAGCAATGAGCTCTAAGAAATACTGCTAAGTTTTACATCAATTAATATATTGCACAGGTTTATTTATCTGTTATTCCATTGTTCACTATATCTAAATAAAAATCAATTTGATGTTTAATTTTGTGCCTGCCAAAAGTAATGACATATAACCTAAATAAATATGTATTTAATTACAAGTCAAAATTATTTGGTATAAAACTCTAATGAAAACATGAGGTTTTGCTCCCATAATTCTGACTGATACCAGTAACCTAAAATAAAAAAACATTCCAATGTGTGTAGTTCAGTCAGTTCAGTCACTTAGTCATGTCCGACTCTTTGCGACCCCATGAATCAAAGCATGCCAGGCCTCCCTGTCCATCACCAACTCCAGGAGTTCACCCAAACTCATGTCCATCGAGTCGGTGATGCCATCCAGCCATCTCATCCTCTGTCGCCCCCATCTCCTCCTGCCCCCAATCCCTCTCAGCATCAGAGTCTTTTCCAATGAGTCAACTCTTCGCATGAGGTGGCCAAAGTACTGGAGTTTCAGCTTTAGCATCAGTCCTTCCAAAGAACACCTAAGACTGATGTCCTATAGAATGGACTGGTTGGATCTCCTTGCAGTCCAAGGGACTCTCAAGAGTCTTCTCCAACACCACAGTTCAAAAGCATCAATTCTTCGGCCCTCAGCTTTCTTCACAGTCCAGCTCTCACATCCATACATGACCACCGGAAAAACCATAGCCTTGACTAGACGGACCTTTGTTGGCAAAGTAATGTCTCTGCTTTTGAATATGCTATCTAGGTTGGTCATAACTTTCCTTCCAAGGAGTAAGCATCTTTTAATTTCATGGCTGCAGTCACCATCTGCAGTGATCCTGGAGCCCAGAAAAATAAAGTCTGACACTGTTTCCACTGTTTCTCCATCTATTTCCCATGAAGTGATGGGACCAGATGCCATGGTCTTCGTTCTCTGAATGTTGAGCTTTAAGCCAACTTTTTCACTCTCCTCTTTCACTTTCATCAAGAGGCTTTTTAGTTTCTCTTCACTTTCTGCCATACGGGTGATATCATCTGCATATCTTAGGTTATTGATATGTCTCCCACAATCTTGATTCCAGCTTGTGCTTCTTCCAGCCCAGCGTTTCTCATGATGTACTCAGCATATAAGTTAAATAAGCAGGGTGACAATATACATCCTTGATGTATTCCTTTTCCTATTTGGAACCAGTCTATTGTTCCATGTCCAGTTCTAACTGTTGCTTCCTGACCTGCATATAGGTTTCTCAAAAGGAAGGTAAGGTGGTCTGGTATTCCCATCTATTTCAGAATTTTCTGCAGTGTGTGTAGTTAGTTGAGCATAAATTATTATTTTTTGTCTATACCACTTTATACTGACTGTATAACAACACTCAGAGAACTGAAATATGATCTTACATTCAATCTTACACTAAAAAATTGCATTGGTAAAGTGTTTGCACCTGAGGTAAAAACCTCTTGTTCAAAAGTGATGATAAAGACAATGAGGTCATTTTGGGGGAAATTTCTGATTTTGACCTAATTTGATCAAGAAATCTATTTATATAGTTTTATGTTTTTACCACACTTTATGCCTTTACCAAGCTTTATGTGAATTTGGACCAGTTTTGAAGAAATGATTCTTTAGTAAAAAATATAAAATGCATATGAAAATAGTTATCATTTCAAAATAAAATGCTGAAAAATTAATATTATCCCTTTGTATTTGTCAGTTTTGAGTCATCTTCATAAATCAATAAAAAGTGTGAATAATTCAATAGATTCAAATAAATCACTTTGACTACAAATTAAATTTTAGTATATCTTTGCTGAAGTATCTTTTAGTTTCTGAATGCAGGTAGAATGTACCAGAGAAAAGAAAGTATTAGTTTCAATTTAACTTTAAAACACAGAGCTTAAATAACTATTTTTCAAATATTATTTTTACATTGGTTTTTTGCTTGCATATATTTTTCAGTTGCTGTGAAATATAAGATATAATTTTAGATGACTAGACGTAAGAAACATACTGCTTTTTTTTTTTTTTTTTTTTTAAACACAGTTAAAGAATGTTTAGGGCTTCCCTGGTGGCTCAGATGGTACATAAAATGTGCATGCATGCTAAGTTGCTTCAGTTGGGTCCAGCTCTGTGCGACCCTATGGACCACAGGCCACCAGGCTCCTCTGCCCATGGGCTTCTCCAGGCAAGAATATTGCAGTGGGTTTCATGCCCTCCATGGGATCTTTCCTACCCAGGGAGTGAATCCACATCTCTTATGTCTCCTGCAATGGCAAATAGGTAATTTACCACTAGTGCCCCAAAGTGGTAATTTACCACTGGGAAGCCACAAAGAATGTTCAGTGGCATAATATTTTAATTGCTGCATGTAGACATCTGTAAACTTTCAGGTAAACTAAGAAAAGTAATACAAAATTATATAATAGGAGATACAAATAAAAGACTTTTGTAAAAAAAAATATTTTTAAACTTTGTTTCATTCAAAAAAAAAGGCATTTAATAGTGGAATATTGTAAAATGAAGCTTTAGGTTATCTAACCTAATTTACATTTATCCTTGTGATCTCAATCAAGAATTTTATTTTTATGGAATCAGGATATTCTCATGAACATTTTCATTCTTTTTCTTATTTTAAACAGAAATCCATTATTTTAAGTTTCTTCAATAGAATGAAGTGGAACTCTAAAGAATGGAAAGATGTTCTACTAAATATTTTTAGTTGTAACAGTAATTGAGTACCAAATAATATCTTAGCCCAATTCTAGTCATCTAAATTTAGCATGTACTTAATGAGTGCCCAGTATACAAAGTCTTTAGGGATAAAAATATGTTTGAAAAATAGTCACTGTCCCCAAGGAGCCTGTAACAGCCATTCTGGGGAGTATATTTCACACTAATGATAGTAAGGAAGAAAACATTCATTATATTAAAAGAACTTTTTATCTTGAATTGGTCATTCTGACATTAAGAACGGAATTATCTTTAAGTCTTCACAGTTTCAGGCAAGCTAAAATTTCCCAACCTACTTGTAGTAGATTTTCACCTAACACTCTCATTAATTTCTGATATTTTACTAGGTCTGCAATTATGACAGTCATACTTTCTCTCAACACTTATCTTCAAAACAATTTTGAGATTGGAAATAAAATATATTTTTTAAAATATAAATTTATTTTTTAATTGGAAGTTAATTACTTTACAATATTGTATTGGTTTTGCCATATATCAACATGAATCCACCACAGGTATACACATGTTCCCCATCCTGAACTCCCCCCTCCCTCCTCCCTCCCCATATCATCCCTCTGGGTCATCAAGTTCCTATTCTAGTGGTGGTAATTACATGAGTCTTTCTATTATCTTAATTGTAAAACTTGTTATCTATGCCCCCAATTTCTCTCCTTTATAATGGATAAAATTAAAATTATCCTTATATTGCAGGTAGGGATATTATAAAAATTAATGAAATAAGAAAAATACATAAAAGTTGCTGAGTGCCTTGAAGAAAATTGTATTATAAACAGTCATCAGTTTTGCTCTGTAGTTTAAGATTAATTATACTCTTCCCAATTTTTCTAAAATTAAGCTTTATACTCTTTACAAAGCTTATTTTACAGCCTAATCTTTTCATACATATTTTATGGATGTATACAGAGGAAACTGTGACATTATTCTCTTTCTTAATCAATGCCACTGGCACCACATATATTTCTGGACTTAGTTCATTTTAAAACAACCATTTACCTTCTTTAGCTTACCTCTTTAATCAAACATTTCCTTCCCTTCATTCATCTTTCCCTCCTCCTGGCCCTCCATATGACTATGATGCTGCTAATGTGAATAATTTCTCATATATAGCTTCTACCATCTGGAATTGCTTTATTTACATGTCATTCATATGCCATTTTAAAATATAAGATTTTCTATCTTGTCTTTTTCCACACTGAAAACTTTTCCTATTTTCCTATTTCTTTTCTTGTAAGTCAGTCAAAATTGTCTTTTGCAGTGGATTCTGTAGGAGAGATATGGAAAATTTGAATTTTTAGCCATTCTAAATTAAATGTTTTAAATATCAGTTTCAAATAAGAGATTTGCTAAAACTAGCCTTTCATGGATATTGGTATGTTTTCCTTGTTTATGAGGGAGGCATTATATTCACTGAGGACAAGAGTTTGCTTAGAAGCATGGATTTAAAATAAATAAGTTAAGGACAAGAAGACCTTGACTGTCAGTAAAGAAAATAATGAAGTAAATAGTTAACAGAAGAACAAAATGATGTTCTAAACAATGTAGGAATGCATAAATAAAAAACAGTTTAATGGATTATAAATAAAGAAGTGTAGAACTTTATAGATTACTTTTAGTTGAACATAGTGCTTTATTGAAGTCACTGAATGATTTTATGGGTGAGTATGACAGTACTTATAGCTATCAAAAAGCTGGAAAGTATAATCATGCTTAGTTACAAACTAATGATTATTAAATTAACTTAGATATTCTGCTCCCTTCAATGAATAAATATGAAATGAAGGCTACTTAGGTTGTTTGAATTCACAAAAATTATAAAGTTCTCATTTTGATTATTATATTCTTGACTTCATTTAGTGGTGTCTCACTGCTTTTTCTCTGAGAACTTAAATATTTAATAGATTTTATGAATTGCAGGAGACATTAAAATTTAAAAAAGAATTTAAAAAAATCTTTTAATTTTTCTGTAAGGAAAATGATTCTAAAGGATTACCTACAGATAGCCATACCATTTTCTTCAACACCATATCACCCCTTCAAATACTTCATTATCCTAGATTCTAAAACCAGTCTAGAACTCTTTAAGTCAAAGAAATTGTGATGGCCATCCCATCCTTTTTACCTTTGAAATCTGCTGTAATGGTGTAGTGTCAGGAGCCGGCGTGGAGAGCTCCCCTCATGGCAAAGGTCATGAGGAAGGAGGCTTGGCATACACAAAAGTGGGATCTAGCCTCAGGAGTCCCCCTGGATATTCTTGAGTATCTACTCCCAAAAAACCAGAGTCTGCCTACTTTATTGCTTTGTGCTCTCACTCCTGACTTTACTGGGGGCTGTCCTCCACCACCATCTCGCTCTCTCTGATAAAGAGTTAACTTACAGCTCCAGTTAATAAGATCCTGGGTATTAGGAGTGTTTAAATCCAAACCCCTCAGATAGCTCTCTAACTCACCTGACAAGTTTACCTGTACTACAGTCTCTCAGCTGTGAGAGGCACGGGAAGCTTAAGATATTCAAATAGCTTAGAGCCTCTCAGAGAGTTAGAAACTGTCAGAATAAAACTAGTAAAAGATTTCATTGATGAGCCAATGCTTGCTGCCAAGTTTCCACATCCCCTGTATTGTATCCTTGAATGTGTATTAATTAAAATAGTTGGTTTGTAAAAAAAAAAATAATAATAAGTAGTGGCCTTGGTGCTAGCAACTTTAGACCCTTAAGGTAGTAAATTCGTTCATTTGTTGTAAATCCACTGCACCTCTGCCCTATAGGAATGCAAGTTTATCTGACACCTGCAGATGAAGATGGCGCCAGACCTTAAAATAATTACTCTTAGAGAAAATAAGTCTTGCGGTTGACAAACCTTTGTCAAGAGTCATAAAATGTTAATAGGCCTTCTGGCCAGAAGATGATGTAAATCACCTAAACCATTTGTATACGACAAATTTGCAGGAAAGAAACCCTGGTTTTTGATAAGGATCATAGACTGCTGGCTTTGCACGATTTCACATCCCCTATTATCCTCTATGTGTAACTTAGGGTATAAAAGCCCCTGTTGAAAATAAAGCTAGAGGCCTTGCTCACCAAAGCTTGGTCTCCCCGTGTCATTCTTTCTTGTTTCCTTTTCCTCCTTTTCTCTTCTGTTCTTCCTGCATGCCAAAATAATTTGGAGCGTGGGGGTCCTCTGCAACCACTTATTTGCCTGGGCTTCTAAGACCCACTCGAGAAGGTGCCTAAGGTGTGGCACCTTCCGCTATTCGAGATAGCGCCTGTGGCCTCCGTGGGTGTAGGAATGCACCTTTAAGTGAAAGTACTCATAGGACTGGGAAAGTGAAAATTTACTCATTGGGGATGGTATGTGTGTGTGTACGTGTGTGTGTGTGTGTGTGTGTATGTATAGCAATATATGGCACTTAGTTGAAACATTGTTGGCTGGCTTCTGAAGAAGTTTATCCATCTGTAGCTTTTAGGATTCTAGACATTCTCTGAAGTCTGTTTTCTCCAGAAAACCTGTCTTCAGCTTTCACACATATTTAGCTGCCTAGAGTTTTACTTTTCTCTTTCAAATGATGCTTTAGATCAAATACATAATTGGTAAAATGAACAGATTTGTATAAAGCTAGAAGTCTTACATAAAAACTAGTTTACATGCAGAATAGCTAGATTAATAAAACTGAGATTTTAATCTCTTTAATTCATAAATCTGATTTGTTGGTTATTTATTATAATAGACATGACTTATTGAGCTATATTTGTCTACATAAATATAGTCATACTATGGCAAATCTCAGAGAAGGAAATGGCAACCCACTCCAGTACTCTTGCCTGGAGAATCCCAGGGGCGGTGAAGCCTGGTGGGCTGCCATCTATGGGGTCTCACAGAGTCGGACATGATCGAAGTGACCTAGCAGCAGCCGCAGCAGCAGCATGGCAAATCTAAGTAGTTTAACATAATTTAAAATTTTTCTCCACTAGTTTTATTTGATATTTTGTACATAGTAATCTCATTAACTATGTTTGGCCTTATATAATGTAGACTATTAAAGGTTTGAGGCAAAAAAAAAAAAAAAAAAAAAATGACTCCTATCTGAGATAATTGTCTGTTGAATGCATAACCTACAAATTAGTGGCTGACCTTAATTGGGTATTGATTAATGTAAAAAGCAGCATTTTACCAAATAGCTCCCTGACATTATAAGACAACTGTGGGATTTGATAAGCAATTATTTTTTTTTTATTTTTCCTCATTTTAAAGCTTGGTGTATTAGTCAGATTCAGCTGTAAGTAAACATAAACTATTGTCTTACATAACCTCAGGAGTTATTTCAAAGTATCTTCATGCTTTGCTACAGTTTACTAACAATTGTTTCATCTGCTACGACTGTTAAGTGTTCTTAAACTTGATTGCTCCAATGAGTTAGTGATACTTGATTCACACATATTTGCAATCAGATCAGATCAGTCGCTCAGTCGTGTCCGACTCTTTGCGACCCCATGAACCGCAGCACGCCAGGCCTCCCTGTCCATCACCAGCTCCCGGAGGTCACTCAGACTCGCATCCATCGAGTCAGTGATGCCATCCAGCCATCTCATCCTCTGTCGTCCCCTTCTCCTCCTGCCCTCAATCCCTCCCAGCATCAGAGTCTTCTCCAATGAGTCAACTCTTCGCATGAGGTGGCCAAAATACTGGAGTTTCAGCTTTAGCATCATTCCTTCTAAAGAAATTCCAGGATTGATCTCCTTCAAAATGGACTGGTTGGATCTTCTTGCAGTCCAAGGGACTCTCAAGAGTCTTCTCCAACACCACAGTTCAAAAGCATCAATTCTTCGGCGCTCAGCCTTCTTCACAGTCCAGCTCTCACATCCATACATGACCACAGGAAAGACCATAGCCTTGACTAGGCGAACCTTTGTTGGTAAAGTAATGTCTCTGCTTTTGAATATGCTATCTAGGTTGGTCATAACTTTCCTTCCAAGGAGCAAGCGTCTTTTAATTTCATGGCTGCAGTCACCATCTGCAGTGATTTTGGAGCCCAGAAAAACAAAGTCTGATACTGTTTCAACTGTTTCCCCATCTATTTCCCATGCAGTGATGGGACCAGATGCCATAATCTTCGTTTTCTGAATGTTGAGCTTTAAGCCAACCTTTTCACTCTCCACTTTCACTTTCATCAAGAGGCTTTTTAGCCCCTCTTCACTTTCTGCCATAAGAGTCGTGTCATCTGCATATCTGAGGTTATTGATATTTCTCCCAGCAATCTTGATTCCAACTTGTGTTTCTTCCAGTCCAGCATTTCTCATCATGTACTCTGCATATAAGTTAAATAAACATGGTGACAATATGCAGCCTTGACGTACTCCTTTTCCTATTTGGAACCAGTCTGGTGTTCCATGACCAGTTCTAACTGTTGCTTCCTGACCTGCATACAGATTTCTCAACAGGCAGATCAGGTGGGCTGGTATTCCCATCTCTTTCAGAATTTTCCACAGTTTATTGTGATCCACACAGTCAAAGGCTTTGGCATAGTCAATAAAGCAGTAATAGCTGTTTTTCTGGAACTCTCTTGCTTTTTCCATGATCCAGCGGATGTTGGCAATTTGATCTCTGGTTCCTCTGCCTTTTCTAAAACCAGCTTGAACATCAGGAAGTTCACGGTTCTCATATTGCTGAAGCCTGGCTTGGAGAATTTTGAGCATTACTTTACTAGCGTGTGAGATGAGTGCAATTGTTTGGTAGTTTTTGCACTCCTTGGCATTGCCTTTCTTTGGGATTGGGATGAAAACTGACCTTTTCCAATCTTGTGGCCACTGCTGAGTTTTCCAAATTTGCTGGCATATTGAGTGCAGCACTTTCACAGCATCATCATTCAGGACTTGGAATAGCTCCACTGGAATTCCATCACCTCCACTAGCTTTGTTCGTAGTGATGCTTTCTAAGGCCCATTTGACTTCACATTCCAAGATGTCTGGCTCTAGGTCAGTGATCACATCATCATGATTATCTAAGTCTTGAAGCTCTTTTTTATACAGTTCTTCTGTGTATTCTTGCCACCTCTTCTTAATATCTTCTGCTTCTGTTAGGTCCACACCATCTCTGTCCTTTATCGTACCCATCTTTGCATGAAACGTTCCTTTGGTATCTCTGATTTTCTTGAAGAGATCCCTAGTCTTTCCCATTCTGTTGTTTTCCTCTATTTCTTTGCATTGATCACTGAAGAAGGCTTTCTTATCTCTTCTTGCTATTCTTTGGAACTCTGCATTTAGATGTTTATATCTTTCATTGCCACAATGAGTTATTGACAATTATTTTCACTGACAACAGCTTTTGTATTTTGTGTTTGTGTGATATTGAAAGATTTTTCATTGTTCTTTTCCCCACAAATAATGTACTGCATAACTCTGTGCTTTCCCACATGTTTAGCAATCTCTATTTCACAAATAACTGAATTTGTTGTCCTATTTGCAGTTATCAGTAGTTGCTTTAAAAGATAACTGCTTATTTTGATTATTGCTTAGGCAGTAGACATGCTGAAGTGAAGTGAACTTGAAGTCTCTCAGTCGTATCCAACTCTTTGTGATCCAATGGACTATACAGTTAATGGAGTTCTCCAGGCCAGAATATTGGAGTTGGTTCAGTTCAGTTGCTCAGTCATGTCCAACTTTTTGCGACCCCATGAACCTCAGCACGCCAGGTCTCCCAGTTCATCAACAACTCCCAGAGTTCACCCAAGCCCATGTCCATTGAGTCAATGATGCCATCCAACAATCTCATCCTCTGTCGTCCCCTTCTCTTCCTGCCCCCAATCTTTCCGAGTATCAGGGTCTTTTCCAATGAGTCAGTTCTTCACATCAGGTGGCCAAAGTATTGGAGTTTCAGCTTCAATATCAGTCCTTCCAAAGAACACCAAGGACTGATCTTTATGAAGGACTGGTTGGATCTCCTTGCAGTCCAAGGGACTCTCAGGAGGCTTCTCCAACACCAGAGTTCAAAACCATCAATTCTTCAGTGCTAAGCTTTCTTTTCTTTCTTTTTTTTTTTTTTAATTTAATTTTATTTTATTTAACTTTACAATATTGTATTGGTTTTGCCATATATCAAAATGAATCTGCCACAGGTATACATGTGTTCTCCATCCTGAACCTTCCTCCCTCCTCCCTCCCCATATCATCCCTCTGGGTCTTCCCAGTGCACCAGCCCCAAGCATCCGGTATCAGGCATCGAACCTGGACTGGCGACTCGTTTCATATATGATATTATACATATTTCAATGCCATTCTCCCAAATCGTCCACCCTCTCCCTCTCCCAGAGTCCAAAAGACTGTTCTATACATCAGTGTCTCTTTTGCTGTCTCGTATACAGGGTTATTGTTACCATCTTTCTAAATTCCATATATATGTGTTAGTATACTGTATTGGTATTTTTCTTTCTGGCTTACTTCACTCTGTATAATAGGCTCCAGTTTCAACCACCTCATTAGAACTGATTCAAATGTATTCTTTTTAATGGCTGAGTAATACTCCAATGTGTATATGTACCACAGCTTTCTTATCCATTCATCTGCTGATGGACACCTTGCTTCCAAGTCCCGGCTATTATAAATAGTGCTGCGATGAACATTGGGGTACACATGTGTCTTTCAATTCTGGTTTTCTCAGTATGTATGCCCAGCAGTGGGATTGCTGGATCATAAGGCAGTTCTATTCTCAGTTTTTTGAGGAATCTCCATACTGTTCTCCATAGTGGCTGCACTAGTTTGCATTCCCACCAACAGTGCAAGAGGGTTCCCTTTTCTCCACACCCTCTCCAGCATTTATTGCTTGTAGACTTTTGTATCACAGCCATTCTGACTGGTGTGTAATGGTACCTCATAGTGGTTTTGATTTGCATTTCTGTGATAATGAGTGATGTTGAGCATCTTTTCATGTGTTTGTTAGCCATCTGTATGTCTTCTTTGGAGAAATGTCTATTTAGTTCTTTAGCCCATTTTTTGTTTGGGTCATTTATTTTTCTGGAATTGAGCTGCAGGAGTTGCTTGTATATTTTTGAGATTAGTTGTTTGTCTGTTGCTTCATTTGCTATTATTTTCTCCCATTCCAAAGGCTCTCTTTTCACCTTGCTTATAGTTTCCTTTGTTGTGCAGAAGCTTTTAAGTTTAATTAGGTCTCATTTGTTTATTTTTGCTTTTATTTCCAATATTCTGGGAGGTGGGTCATAGAGGATCCTGCTGTGATGTATGTTGGAGAGTGTTTTGCCTATATTCTCCTCTAGGAGTTTTATAGTTTCTGGTCTTACATTTAGATCTTAAATCCATTTTGAGTTTATTTTTGTGTATGGTGTTAGAAAGTGCTCTAGTTTCATTCTTTTACAAGTGGTTGACCAGTTTTCCCAGCACCACTTGTTAAAGAGATTGTCTTTAATCCATTGTATATTCTTGCCTCCTTTGTCAAAGATAAGGTGTCCATATGTGCGTGGATCTATCTCTGGGCTTTCTATTTTGTTCCATTGATCTATATTTCTGTCTTTGTGCCAGTACCATACTGTCTTGATGACTGTGGCTTTGTAGTAGAGCCTGAAGTCAGGCAGGTTGATTCCTCCAGTTCCATTCTTCTTTCTCAAGATAGCTTCGGCTATTCGAGGTTTTTTTGTATTTCCATACAAATTGAGAAATTATGAGTTCTAGCTCTGTGGAGAATACCGTTGGTAGCTTGATGGGGATTGCATTGAATATATAAATTGCTTTGGGAAGTATACTCATTTTCACTATATTGATTCTGCCAATCCATGAACATGGTATATTTCTCCTTCTATTAGTGTCCTCTTTGATTTTTTTCACCAGTATTTTGTAGTTTTCTATATATAGGTCTAGGTCTTTAGTTTTGCTAGGTAGATACATTCCTAAGTATTTTATTCTTTTCATTGCAATGGTGAACGGAATTTTTTCCTTAATTTCTTTCTATTTTCTCATTATTAGTGTACAGGAATGCAAGGGATTTCTGTGTGTTGATTTTTTTTGATAAGAATATTTTTATTGTATTATTAAATACCATCTTTTTTCCACTGTTACAAATTTGTAGATACTACATGAATGATGATACATAATTTATATTTTATAGTTTGCCAATATGATGTATTTACACATGCAGTTAGTACCAATGTCATGCTACATTTCCTTAGGAGATGCTCATTCAAAAAAAAAAAAAAAAAGTGAGCAAAATGTGAGCAGCTTATCTACTGTAGGAAAATATTTCTGGATGGTGGAATGTATACCAACCTGCACCTGCATGTTCAATATTAACAATATTAGATTAATTTAGACTCCTGGGTCATGTTTCCTTTTCTTTTAAAATAATACACATAATTTAAGCTTTTAAAATAATACACATAATTTATGCCACACACTTATAAAAAAGTTTTCTTCTTTTTTTCTACCCACCCCACCTCATTCTTCCCTTTTCGGCACTTAAGAAAGAACATAGATATACCAGGGTCCAGCAGCCAATAATAAGGGGCCATAATCTCAAACGAAGTGGCATTTAACAGTGATACCATTTAAAAAGCAAAACATTAGAAAAATATTTGGAAGCTAAACATGAATCAGAGTTCAGCACAGTGATTTTTCTGGTTATTAGATATGTCAAGGCATCACCTGCTGTACAGCCAAGAAATGAGACACTGCTTTGGGATGAAAAAGGTAATGCTAAAATTATTTCAGCTGGAACTTGAGATGTTAAAAGATCATTTATTTGAAGTCGTTTATTTTGATAACATAAATAATCCATACACATCAAGTGTATTAACAGATCTGTAACTTTTGCCACAAGGTTACAAATGTTTTAAAGATGTACATTATACATACAAATATAAAAAATTATATATTTGCCACAATGTTTCAAATGTTTTAAAGATGTACATTATATATACAAATATAAAAAATTATATATTTACTGAGCCATAAAGTTGTAATGCAGCACGATAAAATCAAGAGGCTATCTGTCCAATTATATTTTGGCTCAACTTGGACATAATTATCGAGGGAAGGTAAAGGGTATAGAATAAAGCTTCATCCCTTACCTCCCATATGGCAGCTTGGAGTGTGGGGGAAAAAACCAACCGAATAAACAACCCAAATCTAAAATACTAAGTTACAAATTATTTAAATCCAGTGTTTTCTATGTGTTGATTTTATATCCTGCAACTTTACTATATTCATTGATTAGTTCTAGTAATTTTCTGGTGGTGTCTTTAGGGTTTTCTATGTAGAGGATCACAACAGACAACACAGAAATACAAAGGATCATAAGAGACTACAATCAGCAATTATATGGCAATAAAATGGACAACGTGGAAGAAATGGACAAATTCTTAGAAAAGTACAACTTCCCAAAACTGGATCAGGAGGAAATAGAAAATCTTAACAGACCCATCACAAGCACAGAAATTGAAACTGTAATCAAAAATCTTCCAGCAAACAAAAGCCCAGGTCCAGATGGCTTCACAGCTGAATTCTACCAAAAATTTAGAGAAGAGCTAAGACCCATCCTACTCAAATTGTTCCAGAAAATTGCATAGGAAGGTAAACTTCCAAACTCATTCTATGAGGCCACCATCACCCTAATACCAAAACCTGACAAAGATGCCACAAAAAAAGAAAACTACAGGCCAATATCACTGATGAACATAGATGCAAAAATCCTTAACAAAATTCTAGCAATCAGAATCCAACAACACATTAAAAAGATCATAAACCATGACCAAGTGGGCTTTATCCCAGGAATGCAAGGATTCTTCAATATCCACAAATCAATCAATGTAATACACCACATGAACAAATTGAAAAATAAAAACCATATGATTATCTCAATAGATGCCCAGAAAGCCTTTGACAAAATTCAACATCCATTTATGATAAAAAAAAAAAAAAAAAATACTCTCCAGAAAGCAGGACTAGAAGGAACATACCTCAACATAATAAAAGCTATATATGACAAACCCACAGCAAACATTATCCTCAATGGTGAAAAATTGAAAGCATTTCCTCTAAAGTCAGGAACAAGACAAGGGTGCCCACTTTCACCATTACTATTCAACATAGTTTTGGAAATTTTGGCCACAGCAATCAGAGCAGACAAAGAAATAAAAGGAATCCAAATTGGAAAAGAAGTAAAACTCTCACTGTTTGCAGATGACATGATCCTCTACATAGAAAACCCTAAGCTTTCTTTATAGTCCAACGCTCACATTCATACATGACCACTGGAAAACCCTAGCCTTGACTAGATGGACCTTTGTTGGCAAAATAATGTCTCTGCTTTTCATTATGCTATCTAGGTTGGTCATAACTTTCCGTCCAAGGAGTAAGCGTTTTTAATTTCATGGCTGCAGTCACCATCTGCAGTGATTTTGGAGACCCCAAAATAAAGTCTGACAGTTTCCAATGTTTCCCCATCTATTTCCCATGAAGTGAAGGGACCAGATGCCATGATCTTAGTTTTCTGAATGTTGAGCTTTAAGCCAACTTTTTCACTCTCCTCTTTCACTTTCATCAAGAGGCTTTTTAGTTCCTCTTCATTTTCTGAGTTGCTAGAGAATTTATGTGTTATGTCTTGCTCTGAAACTTGTTGACTCTTGGGTGGAGCTTGGTTTCAGTGAAGGAATGGAGGCTTTTGGATGAGCTCTTATCAATTAATGTTCCCTGGAGTCAAGCATTCTCTTGTGTTCTCAGGTTTTGGATTTAAGCCTCCTGCTTCTGGTTTTCAGTGTTATTTTTACAGTAGCCTCAAGACTTCTCCATCCATACAGGACCAATGATAAAACATGTGGGTTAATGGAGAAAACATTCTCCACAATGAGGGATACCCAGAAAGGTTCGCTTAGTTACCTGGAGAAGAGAAGAGGGAGGAGGGAAATAGCGGTGACTAGGAGAAGAAGAGGGGGAATCAAAAGTGAAGAGACCAATCTAGCCAGTAATCAAATGCTTATGTGCTCTCCAGAGCCTGGAAAACCCAGGAAGGTTCATGGAGTTACATAGAGAGGAGGGAGGAAAGAGATAGAGGTGACCAGGAAGAGAAGTGGTGGGGTCAAAAGGAGAGAGACAGATCTAGCCAGTAACTATTCCCTAAGTGTTCTCCACAGCCTGGAATACCCTAACAGATTCAAAGAGTTGGGTAGAGTAGAGAAGGGGGAGGGAGGAAATAGCGATGATTGGGGGGGGGGGGAAGGAGAGTTAAAAGGAGTAGAGGGCAATCAAACCAGTAATCACACTCTTAAGCAAAACTGGGTAATGATGATTGTATTCTTAAAGGTACAATATTGATAACAAATACCAAAAAGGAAAGATTAAAAATCTAGAGTAGGGGTTAGGCTCTCAAAAATACAATCTTAAAAAACAAAATCCCACAAATTATAAAGAAACATATATGAAATTTGCTTTAAAATAGGGTCTATTTTTGCAAGGTAATAGTAGGTTATAAAAATGAAAATTAAAGGAGTAATAAAGGACTACAAATTTAAAAAACGATAAAAGTAAAAATTTATCTAGAAATTTTTCTGGAGCTGTTGCAGGCAGTGTGGGGTCAGTTCAGTTTCAGATAGTTCCTTGTTTCTATAGGCCCCTTCCAATGTAGTCAATGCTAACTACAGGGTTTTAATCTGTTGCATCTATCACTTCTGTTTATTTTGACTTCTTCTGTTTGCTAGTCTCTTCAGTGTCTAATTTCTGCCCTGACACAAGAAGGCGAAAGTGGTCACTTATTTAGGCTTACTTGTTCAGTGGTGGTGTAGGTGGGAGGAACACTGCAAACAAATATCACTGGCATGTGTGGGGAGTGCTTGCAGTGTCTTAGCCTCACTGGGTTTGCCCCTGATCATGGCATGTGTGCTTTCCCAGTGTACACTCAGGCTCCAGGTTGCTCTGTCGGTCAATTGTCTAAAGTGGGTCCTGGATTGCATTCACTTTCCAGTCTAAGCCACTTATGTTCAGGTTCTCAGGTACTCCAAAAAGGCACAGATTCAGTTGGGCCTGCGTTTTGTGCCCTTCCCAGATCTGAGCAGTTCTGGCAAACAGGTGCTTGGCGAGTGCACTCCTAGGTGGGGTGGTGCGTTTTACACTTCCCCTGACCCAGCACTTCGGTTTCCTGGGTGCACAGCAGAAGCACTGTCTCAGGTGTGCCGTGTGTTTCCTCTGGGGAGCTGATCTCTGACTATGACCCTCCTGGCAGATGGCAACTGTCCAGGATCCCAGGAAGATTCTTAGCAACTGACAGCCTGCTCTCACTTTGGTAGAGGATGACATCTCTGGGGCTGAGATTGCCCTTTCCCAGCTGCCTCTGGCGGGGAATGGGCCAGTCTGCAGCCTGCTTGCTCTCCTCTGGTATTTGCTCAGTCCTTTGTTCTGTGAACAGGCTGGCAGTGCCTTAGGTTAGAGCTTTTCGCAGGAAAGTTCTCTCTCTTTTTTTTTTTTTTTTTTTTTTTTCCCCCTCTGTCTCTGGCTATCCTACAGTTTGGGTTGGTATCTCATGTTAGCTCCCTCAGATTTTCCCCAGGGTATTCAGGCCCATTCCCTACTCTAAGCAATGCATCCCGCACCTCCCAGTTCAGCCCACGCTTGCTGGTGGCAAAGGCAAGTGTCTGGGCTACTTTTCTGCTGGGATTTGCCGTTAGGCACATAATCTGTGGGTTTTATTTATTTATTTATATATTTTCCCTCCTGGTTATATTGGCCTCTGAGATTCCAAAACTCCCCACAGACCCGCCGGTGACAGGGTTTCCTGGTGTTTGGAAACTTCTCCTCTTTTATAACTCCCTCGCCAGGATGGGTCTCCATCCCTAACACTTTTGTCTCTCTTTTTATCTTTTATATTTTGTCCTCCCTCCTTTTGAAGACAATAGGCTGCCTTTCTGGGTGCTTGGAGTTTTCTGCCAGCCTTCAGAAGTTGTTTTGTGGAATTCACTCAGCGTTCAAATGATCTTTTGATGAATTTGTGGGGGAGAAAGTGGTCTACCCATCCTATTACTCTGCCATCTTAGGACCACCCTTGATGAAAGTGAAAGAGGAGAGTGAAAAAGTTGGCTTAAAGCTCAACATTCAGAAAACGAAGATCATGGCATCTAGTCTCATCACTTCATGGCAAATAGATGGGGAAACAATGGAAACAGTGGCTGACTTTATATTTTGGGGCTCCAAAATCACTGCAGATGGTGATTGTAGCCATGAAATTAAAAGACGCTTACTCCTTGTTAAGAAAGTTATGACCAACATAGATAGCATATTGAAAAGCAGAGACACTACTTTGCCAACAAAAGTCCGTCTAGTCAAGGCTATGGTTTTTCCAATAGTCATGTATGGATGTGAGAGTTGGACTGTGAAGAAAGCTGAACACCAAAGAATTGGTGCTTTTGAAGTGTGGTGTTGGAGAAGACTCTTGAGAGTCCCTTGGACTGCAAGGAGATCCAACCAGTCCAACCTAAAGGAGATCAGCCCTGGGATTTCTTTGGAAGGAATGATGCTAAAGCTGAAACTCCAGTACTTTGGCCACCTCATGTGAAGAGTTGAATCACTGGAAAAGACTCTGATGCTGGGAGGGATTGGGGGCAGGAGGAGAAGGGGACAGCAGAGGATGAGATAGCTGGATGGCATCACTAACTCAATGGACATGAGTTTGAGTGAACTCTGGGAGTTTGTGATGGACAGGGAGGCCTGGCATGCTACAGTTCATGGGGTCGCAAAGAGTCGGACACGACTGAGCGACTGAACTGAACTGAACTGATGCTGATAATTCATTTAGATAGCAATAGCTTATGTGTTTAATTTTCAAAGTGAATAGATATTAAAATTTTATTTTGACTTTGTTGGTTCCTTGTGTTTTGTAGAGGATACCTGTGTTGACCTATGGAACTGATAGTGCCAGTTATGCAGAAGAGGTAGTGCCTTCAGAGGAGGAAAATTACTACAAGAATCATGATGATAATGAATGTAATGAAGATAATGGCAATGATGACAGTACTGTTCATGATGAAAATGATGAATTTTCTAATGATGATCACTTTGACATATATATGTGTGTGTGCTTAGTCATGTCCAACTCTTTGTAGCCTACCATGATCCTCTGTCCATGGAATTCTCTGGATAAGAATACTGGATTGGGTAGCTATTCCATTCTCCAGGGGATCTTCCCAACCAACGGATCGATTCCCTGTCTCCTGCACTGCAGGCAGATTCTTGACTATCTGAGCCACCAGGGAAGTCCTAGTGATTATTATTTATTTTATGATATTAAAAAAAGCATACTACTGACAAAATACTTAACATCAAAGAGATTTGGGCTTCATGTTTCCATTTTGCTAAAGACATGGACAATAATGAAGAATTGGAAATGATCTCAGAGGACATGGTACTTCCTTCTAAAATAGAATCAGGAAAACATTTAGGTAAATGAAAATGAGTTCCTCTTTCCCTTAAATTAAAACAGGAAGGCATAGGTCAGAGGTAATATCTTAATGTCTCAATGTTTTAATGTCTCAAGATAGAGCCCAAAGGGTCAGTTCCGGCTTGGTAAGCCTTGGATTATGAAAATAACTCAGACTGTAAATGGTCTCACCTGGAGCTTTCTCTGATTCAGTGGATAAGATGCTTTTCTCTGGGCATGATTTAATATTGTCTGTCCTAATTTTTTTTCTGCTTATAATTAGCTCTTATTCCAGAGGTGTATCAAAGCTCTCTCATGTCCTCTATTCCTTGCCCAGTCTTAACCCACAAAGAATACACATTTCGGTTAAAGTCTGAACTGTAGAAAGCCAAGTCTAAAATTGCCAATCCTTCCCTTGTAGCTCAGTTGGTAAAGAATCCACCTGCAATGCAGGAGACCACTGTTCAATTACTGAATCAGTAAGATCCCCTGGAGAAGGGATAGGCTACCCACTCCAGGATTCTTCGGCTTCCCTGGTGGCTCACCTGGTAAAGTATCTGCCTGCAATATGAGATCCACTTGGGAAGGGAAAGGCTCCCCACTCAGTATTCTGGCCTGGAGAATTCCATGGACTGTATAGTCCATGGGGTCTCAAAGAATCAGACACGACTGAATGACTTTCACTTTCACCTCCACTAGGAAAAAGAGTCTTTTAATCTGTGAAGTGTGCAGGAGACAAAGGACCCAGGTTTGCTGCCCATCCATATTCCAACAAATCCTCCCCCTACCTCCATGATGATATGCCTCTGACTGTTGGGCTATAACTTACCTATTAAAAACTAGATCACTGAGAAATCTAGTATTTTCACTAACAAATGTGAACAATGTTTTGGTGACTAAGAATACTATACACACATCATCATCATCCACAAGATATGTCTGTTCACCCATGATAGTATTAGCATTAATGACTTCCAATTATTCAGCATTGCCTTGATTAGAATGAGCCATCTATTATTAGTCACTGCCCATTTGAAACTCCATTCCCTAAAGAGCAAAGGATTTGACATATTCTTGCAGTGATTACTCATTTTCAAGAGAATGTAATCCAAGGATAACTTTGTCATTTATTTAACTTCTCTCAAGAAAATCTGCCACCATATTTATCATGACATCCAGTTAATCAATATTCCAATACCCTGATACAGAGAAGAAATGACCTTCCCATATGATATAGAAACTGAAATCGTTTTTTGAATAAAGTAAATTTCTGAGCTTTAATGATTAAATCCAACAGAAATTGGTTGAGAACTTTTCACAATTCAGAGAGTATAGAACCAATCAGAGTTATAATCACTCTAGAAGCTCTGAGACTTAAAAGATAAAATGTCTTCATAAGATCTTAGATTTTCTAACAGTATTTTCCCCTCGACCCCCAGATTTACCTTATCTTACATACTAACTGTCTTTACCTAAAGTTTTCTCTGACAATGGGCCAGAAGTATCTTGAATTTTATCATTCTGATATTAATAGAAAGCAGCTAGGTTTGCAAAAGTATCTATTAGTGAAATATCATATAGAAATCTTTCTGTCAGTGGCACAATGGGGATCAAGTAACTTTTTTTTTGTTTTATTCTTTTTGGTAATGATTACCTGCTGATTATCTCACATCCGAGAACTCTTCATAGTAGAAGAATTCTTGCCAACATCAGTAAGGCACCCCTTGTAAGAGGCAACTATAGTTAAAACTGCTGAACTCAAAGTCAAGGGAATTGGTGCTCAAATATGCCTCTACAATAAACTAACTGTGTGATAATGAGCAAATCACCCAACCTCACTGAATCTCATTGTCCATTGTGTAAAAGAAGAAGAAGGAAGGCTAGATGATATCTCAAGTTCCTTCTAGTACTGAGATTGAAGGATTCAATATACTGTATTCTTGTTTTTTTATGAAACCAGCTCATCTAACTTGAGCACAAGGGATGCAGCTGCTAAAAAGAGCTGATTATCAACAATTAGAAGTGACATTTCATTTGTTTTGCATGTGTTTTCAATTAAAAACAGTGATTAAAATCACATGCTTGAAAATATAGTTCTTAAAAGACAATATTTTCAAATAAAATGTAAAACATTAAAATGTCTGGGATCAAGTCCAATTTTTATTCTAAACATTTGCTAGTATTAAAGAGCTTTTTTTTTAATATTATGAGGCATGCTTAGATTTTGCAAGTGTTAGAAACTGCAGAGAAAGAAAGAGAGTGAGCTAGCAGGCAATGGAACAAGAAAGATAATGTTGAATTATTATACATACTCATAAAAAATGTTGGTTTCCTCCTAGGATGTTGGTAGAGTGAATCAGATTTTGTTCTCTGCTTCATTTATATATGTCTCATATTTAGTCATTTGTTTAAGATTTTCCTTTTTTTTTTCTAAAAGTCAAAATCTGGCTTTTCAAAATTAAGTTACTGAAAAAAGTGGAAACCTGATGAATGGATTTCTTTCAGTTCCCATCTGTTCTCATGTATATAATCACCCTGGAATCTTCAATTAAATCTCCTTTGTGCAAGTCTGTAACATTATGAATTTAAGTGAACACTTTAAAACATTTTAATCCAAATGCTTATTCCAAATAATATAGTCACATAGTTTAAGTGTTCTTTTAGTTGGAGGACACAGAATAGTGATAGTGACACATGACCACACAAAAGCAAAGATATAGATTTATCTTATGTCACACACACACACACACACACACACACACACACAAATCCTGAAGTAAGAGAAAAATACACTTTACGACAGACATTGAGTGAAGTAAGTCAGAAAGAGAAAAAATAGGACTTCCTTGGTGGTACAGTGAATAAGAATCCGCCTGCCAATTCAGGAGACACTGGTTTGATCCCTAGTCTGGGAAGATCCCACATGCTATGAAGCTACTAAGCCCATGGACCACAACTACTGATCCTGCGCCATGCTTCAAACAAGAGAGTAGTCCCTGCTCTCCACAACTAAAGAAAGTCCATGCAGAGCAATTAAAATCCAGTGTAATAAAAATAAATAAATAACTTTTTTTTTAAAAAAAGAGAAAAACAAATATGATATATTAATGCATATATGTGGAATCTAGAAAAAAAAATGGTACAGATGAACATATTTCCAAGGCAAGAAGAGAGAGGCAGACATAGAGAATGGACATGTGAACAAAGGGGGAAGGAGAGGGTGGGATGAATTGGAAGATTAAGATTGACATATATACACTACCATGTGTGAAATAGTGGGAACCTGCTATAAAGCAGAGGAAGCCCAGCTAGGTGCCACGATGATCTAGGTGAGTGAAAAAGGAGGGTAGGAGGGAGGTCCATGAGAGATGGGATATGGCTGATTCACTAGAGCAGAAACTTAACACAGCACTTTAAACCAATTATACTACAATTAAAATAAAAAGACAGAGGTAGTATCAAGACGTTATCATTTTCAGTGACCTTCATGAGTACCTACTCTTTGATAAGAAAGAAAAAAGTAAACTGTTCCTAGTGTTGAAATCTGATGAAATGGAGGGAAAAAATAAGTCAATGGAAGGAATTACTTTTCTTGGGACTTTCATTAACACCAAAGAACCATATGCTATGAATGTCATAGTTCTATTCAGTTCAGTTCAGTTCAGTCACTCCGTTGTGTCCGACTCCTTGTGACCCCATGTAACACAGCACACCAGGCCTACCTGTCCATCACCAATTCCTGGAGTCCACCCAAACTCATGTCCATTGAGTCGGTGATGCCATCCAGCCATCTTTTCCTCTGTTGTCCCCTTCTCCTCCTGCCTCCAATCCCTCCCAGCATCAGGGCTTTTCCAATGAGTCAACTCTTTGCATGAGGTGGCCAAAGTATTGGAGTTACAGCTTCAACATCAGTCCTTCCAATGAACACCCAGGACTGATCTCCTTTAAGATGAACTCGTTAGATCTCCTTGCTGTCCAAGGGACTCTCAAGAGTCTTCTGCAACACCACATAATTCAAAAGCATCCATTCTTCGGTGCTCAGCTTTCTTCTTCTTCTTCTTCTTTTTTTTTTTTTTATCAAGAATCTCTTTGATTGATTATCAGAAACATTACAAACATCTAATATTAACAAATTGTAACACTCACATCCATACATGACTATTGGAGAAAACCAAAGCCTTGAATAGATGGACCTTTGTTGGCAAAGCAATGTCTCTGCTTTTCATTATGCTATCTAGGTTGGCCATAACTTTCCATCCAAGGAGTAAGTGTTTTTAATTTAATGGCTGCAGTCACCATCTGCAGTGATTTTGGAGCCCCCCAAAATAAAGTCTGACATGGTTTTCACTGTTTCCCCATCTATTTCCCATGAAGTGAGGGGACCAGATGCCATGATCTTAGTTTTCTGAATGTTGAGCTTTAAGCCAACTTTTTCACCCTCCTCTTTCACTTTCATCAAGAGGCTCTTTAGTTCCTCCTCACTTTCTGCCATAAGGGTGGTGTCATCTGCATATCTGAGGTTATTGATATTTCTCCCAGCAATCTTGATTCCAGCTTGTATTTCTTCTAGTCAGCGTTTCTCGTGATGTACTCTGCATATGATTTAAATAAGCAAAGTGACAATATAGATCCTTGATGTACTCCTTTTCCTATTTGGAACCAGTCTGTTGTTCCATGTCCAGTTCTAACTGTTGCTTCCTGACCTGCATATAGGTTTCTCAAGGGGCAGGTCAGGTGGTCTGGGATTCCGATCACTTTAGGAATATTCCACAGTTTATTGTGATCCACACAGTCAAAGGCTTTGGCATAATTAATAAAGCAGAAATAGATGTTTTTCTGGAAGTCTCTTGTTTTTTCAATGATCCAGGTGATGTTGGCAATTTGATCTCTGGTTCCTTTGCCTTTTCTAAAACCAAATTCAACATCTGGAAGTTCAAGGTCCACGTATTGCTGAAGAATTTTCTCCTAGCTTGGAGAATTTTGAGCATTACTTTACTAGCGTGTGAGATGAGGGCAATTGTGAGGGAGTTGGCACATTCTTTGGCATTGCCTTTCTTTGGGATTGGAATGAAAACTGACCTTTTCCAGTCCTGTGGCCACTGCTGAGTTTTCCAAATTTGCTAGCATATTGAATGCAGCACTTTCACAGCATCAGCCTTCAGGATTTGAAATAGCTCAACTGGAATTTCATCACCTCCACTAGCTTTGTTCGTAGTGAGGCTTTCTAAGGCCCACTTGACTTCACATTCCAGGATCTCTGGCTCTAGGTGAGTGATCACACCACCGTGATTATCTGGGTCGTGAGGATCTTTTTTTGTACAGTGCTTCTGTGTATTCTTGCCACCTCTTCTTAATATCTTTTGCTTCTGTTAGGTCCCTAGCACTTCTGTCCTTTATTGATCCCATCTTTGCATGAAATGTTCCCTTGGTGTCTCTAATTTTCTTGAAGAGATCTCTAGTCTTTCCCACTCTATTGTTTTCCTCTATTTCTTTGCATTGATCACTGAGGAGGGCTTTCTTATCTCTCCTTGCTATTCTGTGGAACTCTGCATTCAGATGGGGATATCTTTCCTTTTATCCTTTGCTTTTGGCTTCTCTTTTTTTCACAGCTATTTGTAAGGCCTCCCCAGACAGCCATTTTGCTTTTTTGCATTTCTTTTCCCTGGAGATGGTCTTGATCTCTGTCTGCTGTACAATGTCACAAACCTCCATCCATAGTTCATCAGGCACTCTGTCTCCCAGATCTAGTCCCTTAAATCTATTTCTCACCTCCACTGTATAATCATAAGGGGTTTGTTTTAGGTCATACCTGAATGGTCTAGTGGTTTTCCCTACTTTCTTCAATTTAAGTATGTATTTAGCAATAAGGAGTTCATGACCTGAGCCACAGCCAGCTCCCAGTCTTGTTTAGCTGACTGTATAGAGCTTCTCCGTCTTTGGCTGCAAAGAATATAATCAATCTGATTTTGGTGTTGACCATCTGGTGATGTCAATGTGTAGAGCCTTCTCTTGTGCTTTTGGAAGAGGGTGTTTGCTATGACTAGTGTGTTCTCCTGGCAAAACTCTATTAGCCTTTAGCCTTCTTCATTCTGTACTCCAAGGCCAAATTTGCCTGTTACTCCAGGTGTTTCTTGACTTCCTACTTTTGCATTCCAATCTCCTGTAATGAAAAGGACATCTTTTCTGGGTGTTAGTTCTAAAAGGTCTTGTAGGTCTTCATAGAACCATTCAACTTCAGCTTCTTTGGGGTTACTGGTTGGGGCATAGGCTTGGATTACTGTTATATTGAATGGTTTGCCTTGGAAATGAACAGAGATCATTCTGTTGTTTTTGAGATTGCATCCACGTACTGCATTTCAGACTCTTTTGTTGACCATGATGGCTACTCCATTTCTTCTAAAGGATTCCTGCCCACAGTAGTAGATATAATGGTCATCTGAGTTAAATTCACCCATTCCAGTCAATTTCAATTTACTGATTCCTAGAATGTCGACGTTCACTCTTGCCATCTCCTGTTTGACCACTTCCAATTTGCCTTGATTCATGGACCTGACATTCCAGGTTCCTATGCAATATTGCTATTTATAGCATCGGACCTTGCTTCTATCACCAGTCACATCCACAACTGGATATTGTTTTTGCTTTGGCTCCATCCCTTCTTTCTTTCTGGAGTTATTTCTCCACTGATCTCCAGTAGAATATTGGACACCTAATGACCCCGGGAGTTCCCCTTTCAGTATCCTATCATTTTTCCCTTTCATACTGTTCATGGGGTTCTCAAGGCAAGAAAACTGAAGTGGTTTGACTTTCCCTTCTCCAGTGGACCACATTCTGTCAGATCTCTCCACCATGACCCTCCCATCTTGGGTGGCCTCACAGGGCATCGCTTAGTTTCATTTCTTATAGTACCCATTATATTTATATCAAAAACATTATATTTATGTCCTTACTGTTTTCTTAAGTAGCCATATCTCTGGTTTTATCCATTTGAAACCATGCAAGTGGATAAACCATTGCATTTCTCTGGCCCAAATATAAATCAGTAATGTAAAGGGGGGAAAAAAATCAGGTTGATGCTTGGTAAATCAAGCAGTGGTAAAGCTCAGAAATAAACTTTTAGTCTTTACCCTAGCATTCCTCAATCTACAGAATAAACAGCTTTTATGTAATCAGTTTTAGAATTCAATCTCTTTGAAACTATGTTTAGTACTTACTGGAACTGTATGCATTTTCTGGGTAAATGTACAAGATTTATAGCTCTGGAAGTGCTGTGTTATTTATTACCTTTCAATAGGCAATGAAGTGGTGTCTTGCACATGCATATGTCGAAAATGTTAAAGTTTAGTACAATGGTTCAGTTAATTATTTCCAAGAACAATAGGCAAAAAAAATAGCTTTTAATTCTGTATTCATTTTTTTTTAAGCAAAAATACTTCTCTTGGGAACTTTATATCCAACACTAACTTTCGCTTTCTTGATTTTACAAATCCCTACAAAGAATTAACGTTACAGATGAGCTTAATAACATCTTGCTTATTTCAGCAATTTTTATCCTGGATTTGCAATTTCAAAGATTATTTTTGAATTTAGGAATAAACGTGACTCACAAAGTAAATTAAATCTTTTGAAACATGAGGTTATTAGTAAGTCTATAATTTTTTCCTAACCTGAACTGGAATTGGCAATTTTGTGTATGTGAGATAAAAAAAAGTTGAAGACACAATGGATCCAAAATCAACTTATCATGTGTTACATTCAGTTTAAATAATATGCTGTTTTCTTCTCTGAGTTTTTGTTTTCTCCTTTTTTCTTTGTATATGTGTATATTTGACAGATGTAGGGTTTTGTATTTTATATGTACACAGATCACCCACACTAAGTACTTGTTATTATTTCTTCCAAAAATAAAGGTTTACAACTAGGTTGTAAACTTTTACCAGAGATTGACACTGGATCTTATTACATCCATAACATAAACTGCAATTATTTTATGCAATAATTCTGAAATAGTTTTATGGAAAATTAACTAAAGTAAAAGTAAAAAAAAAAAAAAACAAACTATGTCAGCTGTTTCAGTATATTCCAATTTTGGCATAGACTGAAAATTAGAAACAAGAACAACCAAACTCTGCCCCCTCTCTCTTTTTTTAAAATAGGAATTATCATTTTAATGTATGCATTTCTTTATCTAACAAGTGCTGATTTATTGTGTTTTTATATGTCTTGTATATGCCAGGTGCTATGTCCTTAGATATAGTGAAGCTTGATGCCATTGTATCATACAGTGTCCTTCATTAATGTAATAGAGGATTAAGTGAATTTCCAAGAAAGACACACAAGTGAGTGTGCTCTCACCAAATGATGACCATTTGAGAGAGAGAGCAAATAATTTTCTGAAGTTGTTTGTCCCTATAAACAAGAGGGAAATGATTCTAAGTAAGTTTGGAATTTAGGATACTATCTATACAGTTATCCCAAACTTTTCTTTTTGTATACAGGGCATGTGTGTGTTAAAATTATCAAGGTGATGAATTAAGGAGCCATATATCTTTGTATCTCCTTTCATCTTTCCCGTTGCTCTCATGTCATAGTCTAACATACAGCAAAGAACTTAAGCTGTTTTTCATTGTTCGTGTGGGTTTGAATGTCAGTTGCACTAACTGACGTGAGGTAGAACTAGACAGCATATTAAAAAGCAGAAACATTACTTTAACCAACAAAGATTTGTCTGCTCAAAGCTATGGTTCTTCCAGTAGTCATGTATAGATATCAGAGTTGGACGATAAAGAAAGCTGAGCACCAAAGAATTGATGCTTTTGAACTGTGGTGTTGGAGAAGACTCTTGAGAATCCCTTGGACTGCAAGGAGAGCAAACAAGTCCATTCTAAAGGAAATCAGTCCTGAATATTCACTTGAAGGACTGATGCTGAAGCTGAAGCTCCAATAATTTGGCTACCTGAGGTGAAGAACTGACTCATTGGAAAAGACCATGATGCTGGGAAAGGATAGGCTTCCCTATCCTTCACCAGCTCTTGGAACTTGCTCAAACTCATGTCCATTGAGTCAGTGATACCATCCAACCATCTCATTCTCTGTTGTCCCCTTCTCCTCCTGTCATCCACTTCTTCATTTACAAGTATTTAAATGTAAATACTTGTGACTAATTGCTATTATATTGGACAGAACAGTCATAGAAGACAGAAGAGTAATATAGACAATATCCATTATCTACTTTGTACATCTCACTGTCATTTTGAAAATTTGAAGAACATCTATCTTTTAACATTACTGTCATGTCACATAAAATGAAAGACAATGAGCATGCTGTTCTTGGATTTTTCAGCCAATCTAAACATGTCATCATTTGCTTGGGAAAGCAAAGGTCAATTCAAAATTCATACATATAAGATCAAACTTTAAATATACTAACATAAAAGACATAAACATAAGTGAGTAAAATTAAAAATTAATTTTAATTATTCCCTGGTGATCCAGTGGTTGAGACTTTGCCTTCTAGTGAGGGGGCCTGTGAGCTTGGCTGCTGGTCATGTAGCTGGAATCCCACATGCCATGTGGCCAAAAAACAAAAATTAAAACAAGTAATATTGTAACAAATTCTATAAAAGTTTTAAAATGATCCCCATAAAATTTTTTTCAGAAAAATTAAAACTATTCTTTTCCTCAGGTGTATTACAGTCATAGATTGGATGATTGAGTCTTGAAATTAAAGAATTTAAAATATTATTTTTATGTTATGTTATATATTCTACTTCTCCTTTATATAACCTCTAATAATATTTTATAATCTACCTTTATAGCTCAATAAAAATGTAGTTATTTCAATTAGCCTAAATCTATTAGTATCAACATTGGTAGATACTTAGATTTTTATTGATTTTCTCTCATCTTAGCTAAAGTTTAATTTCCATTGCATTAGTAAAATATGTTTACTCTCCACCTTATCCCCAGTGCCTAGATGAATGCTGTGTCCATACTGGCCACTTGCCATTAGCATGCCAAGAATTAACAGAATTGTATTAACTGCCATGGATTTTTGTGAACTGCAATTCAGAGACTATTTTTTCTACCCATACATAAGATATTCCAGATATGAACCTTCCTAAAAGTATTTTGAAATATCATTACAAAAATAAAATCATCATTAATAACTAAGGTTACTTAGATCAAATTGTAATAGTAAATATTGTATCGGTATTTATTATCATTATTGCAAAATTGTTTTTTCTTAAAATAGATTTGTTAATTTTCACACTTGTGTAGATATGACATGAAAGATATTTCCCTTGGCAAAGAAAAAGCAAGTTGTTTATTGGTTTATGTGAATAAAATATCAATAAATGGCTCATTTAGTTTATGAATTAAAATCAAGGTTATTACACATTGATTGGCTCATGAAATTTTTTTAAAATTATATTGAAACAAACTGGTGATTTTAATTAACATTTCTGAAATACCACCTTTAGTTTCATAATAAATATTTAATTCTTCCATCAAGATGTATTATGGTCTCTATTTGAATAAGAGTATAAGTGAATCTAAACACACACAAAAAAATCCCCAAAATGCAAAATTATCATCAAGCAATTCATGAGGAAAAATGTAGTTGTACTTGAGTATTTTACTAGATTTTATGTAAAGCATTTACAATATTTTGATAAGTTAAAAAAGATAGCATCACCATATAATCTCAGCATAAAGTCTGCTGCTGCTGCTAAGTCGCTTCAGTCGTGCCCGACTCTGTGCGACCCCATAGACGGCAGCCCACCAGGCTCCCCCATCCCTGGCATTCTCCAGGCAAGAATACTGGAGTGGGTTGCCATTTCCTTCTCCAATGCGTGAAAGTGAAAAGTGAAAGTGAAGTCGTTCAGTCATGACCGACTCTTAGCGACCCCATGGACTGGAGCCTACCAGGATCCTCCGTCCATGGGATTTTCCAGGCAAAAGTACTGGGGTGGGGTGCCATTGCCTTTCCCGAGCATAAAGTCTAGTGATCCCTAAAAGCTTGATATCATTCAATGGTTTCTAACATTTAGAATCTTATTTTGGACACTAGTATGGCAAATTTATGAGAAAAAGACCTCAGATGCTATCCTGTTCTTTCAGGACAGAGCACATAGATGAGATTTCAATAACTGATCTTCACTACATGTCAGCAACTTTTATATTAAAAAATATATTGGAGATTTAAAATTTTGGTGTATGGTTGTGTGTGTGTATGAAAGGGTTCATAAATCACCAATGTACTAAGAATCTTAAGATCTTCTGATCTTTTCTTCACTGCTAACAGTAGCTTTTTATCTTATTCATTTCTGTCAAAATGCAACAAGTAAACACTGGCTAGAACTGCCTCTGAGAGCGAGTCAACACTATTCCTCAATCAGCTAACAAGATTTATCTGTGTAGAGCTCATCTTATTGTAGTTTGGAGAATGAATTTTAAAAAATTACATAAATTAGACTTTATAAAAATTAAGATATTTGACTATTTTATAGGCTTAAAGGAAAAAAGTAATATTAGTCATTCACTGGTGTCCAACTCTTTGAGACCCTATGGACTGTAGCCTGCCAGGCTCCTCTGTCCATAAATTTTCTGGGCAAGAATACTGGAGTGGGTTGCCATTTTTAAAGACTTAAGGAGAAGCAAAAGGAGAAGGGGACAGCAGAAGATGAGATAGTTAGATAGCATCACTGACTCAATGGACATGAATCTGAACAAACTTAAAGAGATAGTGAAGGACAGGGAAGCATGGCATGCTGCAGTCCATGGGGTTGGAAAAGTTGGACAGGACTTAGCAACTGAACAACAACAAAAAGGTTTAGGAGTATGAGACCCTCTGTGTGCTGGTAATAAATAGCAGTTAAGAGAGCCCAAGCACTTTAAGTATGTTGAAGTTTTATATTACTCGAATAATCTCCTTGAGGGTTTTGAGGGAAGTCAAAACCAATGGAGACTGATTTTAAACATTATTATAATCTGACCTTTTTTGTCATGAATAAAATATAGGTACTATTTCAAGCTATAGTTTCCAATTTGACACATTGGCAAATTCAGTTCAGTTCAGTTGCTCAGTCATGTCTGACTCTTTGCGACCCCATGAATCATAGCACGCCAGTCCTCCCTGTCTATCACCAACTCCCGGAGTTCACACAGACTCACGTCCATTGAGTCAGTGATGCCATCCAGCCATCTCATCCTCTGTGGTTCCTTTTTCCTCCTGCCCGCAATCTCCCCCAGCATCAGAGTCTTCTCCAATGAGTCAACTCTTTGCATGTGGTGACCAAAGAACTGGAGTTTCAGCTTTAGCATCATTCCTTCCAAAGAAATCCCAGTGCTGATCTCCTTCAGAATGGACTGGTTGGATCTCCTTGCAGTCCAAAGGACTCTCAAGAGTCTTCTCCAACACCACAGTTCAAAAGCATCAATTATACCGTGCTCAGCCTTCTTCACAGTCCAACTCTCACATCCATACATGACCACAGGAAAAACCATAGCCTTGACTAGACGGACTTTTGAATATGCTATCTAGATTGGTCATAACTTTCCTTCCAAGGAGTAAGCGTCTTTTATGTCAGTCACCTTCTGCAGTGATTTTGGAGCCCAACAAAATAAAGTCTGACACTGTTTCCACTGTTTTCCCATCTATTTTCCATGAAGTGATGGGAAAAGATGCCATGATCTTCGTTTTCTGAATGTTGAGCTTTAAGCCAAATTTTTCAGTCTCCACTTTCACTTTCATCAAGAGGCTTTTGAGTTCCTCTTCACTTTCTGCCATAAGTGTGGTGTCATCTGCATATCTGAGGTTATTGATATTTCTCCCAGCAATCTTGATTTCAGCTGGTGTTTCTTCAAGTCCAGCATTTCTCATGATGTACTCTGCATATAAGTTAAATAAGCAGGGTGACAATATACAGCCTTGACGTACTCCTTTTCCTATTTGGAACCAGTCTATTGTTCCATGACCAGTTCTAACTGTTGCTTCTTGACCTGCATACAAATTTCTCAAGAGACAGGTCAGGTGGTCTGGTATTCCCATCTCTTTCAGAATTTTCCACAGTCTATTGTGATCCACACAGTCAAAGGCTTTGGCATAGTCAATAAAGCAGAAATAGATGTTTTTCTGGAACTCTCTTGCTTTTTCCATGATCCAGCGGATGTTGGCAATTTGATCTCTGGTTCCTCTGCCTTTTCTAAAACCAGCTTGAACATCAGGAAGTTCACGGTTCACATATTGCTGAAGCCTTGCTTGGAGAATTTTGAGCATTACTTTACTAGCGTGTGAGATGAGTGCAATTGTGCGGTAGTTTGAGCATTCTTTATCATTGCCTTTCTTTGAGATTGGGATGAAAACTGAACTTTTCCAGTCCTGTGGCCACTGCTGAGCTTTCCAAATTTTCTGGCATATTGAGTGCAGCACTTTCACAGCATCAACCTTCAGGATTTGAAGTAGCTCAACTGGAATTCCATCACTTCCACTAGCTTTGTTCGTAGTCATGCTTTCTAAGGCCCACTTGACTTCACATTCCAAGAAGTCTGGCTCTAGGTGAGTGATCACACCATTGTTATTCTGGGTTGTGAAGATCTTTTTTGTAGTTCTTCTGTGTATTATTGCTACTCTTCTTAATATCTTCTGCTTCTGTTAGGTCCATCCCATTTCTGTCCTTTGTCAAGCTCATCTTTGCATGAAATGTTCCCTTGGTATCTCTAATTTTCTTGAAGAGATCTCTAGTCTTTCCCATTCTGTTGTTTTAATCTATTTCTTTGCATTGATCTCTGAGGAAGGCTTTCTTATCTCTTCTTGCTATTCTTTGGAACTCTGCATTCAGATGCTTATATCTTTCCTTCTCTCCTTTGCTTTTCTCTTCTCTTCTTTTCACAGCTATTTGTCAGGCCTCCCCAGACAGCCATTTTGCTTTTTTGCATTTTCTTTCCCATGTGGATGATCTTGATTCCTTTCTCATGTACAATGTCACAAACCTCAGTCCATAGTTCCTCAGGCACTCTATCTATCAGATCTAGGCCCTTAAACCTATGTCTCACTTCCACTGTATAATCATAAGGGATTTGATTTAGGTTATACCTGAATGGTCTAGGGTTTTCCCTACTTTCTTCAATTTAAGTCTGAATTTGTCAAGGAGTTTATGATCTGAGCCACAGTCAGCTCCTGGTCTTGTTTTTGTTGACCGTAGGTTCAGTCTATTTTGTTTGCCAATTTAAAAACAACAAAAAGAATTTAAATAACATTGTGCTGTTCATCTCTAAGATGCTTTTTTTTTTTTTTGACCATCCCATATTTGTAGAATCTTAGTTCCCTGACCATGGATTGAACCTGAGCCCTGGCAGTAAAAGTGCCATGTCATAACCACTGGATCACCAGGGAATTCCTGAAAATTCATTTTAACACCTTTTTCTATAGGGGAAAAAAAGGAAAGTTTGTGTTCTTTACACAAAGTTTTATTCTTATCAGAGTTTGCATATTTTCTCCCTTTGCTAAAGGTTTTAGCTGTATTTGTTAGATGTGGTATATGCACTTTTGTGTTGGTTATTTTATACTTAATTGTTACTTTTGGTAGTGAAAAGTGCCCTAAAGAGCTGAAATCTACAGTAAGATATTTTTAATTCAATTGAAGTAACCATGGTTAATTCACTTATAATTTCATTTTCCATGTGAAATGGTGATAATTCTTTTTAAATTCTACATTATTCTTCTTTTTGAAATCTTTACTAATTCACAAAAATTAGTTACACTTATCACTGTAAAATGCTATAACCTGAGAACATCTCCTAGAAAAATTCAAATTTCACAAATGTTTGGAGATGCTAAGTACCTTGTTTGTGTTGACACTACTATAGACAAATTTGGGAGTTAGAAACCAAGTCTCTGGCATTTATTTCTGAGTTGATCCTATGTCATGTGGCTTCAAGTAATTGAAAACCAATCTCATTAAATAATAACATAAGCTAAAATGTTTCATTCTTTGTTTTTCAGGGTCAAAATATTTTTGGGCTTGATATCATTAAAACGCCAGAAGGAGAAAAGATGCCACAACTAATAGTTCAAAAGGAGTTAGATAGGGAAGAAAAAGATACATATGTAATGAAAGTAAAGGTTGAAGACGGTGGCTTTCCTCAAAGATCCAGTACTGCTATTTTGCAAGTCAGTGTTGCTGATACAAATGACAACCATCCAGTTTTTAAGGAGGATGAGATTGAAGTCAGTATACCAGAAAATGCTCCTGTAGGTTCTTCAGTAACACAGCTCCATGCCACAGATGCTGATATAGGTGAAAATGCCAGGATTCATTTCTATTTCAGCAATCTTGTCTCCAGCATGGCTAAGAGGCTATTTCACCTCAACTCTACCACTGGACTTATCACAGTAAAAGAACCACTGGATAGGGAGGAATCTCCAAACCACAAGTTACTTGTTTTGGCAAGTGATGGTGGATTGATGCCAGCAAGAGCATTGGTACTAGTAAATATTACTGATGTCAATGATAATGTCCCATTGATTGACATAAGATACATCATTAATCCAATCAATGGCACTGTGGTTCTTTCAGAAAATGCTCCTCTCAACACCAAGATTGCTCTCATAACTGTGACAGATAAGGATGCTGACCATAATGGTAGGGTGACATGCTTTACAGATCATGAAGTCCCTTTCAGATTAAGGCCAGTGTTCAGTAATCAGTTCCTCCTAGAGACTGCTGCATATCTTGACTATGAGTCCACAAGAGAATATGCAATTAAATTACTGGCTGCAGATGCTGGCAAACCTCCTTTGAATCAATCATCCATGCTCCTCATCAAATTAAAAGATGAAAATGACAATGCTCCAGTTTTCACTCAGCCTTTCATAAGTCTTTCTGTTCCTGAGAATAACTCTCCTGGTACCCAGTTGACAAAAATAAGTGCAACAGATGCAGACACTGGGAGTAATGCTGAGATACATTACCTGCTAGGCATTGATGCTCCATCTGAATTCAACCTGGATCATCGTACAGGCATTCTGACTGCAGTGAAGAAATTGGATAGAGAAAAACAGGAAAAATACTCATTCACAGTTCTGGCAAAAGATAATGGGATGCCATCTTTAATAACCAATGCCACAGTCTTAGTGACTGTTCTTGATCAGAATGACAACAGTCCAATTTTCACTCACAATGAGTACAACTTCTATGTCCCAGAAAACCTTCCAAGACATGGCACAGTAGGACTAATAACTGTAACTGATCCTGATTATGGAGAAAATTCTGCAGTAACTCTCTCCATTTTAGATGCAAATGATGACTTCACAATTGATCCACAGAGCGGTGTTATCCAACCGAATATTTCATTTGATAGAGAAAAACAAGAATCTTATACTTTCAATGTAAAGGCTGAGGATGGTGGTAGGGTATCACATTCTTCAACTGCCAAAGTCACTATAAATGTGGTCGATGTCAATGACAATAAACCAGTTTTTGTTGTCCCTTCTTCCAACTACTCCTTTGAATTGGTTCCACCATCTGCTAATCCAGGCACAGTGGTCTTCACAGTAGTTGCTATTGACAATGACACTGGCATGAATGCAGAGCTTCGTTACAGCATTGTAGGAGGAAACACAAAAGGTCTGTTTATGATTGACCAAACAACAGGCAACATTACACTGAAGGAGAAATGTGTCCTTGCAGACCTTGGTTTACACAAACTGATAGTCAAAGCCAAGGATTTAGGGCAACCTGATTCTCTCTTCAGTGTCATAAATGTTAATCTATTTGTTAATGAGTCGATGACCAATGCTACACTAATTTCTGAATTGGTGCGCAAAAACATTGAAATACCAGTGACCCAAAATGTTGAGACAACTCATACATCCTCACCATCAAGTGACTATGTCAAGATCGTGGTTGCCATTGTTGCTGGCACCATAACTGTCATTCTTGTTATTTTCATCACTGCTGTAGTAAGGTGCCGCCAATCACCACACCTTAATCCTGCTCAGAAAAACAAGCAGAATTCTGAATGGGTTACTCAAACCCTGAAAACAGGCAGATGATGATGATGAAGAAAAAGAAGAAGAAGCATAGTCCTAAGAACTTACTGCTTAAATTTGTCACTATTGAAGAAGCTAAGGCAGACGATGCTGACAATGATAGAAACACCGTCACACTAGACCTTCCCATTGAATTGGAAGAGCAAACCATGGGCAAGTACAACTGGGGCACTACACCTACTACTTTCAAGCCTGACAGCCCTGATTTGGCCCAGCACTACAAATCTGCCTCTCCACAGCCTGCTTTCCAGATCCAGCCAGAAACTCCCCTAAATTCAAAGCATCACATCATCCAGGAACTGCCTCTTGATAACACCCTTTGTGGGCTGTGATTCCAACTCCAAGTGTTCCTCCAGCAGTTCTGATCCCTACAGCGTTTCTGAGTGCAGCTATCCAGTGACAAATTTCAAGACCCCTGTGTCTGTACACACCAGACTGGTAGGTAATCAAAGTTTCTCACTAACCTTTCTAACTTTATTTTTCAAAAATTATTTTCAGTTGAAGTAGGGCTTTACAGAATCTAATGACTCAATGGGGGATCAAAATGATCATATTTTTCAGAATTATCCAAATAGGTATATGGATTCATTTAAATTTGATGAAAAATCAGAACAAAATGACTCCTAATTATAGGAAAATTGGGTGAGGAATGATGATTATAATAGGGGCAGTGTTGTTTGTAGATGGCACTATAACACTTCATGTTAGAGAAGAAGTGAAGTGAAGTGAAGTCACTCAGTCGTGTCCGACTTTTGCGACCCCATGGACTGTAGCCTACCAGGTTTCTCAGTCCATGGGTTTTTCCAAGCAAGAGTACTGAAGTGGGTTGCCATTTCCTTCTCCAATATACTGGAAAAACTCCAAAATTTTTGGAGGTCAGTACACTGTCCTCAGTACAGTTGTGTGCATGAGGATGAAAACAGCCCGGGCTGCATATATCACAGTAATACCTTTTGGAATTTCCAGCTTCAGTTGGTAAAATGTCTACCCAAGATAGTTGAATAGCATCAAGATATCCTCCCCACTCACCATGCTCCCTAGCCCCCACAATGAAAAGGGAGTATAATGTTAAGATTAGAACTCACCATTATTTTGGTTTATACATCTGTATTGACACAATGTAGCAAGAATGAAATTAGGAAAATGAAGTCATGCTAGTCTCATGTTCAGTCAAGAGAATGAAATATATATGAGATCTCTACTCTAGATATTCATTTGAGTATTTGCATATTCATGCAAAGTATTGAGCCCTTCAAGAGACATTCTTAAGAGATAATGACTTTTGGAAAATTAAATATGATTGCTTTCTCTAATGGGCCTGAAGGAAAATATGAGCATATTAATACCCAAGTCATCTGTGTACAGTAATTTAAAATCCAATAAATTATGAAAGCAAGAGCTTAGACAGTCTTCTTATCAGTATTTCATGGAAAAATGAATAAAAATGTATCTAGAAATACACAACTAAATTAAATAATTTAAGTATGATTATTTACTTAATAAAGTTATATGATGGAATTTATCTACATTTTTTTCTCTCAAAAACATGCCATATGTTGACTTTGTTTGTGTTACTCTTAAGAAGGTCTTCATCTCAATTTCAATGAATAAAAGCTTCTAAAAACCTAGTTTAATAAAATGTAGTAATATGAAAGTCAGAATAAGTTTCTTCTCACCAAAGTTAGAGATATTAAAGAAGTCTATCAGGATTCCAAATAGCAATGAAAATAATTTATGATTAGGAAATGTCTTAAGAATCGAAGTCACTCAAGGATCAATGCATAGTTAAATAATACAATGTTAGCCTTTCTCAATCACTGGGAAAAATTAAGAAACTAGTTGTGAGTTCATTTTTGTTATAATAATTTCATAATTATGCTATTGAAAATGGTAAAATAGAACCCTACTCTCTGTCGAGTTTTTTATATGCTTTGAATGAGTTTACAGGGCAGTGGTTATTTCTACAGTTCACATGAGCCCCATGTTTTCTACCAAGGTGGATCATAAATGGGTGGCAAACATAACAGATGCCTAACATCTCATCATGGTGAGTTTTTATTTATATGTAACCATTAAAAAGTGTGATCTCATTTCCTAATTCTCATTGCTATCATTCTGTTTTTGGAAACATTTCTCAACAAAAAAAGTATTTTTTATGACTAGCATTTTATGTGTGTTGTGTAGCCTAATAGCACTTTTCCCAGGGGTAAATTTGTGATTCACTTAAAAACCTACAATGAGTAGGATTTGTGAATTACTTTCACAGAGCATAATTTTTAATAGATTGGCTTGTAAAGTTTGTTAAAAGAGAAAATTCCGGTTTCAACTGTTTTCAAAAGCATGGAGATGTTTAAGAGCTAGACTTATTTTACATGAAGACAAGAACATACAGTAAGCAAACCATAGATGAAGCCAAAAATTGAAAATGTTTTCCAAATATCTTCTGCTTCTTTTAAACTATTTTCCAATCCTGAGAAAGTCAATACAGTTAATAACTTTTATTCAGACATTTTATTTTATTTAGCAAAGAAATCTTTTCCTAAACATAGGATAATAATTTCACAGGACAGGCAAAATAAGCAAAGTAGATGCTAATGAGAATAAAATCTTGGTTATCATTTGGTTTTAATTAGCTAAAAGGACTATCTTAGAATCAATGTGTTCTCAGATGAAATTCTACTTTTTCAGATCTTAAGAAATAGGTAAATTATATATTTTATGTCATTGATTAACAGATGTTTCAGATTAATTACTAAATATCTTCTAGACATGAATTGGTGAACTTAGGAGACTAATGTGATACTAAAAATAATTTGAATCCCTGTATTTTTTGCAGCATTTGCAATGTTCTTCGCCCTTTCTATATACACTTCATTTTCTGATTAATGCCAAGAAGAGTCATTTATATTCACTGATGTTGCAGAATACTGAATGTTCACTGAGCACTGAAAAATAACTCATGTATTTATAAAATTCAAATACAGTAGATGTATTCTTTTCAAAAAAAAATCATACAAAATGGGGAAAACTGTCAGCCAATAAAATAAAAATGCGTTGTTCCTTAAGGAAATTCTGACAGTGGAATAAAATATTAGTGTTATCAGAAGGCAGAATTAAATTCAACTGTCTTTAAACAAAGTGAGAAATACACTTTTCAAAGGAGGCTTTAGGGTGATATTTACATTTACATCACTCCTCATCTGAATAGAAATATGAGTGAAGAAATTAATTGGTTTAGGAGGCAGTAAGATATAAGTGGATTTATTAAAAATTTCATTTTTTAAAGAGAATCAAGTATTGTCCATAGCTTTTTTTTCTGACATTTGTGTTTTGAAAAATATGGAACATTCATTAGATAGAAGTATATCTATTGCATGAAACGATTTATACCTGGGTTTAATGGTATAAACCCAGCAAAGATACTCCTCTTTGATATAAATTTTTACAAGTATTCTGGATGGCATTTCTGTATATATTGTAGTAGAAATTAAAAACAAGAAGTTTGAAAGATGATCTTACAGTTTGCTTTTTATTTCCCTCTTTCAGAGTAAGTAGATAGGGTTTGTTTGGTGTGACTCTGGGAAAACAGTAAGAATAATCATTTTAGAATCAATTTTGATACTTGTATAAAAGAGATACAATGCCAAAATGAGGCCTTGCTTAACACAGTTCTCCCATTAAAATATCGTGAAGAAAATATATTTGGAAAATAGGAAAAAATGAATTTATTATCTTGAAATGGCCTTCTGTGTATAAGTCACTGTCTTAGCCATGTATTTAAGATACTTCATTTCAAAAAGAAACAATTCATGGTTACATGAATGTAGGTATTATAAATGGATTTGAAATGTAAGAGAAGTCTGAATTAGCTTGGAATAAGATTGGTATTCACCACTGTTAAATTCCATAACCTTGATCTTGTATATCTGTATTTTAGCAATATGAATTTTAGCCACATAGCATGCTTGGCAACTAAGACTCCTAGAACACAGCCACCTGATTTTGATAACATGTTATTTTTCTTGTCCTAGACTGATTCCAGGACATCAACTATTGAAATCTACAGTGAGATATAACTTTCTAGGAACAACATAATTCCATTCCCCTTCCAAAAATATCAATGATTTGTGATTTCAAAATTTGGCTAAGATCATTAATCTTGCAGTCTGGATTTCCCACTATAAAGGCAAGCAAAACAAAAACCACATTAAAAATTATGTCCCACTGAACCTCATATTACTTTGGCTATAATTTTCAATCAAAATTTTAAATTTGTGGAAGAAACAGTGCAGTGTGATAAAAAAAATAAAGTTTTATCATGCTGTTTCTCCATTTGCTTGCTCTAAATGTCAGCAATTGTGATGTAATATAATGTGTCTTGATGTACAAAACGATGATGAATATATCAATCATGAAACATGGAATTATTGCCTGGTTCGATTGCAGAAGATTTTAAACATCATCTCCAGGAGTTTGGAAGTGAAGCTGAATTATCCAAGCTACCCCTTGAAAGGTATCCAGGGAAAGAGATTTTCTTTAATACTCCAAACAGCAACAACCAAAAACACTCTAGTTGATTTTTTGAAAAATATTCCCTAATACAGTGTTGTTGAGAAAATAAGTATAAATATCCATCACTCTGCTTAAAAGTTAGATTATATAAACAAATTTTAATAGGTTTTTATGTTGACTATAATCATGTTGTTTCACTACTTTAATCATTAAAATTTTATTTTTGCTGTAATTATGTTTCTTTTTCTATAAATACTGAAAAATAAAGTTTTTTTTTTCTATTTTTACGTCTCAAGAATGTCAGTTCTTTATACTCCTTGACATTTTGGAAAAAACACGCTGGTATTTCTTATGTAATGAAACATAATTCCCGTCACATGAGAGTAGAGAAAAGGATTTAAATAGGATATTTTGAAAGATTTTAATCTTAATTTTGAAACTACAAAGGAAAATATACAACACTATAGTCACAGCTAAATATATCTGCATTATTTCTCTGGCATTAATTTTCTAAATACATTGCATTGCTTCGAGTAATTTGCCCTTAAACATATTCTCCACAATATGTTGATTAACCAATTTCTTATACAAATGACTGAATGCCTCAAATTGGGTGTACATATTTATTTGGAAGGAATGATGTGTCTCAATTTTATATTTTATTTTTTAAGCTGCTTATGATTTACTAACAATACTAATAAAAGTTAAGGAAACACACGATTTTGTGTGACAAAAAGGGAGTATAAAGGACACTTAAAATTATTACATAACAGATGTTTCCTGGCTTCTCATTCAAATGCTTCATTGTGTATCATCTTACCTTGCAAAGTGAGAATAGAATTGGGTCTATTATGTATGTACATTGAATTAGTGTATTATTTGAAGTGTGCTTTGGTGTAAAGATATTTACAAGTGGTTTATGCTTTATTTAGAATTTAAAATTAGTATAATTCTTATATATCTGACATGTAAGCAGTATTTTTTTAAATATTTCTGTGAAAATTTACCATTTGCATTTACTCAGTACAAATCTCTGGTACCTCCATTAATATCAAATTCCTTGAACATACTTGCTATTTGGTGTTTTAAATATAACTTGGTTAATGATAAAGATTGTGATGCAGCTCTTACTGGTAATGAGAAGTGTCACGTAAAATACAATATTGTATTGCAATACTTATAAGCAACTATTGTAGAAAAATACTTAAAATTAAATTTTAGCTTTGTGAAAGTTATTCATATAGAATAATCTTATAATTCCTCTCCCACTTCTTAAATTAAATATTCCAGTTTAATTCAAATCATTTGAAGGAATGTCAAAATTGAGCCAACTCATTATACCCTTAGAGTCAAGGCCCAGCAGGTACCAAGATGGTTAACTAAGAGAAGGAGTTTCCAAAATCCATAGCCTCAGTTTACTTGTAAGTAAAGTGATGAAGCGCAAGAAAATGGATTAATACTTCACATGTCCCATGATCGGTTACTGGGGCTTCATGACCACTTCTATATATAATTATTATATAAGAGCATTTTAAATATTAGTTTCATGACACATTGTGTGAACTAGAGAACACTTCATTTTTCTTCTACTTCTGTGAACATGTTCTTTATGACTGTAATAAGGAAAAGTCCTAATTACTCCTTTCTATATATGAAGATGAAAATGACTTGAAAGAGTTATTTCAGTTCAGTACAGTTCAGTCGCTCAGTCGTGTCCAACTCTTTGCGAACCCATGAATTGCAGCACACCAGGCCTCCCTGTCCATCACCAACTCCCGGAGTTCACCCAGACTCACGTCCATCTAGTCAGTGATGCCATTCAGCCATCTCATCCTCTGTCGTCCCCTTCTCCTCTTGCCCCCAATCCCTCCCAGCATCAGAGTCTTCTCCAATGAGTCAACTCTTTGCATGAGGTGGCCAAAGTACTAGAGTTTCAGCTTTAGCATCATTCCTTCCAAAGAAATCCCAGGGCTGATCTCCTTCAGAATGGACTGGGTAGATCTCCTTGCAGTCCAAGGGACTCTCAAGAGTCTTCTCCAACACCACAGTTCAAAAGCATCAATTCTTCAGCGCTCAGCTTTCTTCACAGTCCAGGTCTCACATTCATGCATGACCACCACAAAAACCATAACCTTGACTAGACAAACCTTTGTTGGCAAAGTAATGTCTCTGCTTTTCATTATGCTATCTAGGTTGGTCATAACTTTTCTTCCAAGGAGTAAGCGTCTTTTAATTTCATGGCTGCAGTCACCATCTGCAGTGATTTTGGAGCCCAGAAAAATAAAATCTGACACTGTTTCCACTGTTTCCCCATCTATTTCCCATGAAGTGATGGGAAAAGATGCCATGATATTCGTTTTCTGAATGTTGAGCTTTAAGCCAACTTTTTCACTCTCCTCTTTCACTTTCATCAAGAGGCTTTTGAGTTCCTCTTCACTTTCTGCCATAAGGGTGGTATTATCTGCATATCTGAGGTTATTGATATTTCCCCTGGCAATCTTGATTCCAGCTTGTGCTTCTTCCAGCCCAGCATTTCTCATGATGTACTCTGCATATAAGTTAAATAAGCAGGGTGACCATATACAGCTTTGACGTGCTCCTTTTCCTATTTGGAACCAGTCTGTTGTTCCATGTCCAGTTCTAACTGTTGCTTCCTGACCTGCATACAAATTTCTCAAGAGGCGGGTCAGGTGGTCTGGTATTCCCATCTCTTTCAGAATTTTCCACAGTTTATTGTGATCCACACAGTCAAAGACTTTGGCATAGTCAATAAAGTAGAAATAGATGTTTTTTCTGGAACTCTCTTGCTTTTTCCATGATCCAGTGGATGTTGGCAATTTGGTCTCTGGTTCCTCTGCCATTTCTAAAACCAGCTTGAGCATCTGGAAGTTCACAGTTCACATATTGCTGAAGCCTGGCTTGGAGAATTTTGAGCATTACTTTACTAGAATGTGAGATGAGTGCAATTGTGTGGTAGTTTGAGCATTCTTTGGCATTGCCTTTCTTTGGGATTGGAATGAAAACTGACCTTTTCCAGTCCTGTGGCCACTGCTGAGTTTTCCAAATTTGCTAGCATATTGAGTGCAGCACTTTCACGGCATCATCTTTCAGGTTTTGAAATAGCTCCACTGGAATTCCATCACTTCTACTAGCTTTGTTTGTAATGTTGCTTCCTATGGCCCACTTGACTTCACATTCCAGGATGTCTGGCTCTAGGTGAGTGATCACACCATCATGATTATCTGGGTCATGAAGAGCTTTTTTGTATAGTTCTTCTGTGTATTCTTACCACCTCTTCTTAATATCTTCTGCTTCTGTTAGGTCCATCCCATTTCTGTCCTTTATGGAGCCCATCTTTGCATGAAATGTTCCCTTGGTATCTCTCATTTTCTTGAAGTGATCTCTAGTCTTTCCTATTCTATTGTTTTCCTCTATTTCTTTGCATTGTTCTCTGAGGAAGGCTTTCTTATCTCTTCTTGGTATTCTTTGGATCTCTGCATTCAGATGATTATATCTTTCCTTTTCTCCTTTGCTTTTTGCTTGTCTTCTTTTCACAGCTATTTTTAAGGCCTCCCCAGACAGCCATTTGGCTTTTTTTGCATTTTCTTTCCCATGTAGATGATCTTGATTCCTTTCTCATGTACAATGTCACAAACCTCATTCCATAGTTCCTCAGGCACTCTATCTATCAGATCTAGGCCCTTACGTCTATTTCTCACTTCTACCATATAATCATAAGGGAATTTATTTTGGTCATACCTGAATGGTCTAGTGGTTTTCCCTACTCTCTTCAATTTATGTCTGAATTTGTCAATAAGGAGTTCATGATCTGAGCCACAGTGAATTCCTCATTTTATTTTTGTTGACTCTATAGAGCTTCTCCATCTGTGGCTGCAAAGAATATAATCAATCTGATTTCGGTGTTCACCATCTGGTGATGTCCATGTGTAGAGTCTTCTCTTGTGTTGTTGGAAGAGGGTGTTTGCTATATCCAGTGCATTTACTTGGCAAAACTCTATTAATTAATCTTTTATGTATACTTTTGTTTTCTCTGCTGAACATCCTGAGGAACTGTATTGAGGAAATTTATAGTTTAGAATAATTTTTAAATTTGAATTTAGATATAATCAATCATTATTTTGTACAATATTTGCTAATTTTAACACAAATTAATACTGCCACATTTTACAATTTTGTCACCTGCATTAGTCACCATTAATTAGATTTTTTAATTGTGTTCTAGTTATGTGTGATATGAAACCTCATCTCAATTGAAGTGCTATAGGACAAGCAGATCTTAAGTAATCTTATATCAACCTGGGCAATACTCTGTAAATGCTTTCTGTAGGTGCTTTTGTGTAATAGACATTTTTCTTAGATTTTCCTTAGTTTTGTGTACTTTAAATATTTAGATTTCTAGCATATCCAAAGGTCTTATGATTTTATGAAGCTGTATGTGTTGTATATAATTATTTTTCAAAAGAACTACTGTGCAATGTGTTTTTTTCATGCATTATGGATGTTCATATTATAATACCTGTGGCCTTATATGGTATTTGAATAAGGAGCAGACTTTTTAAAATTGTAGTATAGTCATATGCCTTTATTTTTATTGGACATATAATACTAATTTGTTGTAGAAAAATTTAGTAAATCTTAGATAGATCTTGCATGAAGAATTTTTCAACTATTTGTTTTTATTTCAAGCTATTCCAGTAAGTTTTTCTTTATAATTCAGTTGGTAATTCTGTTTAACCTTTAAAAGTGGTGCACTTGAAAATTAAAGAAGTATTCTGTTCTTTTTTTTTTTACATCCTATTATTATTTTATTTTATTTTTTAACTTTACAATATTGTATTGGTTTTACCATATATCAACATGAATCCGCCACATGTATACACGTGTTCCCCATCCTGAACCCTCCTCCCTCCTCCCTCCTCCCTCCCCATACCATCCTTCTGGGTGAGAGGGTGGGATGATTTGGGAGAATGGCATTGAAACATTTTCCTTTTTTTGATAAACTCTACATGCAGGATTTTTTATACATAGTGGTAATTGACTCAATTATTATGCATATTGTTTATTTTTATTCATGTATGATTAGACATATTTATTAAATAGCAGAGTCTGACTAGTTGAAGATATAATAAAGAAGCATGCTGTGTATCTCAACTGTGAGACTAATCTCCCCTCAGTGAGAATATCAAGTCGATGAAAAAGTTTTTCGATAAAAACAATGCCATCTAATTACCTTCCATAAGTTCCCTTAGAATGAACAACCAAGTTATATAATTATTTCCAAAAAGTCTCATAACCAACTCTTGCCTTTTTCATATTCTAGATATTCTCAGTTAAAATTAACTGTCCCTTTATAAGTGATTAATTATATTTAATTATCTACACATACACTGCACTATCCAATTAGGAGTAAGTGTTTTTGTGAAGTAAAAAAAAAATATCACATTCTATATCGTTTCAGATATTCAAATTGACATAATAATGAAAATGAAGTATCTCAATGGATATTCTAGAAATATTTGCACTTTTCTCCCTTGTCTTGGAGCCTTATATTTATTAATTATTCATTGATTTATTTTATAAACTGTTGTTCTCTTTGAAATACACTTTTAAACCATTTTCATTTTTTGTCTTAATACTTGATAAAACACATTAGATAGCAAAATAATGGTTTCATTAGATCCTTAGAGAAATTTTGAATAATACCACTTTTACTCTATTTGGTTGTTGTCAGAAGTAAATGAATATACAATACTGGTGAAAAACTTTTTCAGAAATCCAATAATAAGCATTAAAATGTATTTACTTGTCTTATTACATATCAGTTCTAACCTCAGTTTCAAAACCAATGCAGATCTCTATTGCAATAATACTTTAAAATTAAGCAGAATTGCTCACAAATGCTATCACCTTAAACAAAAAAGTTTCTAGTAATACAAATATAGAGCTCAAATAGTTGTTCAGTATCACAACCTTGAAGTAATTTAACACAACCTCACACACACACACACACAAGAACAAATTTGATCAGATCTTTTGATACGTAAACAGACCTAGTCTCATATTCAAGCTGAGAAAAACACACAAAAATGAAATTGCATGGACTCTGGAAAACTAATTTACGAACTCTTAAAAGAGAGACTATCTTATTATTATTTTTTAATTTATCTTATTTTTAATTTTATTTGATCACTCATTCAGAACTATGTATTGGATGCCTTTCTTGTAGATAATTATATACATTATTTATGATGTTCAGATTGAATAATTACCTTTTTTTTTTTTTTCACATAAATATAGTTATTCAAGAGAAGGTGCTGATTTCTCTTCCAGATAGGTATCATAGCTTTATCTATGTGTTGCCAAAATATCTGGAGGCAAAATGCAGCTTATCATTGAACACGGGTATATTTTGTCTATCTGATAAAACTATTTAACTCTATAAAGATCCAGACTTTAGTGCTACAAAATATTATTATTTTTTCATTTTAAATAGGACAAAAAGGGACATGCTATATGAAGTTATCATTATCTGAATCTAGAGCAATCGATAACATTTAACAACAAAATTCTACACGGTGCTACAATTCTGTTTTATGTGCATACATTTTAGTTGGTTCCAAGAATATACACACATTTATTTCAAAATGCACGCAAATTGTAGAAATGATGAGGTACATACAATGAAGTCTTTATAGGTGTGGAACTTGAAAGACAGTCATATTGAACTCTTAAAATTGAGAGACCTAATTGTGAGTCTAGAAGAAAGTTCATTTTAATTTGATGTTTATGTAATTCTAATACAGTGGGAATAAAATGGATTATGGTATGTATAATAAGTACACACATGTTTGCGTTTATGTGTTTGTCAAATTTTTAGCAGAAAAAAGTAATATAAGCATAGACAACTTGTTCAAAGATCATGCATCTACATTGACAATGTTATTCTCTCTTCTTTTAAACTCATGCCTCACTTCCAAACTTTAATTATCCTTTTTCCCTTATTTCATCCTACACAGCAACTTTTACTTAATAAAACTCCTGTCATATCCAGTGCATTTTGAATACATGCTTATGTTTATTTTTTTTTTTACTTCCAAATTTCTTTGCCTCTAATGTAACTGTGGTGCATCTCTTCATAAAGTTTCCTTGCTTTCTGAAGGCTCACAGATCCAGTAACATTAAATTAAACATGAAAAATTAAATTTTTTCCTAAGTACCTGTGCAGATTCTACTTCTTTTGCACACACAAAAAAGCTAAGATAAATTTGACTTCAGTAATGGTCAATTTTCACTCGGTTGGCATAACTAAAATATATACCAAACAATTAATTAAAATAATCATCTTTATTTGAATTAACACCTTATTTATTTTTAATATCTCTGGGACAAAAGCAAGACATAAATAACTCTTAGTGCTCTATACAATGTTAGATTTTCAGTTTCATAAATCTGCTACTTTATGGGTTTATATAGGCTAAGATATGGATTTGCCATAATCATATACATGCATACATAATCATTTATGAATGTGTATACACACATATACTTTATAAACAGCTCAGTGCAGACAATTAATTGACATAAATTTTGGAAATATTTGTGAGAATAGGTTAAGCTTTTTTTTTAAATTTTATTTTATTTAACTTTACAATATTGTATTGGTTTTGCCATATATCAAAATGATTCTGCCACAGGTATACATGTGTTCCCCATCCTGAATCCTCCTCCCTCCTCCCTCCCCATGCCATCCGTCTGGGTCGTCCCAGTGCACCAGCCCCAAGCATCCAGTATCGTGCATCGAACCTGGATTGGCGTCTCGTTTCATATATGTTATTATACATATTTCAATGCCATTCTCCCAAATCATCCCACCCTCTCCCTCTCCCAGAGTCCAAAAGACTGTTTTATACATCAGTGTCTCTTTTGCTGTCTTGTATATAGGGTTATTGTTACCATCTTTCTAAATTCCATATATATGCATTAGTATACTATATTGGTGTTTTTCTTTCTGGCTTACTTCACTCTGTATAATAGGTTCCAGTTTCATCCACCTCATTAGAACTGACTCAAATGTATTCTTTTTAATAGCTGTGTAATACTCCATTGTGTATAGGTACCACAGCTTTCTTATCCATTCATCTGCTGATGGACATCTAGGTTGCTTCCATGTCCTGGCTATTATAAACAGTGCTGTGATGAACATTGGGGTAAACGTGTCTCTTTCAGTTCGGGTTTCCTCCGTGTGTATGCCCAGCAGTGGGATTGCTGGGTCATAAGGCAGTTCTATTTCCAGTTTTTTAAGGAATCTCCACACTGTTCTCCGTAGTGGCTGCACTAGTTTGCATTCCCACCAACAGTGTAAAAGGGTTCCCTTTTCTCCACACCCTCTCCAGCATTTATTGCTTGTAGACTTTGGACTGCAGCCATTCTGACTGGTGTGAAATGGTACCTCATAGTGGTTTTGATTTGCATTTCTCTGATAATGAGTGATGCTGAGCATCTTTTCATTTTTCAGATTGGGTAATGTGTATAATTATCATTTCTGCTTTTGAATGGAGTTAGGAGAGTGAAAAGGTTGGCTTAAAGCTCAACATTCAGAAAACGAAGATCATGGCATCTGGTCCCATCACTGCATGGGAAATAGATGGGGAAACAGTGGAAACAGTGTCAGACTTTATTTTTCTGGGCTCCAAGATCACTGCAGATGGTGACTGCAGCCATGAAATTAAAAGACGCTTACTCCTTGGAAGGAAAGTTATGACCAACCTAGATAGCATATTCAAAAGCAGAGACATTACTTTACCAACAAAGGTTCGCCTAGTCAAGGCTATGGTCTTTCCTGTGGTCATGTATGGATGTGAGAGCTGGACTGTGAAGAAGGCTGAGTGCCGAAGAATTGATGCTTTTGAACTGTGGTGTTGGAGAAGACTCTTGAGAGTCCCTTGGACTGCAAGAAGATCCAACCAGTCCATTCTGAAGGAGATCAATCCTGGAATTTCTTTGGGGGGAATGATGCTAAAGCTGAAACTCCAGTATTTTGGCCACCTCATGCGAAGAGTTGACTCATTGGAGAAGACTCTGATGCTGGGAGTGATTGAGGGCAGGAGGAGAAGGGGACGACAGAGGATGAGATGGCTGGATGGCATCACTGACTCGATGGATGCGAGTCTGAGTGACCTCCGGAAGCTGGTGATGGACAGGGAGGCCTGGCGTGCTGCGGTTCATGGGGTCGCAAAGAGTCGGACACGACTGAGCGACTGATCTGATCTGATCTGATCTGAGTATTAAGAACCAGAGAAGGCAATGGCTCCCACTCCAGTACTCTTGCCTGGAAAATCCCATGGAAGGAGGAGCCTGGAAGGCTGCAGTCCATGGGGTCACTGAGGGTTGGACACAACTGAGCGACTTCACTTTCACTTTTTACTTTCATGCATTGGAGAAGGAAATGGCAACCCACTCCAGTGTTCTTGCCTGGAGAATCCCAGGGACGGGGGGAGCCTGATGGGCTGCAATCTATGGGGTTGCACAGAGTCGGACACAACTGAAGTGACTTAGCAGCAGCAGCAGGAGTATTAAGAAATACCATTATAGACAAGCTGTGTAAAGTAACATTAAAATTGTGAAGATTAAAAATACAAAAGCCATCATAAACAGTCATTCTTAAAATTTTATTTTTGCTTTGTTATTTGTAGCTGTAGTTTTTAAAAAGTAATAAACAGGTTTTTGTGTAAATATGTTGGAATGACTATTATAGGGCATCTTTAAACTGGAATACATGTAATTACTGACACTGGTTGTATTTGATATATTTTTCAGGGCATAAAGTATATGTAAATCTGTATAAGTGAAATACCTATAAATAAAGTTGTTTCTGCATTGCAATAACATATCTTTTGATATTTTTTGAAGTGCTTGTTGTCAGCAGGGTCTACCAATTTAATTAACATCATCGGGGATCCTAAAATAAGTTTTAGTACATTAATATCTTGCAGTTTGATGTTATAACTCATTATCTGTGTTGTGTTAACTAGAACTTTATATATTGGCATCCCTGGTCACTAATATTGTGAGATAACTGATTCAAAGCAATGAAGTAGATTGAAGTGACTCATATTCAACTTAAGTTTTAGTTTTGTGCATTTTATTGTACTCAAATTCTTTGAACATTTTTAATATGGTACCATTTACTAACTAGTGTTTTTCTTAGAACATGCTACACATAATGGAGTTTACAACGAGCTCAAATGAGATTAAATATTTCTTAAGCTTCTACTATGAGCAAAGAAATATAAAGAATGATAGTGATTATGGTGAGGGATGGGGTTTTAAGGGGTAGATATGTGGAACAGTCAAGGCTAGCTCTTGTTTTTTATTAGTGTAAAAAGTCTCTTGCCCAGCAAGTTTAATGGAAAGTATGTTTAAAAAAATTCAGTTTTTCTGATGCAGAAAATCCCTGAATATACAGTTTTTTTTTAAAGAAATAAATTAAAATGTTTTATTGTAATAATTAGAAGGGTGTGTGTGTGTCTGTGTGTATCACTAGTAGAGTATCTTACATGCATTAGTTGTTCATTCCAAATTCCTTGAAATTGGAAGTGAGCAAGCATATTTACTTAACCCATTTCAGGAAGAATCGTAAAGTCATCAACAGTTTTCAGAGTCACACCCAAATAGCAACAAAATATTGTTGATCTTGCCTCTAAAATACCTTGGACATTTTTGAAACCTTTCCATTTACTTATTCAGGTTTTCATCAGGAGTTACTGGTTCCACTACTAATAGTTTGGCCTGCTTCCTACTTTCATTGGTCTGAAAGTATGGTTCATGTATGAATGAACTCGCACATTCATACATGACTACTGGAAAAACTAAAGCCTTGACAAGACGGACCTTTGTTGGCAATGTAATGTCTCTGCTTTTTAATATGCTGTCTAGGTTGGTCATAATTTTTCTTCCAAGAAGCAAGCATCTTTTAATTTCATGGCTTAAGTCACCATGTGCAGTGGTTTTGGACCCCCCAAACATAAGATCTCCCGCTTTTCCACAGTTTCCCCATCTATTTGCCATGAAGTAATGGGAACAGATGATATGATCTTAGATTTCTGAATGTTGACTTTAAAGCCAACTTTTCACACTCCTCTTTCACTTTCATCAAAAAGCTCTTTAGTTATTTTTCACTTTCTGCCATAAAGGTGGTGTCATCTGCATATCTGAGGTTACTGATATTTCTCCCAGCAATCTTAATTCCAGCTTGGGCTTCATCCAGCCCAGCATTTCTCATGATGTACTCTGCATATAAGTTAAATAAAAAGGGTGACAATATACAGCCTTGACATACTCCTTTTCCTATTTAGAACCAGTCTGTTGTTCCATGTCCAGTTCTAACTGTTGCTTCCTGAACTGTATATAGATAGCTCAAGGCAGGTCAGGTGGTCAGATATTCCTACCTCCTTAAGAATTTTCCAGAGTTTGTTGTGGTCCACGCAGTCAAAGGCTTTGGCATAGTCCATAAAGCAGATGTTGTATATCAGATAAAACGTTAACTACTCTATTTTTCAAAGATTTTACATGTTTAATCAGATATACTTGCTCATCCTTATCTTCTACTACTCCATGCACCAACATTTTTCTCATACCTACTACTTCTTGTTCCTTGACTGTATGTTGCACTTTGTTACTTCCATTAAACTGAACGATTTACCAGAATTATATTGAGCACTTCCTTTGGTTAAGACACTTCTGTGAGAACAACAAAAGTAATTAACCCATTGTCAGTGAAATAGAAGTGTAATTGTGGAGATAATGTGAGAAAACATACCTTTAGGAGCAAAGAGAATATGATAAAATGAAAGAATGTTACCTGTGATTTTATTAAAAATGAAAGAAGCCTGGATGGTACACTTTCTTCAATATCTTTCTTGTTTCTTAACATTAAACTAGCATAATCCTTATAAAATGCAAAGTCTCAATAAATGACTAGATCATATAACCTTTCAAACAGTAGCTTCCTGAAACTATTTCCAAAAAAATGATATTAAAAATTTTTTCTTCATTAATCTTAGTAAGATTTTAAAGTATTTAATTCAGTTCCTTTGATTCTTGTTACATTTTCCATCCATGAGTTGCACTTAAAATTATAAGTGGGAAATTTTAACACATTGATCTTAATGGCGTCCATATACTAGAGAACCACATACTGCTTTTAGGTATTTTAGCAAAAGGAGCATCTCAATGTGACATTTCTTATAAATATGGTAAGAAAAATGTAGTCTTGTCCTCAGTAGAGAAACTTTTTCCATAGTGAATTGTAGCAAACAGATATTGAGAACTCTAGTTAAAATGTGCTTGTATATTCATAAAAACTGTCACCAAAGTATTGAGATGAAATGATCATCACAGATAGAACTCATTTTTATGACTTTCCCCTCAATACTGAAAGTCAAAATTATCAAAATGTGAAAACACAACAGATGGAGAAAGCCGTGGGATATCAAATGTAGCTAACATCCAAATTATAATGTGGTAGAGCTACCCTGAAAACTCAGAAACTACATATCCCTTCCCAAAATTGAGAGTGTATTACACAAACATGCATACACATAAACACATACACGTCTCTAAGGAATGCACTTCTTGCACACACACTGAAAGCAAACACACCATTTACTTCCTAGAAATAGATGAAAATAAACCAGATAGTTCTTGAATTGGTATGTTTTTTCTTTGGTTCTTATTATGACAGAAAAAAATCTTTCTAAGTTGCATGCAGGAAGCATCCTTGGAGACTGCGGTTTTGTTTTGGCTAGTTTTCTTTCATATTGTTGCTAAGCAGCTTTATATCAGGATGCTGGAATGCCAAAATTACTATAAATCATTTTCATACTAGTTTGTGATTGTTAACAAAATTTCATTAATTATTTTACCTTTTTGTGTAAAGGAAATGAACATCACCATGAGTAGAGAAGTAATGTTTTGTTAGCTCATTTATAATTATTGAGAGTTTTCCAGCTATACCAGGTAAAATAAAAAACACTAATAATCTTAAAGTCAGTGGCTATTTTCTTTAAAATATACACCTTGGGAATGTAGAGCCAATAATAGGATAGGGTAATAAAGTGGAAGATTGGATATAAAGATAAGGCTAAGGGATCAATAACAGGAGAAGCTTGCAAGAGTAAAACATTGCCACATTTCTAGTGAACAAACTTTCCCTTCATATTTGTATGGTTTTTAGTATCATATTTTTGAAGTTGATCTTAATTTAGTCCATATACCAGAGAACAACATTCTGCTTTTAGGTATTTAACAAAAGGACCTTCTCAATATGACATGGCCCTGGGAAGATAATTATTATCATTCATAAAATACATCCTCACTTTTCTTTTATCTGCTAAAGTCAAAATGTATTTGTTTCTTTGATTTATTTTAGGGGAAAAATCCTATCTAAAATCAATCTAACTCAAATATTACCATCAGTTCAGTGAAGTTTAGTTGCTCAGTCGTGTCCAACTCTTTGCAACCCCATGAACTGCACCACGCCAGGCCTCCCTGTCCATCACCAACTCCCAGAGTTCACTCAAACTCACGTCCATCGAGACAGTGATGCCATCCACCCATCTCATCCTCTATTATCCCCTTTTCCTCCTGCCTCCAATCCCTCCCAGCTATATGCCAAATCTCCCTTAACTATAATCCTACCACAACTGTCTTTGGGCTTGTGTGTGAAATTTTAAATTTCATGGTGCATTTTGCTTTTCCTGGAGAAAAATTCCATATCCCCTCTCATATAAAAACTGAACCCTGTTAATAGAGTTTTCAATATTTTCTTTCTTCGTCAGATTGGTCTGGCTTATAAAATGTGTTAGAAAACCCAAGTTGAAAAGCTGAAAGCTGGTTCTTTGAGAGGATAAATAAAATTGACAAACCATTAGCCAGACTCATCAAGAAACAAAAGGAAAAAAATCAAATCAATAAAATTATAAATGAAAATATAGAGATCACAACAGAAAACATAGAAATACAAAGAATCATAAGAGACTACTATGAGCAATTATAGGCCAATAAAATGGACACCTTGGAAGAAATGGACAAATTCTTAGAAAAATACAACTTTCCAAAACTGAACCAGGAAGAAATAGAAAATCTTCAGATCAGATCAGATCAGATCAGTCGCTCAGTCGTGTCCGACTCTTTGCGACCCCATGAACTGCAGCACGCCAGGCCTCCCTGTCCATCACCAGCTCCCAGAGGTCACCCAGACCCATACCCATCGAGTCAGTGATGCCATCCAGCCATCTCATCCTCTGTCGTCCCCTTCTCCTCCTGCCCCCAATTCCTCCCAGCATCAGAGTCTTCTCCAATGAGTCAACTCTTCATATGAGGTGGCCAAAATACTGGAGTTTCAGCTTTAGCATCATTCCTTCTAAAGAAATTCCAGGATTGATCTCCTTCAGAATGGACTGGTTGGATCTTCTTGCAGTCCAAGGGACTCTCAAGAGTCTTCTCCAACACCACAGTTCAAAAGCATCAATTCTTCGGCACTCAGCCTTCTTCACAGTCCAGCTCTCACATCCATACATGACCACAGGAAAGACCATAGCCTTGACTAGGCGAACCTTTGTTGGTAAAGTAATGTCTCTGCTTTTGAATATGCTATCTAGGTTGGTCAAAGCTTTCCTTCCAAGGAGTAAGCGTCTTTTAATTTCATGACTGCAGTCACCATCTGCAGTGATTTTGGAGCCCAGAAAAACAAAGTCTGACACTGTTTCCACTGTTTCCCCATCTATTTCCCATGTAGTGATGGGACCAGATTCCATGATCTTCGTTAAGCAGAGAAATTGAAACTGTAATCAGAAATCGTCCAGCAAACAAAAGCCCAAGATGGGATGGCTTCACAGCTGAAATCTACCAAAAATTGAGAGAAGAGCTTACACCTATCCTACTCAAACTCTTTCAGAAAATCGCAGAGGAAGGTAAACTTCCAAACTCATTCTATGAGGCCACCATCACCCTAATAACAAAACCTGACAAAGATGCCACAAATAAATAAACTATAAGCCAATATCACTGAACATAGATGCAAAAATCATTAAGAAAGTTCTTAATCAGAAGAATCAACAACAGAATCCAACAACACATTAAAAAGATCATACATCATGACCAAGTGGGCTTTATCCCAGGGATGCAAGGATTCTTCAATATTCGCAAATCAATCAGTGTAATACACCACATTAACAAATTGAAAAATAAAAGCCATGTGATTATCTCAATAAATGCCCAGAAAGCCTTTGACAAAATTCAACATCCATTTATGATTAAAACAAACAAACAAACAAACAAAACAAAACAAAACAAAAAAAAACTCCAGAAAGCAGAAATAGAAGGAACAAACTTCAACATAATAAAAGCTATATATGCCACAGCTAACAGTATCCTCAATAGTGAAAAATTGCAAGCATTTCCCCTAAAGTCAGGAGCAAGACAAGGGTGCCAACTCTCACCACTACTATTCAACATAGTTTTGGAAGTTTGGCCACAGCAATCAGAGTAGAGAAAGAAATAAAAGGAATCCAAATTGGAAAAGAAGATGTAAAACTCTCACTGTTTGCAGATGACATGATCCTCTACATAGAAAACCCTAAAGACTCCACCAGAAAATTACTAGAGCTAAAATATGAATAAAGTTACAGGATATAAAATCAACACACAGAAATCCCTTGCATTCCTATACACTAATAATGAGAAAATAGAAAAAGAAATTAAGGAAAAATTTCCATTCACCATTGCAACGAAAATAATAAAATACGAATATATCTACCTAAAGAAACAGAAGACCTATATATATAGAAAACTATAAAACACTGATGAAAGAAATCAAAGAGGACAATAATAGACAGAGAAATATACTGTGTTCATGGATCAGAAGAATCAATATAGTGAAAATGACTATACTATCCAAAGCAATGTATAGATTCAATGCAATGCATATCAAGCTACCAACAGTATTTTTCACAGAGCTAGAACAAATAATTTCGCAATTCGTATGGAAAAAAAAAAACAACAAACCTTCGAATAGCCAAAGCAATCTTGAGAAAGAAGAATGGAACTGGAGGAATCAACTTGCCTGACTTCAGGCTCTACTATAAAGCCACAGTCATCAAGACAGTATGGTACTGGCATAAAGACAGAAATATAGATCAATGGAACAAAATAGAAAGCCCAGAGATAAATCCACGCAACTATGGACATCTTATCTTTGACAAAGGAGGCAAGAATATACAATGGAGAAAAGACAATCTCTTTAACAAGTGGTGCTGGGAAAACTGGTCAACCACTTGTAAAAGAATGAAACAAGAACAATTTCTAACACCATACACAAAAATAAACTCAAAATTCATTAAAGATCTAAATGTAAGACCAGAAACTATAAAACTCCTAGAGGAGAACATAGGCAGACATAAATCACAGCAGGATCCTCTATGACTCACCTCCCAGAATATTGGAAATAAAAGCAAAAATAAACAAATGGGACCTAATTAAAATTAAAACCTTCTGCACAACAAAGGAAACTATAAGCAAGGTGAAAAGACAACCTTCAGAATGGGAGAGATTAATAGCAAATGAAGCAACTGACAAAGAATTAATCTCAAAAATATACAAGAAACTCCTGCAGCTCAATTCCAGGAAAATAAACGACCCAATCAAAAAATGGGCCAAAGAACTAAACAAACGTTTCTCCAAAGAAGACATCCAGATGGCTAACAAACACATGAAAAGATGCTTTACATAAATCATTGTCAGATAAATGCAAATCAAAACCACAATGAGGTGCCATTTCATGCCAGTCAGAATCAGATCAGATCAGATCAGATCAGTCGCTCAGTCGTGTCCGACTCTTTGCGACCCCATGAACCACAGCACGCCAGGCCTCCCTGTCCATCACCAGCTCCTGGAGGTCACTCAGACTCACATCCATCGAGTCAGTGATGCCATCCAGCCATCTCATCCTCTGTCGTCCCCTTCTCCTCCTGCCCTCAATCCCTCCCAGCATCAGAGTCTTCTCCAATGAGTCAACTCTTCGCATGAGGTGGCCAAAATACTGGAGTTTCAGAATAGCTGCTATCAAAAAGTCTACAAGCAATAAATGCTGGAGAGGATGTGGAGAAAAGGGAAACCTCTTACACTGTTGGTGGGAATGCAAACTAGTACAGCCACTATGAAGAACAGTGTGGAGATTCCTTAAAAAACTGGAAATAGAACTGCCATATGACCCAGCAATCCTGCTGCTGAGCATACACACTGAAGAAACCAGAACTGAAAGAGACACGTGTACCCCAATGTTCATCACAGCACTGTTTATAATAGCCAGGACATGGAAGCAACCTAGATGTCCACCAGCAGATGAATGGATAAGAAAGCAGTGGTACATATACACAATGGAGTATTACTCAGCCATTAAAAATAATACATTTGAATCAGTTCTAATGATGTGGATGAAACTGGAGCCTATTATACAGAGTGAAGTAAGCCAGAAAGAAAATCACCAATACAGTGTATTAATGCATATATATGGAATTTAGAAAATGATAACGATAACCCTGTATGCAAGACAGCAAAATAGACACAGATATATAGAACAGTCTTTTGGACTCTGTGGGAGAGGGTGAGGGTTGGATAATTTGGGAGAATGGCATTGAAACATGTATAATATCATATGTGAAATGAAACGCCAGTCCAGGTTCAATGCATGATATAGGCTGCTCTGAGCTGGTGCACTGGGATGACACAGAGGGATGGTATGGGGAGGAAGGTAGTTCAGAATGGGAAACATGTGTACACCCGTGGTGGATTCATGTTGATGTATGGCAAAACCAATACGATATTGTAAAGTAATTAGCCTCCAATTAAAAAAAAAAAAAAAAAGAATGAATGAAAAGAAAAAGAAAAAAAAAAAAAAGAAAAAGAAACCCTAAGTTGACAATCACCTATGGGCATGGGAGATGTTTGACCCGTTGACAGAGACTTGTCCTGTTAACATACATTGGAAGTATGTGATAGGTCAGTCCTCTCCATTTTCTGGCCCCATGTTCAGATAAGAACATGTGTCTTGCCTCATATCTATCTCTGTCAATCCAATAAGAGAATAAGCCTCAGTTATTTAGACAAATTCTGGACTAGTTGGTCCTTTCTACCCTGGAAAATAAGTCTTTGACCACCCTGTACTTATAATACTCTTCATAACACTTAGTAAAACCACTCTGTGATGTACTTTAGTCAAATCACTTGAACTCTCTTATTCCTTGAGCAATGATCACTGCACTTATTGTAAGGTAAATATGCACTCTATGGAGAGTAAAGTTCATTTACGCACATAACCTGCTGTTTTGAAATTACATTTTTCACACTGAAAGAAGTATAGTTTTCATAGCTAAAGTAATGAGGTACTTGAGTCTAGTGAAACAGAGCTTGAGACACAAGAAGAGGGTGCTAGTGCTGAAACAACTAAAAGCCTAACAGGAAAAGTAAAAGAGGCAGTAGTAGCCAGAGGGTTAAAACTAAAACCATGGCTTTCAAGAATAAGGATGAATGATCATTCTCATTAATTCAGCCATTAGATAGTTACTGAGTAGACATTTTTCATAAGTCCTTACTACAAAGATAGGTAATGCCTGTATTTATCCTTAAGGAAAATAGTTCAATAATAGAAGATATGTATGCAAATGATGTGTTACCAAGTGGACCACAAAGCCAGTATGCTTATACATGGTAATAAATTTAAAAAATACTTCTGATTTTTTTTTTTTTAGCAAAATAACTGTTATATCAGAAAGTTTTGTGTTAAATGGTATTTGCAGTATTAACTGAGGTATAGATACAGCTACTTCTCTAATTAAATCTAACTGGTTAATTTAATCATGAGAAATGTCTTCATCATACACATTCCCAAAGAAAGTACTCACATGGATTTTAAAACTTTCTCTTTTTATCTATTTGTTTTATTGGCAAGATTTGAAATTTTGATATTTGGTTCTTGCCAATATGAAGCAAGTATTGGGTTATATAGATAATTGAGCATTTCTTAATTATGGGTTAGTGCCATTTGGCTTCTTAGTTTTCATTTTCTTTTTACATTTCCAAACGCTTTCCCAATTTAAACAAAGTAGACCATAGATTAAAAAAAAAAAAATGTATGGCTTTCATGCTAAGATTTCTTCAATTTCATCAACTAATACATTCATTAATTTGCCTCTCTCCGATATGCCTACAATTGGCCATTCTACAAATGACCATTTCTACAGTTTTATCTATTCATCCCCCAAGCCTTTACTTTTTCTCTCTTCTTTGGCAGAAACATCAAATAGTCATTTATGTTCCCCCCAAGGTTTCCCTTTGTTGAAAGGAATCTAATAATACAGAAAGATCTCCATATAGGTTCACTTTCCAAAGAAATCTAGATCTATATAACCCTAATGTTATAGAGTTAATATAACTTAAATTTAAATTCTAATTTAAAAAGAAAAACTAAGAAGACAAATATTTTCTTCTAATGATAAAATTTTTGTTTTGAACTTGGATAAATATTTTACTTGAATTATTGAAAATGCTTTCTAGCTCTTCTTTTTATATTATGCTAACCAATCTACTTCCCAGATCTGTAGTATTTCCTATAACCTTTATGAGCTGTATTGTTACATCTGGGTTATGCTTCTATTTCAGAAATAGTGAATCTTAGATATCATGTGATATGCTACAATACAATTCTACAATATCCTTTTACAAATGTCATTCCTAAAGTTTCATAAAGTCTGCCTCTATTATTTGAAAGATGGTGTAACCAAGGGCCAGAGACAGAACTTAATGAGCACCTATTTTATGTCAGGCAGAGTGCTCAGTTCAGTTCAGTTCAGTCGCTCAGTCATGTCCAACACTTTGCAACCCCATGAACTGCAGCACGCCAGGCTTCCCTGTCCATCACAATCTCCCAGGGTTCACCCAAACCCATGTCCATCAAGTCAGTGATGCCACCCAACCGTCTCATCCTCTGCCATCCCCTTCTCTTCCTGCTCTCAATCTTTCCCAGGATCAGGGTCTTTTCAAGTGAGTCAGCTCTTCACATCAGGTGGCCAAAGTATTGGAGTTTCAGCTTCAACATCAGTCTCTCCAATGAACACCCAGGACTGATCACTTTTTGGATGGACTGGTTGGATCTCCTTGCAGTCCAAGGGACTCTCAAGAGTCTTCTCCAACACCACAGTTCAAAAACACCAATTCTTTGGCGCTCAGCTTTCTTTATAGTCCAATTCTCACATCCATACATGACCACTGGAAAAACCATAGCTTTGACTAGATGGGCCTTCATTGGCAAAGTAATATCTCTGCTTTTTAATATTCTGTCTAGGTTGGTCATAACTTTCCTTCCAAGGAGCTAGACACCTTATATATGATAGCTCATTATCTCAGAGTAAGTGGCCAAGATAGGATCTGTGGTTAGATCTGATTAACTCTCAAGTTTTCCTTGCTCTCTACTTCATCACATCTGGCATATCTATGGCTCCCTTAGCTCTTGCTCTGAAGCTCAGAGTTCCTTCACCTTTATCACCTTCTTATCAAATTTCTCCTCTGGTGTCCAAATCAACACCCAATAAACCGATGTAGATTTTCCCTATTATCTTTACCCTATTCTGGACTCATGCTCATGTATTAAACTAAGAAAGATGATCTTTAAATGATTTTTGTTGCTAGATTTCATAAGGTTGGCAGGCACTAAGTTCATTCTGAAAACTATGGTGCATAATTCTTCCTGAACAGGTCAGTTGGAAAAATGTAAATAGCATAGACAAAGAAGCCTCTCTTCCATCTACTTCCATTCTCAGTATATGAACGACCAAATAAAATTTGAAAACAGCGGCAATTCAAAAAGTATTTAATCAAATTAAACTTTCTGCAGATAGCTCCTTTTTGAATTTGCCTTTGCAAATTTTAAAATACAGTATGATTCTAATGTCCTGAAGTTTGGTAAGCTACAAGATGAGTTTGAAAGACAAGGGTATAAATGTATGTTACCAAATATAAGTTAATTTCTCTATCAATTTATAATAAAAATGAACATAATGCATTGAGTATAGTTATGAATTTCTAATTAAGTTGATGAGACATATTACAGATAAACAGAAATATATATCAAATATGGACCACCAAATATCTACCCAGTTCAGTTCAGTTCAGTCGCTCAGTCGTGTCCAATTCTTTGCGACCCCATGAATCGCAGCATGCCAGGCCTCCCTGTCTATCACCAACACCCGGACTTCACCCAGACTCATATCCATCGAGTCAGTGAGGCAATCCAGCCATTTCCTCCTCTGTCATCCTCTTCTCCTCCTGCCCCCAATCCCTCCCAGCATCAGAATCTTTTCCAATGAGTCAACACCACATGAGGTGGCCAAAGTACTGGAGTTTGAGCTTTAGCATCATTCCTTCCAAAGAAATCCCAGGGATGATCTCCTTCAGAATGGACTGGTTGGATCTCCTTGCAGTCCAAGGGACTCTCAAGAGTCTTCTCCAACATCACACTTCAAAAGCATTAATTCTTCGGCACTCAGCTTTCTTCACGGTCCAACTCTCACATCCATACATGACCACTGGAAAAACCATAGCCTTGACTAGATGAAGCTTTGTTGGCAAAGTAATGTCTCTGCTTTTCAATATGCTATCTAGGTTGGCCATAACTTTCCTTCCAAGGATTAAGTGTCTTTTAATTTCATGGCTGCAGTCACCATCTGCAGTGATTTTGGAGCCCCCCAAAAATAAAGTCTGACACTGTTTCCACTGTTTTCCCATCCATTTCCCATGAAGTGATGGGACCAGATGCCATGATCTTCGTTTTCTGAATGTTGAGCTTTAAGTCAACTTTTTCACTCTCCACTTTCACTTTCATCAAGAGGCTTTTGAGTTCCTCTTCACTTTCTGCATTAAGGATGCTGTCATCTGCATATCTGAGGTTATTGATATTTCTCCTGGCAATCTTGATTCCAGCTTGTGCTTCTTCCAGCCCAGCATTTCCCATGATGTACTCTGCATATAAGTTAAATAAGCAGGGTGACAATGTACAGCCTTGACATACTCCTTTTCCTATTTGGAACCAGTCTGTTGTTCCATGTCCAGTTCTAACTGTTGGTTCCTGACCTGCATACAAACCTCTCAAGAGGCAGATCAGGTGGTCTGGTATTCCCATCTCTTTCAGAATTTTCCACAGTTTATTGTGATCCACACAGTCAAAGGCTTTGGCATAGTCAATAAAGCAGAAACAGATGTTTTTCTGGAACTCTCTTGCTGTTCCATGATCCAGCGGATGTTGGCAATTTGGTCTCTGGTTCCTCCGCCTTTTCTAAAACCAGCTAGTACATCAGGAATTTCACGGTTCACATATTGCTGAATCCTGGCTTGGAGAATTTTCAGCATTACTTTACTAGCGTGTGAGATGAATACAATTGTGCGGTAGTTTGAGCCTTCTTTGGCATTGCCTTTCTTTGGGATTGGAATGAAAACTGACCTTTTCCTGTCCTGTGACCATTGCTGAGTTTTCCAAATTTGCTGGCATATTGAGTGCAGCACTTTCACAGCGTCATCTTTCAGGATTTGAAATAGCTTAACTGGAATTCCATCACCTCCACTAGCATCACTAGTTCGTAGTGATACTTTCTAAGGCCCACTTGACTTCACATTCCAGGATGTCTGGCTCTAGGTGAGTGATCACACCATTGTGATTATCTGGTCATGAATATCTTTTTTTACAGTTCTGTTTATTTTTGCCATCTCTTCTTAATATCTTCTGCTTCTGTTAGGTCCATACCATTTCTGTCCTTTATCGAGCCCATCTTTGCATGAAATATTTCCTTGGTATCTCTGATTTTCTTGAAGAGTTCCCTAGTCTTTCCCATTCTGTTGTTTTCCTCTATTTCTTTGCACTGATCTCTGAAGAAAGCTTTCTTATCTCTTCTTGCTCTTCTTTGGAACTCTGCATTCAGATGCTTATATCTTTCATTTTCTCCTTTGCTTTTCGCTTCTCTTTTCAGCTATTTGTAAGGCCTCTCCAGACAGCCATTTGGCTTTTTTGCATTTATTTTCCATGGGGATGATCTTGATCTCTGTCTCATGTACAATGTCACAAACCTCATTCCATAGTTCATCAGGCACTCTATCTATCAGATATAGGCCGTTAAATCTAGTTTTCACTTCCACTGCATAATCATAAAGGATTTGACTTAGGTCATACCTGAATGGTCTAGTGGATTTCCCTACTTTCTTCAATTTAAGTCTGAATTTGGCAATAACACCACTTAAGGAATGTATATATATTAGATTCCCATGATACATTAGTTTCTGAAAATAAGGATTGGAAAAGAAAGAAGAAAAGGATAAAAGGATAGTTCAAGAAAAAAAAAAATTTGGGAGTGCCTACTAGGCACCAGGAGTAGTGCTAGGCACAGTGAACAGCAAAATGTAGTGTGACATGATTAGACATTAGAGTCAGACTTGGTTTCCAAATTTGGATTTTTAGATACTATCTGTATGCTTGTAATCTTTTTGAACCTCAGGATCTTGATTTGTGATATCAAGATGCCCAACTCATAGGATTTTAAGTGAGGATTCAAAAAGATTGTGTTTTAAAATGTTCATTGTACAGTGTTTGGCATAAAGTAGATAATAAGTCCTGTTCCACACTGATCAATTAATCTAATCTGAACAATACAATGAACTAGAAATTATTGATATTGTACTGATTTTATAGATTAAAAACAAACAAACTGACAAACTGGATTCTTGTAGGCTTCCAAAATTTTTGCCCAAACCCAATTTAACCAATTTAAACTCTTTCCCCTATACACCACTCTTTCAAATCAAGAATCTAGGCAACCAGAGCTTCTCAGGTGGTGCAAGTGGTAAGGAACTCGCCTGCCAATGCAGATGGAGAAGGAAATGCCAACCCACTCTAGTGTTCTTGCCTGGAGAGTCCTGGAGATGATGGAGCAGGGTGGGCTGCTGTCTCTGGGGTCGCACAGAGTCAGACACGACTGAAGTGACTTAGCAGCCAGTGCAGGAGATGTAAGAGACGTGGGTTTGATGCCTGGGTTGGGAAGATCCCCTGGAGCAAGAAATGGCACCCACTCTAGTATTCTTTCCTGGAGAATCACATGGACAGAGGAGCCTGGTGGGCTACAGTCCATGCTGTCGCACAGATTCAGACACTACTGAAACGACTTAGCATGGCAGGCAAACATAATTTTTTACTAACTGCTTAACTAAAGCCGAGCTACAAAACAGCCCTGCTTCTTGAACCCTATGCTGTGTGTTCTTTACAGGAGCTTGAGGAGAAGTAATGAGTATTGCTTGAGGCAATAGTGTTAACTTGAAATCCTTTCAGTTGTAGGTGAGTGAATTTTTAAATGTAGCTGGTGGAAATAAAGTTTGCATTCTAAGGATTGTGTCAACTATTGACAAGCCTAACATAGTGTCAGAATCAAAAAATGTTAGAAGAAGAAGGTAAGATTCAGAATGTGAAAGTGGTTTGCCCAAGGTTATACAGTTCAATTTTAAAAGAATCAAGTGATAAGTGTTAGTCTCCTGACTTCCAGTTCAGGATTCTTACCACTAAGTATACAACCTATTCATTTTTGTGATAACTTTGTGCCCTGAATAACAACAGTATAAAGTAGTATTGAATAGTATTAATATAATGAAAAAATTGACACTAACAACAATAAAACTGTTTTAGGAATTAGACCATGGTTGAAGTTTAAGCTTTCCTATAAATCTGTTGTAATCTTGAAAAGTCACTTATCCTCTCTGAAATTCACTCTCTTCATGTACAAAATGAAGAACATGGGCTTTTCAGAACCTTAAATGAGATGAGTTTGCGAAAAGCATTTGAAAAATGTTAGATCTCCATAAATGATAATTATTACCAATATACTATAACTAAAATGCCTTTAAAATTGTTCTACAATCACATTTCTTCCCTCATAGGATACTGAAACTGATGTGTTCTTGATTACAAATAGCTTATTAATATTTCATGCAAGTTCCCAATATGACCAGGTTGTGATTATATGGGGAGATTCCTGTGTTTCTGAAATATACTTCTAATTCTTGGACTAAATTATGTCAAGTATTTCTTAGACTAGTTTGTAAGCACATGGAATAAAATTCCTTAAAACCATGGGTTTTCATGGAATTGAATTAAGGAAGCTGAGACCGCTTTCAGTGGCAAGTAAAAGCCATTTTAGAAATGATAGAGCTATAGTGAGTCATCTCAAAAAAAAAAAAAAAAAAAAAAAAGCAGGAGAAAACTGTTTCTGTCTACCTTCTCTGGGATAGGCACACTGGAGCAGCAGGAAGGTGATTGACTTCCAAATCACGCAGTCTGGGTTCTAAACTTGACTTTGTGATCTTTAGCTGTTGGGTCTTCCATAAAACTTGCTAATATTTCTGAGTCTTAGGATAGTCGTCCATAAAAATGTCTAACAATAATGTCAAACTCATAGGGTTGTTTTGACAATGAAATGAGATAACTTATAAAATGTGACTGGCAAATAACAGGCACTTAAGTGCTAACACCCTTCATCAATTTTTTTCAACTAATCCACTCAGTTACCCAGTGAACAAGATATTATTAGTGTCATCTTCACATTGCAAACTAAATTGAGAGACTCAATTTAATTAAAACTAATTGGGAGTCTCAAAGAATTCAGTTATTTACTCAAGCTCAAGCAACTGGTAATTAACCTGTCTGAAATTTTATGAAGATTGGCCTAACTCAGTTTTAAGTTCTCTGTCCATTTCCTGTCCAAAGCCCATTTCTTGTCCACTGTTGAGTCTTTGGCACAAAACCCAAAATGTCTTTGTTCAGAAGTAGTTTGCAAACTCAGAAAACTCCAGTTGTTATGCATGGCCTTAAACATGTATTTAATTATCTTTTTCACATTCATTTTCCTTAGGCATATGGAGATATGAATAAGACTCTATTTTCTCAACTGTGAATAAATAACTTAAGACAGAAAAGTTTATAATATAATGATATGAATCTGACTTCATATGTGCTTTAATAGCCATTTTACTCTCTTATCCCTGTATACATGAATGGCTATCTTACAAAGGATATTTATAATTAAAATATGTATCTAGAAATAAAACATTAAAAAAATTAATAGAGCCTAGATTCAGCATAATTAGATTCCATACAATATCGAAATCAAATTGCATAAAAAATTGTTTGAAACTTTAACTTATATATTATCTAAGATCTGCTAAATAATTTGTAATTAAAGTGTTCTATTTCCATCACATCTGTAATGCTAAGTTGTTTATATTGGTTTAGCAAAGCAAATTACACATTCATAAAATTTTAAATAAAGGATTTATAGATTTTCATCTCAGTAGCATAATTATTTTATTTCTACTATAGTTAATTTTTTCTATTTTTAAAATTTTCTGATAGAAAATAAAGAAAAAATACAGTGATGGAAATAGGAATCATTTTACATTCCTCTTATTCAAAATTAACCCATTTTAGCATTTTGATAAATAAATTTCTAATTTTTTCTAAGCATAAGCTTATATATTTAAAACATGTATATTATTTAAAATGATAGAATTCTAACCATACTGTGTTAACTTCTTCATTTAACAACTGAGTAATTCAAAGTTTGGTTTTAAAATTAAAAACACATTATCTAGACCTATACATTGTATGCGCTTCCTTGATGGCACAGAGGGTAAAGAATCTGCGTGCAATGCAGGAGAAACAGGAGACGCAGATTTGATTCCTGGATTAGGAAGATCCCCTGGAGGAGGAAATGGCAACCCACTCCAATATTTTTGCCTGAAAAATCTCAAGAACAGAAAAGCCTGTTGGACTACAGTCCATGGGGTCACAAAGAGTTGGACACGGCTGAGTGACTAAGTACAGCACATACATTGTACAACCTTGAAAATAAATATCTAAAATACAAGCCAGTACAGGAATCATTTTCATTTTGAGTTTGAAAAGGGAAGTCACTGTGAGCTAGAGTAGAATGAGAGAGGCTCATGGAGGAGAGAATGAACCATGATTTGGTTTTTAAGGTAGGGTTTGGGAAAATGGAGAGGATGAAGAAGTTCCTGTTAGTAGCAATTAAATGAGCTAAAGCACATGTATTTTTAGAACAGTTTTCAGCTATCTTTGAAATACATTTAAGAAACTGTTTTAGGGCTATATTTTGGATAACTTTGAGAAGGAAATTATACCTGACTAAAAAAATTTTGATGTTTATTTTTGAAACACTGTTTCTTGTATATCCTTCAATAGGAAAATTATATTTACTGTCTATACTTCCTTAATTCCCACTTTCTCCTCAAAACATTGTGATGTAGTCTTTTTCAATATCTGCTCACTACTCACATCTCTCATCTTCTTAGCACTGGCCTCCTGTTTGCTAAACTTAAAGGACATCTTTTCATTTGAGTACATTTCTCCTTCATTTGACACTTTGTCTCATTCATTCCCTCCTTTTATAGTTCTGCTTTCTTGGCTTCCATGATGATATTGTTTTCTGATTTTTCTTATGCCTTGGTGAGTCTGAGTGACCTCCGGGAGCTGGTGATGGACAGGGAGGCCTGGCGTGCTGCGGTTCATGGGGTCGCAAAGAGTCGGACACGACTGAGCGACTGATCTGATCTGATCTGACAACTTAATTTTCTGTATGTGTGTCAGTACTTCATCATTTGTCCACGGCATCAGTGTTCATTTTTCTTAGAATTATATCTTGCATCTATTGTTCTCATCACTTTATAATCCCCCTGTTTTTCATATTTATCCTATATTCTGACAAGTTCTAATTCCCCATGTATAGCTCTGCCCTCTCCCTGCAATTCTGACAGATGTGTTAAACTTCGCTATGGACATCTTCCCATCAATGGTCCATGGATCCTCAAACTCAGCATTTTCCAAATGGGATCAATTCCCCTCTGAATTCCTTTTCCCAAATCTGGCTAATTACCTCCATCAACTAATGGAGTCATCATTCACACAAATCACTGAAATAGAAAACTTAGGTAATATCCTATGCTTCCTTCTCTCCTGACCCCTCTCCACTGCAATAATTCAACATTTTTTTTTCTAATTGTACCTTTGAAATATTATGAAAATAATAGCTAACAATGTATTTTGAGAATTGACTACAGGCCAGTCATGTGCCAAGAACTTTAAGAACATCTCATTTACATTTAAAAATGGTACATTTATCATTTTTGCTTTTTAACTTACGGGAAAATGGGGCTTAGGGAAGTTGAGTGATTTACCACATGTTACACACGAACAGGAGAAGGCAACGGCACCCCACTCCAGTACTCTTGCCTGGAAAATCCCATGGATGAAGGAGCCTGGAAGGCTGTAGTCCATGGGGTCACTGAGGGTCGGACACAACTGAGCAACTTCACTTTCACTTTTCATTTTCATGCATTGGAGAAGGAAATGGCAACCCACTCCAGTGTTTTTGCCTGGAGAATCCCAGGGACAGGGGGCCCTGGTGCGCTGCAGTCAGTAAATCTGATCTTTAAACTCCAAATATTTTAATTTCATATTCCACATTTGGAATGGTAGCCTATGTTGTTTTCTCTCTCGACTACATTGTCCTATTTTATGTTCTCTTCATCTTTCACATGAACAAATGCAATAGCTCCTTGAATGTCATTCATTTTCTATCTAGTCTTTTTCCACTGAAATCAGTCTCTACACAAAAAATACATGTAATTTTTTTTGTATATGTTGTGCTTTTTCTTTAGTAACACAAATTTAGCATGTATGAAATTTAAATGAAACAATACACTAAAAAAAGGCAGAAAATTTAATAATCTAAAAAGGAAATACACTAAAGCATGAGAATTCAACACTCATTAGTGATTCATCTTCAGTTTTGATTGACACTTGATATTTGCAAATTTTGAAACAAGCCTTGAGATCATGATGACTATTCTGAACAGATGTGAATTCCCTGGCAGTCCTGTGGTTCCTTCAGTGCTTTCACTGCCAAGGGCCCCGGTTTGATTCCTGGTCAGGGAAGTAAGATTCTGCAAACTACTTCAGTTCAGTTCAGTTGCTCAGCCGTGTCCAACTTTTTGTGACCCTATGAATCACAGCACTCCAGGCCTCCCAGTCCATCACAAACTCCTGGAGTTCACTCAGACTCACGTCCATCAAGTCAGTGATGCCATCCAGCCATCTCGTCCTCTGTCGTTCCCTTCTCCTCCTGCCCCCAATCCCTCCCAGCATCATGATCTTTTCAAATGAGTCAACTCTTTACATGAGGTGGCCAAACTACTGGAGTTTCAGCTTTAGCATAATTCCTTCCAAAGAAATCCCAGGGCTGATCTCCTTCAGAATGGACTGGTTGGATCTCCTTGCAGTCCAAGGGACTCTCAAGAGTCTTCTCCAACACCACAGTTCAAAAGCATCAATTCTTCGGTGCTCAGCCTTCTTCACAGTCCAACTCTCACATCCATACATGACCACAGGAAAAACCATAGCCTTGACTAGACGAACCTTTGTTGGCAAAGTAATGTCTCTGCTTCTCAATATGCTATCTAGGTTGGTCATAACTTTCCTTCCAAGAAGTAAGTATCTTTTAATTTCAAGGCTGAAGTCACCATCTGCAGTGATTTTGGAGCCCCCCAAAAATAAAGTCTGACACTGTTTCCCCATCTATTTCCCATGAAGTGATGGGACCAGATGCCATGATCTTTGTTTTCTGAATGTTGAGTTTTAAGCCAACTTTTTCACTCTCCTCTTTCACTTTCATCAAGAGACTTTTTAGTTCCTCTTCACTTTCTGCCATAAGGGTGGTGTCATCTGCATATCTGAGGTTATTGATATTTCTCCCGGCAATCTTGACTCCAGCTTGTGCTTCTTCCAGCCCAGCGTTTCTCATGATGTACTCTCCATATAAGTTAAATAAACAGGGTGACAATATACAGCCTTGGTGTACTCCTTTTCTTATTTGGAACCAGTCTTTTCTTCCATGTCCAGTTCGAACTGTTGCCTCCTTACCTTCATATAGGTTTCTCAAGAGGCTCGTCAGGTGGCCTGGGATTCACATCTCTTTCAGAATTTTCCTCAGTTGATTGTAATCACACAGTCAAAGGCTTTGGCATAGTCAATAAAGCAGAAATAGATGTTTTTCTGGAACTCTCTTATTTTTTCGATGATCCAGCGGATGTTGGCAATTTGATCTCTGGCTCCTCTGCCTTTTCTAAAACTAGCTTGAACATCAGGAAGTTCATGGTTCACATATTGCTGAAGCCTGGCTTGGAAAATTTTGAGTATTACTTTACTAGCGTTTGAGATGAGTGCAATTGTGTGGTAGTTTGAGCATTCTTTGGCATTGCCTTTCTTTGGGACTGGGATGAAAACTGACCTTTTCCAGTCCTGTGGCCACTGCTGAGTTTTCCAAATTTTCTGGCAAATTGAGTGCAGCCCTTTCACAGCATCATCTTTCAGAATTTGAAATAGCTCAACTACAAACTACTTAGTGAGCCAAAAAAATAAAATAACTGGATGCTCTATTTCAATTGCACATTTTATCATTCTACTTCTGTGTTTAAAATCCTTAACTGGCTTCTCATAATTTTCATGATAAGTACTCTAGCTTTTTAGCATAGCATACAAAGCTCTCTGCTTACTTTTCAGCCTTAGGTTTCACCCATCCCTCCCTGTGTCATAATATTTTCTTCAAGAAAGTCAAATTGCTTTCCATTTTCTATTATACAACATGCTGCTCTTAGTCTCTGCAAATTCATTCCTGTTTTTCCTAGTCGAGGCATGCTCTTTTTCAGGTGATTAACTTCCATGAATTTTTTATGACTCAGATCAGGCATCTTTATGAAGCCTTCCTTAACCAACTTCTTTCTTACCTCTCTCTCTCTCTCTCTCTCTGTGTGTGTGTGTGTGCGCGCGCGCGGTCTGTGCTTAGTTGCTCAGTCACGTCCAACACTTTGGGACCCCATGGACTGCAGCATGCAAGGCTCCTCTGTCCATGGGAATTCTCCAGGCAAGAATACTGGAGTTGGTTGCCATGCCTTCCTCCAGGGGACCTTCCTAACCCAGGGCTTGAACTCAGATCTCCCACATTGCAGGCAGATTACCTTCTGAGACACCAGGGAAGCCCAAGAATACTGGAGTGGGTAGTCTATCTCTTCTCCAGGGGAATTTGTTGGCTGACTCAAGAATCAAACTGGGGTCTCCTGCATTGCAAGCAGATTCTTTACAAGCTGAGATAGCCAGGAAGCCCTCTTTATTATCACAGTCACATAAAATCTTTTTCAATCCACTAGACTTTGAGTTGTTTGGGAGAATAATTCCTGTATTTCCAGCATAAGCACATTTCTAAGATATAATACATATATAATGTATGCAATGTATATAACGAGTGGGAAAATATTATGGTGAAAACTATTTATGAGATAGCTAATTAGAGAATTAAGTATCATAATTAAGAAGATGGAAGCCAAGTTTAAAATAGGGAAATTAGCTAGGAGAATGTTGTGTTGAGATAAAAATAAGTGATTAAGGCTAGGACTAGTGTGATAGAGGTAATAATTGAAAATCAGGCTTGACAAATTAAATGGGGAGATCAGTGAATAACATTTCTAACATGATTCCCAAATTTAAGGCACTTATTTGGAGATTAGTATTTAGACTTTGAACTAAGGTAATTAGAAGTGCAAGTTCTGTAAAGAATTGAAAGTTGAGGAGATGAAAAAATGTGTTTGTGTTTTCTAGATAAAACTGGGGATACTCTAATTTCTTTAATACATGGGTGGGGGAAGCGTGAGAAGATGAGTTCAGGGATTAAATATTTTGAAATGAATATGGCCCATATGAATGTATTTAGCATAGTTTTACATGATGGAAATATATTCAACTTAGTACAACTATGTATTTATATTTCTTTATTATATAGTTTAGTGGAAATAATCCAACTATGATTAATTGATGAATAAGCAAAGAGTTCTTCAACTACTATCAAGTTTGAACATTAAGTTTGCCCAAAATAACTTGGACTTGTCAGTAATTGGCACTTTTTGAACTATAAAATAGCATGTAATAATTGTAGAAAGTTTGAAAAATAAGATGGATAAATGAAACAAAGAAGAAAAGATAAGTTACCTGCAAACCCACCAGCTCAAAAACGATAGATATTGCTATTTTAGTGTGTATTTTCCAGTTTTTTTTCTGTGTATATACTCCAGTGATTTTTTTTTTAACAAAATAGGGGTCTTTAATTATTTTATTAAATATTCTTCTAAAATAAAATTTTTGATTGTTATATGTTATTGTATTATATAGATATTCCATAATACGTGAGTTATCTAATATATTGTTAGATGTTTAAATTATATGTTATTATAAACAAACTTATAATGAACGTTGTTGAACACAAACCACCTTGTGCACTTATCCTTCAGTCAACATTACATTTCATAGAGAAATACCAGAGGAGATTCCATTAAGATCAGTAATAAGTTTGTAATAAGTAATAATATGGCTTCCCTCATAGCTCAGTCGGTAAAGAATCTGCTTGCAATACAGATCTGGGTTTGATTCCTGGGTTGGGAAGATCCCCTGGAGAAGGAAATGGCAATCCACTGCAATATTCTTGCCTGGAAAATCCCATGGACAGAGGAGCCTGGTGGGCTAAAGTCCGTGGGATTCCAAGAGTAGGACATGATTTAGTGACTAAACCGTTATTTGTTTAAAATTGTTCCAGATATTTTATTCAAAATAATTATGTTGGAAAATAATAGATACTGTAAATGAAATTCAATGCTTTTAGTATATAGTCATCATCCACTGAGACATGCCAGGAGACACTGTGGTAGTATGTAAGCAGCAGCTTTTAGAAGTAAACTTTGGTAATGCTTACCAAAAGTCTGAAATTACAGTTTTAGAAATGTATTGTAAGCATAAATATGAAAAAATTTTAAGGTAACTAAATTTTAAAACATCTTTATATTTCATCCTATCGGTTATCAATTACTGTAATAGGTATCATTATTAGATACTTTTTTGTTTCATACACAATAGCTGATATTTGTACTGAATGTAATTTTTATAGAGAAATGTTGCAGTTTCATTTAACAGAAATTTTTTTATGTTAAACTGTATTTTTACTTCCAATTGCAAAATACTACATAATTAATAAAAAGTCAGTTTTTGGAGAGTGAGTGGTATTTCCATTTTCTTTTTTGTTATCTTTCCCCCTTTATACCCATTGTACATATTTTTCCTTTAATGGCTGAAAATAAGATATAATATTTAGTATATTCTTTGTCTCATATAATAGTTGTCTTTCTCTGTCTGACTTTCTCTAGGTTCCTCTACGTTGTGGCAAATGGCATTATTTTTTATGGCTGAGTAATATTCCATTGTATATATATCACATATCTTTATCCATTTATTTCTTGATGGACATTTAAGTCACTTCCAGTGTTTGATATTATAAATAGTGGTGCTATGAACATTGGGGTGCATGTACCTTTTTGAATTAGAGTTTTCTCTAGATATATCTCCAAGGGTGGCATTGCAGAACCATATGATAACTGTATTTTTTAGTTTTTTTAAGGAACTTCCACACAGTTTTCCATAACGATTGCACCAATTTACATTTTTACCAAGAATGTACAAGGATTCTCTTTTCTCCACACATTCTTCAGCTTTTATTATTGACAGTTTCAATTCAGTCACTCAGTCATGTCTGACTCTTTGTGACCCCATGGACTACAGTACACCAGGCTTCTTTGTCCATCACCAACTCCCAGAGCTTGCTCAAACTCATGTCCATTGAGTCGGTGATGTCATCCAACCATTTCATCCTCTGTCACCTCATTCTCCTCCTGCCTTCAATCTTTCCCAGCATCAGGGTCTTTTCCAATTAGTAAGTTCTCCACATCAGGTGGCCAAAGTATTGGAGTTTCAGCTTCAGCATCAGTCCTTCCAAAGAACACTCAGGACTGATCTTTAGAATGTACTGGTTGGATCGCTTTGCAGTCCAAGAGACTCTCAAGAGTCTTCTCAAACACCACAGTTCAAAAGTATCAATTCTTTGGCACTCAGCTTTCTTTATGGTCCAACTCTCACATCCATACATGACTACTGGAAAAACCATAGCTTTGACTAGATGGATATTTGTTAGCAAAGTAAAGTCTTTGCTTTTTAATAGTCTCTGTTGTCTATGTTGGTCATAACTTTTCTTCAAAAGAGATAGGGTCTTTTAATATAATGGTTGCAGTTACCATGTGCAGTGATTTTGGCACATAAGAAAATAAAGTCTGTCACTGTTTCTGTTGTGTTTCCCCATCTATTTGCCATGAAGTGATGTGAGCGGATGCCATGATCTTAGTTTCCTGAATCTTGAGTTTCAAGCCAGCTTTTTCACTCTCCTCTTTCACTTTCATCATGAGGCTCTCCAGTTCCTCTTTGCTTTCTGCCATAAGGGTGCTGTTAATCTGCATATCTGTGGTTATTGATATTTCTGCTGGCAATCTTGATTCCAGCTTGTGCTTCATCCAGCCCAGCATTTCACCTAATGTACCCTGCATGTAGGTTAAATAAATAGGGTGACAATATACAGCCTTGATGTACTTATTTTCCTATTTGAAGCCAGTCCATCGTTCCATGTCTGTTTCTAACCATTGCTTCTTGACCTGCATACAGATTTCTCAAGAGGCAGGTAAGGTGACTGATATTCCCATCTCTTTAAGAATGTTCCACAGTTTGTTGTGATCCACACAATTAAAGACTTTGGCATAGTCAATGAAGTAGAATTTAAATCTGAATTTTGCAATAAGGAGTTCATTATCTGAGACAGTCAGCTCTTGGTCTTGTTTGTGCTGACAGTGTAGAGCTTCTCTATCTTCAGCTGCAAAGAATATAATCAATCTGATGTCGATATTGACCATCTGGTGATGTCCATGTGTAGAGTCGTCTCTTGTGTTGTTGGAAGAGGATGTTCTCTTTTGATGATGACTATTCTCACTGGTGTGAAGTGATATCTCATCATGGTTTTGATTTGCACTTCTCTAATAATTAGCAATGTTAAGCATCATTTCATGTGCCTCTTTGTTATCTGTGCTTCTTTGGTGATTCATAAGGTAGAGAAACTGCTTGCCAATGCAAGAGACCCAGGTTCCATCCCTGTGTCAGGAAGATCACCTACAGAAGGGAATGGCTAACCACTCCAGTATTCTTGACTAGATAATTCCATGGACAGAGAAGTCTATTTTTATGTCTGCTTTAGAAAAATGCATACTTAGATTTTCTGTTTTTTGATTGCTTGTTTTTATATTGAGTTATATAAGTTGTTTGTGTATTTTGGAAATTAACCCATTATCAGTCAGATTATTTGCAAATATTTTCTCTCATTCAGTAAGTGTCTTTTTGTTTTGTTGATGGTTTCCTTTGCTGTGCAAAACCTCTGAAGTTTTACTAGTCTCATTTGTTCATTTTTGCTTTTATTTCTTTGGCTTGGGAGACTGATCTAAGAACGTATTGCTGCAATTTATGTCAGAGAATGTTTTGCCTATGTTCTCTTAGAAGTTTATTTAGATTTTTTAATCATTTTAGGTTTATTTTTGTATATGGTGTGAGGGAGTGTTCTAGTTTCATTGATTTACATGAGGCTGTCAGCTTTCCCATTACCACCTGCTGAGGAGACTGTATTTTATCCACTGTACATTTTGCCTTTTATTATCAAATATTAATTGACCATAGTTTTCTGGGTTTTAATTCTGGACTCTATTCTGGTTTATTTATCTATGTATTTGTTTTTGTTACACAATGCTGTTTAGCTTACTGTGGCTTCTTAGTATTAACTGAAGTCTGGGAGTGTTATGCCTCGAGGTTTATTCTTTTCCTTTAGGATTGCTTTGGGAATTCTAGGTCTTTAGTGGTTCAGTATAAATTTTAGTATTACTTGTTCTATTTTTGTGAAAAATTTCATGGGTAGTTTGATTGGGACCACATTAAACCTGTGGATTGCTTTGAGTACTGTGGCCATTTTAACAGTATTAGTTCTTCCTATCCAAGTGGATTTCAACACATTAAATCTTAATCTTTAACATATAAAACCAACCACTTGTTAATCTTATACTCAAAATTCGCACTTCAGAGCATTCACTTAGAAAAAGTACAATTCAGGACGTGGTTTTTCAGTGTACACATAATATCTTTTAATTGTTGGGTCATATTTAAAATAAAAATTAGCATATTCCACACTAGAAAAAAGTACAATGCTATATATTTAATATGGTAATAAAGAAGACATTTTTAGCTTCCAAATATCTCTAGAAGCTGACATTTGAATCACTTTAATGTACAAATATGTATAAATAACTTTTAAATCTTATTTTAATAAAATTCAGCATATTGAAATCTTTGTTTTCTGTATTGATCTTAGAGGGTTAAAATACCTAATAAGCAATGGTATTTTTAATATTCTTCAGCATTTTCTCAATTTGTTTTTATTTAAGAGTAAAACAAACTTCATTCTCCCCTATTATTAGAATGAGACAAACAAGCTGAATCATCACTGACCAACTTATTATATTAACCATTTTGATAAAGATGACCTTTCATTTGATCACTCTCTAGACCAGTGATTAGCAACACTGGCTATGTGTTGAAATTTCATTTAGAAGTCAGAATCTCTCCTGTGATATTCTGATAGAGTAGATCTGAATTGAAGCCTAGCTATCTTTGTTTTTTATTAGCTTAACAGATGATTTGGATGTGCAAAGATGATGAACATTGAATACAAACATACCTCCATTAAATGAATCCTCATCCATGTGTTTGACACATTGCACATTAATACACTTAGTCACTAGACTGATCTTTTCAATGGCAGGTACAATGTCTATATTAGTTTTCTACCCACAGTAACCAGCTCAGTTTTAATCACATAGGCACTTAGGAAATGCTTTTGCTTGTTTGTTTGTTTATTTCATGTAGTAATAGATATCATTAAATCAATGAAGAATCATGACACTGGTTAGATGGATCAGTTCAGTTCAGTTGCTCGGTCGTGTCCAACTCTTTGTGATCCCAAGAATCTAAGCACGTCAAGTTTCCCTGTTCATCACCCACTCCCAGAGTCCACACAAACTCATGTCCATCGAGCTGGTGATTCCATTAACCATTTCATCCTCTGTCATCTCCTTCTCCTCCTGATCCCAATCCCTCCAGCATCAGGGTCTTTTCCAATGAGTCAACCCTTCTCATGAGGTGGCCAAAGTACTCAAGCTTCAGCTTCAGCATCATTCCTTCCAAAGAGCACCCAGGACTGATCTCCTTTAGAATGGGTTGGTTGGATCTCCTTGCAGTCCAAGGGACTTTCAAGAGTCTTCTCCAACACCACAATTCAAAACCATCAATTCTTCAGCACTCAGCTTTCTTCACAATCCAACTCTCACATTCATACACTACCACTGAAAAAACCATAGCCTTGACTAGACAAACTTTGCTGGCAAAGTAATGTCTCTGCTTTTGAATATGCTGTCTAGGTTGATGATAACTTTCTTTCCAAGGAGTAAGCATCTTTTAATTTCATGGCTGCAGTGACCATCTGCAGTGATTTTGGAGCCCAGAAAAATAAATCTGACACTGTTTCCACTGTTTCCCCATCTATTTCCCATGAATTGATGAGACCAGATGTCATGTTCTTCGTTTTCTGAATGTTGAGCTTTAAGCCATCTTTTTCACTCTCCTCTTTCAGTTTCATCAAGAGGCTTTTTAGTTCCTCTTCACTTTCTGCCATAAGGGTGCTGTGATCTGCATATCTGAGGTTATTATTATTCCACCCGGCAAGAGTAAGTGACAAAGAAAATGTTTATGTAATCAGTATTTTAAAATAAAACACAAAATTATTAATACTTTTGGAACAAATAATGTCATTGTTCTTTTATTGTTCTTTTTTCTAAGATAAGCCTCCTGGAGGAAATTCAAGAATAATTTGTCTAAAAAAACATTTAATCATTATGATGCTAAATGAACACACTGTATAATTACTAAAAAATAAATTTTAAGGAGCTGTTCTAATCACATGCAGACAAGGTACAGTGTGTAATTCTATCTTTAAAATAAATTAAAATCATATGGCAAAAGGAAATATAAAATCATGTGTACTATGAAACTATTTTCATTAGTAAGATTTTAAAATATTAGCACATATTAAACTGATTTTCATGGTTTTGTAAATAACTAATCTTTAGTTACAGGTAAGGTCAATTTCATGCAAAGTTGGGCTCGATAAAGGACAGAAATGGTAGGGACCTAACAGAAGCAGAAGATATTAAGAAGAGGTGGCAAGAATACACAGAACTCTAACAAAAAAAAATAAAAAATCCTCACAAACCAGATAATCACAATGCTGTTATCACTCACTTAGAGCCAGACATCCTGGAATGTGAAGTCAAGTGGGCCTTAGAAAGCATCACTACTGTGAAGTCGAGTGGGCCTTAGAAAGCATCACTATGAACAAAGCTAGTGGAGATGATGGAATTCCAGTTGAGTTATTTAAAATCCTGAAAGATGATGCTGTGAAAGTGCTGCACTCACTATGCCAGCAAATTGGAAAATTCAGCAGTGGCCACAGGGCTGGAAAAGTTCAGTTTTCATCCCAATCCCAAAGAAAGGTAATGACAAAGAATGCTCAAACTACTACACAATTGCACTTATCTCACATGCCAGGAAAGTAATGCTCAAAATTCTCCAAGCCAGGCTTCAGCAAAATGTAAACCATGAACTTCCTGATGTTCAAGCTGGTTTTAGGAAAGGTAGAAGAACCAGAGATCAAATTGGCAACGTCCGCTGGATCATGGAAAAAGCAAGAGAGTTCCAGAAAAGCATCTATTTCTGCTTTATTGACTATGCCAAAGCCTTTGACTGTGTGGATCACAATAAACTGTGGAAAATTCTGAAAGAGATGGGAATACCAGACCACCTGACCAACGTCTTGAGAAATCTGTATGCATGTCAGGAAGCAAGAGTTAGAACTGGACATGGAACAACAGACTGGTTCCAAATAGGAAAAGGAGTAAGTCAAGGCTGTATATTGTCACCCTGTTTATTTAACTTATATGCAGAATACATCATGAGAAACGCTGGGCTGGAAGAAGCATAAGCTGGAATCAAGATTGCCGGGAGAAATATCAATGACCTCAGGTATGCAGATGACAGCACCCTTATGGCAGAAAGTGAAGAGGAACTAAAAAGTCTCTTGATGAAAGTGAAAGAGGAGAGTGAAAAAGTTGGCTTAAAGCTCAGGATTCCGAAAACGAAGATCATGGCATCTGGTCCCATCACTTCATGGGAAATAGATAGGGAAACAGTGGAAACAGTTTCAGACTTTATTTTTGGGGAACTCCAAAATCACTGCAGATTGTGACTGCAGCCTTGAAATTAAAAAATGCTTACTCCTTGGAAGGAAAGTTATGACCAACCTAGATAGCATATTGAGAAGCAGAGACATTACTTTGCCAACAAAGATCCATCTAGTCAAGGCTATGGTTGTTCCAGGGTCATGTATGGACGTTAGTGTTATACCCAAAGGTCCGAGTCCCCAAAACTGAGAGAATAAGACGTCCACAACAATGCAAAAGTATGAAGGGGTTTTTATTGCTAGCTCGAGCTAGGGCTCAAATCTCATCCAACGCAGTGGAGTCTCGACAAGAGCCCCGAGCTCTGAATCACAGCTGCTTTTATACAGGCTGGTGATGATTGGCTAAACTGTGCGTGTTGCGAATTTTGAATCCCGTATCCCCATCCAGATTGGCTCAAGTTTGGCATGAATGGGGACTGTCCTGATTGGCTCGGAGGTATAATTCCCGGGATCATGACTCATGTCTATAAGAATCTGCTTATAGATTATATCTATATCTACACTACAAGCCTAGTGTAACTTGCTGAGCCTGTCATGGCTCAGGTAGGGTCCTAACAGTTAGAGTTGGACTGTGAAGAAAGCTGAGCGCTGAAGAATTGATGATTTTGAATTGTGGTGTTGGCAAGACTCTTGAGAGTCCCTTGGACTGCAAGGAGATCCAACAATTTCATCCTAAAGCAGATCAGTCCTGGGTTTTCAATGGAGGAACTGATGCTGAAGCTGAAACTCCAATACTTTGGCCACCTCATTCGAATAGTTGGTTCATTGGAAAAGACCCTGATGCTGGGAGGGATTGGGGGCAGGAGGAGAAGTGGACGGCAGAGGAAAAGATGGCTGAATAGTATCACCATCCCTATGGACATGGGTTTGTGTGGACTCTGGTAGTTGGTGATGGACATGGAGGCCTGGCATGCTGTGATTCATGGAGTTGCAAAGAGTCGGGCCCGACTGAGCAAGTGAACCTTACTGAAGGTAAATTGTGTTCTTATTTTTTATTTGTTGAAGGACTTCTGAAGTGCTTTGTTTCTGTTACTTCTCCAAAGAGCAATCATTAGTACCCAGATACACATACAAGTACATTCCACTCTCAGCATACACACACATTGACATACATTTATTTAATCAGATTTGCAAGCTGGGATGGTCTCAACTAGTACAAATGTTTCTCAGTTTTATTTTTAAGAATCAAATTTGATATATTGCCAATGTAAAGGGCAACTTTATTCACTTTAGTTGGTTCTTTGCTAATGTTTCAAACATAATCATGCGTAACTCTTTAATTCTAAAAATGTATAAAACATTCAAAATAAAGTTGAAAATAGTACATTATAAAATCATTTGTTTGAGAAGAGGCAGTCTTACACAGTTTATTCAAAACAAACCATTCCAAATTATTTATTTCAAGATTATTATCCAAGTTAAAGCTGATAGAAATTTGATCACTCTCAATTAGCTAAAGTACATTTTGAAGTACAATTCAAGCTAGAAAAAACATTCAAATTTAGTAATCTTTTTGATGCCTCACTAGATTCAGATCTAAATTGGCATTGACATTGTACACGACGAGACAGGGATCAAAATCATCCCCATGGAAAAGAAATGCAAAAAAGCAAAATGGCTATCTGGGGAGGCCTTACAAATAGCTGTGGAAAAAAAGAGAAGTGAAAAACAAAGGAGAAAAGGAAAGATATAAACATCTGAATGCAGAGCTCCAAAGAATAGCAAGAAGAGATAAGAAAGCCTTCTTCAGCCATCAATGCAAAGAAATAGAGGAAAACAACAGAATGGTAAAGACTAGAGAACTCTTCAAGAAAATGAGAGATACAAAGGGAATATTTAATGCAAAGATGGGCCAGATAAAGGACAGAAATGGTACGGACCAAACAGAAGCAGAAGATATTAAGAAGAGGTGGCAAGAATACAAAGAAGAACTGTATAAATAAGATGTTCAAAACCAAGATAATCACGATGGTGTGATCACTGACCTAGAGCCAGACATCCTGGAATGTGAAGTCAAGTGCGCCTTAGAAAGCATTTCTATGAAGAAAGCTAATGGATGTGATGGCATTCCAGGTGAGCTATTTCAAATCCTGAAAGATTATGCTGTGAAAGTGCTGCACTCAATATGCCAGCAAATTTGGAAAACTCAGCAGTGGCCACAAGATTGGAAAAGGTCAGTTTTCATCCCAATCCCAAAGAAAGGCAATGCTAAAGAGTGCTCAAACTACTGCACAATTGCACTCATCTCACACGCTAGTAAAGTAATGCTCAAAGTTCTCCAAGCCAGGCTTCAGCAATATGTGAACCACAAACTTCTAGATGTTCAAGCAGGATTTATAAAAGGTAGAGGAACCAGAGATCAAATCGGCAACATCTGCTGGATCATTGAAAAAGCAAGAGAGTTCGAGAAAACAAAAGCAAAAACAAAAACATCTATTTCTGCTTTACTGACTATGCCAAAGCCTTTGACTGTGTGGATCACAATAAACTGTGGAAAATTCTGAAAGAGATTGGAATATCAGACCACCTGACCAGCCTCTTGAGAAACCTATATGCAGGTCAGGAAGCAACAGTTAGAACTTGTCACCGAACAACAGACTGGTTCCAAATAGGAAAAGGAGTACATCAAGGCTGTACATTGTCACCCTGCTTATTTAACTTATATGCAGAGTACATCATGAGAAACGCTGGACTGGAAGAAACACAAGCTGGAATCAAGATTGCCGGGAGAAATATCAATAACCTCAGATATGCAGATGACACGACTCTTATGGCAGAAAGTGAAGAGGAACTAAAAAGCCTCTTGATGAAAGTGAAAGAAGAGAGTGAAAAAGTTGACTTAAAGCTCAACATTCAGAAAACGAAGATCATGGCATCTGGTCCCATCACTTCATGGGAAATAGATGGGGAACAGTGGAAACAGTGTCAGATTTTATTTTTGGGGCTCCAAAATCACTGCAGATGATGACTGCAGCCTTGAAATTAAAAGATGCTTAGTCCTTGGAAGGAAAGTTATGACCAACCTAGATAGCATATTCAAAAGCAGAGATATTACTTTGCCAACAAAGATCCATCTAGTCAAGGCTATGGTTTTTCCAGTGGTTATGTATGGAAGTGAGAGTTGGACTGTGAAGAAAGCTGAGTGCCGAAGAATTGATGGTTTTTAACTGTGGTGTTAAAGAAGACTCTTGAGAGCCCCTTGGACTGCAAGGAGATCCAATCAGTCCATTCTGAAGGAGATCAGCCCTGGGATTTCTTTGAAGGGAATGATACTGAAGCTGAAACTCCAGTATTTTGGCCACCTCATGCGAAGAACTGACTCATTGGAAAAGTCTCTGATGCTAGGAGGGACTGGGGGCAGAAGGAGAAGGGGACGACAGAGGACGAGATTGCTGGATGGTCTCACTGACTCGATGGACATGAGTCTGAGTGAACTCCGGGAGTTGGTGATGGACACAGAGGCCTGGCGTGCTGCGATTCATGGAGTCGCAAAGAGTCAGACATGACTGAGTGACTGAACTGAACTGAACTGAATAAATAGTAGAAAACCAGTTCAGGAGAGATCGTGGAAACTGGTATGTCACATCTTTTTTTTTTAATTTGTCTGAAAAGGCACATTATATGGTAGATTTCCACTTTCCAAGTAATTTCACTCTTCAGTAATGTCTGCTTTATAACACTTCCTGTTTTTGGCTTGGAGAGAGTCACTACCCAATAGTACCTAGCCGCTGAAGCCAGTTTCACTAAGCTTTGATCCCTGGAATATATATATTTATAGCATCTGTCAGTGAAACAAAATGTTCCAACTAATCTGGGAAGACTACTGATAAGCAAATTCGCCTTTCTATCTCTGGCTTGTCTATGGATATCACCGTGATAAGGTTTCACTTCATGTGAATCAATGAAAATCACAAAGCGAATGTTTCCCATGTTGAGTCTTATTAGTTTCCAGTAAGTACTACCTAAGGTAGGAAGTGATGAAATTAGAAGTTGGAAAAGATTGATACTAATATTCAACTATGATATGTATTTCTTTCATATGCCTAGCTGAAACACCTTGTTTTAGCAACTTGGTGATTTGCATAAACAATGAAATGTTACTGTAAGAGAGGTCTAGGTGCCTTGTATAGAAACATTCAGCCACAGATTTAAGCAAGTTCTTAAGTGTTCATACAAACACTCATTAAAACAAACAAAAAAGACCATTCTCAATAACTTTTAAATAAACAACATTTGACTTTCTTAAATAAGATATATCCTAATACTGACATTTGCAATCCTCACAGAAGGCATACATGATGATATACAAAAATGCAAAAACATCCAAGAATAAAAATTGGAAGTATTCTTATATCAGATCACATTTATCAGTATCATTATCTAGTTCACAAAGTTCAGCAATGTCAAATGCATATTTTGTTTTCTATGAAAGTGTCTGACCTTTATTAAAAATTTCACTCTCATATTATTCCCTAAATCATAATAATTTGGTTAAGATATACAAAGTAATTTTACTGGCTGTTTTTTTATACCATATATCATGAGATAAAATTCATAAAACCCTGTCAAAATAGTTCAATATGAATTTCATACAACTACCACTTCTAATTTAATGTTTATTATCTGAATTTCAAACACAGCTTTTATAACCTTTAAAGATATTTATTTGGAAGTAAAATCACAAAATGCAAAAGGTAGTGAAAGTGAAGAGGAACTAAAGAACCTCTTGATGAAAGTGAGAGAGAGTGAAAAAGGTGTCTTGAAACTGAACATTGAAACTTATTTAAAATAGATGGCCATGGAAGCAACCTACATATACATCAGCAGATTGATAGATAAAGAAGTTGTTGTATATATATAAAAGGCAGTACTCCTCAGCCATAAAAAGGAACACATTTGAGGCAGTTCTAATGAGGTGGATGAACCTAGAGCCTGCTAAACAGACTGAAGTTAGTCAGAAAGAAAAATATGTGTCATATATTAATGCATATATATGGAATCTAGAAAAATGTTACTAATGAACCTATTTCAAGGCAGGAGTAGAGATACAGACATAGGGAACAGACTTTGGACATAGCAGGGAAAGGAGAGAGTGGGATGTACTGAGAGAGTAGCACTAAAACATATATATTACCATATGTAAATGAGATAGCTAATGAGAAGTTATATAACACAGGGAGCTAAATGTGGTACTCTGTGACAACCTAGAAGGGTGCGATGGGGTGGAGGGTTGAGGGGGAAGGATCAAAAGGGAGGGGACATGTACACTTATGGCTGATGCACATTGCTCTATGGCAGAACCCAAAACAATATTGGAAAACAGTTATCCTCCAATTAAAAATAAATTTTTAAAAATTAAAGAAAAAGGCAAAGATCATGACATCCAGTTCCATCTCCTCATGGCAAATAGATGAGGAAAAAATGAAAGCAGTGACAGATTTTATTTTCTTGGGCTCCAAAATCACTGTGGATGCTGACTGCAGCCATGAAATTTAAAAACACTTGCTTCTTGGAAGAAAAGCTACTACAAACTTAGTGAATTAAAAAGCAGAGACATCACTTTGCCAACAGAGGTCTGTATATTCAAAGCTGTGATTTTTATAGTAGTCATGTAAGGATGTGAGAGGTGGACCATAAAGAAAGCTAAGAGCCGAAGAATGATGTTTTTGAAGTGTGGTGTTGGAAAAACTCTTGAGAGCCCCTTGGACTTCATGGAGATCAAATCAGTCAATCCTAAAGGAGATCAATCCTGAATACTCATTGGAAAGACTGATGCTGAAACTGAAGCTCCAATACTTTGGCCACCTGATGTGAAGAACTGACTCATTGGAAAAGACCCTGATGCTAGGAAAGATTGAAGGCAAAAGGAGAAGAGGGTGACTGAGGATGAGATGGTTAGATAGCATCACCAACTCAATGAATATGAATTTGGGCAAATTCCAAGAGATAGTGGAGGACAAAGGAGCTTGGCGTGCCGCAGTCCATGGAGTCCAAAAGAGTCAGAAACAACTTAGTAATTGGAAAACAACTATACAGTTAATCTAATCTGATAAGTGTTAGCTCTTTTCTTTATTGTTACTACATATGCAAAGAAGAGAGTGAAAATGCTGGCTTAAAACTCGTTATTCAAAACACGAAGATCATGGCATCCAGTCCCATCACTTCATGGCAAATAGATGGGGAAACAATGGAAACAGTGACAGACTTTATTTCCTTGGTCTCCAAAATCATTCCAGATTGCGCCTGCAGCCATGAAATTAAAAGATGCTTGCTCCTTTGAAGAAAAATTAGGATCAACATAGATCACATATTAAAAAGCAGAGATATCACTTTGCTGACAAAGATGTGTCTAGTCAAAGCTATGGTTTTTCCAGTAGTCATGTATGGATGTGAAAGTTGGACAATAAAGAAAGCTGAGGACTGAAGAATTGATGCTTTTTAATTGTGATGATGGAGAAGACTTGAGAGTCCCTTGGACTGCAAGGAGATCAAACCAGTCCATTCTAAAGGAAATCAGTCCTGAATATTCATTGGAAGGACTGATGCTGAAGCTCAATACTTTGGCCACCTGAGGCAAACTGACTCATTGGAAAAGACCTTGACTCTGGGAAAGATTGAAGGCAGGAGGAGAAGGGAATGACAGAGGATGAGATGGTTGGATGGCATCACTGACTCAATGGACATGAGTTTGAGCAAACTCTGGGAGTTGGTGATGGACAGGGAAGCCTATTGTGCTGCAGTTAAGGGCATTGCAAAGAGTTGGACCCGACTGAGCAAACGAACTGGCTGACTGACATATGCATGACCATTTTAATAACTATATTAAGCAAAGTCTACTTCTCATGTCCAGGGATAAATCTGTTACCCTGTAATTTATATTAAAAATAGATGCCTTATCATTTGAAATAAAGTATTTGGTGAGCATCCTTTTTAGTACCTTCAAACACCACTTGTAAAACATATCACATTTTTGTCCTTAATTCTCAAGTACTGAAAATGTACACATACATGGAAATTCTATATACCTTCAATTCTGACTGAATGTAACATCTGGACAGAAGAAAAGATGTAAAGTTAAATAATATAAACATCAATTAATGTACATTACATGGCCGGGACTAAGTTGAAATGAAGGAGACACTTAGTCCACAAAATTAAAAGGCATTCACTTTCAAGGTCCTGCAAGGGTTCTGATAGAGAAACCTCATCGTCTCACTGTAATCCTGACCCTGGCATGTTGAAGCTAACATGTATAGAATTGATTATCTTGTTGATTAACTTAAAAAATAATTTTAATCTTATCAGAAACAAATATTCATTCTTGACTCATATTATATCAATGTCCTCAGTTAATATAATCAGTACACTTGGCACAAAGCACATCAGTATGTTTCATGTTTTCCAGGTACCAAAATACAGAGGTACATAACAGTAAGAAAACGTTTTCTCAAAAGTAATGATTTATCTCCAGAAAAATCAAGCCACCCTGAGTCATGGTCCATAAAAGTGAATCTTAATAATTAATTGAGAGCCTGAACAATATGAGTGAAGTAAAACAATTTGTGTTGAAGGAGTATAGAATCAAAGGGAAGATAGGTCAGACTGAAGTTCCACTGATTAAAAATTCTAGGTGCATTCTTATAATCTTCAGCATTATAATGCTGTGATCATCATAAGAGTTATATTTATGGAGGAGGAATAGGACATATAAATTAAATAAAAATCTTAAATATGACCCAAGGTAGCTTAATTAAGCCCATGTATAAATTGTACCCATGAAGTGGAAGGGGCTTTACAGGAAACACAGACTGGGAAACAGGATTTATGACAGACTAGTCAAATCTCCTAACTGCTACTTAGTTCACTGATTTCTGATTTTTTTTTTTTTTTTCCCAAGACACTAACCTACCTTCTCGATTCATATTACTTCATTTAACTTTATTTAACCAGCAATAATGCCAAGAAGCATACATAAAGATACACGTAGGTGGGAGGGGGGCTTCAGGATGGGGAACACATGTACACCCGTGATGGATGCATGTTTATGTATGGCAAAACCAATACAATATTGTAAAGTAAAAAAAAAAAAAAATGCACGTACAAACACACACACACAATGTCAAACTGCTATTTGGACACATTCTGAAGGCTTACTTTAATTTGTCCCTTTTATTTTTCTATAGAACTCTAATATAACTGTAGTCTGATATTTTTCTTATGGCTGACAATCTATTTAGAACAAGTACATGCTAACTCAAGCACGTGACAGATTTCAAAGTTACATCAGCATTTTCTCTCCCTTATTAGTATTACTGAAACTCCATTAATTTGATATGATGTATTTTTAAAGCTCATTTATGTCTACACAAAAATATTTAATTTTATATTTATTTCTGAAATTTGCAAACACATAGGGACTTTTGCATGTTCATTCATTATGAAATCATGAAACTAGCTACATCAGAGTAATTAAGCTTATCTCTAGAGGTTGCTTTTTGAAATCATTAATTGAATATATATGTAGAAAAGCTATTATGGACACCCAAAGATTCTGGACCTAGTAAAATAAGGAGTTTAATCAGTTTATTACTGTCAAGGCTAATTAGAGTATGGAGGTATATAATAATAATTCCTACATTAATACATTTGATAACTCAGTAATTCATATATTATTTCCTTGTCAGCTTTTAAATTTTATGAATATTTGGATATTTAAAAATAATTATATATTGTGTTTTGTGGGATTCACAGACAGTTGCCAATGTAAGAACACAAAGAAAGTGTAAGTTGGATAAGAAGAATGAAAATTAAGGACATCATTTTATATTTGTAGGCTTCTCTGGGACTCAGTTTTCTTATCTATAAAAAATGAATATTGTGTTAGTCTTTGATCACCTAGAAACTTAAAACTACTCACTTATTACCTTACAATTGTTTGGGTCAGAAGTTCAGGCAAGTTTGACTGGGTTCTTTGCCTAAGGTCTCACAAGTCCAAGGCTTTTATCTGGAGCCCTGGGGAAGAATGTGTTTCTAAGCTCTTTCAGGTTGTGGAAAACTTTAGTTCCTGGACGACTGAGCTCCCATTTTCTTGCTGACTATCTGACAGAGACCACTCTTATTTTGTACAGGCCACTCTTAGGTCCTTAATCCTTGGTCCACTTCATCTCCACAAAGGAAATAGCTCCCATGTGTGGAGTCCTTCTAGAATTTCGAAACTCTCTGACATCTTCTGCTACTAGCTAGAGAAAATGGTCTGTTTTTAAAGGGGTTATATAAGTAGATCAGGCCAACTAATCTTCTTTTATATGAACTTTAAGCCAGTTGATTAGAAACTTTAATTGCATCTGCAAAATTCCTCTTGATATTATTTTAATGCAATCATAGACATCACATCATATTCCAAGTCCCAGAGAGTCTGATATATACCTTGAGAGGGGAATTTTAGTATTCTGCCTATCACAAAGGTGTTGAATGAAAATGATCTCAGATCAGATCAGTCACTCACTCGTGTCCAACTCCTTGCGACTCCATGAATCACAGCACGCCAGGCCTCCTATCCATCACTAACTCCTGGAGTACACCCAGACTCACATCCACCAAGTCAGTGATGCCATCCAGCCATCTCATCCTCTGTCGTCCCCTTCTCCTCCTGACCCCAAGCCCTCCCAGCATTAGAGTCTTCTCCAATGAGTCAACTCTTTGCATGAGGTGGCCAAAGGACTGGCGTTTCAGCTTTAGCATCATTCCTTCCAAAGTAATCCCAGGGCTGATCTCCTTCAGAATGGACTGTTTAGATCTCCTTGCAGTCAGAATGGACTGGTTGGATCTCCATGCAGTCCAAGGGACTCCCAAGAGTCTTCTCCAACACGACACTTCAAAAGCATCAATTCTTCGGTGCTCAGCCTTCTTCACAGTCCAACTCTCACATCCATACATGACCACAGGAAAAACCATGGCCTTGACTAGATGAAATTTTGTTGGCACACTAATGTCTCTGCTATTTAATATGCTATCTAGGTTGGTCATAACTTTCCTTCCAAGGAGTAAGCATCTTTTAATTTCATGGCTGCAGTCACCATCTGCAGTGATTTTGGAGCCCCAAAAAATAAAGTCTGAGACTGTTTCCACTGTTTCCCCATCCATTTCTCATGAAGTGATGGGACCAGATGCCATGATCTTCATTTTCTGAATGTTGAGCTTTAAGTCAACATTTTCACTCTCCACTTTCACTTTCATCAAGAGGCTTTTGAGTTCCTCTTCACTTTCTGCCATAAGGGTGCTGTCATCTGCATATCTGAGGTCATTGATATTTCTCTCAGCACTCTTGATTCCAGCTTGTGTTTCTTCCAGTACAGCGTTTCTCATGATGTACTCTGCATATTAGTTAAATAAGCAGGGTGCCAATATACAGCCTTGACGTTCTCCTTTTCCTATTTGGAACCAGTCTGTTGTTCCATGACAAGTTCTAACTGTTGCTTCCTGACCTGCATACAAACCTCTCAAGAGATAGGTCAGGTGGTCTGGTATTCCCTTCTCTTTCAGAATTTTCCAGTTTATTTTGACCCACACAGTCAAAGGCTTTGGCATAGTAAATAAAGCAGAAATAGATGTTTTTCTGGAACTCTCTTGCTTTTTCCATGATCCAGCGGATGTTGGGAATTTGGTCTCTGGTTCTTCTGCCTTTTCTAAAACCAGCTTGAACATCAGGAAGTTCGCAGTTCACATATTGCTCAAACCTGGTTTGGAGAATTTTGAGCATTACTTTACTAGCGTGTGGGAGGAGTACAATTGTGAGGTAGTTTGAGCATTCTTTGGCATTGCCTTTCTTTGGGATTGGAATGAAAACTGACCTTTTGCAGTCCTGTGACCACTGCTGAGTTTTCCAAATTTGCTGGCATATTGAGTGCAGCACTTTCACAGCATCATCTTTCAGGATTTGGAATAGCTCCACTGGAATTTCATCACCTCCACTAGATTTGTTTGTAGTGATGCTTTCTAAGGCCCACTTGACTTCACATTTCAGGATGTCTGGCTCTAGGTCAGTGATCACACCATCATAATTATCTGGGTCTTGAAGCTCTTTTTTGTACAGTTCTTCTGTGAGTTCTTGCCATCTCTTAGTATCTTCTGTTTCTGTTCGGTCCATACCATTTCTGTCTTTTATCGAGCCCATCTTTGCATGAAATATTCCTTTGGTATCTCTGATTTTCTTGAAGAGATCCCTAGTCTTTCCCATTCTGTTGTTTTCCTCTATTTCTTTGCATTGATCTCTGAAGAAGACTTTCTTATCTCTTCTTGCTATTCTTTGGAACTCTGCATTGAGATGCTTATATTTTTCCTTTTCTCCTTTGTTTTTCGCTTCTCTTCTTTTCACAGCTATTTGTAAGGCCTCCCCAGACAGCCATTTTGCTTTTTTGCATTTCTTTTCCATGGGGATGGTCTTGATCCCTGTCTCCTGTAGAATGTCATGAACCTCATTGCATAGTTCATCAGGCACTCTATCTATCCAATCTAGGACCTTAAATCTATTTCTCACTTCCACTGTATAATCATAAAGGATTTGATTTAGGTCATACCTGAATGGTCCTCCCTGAGTGGTTACCCTACTTTTTTCAATTTAAGTCTAAATTTGGCAAGAAGGGGTTCATGGTCTGAGCCATATTCAGCTCCTGGTCTTGTTTTTGCTGACTCTATAGAGCTTTTCCATCTTTGGCTGAAAAGAATATAATCATTCTGATTTCGGTGTTGACCCTCTGGTGATGTCCATGTATAGTCTTCTCTTGTGTTGTTGGAAGAGGGTATTTGCTATGACCAGTGCATTGTCTTGGCAAAACTCTATTAGTCTTTGCCCTGCTTCATTCCTTATTCCAAGGCCAAGTTTGCCTGTTACTCCAGTTGTTTCTTGACTTTCTACTTCCGCATTCCAATCCCTGATAATGAAAAGGACATCTTTTTTGGGTGTTAGTTCTAAAAGGTCTTGTAGGTCTTCGTAGAACCATTTAACTTATTCTAACCAAACCTGTCTCTGGAAATAAAGTGGACTCTGGATAATTTATTACACATACTATCAATTTTTCAGGGGCTGTTCATTTTACTTCTACCTCAGGTGAAGAAAAAATAGGCAAAATATACCATTGCATATTCTCTGGCTAAAGTAATGTGAGACTGACTTCAACAGATAACACTGAAGGAGGTAGGAACAGTATGTATTGTCCTCCCCATTAATGAACATCAATTTCAGCCTTACTGAAAAAGTAATAAGTCTAACTATTCACAAATATAGTCTCTAAAATAAGTATTCAAGAAAGAAAAGAGGAAGCATCTCATTTGCATTGAGCATGCCGTCAGCTACACTATGGGGTCTGCTGATTTTGCCTTGCATATTTCTAAAGCCTCAGTATATATTATCTAATAGGTTAAATAAAACAGTGCTTTATCAGTAGAATACTAAACTTTCTGATAATGCCAAGCATCTAAGTTTTATTGATATTATGGGAGCATAAAAATTATTTTTATATGTTTTGTAAAATTACTTAGGCAGAGCACTGAACCATATATATGTCAATATTTTTGGAGATACTGGGGATACTTCAGTTCATTTCAGTTCAATCACTCAATTGTGTCTGACTCTGTGCCACCCCATGGACTGAAGCACGCCAGGCCTCCCTGTCCATTGCCAACTCCCAAAGTTTCCTCAAACTCATGTCCATCAAGTCGGTGATGACATACAACTATTTCATTCTCTGTTGTCCCCTTCTCCTCCTACCTTAAAACTTTCCCAGAATCCTAGTCTTTTCCAATGTGTCAGTTGCTTGCCTCATGTGGCCAAAATATTGGAGTTTCAGCTTCAACATCAGTCCTTCCAATGAACATTCAGGACTGATTTCCTTTAGGATGGACTGGTTGGATCTCCATGCAGGCCAAGGGACTCTCAAAAGTCTTCTCCAACACCACAGTTCAAAAGCATCAGTTCTTTGGCACTCAGCTTTCTTTATAGTCCAACTCTCACATCCATACATGACTACTGGAAAAAACACAGCCTTAACTAGATGGACCTTTGATGGCAAAGTAATGTCTCAGCTTTTTTATATGCTGTCTAGGATGGTCATAACTTTTTTTTTTTTTTTTTTCAAGGAGTAAGCGTCTTTTAATTTCATGGCTGCAGTCATCATCTGCAATGATTTCGGAGGGCCCAAAATAGTCTGTCCCTGTTTCCACTGCTTCTCCATCTATTTGGCATGAAGTGATGGGACCAGATGCTGTGATCTTCATTTTCTGAAAGTTTAGTTTTAAGCCAACTTTTTCACTCTCCACTTTCAACTTTCATCAAGAGGCTCTTTAATCTCCATTTTCTGCCATAAGGATGGTGTCATCTGCATATCTGAGGTTATTGATACTCTCTCAGCAATCTTGATTCAGCTTCTGCTTCTTCCAGCCCAGCTTTTCTCATGGTATATTCTGTATACAAGTTAAATAAGCAGAGTGCCATACTCCTTTCCCTATTTGGAACCAGTCTGTTGTTCCATGTCCAGTTCTAACTGTTGCTTCCTGACATGCATAGAGATTTCTCAAGATGAAGGTCAGGTGCTCTGGTATTCCCATCTCTTTAAGAATTTTCCAGAGTTTGTTGTGGTCCACACAGTCAAAGGCTTTGTCATAGTCAATAAAGCAGAAACAGACGTTATTTCTGGAACTGTCTTGCTTTTTCAATGATCCAATTGATGTTGGCAATTTGATATCTGGTAACTCTGCCTTTGTTAAATTCATCTTGAATATCTGGAAGTTCAAGGTTCACGTACTGTTGAAGCCTGGCTTGGAGAATTTTGAGCACTACTTTGCTAGCATGTGAGATGAGTGCTAGCATGTGAGATGAGTGTAATTGTGCGGTAGTTTGAGCATTCTTTGGCATTGCCTTTCTTAGGGATTAGAATGAAAACTGAACTTTTCAGGTCCTGTGGCCACTGCTGAGCTTTCCAATTTTGCTGACATATTGAGTGAAGCACTTTCACAGCATCATCTTTCAGGATTTGAAATAGCTCAACTGGAATTCTGTCACTTCCACTAGCTTTGTTCGCAGTGAAACTTCCTAGACCCACTTGACTTCACATTCCAGAATGTCTGGCTCTAGTTTGGTGATCACACCATAGTGATTATATGGGTCGTGAAGTTTTTTTTTTTTTTGTATATTTCTTCTGTGTGTTATTGCCACCTCTTCTTAATATCTTCTGCTTCTGTTAGTTCAATCCCACTTCTGTCCTTTATTGTGTCCATCTTTGCATGAAATGTTCCCTTGGTATTTTTAATTTTCTTGAAGAGATCTCTAGTTATTCCCATTCTGTTGTTTTCCTCTATTCATTTCCATTGATCACTGAGGAATGCTCTCTTATCTCTCCTTGCCATTCGTTAGAACTCTGCATTCAGATGCCTATATCTTTCATTTTCTCCTTTGCCTTTAGCTTCTTTTCTATTCACAGCTATTTGTAAGGCCTCCTCAGACAACCATTTTGCCTTTTCCATTTCTTTTCCATGGGGATGATCTTGATCCCTACCTGCTGTACAATGGCATGAACCTCCATCCATAGTTCTTCATGCATTCTGTCTATGAGATCTAATATATTGAGTCTATTTGTCACTTCTACTGTATAATCATAAGGGATTTGACTTAGGTTATATATGAATGATCTAGTGGTTTCCCCACTTCACTAAATACTTGGTAACATGTAATTATTACTTTTTATGGTAATATTATTCAGTATAAATTATCTTAAGATGTTTTAGATGAACATATTTTATCACACACTTTGTAATACTTGTTTCAATTTATGAAACTGGAATGCTATAAGACATTACTGTTAGAAAATCTATTTAATGCATTTTTCCATTGAAACACTTTAATGTTTTTTATAAATCTTTGCATCATTTAATTTGTTACATTAAAGTATGATGGGATAAGTAAAAGGCAATTACAGTACTATAAGAAATTGATTTTGCATATTTTAGACTTTTATCATTTTCAGTTCAGTTCAGTTGCTCAGTTGTGTCCGACTCTTCACGACCCCATGAATCACAGCACGCCAGGCCTCTCTGTCCATCACCATCTCCTGGAGTTCACACAGACTCAGGTCCATTGAGTCAGTGATGCCATCCAGCCATCTCATCCTCTTTCGTTCCCTTCTCCTCCTGCCCTCAAGCCCTCCCAGCATCAGAGTCTTCTCCAATGAGTCAACTCTTTGCATGAGGTGGTCAAAGTACTGGAGTTTCAGCTTTAGCATCATTCCTTCCAAAGGAATCCCAGGGCTGATCTCCTTCAGAATGGACTGATTGGATCTTCTTGCAGTCCAGAGGACTCACAAGAGTATTCTCCAACACCACAGTTCAAAAACATCATTTCTTCAGCGCTCAGCCTTCTTCACAGGCCAGCTCTCACATCCATACATGACCACAGGAAAAACCATAGCTTTGATTAGATGCACCTTTGTTGGCAAAGTAATGTTGGCTTTTGAATATGCTATCTATGTTGGTCATAACTTTCCTTCTAAAGAGTAAGCGTCTTTTAATTTCATGGCTGCAGTCACCATCTGTAGTGATTTTGAAGTCCAAAAAATAAAGTCTGACACTGCTTCCACTGTTTCCTCATCTATTTCCCATGAAGTGATGGGACCGGATGCCATGATCTTCATTTTCTGAATGTTGAGCTTTAAGCCAACTTTTTACTCTCCTCTTTCACCTTCATCAAGAGGCTTTTTAGTTTCTCTTCACTTTCTGCCATAAGGGTGGTGTCCTCTGCATATATGAGGTCATTGATATTTCTCCTGACAATCTTGATTCCAGCTTGGGTTTCTTCCAGTCCAGTGTACCTCATTTTAGCCTCTATATTTATAACACTTGTTAAACTACCAAGAAAAAGAAATTAAAGTAATGAAATTAAATAATGAATTAAGTAATGAAATAAAATGTTCTAAAGCAGTAATTTTAAAGAAGGGGTTATACTTACCATAGAGTGACTTGTGAATCATGACTTTTTTGGTATGTGTTCCAGTTCTGTGAGCCATCTCAAACATGACTAATTACCTAATGTGCAGAATGATTTGGATGATTCAATATATTTTTTGAACAATTTCACTTAGTATGTAACCAGACTTTTAAATCATCCAAATAAATCATTTAGAAATTTTCAGTGTTTAAAGTCAACCTTCTCAAAATAACCACAAGATATTTATGGCACTTTACAATTTCCATATCTTTTTTGATTATTTGGTAACTTCCTAAAGATAAATCTACCTCCACAGAAATAATACATTTTCTGTCTCATGATATATATTTTGTTGGATTGAAAATTACTTGGATTATAATGAGTCATTCAAAAACAACAAAGGTATGTGCTGAGGGTCTGTTTTTTACCAGGTACAATGCTGGAATGCATAGATATATATTCATTGTGGTCCCCTCTAGAAGAGTTGACAGTCCAATAAGCGATCATAAGTTGCAAAATCAATTAGCTTTGTGGCTTTCTCCTTTTATACATAACAGCTTTAAAGATTTTGATAGCTTTAATATTCATCTAAGGAGGCTAATTATTTTGAAAATCTGTCTAGCTGATTTTGAGTTCATAAAGAAAGAGGAAGAATGTTTAGAGGTCACAACTGTTATGAATATAGCTCTAAAACCATGCCATAGGTTAGAATTTCAAAATTTTGAATCAAAAGACTTGTAGAAGACATTCTATGAAAATTCTGTAAATTCAATTGGTATATGCTAGAATTATGATCAAATAATGCAAATTAATACTTTAATGAAATATTAAGCAAAAATAAACTCATTTAAAATTATATAATTAGATATTAGAGTTTTGGCATTCTAACATGTGTGTGTGTGTGTCTGATATATATGTATGTGTTTTCGTAACTCAAACATGTTCAACTCTTCCTGACCCCATGAACTGCAGCATCTCAGGTTCATCTGTCCATGGGATTCTTCAGGTAAGAATACAGGAGTGGGTAACCATTCCCTTCTCCAAGGGATTTTTCATACCCAGGGCTTGAACCTGGGTCTCCTGAACTGCTTGTGGATTCTTTACCATCTGAGCCACTAGAGAGTCCATACATATGTATTTGGTTCAGTTAAGTTGCTCAGTGGAGTCTGACTCTTTGCAACCCCATGGATGGCAGGATGCCAGGCCTGCCTGTCCATCACCAACTCCTGGAGTTTGCCCAAACTAGTGTCCATTGAGTTGGTGATGCCATCCAACCATCTCATTTTCTGTCAATCCCTTCTACTCCTGCCTTCAATCTTTCCCAGTATCAGGGTCTTTTCCAATGAGTCAGTTCTCTATATCAGGTGGCCAAAGTATTGGAGCTTCAGATTCAGCATCAACCTTTTCAATTAATATTCAGGATTGATTTATTTTAAGATTGACTGGTTTGATCTCCTTGCAGTCCAAGGAACTCTCAAGAGTCTTCTCCAACACCACAATTCAAAAGCACCAATTCTTCAGCATTCAACTTTCTTTATGGTCCAACTCTCACATCCATACATGACTACTGGAAAAAACCATAGCTTTGACTATACAGACCTTTGTTGGCAAAGTAACGTCTTTGTTTTTTAATATGCTGTCTACGTTGGTCATATCTTTTCTTCCAAGCAGTAAGATTCTTTTAATTGCATGGCTGCAATCACCATCTGCAGTAATTTTGGAGCCCAAGAATGTAAAGTTTATCACTGTTTCCATTGTTTACCCATCTGGTTTTTGGTTTTAGTTGCCAAGTCCTGTCCAACTCTTGTGACCCCAGGGACTGCAACCTGCCAGGCTCCTCTGCCCGTGGGATTCTCTGGGCAAGAATACTGGAGTTGGTTGCCATTTCCTTCTCCTGGGGATCTTCCTGACTCAGGGGTCTAACCCAGGTCTCCTGTGTTGCAGGCAGAGTCTTTACCAACTGAGCTATGGGGAAGCCCATCTATTTGCCATGTAATGATGGGTCTGGATGCCATGACCGTTGTTTTTTGAATGCTGAGTATTAAGCCAGCTTTTTCACTCACTTCTTTCACTTTCATCAAAAGGCTCTTCAGTTCATATGTATGTATGTATGTATATATATATATATATATATATATATATATATTTGTATATGTATGTATGTATATATATATGTGTATATATATATATATATTTTAAAATCATTGTCCTCTTTTTGGAATTGTGTTAATAAAGCAGCAGGTTTTTTTAAGGAATTAATTTATTTAATCATGCACTTTTTATTTTTTTAATTTATTTATTTTAATTAGAAACTAATTACTTTACAATATTTTATTGGTTTTGCCATACATCAACATGAATCCTCCATGGGTGCACACGTGTTTTCAATCCTGAACCCCCCTCCCCCACCTCCCTCCCCATACCATCCCTCTGGGCCATCCCAGCACACCAACCCCAAGCTAAATGGAGGTTCATTACTTTACAATATTGTAGTAGTTTTTGCTATACATTAACATGAATCAACCATGGGTGTACATGTGTCCACCATCCTGAACACCCCCCCCCCCACTTCCCTCCCCATCCCATACCTCATGGTTGTCCCAGTGTACTGGCTTTGAGTGCCCTGTTTCATGCATTGAACTTCAACTGGTAATCCTTTTCATATATGGTAATATACATGTTTCAATGTTATTCGCTCACATCATCCTACCTTTTCCCACGGAGACCAAAAGTCTGTCCTTTATATCTGTGTCTCTTTTGCTGTGTTGCGTATAGGGACACTGTTACCATCTTTCTAAATTTCATATATATATATATATATATATGCATTAATATACTCTATTGGTGTTTTTCTTTCTGACTTAATTCACTCTGTATAATAGGCTCCAGTTTCATCCACCTCATTAGAAATAGTTAAACATAGAGTATAGAGTTTTTATTCACTCTTTCTTTCTTTTAGATACTAACATGATATATGGCAAAACCAATACAGTATTGTAAATTTAAAAATTAAAATAAAATAAATAAAAAATAATAAAGTTCAGGAATCTATAAAAAATAAATAAAGCAGAAAACAAAAATTACATGATAAAAAACTAAAAAAAAAATAAATAAAAATAAAAATACAAGTAAAATGGATTCAAAAACAAAAAATAAAAAATAAAATTGAAAGATCCTGAAGCCTGTAAGGAGCATAAGACTTTTAGTTTGGCCTTTGTTTCTAACACAAACTTTACCAAACTCATAAAAGAAAGATAACAATCACTGATTTCTTTTTTTTTTTAATTGAATCTATCCTCTTTCCTTTCATATGTTTTTCTTCCTGAGTCTTTTCTGAAACTAATACAACATGTGTGTGTGTGTGTGTGTGTGTGTATAGACCTTTAAGGAGATTTATTTTCAACTGGTGAAGTATCAAATATATTCAAATATTTCTGTCCAAACATGGTATAAGCAAATAAACTTATGCAAAAAATTATCTGAACTCAAACTGCAGTCATCCATCTTCTTTGTTCTCTAAAGAGAATTTCTTCACCACTGATTATTGACAAGATGGATTCCTATAAAACCATCAAATATACATAATCAGGTAATAAGATTTCCTTTAACTTTGGTTTGCTGCAACTTGTTTTATCTTTCAACTATTATTGAAGTTGTTCTTGAGTAAAATAAATGGTAACATAAATTTCTGACATTAGGATTGAATTATAACATCATTGAATTAAATATAAGAAGCCATCTATAAAATTGTTAATTCAAGCATTTAAAATTATCTGAATTATTTACATGTAGGAGTCCAAAAGCATAGCAGTCATACAGCTAAGATATATTCATTTTTATGAAGATAGAAAGTTTATTTGGAATGCCTATTTATGCATAACTTTTGATGAAAGTTGTTCATGTGTTTAATATTACATCATTTATAGGACATTAATCACAAATTGGAAAAGACTCTGATGCTGGGAGGGATTGGGGGCAGGAGGAGAAGGGGACGACAGAGGATGAGATGGCTGGATGGTATCACTGACTCGATGGACATGAGTCTGAGTGAAATCTGGGAGTTGGTGACAGACAGGAAGGCCTGGCATGCTGTGATTCATGGGGTCATGAAGAGTCGGACACGACTGAACGACAGTGTTGAACTGAACTGAATTGCAAATAATAGCTTTCTGAGATTTTTGAAGTAATACAAAAATAATAAAGCTATGATGATAAACATCTTTCTTTATCACCTTCATATCTATCTGATTCCACGTTCTGTTTAAGTCTGAAATAGTTCATATGTTTCTATTAACATCTAAATTTATGATCTTATTTTTTGGTAATTTTTTTTTTTGTATTGAAGTAAAGCATACAATTTTACTATCTTTCATCTTAAATATTAAGATTATTTTATAAATGATTTTGTGGTTTCAAGCTGTGTCCTCTGCAGATGATCGAACCAATTGGTATGAGAATCATTTTCCTATAGTCAGGGCCTTCTGTCGTAGCTCAGTCAGTAAAGAATTTACCTGCAGTGCAGGACACCAGGGTTCGACCCTTGGGTCAAGAAGATCCCTTAGAGAAGGAAGTGGCAACCCATCCCAGTATCCTTGCCTGGAATATCCCATAGACAGAGTAGTCTGATGGGCTGCAGTCCATGGGGCCGCAAAGAGTCGGGCACTATTGAGTGACTAACACAGCCTATAGTCACGTTCTGCTAAGGTCAACCTCTACTTCAAACTTCTCACTTAATAAAGAGTTTTAAAACTTCCCCGTCTTGAATTTAAGATCTGTGATCTGGATCTAACTTAAAATTCACAATTTATTTCTCAAATCATATTTTATAACATACTACCAAACTGTAACAGATGCAATCTGTAGATTATATTTATCTAAAGAAAATTAAAATCATTTATCAGAGTTTTGTCCTAAAGTAAGTACAGATTTTAGAATTTGATTCTAGGATTTCAATAATAGATTGAACTGAAAAAAATATTAAGAAATTCATAGGGTATCTTTAAACTTCATGATAAAATAATTGCAAGTAACACATTTATAATAGCACTCTGTATTCATAAAATTTTGATACACTGCACAATGAAGGGGCTAAATTATTTAACTTAAAATTATGAGAATCTTATGTAGTATGTATATTTTAATATACACATTACACTGTAATTTCATAAGACATTTAATTAGAATCATATTAATCTTTGAAAGTAGTGTATAATTAGTAAGAGGATCTTCTATGTATGACATCCAACATATTTTCTAGAAATATTGAAGTTAATATATTTCTGTCAGCAAACTTACAAATTTTGCTAGTTTCTAATGCTAGGCTGGAAGAAGCACAAACTGGAATCAAGATTGCCAGGAGGAATATCAATAGCCTCAGATATGCAGATGACACCACCCTTATGGCAGAAAGTGAAGAGGAATTAAAAAGCCTCTTGATGAAAGTGAAAGAGGAGAGTGAAAAAGTTGGCTTAAAGCTCAACATTCAGAAAACGAAGATCATGGCATCCGGTCCCATCACTTCATGGAAAATAGATGGGGAAACAGTGGAAACAGTGTCAGACTTTATTTTTCGGGGCTCCAAAATCACTGCAGATGGTGACTGCAGCCATGAAATTAAAAGACGCTTACTCCTTGGAAGGAAAGTTATGACCAACCTAGATAGCATATTCAAAAGCAGAGACATTACTTTGCCAACAAAGGTGCGTCTAGTCAAGGTTATGATTTTTCCAGTAGTCATGTATGGATGCGAGAGTTGGACTATGATGAAGGCTGAGCACTGAAAAATTGATGCTTTTGAAGTGTGGTGTTGGAGAAGACTCTTGAGAGTCCCTTGAACTGCAAGGAGATCCAACCAGTCCATTCTGAAGGAGATCAGCCCTGGGTGTTCTTTGGAAGGAATGATGCTGAAGCTGAAACTTCAGTACTTTGGTCACCTCATGCCAAGAGTTGACTCATTGGAAAAGACTTTGATGCTGGGAGGGATTAGGGGCAGGAGGAGAAGGGGACGACAGAGGATGAGATGGTTGGATGGCATCACTGACTCGATGGACATGAGTTTCAGTGACCTCCAGGAGATGGTGATGGACTGGGAGACCTGGAGTGCTGTGATTCATGGGGTCTCAAAGAGTCAGACATGATTGAGTGACTGAACTGAATTGAACTGAAATATAAATCACATGGAGAACTCAGGTTCTCATCCAGAAAATTCTAGTAAAATAAAGTTTTAACTATAAGTTCCTTTTTGTTAGTAGGGTATTGAATTAAAATTGTTTGCCTTGATATCCTACTTTTATTGTTAATTTTTTCATTCATTATGATTTGATACATAAGCAAATGAAGGAACATAAAGATTAACATGCAATGTTTATTCCTAAACTTATCTTGTAAGGAAAAGGAGTATCTAGGATGGAGAAGCTCTATACAATCAGCAAAAACAAGACCAGGAGCTGACTGAGGCTCAGATTATGAACTCCTTATTGCCAAATTCAGACTGAAATTGAAGAAAGTAGGGAAAACCAATAGACCATCCAGGTATGACCTAAATCAAATCCCTTATGATTATACAGAGTAAGTGAGAAATAGATTTAAGGGCCTAGATCTGATAGATAGAGTGCCTGATGAACTATGGAATGAGGTTCGTGACATTGTACAGGAGACAGGGATCAAGACCATCCCCATGGAAAAGAAATGCAAAAAAGCAAAATTGCTGTCTGGGGAGGCCTTACAATTAGCTGTGAAAAGAAGAGAAGCGAAAAGCAAAGGAGAAAAGGAAAGATATAAACATCTGAATGCAGAGTTCCAAAGAATAGCAAGAAGAGATAAGAAAGCCTTTTTCAGCGATCAATGCAAAGAAATAGAGAAAAATAATAGAATGGGAAAGACTAAGGATCTCTTCAAGAAAATCAGAGATACCAAAGGAACATTTCATGCAAAGATGGGCTCGATAAAGGACAGAAATGGTATGTAACTAACAGAAGCAGAAGATATTAAGAAGAAGTGGAAAGAATACACAGAAGAAATGTACAAAAGAGCTTCACGACCCAGATAATCATGATGGTGTGATCACTGACCTGGAGCCAGATATCCTGGAATGTGAAGTCAAGTGGGCCTTAGAAAGCATCACTACGAACAAAGCTAGTGGAGGTGATGGAATTCCAGAGGAGCTATTCCAAATCCTGAAAGGTGATGCTGTGAAGGTGCTGCACTCAATATGCCAGCAAATTTGGAAAAATTAGCAGTGGCCACAAGATTGGAAAAGGTCAGTTTTCATCTCAATCCCAAAGAAAGTCAATGCCAGAGAATGCTCAAACTACTACACAATTGCACTCATCTCACACGCTAGTAAAGTAATGCTCAAAATTCTCCAAGCCAGGCTTCAGCAATATGTGAACCGTGAACTTTCTGATGTTCAAGCTGGTTTTAGAAAAGGCAGAGGAACCAGAGATCAAATTGCCAACATCTGCTGGATCATGGAAAAAGCAAGAGAGTTCCAGAAAAACATCTATTTCTGCTTTATTGACTATGCCAAAGCCTTTGACTGTGTAGATCACAATAAACTGTGGAAAATCCTGAAAGAGATGGGAATACCAGACCACCTGATCTGCCTCTTGAGAAATCTGTATGCAGGTCAGGAAGCAACAGTTAGAACTGGTCATGGAATAACAGACTGGTTCCAAATAGGAAAAGGAGTACGTCAAGGCTGTATATTGCCACCCTGCTTATTTAACTTATATGCAGAGTACATCATGAGAAATGCTGGACTGGAAGAAACACAAGTTGGAATCAAGATTGCTGGGAGAAATATCAATAACCTCAGATATGCAGATGACACCACCCTTATGGCACAAAGTGAAGAGGAACTCAAAAGCCTCTTGATGAAAGTGAAAGTGGAGAGTGAAAAGGTTGGCTTAAAGCTCAACATTCAGAAAACGATGATCATGGCATCTGGTCCCATCACTGCATGGGAAATAGATGGAGAAACAGTGGAAACAGTGTCAGACTTTATTTTTCTGGGCTCCAAAATCACTGCAGATGGTGACTGCAGCCATGAAATTAAAAGACGCTTACTCCTTGGAAGCAAAGTTATGACCAACCTAGATAGTATATTCAAAAGCAGAGACATCACTTTGCCAACAAAGGTTCACCTAGTCAAGGCTATGGTCTTTCCTGTGGTCATGTATGGATGTGAGAGCTGGCCTGTGAAGAAGGCTGAGCGCAGAAGAATTGATGCTTTTGAACTGTGGTGTTGGAGAAGAGTCTTGAGAGTCCCTTGGACTGCAAGGAGATCCAACCAGTCCATTCTGAAGGAGATCAGCCCTGGGATTTCTTTGGAAGGAATGATGCTAAAGCTGAAACTCCAGTATTTTGGCCACCTCATGCGAAGACTTGACTCATTGGAGAAGACTCTGATGCTGGGATGGATTGGGGGCAGGAGGAGAAGAGGACGACAGAGGATGAGATGGCTGGATGGCATCACTGACTCAATGGATGTGAGTCTGAGTGACCTCTGGGAGTTGGTGATGGACAGGGAGGCCTGTCGTGCTGCAGTTCATGGGGTCGCAAAGAGTCGGACCCTACTGGGTGACTGATCTCATCTGAGGAATTATTATTGAGCATAGAACCTTGCCCTACAGAACTGGCCTTCCAATAAAATGAGTGTTAGCTTTAGTATATGGAGTTAGGTACTTTGAAGAGAGACAGAATGTGACTTGAGATATTCAATTAATTCTTAAACACATTTGATCTATATTTGTTGATTCATTCATAGCTGTTTTTAATCAGCATTAATTACCTCTGCTCAGATTTATTTCTTAATATTTACTTGTCACTAACCTTATATCCAGATTGCCTTTTAAAATAATTTCTCCTCTTTTTTTAATTATTATTACTTTTAATCTTTTGGCCATGCCACTTAACATAGTTTCCTGACCAAGTGTCAAACTCATGCCTCTCCCCAGTTGGAAGTACAGAGTTTTAACCACTAGATCACCAAGGAAGTCCCTACTTGATTTCTTTTATTGCGCTATATTATTACCTCATTTAAGTCAGCTTTTATTCTTTCCATTAAGGAAATTGGTGGTGGCTGTGGTTTAGTTGCTAAGTCATGTCCATCTCTTGCAACCCCATGGACTATAGCCTATCAGGCTTGTCCACGGGATTTCCTAGGCAAGAATACTGGAGTGGATTGCTATTTCCTTCTCCAGGGTATCTTCCTGAGCCAGGGATCCAGCCAAGTCTCCTGCATTGCAGGCAAAATTTCTTTGCTGACTGTGCCACCAGGGAAGCCTTCCAAGAAAATTATCGCTTAGTAAATAGTCGATCTTGAGTCTCCTTATAATGCTGTGTGTATGTTTCTGTATGCATATGCCTGAGAGATGGCATTGGAGCATTAAGTGTTATAATTACTATTCTTATAATGATAGGACACCATACTTACCCTTACATTGGTGGGTTGTACACAAAAATGGCATTGAATTTAGTTGTGACTCTACCACTAATATCACTGTGAATTTTGTTGCTTTCAGTCTTCTAAACCCTTTCTTGGCAATACTTTTTTTTTTCATTGAGATCACACATAAAGGTATTTCATATTTTCTGGGTAAGAATCCCATGGAGAATCCCATGAAGAGTCAGACACGACTTGGAAACCAAACAAAAGCAACAAAGAACAAATGGAATGAGTAATACTATTATTGAAATTTCATTTCAAATGCTTATTTTAAGCATAATTTTTCAAGTACAGAAATATATGTTAATCAGAGTAATATAACTTTTACTTGACATCTAAACATTGGCAAATAAGAGGAGAAAGATATCTAATAATGATAGGTAATTGTGAGCTTGATGTGAATCAAGGTTTAGTTGATCAAGAGGCATTCTACTGGGAATATTGCTATCAGGATATTTACTGCAAAATTTTTTTCACATTTTGTACTAGTGGTGGGTTTTCCACTTTTAATCAAGGAAAGCGCTCAATTACTTCATGGAATTTTTGCTTTATTAAACCACATGGAAAATCAACCTGAGTTTTATGGATTTAGGTATGAGGTTTTTTTTTTTTTTTTTTTTTTTTTTTTACCATGGCCGCCCTATCACTTTGTGGCAAATAAATGGGGAAACAGTGGAAACAGTGTCTGACTTTATTTTTCTGGGCTCCAAAATCAGTGCAGATGGTGATTGCAGCCATGAAATTAAAAGACGTTTACTCCTTGGAAGGAAACTTATCACCAACCTAGACAGCACATTAAAAAGCAGAAACAGTACTTTGTCAACAAAGGTCCGTCTAGTCAAAGGTATGGTTTTTCCAGTAGTCATGTATGGATGTGAGAGTTGGACTATAAAGAAAGCTGAGTGCTGAAGAACTGATGCTTTTGAATTGTGGTGTTGGAGAAGACTTTGAGAGTCCCTTGAACTGCAAGGAGATCTAACCAGTCCATCCTAAAGATCAGTCATGGGTATTCATTGGAAGGACTGATATTGAAGCTGAAACTACAATACTTTGGCCAACTGACAGGAAGAGCTGACCCATTTGAAAAGACCCTGATGTTGGGAAAGACTGAGGGTAGGAGGAGAAGGGGATGACAGAGGATGAGCATCACCAACTCAGTGGACATGAGTTTGGGTGGACCTCGGGAGTTGGTGACGGACAGAGAGGCCTGGCGTGCTGCGATTCATGGGGCCGCAAAGAGTCGGAAACGACTGAGCAACTGAACTGAACTGAACATAATAAATAACTTCATCCAAAAAGCACTGGTATTCTGGTTCTCTCTATTCAAATATTAAGATAATGTCTAATTCATCGAATAAAACTCAGGACAATACACACTTAACTGACGTGTACAAACCAGTGATACTTCCCCTGGGACACTGTTGATGGAATATCACTCACAGGAGAGAATATAAATCCATCAGGGAGACTGAAAAAATGAAAGCATAAAATTAGAGAATACAAAGGAACAGATTACTTTTCAATTCAATAAGGGTCTGTAATTTTACACTGCTCAGGTTCAGATGAAAACTACTTAGGTCAGAATCAAGTCAGTTCAGTAAGAGATAGCACTATAAATAATGAGCTGTTCTCTGGTGAGTCAATCACTACCAACTGCCTGTTTAAAATGTCAGAGCTGTCAAGGTCAGTTGGCATTCAGCTGATGGCAGCACTGACCTAGTGTCACTTACACACAGTTTTTAAATTAAATTTGAAGTCTCAAAAAAGGATTATCTTTGTTTTTAGAGACAATATTTGAATCAATAATTTTGGGGGCACTGTACTCTAAGAGTGATATGGATTGATTCAGATTTACAAGCTGTAGACAATTGTCGATTAAAGCAATTACATTAACACTTCGGGCTGGTTAGAAATCAATATTGAGGCAGAGGCTGAGTATTTCCATATTTTTTGTCTGTCACTATGTCGTCACCAAATCTTTTAGAAATCAGTGTTTTGAATGCACTTTACACTCCACAACCAGGACTAAAGAGTGAGATAATGAGAAAAGGAGAATCCAGTCAGGAAGAGAAAGGAATTCACAATAGAAATAACTAGAATGAAATTTGGTTAAAAAAAACAAAACAACTTTTATTATTATTAATATTAAAGGAACAAAGTATGTTTCCTCTGAAATAACTTGATTAGACACTCTTTGTGACTTGTTTTAAATTAGGTACTTTCCAAGTAGATAACTAATGTGAACTCATCTTATTGAAAATTTGCTTAGTTACACATTCAACAAACCTAATGGCTTGTTTTGATTATTTTTGCCCTTTATGGAGTAAGTGTAAAGTAACACTAATTAAAAGCTTTTCTAATGAATAATCCACGTGTATTCCCTTCCAAAGTTTAGCATAAGGGGTCTACATTGACAAAAACACATTTTATTCCCTTCACTTAATTCCATTAGCAGGACTCCTCTTTGACTTTGCTGGAACATTTAGATTTTCCTCAAGAGCATGATAGAGCACAGAATGATTAGCAGAGCATTTGAAGTAACCACAGCTCAAGGATAATGGTAATGAGCCCTATAGCACTGTGCAAGCACTGGGGCCATTTATAGATTTTCTGTGCAATGGTGGATAAAATAGGGTTGCACTATATTGTACCAGAAGCATTTTCTCTAGAGCCTTCAGTAATTCCCTTCTATGCTAAATAATTCAAATGTATATTTTGTATTCAGTAAACAATTACAAAGAAAAGGCAATGAAGTTGTAAAAAGAGTTTTGCTCAGTCAGTACAAGTTTTTAAACTTAAAAGGAAAGTGAATACGTAAAACGATCCCAAGTTGCCTACTGAATTGCTAAGAGTAAGATTAACAGAGATAACAGGCAACCTACAAAATATGTAGGCATTTATGCTTATTAAAATTTGATTTGTGATTCTTTCCTGACAATTGAGACATTTTAATCTATATTTATTATTTACATTTTTGAATGAACATAATAGAGTAATGAGAAAAATGTATTAATGGAAAAAATTACTGAATTTTTATTTAGTTTTATTTTTTCTCCCATTAACTAAAATTTTATTGTTACAATGCTCATAATTTGAAAAAATCTGTCTTAGAAATCTTGAGATCATGTAAATTTTCTTTTACCTGCTCATTAACAGATCTTCAAATTTAGGTAAATCTCAACTGACACCTAAATAGCCAGTTACCCTAATTTGTAATTTAATAATATGAGTGTTTGCCAATAGCACACACTTGAAAAAATTTGGATCTACAAATGCCTTTGACTATGCAGATTTCCAGACAGACTCAAAATATAACCCAGAAAGTTACTAATAAAATTTGCCACAGAGCCCCTCCAGTGATGATTGGTCTGTGGATGAATTTTTCATTTACAAACTTGCTGTCAGAACATCTCTCACCTTAGAAATATTTGATCTTCTTTCATTTTGAATATGGTAGCAGGTAATATCTCAACCATTTCATGACTCAATGTTTTCTATCATATAGAAGTGACCTTTATTTTAGTACATATTCTCCATTATACATGCACATATAAAATTATATTTTAAATGAGCCTGTGTTCTATAATATAATTCAGATCAGTTCAATTACTCCGTCGTGTTTGACTCTTTGCAACCCCATGAACTGCAGTATGCCAGGCCTCCCTGCAAATCACCAACTCCCGAAGTCCACCCAAACTCATGCCCATTGAGTTGGTGATGCCATCCAACCATCTCATCCTCTGTCATCCCCTTCTCATCCTGCCATCAGTCTTTCCTAGTGTCAGAGTCTTTTCAAGTGAGTCAGCTCTTCGTGTCAGGTGGCCAAAGTATTGGAGTTTCACCTTCAATATCAGTCCGTCCAATGAACACCCAAGACTGATCTCCTTTAAGATGGACTGGTTGGATCTCCTTGGAGTCTAAGGGACTCTCAAGAGTCTTCTCCAACACCACAATTCAAAAGCATCACTTCTTTGGCACTCAGTTTTCTTTATAGTCCAAGTTGCACATCCACACATGACCACTGGAAAAACCATAGCCTTGACTAGATGGACCTTTGTTGACAAAGTAATGTCTCTGCTTTTTAACATGCTGTCTAGGTTGGTTATAAGTTTCCTTCCAAAGAGTGTCTTTTAATTTCATGGCTGCAATCTCCATCTGCAGTGATTTTGGAGCCCAGAAAAATAAAGTCAGCCACTGTTTCCACTGTTTCCCCCATTTATCTGCCATGAAGTGATGGGAGCAGATGCCATGATCTTAAATTAGTACTTGTAAAATCAGTCAAGATCTATTAATATTATTTTAATAATTTATTTTAAATAATTTCAACATTTATTATAACTTGATAATAATAGTAAACATATATATACCACTTAACTGAGTTTCAGACTCTGTTCTATTAATGTATATTATATTATTTATGAAATATTTTGAATTCTATTTTACAGATTAGAAAACTGAGGCATAGCATAGTTAGGTGAAGATAAAGCAATTAGTAAGTGATAAATCTCAGATGTAAACACAATCACTTATCTCTAGAATCCATGCTCTTAATTTTGAGACTATAGTAGAAGTCTTAAGATATTCTGGATGATAGAACCTTAAATCTCTATTGCAAATATCTTTCAGGGCTTAAAAACACTTTTATTACATACAACCTTTAGGAAAAGCAAGCAATGTTTATGTCCTACTAAGTCTTAAATCAGATTCAGAGGATCTGCAATTTCACATAGACTCTAAGAAGGAACACTTCCTGGAAATTCTAAATCAAAAGAAACATGTTCTTGAATTAATAAAAATGAAAAAAATTAACTCATATTTTGTGGGCTTTAATGTAAAAAATACATGCTGTGCTATGATGAATAATGTCCTCCCAAAGACATTCACGTTGTAATCCCTGGAATCAGTGAATGTGAAACTTTAGTAACAAAGGCTAATTAAATTTTCAGATGAAATTAATGTTGTTAGCCAGATGATATTAATATAGGCATAGTAGCCTGAATTATCCAGGTGAGTTCCATGTAATCAAAAGTGGAATTAAATGTGGAAGAAAATGACAGATCAGGAGATCATGGTGATGGGAAGCTGGGCATTCTGACCTCTACAGGCTTTGAAAACAGAGAAAAGAGGGATATGAGTGGCTCAGGAAACTAGAAAGGATTCTTCCCAAGAGTCTCCAGAAAGGAAAAGTGCCCAGCTGACACCTTGTCTTTAGAGTCCAGCAAGACCCATTTCGGAGAAGGCAATGGCAACTCACTCCAGTACTCTTGCCTGGAGAGTCCCATGGACAGAGGGGCCTGGTAGGCTGCAGTCCATGGGGTCGCTAAGGGTCAGACATGACTGAATGACTTTCCTTTCACTTTTCACTTTCATGCATTGGAGAAGGAAATGGCAACCCACTTCAGTGTTCTTGCCTGGAGAATCCCAGGGACGGGGGAGCCTGGTGGGCTGCCATCTATGGGGTCTCACAGAGTTGGACATGACTGAAGTGACTTAGCAAGACCCATTTTGGATTTCTGATCGCCAGAACTATAATATAGATTTTGTTAAACTGGTCTATAGTACAGATTTTGTTAAACCACTAGTCTATGGTGATTTGTTACAGCAGTCACAGGAAATTGACAGGAAATTAATACACATAAGCATGTCACATATTTGTTTAGAATATCTGAATATTCTTCAATGCAAGACAGTCTCTTTGGAAATCGCTCAGAAAAATAGTGATAAGTCAATTTGATTCCAGGTTGTTGTCATTATCACATAGCTCACATAACAAATTCACCATCTATCTAAATGTGAAGGACTTTTCTAAATGTTTTAATATTCCAATTCATTTAATTTTCACAATAACTGTATGGTATAGATTCCATTATCCTCCCCATTTCATAGATAAGCAAACTGAGGAACAGAGAGTTTAGATAATTGGTTGAACTAGTAAGTGGTAATGAAAAGATCTAGGCTTCTTGGCTCTAGAGGCTATGTTCTTAACAATCAAGCATCCTGCCTTTCAAAGGAGATTGAAAAAAAAAGTCTTGTGATATGACTGATATTGTAAACAAGGTAAATGGCAGGGAATTTAGCCTCATGAAAGTAGAAGAGATTCCTTGTCTTATTCTTTCACTTTATTGATGAGGAATATCAGGAAACAGATAAGTGAAAGGATTTGTCTAAGCTCATGAATACTCTTCATGGGGTTCTGGAGGCAAGAATACTGAAGTGGTTTGCCATTCCCTTCTCCAGTGGACCACATTATGTCAGACCTCTCCACCATGACCTACCTGTCTTGGGTGGTCCCACACAGCATGACTTGTTTCATTGAGTTAGACAAGGCTGTGGTCCATGTGATCAGATTGGCTAGTTGTCTGTGATTGTGGTTTCAGTCTGTCGGGTCTCTGATGTCTTTTTCAGCACCTACCACCTTACTTGGGTTTCTCTTACCTTGGACGTGGGGTATCTCTTAACGGATGCTCCAGCAAAGCACAGACACTGCTCCTTACTTTGGACATGGGTTATCTCCTCTCAGCCGCCACTCCTGACCTTGGACATGGGGTAGATCGTCTCTGCAGGTCTTGCGCCACACAGCCACTGCTCCTACGCCAGCTGACGTGAAAAGTATATCATAAGAAATGCTGGGCTGGAAGAAGCACAAGCTGAAATCAAGATTTCCAGGAGAATATAAATAACCTCAGATATCCAGATGACATCACCCTTATGGCAGAAAGTGAAGAAGAACTAAAGAGCCTTTAATGAAAGTGAAAGAGAAGAGTGAAAAAGTTGGCTTAAAGCTCAACATTCAGAAAACTAAGATCATGGCATCCGCTCCCATCAGATCAGATCAGTCGCACAGTCATGTCTGACTCTTTGCGACCCCATGAACTGCAGCACGCCAGGCCTCCTGTCCATTACCAACTCCCGGAGGTCACTCAGACTCACATCCATTGCGTCAGTGATGCCATCCAGCCATCTTATCCTCTGTCGTCCCCTTCTCCTCCTGCCCCCAATCCCTCCCAGCATCAGAGTCCTCTCCAATGAATCAACTCTTCGCATGAGGTGGCCAAAATACTGGAGTTTCAGCTTTAGCATCATTCCTTCCAAAGAAATCCCAGGGCTGATCTCCTTCAGAATGGACTGGTTGGATTTCCTTGCAGTCCAAGGGACTCTCAAGAGTCTTCTCCAACACCACAGTTCAAAAGCATCAATTCTTCTGCGCTCAGCCTTCTTCACAGGCCAGCTCTCACATCCATACATGACCACGGGAAAGACCATAGCCTTGACTAGGCAAACCTTTGTTGGCAAAGTGATGTCTCTGCTTTTGAATATGCTATCTAGGTTGGTCATAACTTTCCTTCCAAGGAGTAAGCGTCTTTTAATTTCATGGCTGCAGTCACCATCTGTAGTGATTTTGGAGCCCAGAAAAACAAAGTCTGACACTGTTTCCACTGTTTCTCCATCTATTTCCCATGCAGTGATGGGACCAGATGCCATGATCTTCGTTTTCTGAATGTTGAGCTTTAAGCCAACCTTTTCACTCTCCACTTTCACTTTCAACAAGAGGCTTTTGAGTTCCTCTTCACTTTGTGCCATAAGGGTGGTGTCATCTGCATATCTGAGGTTATTGATATTTCTCCCATCAATCTTGATTCCAACTTGTGTTTCTTCCAGTCCAGCATTTCTCATGATGTACTCTGCATATAAGTTAAATAAACATGGTGACAATATGCAGCCTTGACATACTCCTTTTCCTATTTGAACCAGTCTGTTGTTCCATGACCAGTTTTAACTGTTGCTTCCTGACCTGCATACAGATTTCTCAAGAGGCAGATCAGGTGGTCTGGTATTCCCATCTCTTTCAGAATTTTCCACAGTTTGTTGTGATCTACACAGTCAAAGGCTTTGGCATAGTGGATAAAGCAGAAACAGATGTTTTTCTGGAACTCTCTTGCTTTTTCCACGATCTGCTCCCATCACTTCATGGCAAATAGATGGGGAAACTGTGGAAACAGTGGCAAACTTTATGTTTTGGGGCTCCAAAATCACTGTAGATTGTGACTGCTACCATGAAATTAAAAGACACTGGCTCCTTGGAAGAAAAGCTGTGATCAACCTAGACAACATATTAAAAACCAGACACCTTACTTTGTCAACAAAGGTCCATCTAGTCAAGACTATGGTTTTTCCAGTGGTCATGTATGGATGTGAGAATTGGACTATGAAGAAAGCTGAACCCTGAAGAATTGATGCTTTTTAACTGTGGTGTTGGAGAAGACTCTTGAGAGTCCCTTGGACTGCAAGGAGACCCAAGCAGTACATCCTAAAGTAGATCAGTCTTGGGTGTTCATTGGAAGGACTGATATTGAAGCTGAAACTCCAATACTTTGGCCACCTGACGCAGAGAGCTGACTCATTTGAAAAGACCCTGATACTGGGAAAGATTGAGGGCAGGAAAGGAGACAACAGAAGATGAGATCATTGGATGGCATCACTGACTCAATGGACATTTGTTTGGGTGGACTCCGGGAGTTGGTGATTGGCAGGGAGGCCTGGCATGCTGTGGTTCATGGGGCCCCAAAGAGTTGAACATGACTGAGCGACTGAACTGAACTGAACTGAAACTCATGCAGCATATCTTTGATTTCTGTCATAACCTTTCTGAGAATTTCCCCCATTGCTGATGGGGAAGATGGAGAAAAAAAAGAAATCAAAAAAAAAAAATACTGAGAATACTGAGAGAGGCAGTATAACACCTAGAATCTGTTTTCAGGTTCTGATCTACTACTTAATTATGCATTGGCTTAGACTTTAGTACAACAGCAGCAGCAGTGCTTTCTTTTGGAGAAGGCAATGGCACCCCACTCCAGTACTCTTGCCTGGAAAATCCCTTGCATGGAGGAGCCTGGTGGGCTGCAGTCCATGGGATCGCTAAGAGTTGGACACGACTGAGCGACTTCACTTAGACTTGAGTAGGTGTCATAATTCACAAGATTTTGAAGGAAGAAGTATTTTATTAAGGGCCCATATTTACTAGGAGAGTATTAATAATTTGTCCACCATCAAAAGTTAAACTTAGTCTAATTTATAGTCGAAATAAATGACCAGGTAAAAGTACATATATTTCTCTGCACTTATTTTTCAGTTAAAAATTTAAAAAGTTGAGACAAATAGACACCTAGACTGGAAATTAAGTTTCAAGATTTATTATAGTGATTCCCCTTATCTGTACTCACAACTGACAGTAGGCTGTGAATGTGTTCTTGAATGTTGCACTGAGTAACACTTCACTCATTATGCATATAAAAGACTGCACTATTTACTCTGGGGTTTTATAAAATGAAAAACCTAATGAAACTTGACTCTTGTGGTTTGAGTTCTTTGCAGGCACCTATAGTAAAAACATAGCCTTATATCGTGCAAAGGAGCATCATTTATTCATACATATTATATAAGAAGTGATTGCTTTGAATAGAGAAGATGCTAAAAGGACTATGATTAATTTATCAGACTTGATGGAGTATATGAATAGTTACTGTAAATCTAGAAAAAAAAAAAAAAAAACAAACTGTAGCCTAAGTCAAATGCAAATATTAGGCCAAGAGGAAGCAAATAAGGATTTTATTACACTTACTGAAGTTTAAATTTAACAGGAGTTTGCCTAGACAGTACACTTTAAGATACTCTCAAACTCTCAAATTGCAGTTTAACAATTAGTTGTTTGATGTGTGTGGAAATGTCTTTATAGTGGGAATTGAATGACTGGCATATCCTAGTTGAGAATGTAAATAGCATGTGTAAGAGTTCATAATGAATGATACGTGCTCCGAAAATGATACAAAATGCTGTTGACTTTTCAAGTATTGTGATCTGATACAATATCCTTGAAATTGACATTAAATATTATATTTCAACTTACAGAATTCACTGCACCAGGATGTCATGGAAGTGATCAAATGCCATGGTAGATTAGGGGAATGAACGAATTCTATAAGCTTGTGAACAAAAGTTAAACAGGAGCAAATGAATCAAATATTTAGATATAGTATATATACATAAATATTTTAATCTGATTAAGTGATGCCTAGTTTATATGGTAATGAATATTATATTTTCTATACGTTTAGTAATTTTGAATTAGTAAAGATGAATTAATAAATTCAAATTTTGACAATCAATTAATTCTGTTTAGTCATTTTTTTCTGAAAACTGAAATTACCTGTTTTTCATGTATTTCATAAAATCACTATAATCATTTTGAGAATGATAGTTGGTGTGAATTATTTGGTTTGTATTTTAGTTTAGTTACTGTATTACACTTTAATCCATCTGATGGTCAAGCACTTAGAGAGTGTAAAAAGAGGAATAAGAAGGTTTATTAAGTTCTTACTATATACTGAGTACTAATCTAAGCACTTGAATGTGTGCAACATAAGAGCCTTATGAAATACATTTCTGTAAATTCTATTTTTTTAGGTTAAAAAAAAAAAAACAAAAACAAAAACCTGAAGCCCAGAAACACTAAGTAAATTGCTCAAGATCAACAATCTAAGAAGTAATGGAGCTGGCATTCAAGCCCAAGAAGTCTGACTGGAGAAATCCAGTTTTAACTCTCTTTGTTGATTGCTGTTGTTGTTCAGTCGTTAAGTCCTGTTCAACTCTTTATAACCCCATGGACTGAAGCACACCAGGCTTCCCTGTTACCCACTATCTCCTGGAGTTTGCTCAGATTCATGTTCTTTGAATCAGTGATTTCATCCAACTATCTCATCCTCTGTCACCCACTTTTCCTCCTGCCTTCAATCTTGCTCAGCATCACGCTCTTTTCCAATATTTCAGCTTCAGCATCAGTCCTTCCAATGAATATTCATGGTTGATTTCCTTTAGAATTGACTCATTTGACCTCCTTACAGTCCAGGGGACTCTCAAGTCTTTTCCAGGTCCACAATTCAAAAGCATCATACTTCAGTGTTCAGTCTTATTTGAGGTCCAACTCTCACATCGGTAAATGACCACTGGAAAAACCATAGCTTTAACTATATGGATCTTTGTCTGCAAAGTGAAGTATTTACTTTTTAATATACTGTCTAGGTTTGTCATAGCTTTCCTTCCAAGGAGCAAACATCTTTTAATTTCATGGCTGCAGTTACTATCTGCAGTAATTTTGGAGCCTAGGAAAATAAAAGCTGGCACTATTTCCTCTTTTTCCCCAATATATTTGTCACGAAGTGATGGGACAGGATGCCATGATCTTAGATCTTAGTTTTTTTTTTTTTTTAAATGTTCAGTTTCAAGTGAGCTTTTTCACTCTCTTTCACCCTCATGAAAAGTCTCTTTAGTTCCCCTTCACTTTCTGCTATTAGAGTGGTATTATTTGCATATCTGGGGTTGTTTAGATTTAGCTTAACTGTCTTGATCCCAGCTTGTGATTCATCCAGCCTGGCATTTCACACGATGCATGCATATAAGTTAAATAAGCAGGGTAGCAATATACAGTCTTGTCTTATTCTTTTCCAAGTTTTGAATCAGTTAGTTTTTCCACGTTCGTTTTTACCTGTTGCTTCTTGACCTGCACACAGGTTTCTCAGGAGACAGGTAAGGTGATCTGGTAATCATATCTCTTGAATAATTTTCCACAGTTTTTTTGTGATTCACACAGTCAGAGGCTTTAGCCTCGTCAATGAAGCAAAAGTAGATGTTCTTCTATAACTCCCTTGCTTTCTCCATGATTCAATGAATGTTGTCAATTTGACCTCTGGTTCCTCTACCTTTTCTAAATCCAGCTTGTACACCTGGAGTTTTCAGCAGTTCATGTACTGCTGATGCATAGCTTAAAGGATTTTGAACATTACGTTGATAGCATATGAAATGTGTGCAATTGTGCAGTGGTTTGAACATTCTTTGGCATCACTCTTCTTTAAAAACCAAACTTTTCCAGTCCTGTAGCCACTGCTAGGTATTCCAAATTTGCTGGCATATTGAGGGCAGCACTTTAACAGCATCATGTTTTAGGATTTTAAATCACTCAAATGCAGTTTTGTCACCACCACTAGCTTTGTTTGTAGTAATGTTTCTAAACGCTCATTTGACCTCACACTCTAGGATTTCAGCTCTAGGTGAGTGACCACACCATCATGGTTAGATGGGTCATTTAGATCTTTTTTTGCATAGTTCTACTGTGTATTCTTGCCACCTTTTCTTAACCTCTTATGCTTCTATTAGGTCCTTACAGTTTCTATCCTTTATCATGTCCATTCTTGCATGAAATGTTTACTTGATATCTCCTATTTTCTTGAAGAAATCTCAAGTCTTTCCTATTTTATTGTTTTCCTGTATTTATTTGCATGATTCCTTTAAGAAGTTATTCTTATCTCTCCTTGCTATTCTCTGGAACTCTGCACTCAGGTGGGTATATGTTTCCTTTTCTATCTTACCTTTTGCTTCTCTTCTTTCCTTAGCTATTTGTAAAGCCTCCTCAGACAACCATTTGGTCTTCTTGCATTTCTTTTTCTTTGTGATGGTTTTGGTCACTGTCTCCTGTGCAATTTTATGAACCTCTTTCCACAGCTCTTAAGGAACTCTGTCAATCATCTAATCCTTTGGATCTATGTGTCACCACCACTGTATAATCGAAAGAGATTTGATTTAGGTCATACCTGAATGAACTAGTTATTTCCTCTCCTTTTTTTCAATTTAAGCCTGAATTTTTCAATAAGGAGCTCATGATCTGAGACACAATCAGCTCCAAGTCTTGTTTATGCTAACTGTATAGAGTTTCTCCATTTCAGCTGCAAAGAAAAAATAAATCTGAATTCGATATTGACCATCTGGTGATGTCCATGTGTAAAGTCATCTCTTGGATATTTGGAAAAGAGTGTTTTTTATGACCAGTGTGGTTTTTTGACAAAACTCTGTTAGCTTTTCCCTGCTTTGTTTTGTACTCCAAGGACAAACTTGCCTGTTATTCCTGGTATCTCTTAACTTCCTATTTTTGCATCCCAATCCTTTATGATGAAAAGCATATTTTATATATATATATATATATATATATATATATATATATATATATATATATATGTGTGTGTGTGTGTGTGTGTGTGTGTGTGTGTGTGTGTGTGTTATTTCTAGCAGGTCTTGTAAGATTTCATAGACCTGGTCAGCTTCATTTTCTTCAGCATCAGTAGTTGGGGCATAGACTTGGATTACTTTGATATTGAATGGTTTACTTGGAAATGAAGCAAGATCATTCTGTTGTTTTTGAGGTTGCAACCAAGTACTGTATTTCATACTCATTTTTGACTATGAGGGCTACTCCATTTTTTTCCAAGGGATTCTTGCTCACAGTAGTAGATATAATGGTCATCTGATTTAAATTCATCCATTCCCATCCATTTTAGTTCACTGATTCCTAAAATGTTGATGTTCACTCTTGCTGTCTCCTATTTGACCACTTTCAATTTACCTTGATTCATGGACTTAACATTCCAAGTTCCTATGCAATATTATTCTTTACAGCATTGGGCTTTACTTTCATCAACAGACACATCCACAACTGAGTGTTGTTCTGCTTTAGCCTAGCCACTGCATTTTTTCTGCATCGATTAGTATTTGCCCTCAACTTTTTCATAGTCGCATATTGAACACCTTCCGATCTGGGAGGCTTATCTTCCCATGTCACATATTTTTGCCTTTTGATTGTGTCCATGAGGTTATCCAGGCAAGAATCCAGGAATGGACTGCCATTTCCTCCTCCAGTGGACCACATTTTGTCAGAACTCTTCAATATGACCCGTCATCTTGGGCGGCCCTGCTCAGCATGGCTCATACCTTCATAACTGCAAGGCCCTTTGCCACAACAAAACTGTGATCTATGAAGGGAATCTTTATTGATTATCTTGGTTCAGTTGGTCCCCAAAGCACATAACATTCTTATCTGTACACTTGTAAGGGTTCATACTTGCTGTTAAAACTAGAAATCTGAAACAATTAATGAAATTAAACTTTATAGTAGAGAAAGTGAAAAGGAAGTGCAATAGAAATTAGCACGTTTAATAATTTCAGTCATTTAAACAGATTCCAGGAGTCTATATGGAAAGATACATGATAAAGATTTAGTTGACTCTGTAAATTTTGATTCCCAGAAAGTTGGTTAGTTTTACCACTGCTGTTCCTGCATTAGTGTTATGCAAATTCATGATATGGTGGTGATTAGATGTTCTTCAGATACTTGGCAAGTTACAAAAAACTTTCATTGAGGAAAAGAGTGGATGATCTATTTAAAAAGAAGATGTTAGAAATGACAGAAAGCAAGTTGAAATTCATGAAATAGTAGGAAAATTGATTAATATTAATACATATAAATAATATCTCAGAGTAAATTCAGGAATTAGAAAGAAAATAGAAGGAAATATTCCCAATAAAAGGAGTTTTTAAGGCAAAACATTCTTAAAGATGTTATATCAGTTCAAAGTCTATAGATAGCTCTGAAATATAGGATATTTAGTGCATTAAAGTGATAGGAAAAACTTGTTAGAGATGGTTAGAAACTATTTTAAATATGAAAAATGACCAAATTTAGAAGTTTGTCTGATAGTAGTGGTGACTGTGTGTATGTGTGTGTGTGTGTGTGTGAGAGAGAGAGAGAGAGAGAGAGAGAGAAGATTAGTAAGGTAATAAAAAGAATTTCTCCTAAGGAACTGTGGGAAAATACAGGCATGTAATTCTACAACAATAATAGATTAAAAAATGCACAAGGGGAAAATATTGGGGAAAAGAGTACAGGCAAAAAAGGAGACTATTCAGAGAGACATTTTTTATTTCTTGATCAAAAGAGAAGGAAACTTTGGGGTACAACTTAAAAGTGAAAAGTGGAGTCGTTAGCCTTTAGATACCAGGTACAACAGAGCTGGTGTCCTTGTCACAACCCCCAGCCCATTTAGAGCTTAGTTTTTCACAAAATTCCCAACACAGTGAGAAGTATTCATTTTGTCTTGGAACTTGGTTTGATGCCGTGACTTGGCCCTTGATGCTGGCACTACAGGGCATGATGGGTAAGTTCTGAAACTAGCCTAATGTCTTCCCAGAGTCAGTCAGTATAGTGTAAATATAACTGTGATTATGGTGTTTAGACACAAAATTTAAGCATAAAATTTACATGCACATGGACAATTTCTGTGTGGCCATTCTATGGTTAGTCTTAAGTAGACTTAGGTCTCTGGTGCTGCTGCTGCTAAGTCGCTTTAGTTGTGTCCGACTCTGTGCGACACCATAGACGACAGCCCACTAGGCCCCCAGTCCCTGCGATTCTCCAGGCAAGAACACTGGAGTGGGTTACAATTTTCTTCTCCAATGCATGAAAGTGAAAAGTGAAAGGAAGTCACTCAGTCGTATCCGACTCTTTGTGACCCCATGGACTGCAGCCTACCAGGCTCCTCTGCCCATGGGATTTTCCAAGCAAGAGTACTGGAGTGGGGTGCCATTGCCTTCTCTGGACTTAGGCCTCTAAATATATAATATTTGAAAGTTGGAGAAATTCTAGAAGAAATATTCAGAAACAGTGTTCTGGAAAGAGAACTTAGATGAACTTAGTCTTTCGGGTTCATTATAGAAAATATTTTCACTTCTCTTTCCCACAAAGAGTGTGTGTGTGTGTGTGTGTGTGTGTGTGTGTGCACGTGTGTGTGATCATTAATTTTAAATTAACTGTCAGCATAAATTTGCAGGAAAGAAAACCTTTTGGAAAATTTTTCAATTTGCTCCAATTAACTTTTATTTTTTTAATTTAAATTTATTTATTTTAGAGGCTAATTACTTTACAATATCATATCGGTTTTGCCATACATCAACATGAATTTGCCATGGGTGTACACGTGTTCCCAGTCCTGAACCCACCTCCCACCTCCCTCCCCATACCATCCTTCTGGGTCATCCCAGTGCACCAGCCCCAAGCCGATTATACAGAGTGAAGTAAGCCAGAAAGAAAAACACCAGTACAGTATACTAATGCATATATATGGAATTTATAAAGATGGTAACGATAACCCTGTATGCGAGACAGCAAAAGAGACACAGTCTTTTGGACTCTGTGGGAGAGGGAGGGGGGATGATTTGGGAGAATGGCATTGAAACATGTATAATATCATATAAGAAATGAATTGCCAGTCCAGGTTCGATGCAGGATACAGGAAGCTTGGGGCTGGTGCACTGGGATGACTCAATTAACATTTTTTTAAGTTATATATATATATATATATATATATAAAATAAGATGCAGTAAAATTATGTGCATATTGGGCTGCCAGAAAAAATTATGAAAGGCAAAATTAATTATTTTGAAACAGCCTACTAATGTACTAGGAGTATTTAGTATTAACCTATGAGTGGAGTTTACACAGACAGATTTTATTTCATTAGAAGGCATGGTGTTCTAATAAAATGGAATGAGCTATCTAGTGAGGTGGTGAGATTCTCAATACTGGAATTTAAACAGCAAAGGATAGATGGCCACTTACAGAGGATTCTGTTGAAGAAGTTTGTAATAGTTTGTACTGCATTAATTTGAAGGCTACTCCTAACTGTGTTTTTAAAATTTTATGACTTATTTAATAATTCCTAACTGCAAAAGAAAAAAGCATTTTAGACATGCATCAACCAGCCTTTTGTCAAGGGTTGGGTTCAGCAAATGATGTCTAAAATAATATTTTTCCATGTTTGATGAATGCAATTGAATAGAAAGAAGTCAAATTTTAAAATAAATAAATTTAAATTAAAAAAAGAAAATTCAAAAAAATTATCCACTTAGGTCTTACGTTTAGATCTTTAATCCATTTTGAGTTTATTTTTGTGTATGGTGGTATTCTTTTACAAGTGGTTGACCAGTTTTCCCAGCACCACTTGTTAAAAAGATTGTCTTTAATCCATTGTATATTCTTGCCTCCTTTGTCAAAGATAAGGTGTCCATAGGTGTGTGGATTTATCTCTGGCCTTTCTATTTTGTTCCATTGATCTATATTACTGTCTTTGTGCCAATACCATACTGTCTTGATGACTGTGGCTTTGTAGTAGAGGCTGAAGTCAGGCAGGTTGATTCCTCCAGTTCCATTCTTCTTTCTCAAGATAGCTTTGCTTATTCGAGGTTTTTTGTATTTCCATACAAATTGTGAAATTATTTATTCTAGCTCTGTGAAGAATACTGTTGGTAGCTTGATAGGGATTGCGTTGAATCTATAAATTGCTTTGGGTAGTATACTCATTTTCACTATATTGATTCTTCCAATCCATGAACATGGTATATTTCTCCATTTATTAGTGACCTCTTTGATTTCTTTCACCAGTGTTTTATAGTTTTCTATATATAGGTCTTTAGTTTCTTTAGGTAGATATATTCCTAAGTATTTTATTCTTTTCATTGCAATGGTGAATGGAATTGTTTCCTCAATTTCTCTTTCTATTTTCTCATTATTAGTGTACAGGAATGCAAGGGATTTCTGTGTGTTGATTTTATATCCTGGAATTTTACTATATTACTCTTTTAATGTTTTATGGTCTGTTCCTGACCAAAGCTGAGCCAAACAAAAATTGTGGGTTTGAAACATTATACATGATTATGTGTGGGTGTAATTAAAAAGAAATGACAAAAAGTGGCATGTAGTTTTGTGATTTTTGGATGGGGAAATGGGGGGAAAGAAAAGGAGTGAAGGAGGGTAGGAGGGAAGACAGAGAGAGAGGTTAAAGTGAGAAAGGGTGTGTGAAATAGGGACAGAGAACGGTAAAGATGAAGGGGAGAAATACGGAGAAATATGGGAAGGGGGCAAAGAGGAGTAAGAGAAGTACAGTTAAAATGAAAGAGTGACAATAAAAAAAATACAAAATCCTACTGTCTAGCACAGGAAACTATATTCAATATCCTGTGATAAACCATAATGGAAAAGAACATGAAAAAGAATATATATATATATACGTATATTCTTTTATATATATATGTGTGTGTATATTCTTATATATATATATATATGTGTGTGTGTGTATTTATTCACACACATATATATTCTTATATATAATATATATATTATATATATAACTGAATCATTTTGTGTACACCATAAACTAACAAAATATTGTAAATGAACTATATTTCAGTGAAAAGCAAATTAAAAAAGGGTGACAGTTGGAAAAGTGAGGCATAGAGAATCTATAGTAAGAGGGAAAAGAGATGAAGAACATGGGGGTGGACAAGAGAGAAGCACAAGTATGGATAAGTGTGTAGAAGGGGGAAACAGAAACAAGATAGAGATAATTTCTAGAGTTACTCTGTACTGAAACATACTGATCATTAAATAGTGTCTATTTAATAATGTAAAACATCCTACAATCATTTTATTAAAGTAATGATTTAAGTAAAATTAGGATTTCAAATAGATGGTATAAACTGGTTGTACTGCCTTTCTCTCCACAACTCTTACAGGAGTACAGGTCTCCTGGAATTACACAACTGTTTTTAACCTTGATTCCTTCATCTTTGGGTGGAAAATCCTCTTTTAGTAATCATTATTGAAATGATGCATTTTCTGTAGATATCATAAAAAATTATCATTAAAAATATTATTTAATTGGTGACTTATTAAACATCACTGTTTTGATTATAAGTGGGTCCTTGATTCACTTATTTTGAAAATCACCTCTAACTGGTAAAAGAAGACCTATGCCTTGCAAACTAGTTGCTACTTACTAGTCCCTTCAGCCAATTGAAAGACTGAAGTAATTTGCAAGCCAAGCTGTATTCAGAAAGTTCTGACACACCAGAGTAAATTATTTCCTTGGGAGAGAGAATGGGCTATTCATTGACCACTTCTTTTAAAGAAAAGAGTGAGTTACCCTATGTAATAATATTGGAGGATATTTATATCTATAATAAGGCTTCCCTGGTGGCTCAGGTGGTAAAGAATCTGCCTGCAATGCAGGAAAACTGAGGTTTGATACCTAGGTTGGAGAGATTCCCTAGAGAAGGGAATCTTCTTGCCTGAAAGATTCCTTCTTCTTGCCCCTCCAGAATTCTTGCCTGCTGAATTCCATGGACAGAGGAGCCTGGTGACCTATAGTCCATGGGATCACAAAGAGTCGGACACAACTGAATGACTAACGTTTTCACACTTTCATTTTTTTCATATGTGTGATATTACTTCAGTTAGTGGATTTTTATTACAAGAGAGGCAGTTCAAATGCCTACAATACATTATTTCAGCCTTCAAACACAATTTAGCACAGTTCTCTAGGCAAATATTTGAAGATAATTCCACCCTTGATTATTTTAAAGCAAATGTCTCTAGAAGAAAAGAATCCAGACTATATAGGAAAGAAAACATTAATGTGAGCTGGTAATTTTGATGTATTTAGATGCATTTTTTATTAAAATATATTCTAGTTTCCTAGTTTGTTGATAAAATCAATGCATATTTATGAACTCGCTTAGGTAGTAAGCACTTATTTATAAATTTGTCAGTAAATAAGGATTGCTGAATCGAATAGTTGGTGTGAATAAGTGAATGTTTTAGGTGTCAGACAAGCCTAAGCAAATTGCTTGAAATCAATGTTAAATTCTCCCCTTAAAAAATTTCTAGTGAGACAGTAGTAACAACCATAATATATGAGCAATAAACACAAATCACATGAAAAAATCAGATTTCTGAGAAGAAACATTTTTAATGGCCCTTTTGTTAAGGGACCTGTTGCGAAAGAGTGATAGCAAAGTTGTGGTTAAGGATAAGTCTCCACCCAAAAAAAAAAAAAAAAAAAAAACATTCTCAGTCTATTAATTAGGACAGCAACAGGCCTAAAATCCCAGACGCACTATTCTTTTCATGAGATAGCTAAATATTTCACCTCAGCTATTTAACTTTTATTTTAAGATGGGCTTTTCTTCATCTTACACTTTGCTGTTCCCTTTGTTAGTTGTCCTTGACCATTGGAATGTTACTGTAGAGCTCCACAGTCCAAGTGATAAGAATCATTCATTAATGGCATTCAAATTTAACAGTACCAGGGAAATACTTAGTTCCTCCAGCCTTGAGTTAGACTAGAACCCATAATTAAAGATGTCTGTCAATTGCTATTCTGCCTCTAGTTTTAACTTTTTAAAAAGATAATTTGCTCTTTCTGAGAGCGTGGCTTTATTTTTCCTGAGATTTAGAGGCCACCCTTTGTTTCATGTTCAAATTGGAAATTCTTGGAACAATACTCCTCTATTAGCTAGATTACTTCTGACAGATATAAGGTTCATACACATTAGTACTAGGACATGGTCTATGTATCTCTCTGGGATATGCTAAAATAGGCTGATGAGATCCTATCCTGTTCTTCAGAACTTTTTAGAAACAGTTTATGTTAGACTTTAAGTCAATATATGATCTTAAAATCTCACTTTGGGGTACACTAATTAAATTAATATTTTACACAAAGTCCTAGTAACTTTTTTTCTGTCCATCAAATTGTTGGTGTTCACGTGCCTGATATGTCAAAAATCCAATTGAGAGATCATCTTCATTTTTTTTTTTTTTTTTTACAATAGAGGACTTTTGTTCTGGTTGTTCTTTAATGAATTAAAGGAAATTTGAGTTTTGCGTTCTCCCACCTGAGAGTCCTAGACAAGCAAAAGAAGATAGACTGGAATCCTACTGTATATCTGCTAGTAAAATTAAGTTGAAATAACACTGTGTCTAAAACAAATCATCTTAAAGTGGAAAATGAACAAAGAGTTATTGGGTGGTTGGGAGAACAGTTAATTTTATAAGATGCAATTCAAAAAGTAAAAAAGCAATGAAATTCAACAGACACAGCTTAATGAAGACAAGGAATTTGAAAGAGAAACAAGTATATTTCAATGTATGCTAATTCAGGGAGGAAATATCTCAGCAAGATGTTTTATCACAATTATTTATCAAGTCTAGGAAACACAAATTTTAAAAGAGCCATTGTATAAAAAGATAGACTATGCAAATAAGAAAAATATTGGAATGTATTTTCAATTTATCATGGCTATAGATATCATGCTACTAGAGAAGATCTAGTACTAACAGTTTTAAGGGTTATTAGGTGAAGGATTTGATTTAGGTCACACTTGAATGGTCTAGTAGTTTTCCCTACTTTCTTCATTTTAAGTCTGAATTTGGCAATAAAGATTTCATGATGTGAGCCACAGTCAGCTCCTGGTCATGTTTTTGCTGACTATATAGAGCTTCTCCATCTTTGGCTGCAAAGAATATAATCAACCTGATTTGGGTGTTGACCATCTGGTGATGTCCATGTGTAGAGTATTCTCTTGTGTTGTTGGAAGAGGGTGTTTGCTATGACCAGTGCATTCTCTTGGAAAAACTCTATTAACCTTTGCCCTGCTTCATTCTGTACTCCAAAGCCAAATTTGCCTGTTACTCCAAGTGTTTCTTGACTTCCTACTTTTGCATTACAGTCCCCTATAATGGAAAGGACATCTGTTTTGGGGTTTTAGTTCTAGAAGGTCTTGTACGTCTTCATAGAACCTTTCAACTTTAGCTTCTTCAGCTTTACTGGTTGAGGCATAGGCTTGGATTAGCGTGATATTGAATGGTTTGCCTTGGAAATGAACAGAGATCATTCTGTCATTTTTGAGATTACATCCAAGTACTGCATTTGGGACTCTTTTGTTGACCATGATGGCTACTCCATTTCTTCTAAGGAATTCCTGCCCACAGTGGTAGATATAATGGTCATCCGAGTTAAATTCACCCATTGCAGTCCATTTTAGTTTTCTGATTCCTAGAATGTTGTTCACACGTGCCATCTCCTGTTTGACCACTTCCAATTTGCCTTGATTCATGGACCTGACATTCCAGGTTCCTATGCAATAATGCTATTTACAGCATTGAACTTTGCTTCTATCACCAGTCACATCCACAACTGGGAATTGTTTTTGCTTTGGCTTCTTCCCTTCATTCTTTCTGGAGTTATTTCTCCACTGATCTCCTGCAGCATATTGGGCACCTACCGACATGGGGAGTCCCTCTTTCAGTATACTATCATTTTGCCTTTTCATACTGTTCATGGGGTTCTCAAGGCAATAATACTGAAGTGGTTTGCCATTCCCTTCTCCAGTGGACTACATTCTGTCAGACCTCTCCAACATGACCTGTCCGTCTTGGGTGGCCCCACACGGCATGGCTTAGTTTCACTGAGTTAGACAAGGCTGTGGCCCGTGTGATCAGATGGGCTAGTTTTCTGAGATTATGGTTTCAGTGTGTCTGCCCTCTGATGCCCTCTTGCAACACCTACTGTCTCATTTGGGTTTCTCTTAACTTGGAAGTGGGATATCTCTTAACGGCTGCCCCAGCAAAGCACAGCTGCTGCTCTTTACCTTGGATGAGGTCACCCCTCCTGACCTTGAACATGGAGTAGCTCCTGTCTGCCCTCCTGTGTCCGGCCAGCTGCCCCTCCTTGGACGTGGAGTTGCTCTTCTCGGCCACTAGATCTGATAGAGTACCTGATGAACTATGGATGGAGGTTTGTGACATTGTACAGGAGACAGGAATCAAGAACATCCCCATGGAAAAGAAATGCAAAAAAGCAAAATGGCTGTCTGAGGAGGCCTTTAAATAGCTGTGAAAAGAAGAGAAAGGAAAAGCACGGGAGAAAATGAAAGATATTCCCATTTGGATGCAGAGTTCCAAAGAATAGCAAGGAGAGATAATAAAGCCTTCCTCAGAAATCAATACAGAAAAATAGAGGAAAACAATGGAATGGGAAAGAATAGAGATCTCTTCAAGAAAATTAGAGATACCAAGGAAACAGTTCATGCAAAGATAGGCTCAATAAAGGACAGAAATGGTATGGACCTAACAAAAGCAGAAGATATTAAGAAGAGATGGCAAGAATAAACAGAAGAACTGTACAAAAAAAGAGCTTCACGACCCAGATAATCATGGTGGTGTGATCACTGACCTAGAGCCAGACATCCTGGAATGTGAAGTCAAGTGCGCCTTAGAAAGCATCACTATGAACAAAGCTAGTGGAGGTGATGGAATTCCAGTTGAGCTATTTAAAATCCTCAAAGATGATGCTGTGAAAGTGCTGCACTCAATATGCCAGCAAATTTGAAAATTCAGCAGTGGCCACAGGACTGGGAAAGGTCAGTTTTCATTCCAATCCCAAAGAAAGGCAATGACAAAGAATGCTCAAACTACTGCACAATTGCATTCATCCCACACTCCAAGAAAGTAATGCTCAAAATTCTCCAAGCCAGGCTTCAGCAATACATGAACCGTGAACTTCCAGATGACCAAGCTGGTTTTAGGAAAGGCAGAGTAACCAGAGATCAAATTGCCAACATTCCCTGGATCATGGAAAAAGCAAGAGAGTTCCAGAAAAACATCTATTTCTGCTTTATTGACTATTCCAAAGCCTTTAACTGAGTGGATCACAAAAAACTGTGGAATATTCTGAAAGAGATGGGAATACCAGACCACCTGATCTGCCTCTTGAGAAACCTATATGCAGTTCAGGAAGCAACAGGATGGTATGGGGAAGGATGTTGGATGGGGGTTCAGGATGGGGAACACGTGTCCACCCGTGGCCAATTCATGTTGATATATGCCAAAACTAATACAATACTGTAATTAGCCTCCAATTAAAATAAATAAATTTATGTTAAAAAAGGAAGCAACAGTTAGAACTGAACATGGAACAACAGACTGGTTCTTAATAAGAAAAGGAGTACATCAAGGCTGTATATGGTCACCCTGCTTATTTAACTTATATGCAGAGTACATTGTGAGAAATGCTGGGCTGGAAGAAGCACAAGCTGGAGTCAAGATTACCGGGAGAAAAATGAATAACCTCAGTTATGCAGATGACACCACCCTTATGGCAGAAAGTCAAGAGGAACTAAAAATCCTCTTGCTGAAAGTGAAAGAAGACAGTGAAAAAGTTGGCTTAAAGCTCAACATTCAGGAGACTAAGATCATGGCTCTGGTCCCATCACTTCATGGGAAATAGATGGGGAAACAGTGGAAACAGTGTCAGACTTTATTTTGGGGGGCTCCAAAATCACTGCAGATGGTGATTGTAGCCATGAAATTACTCTTTGGAAGTAAAATTATGATCAACCTAGATAGCATATTCGAAAGTAGAGACATTACTTTGCCAACAAAGGTCTGTCTAGTCAAAGCTATGGTTTTTTCAGTGGTCGTGTATGGATGTGAGTGTTAGACTGTGAAGAAAGCTGAGCACTGAAGAAATGATGCTTTTGAACTGTGGTGTTGGAGAAGAGTCTTGAGAGTCCCTTGGACTGCAAGGAGATCCAACCAGTCCATTCTAAAGGAGATCAGTCCCAGGTGTTCATTGGAAGGACTGATGCTGAAGCTGACATTCCAATATTTTGGCCACTTCATGTGAAGAGTTGACTCATTGGAAAAGACCCTGATGCTGGGAGGGTTTCAGGGCATGAAGAGAAGGGGACGACAGAGGATGAGATGGCTGGATGGCATCACCAACTCGATGACATGAGATTGAGTGAACTCCGGGAGTTGTTGATGGACAGGCAGGACTGGTGTGTTGTGATTCATGGGGTCGCAAAGAGTCAGACACGACTGAGCAGCTGAACTGACTGAAGAAGTACTTACAAAAGCAGTTTAGATGGAAATTCCAATAGTTTCAAAAGCATAGCTACATTCAAACTAGTGAAAAACATAATGGTCTCTAGTACCTCAGAAATTGTTAAAAATTCTTGTATCTGAGTTAAAAAAATGGGGATATTTCCAAAATCAATACATTAAAAATTTTAATACTAAGAAACATAAAATATACTAAGGATATAATTTTTATTAGATGCTTTTAACGTATTTTTCTTTCTCATATTTCCCTTCCTCCATTTGTTTCATGACTTGAAACTACTGCTAAAACAAAAGTTTATATTTCTATACTTTGGAGTCAAAATTGTATTTGATGCATACATAAATCATAAACAGTTGCTTAAAATTATTTTTGCAGGTAGAGTACTAAGAAGGTAACAAGTAATTTTTAATCTATCAGTACATCACATTTGACATTTTAAAATAGGAAAAAAAAATTTGACAAACTTAAAAGAGAGCACATAAACTATATTAACCATGATGTTCTCTATTTCATTCAGACTAGAATGTAAGCAACAATAACAGTTTAATGGATAAGGAAGCTTTGGTACATATACACAATGGAGTATTACTCAGCCATTAAAAACAATACATTTGAATCAGTTCTAATGAGGTGGATGAAACTTTAGCTGATTATACAGAGTGAAGTAAGCCAGAAAGAAAAACACCAATACAGTATACTAACGCAGATATATGGAATTTTGAAAGATGGTAATGACAACCCTTTATGCGAGACAGCAAAAAACACACAGATGTATAGAATAGTCTTTTGGACTCTGTGGAGGGGGGATGATTTGGGAGAATGGCAATAAAACATGTATAATATCATATAAGAAACGAATGTCCAGTCCAGGTTCGATGCAGGATACAGGAAGCTTGGGGCTGGTGCGCTGGGATGACCCAGAGGGATGGTATGGGGAGGGGAGGTGGGACGGAGGTTCAGGATGGGGAACACATGCACACCCGTGGTGGATGCATGTTGATGTATGGCAAAACCAATACAATATTGTAAAGTAAAAAGATAAAATAAAATCATAAAAAAAAAAAATAACAGCTTAAAAGTTTATTTCCAGCTTTTGATATAATCTTTAAAATAATTGACATATATGGTGAGAACCATCTGTGATTTCACCTTAGCTTGCTTAACTGTTTTTCTTCTTTTGATCCAAAATGATATGTCTTCCTTGATTTTTGTTTTTACTGTTATTTTTCAATACTAGAAACAGACCTACAACAGCTTTCCACTTTCAATACACAGTTGGGAAATATTGCAAGTAGGGAGAGAAGGGGACGACAGAGGATGAGATGGTTGGATGGCATCACCGATTCAGTGCACATGAGTTTGAGCAAACTCTGGGAGATAGTGAAGGACAGGGAAGCCTGGCATGCTGCAGTCAACTGGGTTTCAGAGTCGAACACAACTGAGTGACAGAACAGCAATAGGACTTCCTTGATCACATCATGATAAAATTAGGGTTAACTATTCCACACACAGAAAAGGAAATTGAAACCAATGTTGAAATGAGTAAAATTGGTAAGAAGTACTCACAGAAATAGTTTACTATGAAATTCTAATAGGAGAATCATATCTACATTGAAACTGTTGTGGTGAAAAGTAGTGGTTTGCAGCATCTCAAAAACTGTTAACATTTTTGTATTTCAGACCAGGCAATAGGAACACTCACCCTCAAAATCTATACAATACTAATTTTTAAATATTAAACATAAAATATATGAAGTGATTTTTTTGAATGAATTATGCAGTGCATTGTATAACATCAAATCTTTTAACAAATCCTCATTTTTCTTGAATATTTATACACTAACTCTATCTGTGGAAAATAGCTTGGAAGGAAAATGTTCTAATAGAATGTAAATTGAAATAGTTTATTTTAGTTGATCCCTCAAAATAGTGAAAGAATTATATATGGGTTTACTTTTGAAATGGACTTACACATTTAAGCAACCCATGTAATATGAAACTAAGGTGTTTATTATTTAGTGTAACGTTTTAATATCATTAGTTGACAGACAATAATCCTTTTGTAAAACTGTTAAAAGGACATTTAAAACTATTAAAATGAATAATCTTTAAAACATATCAAATACATCAATCTATGAAGTAATCACATGAATAATTAGGTCAAAACCACCACCTGGCACATAGTACTATAGTCATACTTAAAATCTCTATTCTCTGAAAGTCTTTATAATAAATGCAGCTGCCTCACTTACTTTTCTCTGTCTTCATAGAGCTTATGTATATCTTTTACAATGTCAAGATGATGTCACTGTTTTTATATATATTGGAAATTATCAGGTTTTTAAAAACACAGTGTTCCTATGAAAATCTAATGTCAAGTTTATATTAAAGTGAAATACCATGCAGGTGATAAAGTGAAAAACTCTGTACGAAGTCACTAATTTTATTTCTATTTTATAATCTTTCAGGAGTAAATCTTTAAAACTCACCCCTAAAATATGAAAGTAAATCTTACAATACTAGAGTGATATATAAATTTTTTTGTTGTCACATGCTAGCAGTCAAAACTGAAGCACTAAGATTTTATGGTGGTTAAAAGGAAATATAAATAACTCTGGCCTTTACAAGTAAAGTGAAATATGAGATCAGATCAGTCGCTCAGTCGTGTCCGATTCTTTGCGACCCCATGAACCGCAGCACGCCAGGCCTCCCTGTCCATCACCAGCTCCCGGAGGTCACCCAGACTCACACCCATCAAGTCAGTGATGCCATCCAACCATCTCATCCTCTGTCGTCCCCTTCTCCTCCTGCCCTCAATCCCTCCCAGCATCAGAGTCTTCTCCAATGAGTCAACTCTTCGCATGAGGTGGCCAAAATACTGCAGTTTCAGCTTTAGCATCATTCCTTTTAAAGAAATTCCAGGATTCAGCTCCTTCAGAATGGACTGGTTGGATCTTCTTGCAGTCCAAGGGACTCTCAAGAGTCTTCTCCAACACCACAGTTCAAAAGCATCAATTCCTCGGCGCTCAGCCTTCCTCACAGTCCAGCTCTCACATCCATACATGACCACAGGAAAGACCATAGCCTTGACTAGGCGAACCTTTGTTGGTAAAGTAATGTCTCTGCTTTTGAATATGCTATCTAGGTTGGTCATAACTTTCCTTCCAAAGAGTAAGCGTCTTTTAATTTCATGGCTGCAGTCACCATCTGTAGTGATTTTGGAGCCCAGAAAAACAAAGTCTGACACTGTTTCCCCATCTATTTCCCATGCAGTGATGGGACCAGATGCCATGATCTTCGTTTTCTGAATGTTGAGCTTTAAGCCAACCTTTTCGCTCTCCACTTTCACTTTCATCAAGAGGCTTTTCAGCCCCTCTTCACTTTGTGCCATAAGGGTGGTGTCATCTGCATATCTGAGGTTATTGATATTTCTCCCATCAATCTTGATTCCAACTTGTGTTTCTTCCAGTCCAGCATTTCTCATGTTGTACTCTGCATATAAGTTAAATAAACATGGTGACAATATGCAGCCTTGACGTACTCCTTTTCCTATTTGGAACCATACCCTAAATGAAATTCCTAATTTTCAAAGGCCTCTTTAATCCCTAAAATACCAAAAGACCAGTTTTGTTGTTCATGATGAGCTAGATCCAAAATTTCCTGGTACTAACCTTGAAAAATATAATCTCTATTATTTTAAACATCTTTTAAAATCAGAACACAAGTACTTTATAATAAATCTGAAAATTGTATGAGTAAGAAAGCATGTCTTTTAATGTTCTGAAAATGCAGTGTGTTCAAAATAGCTTCCCTCATAACTTATTTGGTAATACATTTTTTGTATGTTCAATTATTCCAGTAGTAGCAAAACAGTTTTTAGTATGTAGATGCTGTACCTATATAATAATTTTAAATGAGGCACACACCAAATACAGTGAATGAGGAATATTTTGCATGCGTGTGCACACATATACACACATATGAAAAAAATAATCTCCTTCTTGCATACTCTGAGCTATTTTATTTAGTGCTCTAGTGTGTTTGAGTATTTTATATTGATTGCAGTATTCACAATCCCTGCAATACACCTTTGGCTATAGGTGTTATTTTTATCTCCATTTGACAAAAAAAGAAAGAACAGATAGATTATATAGAGTCCCAGAATCAAATATAGAGGAGGCATTTTTGAAGTGCCCATCCACATTATTTTGCTTCAACTAGACATTAAATTTTATTTTTTATTCATACTCTTATTGTGGGGATATTATAATTTATACTTTAAACATTATACAATTAATGTATAAATGTTGAAGAAGCTTTCTACATTATAATTTATAACACTCTATGGAACAAGAGATTGGTTCAAGATTGAGAAAAGAGTACCAGAGGATTGTCTGCTGTCACCCTCTTAATTTAAATTATATGCTGAGCACATCATGAGAAATGCTGGACTGAATGAGTTACATGCTGGAAGAAAGATAGGCGAGAGAAACATCAACAACCTCAGATATGTAGATGATACCGCTTTCACTGCAGAAAGTGAAAAGTAACTAAAAACTTCTTGATTAGAGTGAAGGAGGGCAGTGAAAAGAAAAAAAAACAGTTAAAACTAAATATTAAAAAAGAACTAAGATCATGACTGTTTGTGCTGTGCTTAGTCACTTCAGTCATGTCCAGCTCTGTGCCACAATTTGGACTGTAAGCTTCCAGGCTCCTCTGTCCATGGGATTTGCCAGGCAAGAATACTGGAGTGGGTTGCCATGCCCTCCTCCAGGGGATCTTCCGTATCCAGAGATAGAAACTAGGTCTACATTGCAGGTGGATTCCTTACTATCTGAGCCACCAGGGAAGCCCAAAAATATTGGAATGGGTAGCCTAACCCTTCTCCAGGGGATCTTTCTGACCCAGGAATCATCATAGCATTTCACCCCATTGCTTCATGACAAATGGAAGAGTAAACAGTGGAAGTAGTGACAGATTTTCTTTTCTTGGGCTTTAAAATCACTGCAGATGATGACTGCAGCCAAGAAATCAGAAGATGATTGTTTCTTGGCAGGAAAGCTATGAAAAATTTAGACAGTGTGTTGAAAAGCAGAGACATCACTTTGCCAACAAAGGTCTTCCTAGTCAAGGCTATGGTCTTTCCAGTGGTCACATAGGGTTATGAGAGCTGGAAATTAAGAAGGAAGAGTACCAAAGAACTGATGCCTTTGAACTTTGTTGCTGGAGATGACTCCTGAGGGTCCCTTGGGCAGCAAGGAGACAAACCAGTCAATCTTAAAGGAAATGAACTCTGAATATTCATTGGAAGAACTGATGCTGCAGCTGAAGCTCTAGTATTTTGGTCAGCTGATGCAAACAGCTGACTGATTGGAAAAGTCCCTGATGCTGGGAAGGATAGAAGGCAGAAGAGAGCATGAGAGGATGAGATGGCTGGATGGCCTCATAGATGTAATGGACATGAACTTGGGAGATGATGAGGGACAGGGAAGCTGCAGTCCATGGGATTGCAGAGTCGGACATGACTGGGCTACTGAACAATAGCAACACTGTGAATGAACATAAAAATTATAGGGGAACTGTGTTTCTGTCATCCATGCTTGATGTCTGGAGTTTGGATTTGGATTCAAATCTATCTCCTTGTTCTATTTTTTTTGTATTTAAAATATTCAATTTGGTAAAGCTTGTCATTTCTATGCAAAGCACAATTTGAAGCAATGTACATTTTAAACATATAGCAATAATTTGCATTTCATTAATTCTAGATTTCATTCTCTGACCATCTCTCTAATTCCCACTTTTTCCTTTTTTTCTATCCACTATAGTTATTCAAAGTTCATCCATATTTATAGAGATAGTTCAATACTTCTAGGTGTTTTATAAAGCAGACTGAGTTAAAATCACTGAAGTTGGACCTTAATACAATCTTCATTTTATTTACTCTGCATGTTTTCTACCTGAATACATTCTTCAGTTTTTGGGCTGGGGGACATGTAATTTAATTCTGAAACACCTAATGCAACTGTATCTATAGATGATGAAAATTAATCCCAAGTGCCTATATGCACAGAGCTGATTTTGGCTAGTGGTGAACAAGGGGGTGCATTTACCATAAAAATCATGATATCAAATTATTCCCCAGGAAGAATTTTACTTTCCTTCTGAGACCTGTGATGAAAATTTTGACACTAAAAGTGTACACTTGTGCTTGCAAACTAGGGAAGTGTGTGTGTTTTGGGAGCAGGATATACCAGACTGAAACACCTTGATATTGGGGTTCCAGAAACAGTTGTTTTAACTTCACCCAGGTGAAAGTCTTGATGTTAATAAGATAACAGAAATTAAAATAGCTCAGTCATGTCCAACTCTCAGGTCCCCGTGGACTTCAGCATGGCAGGCTCCTCTGTCCATTGGATTCTCCAGGCAAGAATACTGGAATGGGTTGCGATTCCCTTCTCCAGGAGACCTTTCTGGCCTAGGGATTGAACCCAGGTCTCCTGCATTGTAAACAGATTCTTTGCCATCTGAGCCACCAGGGAAACCCAAAGAAACTGTAGGTGTTACCAAATACAAGTTTGTGTACCCTATGAACAGTGAGGCCGAACAAACCAAAATATTAGAGTCTGGATCAGAGAAATGTTTATTTCTGGGCTGAGCAAGGAGAATGTGTGACTTGTGTTCAAAACCCCGAACTCCCCTGTGGTTTCTGTGAAGAGGATTTTACAGCCAAACTTGGAGTCAGGGTTGCAGGATATGTGACTTTTTCTGATTGGCGTTTGGTGAAATGACAGGGTACTGCTGTAGGAATGTTGTGTTTAGCCTGAGGGTACCATTCTCCATCTGGCTGTGGGCCTTAGTTCCAGCAGAAGAACTCAAAGGTGTTTTGTTATGTACCACTCCATCACTTCATGGCAAATAGATGGGGAAACAATGGAAACAGTGACAGGCTTTATTTTCCTGGGCTCCAAAATCACTGCAGATAGTGATGAAATGAAAAGACACGTACTTCTTGCTTTGAAGAAAAGCTATGACCAACCTAGACAGCATACTAAAAAGCAGATACATTACTTTGTAGACAAAGGTCTACCTAATCAAAGCTACGGTTTTTGCAGTAGTCATGTATGGATGTGAGAAATGAAACATAAAGAAAGCTGAGCATTGAAGAATTGATTCTTTTGAACTATGGTGTTTGAGAAGACTCTTGAGAGTCCCTTGGACAGCAAGGAGATCCAACAAGTCCATCCTAAAGGAAATCAGAACTGAATATTCATTGGAAGGACTGATGTTGAAGCTGAAACTCCAATACTTTGGCTGCCTGATGCAAAGAGCTGACTAATTCGAAAAAATCCTGATGCTGGGAAATACAGGAGGAGAAGGAGATGACAGAGATGAGATGGTTACATGGCATCAGTGACTCAATGGACATGAGTTTGAGCAAGCTCCAGGAGTCAGTGATGGACAGGGAAGCCTGGCATGCTGCAATCCATGGGATCTCAAAGAGTCGGACATGACTGAGCTACTGAAGTGATCTGAACTGAGGAAGAACTAGGACCCTGCCCCAAGGCTGCACTAGTGTCTCTTGACTGCTCCTCATTAGTTTCTGTAGTTGTTTCCTTCCCTGATTAGCAATTGTTTGAATATGTTCTTTGGAATTCAGAGAACTTTAAGGAGGCTGAATGAAACCTATTTCTTACAAACAGGAAACCAGGTATTTGTACCTGGAATGACACCCTAGAGTCCTGTTCCATTTCATAGGTAAGAAGCAATTTAAGAATAGGGAGGACAGGAGTCATCCATTTCTGTCTCTTCACACTTAGGGAACATATATGCACTTGCATGATATATTTCACATACATACTTTCTACAAAAAATTTTATTATTTTTTGACACAGTAGTTGGAGGGAAATTTATGTTTGAAACTCTTTCATGTGACACTAGATATTGATCTAATTTTTGAGATACAGATTTAAGCTACAATTTTGTTAGAGATTTAAATGTAATTTAGAAAGATGGTAACGATAACCTTGTATGAGAGACAGGAAAAGAGACACAGATGTATAGAACAGTCTTTTGGACTCTGTGGGAGAGGGAGAGGGTGGGATGATTTGGGAGAATGACATTGAAACATGTATAATATCATATATGAAACGAAAAGCCAGTCCAGGTTTGATGCACGATACTGGATGTTTGGAGCTGGTGCACTGAGACGACCCAGAGGGATGGTACAGGGAGGGAGGAGGGAGGGGGGTTCAGGATGGGGAACACATGTATCCCTGTGGCAGATTCATATTTATGTATGGCAAAACCAATACAATATTGTAAAGTAATTAACCTCTAATTAAAATAAATAAATTTATATTTAAAATAAAATAAAAAAGAAAATAAATAAATATAATTTTGCAGTTAGAGGCTGTAAAGAAATCTTTGTTGTTGTTATTCAGTCACCCGGTCGTGTCCTACTCTTTGTGACCCTATGGACTGCAGCAAGACAGACCTTCCTGTCCCTCACCATCTCCCAGAGTTTGCCCAAGTTCATTTTCATTGCATTGGTGATACCGTCCAGCCATCTCATCCTCTGACGCCCTCTCTCCTGTCTTCAATTCTCCCAGTATCAAAGACTTTTCCAATAAGTCGTTTGTTCACGTCAGATGACCAAAATACTGGAGCTTCAGCTTCAGCATCAGTCCTTTCAGTGAATATTCAAAACTGATCTCCCTCAAGATTTACTGGTTTGATTTCCTTGCTAGCCAAGGGACTTTCGGGAGTCTTCTCCAGCACCACAATTTGAAGGCATCAATCCTTCAGCGCTCACCTTCTTTATGGTCTAGCTCTCATAACCATACATGACCACTGGGAGGACCATAGCCTTGACTATATGGACCTTTGTTGGCAGAGTAATGTCTCTGCTTTTCAACACATTGTCTAGGTTTGTCATCGCTTTCCTGCCAAGAAGCAATCATCTTCTGATTTCATGGCTGCGATCACTGTCTGAAGTGATTTTGGAGCCCAAGAAGAGGAAATCTGTCACTATTTTCACCTTTTCCCCTTCTATTTGCTATATAGTAATGGGACTGGATGCCATGATCTTAGGCTTTTTTTTTTTTTTTTTAATATTTCGTCTTATGCTGGCTCTTTCACTCTCCTCCTTCACCCTTTTCAAGAGACTCTTTAGTACCTCTTCATTTTCTTCCATTAGACTGGTATCATCTGCATATTTGAGGTTGTTGATGTTTCTCTCTCCTAACTTGATGGATCACTGCTTTGTTGTGGAGAAGAGGCATGTGTAACTCAATGAAGCTATGAGCCATGCTGTTAAGGGCCACCCAAGATCGACAGGTCACAGCAGAAAGTTCTGACAAAACATGACCCACTAGAGGAGGGAATGACAAACCACCCCAGTATACTTGTCATGAGAACCTCACGAACTATATAAAAGGTGAAAAAGAAATTTTAGGGAGGAAAAAAAATGCCTACAAAGATTTTTCTCAAAAGTATTATAGAGCAGGGTTCTGTGTTAGTAATTTTTTTTCTACCACTCTTCTGGTAACATATAGAGTGATTTTGCCTTAGGCCTCAGCATGGAAACTGTACCAAAATTAGTGAATCTAGTCATTTCCAGTTCTTTGATTGGTATGTGGAATATGGCCACCTTAAATCGTAATCTCTCTAGGTATACACGTTAAGTAACTTGAACAACCTGCTGGTAGCCACCCAACTACTCAAATTTCTGAAAATCAGAGGGCAAATTCTCTTTCTAGTTCTAAAATCAGACCCAAGCACTAAGATAGAAGTGCCTTCAATGCATTCTGTTGAGTTGTTCCACTCAACCCATTTCACCTTTCTAATCTAGATGCCTGAAGCCCCTGAAATGCTTTGAATTTTCAATATGGCAATCTTCTTTTTAGAATTTCTTAGAAGCAAACCTAAGATGTGTCCACTATTGATATATTTTATTCACATGTAAACAGTTTTACTCTTCTTGGATTTCAAGGTTCCAGTGCTGCCCTTTAACTGAGAGTTTTTAATTACTATTAGAATAAAGTTATTTTTAAGTGAAATCTTTAATTTTTCTGTGAAAGGAAGCTTAAACCCAATATTGTGTTGTGTTAGTCATTCAGTCATGTTTAACTCTTTGTGACTCCATGGACAGTAGCCTGTCAGGCTCCTCTGTCCATGGAACTGTCCAGGCAAGAATACTGGAGTGGGTTGACATTCCCTTCTTCAGGGGATCTTCCTGACCCAGGGATTGAACCCAAGTCTCTTGCACTGCAGGTAGATATTTTACCATCTAAGCCACCAGTAAAGCCACCCAAATCCAATATTATCTCCTTTTAAAAGAAATACTAGTAAAATAAAAACACAATAAATCAGCAAGCAAAGCAAGCAAAAGGAAAAAGCTGTATTTGATAGTTGAAATTTTGCCCACTATATGGGCAACATGGAGCTGGAAATAATGTGGTGGGTCTGTCACTTGAAGGTTAGGTTGCATGGAAGGGGCAGTAAAAAGGTATGTATGATCTTTGGGAATTGATTACCTCAAGGAAGATTCTTACAAAAATGAGTTCAAACAATAGGAACTAAACAAGCACGGGAAATGACTGAAACGGTCCACTTTTAGTTAATCAGATAAAAATTTCCAAGGATTTTTTGGAGAGGCCTATGTAAGAAGAAATATATACAATAGAAAGTACATTGGTTTCTAAATAAATGAATTAACCTGAGAGATATTATCGTAGGCTAAAGAGTTTGGAATTTGATTGCATTTTATTATAATAAAATACAGATTAGTGACCAAAAAAAAAAAAAAAAAAAAGGCAAAATAGTCGTGTATAAACAGATTTGGTGGAGTGTAAAAATCTTCACTGGGAATCAAGTGCTAAGCCTTCAAACCTACTTCTGCATTTGTAACCTGGATGACTGAGTAAATTACTCAGCTTCCAAGACCCAGTTTTCTCTGCTACAAAATGAGATTAGATTTGAATACCTTTAAAATGCATTCTAGATATATTGTAAGAGTCAAGTCTTTGCAAAATTAATCAGAAAGGAGCAATAATTAATTAATTGGTACTATAAAAGTTCAGAAAAGGAGGAAATAAAGACTGAAATGATTGGGAGGATATTACAAATGAGGTAGAATTTAAACTTTATACATCATGGTTGCTTAAAGACCTGGGCAGGAATTTTATAGGCAATGAGAAAAATAAGAACAAAAAGCCAGTACTAGTAAGTAAATGCGGAGAAGGCAATGGCAAGCCACTCCAGTACTCTTGCCTAGAAAATCCCATGGACAGAGGAACCTGGTAGGCTGCAGTCCATGGGGTCGCTATGAGTCGGACACGACTGAGCGACTTCACTTTCACTTTTCACTTTCACACAATGAAGAAGGCAATGGCAACCCACTCCAGTGTTCTTGCCTGGAGAATCCCAGGGACGGTAGAGCCTGGTGGGCTGCCGTCTATGGGGTCGCACAGAGTCGGACACGACTGAAGCGACTTAGCAGCAGCAGCAGCAGCAGCAGTAAGTAAATGATGAGGAAAAGTAAGGGCATATTTGACAGGAAGGGCAGTTGATTGTAAGTGAATCACTAAAGAGAATAGCCTCATAGGAGTTGAGAGCTGAAAATGACACTTTAGACAGAACTGCATGACTTAGCAATTTATCCTAGCATATCGCGTTCTCATAGAACATACTACAAGACCAAAATATATTTCTACCTTTCAAAATATACTTCAAAACATAAAATATTTTAAAATACACAGTTATGGGTAGAGTATTTTGCTCTCTCCATTAGTGTGTAAGCTCCATGTGATTATTTTCTACTTTGTTCCTTCTTCATAATATTTAGAATAGTGCCTAGCATAAGATACATTTTATCTAAGCTAAAGTTTGCTTTCAAAAAATCAGAATTCATTTTCATATCTTGAAAAATGGGATAGTGTACATTAGAGGAATCTTATGAAATCACTCCCATGTTTAGAGAGATATAAGGAATTTACAATTACTATGAGAAGCCTTACTATTTTTTCAAAAGGAGATCTAGACATTTTTGTAGCTTTTCAGCTGAAGGCATTAATGACTACATCCTAAGTATCAGTAAATATTGGATCTTCATTTTTCAAGTAGAAATGATAAATAGTCAACCATAGTTTGTTATTTTACTCTTGGGGCACTGTGTTAAATGTGAGTGTACCTGGACTATAAAACAGCCTCTGCCACTGGGGTGAAAGCCATTTGAAAGTCAGTACAACTACAACTGCTGTTTGCTATGGAACACTGTGTGAGTATCAGATCAGATCACATCTGTCGCTCAGTCGCGTCTCACTCTTTGCGACCCCATGTACTGCAGCATGCCAGGCCTCCCTGTCCATCACCAACTCCCGGAGGTCACTCAGACTCACATCCATCGAGTCGGTGATGCCATCCAGCCATCTCATCCTCTGTCGTCCCCTTCTCCTCCTGCCCCCAATCCCTCCCAGCATCAGAGTCTTCTCCAATGAGTCAACTCTTTGCATGAGGTGGCCAAAATACTGGAGTTTCAGCTTGAGCATCATTCCTTCTAAAGAAATCCCAGGGCTGATCTCCTTCAGAATGGACTGGTTGGATCTCCTTGCAGTCCAAGGGACTCTCAAGAGTCTTCTCCAACACCACAGTTCAAAAGCATCAATTCTTTGGCGCTCAGCCTTCTTCACAGTCCAGCTCTCACATCCACACATGACCACAAGAAAAACCATAGCCTTGACTAGGCGAACCTTTGCTGGCAAAGTAATGTCTCTGCTTTTGAATATGCTATCTAGGTTGGTCATAACTTTCCTTCCAAGGAGGAAGCATCTTTTAATTTCATGGCTGCAGTCACCATCTGCAGTGATTTTGGAGCCCAGAAAAATTAAGTGTGACACTGTTGCCACTGCTTCTCCATCTATTTCCCATGTAGGGATGGGAAAAGATGCCATGATCTTTGTTTTCTGAATGTTGAGCTTTAAGCCAACCTTTTCACTCTCCACTTTCACTTTCATCAAGAGGCTTTTGAGTTCCTCTTCACTTTGTGCCATAAGGGTGGTGTCCTCTGCATATCTGAGGTTATTGATATTTCTCCCAGCAATCTTGATTCCAACTTGTGTTTCTTTCAGTCCAGCATTTCTCATGATGTACTCTGCATATAAGTTAAATAAACAGGGTGACAATATACAGCCTTGACGTACTCCTTTTCCTATTTGGAATGAGTCTGTTGTTCCATGTGCAGTTCTAACTGTTGCAAAGAAGTAGAGGAAAACAACAGAATGGGAAAGACTAGGGATCTCTTCAAGAAAATCAGAGATACCAAAGGAACATTTCATTCAAAGATGGGCTCGATAAAGGACAGAAATGTTATGGACCTAACAGAAGCAGAAGATATTAAGAAGAGGTGGCAAGAATACACAGAAGAACTACAAAAAATATCTTCAGGACCCAGATAATCACGATGGTGTGATCACTGACCTAGAGCCAGACATCCTGGAATGTGAAGTCAAGTGGACCTTAGAAAGCATCAGATCAGATCAGATCAGATCAGTCGCTCAGTCGTGTCCGACTCTTTGCGACCCCATGAACCGCAGCATGCCAGGCCTCCCTGTCCATCACCAGCTCCCGGAGGTCACTCAGACTCACATCCATCGAGTCAGTGATGCCATCCAGCCATCTCATCCTCTGTCGTCCCCTTCTCCTTCTGCCCTCAATCCCTCCCAGCATCAGAGTCTTCTCCAATGAGTCAACTCTTCGCATGAGGTGGCCAAAATACTGGAGTTTCAGCTTTAGCATCATTCCTTCTAAAGAAATTCCAGGATTGATCTCCTTCAGAATGGACTGGTTGGATCTTCTTGCAATCCAAGGGACTCTCAAGAGCCTTCTCCAACACCACAGTTCAAAAGCATCAATTCTTCGGCGCTCAGCCTTCTTCACAGTCCAGCTCTCACATCCATACATGACCACAGGAAAGACCATAGCCTTGACTAGGGGAACCTTTGTTGGTAAAGTAATGTCTCTGCTTTTGAATATGCTATCTAGGTTGGTCATAACTTTCCTTCCAAGGAGCAAGCGTCTTTTAATTTCATGGCTGCATCACTACGAACAAAGCTAGTGGAGGTGATGGAATTCCAGTTGAGCTATGCAAATCCTGAAAGATGATGCTGTGAAAGTGCTGCACTCAATATGCTAGCAAATTTGGAAAACTCAGCAGTGGCCACAAGATTGGAAAAGGTCAGTTTTCATCCCAATCCCAAAGAAAGGCAGTGCCAAAGAATGCTCAAACTACCGCACAATTGCACTCATCTCACATTCTAGTAAAGTAATGCTCAACATTCTCCAAGCCAGGCTTCAGCAATATGTGAACCATGAACTTCCTGATGTTCAAGCTGGTTTTAGAAAAGGCAGAAGAACCAGAGATCAAATTGCCAACATCCACTGGATCATGGAAAAAGCAAGAGAGTTCCAGAAAAACATCTATTTCTGCTTTATTGACTATGCCAAAGCCTTTGACTGTGTAGATCACAATAAACTGTGGAAAATTCTGAAAGAGATGGGAATACCAGACTACCTGATGTGACTCTTGAGAAATTTGTGTGAGTATAGTATTTGAAACAATTTAAAACAGCACAACAGTAGATGTACTCATAGTACAGCATTTGTGTAGACTTCATTTTTCTGCAGACTTGAGAAGAATTGCCTTTCTATTCTAATATGTGATTTTTAAAGTCATAACCCTAATATTAAAACATAAGAGATTTATAAATTATTTGCATTATTATCAATATTAAGAACAGGGCAGACATTTTTAGGACACAAATTAGAATCACTGAGGGCTGTTAAATTATGACATTCTGTGTATTTGTAAATTAATTTATTTTAATTTGAGGCTAATTACTGTATTGTAGCAATTTTTGCAATACATTGACATGAATTTTTAACAACACAAAATTTTTGGAAAAACTACTGTAACTTCTGACATCTTTGTATTTGTTTTTCACAATTGTCCCAATCTAACAATCACATGATAAACAACAAATCAAAATCCATGACTTTTCCTCTCATCAAATTAATAAAGCCATGGAAAAAATTGCATTTTCTTTTGATTCTCAGCTAAGGGTTTGGGAATTTATAACGTTTTCATTATTATAGATGAGGGATTATCCCTCAGCACCAGTGGGAAGGAAAGCTTCCCATTGCTCTTTGAGGGGCCCTTGCCTGCTAAAGTTGCAGTAGAAGTGCTAGCAGCAGATCCTAGACCTGCCCATTGGTATGGCAGCTATTATGTCATTATCATGAATGTTGTAACTCTTAATGCCTTGTTCTTTCTTAAATACCTGTAAAAAGTGTTGTTAGTTATCAGAGCTGGATCCTCAAAATAAAACTCCCTTAAGTATCCCAATACCATTCCTTATCTCTCTGCCATGTCTCTCTATTGGAAAATAGACTCCATGGAAATTCATTTTATAACAAACTTTCTAGAAGATTAATCCAATATGAAAGATTCTACATACTCCAAATACTTTAGAATGACAATTACTTTTAAAAATATACATAACAGATGAATTAGGTAAATTTGTTGCAAATAAAGTTGATTTGACAGTGGATTAGTTATTAATCAGCAACCTCTGTTTTACTGTAAACATATTAACACTTGAGTTCTGTTTTGGCACATAAAGTTTGAAATATATTGAATAAAAACATTTTATGACATTTTCTTGACTACTTAAGTTCAGCATCTAGTAATAGTTTTCTATTTATCATTTTTTTCTTTGGTCAGTTTAAAGATTTCTCATTTTTGCTGAAAAGAAGTTACCACTTTTCAACTTTGAAAAATGATAAAACTGCCAATAAAGAGACAAATAGACAAATACAGCTAGGATGCAAGAGCTCTTTTGATGCTTTGTTTGTGTAACTATATTGCAAGGAAAAAAACAAAAAAAACATTTGCTTTGGGACATATCAACCAGTAGAGGGTCTAATCATAATCTAAACAAAGTGATGCAGAAAGACCTTGAAGAGATATCAGATTGGCTATTGTAACAAAAGTAAAATGAATTGACACATCTGGTTCACTAAATAATTAACAGGGTATCTGTCTTAGTTACAGCTCTGCCATTTTAATTTCAGAGAAAGTTGGCAGAGGAGGGGAAATAGTCAGAAATTCAGCATCCACTATTCATTTTTTCATTAGAGGTCTAGCCACAAATACAAAATGCCTTGTCTTCTTCAAATTTGTATCTTGTTCCTACATGCATGTTAGTATCTTCCCAATAGGTTTTACTTTTCTATAAGCCCTAGGACCAAAGTATCAATGTATGTTAGTGTATTACTTAATAGTCTATAATTAGACTGAGAATCAGAGAAGATATATTTGCTCTATCACTATTATTTGGAAGGCAGGTCTGGAAATCAGATTCTTTTAAAGTTCTACTATGTAGTTTGATAACATGATCATGGAGACAGCTATAAGAATATAAGACTAATGTTTATTATACGTATGAATAGCAGCATTATAGAAAAGTTAATGATGTTAGGAACATTAGTGTAAGTCTCAATTTTGAGATATGAATTGATGTTAATAATTAATAATATTGGACAAAATGCTAATAAGATGGCCCTCAAGACAAATTGGCACTGTTCCCACTAGACAGATAATATTTTTATTAGTATCTTATTGATAGCATCTATTGCAGTAATAACAAATTCATAAGGCTTGTTTTTTTCTCTGTGAAGTGATACAGATAATTTGAACTTAATTTTTGTTAAAGATGCAAAATTTTCACACTATATGCTTTTTATTAGTTGGTTGACTATAAAGTCATTGAGTCTTGCTTAAAACACTGTATTGTAGGCTACATCCAGATTTTTAGCTAGAAAGAAATACAAGCCAATGTTAATATGATTAAACCATGTTATATTAATAAACAATAGCATTTTTATTTGAAAACTTATTTACTGTGGCTACATGAAGCCCACTTAAAAGAGAATTTTGATGGTTATACTATAAAGTTTTATACCCATTGAATTTAAATAATGTTTCTACATCCTCTTTTCTATTTGAAAATGGTCTTGCTAAAGTGTGGTTTTCTCTTCTGGACTTTCCTCCATCAGCAGCACTTAACATATATTTTGTTTAGAGAACCAACAAATTGTGCTAGATCATAGGCTATCTCATATCTGTGCCTCTGTGGCCTAGCAATACGCAATGTGAGATGACCTATACTGAATAGAGTACAAGTTTAGACCCTTAGGTCTTCAGCAACAGTAGATAGCTCTTGAAAAACAGGAGAAAGAGATAAGGCCTGAGCTGAAGGAAACAGCTCACTTTTAATTTAAATGGTGCCAAATCTAGCTATAATTTGTGGGTCACTGAGTTTCTATCTTTCTTGCAGATGTTTTTTACATAACGATGAAAGATACTGAATTTGAAGTTGTCAGCATTTTAAAGATACATGAAAATGGGAAACAGTCTGTTCACTTTTGTTTTCAGTAGTTTAAAGTGCATTCTGCTTGTTAAAGGAAAAACAGAGGATGCATTTAAAGTTATCACAAATAGAAGGAATGAATAAGGATGCAAAGTTATGATATTCCTCTAATTTAATGAAGTATAATGAGTAGAAAATAACATAAAATGAAAGACAGTGAATGGAGAGAAGAATATGGAATGATAAATAAAATTATAGTCGCTAGGAATGTTGTTCTTTATTGTATTCTATTCTTAAGTTACATTTCAGGGCACAGAAGAGTAGAAATAGAGGTCATTCACACAAACACAATTTATCATTCTTATATGTGAAGCATGGTGATCGGCCCTTGCAGCCCCAGTTTTTGATACCCTTCTTTCCCCTGCATTCATGGCTAAAAGAATAATTAGAAGCCATGTATGTCAAATGTGCAATTCCCAGCTTTGACTTTATTGACAGCAGGCATTAAGTTCAGTGCCTTCTAGAGACACTTGTGAGTTAAACTTAATTTATAGTTGAGTAAGAAAAAGACCAAACAATTAAGGGACTTGACAAAGAACACAAAGTCAGTTCCAAAAACCATGGAACCTGATTTCTTTATTTCAATTTAGAAAGAACTGGTTTCCCATTCTCTGTTTCCTTATAGCTATCTCTTAATATAAGTCCAGCTTCAATTAAGAAAGTTCTTTAAGCAACTGTTAGTTACATGCTCTGAAGTCAAACAGATTGACCTATAAAGGAATGGAAGTTTACAGAATGGTACTTTTGGTTCTCTAAGCTTTTTCAGAAGGCAACATTCTGTGAGTTGAACACATGAATATTTGATACTTTCAGAGGTAAATTGACTTATTTGGAAGACTATTTCCTAGAATATAGAGAAAATGTGTTTTTTACCTGAAGATTCTGTCCTATATTTTTTTCCTATTGCTTTTGACAGTTTGTTGGGTGAAGGGAAATTAAATTTATGGGAGAGATGTTGAAGGGAACTGATTTTGTGTCACTTTCTATCCTTGCTCTTCCTTTGTTTTTTTCAGTTACCTGTATATACTTATTGGAAGGTTGTGAGCAATCTCTGTAGGTGAGACTGCTGTGTGAAAAGGAGATAAGCAGAACTGTTTCTTTATTTCATAGTCAATTTTCAACATTCCCAGAGAGCTGACAATGTAAAACAAGGGCAGAACAGCTTAACAATATAATATGAATAGGCATCATGAATTTGGGAGTACTTTATTCCATTGTTCTTACTAGACAGATCAATATTTGTGTTTTCTAAAAACTATACTCATAATGACAACTTAATATTTCACTTGTTTAAAAAGCATATTCATATTCTTATTTCATTAATAGCTCTGAGAGGGAATATTACTATTCTGATTTTACTGATGATAAATATATACTTAGAGTTATCACTTTTTACCCAGCAACCCAGCTGATAAGGTACAATGCTGGGACTTGAACAAGGTCTTCTGACTACAGCCTATTTGCTTCCACCCCCATTACACACACACATAACACACACACATCGGTATTACAAAATAAATCAGAGCTGTGTAGTGGGTTGGAAAGGCAAGTCTTCAAATATAAACTGATTTAAAAATAACTTTTCACTCAAATAGAAAGCCTTAGTATTTATTTTTTTAATCTGATAAGAGAAGAGATTGCTAGCAGTGATGATTTCTGAAGAATGGATTTTGGATATGGAGTTCACTTTTCTTTATAGTTCTTTCTGAGGCATGTTAATATTTTCCCAATAGGGCCATGCCATTAACTATTAATAGTCAAACTATCTTGAGTATGAACAGTAAAATAAAATAGCAATACCTTAGATTTGTATGTACAATAGTATTTCCCCTCTCATAATACAAATGCATCTATTTTTCCTTTTTCTTTCCTTTCCTTTCCTTTTCCCTTTCCCTTTCCTTTCCATTTAACAGTTAAACCAACCAAGTCCTGAGCGAGTAAAGAATGATACATAGGATCTCACAGCTAGTTTGTGTTCAACACAAATCTCCCAAACTCATGTTCCTGATTCTAGACCAGAGCCCTTTTGAAAGCCAAAGTATATTTTTACTTCTCTTGTACATCTTCTCTTATTCAGTCTTAGCTTAGTTGTTATGAGGCTGATAGGACTTTAACATAATGTGCTTCAGCCATGCTTAACACTCCATGTTATTATCAAATAAACTAATGAACTGAAAAAATTGTATTAGAAGCGTTATTTTCAACTCCAGAAGAACTTATCAATTTGGAAGAATCTAGTTCACCATGCCACATTGAAATATTACAATAAAACATTGTGATTTCTGACCCTATATTGTTATAAATCTAAAAATGAATCACCTAATTGAGTTGTATTTTGTGGGTTCATATATAACATATACATATAAAATATGAATTTGCTATATTTTAATTAATATTGGTAGAATTTGATGTAGCTTAGAACTAAAAAACAGCATTTCTGAACTTTTTGTATCTATTAGAAAATGTGAAATTTTCAGTTTCAGCAATGAATTTTCACAATCTAATTGAAATATAAACAGAAAAGATATGTATTTTTCTTCCCCTGCTCTCTCACATTTGTGTAATTATTGTAGGTTCTGGCAGACACATAATGTTTAAGTATTCAGTGATACATCTTTTAATTAAAATACTATACAGTATAATTGCATAATTCCAACTATCCCATTATTACCCAAAGGAATGCAGCTGATATTAAAAAAAAGATAGTTGGTTAAAAAGAGGTCACCTTAGAAAGGGTAGCTTAATTATATTTGCATTTTGACTCCAGAGAAGAATACTTTGCAAGCCCAAAGACAACATTTATATATATATCCACATGTCGAAGCAGCTTTCCCTGTATCAATTTACACTATAAAATTAGTATCCAAACAAGACTTTGCTCATTTTGCATGCAATGTCTTAGAAAATAATGTTTTGTTAGACAGAAAATAAAGTTTTTTTATATAGAAAATAGTTGTGATTGTTTTAAAACATACTGTCCCCTTAGGAAGTTAAAGACACATTGCTTAGAATTCACTGAGCATCCAAGTAGTAAGGATGGTCAAAGGACTGTCATCCTTTTGGCCGTATGGTCTATGGAAAGTCAATTACCTGGAATTCTGATTCTTCCAGTTCTTGTTATGTGACCTGGGATATTTTAATTAAACTCATTGAGCCTCAGTTTCCTCATTCATAAAATAAGTATAATAATACCTATCTTGCATGGTTCTAGTCAAAATTAGCAATAAGGCAAATCTCGTAATGAATTCCTTGCAGACACTCAATAAAGGCAGTCATGAGCCTTATAGTTTTGTTTTTTGTTTTGTTTTGTTTTGTTTTAAACATCAAATGCCATAAAACATAATGCAAAAAAACCCCACCACAATCCTTTGGATTATAGGCCAACAAAATGGGAGAGTGTGCCTAATTTATAAATGCAATTGAAAATAACTTTTAATAGTGGCATAGACCTGAAAGATTGTCGTTGAATCACGCGAAGACACTGGGATTCTTGGCCCCCGGAGGAGAAGAATTCAATCCGGGGCCAGAGACGAGGCTTGATCGCTCAGAGCTTTTGTGTAATAAAGTTTTATTAAAGTATAAAGGAGATAGAGAAAGCTTCTGACATAGGCATCAGAAGGGGGCAGAAAGAGTACCCCCTTGCTAGTGTTAGCAATGAAGTTATATACTCTAAAGAATGTCTCAGGTTGTAAAGACCTAATTTACATTTGAAGATTTCTCAGGCAGGATGCATCCTGGAAAAGACCAGGTCTACCCCCGTAATTTACATTTTAAGATAACACTGTCTTCAGGCCAGATACATTATTGTTGTATAATCCTAAGGAATGTGGAGAAAGAAAAAAGTTTGTCCTTTCTTCCTCCTTGAGAATTCCAGACCCCTCTCTCCTTGGGGACCTCTAGACTCCTTATCAATCTGCCTAGGACATGACTCTCTCAGACCTATGACAGCATGAATTCTACTTTGTTTTATGAGTTGTGTGTTCACATGTGATTTCCTTGGTTTTATGTGACTTAGTTTCTACATCTCAAAATTGGGCTATAAAGATACCTATTTCATTGAGAGTAAAATGCTATGATATAGCTAGTATACCTTATACAGGGTTTAGCCTCATAAATTTACAGTGACTGTTTTTATTCAGTCACTCCATCATATCCAACTCTTTGTGACCCCATGGACTGCAGCACACCAGGCTTCTCTGTCCTTCACTATCTCCTGGAATTTCTCAAACTCAACTTCATTGAGCCGGTAATGCCATCCAACCAGCCCATCCTCTGTCATTCCCTTCGCCTTCTGCATTCAATCTTTCCCAGCATCAGGATCTTTTCCAATGAGTCAGCTCTTTGCATGAGGTGGCCAAAATATTGGAGCTTCAGCTTCAGCATCAGTCCTTCCAATGAATATTCAGGGTTGATTTCCTTTAGGATTGACTGGTTTGATCTCCTTGTAGTCCAAGGGACTCAAGAGTCTTCTCCAGCACCATAGTTCGAAGGCATAAGTTCTTCAGTGTTCAGCCTTTTTATTGTCCAGCTCTCACATCCATACATGACTACTGGAAAAGCCATAACTTTGACTATATGGGCGTTTGTTGGCAAAGTAATATCTCTTTTTTAATATGCTGCCTAGGTTTGTCATTGCTTTTCTTCTAAGGAGCAAACCTCCTTTAATTTCATGGCTACAGTCACCATCCACAGTGTTTTTGGGGCCTAAGACAGTAAAGTCTATCACTGTTAGTTACTTGCAAATTTTGAATGCACTGTGAAGTCCAAATGATAGTGAAGGTGCAAGGCATTGTAAACTGTAGTATTAATGTCTTGCAAAAGTACTTAGTTATCATAATTTAAAAATCACAGAAATTTTCATAAATATGTTTCTTTAGAAGAATGGGCAAGGGAGAAAAAAGCATAGCTACCTATTCTGTACTAATTTTCACTACTTAAGAAAATATTAAAGTAATAGTAAGACAAGATGTATAGTTCAAGTAAGCAAAGAAAGCTTTCATTTCTTTTTGATTTTGCACTGGGGAAATTTTTCTTGATCTTTTTCTTCAAAGGGAGCAGCAAATTCATTTATGAGAGCCTGGGGTCACAATTATTATAAAAAGGAACAGCTTTTCATACCTTGGTAAAATAAAACAATTCAATTAAGCTTATTCGTCATGTTTTGGTGTTTTAGCAAGGTTGGAAAGGATATTGACTTCTTCTTTTGAGGAAGGCTTTAGGAAAAACCACTAGACGATTCATGTATGACCTAAATCAAATTCCTTATGATTATACAGTGGAAGTGAGAAATAGATTTAAGGGCCTAGATCTGATAGATAGAGTGCCTGATGAACTATGGAATGAGGTTCGTGACATTGTACAGGAGACAGGGATCAAGACCATCCCCATGGAAAACAAATGCAAAAAAGCAAAATGGCTGTCTAGGGAGGCCTTACAAATAGCTGTGAAAATAAGAGAAGCAAAACGCAAAGGAGAAAAGGAAAGATATATGCATCTGAATGCAGAGTTCCAAAGAATAGCAAGAAGAGATAAGAAAGCCTTCTTCAGAGATCAATGCAAAGAAATAGAGGAAAACAACAGAATGGGAAAGACTAGAGATCTCTTCAAGAAAATCAGAGATACCAAAGGAACATTTCATGCAAAGATGGGCTCGATAAAGGACAGAAATGGTATGGACCTAAAAGAAGCATAAGATATTAAGAAGAGGTGGCAAGAATACACAGAAGAACTGTACAAAAAAGATATTCAGGACCCAGATAATCATGATGGTGTGATCACTGACCTAGAGCCAGACATCCTGGAATGTGAAGTCAAGTGGGCCTTAGAAAGCATCACTAAAAACAAAGCTAGTGGAGGTGATGGAATTCCAGTTGAGCTATTCCAAATCCTGAAAGATGGTGCTGTGAAAGTGCTGCACTCAATATGCCAGCAAATGTGGAAAACTCAGCAGTGGCCACAGGACTGGAAAAGGTCAGTTTTTCATCCCAATCCCAAAGAAAGGCAATGCCAAAGAATGCTCAAACTACGCAACAATTGCACTCATCTCACATGCTAGTAAAGTAATGCTCAAAATTCTCCAAGCCAGGCTTCAGCAATATGTGAGCCGTGAACTTCCAGATATTCAAGCTGGTTTTAGAAAAGGCAGGGTAACCAGAGATCAAATTGCCAACATCTGCTGGATCAAGGAAAAAGCAAGGGAGTTCCAGAAAAACATCTATTTCTGCTTTATTGACTATGCCAAAGCCTTTGATTGTGTAGATCACAATAAACTGTGGAAAATTCTGAAAGAGATGGGAATCCCAGACCTGATCTGCCTCTTGAGAAATCTGTATGCAGGTCAAGAAACAACAGTTAGAACTGGACATAGAACAAATGACTGGTTCCAAATAGGAAAAGGAGTACGTCAAGGCTGTATATTGTCACCCTGTTTATTTAACTTATATGCACAGTACATCATGAGAAACACTGGACTGGAAGAAACACAAGTTGGAATCAAGATTGCTGGGAGAAATATCAATAACCACAGATATGCGGATGACACCACTCTTATGGCAGAAAGTGAAGAGGAACTAAAAAGTCTCGTGATGAAAGTGAAAGTGGAGAGTGAAAATTTGGCTTAAAGCTCAACATTCAGAAAATGAAGATCATGGCATCTGGTCCCATCACTTCATGGGAATTAGATGGGTAAACAGTGGAAACCGTGTCACACTTTATTTTTCTGGTCTCCAAAATCACTGCAGATGGTGACTGTAGCCATGAAATTAAAAAACACTTAAACAATTAAAATCTTTTAATATCTGTTCTCATAGCACTTTGAATCTAGCAAAGGGAGAGAAAATATTAAATGCTAATAAAGTTACTAAATTTTAGAGAATATTAAAATATGATATCCTTTCTGGAACAGTGTAAACAGGATTAGAAGTGCCAGGGTTTGGGGTGGTGGCAGTTCTGTAGTTGGTCAGGGTCTGATTCATGAAAGGGTGATAGTTGAAGAAATATTAAATGTGGTATGGAATTTGGTTAAGTAAATATCTAAGGAAGAATTTTCCACTCAGAGGGAATAATTAGGTGTTTATTAGGTAATGTTTAATAACATTAAAACATTATCAGGATGTACATGGAACTACAAGGAGGCCAGGGCAGCTAAAGCAACTTAAACTGAGGGGAAATGTTAGGAGAAAACATAGTGGGAGGGGATGCTTATGGTGGCAAGGGAGATAATTTTAAGGGCCTTGTAAGAAGCCACAGGTAATAGATGGGGAAACAGTTGAAACAGTGTCAGACTTTATTTTGGGGGCTCCAAAATCACTGCAGATGGTGACTGCAGCCATGAAATTAAAAGACGCTTACTCCTTGGAAGGAAAGTTATGACCAACCTAGATAGCATATTGAAAAGCAGAGATAATACTTTGCCAACAAAGGTCCATCTAGTCAAGGTTATGGTTTTTCCAGTGGTCATGTATAGATGTGAGATTTGGACCATGAAGAAAGCTGAGTGACGAAGAATAGATGCTTTTGAACTGTGGTGTTGGAGAAGACTCTTGAGAGTCCCTTGGACTGCAAGGATATCCAACCAGTCCATTCTGGAGATCAACCCTGTAATTTCTTTCAAAGGAATGAAGCTAAAGCTGAAACTCCAGTACTTTGGCCACCTCATGCGAAGAGTTGACTCATTGGGAAAGACTCTGATGCTGGGAGGTATTGGCGACAGGAGGAGAAAGGGACAACAGAGGATGAGATGGCTGGATGGCATCACTGACTCAATGGATGTGAGTCTGAGTGAACTCTGGGATTTGGTGATGGACAGGAAGGCCTGGCGTACTTCGCTTCATGGGGTCGCAAAGAGTCGGACACAACTGAGCGACTGAACTGAATTGAAATGAAGAAGCCACTGTGAGGGTAATTACTTAACTCAGAGTAGAACAGAGAGCTGTGGCAGGCTGTTATCCAAAAGAGTGAAATAATTTTATGTTAATTTTGAAAAGATCACTTTGGCAGCTGTGCTGAGAATAGCGTCTATGCCTTAATGGAGTAAGTAGAAACTTTGGTAATTTCCAGGAGAGAGAGAATAGTACCTTGAAAGAGGATGTAAACAGCAAAGGTGCTGAAAAATAACCAGATTCTATATTTATTTGAAGGTAAAATTAGGATGATGCCCCAATAGACTAAGATGTAATGTGTGAGGAAAACAGAGATGTCCAAATAACACCAAGATTTTTGGGTCCAGTAACTGAAATAATGGAGTTGCTATTAACTGAGATTGGAAAGAATGTAAATGAGGCGCATTTGTGGAAGAAAACAGCATTTTAGTTTGAGTCATCTTAAATTTGAAATGTCAGACATCCATATCCAAATGTTAAACAGTCAGTTGGATATAGGAATCTGAGTTTGGGAGAAAACTCTGGGCTGCAAATATACATTTGGTAATTGACAGCATATTGCTGTTATTTAAAGATGAGAGACTGGAATTCACCAAAGGAGTGAATGTGTAGAAACAGAGGGGAATAAACCTTAGAGTCATCCAACATTTATAGATCTAGGAGACTAACTAGGAAACTGAGGAGTGGCTCAGAAGCAAACCTGAGTGTATGGTGTCTGGGGAGCCAGATGAATGAAGTTGTCTAAGAGAAGGGGGTGATCCAGTAGGTTAAATGCTGTTGATGGCATCAGATAAATGAAGAAAAAACTGGCCATTGATAAGATAGTTTACTGACTTGTAAGAAGCAGTATGACTTCCAAAGTGAAAAGTGACACTTTAGGGCTTAATAATAGATGGCAAGTTTTGGAGGTCACAATGTTATGGCACACTGTCTGAATCTGACCAAAGATAAGCTTTTACAGGCAATATTTAGGGGAAAAAAATGAATGTGAGAGTTATTGTAAGATATGCTTTCTCCCATTGCTCATAGAACCCATCATCTCATATTATTTTTTATTTTGGAAACGTCATATTCATGACTTTTGCTTGGTTCTTGGAAGCTTTGAATTTGTAACCCCTAGATATTAAGTGCACTTTTGCTTTCATGCAGTGAAATTAATTGATGTAATTTTGAAGGCACAGTTATTCCATTCTTATAGATAAAAATCTTGATTTTTAGTTTGGGGTAATTAAATTTTTCATCCAAATTTATTTCAAAGCTAGACATTCTCTCATTTTACAAGGTCACTGAATGTTAGACTGCTTGTTAAAAGGAACTCTTGGTTTGCAATTTGGCCTTCCTTTATCCTTCTTCACAAAAGAAGAATTTGAACACAGAGATGAAATGTCTTATTTAAGGTTGCACAGTAACCAGCTGTGATATGATAAAGACCCTAATTTCTCATTGAGCTCTTAAATTTTTTAAGCATATCATATCTTCTGATATAAAGTTTGCCATTCTATTATGCTAAATAACCAGTGTTCACTTAACCTATTCATTAACCACCTGACATATATGAGACTTACTATATTTAGGTAAATGAAATATGTAAATTGTGGTCATTTTCAAAAGCAGGAAATGCATTTAAATTGTATGCTTAAATGTATCAGAATTGCATATGGTGATTTTTAAATCACATATAGTAGTTTTTAAAATAATATTTATCAATATTACCTCAGTAATAATTTATGATCAAGTTAGTTTAAGTGGGGGAAATCATTTTAACATTCCATATTGATTTTGAGATAACCACCTGTATTCAATCCATTCTTCTTATTATCCATTAGAATCCCCCTTTTGTCCAGAAATTATCCAACCCTTAGAATTAAGTTTCTGTACTTCCTCATTTATGTTTCTCTCATTTCAAGTCTAAATGGACTCTGTCTGCAATCTTTCCTGCCATACCATGGTTGTAGATAATATTTAGATATATATCTATTTAGAAATAGATTGAAGGAGTAAAAGGATTATTTGTATAAAGTTATAGAAGAATTGCAATTGAAAATAACTTTTAATGGTATAGTCATTTTGGCTTTTCTCACTGCTTTAGCATAGTTTTTGTTCATTTGTTTTTGCACAGTTGTTTAATCTAGTTACTGTCCACCTTAAAACAAATATATAATATAAAAAATAAAACAGCTTCTGACTAAGGCTAGGCAATTTTCTGTATTGCTAGGGCCAAGTTATGATTTATATATATATATATTTTAATGGCGTTGACTTATATCTTTAGTATCTGGGTTTCCCAGGTGGCGCCAGTGTAAAGAACCTGCCTGCTAATGCAGGAGACATAAAAGACTCCAGTTCAATCCATGGGTTGGGAAGTTACCCTGGAGGAGGAAATGGCAACCCATTCCAGTATTTTTGCCTAGAGAATCCCCATGAACAGAGGAACCAGGCAAGGTACAGTCCATAAGGTCACAGTGTCGGACATGACTGAAATGATTTAGCACTTAAATATCTGCAGAGTTCTTTCCCACTGGCAGTGCATGAGGAGCAGGGTTTTCTCTCTTACTTTCTCCTTAGCTGTTATTGGATGGAGTCGGTCAGCACACATGGGATTTTTAGGGCATATTGGTTACCTGATCTGAAGAGCTGACTCGTTAGAAAAGAGCTTAATGTGGGGAAAGATTGAGGGCAAGAGTAGTGGGGTGACAGAAAAGGAGATGGTTGGATGGCATCACCAATTCAATGGGCATGAGTGAAGGATAAGGAAGCTTGGCATGCTGCAGTTCAGGGGGTGAAAAAGAGTTGGACATGACATACTGACTGAACAACAGCTGATTTCCTAGGGTTTCAGAAATAGCTGGAACAATTCTATGCACCACTCAAATAGATCTAGAATTCACCATCTCTTTTGTATTCCTAATTTCTTCATTACATAATTCAAAATGTTATCCTCCTTTTTCCTAGTTTAAAAAAAAAAAAAAAAAAAAAAAACAAACTTGCATCCCTAAAGCAAATTTTATCCTAAGTGATATTTGGCTTGGATATTTATTTATTTAATTATTTTAATTAAATGTCTGAGGTAAGGGGCAGGGGCAGGAACCAGCTTCACCTTTGCATTATTTGCCAGGCCTTTGAAAGCATTTGGGCTTCCTTGGTGGCTCAGACAATAAAGAATCTGCCTGTAATGTAGGAGACACAGGTTCGACTCCTAGGTCAAGAAGATCCCCTGGAGAAGGGAATGACTTCTCACTCCAGTGTTCTTGACTGGAAAATCCCATGGACAGAGGAGCCTGGCAAACTACAGTCCATGAGATGCAAAGAGTCAGACACGACTGAGAGACTATCACTTGAAAGCATTTGGATTTATAATCTTTGTTTATACTATTGTAACCCAGTCTCCCAATTAATATTTCACCCTTCATTCCTATAGTCCTCCCTATCAAATTACCCCTCTACACTTTCCTCAGATATAACATTCTAAAAAGCACTTCTTTATAAATGCTGTTGACTTCCCTGTTGAATGTAGGGTAAGATCAAGACTCTCTAACATGGCAGATGAGATGTTTCATCATTTAGTTCCAGTCTACTATTCTAGTCTCTTCACTTCTACTTTTTCTTAACCTCCTGCCTCCACAACATGCACCAAGACCTCCAGTTGAGCATGCTAAACCTAGTCCGTTTAGCCTGAGTACTTTTTAATGTCCCTTTTTTTTTTTCACCTGTGCTTTTTTCTGCCTATACTCCTTTTGACTCTCTAATTCAACTGGAAAATTCCTATTTTCCTCATAAGCACCAAATCGTCGGATGATCCCCTTGTCCCATGCAGACAGTTTCCTGAGTCTTCTGGGCAGTTGATTCTTGTTTTGGACTACCAATTGCATTTTGCACATAGCTTTTTTTGTAGCACCTATCACCGCTAAATGTGATTTAATATTTATGTGTCTATGCTTCACTTCCTGTACAAGGAGCTCTCTGATAAGCAAGGTTCGGTCTAATTCATTTTTGTATCACTAGCACACAGAAGTGTCTGGTACATAATAGGTACAAAAGGCATGATTCTTGAATAGGTTAAATAGTGATCTCCATTTATACCCGTACTTATATTCTGCAGACAGCTGCTATCCCACTGCTTCTTTGCCTGATTCTCAATATTTCCCTCTCATCACTGCTCAGACTTCCTTATGACATCATGCTTATTCATCTTATACCCATGGGCTCTGGTTTTGGAAATGGTAATAAAGGCAATGCCCAGGGCACTGTGATTTATTACATGTGGACATTGCAGTTTGGTTTGGCTCCAACATCAGTGACAGCAGCTGCCATCATTTTTCTCAATTTCCAGGACTTCTTCCAATATCTTAGGGCATAGTAAAATTCTAGTGATATCTCTGATGATTTGAGGGTTATGATATGTGTAATTTAGTACTTCATGTCTGCATTTATTATACAATATGTCTTAAAGGGCAGTTTCATCAGTTTAAAATTTAACAGCAAATCAAAGATATTGAATTTTCTATATATGTGAATGCATTTTGAAACTGAACAGCATTCAGATAAAATTTAGATTGAAAACATAGTATACTAATGATATCTTGTTTATATGTCTGTAACAAACATGAATAGGGTATCAATTTTGAATAAATAACCACGGTAAAATCAGTAGATTTATTCTTGAGAGGGGGATTACAGAAATTCTAAAACATCAAGTCTGCTATCCAGCAAAATATAGAATATGAATGGAGAAAAGTTAATCTTCTAGGGTTGAGATTAATGTATGATTTGTATTGCTTAAAACTATTAAAGGCACCTTAATACTTTTGCTAAAGTGTCAGTGCAAGACAAGAAAGAATAATGACAGGCTATTACTTTTTATATTGTCTTCTTTAATGCATTTCTGTTTTTCTTCCTATGAACATTTGTATTAAATTATTTTTACCATGAAAATAGAGTGCATAATTTTATAGATAAGGAAACAGAAACTCAGGGAATCTAAATGACTTGCTCAAAGACATACAAGTAGCTAATAACAAGGCTTGGACTAAAGTCCAAGTCTCTTTACTCCTACATTGGGAATCTTTACACTATTCCATGCTGTTCCCCTTCATTTGACATCCCCCCCCCGCCCCCGCCCAGAGTGTGTGGAATCTTAGGAAAGATGCTTTTATTTCTCTATAAAGTGATTATAAATTGTGTGGAACTATAGTCATCATACTTGTTCCTACAAATTGAAATACAAAATTTTGAAAAAGCCTTATCTTCATAACCAATGGAAGTATAACCAAATGGCAATTACTGAATAGCAAAAGAGTAATATAGCAGCTATTGTCAAATGTCCTACCTGAAAGCAAACATTTTTTGAAAGCAATGAATTCAGGTGAATACAATTTTCCAAGTTCTGATTCATCAAATAAGAATTGAAGTTCTCAATAATCAATGGTTAGAGGGGTACATCAGAAACTGAGGAGGCACTGAGAAGTTTACAGAATGATATATTAATATCTTATGCTGGATTAAAATTAGCAAGAATATTCTTGGTCTCTAATTTCTAATAATTAAAGACAGCTGTGTTTGTTTACTCTAAGTTTAGGACAAAATTGAAGTGAATGAAAGCAAGACATGGAGTAGAAAATTTTATGTTTAAGAAGCTGACGACTCTAACCTGAACTAGAAGTATTAATCTTTTTTTTTTTTTTTTAACATTTTAAAAACCCTTTTTTTTGTCGGACACTACTGAGCGACTTCACTTTCACTTTTTCGCTCTCATGCATTGGAGAAAGAAATGGCAACCCCATTTTGCTTGGAAAATCCCATGGACGGAGGAGCCTGCAGGCTCCAGTCCTTGGGGTCGCACAGAGTCGGACACGACTGAGCGACTTCACTTTGACTTTTCACTTTCATGCATTGGAGAAGGAAATGGCAACCCACTCCAGTGTTCTTGCCTGGAGAATCCCAGGGACAGGGGAGCCTGGTGAGCTTCCGTCTATGGGGTCGCACAGAGTCGGACACGACTGAAGTGACTTAGCAGTAGTAGCAGCATAGCCGATTAACAATGCTGTGATAGGATTAAGCCATTCCTTCTTTCTGAACTGCACTCCACACACATCTCCACCAATGACATACCACATTTTTTTTCAAAGCAGAGTCAAGCTGACCCTTGACCAGCCATATCCCATTTGAATGATTTCTCATAGCATTCAAAGTTTCTTCTGGCTCTTTAATGATATCTTTTGATGGACAGCTTAGGAATGCAATTTTTGTTGTTATTTTTCAGTGTCCAACATCCTGTCTGACTCTTTGTGACCTCATGGACTGCAGCATTCCAGGCCTCCCTCACCAACCCCCAAAGTTTGTCCAAGTTTAAGTCCATTGCATCAGTGATGCCATCCAGTCATCTCATCCTCTGACACCCTCTTCTCCTTATGCCCTCAATCTTTCCCAGCATCAGGCACTTTTCCAATGAGTTGTCTGTTTGCAGCAGATGACCAAAATACTGGAGTTCAGTTTCAGCATCAGTCCTTCCAAAGTGCATAAAAGGACAAAATGCAATTTTAACAAGTGATAATTACAAAGAAGAAGGGATTTTATAGAGAATTTTGTGTTGCCTTAATGAAGGGTATGTGTAAAAATGATGAAGGTGCATTACCACTTATTCTATACCAGAAAGGAAGGAGAATTGAAATTATTTTATTAATTCAGTAAATATTATGGAGTGGCTGCTATTTTAAAATTTTCTGCTAGGCTCTGCATATAAATAGTAGGAAAGATTTGCTCCATGTCTCCAAGATGCACATAGTACAGCAAACATCTTACAGTCAAAAAATATTTAATAGTGGACTCTACAGTGTTATAACTGACAATATTTTTGTTTGCTTGTCTTATTCTGGTTTTAGTTATACCTCCCTCACCATTCAATCATTGAATGACAAATTGAATAAGGAAAAAAATGAACTGAGTTCCTTCAAACTGATCACTACCCCAGATAAACCTTTTTACTTTGTTAATCCAACAGAAATGTGACTCATTCTTGTAAAAATCAAATATTCAACAGGGATTTATAGTTGTCGTTTGCTAAGTGGTCTGACAGTCTACAATAATGCAAGATCCGATGAAAAGCATGAGTGGCTACCTGATGAGCCCACCACTGCCTGCTGTTGTTGTACAAAAGAGGAATTAATTAGAAAAAAATGCAAGTCAAAAATTATAGGTATTCATGATCTACCACCTAACCATTTATAGCATCAATGAAACCAATTTAATAAGATGAAAAATGTATTTGCATGTGAAAGATACATACTATATGTTATAAACTGCAAACAAAAGAGTACCATAAAAATTGCTCATAATATATTTATGGAAAATATTAAGCACTTACCATGCTCTATTTACATTTAGAGTTTCATTTGAAGTCCTTAATTTGAGTGAATACTGAAAATCATCCAAATTTATTACTGTATACTTTATGTGGAAAATTGCTTTTCTTTCTCTCTTTTTTTTTCTGGAACTACAATTATACATCTAGACTTCTATACATCAGTGATGCCCTTTAATCTTGGGATTGTTATTATATTATTTTAAAATCAGGATAAAATCTGAAAGAAGGTGAACTCCATGTAGAATGATTGTCCTAATTTTTACTACATTACCATATTAAAAATGTTCTAAATTGCTTTTTACTCTTTAAAATCATATTACTCTGGAGATTTTCCCTTTTTGAATAAATATTCTCCTAGATTTTAATTTTATTAGCTATATATTTATTCTTTTTGCTAGTTTAATTTCTTTTTAAAACGTGTGTTTTGTGATAATGCTTTATTCTTGTTTTAAAATTATTTTTTTATTTAATTAAAGATAATTATTTTCATCTATCTAATGAATCTCAAAATTCCTCGGGGCAACAATAGGGCTATTTGTGTAGCTATTGACTCTTCTCTATGGTAAATTTTGAACTTGGAAATAATCTTTAAAGATAGATGATTTGTCTGCATGAATTCTATTCTGTCTGGATTGAATATGCATCCTTCTGGACAAGTTTAGAGTTTACTATTGCCAGGCAACCCAGGGTTATTATGTATTTGGGACCACTGTTTAACTTTTCACTTTGGGCATCAATACACTATTTGAGTAATATAAATTTAGATTACAACTTCTTAAAATACAGTTCAGTATTTGTAAATTCTAAAAAAGAGACCTTTTCCCACCAAGAGGTCAAACCAAGAAAGTTTTGGATTATATGAATCTCACTCTTTTGATGAGTAACTTAAAAAAAAAAAAAAAAGAAAAACCTCAAACCTGTGCATAGTTCTTTAATTGACTTTTTTTTTTTTTTTTTTTTGCCATATCATGCAGGCAGGCAAGATCTTAGTTTCCTAACCAAGGATCAAACCCATGCTCCCCGTATTGGAAACACAGAGTGCTAACCATTGGACCGCCAGAAACTCCCATTGTAGAGGTCCTTAAAGATTCTGGGTTTATTAAGGGATCTCTTGTAGCTCAGCTAGTAAAGAATCTGCCTGCAATGTGGAAGACCTGTGTTTGATCCCTGGGTTGGGAAGATCCTCTGGAGAAGGGAAGGCTACCCACTCCAGTATTTTGTGCTGGAGAATTCCATGGACTGTTTAGTCCATGGGGTCACAAAGAGTTGGACACAACTGAGTGACTTTCACTCACCTCACTTTAGAGGTCTCACCTCATATGAACCTAAGACAAGGTGTTGCAATGGGATTACAAAGCCCTTTGTTTTCCTTGTCCCTAGAGCTGCTAGCCTGGGCCTGTGTGCCAGATCTTGCATGTGCATTGGCTTACTCAAGCAGCAGAAATCCCTCTTTCTTCAACATGATCGCCAGGAAAGTGCCAGTCTTCTTTTTATTTTATTATTATTATTTCCGTCCTGGAGGATTGCTTTCCTTTTCTTGTGTTCTCAGTGTTATAATTCTATGAGTTCTGTTAACAGGAGAATTTTCAGATGATCTAGTCTACCAGTGGCCACAGGACTGGAAAATGTCAGTTTTCATTCCAATCCGGAAGAAAGGCAATATCAAAGAATGTTCAAACTACTGCACAACTGCATTCATCTCATACACTAGCAAAGTAATGCTCAAAATTCTCCAAGCTAGGCTTCAACAGTAAGAGAACTGAGAAATTCCAGATGTTCAAGTTGGATTTAGAAGAGGCAGTGGAACGAGAGGTCAAATTGCCAACATCTGGTGGACCTTAGAAAAAAGCAAGCAAATTCCAGAAAAATATCTACTTCTGCTTCATTGACTATGGATCACAAGAAAATGTGGGAAATTCTTCAAGAGTGGGAATACCAGACCACCTTATCTGCCTCTGAATAAATCTGTATGTAAGTCAAGAAACAACATTTAGAACCAGACATGGAACAACAGACTGTTCCAATTTGGAAAAAGGAGTACATCAAGGCTGTATATTATCACCTTGCTTATTTAATTTATATATGAGGAGTACATCATGTGAAATGCTAGACGGAATGAAGCACAAATCAAGTTTGCAGGGAGAAATATCAATAACCTCAAATATGCAGATGACATTACCCTTATGCAGAAAGCAAAGAGGAACTAAAGAGCCTCTTGAAAGTGAAAGAGGAGAGTGAAAAAGCTGGCTTAAAACTCAACATTCAAGAAACTGACTAAGGTCATGGCCTCCCATCCCATCACATTACAATAAATAGATGTGGAGAAGATGGCGGAGGATTAGGACGGGGAATACACTTTCTCCTCCACAAATTCATCAAAGGGACATTTGGGCACTGAGTAAATTCCACAAACAGCTTCGGAGTGCTGGCGGAGGACGTCGGACACCCAGAAAAGCAACTCACTGCCTTCTAAAGGAGATCTGTCTCTCTCCTTCACACTCCCTCCTTTTATCCTCCTGACCACCTCTGTCTCCTTCCTCCCTTTTTCCTTCTCTGTATAATTCCGTGAACATCTCTGAGCGGTCCAATTGTGGAATGCATTATAGAAGAAGAAGTTTTTGAGACTACTGTAAAAATAAGACCAATAACTAGAACCAGGAAGCTTAAGTCCATACCCTGATCCCACGAAACATTAATTGACAGGAGCTCATTAAAAGCCTCCATACCTACTCTGAAACCAAGCATCACACAAAGACCAGCAAGTTCCACAACAAGACATACCAAGCAAATTCTCCAGAAAAACAAGAACACAGCCTGAGCTCCAATACACAGGCTACACAAAGCGACCCCAAAATCATAGACATCTCCTAACTCACTACTAGACACTCCACTGCACCCCAGAGAAAAGAAATCCAGCTCCACCCACCAGAACACCGATACAAGCTTCCATAAACAAGAAACCTCGACAAGCCACCGGTACAAACCCACATATAGTGCAGAAACGCCACAATAAAGAGAACTCCACAGACTACCAGAATACAGTAAAGATGCCCCAAACTTAGCAATTTAAACAAGATGAAAAGACAGAAGAATTCCCAGCAGGTAAAGGAAGAGGATAATTGCCCACCAAACCAAACAAAAGAGGCAGAAATAGCAAACCTACCTGATAAAGAACTCCGAATAATGATAGTGAAATTAATCCAAAATCTGGAAAGCAAAATGGAATCATGGATAAATAGCCTGGAGAAAAGCATTGAGAAGATGCAAGAAAGATTTAACAAGGACCTAGAAGAAATAAAAAAGAGTCAATATATAATGAATAATGCAATAAATGAGATCCAAAACACTCTGGAGGCAACAAATAGTAGAATAACAGAGGCAGAAGATAGAATTAGCGAATTAGAAGATAGAATGGCAGAATTAAAGGAATCAGAGGAGAAAAAAGAAAAACGAATTAAAAGAAATGAGGACAATCTCAGAGACCTCCAGGACAATATTAAACGTTACAATATTCGAATCATAGGAGTCCCAGAAGAAGAAGACAAAAAGAAAGACCATGAGAAGATACTAGAGGAGATAATAGTTGAAAACTTCCCTAAAATGGGGAAGGAAATAATCACTCAAGTCCAAGAAACCCAGAGAGTCCCAAATAGGATAAACCCAAGACGAAACACCCCAAGACACATATTAATCAAATTAACAAAGATCAAACACAAAGAACAAATATTAAAAGCAGCAAGGGAAAAACAACAAATAACACACAAGGGAATTCCCATAAGGATAACAGCTGATCTTTCAATAGAAACTCTCCAAGCCAGGAGGGAATGGCAAGACATACTTAAAGTGATGAAAGAAAAGAACCTACAGCCCAGATTATTGTACCCAGCAAGGATCTCATTCAAATATGAAGGAGAAATCAAAACCTTTACTGACAAGCAAAAGCTGAGAGAATTCAGCACCACCAAACCAGCTCTCCAACAAATACTAAAGGACATTCTCTAGACAGGAAACACAAAAAGGATATATAAATTCAAACCCAAAACAACAAAGTAAATGGCAACGGGATCATATTTATCATTAATTACCTTAAATGTAAATGGGTTGAATGCCCCAACCAAAAGACAGAGACTGGCTGAATGGATACAAAAACAAGACCCCTACATATGCTGTCTACAAGAAACCCACCTCAAAACAGGGGACACATACAGACTGAAAGTCAAGGGCTGGAAAAAGATTTTCCACGCAAATAGAGACCAAAAGAAAGCAGGAGTAGCAATACTCATATCAGATAAAATAGACTTTAAAACAAAGGATGTGAAAAGAGACAAAGAAGGTCACTACCTAATGATCAAAGGATCAATCCAAGAAGAAGATATAACAATTATAAATATATATGCACCCAACTTAGGAGCACCACAATATATAAGACAAATACTAACAAGTATGAAAGGAGAAATCAACAATAACACAATAATAGTGGGAGACTTTAATACCCCACTCACACCAATGGATAGATCAACTAAACAGAAAATTAACAAGGAAACACAAACTTTAAAAGATACAATAGACCAGTTAGAGCTAATTGATATCTATAGGACATTTCATCCCAAAACAATGAATTTCACCTTTTTCTCAAGTGCACACGGAACCTTCTCCAGGATAGACCACATCCTGGGCCATAAATCTAGCCTTGGTAAGTTCAGAAAAATTGAAATCATTCCAAGCATTTTTTCTGACCACAATGCAGTAAGAGTAAATCTCAATAACAGGAGAAAAACTATTAAAAAGACCAACATATGGAGGCTGAACAACACACTCCTGAATAACCAACAAATCACAGAAGAAATCAAAAAAGAAATCAAATTCTGCATAGAAACGAATGAAAATGCAAAAAGATGTCCTTTTCATTATAGGGGACTGGAATGCAAAAGTAGGAAGTCAAGAAACACCTGGAGTAACAGGCAAATTTGGCCTTGGAATACGGAATGAAGCAGGGCAAAGACTAATAGAGTTTTGCCAAGAAAATGCACTGGTCATAGCAAATACCCTCTTCCAACAACACAAGAGAAGACTCTATACATGGACATCACCAGATGGTCAACACCGAAATCAGATCGATTATATTCTTTGCAGCCAAAGATGGAGAAGCTCTATACAATCAGCAAAAACAAGACCAGGAGCTGACTGTGGCTCAGACCATGAACTCCTTATTGCCAAATTCAGACTGAAATTGAAGAAAGTAGAGAAAACTACTAGACCATTCAGGTATGACCTAAATCAAATCCCTTATGATTATACAGTGGAAGTGAGAAATAGATTTAAGGGCCTAGATCTGATAGATAGAGTGCCTGATGAACTATGGAATGAGGTTCGTGACATTGTACAGGAGACAGGGATCAAGACCATCCCCATGGAAAAGAAATGCAAAAAAGCAAAATGGCTGTCTGGGGAGGCCTTACAAATAGCTGTGAAAAGAAGAGAAGCAAAAAGCAAAGGAGAAAAGGAAAGATATAAACATCTGAATGCAGAGTTCCAAAGAATAGCAAGAAGAGATAAGAAAGCCTTCTTCAGCGATCAATGCAAAGAAATAGAGGAAAACAACAGAATGGGAAAGACTAGGGATCTCTTCAAGAAAATCAGAGATACCAAAGGAACATTTCATGCAAAGATGGGCACAATAAAGGACAGAGATGGTGTGGATTTAACAGAAGCAGAAGATATCAAGAAGAGGTGGCAAGAATACACAGAAGAACTGTACAAAAAAGAGCTTCAAGACCCAGATAATCATGATGATGTGATCACTGACCTAGAGCCAGACATCTTGGAATGTGAAGTCAAATGGGCCTTAGAAAGCATCACTACAAACAAAGCTAGTGGAGGTGATGGAATTCCAGTGGAGCTATTCCAAATCCTGAATGATGATGCTGTGAAAGTGCTACACTCAATATGCCAGCAAATTTGGAAAACTCAGCAGTGGCCACAAGATTGGAAAAGGTCAGTTTTCATCCCAATCCCAAAGAAAGGCAATGCCAAGGAGTGCTCAAACTACCGAACAATTGCACTCATCTCACACGCTAGTAAAGTAATGCTCAAAATTCTCCAAGCCAGGCTTCAGCAATATGTGAACCGTGAACTTCCTGACATTCAAGCTGGTTTTAGAAAAGGCAGAGGAACCAGAGATCAAATTGCCAACATCCGCTGGATCATGGAAAAAGCAAGAGAGTTCCAGAAAAACATCTATTTCTGCTTTATTGACTATGCCAAAGCCTTTGACTGTGTGGATCACAATAAACTATGGAAAATTCTGAAAGAGATGGGAATACCAGACCACCTGATCTGCCTCTTAAGAAAATGAAAACACTACAACCCAAAACCTGTGGGACACTGTAAAAGCAGTCCTAAGGGGAAAGTTCATAGCAATACAGGCATACCTCAAGAAACAAGAAAAAAGCCAAATAAATAACCTAACTCTACACCTAAAGCAACTGGAAAAGGAAGAAATGAAGCACCCCAAGGTTAGTAGAAGGAAAGAAATACTAAAAATTAGGGCAGAGATAAATGCAAAAGAAACAAAAGAAACCATAGCAAAAATCAACAAAGCCAAAAGCTGGTTCTTTGAAAGGGTAAATAAAATTGACAAACCACTAGCCAGACTCATCAAGAAACAAAGGGAGAAAAATCAAATCAATAAAATTAGAAATGAAAATGGAGAGATCACAACAGACAGCACAGAAACACAAAGGATCATAAGAGACTACTATCAGCAATTATATGGCAATAAAATGTACAACGTGGAAGAAATGGACAAATTCTTAGAAAAGTACAACTTCCCAAAACTGGATCAGGAAGAAATAGAAAATCTTAACAGACCCATCACAAGCACGGAAATTGAAACTGTAATCAGAAATCTTCCAGCAAACAAAAGCCCAGGTCCAGACGGCTTCACAGCTGAATTCTACCAAAAATTTAGAGAAGAGCTAACACCTATCCTACTCAAACTGTTCCAGAAAATTGCAGAAGAAGGCAAACTTCCAAACTCATTCTATGAGGCCACCATCACCCTAATACCAAAACCTGACAAAGATCCCACAAAAAAAGAAAACTACAGGCCAATATCACTGATGAACATAGATTCAAAAATCCTTAACAAAATTCTAGCAATCAGAATCCAACAACACATTAAAAAGATCATACACCATGACCAAGTGGGCTTTATCCCAGGAATGCAAGGATTCTTCAATATCCGCAAATCAATCAACGTAATACACCACATTAACAAACTGAAGAATAAAAACCATATGATTATCTCAATAGATGCAGAGAAAGCCTTTGACAAAGTTCAACATGCATTTATGATAAAAACTCTCCAGAAAGCAGGAATAGAAGGAACATACCTCAACATAATAAAAGCTATATATGACAAGCCCACAGCAAACATTATCCTCAATGGTGAAAAATTGAAAGCTTTTCCTCTAAAGTCAGGAACAAGACAAGGATGCCCACTTTCACCATTACTATTCAACATAGTTTTGGAAGTTTTGGCCACAGCAATCAGAGCAGAAAAAGAAATAAAAGGAATCCAAATTGGAAAAGAAGAAGTAAAACTCTCACTATTTGCAGATGACATGATCCTCTACGTAGAAAACCCTAAAGATTCCACCGGAAAATTACTAGAACTGATCAATGAATATGGTAAAGTTGCAGGATATAAAATTAACACACAGAAATCCCTTGCATTCCTGTACACTAATAACGAGAAAATAGAAAGAGAAATTAAGGAAACAATTCCATTCACCATTGCAATGAAAACAATAAAATACTTAGGAATATATCTTCCTAAAGAATCTAAAGACCTATATATAGAAAACTATAGAACACTGGTGAAAGAAATCAAAGAGGACACTAATAGATGGAGAAATATACCATGTTCATGGATTGGTAGAATCAATATAGTGAAAATGAGTATACTACCCAAAGCAATTTATAGATTCAATGCAATCCCCATCAAGCTACCAACGGTATTCTTCACAGAGCTAGAACAAATAATTTCTCAATTTTTATGGATATACAAAAAACCTCGAATAGCCAAAGCTATCTTGAGAAAGAAGAACGGAACTGGAGGAATCAACCTGCCTGACTTCAGGCTCTACTACAAAGCCACAGTCATCAAGACAGTATGGTACTGGCACAAAGACAGAAATATAGATCAATGGAACAAAATAGAAAGCCCAGAGATAAATCCACGCACATATGGTCACCTTATCTTTGACAAAGGAGGCAAGAATATACAATGGATTAAAGACAATCTCTTTAACAAGTGGTGCTGGGAAAACTGGTCAAACACTTGTAAAAGAATGAAACTAGAACACTTTCTAACACCATACACAAAAATAAACTCAAAATGGATTAAAGATCTAAATGTAAGACCAGAAACCATAAAACTCCTAGAGGAAAACATAGGCAAAACACTCTCTGACTTACATCACAGCAGGATCCTCTATGACCCACCTCCCAGAATATCGGAAATAAAATCAAAAATGAACAAATGGGACCTAATCAAACTTAAAAAGCTTCTGCACAACAAAGGAAACTATAAGCAAGGTGAAAAGACAGCCTTCAGAATGGGAGAAAATAATAGCAAATGAAGCAACTGACAAACAACTAATCTCAAAAATATACAAGCAACTTCTACAGCTCAATTCCAGAAAAATAAATGACCCAATCAAAAAATGGGCCAAAGAACTCAATAGACATTTCTCCAAAGAAGACAGACAGATGGCTAACAAACACATGAAAAGATGCTCAACATCACTCATTATCAGAGAAATGCAAATCAAAACCACTATGAGATACCATTTCATGCCAATCAGAATGGCTGCTATCCAAAAGTCTACAAGCAATAAATGCTGGAGAGGGTGCGGAGAGAAGGGAACCCTCTTGCACTGTTGGTGGGAATGCAAACTAGTACAGCCACTATGGAGAACAGTATGGAGATTCCTCAAAAAACTGCGAATAGAACTGCCTTATGATCCAGCAATCCCACTGCTGGGCATATACACTGAGAAATCCAGAATTGAAAGAGACACGTGTACCCCAATGTTCATAGCAGCACTGTTTGCAATAGCCAGAACATGGAAGCAACCTACATGTCCATCCACAGATGAATGGATAAGCAAGCTGTGGTACATATACACAATGGAGTATTACTCAGCCATTAAAAAGAATACATTTGAATCAGTTCTAAGGAGATGGATGGAACTGGAGCCTATTATACAGAGTGAAGTAAGCCAGAAACAAAAACACAAATACAGTATACTAACACATATATATGGAATTTAGAAAGATGGTAAAAATAACCCTATTTACGAGACAACAAAAGAAACACTGATGTATAGACCAGACTTTTGGACTCTGGGACCGGGAGAGGGTGGGATGATTGGGGAGAATAGCATTGAAATATGTATAATATTATATCTGAAATGTATTAATTGTTCAAACTAAACACTATCATGTTACAATTTGTTCATACTAGATGTTTGTAATGTTTCTGATAATCAATAAAAGAGATTCTTGATCAGAAAAAAAAAAAAAAAAAAGATGTGGAAACAATGGACAAAGTGACAGACTATTTTTTGGGCCCCCAAATCACTATGAATCGTGACTGCAGCCATGAAACTAAAAGATGCTTATTCCTTGGAAGAAAAGCTATGACCCAAAAGCAGAGAATAGCTATGACCAACCTAGACAGCATACTAAAAAGCAGAGACATTACTTTATAGACAAAGGTCCTTCTTGTCAAAGCTATGGTTTTTCAACTAGTCATGTATGAATGTGAGTGTTGGACCATAATGAAAGCTGAGAGCCAAAGAACTGATGCTTTTGAACTGTGGTGTTGGAGAAGACTCTTGAGAGTTCCTTGACCTGCAAGGAGATCCAACCAGTACATCCTAAAGGAAATCAGTCCTGAATATCCATTGGAAGGACTGATGCTAAAGCTGAAGCTCCAATAACTTTGGCCACTTGATGCACAAACTTACTCATTGGAAAAGACCCTGATCCTGGGAAAGATTGAAGGCAGGAGGAGAAGGGGATGACAGAGGATGAGATGGTTGGGTGGCATCACCAACTCAATAGACATGAGTTTGAGCCATCTCTGGGAGTTGGTGATGGACAGGGACGCCTGATGTGCTGCAGTCCATGGGGTCTTAAGGAGTCAGATATGACTGAGCAACTAACTGAACTCATTCTGCCATAACATCTGAAATGGAAGTATAGTAGGTTTACATAGTCAAAATTTTAATTTATGATATACAGGGAAAATACTCAAAATCTGTATTTTCCTTGTAGTGTATGCTTTCTTTTTTTATTTATTATTTTTAAATATAAACTTATTTATTTTAATTAGAGGCTACTTGTCATGTTCAACCATGAGCTTGGGGATTTCATGAAGATTTTTTGTTTGTTTTTCTTACATTTGGGCTTAACTTTTAAATACATTAGTCCTTTGTCTTTCTTGTTTTCTAAGTTCACAGAACTACCATTTCAGAAAGAAAGGGTACTCTTTATAAAACTAGAAAAAAGCCAGGTCTAACTTGAAATCTATTTTATAGGAAAATTTAAATTAATCCAGAATAAAAATAAGCCAAATGCTAAGTTAAACGCTAATATGAAAAACCGTCTTTTTTAAATGCATCATTTTAAGAGCTTGAAATGTTTCGTGGAGAAGCATAATTCTTTCATGAAATGGTTTCATGAAGCACACATGTTTTTCAGCCTCCCACAGGGATATATCCCACCATGGTGAGGGCAGCAGATGCCTTTTCTCCCACTTACTTATCTGGCTCTATTTCTCAGGAATCTATTTCTTTCAGTGGTTAGCCCAAATAAGTTATTTCAGCACAGTAAACCTCAGCCTTTTCTTGAAAGTAGATTTTATGAAATAAGGTAAGGAAGAAATAGACAAGATCATCTAAAAATGCTGGCAGCTCCAACTGCTATTTTTTTTGGAGGTACCATTTTAAGTTATACCCACAAAACCCTAAAGAACTCAAATTTCTCAGGAAAATTAAGTTATTATAGATTTAAATTATTGAATCATAAATTTTCTAAGTCTAAGTTAAATTATGTGTGCATCAACCATTTTATAACACCTTCTCTGTGTATGTCATTAATCATATGCCAATGTCAGTATGCAGGAACTGAATAATATGTGTATGTGTTTTAAGTTTCTACTGCTTCCATAATAAATTATCACAAATTTAGTGGATTAAAACAACTGAAATATATTATCTAGGTTTCCCTAATGGCTCAGACAGTAAAGCATCTGCCCACAATGTGGGTAGACCTGGGTTCGATTCCTGGGTTGGGAAGATCCCCTGGAGAAGGAAATGACAACCCACTCCAGTACCCTTGCCTGGAAAATCCCATGGATGGGGGTGCCTGGTAGGCCTACAGTTCATGGGGCCGCAAAGAGTCGGACACATGTCATTAATCGTTTGTCAGTGTCAGTATGCAGGAATTGAATAATATGTGTATATTTTTTAAGTTTCTACTGCTACCATAATAAATTATCACAAATTTAGTACATTAAAACAACTGAAATATATTATCTTACATTCTTGAAGATTAGAAGCCCAACACAGATCTCAGTGGGCTAAAAGGATGGCAGTGAGACCATTTTCCTTTCTGGAAGTTCTATGGGTAAATATTTTCCTTGTTTTACTGGCTTTTATAGTTGGCTCACATTTCTTGCCTCTTTGGCTCATGATCCCTTCCTCCATTTTCAAAGCCACAACCTTTGCATCCTTCTCAATATTGTTTTTTTTTTTTTCCTGATGTGAACCATTTTTAAAGTCTTTATTGAATTTGTTACAATATAGCTTCTGTTTTATGTTTTGGTGCTTATTTTTGGCTGCAAGGTATGTGGAATCTTAACTCTCTGACCAGGGACTAAACCTGCATTGAAAGATGAAATCTTAACAACTGGACTACCAGGGGAGTCCTTCTCTCCTACTCTTCTTCAGATAGCTCCCTTTGTATCCAAGAAAATACAGATGTTTTCAACTTCAAAGAACTCATGTAATTAGATAGAACCCATTTTCATTATCCAGAATAATCTTCCATCTCAAGGAATTTAATCACATCTATAAAGTTCTTTTGCCATGTGAGGTAACATAGTCCTAGTTTCTGTGAATGGGGCATGAGCACCTTTGGGTGCCATCATTCTCTCTTATCACGTTGTTGTTGTTTAGTTGCTAAGTTGTATCCAACTCTTTTGTGATTCCATGAACTGTAGCCCACCAGGCTCCTCTGTTCATGGGATTTCCCAGGCAAGAATACTGGAGTGGGTTGCCATTTCTTACTCCAAGGGATCTTCCCAACCTGGATCACTAGCATTAGCAGGCAGATTCTTTACTGCTGAGCTACCGGGGAAGCCCAAATATTACCATAAAGTGGCTTTTATTCGCATTTCAAAAATGCATAGAATTTGTGATGAAAGTCAATTTTTGTCTTAATCTAGTAAATCATTCTTTATTCAGAACCAGACATTACACACTGAAATAAAATATAGTACTCAACCAACAATTAATTTTGCTTTTCTTCTGTGTGAAGTTCATTATACAATAAACCTTTTAAGAATTAAGTAGCTTGCATTTCACTGAGGGTTAAAAATTGAAACATTTTTGAAACACACTATGGTCTATAATAAAACTCTCACAATGAAAAAGTAAATTCCTTTGGGGCAAAACCAAGTATTATTCATCTTTGTGTCTCTCATGGTGTGGTGATGATTTTTTTTTTTTTTTTTTTTGTTATTTAATTTATGAGCTGTGAATATATCAAAGCTATTGTTTTTACAAGTTAAAAGTTTAAAACACAGAGAAAGAAATTTTGGAATAGAATTCCACTTAGCACACTTCTTTTGAATAGCAATGTTGCAATAGATAGCATGATTTCATAACAGATAATATTTCATATGGAAACTTGTATTTATTTTCTCTTCCCTTTCTCTCATCCTCCTTTTCCTCCCTTTAATTTCCTGCCTTTTGACTTATTTTTTTTTTTATTTACTTTCCATTTATTTCCCCATTTCTCTCTTGTCCTCCTTTATTTCCTCTTCCTCTCTTTTCCCTACATATAGTCTTCTCCTCTTCTTATACTGAAGTCATTCAAAACCTTGCTATCTAAAAACAGTTAGCTAATACATATTAAAACAAGCATAAGTAATAGTGACATATACCACTAACTTGTTTTTCCCTTTATTTGGTTGCTGAGTGTTATATTGCCTTAATTTTTCTTTTCTCCAAAACCTCTATAAAAAATGTACTTCTCTCTCTCTCATACAGATAACCATATCCTAATTATAGTAATCAATTTACATGCAGTAATAACATTAGCTGTGATAATTATAATATGTATCACCTGAATCTGTACTTTTTTTTAATAGGAATAATCAATAATTCTCAAGTAGGCAAAAGTGTGAAGCTGAATATGTGTTCAAGTCATCAGAGATTAGGCAGCATTTGATTAAATGAACAGCTTGGAGATTTTTCAATTACTTTTAATATGAAAAATAGAAGGTACTTATAACAAATCTAAATTTTAAAATCATGATCATTTTATATGTGCAGCTCGATTTTCATTTATTGAGAGAATTAACTTGAAATAGATTGTTCACATACCTCTTAATATCTCTATGTAATTAGAGAATAAAAATGTGAAATATATTCATTTCTATAAAATGGTCTGTATAATTTTTCACTTATTCTTTTTTTAAAATTAAGCAACTTGCCATAGTCTTTTAAACCACTTTAATTTGGGGGATAAGTACTGAAGGCATAAGAGGAATTCACTAGGGAAAAAAATCTGTCAGCATCTTGGGGTATAGAAACATTGATACATTAGATTTGAAGTAGTAAAATGAACTATTAAAATGTCACACAATTAAAAGTAGTAAATAATACTTTGAGCAGGTTTTCATTTTTAAAGTAAAATACAACAATATATTCAAGAATGAGTAAGAAGACATAAACTTGATGGATTCAGTCAGTAAGTCAGTTAAGGGCTCAATCGTGTCTGACTCTTTATGACCCCATGGACTGCAACATGCCAGGCTTTCCTGTTCATCACCAACTCCCAGAGCTTACTCAAACTCATATCCATCAAGTCAGTGATGACATCCAACCGTCTCATCCTCTGTCATCCCCTTCTTCTTCCGCCTTCAATCTATCCAGCATCAGGGTCTTTTCCAATTAGTCAGTTCTTCCTATCAGGTGGCCAACGTATTGGAGTTTCAGCTTCAGCATCAGTCCTTCCAGTGAATACTCAGGACTTATTTCCTTTAGAATGGACTGGCTCAATCTCCTTGCAGGTCAAGGGACTCTCAAGAGTTTTCTCCAACACCACAGTTCAAAAGCATCAATTCTTCAGTGCTCAGCTTTCTTTACGGTCCAATTCTTACATCCATACATAGCTACTGGAAAAACCATAGCTTTGACTAGACGGATCTTTGTCAGCAATGTAATGTCTCTGCTTTTTAGTATGCTGTCTAGTTTGGTCATAGCTTTTCTTCCAAGCAGCATCTTTTAATTTCATGGCTGCAGTCACCATCTGCAATGATTTTAGAGTCCAAGAAAATAAAGTCTATCAATATTTCTATTTTTTCCCTATTTATCTGCCATGAAATGCCACAATCTTCATTTTTTGAATGTTGAGCTTTAAGTCAGCATTTTTACTCTCCTCTTTCACTTTCATCAAGAGGCTCTTTAGTTCTTCTTTGCTTCCTGCCATAAGGGTGGTGTAATCTGCATATCTGAGGTTATTGATATTTATCCCTGAAGTCTTGATTCCAGCTTGTGCTTCATCCAGTCTGCCATTTTACACGATGTATTCTGGATATAAGTTAAATAAGAAGGGTGACTATATACAGCCTTGTCATACTCCTTTCCAGATTTGGAACCAGTCTATTGTTCCATGCCCAGTTCTAACCCTTGCTTCTTTATTCTTTTTTAATTTAAATTTATTTATTTTAATTAGAGGCTAATTACTGTACAATATTGTATTTGTTTTGCCATACATCAACATGAATCCGCCACAGGTATACATATGTCCCCAATCCTGAATCCCCCTCCCACCTCATTCCCCATACCATGCCTCTGGGTCATCCCAGTGCACCAGCCCCAAGTTTCTTGTATCCTCCATTGAACCTGGACTGGCGATTTGTTTCTTATATGATATTATACATGTTTCAATGCCATTCTCCCAAATCATCCTCCCCCTCCCTCTCCCATAGAGTCCAAAAGACTGTTCTATACATCTGTGTCTCTTTTGCTGTCTCGCATACAAGGTTGTCATTACCATCTTTCTAAATTCCATATATACGCGTTAATATACTGTATTGGTGTTTTTCTTTCTGGCTTACTTCACTCTGAATAATCAGCTCCAGTTTCACCCACCTCATTAGAACTGATTCAAATGTATTATTTTTAATGGCTGAGTAATACTCCATTGTGTATATGTACCACAACTTTCTTATCCATTCATCTGCTGATGGGCATCTAGGTTGCTTCCATGCCCTGACTATTATAAACAGTGCTGCGATGAACATTGGGGTACATGTGTCTCTTTCGATTCTGTTTTCCTCAGTTAACCAATGCTTCTTGACCTGCATACATATTTCTCAGGAGACAGGTAAGGCGGTCTGCTTTTCCCATCTCTTTAAGAATTTTCCACATTTTGTTGTGATCCACAGAGTCAAAGGCTTTGGAGTAATCAATAAAACAAAATATATATATATATTTCTGGAACTCTCTTGATTTTTCTATGATCCAAAGGATGTTGGCAATTCAATCTTTGGATCCTCTGCCCTTTCTAAATCCAGCTTGAACATCTGGAAGTTCACAGTTCACATACTGTTGAAGCCTGGCTTGGAGAATTTTGAGCATTACTTTCCTAGTGTGTGAGATAAGTGCAATTATACGGTAGTTTGAGCATTCTTTGGTATTGCCTTCCTTTGGGATAAGAATGAAAACTGACCTTTTCCAGTCCTGTAGCTACTGCTGAGTTTTCCAAGTTTGCTGGCATATGGAGTGCAGCACTTTCACAGTATCATCTTTAAAATTTAAATAGCTCAACTGGAATTCCGTCACCTCCATTAGCTTTGTTCTTAAAGGTGGTTCCTAAGGCCCACATGATTTTGCATTCCAGGATGTCTGACTCTAGGTTGGTGATCACACCATTGTGATTATCTGGGTTGTGAAGATATTTTTTGTACAGTTCTTCTGTGTTTACTTGCCACCTATCTTAATATCTTCTGCTTCTGCTAGATCCATGCCATTTCTGTCCTTTATTGTGTACATCTTTGCATGAAATTTTTTCTTGGTATCTCTAATTTTCTTGAAGAAATCTCTAGTCTTTCTCATTCCATTGTTTTCCTCTATTTCTTTGTACTGATCACTGAGGAAGGCTTTCTTATCTCTCCTTGCTATCCTTTGAAACTCTGCATTCACATGGTTATAACTTTCCTTTTCTCCTTTGCTTTTTGCTTCTCTTCTATTCACAGCTATTTGTAAGGCCTACTCAGATAACTATTTTGCCTTTTTGCATTTCTTTTCCTTGGGAATAGTCTTAATCACTGCCTCCTGTACAGTGTTATGAACTTCCATCCATAGTTCTTCAAGCACTCTATCAGATCTAATCCCTTAAATCTATTTGTCACTCAGACACTCTATCAGATCTAATCTCTTGAATCTATTTGTCACTTCCACTGTATAATTGTAAGGGATTTTATTTAGGTCATACCTGAATGCTCTAGTGGCTTTCCCTTATTTCTTCAATTTAAGTCTGAATTTGGCAATAAGGAGTTCAGGTTCTGTGCCACAGTCAGCTCATGGTCTTATTTTTGCTGACTATATAGAACTTCTCCATCTTTGGCTGCAAAGAATATAATCAATCTGATTTCAGTATTGACCATCGGGTGATGTCCATGTGTAGAGTCTTCTCTTGTGTTGTTGCAAGAGGCTGTTTGCTATGACCAGTGTGTTCTCTTGGCAAAACTCTATTAGCCTTTGCCCTGCTTCATTCTGTAATCCAAAGCCAAATTTGCCTCTTAATCCAGGTATTTCTTGACTCCCTATTTTTGCATTTCAGTCTCCTATAATATAAAGGACATCGTTTTGGGGTGTTAGTTCTAGGAGGTCTTGTATGGAAGTCTCAGTTCCCCAATAATTTCTCTGATACCCTGTGGGGACTAGGGTTTGTTATAGAGTGGGGTTAGAAGTCCCTTTTCCCTAAGAGGCCTCTCCTAATACCACCTTGGTTGACAGAGTCAGAGCTGCCTTACTACTACTCCTTAAGGGGCTTTCACTAATGCTGAGGGAAGCTGGCCTCCTTAGTGTTGTACAGTGCTCAAAGACCAGACTTTTCACTAGGTCTTCTCTGACACATCTGTCCCATGGGGAGGGAGAGGGGCATTTTGTTACTGCCTGGTGTGGAGGGAATAAGTCTATGTTTTCCACTATGCCTTGAGCAGCGAGCTGCTAGGATGTGGTGGGAGTTCTGCCCTCTCCTGTAATCTTCTGCTGATCCCTCCCTGGCTGGGATGGGTGGGAGTGACTCATTACTGGCCCCACATTGTCTTCGCTGAGATCACCCTGGAAGGATAATGGTAATAGTCGAGAAAAATGATGAGAGGGAGAAGAGTTTAAGAACAGTCTGCCAAAGGTAGAAAACTAGGGGTGCAATCACATACTTTTTTGTGGTGTAAGACTGAGTCAAGAGGCTGCTGTCTAACAATTTCTTTTTTGCTCAGCTGTCCCTTTCCATAAACTTTTGTTACTGAGAGCAGGCATTTGATGGGATTCTTCTGGTCTATGTCTGTTGGTGTTTCCAGGTTACTGACTTCTCCAGGATACAGTCTGGATACACAAGACAAAAAAAGAAAACCCAAGGCCTCACCACCATGTCTTTTTTTGGGTTCTGAGGTTCCTGGACTGATCTCTGTCCAACTTTCAGACACTCCTTATGTTAATTTTATATATCATGTTCAGTATTGGGGCTATAGTTAGCAGAAAGAACAGGGAAAATAAGGTCTACTGATATTTTCATCTTTTGATTATATATTTGCTGTGATGCAAGTAATGTTCAGTCCCCAAATCCATTAATACACTGTGGTTGTAAAATGATAATATTATTATTCTATATTTATTTTAATTCATTTCCTGCACTTTTATAAAATAAATGTTATTCATTTACTCGTGGAATGGGCTTCCCCAGTGGCTCAGATGGTAAGGAATCTTCCTTCAATGTGAGAGACCCAGGGTTCAATCCGTGGGTCTAAAGATCCCTTGGAGAAGGGCATGGCAAGCCACTCCAGTATTCCTGCCTGGAGAATTCCATACAGAGAGGAGCCTGCTGGGCTACAGTCCATGGGATTGCAAAGAGTCAAACATGACTGAGCAACTTCCACTTTAATTTAGTGTTAGTGTTAGCTGCTCAGTCGTGCCAGACTCTTTGTGATCCCATGGAGTGCAGCCCACAAGGGTCCTCTGTTCATGAGATTTTCCAGGCAAGGATACTGGGGTGGGTTGCCATTTCCTTCTCCAGGGGATTTTCCCACCTCAGGGATTGAACCCTGGTCCTGCACTGCAGGAAGATTATTTTACTGAGTGAGCTGCTGCTCCTTTATTTGGGCTTCCCTGATAGCTCAGTTGGTAAAGAATCTGCCTATTATGCAGGAGACCACTATGAGATCACTCTGGATTGATCCTTGAGTTGGGAAGATCTGCTGGAGAAGGGATAGGCTATCCACTCCAGTTTTCCTGGACTTCCCATGTGGCTCAGCTGGTAAAGAAATCTCCTGCAACGTGGGAGACCTGGGTTCGAACCCTGGGTTGGGAAGATCCCCTGGAGAAGGGAAAGACTACCCACTCCAGTATTATGGCCTGGAGAATTCCATGAACTGTATAGTCCATGGAGTCGCAAAGAGTTGGACACGACTGAGAGAGTTGTAGGTTTCCTGCTTTAGATCTTAAATATGCCAGTATTCCAAGAGAGCCTCTTTTCTTTTAGAGGGTAGTGTTTTAAAACCATAATTCTAGGTACTAGGGATCTTCACTGATACTATTTGGGTCATTCTTATGTAGGTCTTATGTAGGTCTTATATGTAGGTCTTTGCAGTGGACAGAGATATGAAATTTTGTGTATATGTATATATATACACATATATATATACATACATATATATAACATAAAACACTTCGTAGATTTACACTGATACTTCAAATTCAAGAATACAAGGTGTTGTTGTTTTTTTTTTTTTTTTAATATAGTGTCTTCTGTACTTTATCCATGCCTTCTTTCAGATCTATTATCCTATTTCTCAAGGACATAAGGTATGCAAAAAATCAAAATTGTCTCTAGTTATCATTTGCTTATTCCCATATTGCATGCACCTTCAATTGTTTCAGAATAATAATACATATACTAACATAACTAATATAATTATTGAAAGAGTTAAAATATTTTTGGCTATACAACCTCATTGTGCACTATTTTAAAAATAGTTTTAGTATATCTATGTTTATATAGATGTTTATATCTTCCCTTTTCTCCTTTGCTTTTCACTTCTCTTCTTTTCACAGCTATTTGTAAGGCCTCCCCAGACAACCATTTTGCTTTTTTGCATTTCTTTTCCATGGGGATGGTCTTGATCCCTGTCTCCTGTACAATGTCACGAACCTCATTCCATAGTTCATTAGGCACTCTATCTATCAGATCTAGGCCCTTAAATCTATTTCTCACTTCCACTGTATAATCATAAGGGATTTGATTTAGGTCATACCTGAATGGTCTAGCAGTTTTCCCTACTTTCTTCAATTTCAGTCTGAATTTGGCAATAAGGAGTTCATGGTCCAAGCCACAGTCAGCTCCTGGTCTTGTTTTTGCTGATTGTATACAGCTTCTCCATCTTTGGCTGCAAAGAATATAATCGATCTGATTTCGGTGTTGACCATCTGGTGATGTCCATGTATAGAGTCTACTCTTGTGTTGTTGGAAGAGGGTATTTGCTATGACCAGTGCATTTTCTTGGCAAAACTCTATTAGTCTTTGCCCTGCTTCATTCCGTGTTCCAAGGCCAAATTTGCCTGTTACTCCAGGTGTTTCTTGACTTCCTACTTTTGCATTCCAGTCCCCTATAATGAAAAGGACATCTTTTTTGGGTGTTAGTTCTAAAAGGTCTTGTAGGTCTTCATAGAACCGTTCAACTTCAGCTTCTTCGGCTTTACTGGTTGGGGCATAGACTTGGATTACTGTGACATTGAATGGTTTGCCTTGGATACGAACAGAGATCATTCTGTCATTTTTGAGATTGCATCCAAGTACTGCATTTCGGACTCTTTTTGTTGACCATGATGGCCACTCCATTTCTTCTGAGGGATTCCTGCCCACAGTAGTAGATATAATGGTCATCCGAGTTAAATTCACCCATTCCAGTCCATTTTAGTTCGCTAATTCCTAGAATGTCGACATTCACTCTTGCCGTCTCTTGTTTGACCACTTCGGATTTGCCTTGATTCATGGACCTGACATTCCAGGTTCCTATGCAATATTGCTCTTTACAGCATCGGATTTTGCTTCTATCACCAGACACATCCACAGCTGGGTATTCTTTTTGTTTTGGCTCCATCCTTTCATTCTTTCTGGAGTTATTTCTCCACTGATCTCCAGTAGCATATTGGGCCCTTACTGACCTGGGGAGTTTCTCTTTCAGTATCCTATCATTTTGTCTTTTCATACTGTTCATGGGGTTCTCAAGGCAAGAATACTGAAGTGGTTTGCCATTCCCTTCTCCAGCGGACCACACCCTGTCATATCAGCGATCAATGCAAAGAAATAGAGGAAAACAACAGAATGGGAAAGACTAGGGATCTCTTCAAGAAAATCAGAGATACCAAAGGAACATTTCATGCAAAGATGGGCACGTTAAAGGACAGAGATGGTTTGGACCTAACAGAAGCAGAAGATATTAAGAAGAGGTGGCAAGAATACACAAAAGAACTGTACAAAAAAGAGCTTCAAGACCTAGACAATCATGATGATGTGATCACTGACCTAGAGCCAGACATCTTGGAATGTGAAGTCAAATGGGCCTTAGAAAGCATCACTACGAACAAAGCTAGTGGACGTGATGGAATTCCAGTGGAACTATTCCAAGTCCTGAATGATGATGCTGTGAAAGTGCTGCACTCAATATGCCAGCAAATTTGGAAAACTCAGCAGTGGCCACAGGACTGGAAAAGGTCAGTTTTCATCCCAATCCCAAAGAAAGGCAATGCCAAGGAGTGCTCAAACTACCGAACAATTGCACTCATCTCACACGCTAGTAAAGTAATGCTCAAAATTCTCCAAGCCAGGCTTCAGCAATATGTGAACCGTGAACTTCCTGATGTTCAAGCTGGTTTTAGAAAAGGCAGAGGAACCAGAGATCAAATTGCCAACATCCGTTGGATCATGGAAAAAGCAAAAGAGTTCCAGAAAAACATCTATTTCTGCTTTATTGACTATGCCAAAGCCTTTGACTGTGTGGATCACAATAAACTATGGAAAATTCTAAAGAGATGGGAATACCAGACCACCTGATCTGCCTCTTAAGAAATCTGTATGCAGGTCAGGAAGCAACAGTTAGAACTGGTCATGGAACAACAGACTGGTTCCAAATAGGAAAAGGAGTACGTCAAGGCTGCATATTGTCACCATGTTTATTTAACTTATATGCAGAGTACATCATGAGAAATGCTGGACTGGAAGAAACACAAGTTGGAATCAAGATTGCTGGGAGAAATATCAATAACCTCAGATATGCAGATGACACCACTCTTATGGCAGAAAGTGAAGAGGGGCTAAAAAGCCTCTTGATGAGAGTGAAAGTGGAGAGTGAAAAGGTTGGCTTAAAGCTCAACATTCAGAAAACGAAGATCATGGCATCTGGCCCCTCACTGCATGGGAAATAGATGGGGAAACAGTGGAAACAGTGTCAGACTTTGTTTTTCTGGGCTCCAAAATCACTGCAGATGGTGACTGCAGCCATGAAATTAAAAGACGCTTACTCCTTGGAAGGAAAGTTATGACCAACCTAGATAGCATATTCAAAAGCAGAGACATTACTTTACCAACAAAGGTTCACCTAGTCAAGGCTATGGTCTTTCCTGTGGTCATGTATGGATGTGAGAGCTGGACTGTGAGGAAGGCTGAACGCCGAAGAATTGATGCTTCTGAAGTGTGGTGTTGGAGAAGACTCTTGAGAGTCCCTTGGACTGCAAGAAGATCCAACCAGTCCATTCTGAAGGAGATCAATCCTGGAATTTCTTTGGAAGGAATGATGCTAAAGCTGAAACTCCAGTATTTTGGCCACCTCATGCGAAGAGTTGACTCATTGGAGAAGACTCTGATGCTGGGAGGGATTGAGGGCAGGAGGAGAAGGGGACGACAGAGGATGAGATGGCTGGATGGCATCACTGACTCGATGGATGCAAGTCTGAGTGACCTCCGGGAGCTGGTGATGGACAGGGAGGCCTGGCGTGCTGCGGTTCATGGGGTCGCAAAGAGTCGGACACGACTGAGCGACTGATCTGATCTGATCTGATGTTTATATAGCACATAAATATACTTGCTACATTCTCTTTGTTTTAGTCTTAATTTAGTTTTCTTTCTACATCAGCTATATCTTTAATGCTTAGTATTGAATATTGGTGTCTATTTTTAAGCCTCTCCAGTCTGAAGCTTATTCTCTAATGGAATCTTGGATTACTCTTGGAAACAATATTCTTGAGCTTTTTCATATTGATAAGTATAGTTTTTGATTTTTATAACTGTAAGCAAGTTTTACTAGATATAAAATTACTATATACTCCATTTCCTTCTGGCATAATTCCTGCTGAAAAGTCTTATGATGATATGTTTTATTCCCAAATAATTCAGTCTCTTAGATGTTCTGAGTTTTTTCTCTTTTTTTCTTTTGTTAATTCTGGTACTTTTTAAAGAAAATATAATGATGTAGGTCATTCTAGGTTAACATTTTCAGGCCCATAGTGTCATGATATTTTCTTTCAATATGTAGTTTCAATTTTTTTGTTCAGTTTTTATTTGTTATGTTCCTTTGATTGGAGTTTCTTCCTCAATGAGTCCTCTTGTTTGTGTACTGAATCTTCTTTACCTATTTTCAATAACTGACACTTTCTATTAAACCATTATCATTTCTTTAAATTTGTTTATTGTTTCTAAAGATTTTCTTCCATTTAACCTTTATCTCTTTTTTAAATAAAATTTTATTATAATATAGTTGATTTACAATGTTGTGTTAGCTTCAAGTGTCCAACAAAGTGAATCTCTTGTGTGTGTGTATATATATACATACATACATACATACATACATATATATATATCCACTCTTTTTCAGATTCTTTTCTCATATAGCTCATTACAGACTATTGAGTAATGTTCTTTATACTATACAATAGTCCTTATCAGTTATCTATTTTTATATATAGTAGTGTGTATATGTCATTTCCATTCTCCCAATTTATCTGTCTCCCTGCACTTACCCCCTATCCCTTAGTAACCATAAGTTTGTTTTCTACATCTATGACTCTATTTCTGTTTTGTAGATAGGTTCATTTATGTCCTTGTTTTTCAGATTCCACATATAAAAAATATCATATTTTCTTTCTCTAACTTACTTCTATTTATTTTTTAACGTTTAAAAGGAACATTTTTGAGATTAATTTGTTTCTACTTTTTCCTGAATTCTGTCTCCTTATGTTTTTTAACAACTTATAAGTCTGCTTTATATTGTTCTTTCATGTCTTGTGTAATTTTCTTAATGTCTTTTGGTTCATTTTATTTTTTTTTTATTAGCTCTATGTCATTGATTAAATTGCTGATGCCCTCTAATTTCCAAGAGCTGTTGGCCTGTTCTCTACTGCATTTTAGTTTGTTGAAATCCTCACTGTTCACTTAAAGTCCTTGCTTTTGAAAGTGTGGTCAGAGGGTTAGTAGCATGAGAACTACCTGGAGCTTGTTAGAAACATAGAATCTCAGACCCCACCTGTGACTCACTGAATTAGAATCTAATTTCACCAGATTCTCTGATGAGTCCTGAGCTTCCCAGGTGGCTCAGTGGTGAAAAATCTGCCTGTCAGTGCTGGAGACACGGGTTCAATCCTTGGGTCAGGAAGATCCCCTGGAGTAGGAAATGGCAACCTACTCCAGTATTCTTGCCTGTAAAGTCCCAAGGACAGAGGCTCCTGGTGGGCTATAGTCCATAAGGGTTGCAAAGAGTTGGACATGACTGAGCAATTGAGCGAGCACACACACACAGACACACACTGGTGAATCCTAGTGGGCATCAACATCTGAGAAACACCTCTTTAATGTAACTCTGTCATCCCCAACTCTTATAGTTTGAATCTCAAATTTGCAATTTGCCAACTGTAACCTTCACCTGTTATTTAAACTCTCTTGTCACAGTTGTTTCACCTGCAAAATGAGAATGATTTTTGATTGTAGGATTCTTAGGAGCATGAAATGAGATAGCGTGCAGAAAGTATCTGACACACAGTGATGAGTCAGAGCTAGAACAAATAATTTCACAATTTGTATGGAAATACAAAAAACCTTGAATAGCCAAAGCTATCTTGAGAAAGAAGAATGAAACTGGAGGAATCAACCTGCCTGACTTCAGGCTCTACTCCAAACTATAGTCATTAAGACAGTATGGTACTGGCATAAAGACAGAATTATAGACCAATGGAACAAAATAGAAAGCCCAGAGATAAATCCATGAACGTATGGACACCTTATCTTTGACAAAGGAGGCAAGAATATACAATGGATTAAAGACAATCTCTTTAACAAGTGGTGCTGGGAATACTGGTCAACCACTTGTAAAAAAATGAAACTAGAGCACTTTCTAACACCATACACAAAAATAAACTCAAAATGGATTAAAGATCTAAATGTAAGACTAGAAACTATAAAACTCCTAGAGGAGAACATAGGCAAAACACTCTCCGACATGCATCACAACAGGATCCTCCATGACCCACCTCCCAGAATATTGGAAATAAAAGCAAAAATAAACAAATGGGACCTAATTAAACTTAAAAGCTTCTGCACAACAAAGGAAACTATAAGCAAGGTGAAAAGACAGCCTTCAGAATGGGAGAAAATAATAGCAAATGAAGCAACAGACAAACAACTAATCTCAAAAATATACAAGCAACTCCTACAGCTCAATTCCAGAAAAATAAATGACCCAATCAAAAAATGGGCCAAAGAACTAAATAGACATTTCTCCAAAGAAGACATACAGATGGCTAACAAACACATGAAAAGATGCTCAACATCACTCATTATCAGAGAAATGCAAATCAAAACCACTATGAGGTACCATTTCACACCAGTCAGAATGGCTGCTATCCAAAAATCCACAAGCAATAAATGCTGGAGAGGGTGTGGAGAAAAGGGAGCCCTCTTACACCCTCTTAAACGTTGGTGGGAATGCAAACTAGTACAGCCACTATAGAGAACAGTGTGGAGATTCCTTAAAAAACTGGAAATAGAACCACCTTATGATCCAGCAGTCCCACTGCTGGACATACACACTGAGGAAACCAGAATTGAAGAGACACGTGTACCCCAACGTTCATCGCAGCACTGTTTATAATAACCAGGACATGGAAGCAACCTATATGTCCATTAGCAGATGAATGGATAAGAAAGCAGTGGTACATATACACAATGGAGTATTACTCAGCCATTAAAAAGAATACATTTCAATCAGTTCTAATGATGTGGATGAACCTGGAGCCTATTATACAGAGTGAAGTAAGCCAGAAAGAAAAATACCAATACAGTTTACTAATGCACTTATAACAGAGAAGGCAAAGGCGCCCCACTCCAGTACTCTTGCCTGGAAAGTCCCATGGATGGAGGAGCCTGGTGGGCTGCAGTCCATGGGGTCGCTAGGAGTCAGACACAACTGAGCGACTTCACTTTCACTTTTCACTTTTCACTTTCATGCATTGGAGAAGGAAATGGCAACCCACTCCAGTGTTCTTGCCTGGAGAATCCCAGGGACGGTGGGGCCTGGTGGGCTGCCGTCTATGGGGTCACACAGAGTCGGACACGACTGGAGTGACTTAGCAGCATCAGTAGCAACACACATATATGGAATTTAGAAAGATGGTAACAATAACCCTGTATACGAGACAGCAAAAGAGACACTGATGTATAGAACAGTCTTTTGGACTCTGGGAGAGGGAGAGGGTGGGATGAAAATAAAATAAAATGAGCTGCACATTTGTAAAAAAAAAAAAAAAAAAGAGAGAGACTTAAATGAAAGACAAAAAAAAAAGAAAAGAATCTGAATCAGTCAACAAGTATTAAACTCAATAAATATATATGAAACAACAGAGGGCATTGAACCAGCCACCATGGGGATAGAATACTGAGCCTTCAGACACTGAGCTGAAGAGAAGTACATGGAAACCAAAGGGCCATATTCAAAAGAGGCAGAATTGTGATCACTGCTGGTGGATTGAGAAGAATAATGAATTTTTTTCTGACTCATCACTGGTTCATTTTAAAATTGTAAGTCATATAATTTTAATACATTTTTATGAACTGTAAGAATACTATTCTCCTTATTTTCTTTTGTCTTATAATAACTTTGTATACGTTTACCTCCATAATATTTTACTGTTCTTATGTAAAATTATTAATTTTTTTGAATTTTTAGATGAAGCAGTGTACAGGGTAGTTCATGGGTGCTACCTACTTAAGAGAGCTCCTTTTCCCATCATTGTGTTAAAAATCATGGCTTCCTTTCTGAGACAATATGATATTCTTTCTCTCCTCTACTTTATCTGGATCTTCTCTTGCCTTCATCATTATTGTCCCTATCCTGCTCAATTTTGATTCCACACCCAGAGGTTTTGTCTCAGTGTAAGGCCTTGTCCTGGAAGGGACCCTTGAGTGGTCATTTTCAAAAGTGGGTCAGGCTACACTGCTATAGTCCCTTATGCTACAAATGCTGGCCTCTTACACTCACTCATGTTTGGAGTGGGCTAAACCCTTAGCAACTTCAGCTGCTCTCTCTACTTTGTTCACTGTCCTTTCCAGTGAATGCTTCTTTACTATTTCAGGGTTCCCTTGTTCTCAGGTCCATCAGCCATCCTTCACTTCTGCTTTTTCTAGCATGCTGGCCTTATATTTGTTGGTGATTTTTCCTCATGCACTTTATTTTGAGAATCATGGGAATATTTTATCACCTAATGCACTTGTAAATATTTTCCCATTTTTTGGTTTTGCAAACTAGGTGCTCTGTCTGTTTTTCTATGCAGATTCTGGAAGTTTCAAAAACTACCACCATCTTCCCAGACTCATCCTCTATTATACTTACTCTGGGCTCACTGGGGGAGAAATATTTTCTTGCTTTGGCTTCATAATAACTTTATGGGGCAAGTATTATCACCTCTATATTTTAGATGAAGTAATTGAGGTTGAGTGATTTAAACCATACAGCTAATAAATGGTGGAGCAATGACTCATCTCAGGTCTGGTCAGCATGAAATCCCATGCTTTTAATTTTATAGAGACTACTTCTCTACTACTGTAAATCGCAACCTACTGTGGGTAGAACTTGGGAGCAATAACTTATGTTTCTCATTAATTTATGCATACATCAAACATGTAATGAATACATCATATGCTAGATATTGGGCTTGGCCCTGGAAATGTAATAGTGAAAAATAGTGCCAGAGCCCTTGTTAACAAGAGGCAATCAGTTCAGTCCAGTTCAGTTCAGTTCAGTTGCTCAGTAGTGTCCAACTCTTTGCAACTCCATGAATCGCACCACGAGAGGCAATGCTGCTAAGCTGCTGCTAAGTCTCTTCAGTCGTGTCCAACTCTGTGCAACCCCATAAACGGAAGCCCACCAGGATCTCCTGTCCCTGGGATTTTCCAGGCAAGAGTACTGGAGTGGGGTGTCATTGCCTTTGAGAGGCAATAGATATCATTAAATCAAAGATGACACTGGACACATAAAAGTTGTACCAATGTTAATTTGCAGGAATAACTAAACATTTTGCAAACCAGCTTAGATCTACTTGCAAAGATGAATATACTGAGTACACCAAGGTGAAATTTGTTGAAGTTTAGACTCTTTTTGAATTATCAAGTTTGCCAAGACTGTGTTCTTGTTAATTAGTTTCACAATGTGATATGTTAATAGTAGAAGGCTCATATTGTATGAAAAGTAATTTTTAACCAAATTAAAGCTTTTAGCAGCCAAACAGAAATTGGAACAGTGTATCTTCTGTTAACTTTTTCCTCACCTATAAGGACTGTGATTTATTTCAAAGATTAAAGAAAAGTTGCTATGACTACTGCTGTTCTGAATTATTCTTTTACAGATGGAAAGCTGCAGGTTAAATGAACAATATACATATTTAAAAAAAAAACATTATGCTATGGATCCTGTTAAAATTCAGATTACAATCTTAGCTTTCTCTCTCCTTCTTTAATAAAAGGAGTGGAGTTGGGGGTGCTAGTGTATTAAAGTTGTGTTCCTGTGAAGTGACAAATGTACAGCTGACAGAACTAGAAAAAAAACTAATTTTCCTCAGGACCCCAAAATCTGAGGATGGATGACAAAACTGTTTTAACAAGGCTGCTTTCAGGGAAATATAAAGAAATAGGCCTGTTAGGGTCGTTTTCTCTTCTCCTTGGTTGTAGGAGTAATGTTCCTTTCTGGTAATTAAGCTGACTTCATTTATACTTATATTCATTATTAATGTCAAGAATAAAATTTTCTGTTACTGTGCCTATTCACTGTGTACTGGTTTTCTGCAACATTTGGCCAATTATTGTACAAGTGCTTTTTACTTTAGTTTTTATTAGGGAGGCTGCTGCTGCTGCTAAGTGACTTCAGTCGTGTCAAACTCTGTGCAACCCCATAGATGGCAACCCACCAGGCTCCGCCATCCCTAGGATTCTCCAGGCAAGAACACTGGAGTGGGTTGACATTTCCTTCTCCAATGCATGAAAGTGAAAAGTTAAAGTGAAGTTGCTCAGTTGTGCCCGACTCTTAGCGACCCCATGGACTGTAGCCCATCAGGCTCCTCCATCCATGGGATTTTCCAGGCAAGAGTACTGGAGTGGGGTGCCACAGCCTTCTCCATTGGTGAGGCTAACAGAAGGTAAATATAGTATTCAATGTCTATAAATGATTTAGGATATAAGAAATTTAAAATTATTATTTTACTACTGGAAACGTATATTGACCCTTATAAAACATAGAAAAATAAGAACTAAGGCTGTCAAAATCCCCAGAGTATGTTGTAAGTTTACATGAAGTAAATTAAAATTACAAACAGATAAGCTTTTGAAATGCTATAATTTTAACAAATGTCTACAAGGGGAAAATGTAGGAGAAAAAGCTATATACCGTAGGTATATCTTGATGTAGAAGATGATGTCTTATCTAAATTTAATGTTTATATTGTGAGTAGAGACACTGAATTAATATGCCTGCAGACGGTTCATTTAATCCCATGCCATGAGATCTATATTTATACCGTAGGTATATCTTGATGTAGGAGATGGTGTCTTATCTAAATTTAATGTTTAAATTGTGAGCAGGTACACTGAATTAATATGCCTTCAAACTGTCCATTTAAACTTATGCCACTGTTGCTGTTCCCAGAACATTCCATAGCTTTATCATTTACCTTTTCATCAGGATTGTATAAATAAAAGACTAACAATATAAGCATAAAAAATAGAATACTCGTGTTTACATAGAGTCTTCCCTCATAGCTCAGTCAGTAAAGAATATGCCGGCAATGCAAGACACTGGGGTTCAATTCCTGGGTTGGGAAGATCCTCTGGAGAAGAAAATGGCTATCCACTCGAGTATTCTTGCCTAATATATATATATATATATATGTATATGTGTGTGTGTGTGTGTGTGTTGGTGTGTATGATTTTGTTTATCATATACATCCAATGCATTGACTAATATACTGCATATTCTACTAACAGTAACCAAAATTTCAAAACACACATTCAACTGATGAATGGATAAGCAAAATGTGATTTATCTATACAATGGAATTTTATTCAGTCATAAAAAGAAATGAAGTAATTTTACATGCTACAAAATGGATGGACCATGAAAATATTATGCTAAGTGAATGAAACCAATGACAAGGATCTATAAACCATTTAATGAAACACTCAGTATAGCCAAATCCATGGAGAAGAGAAGCAGATTAGTGGTTTCCAGTGGCTTGGGAGATGAAGGAATGGGGAGTGACTGTTTAATAGATATGGGATTTCCATTCAGGGTGAGAAAAAAGTTCTGAAGCTGGATAGTGGTGATGGCTGCACAACATTGTGAATGTATTGAATGTCACTGAATTGTGTACTTTATAATGATAATTTTATGTCATGTGTATTCCCAGAAAATGAAAATACATAATATGAATATTGTGTATACTGTCCTGCTTTAGAATGGAAGCTCATCAGGAGCAAAGGTCATTGACATACTGCATTCTAATCTTTCTTTAATTGAAGAATAATGTATGATTTAAATGATTTTGTGAGTATTTTATCATCTCTATTATTTTTTCTATATTGCTATTGTAGAATTTGCTTATATTACATCTCACATAATTATACTATATCTTAACTCTGTAGTTTTGGTCCATTCAGATTAATCCTTTCTTTACAGTATGTTTCAAAACATTTTGAGTGAGTGTGTGTGAATGCTTGTGCATATCTGTGTATTTTTATTTGTGTATGCTTTGGGGATTCCCTGGTGTCTCAGTGGCAAAAAATTTGAATGCAATGCAGGAGATCCAAATTTGATCCTTGAGTTGGGAAGATCCTCTGAAGATGGAAATGACAACCCACTCCAGTACTCTTGCTTGAGAAATCCCATGGACAGACGAGCCTGGTGGGTTACTGTCCATGCGGTCACAAAGAGTCGATCATGACTTAGCAACTAAATAGCAACAACAACCTCTTTTAAGCGCACACACACACATGTACGTGCGTGCGCACACACACACACACACACACACACACACACACACACATTGACATGATTATTTTCTCTCCAACCAAATTATATGCTTCTTGAAGGTAAGGATTTATAAGTTCAGTTTTTTTTCTGTTCTATTGCCATGTCTAATACAGTGCTGAACATTTACTAGGTATCAGTAAATCTATTGCCTGATTGATAGCACATTTCCATAAAAGAATAATGCAATAACATTTCACTTAACTGGCATGTTGGTGACTATGATATTTTGATATATTAGTTTTCTATTTAATGATTTTCATCATTTGATGCAGTACACTTATTTAAGATAGGTTATCCTCCAAATTGAATATTGGGATCAACCACCAAAACACTAAAATCTGTGTATTGATATTTGCTTGCACTCTTAATTATCTTTTTTTTGGGGGGGAAACAACTATGTTTCTAATAAGACTTCAGTCAGAGAAATATGCTTAGAAATAGTCTATGTAAAAATACTCAACTTTGTTACTAAAAATGCTACATAAATAGCAAGAAATTAGAAGAGAAAAGTAAAATATTTCCTCCAAAATTCACATGGCTTAGAAGAGCAGAGAGAATGGATCTTCAGGAAAAAATGACAGCTTCAAATTTTTTACTTGAAAAATATCAAGTTAGCACTAGTCATGCTTGTGGATGGAGAGATTAGGAGGTATTCATGGAAGCAGATGGGTAGAAGAGTGACCCATTTATGATAACTGATTTCATTACTGGTATTGATTAAAAATAATATAGCAGGGCATATCTTTCTTTCTTATTATTTCTTTTTTTTTTTTTTTTAGACCTACCAAAGTTGCATGGTCTTGGATTAAGGCTATAGGAGTAACCTGCTTGCTCCACTAGTCAGAGTAAACAGATCGAACATGACAGCATTGAAATACAAATCTAATTAAAACAAACAAACAAACAAACAAAAAACCTCTAGTATTGGCTCTAGTCCTCTTTGCTAGAGAACAAAGCTTAAAATTATGACTGAAAAACATGAGACAATTGGCAGGCAAACAGATTCTACTCTTCCCAGTTAAAAAAGTAATCATTATGTATGATGAGGGCTAGATCATATACAGGCTACTTTGAAGTTACACTCCTTAATTAATGTGAATATCTTAGTTATCTAGAAATCAGTCCACTGGCAGCTTGAAAAAAATCTGTGAAAAATGGGTTCCAGGTAACCAAAATATTATCATAAACAATGAAGTAAAATGGTATTTTGCATATACAATTTCTATCATATTTAAAGTTATATTTAAATAGGTATCTTGTTTTCTAATTAACATTAGATTCCTTTGCTGTATATTTCTCAGCAGATTAAGTATTTATTATAACATGAATGGCACAGATTGTTGTACTGATCAAAAGTAAAGTATATTTTCAAATAAATCAACACCAACTGATCATCTTTAGATAACAGATGAATGTGAGCAAAACTCTGACTAGTTGATTTTATGGGTATAGCTCTGATGCTTAGGCTCTGATAAAGAAAACAGAACAAACACTCTCAAACAAGTAGAGTATTTCCATCAATAATTTATTTTACACAAATAATAATTTTAGCCAAATATGAATACACTAAATACAACTGTGTTTGTAGATGAGTAAATTATCTATCTCCTTTTTACTAACTATATTAAAAATTCTAAGTGTATTCCCATGATTAAGATTGGACATGATTATGATTGGATTTCCCTTCAAAAGAAGTATTCTAGTGCTATTCTCCTACCTTCCAGATAAGAATAATGGAAATATTAAAATACAATTGTTATTTGGAAAAATTATGCAGGATATTTTATGACCCAGTTCTAAAATAATTAAGATCATAATTTTATGACTTTGGACTTTAATTTTTTAGCAAGGTATTTTCTCTTAAGCTCAAATATACTATCAATAAAAAGCAACAAAATGGCTTAGAATAAAACCACTATTAAGGAAGTTGTGAAATAATTAAAAGTATATGTCTTTTTACATATACTGAAGCAATGTCATTATCACACTAAAAAAAAAGTGGAAGATTTTTATCATTGATTTATCTTTCCCTCAATATGTTCTACTTATTTTGCTTCTGTTTTCATATGAATAGTTTTGATATAGTTACTACAGACTTAAGTGTTTATCCCATAAATTAGATTATATTCTTTGTATGATTAATTATATATTTTAGATTAAGAAATTTCTTAACAAGTTATTTTCTCTTGAAAGTAATATTATGGAACATTTTTATAGATAAATAATTGCTGAAAGCTATAATTTTACCAAAAATGTTAATACCATTCAATAGTATTCAGATTAATTTTTTTCAATATATACTTAAAATGGAACTAACTGTACTTTGTGATAGGATTGTATTACACAAAATTATTAAAATTTTTCCATTGATCTTTTATGAAATAAAATGGAATTATATTGACAAGTATTTCAATATTGTAAATGTACTATTATCTTGGAATTTCTCACAAAAGAATACTCTAATAGGAATGTGTGTTTTTAAACTAATGAAAAAATAATGTTTTCTTTCATTATAATAAGCAAATACATACAAGATACTGTGTGGAGCAAAAGTACATTCCCAAATTATCAACTTTCACTTAAAATAGAAAATACATAAATTGCATTATTCCCCAAATATGAACAGGTCTTCAGATTTTTAACACTGAAAGCGATTTACAGAGATTATCCCCCAAATATGCCATCTTTGGTGATTATTAAAATGTCTAAAGTGATTATATCTCCTATTTCTCTTTTTGCTTATTCTGTGCTTACAGACATAGCCAATAACATGACATTCCCTCATCCCTACAGTTCAGTTCAATTCAGTTCAGTCACTCAATCATGTCTGATTCTTTGTGACCCCATGGACTGCAGCACGCCAGGCCTCTCTGTCCATCACCAAATCCCCGAGTTTACACAAACGCATGCCCATTGAGTCAGTGATGCCTTCCAAACATATCATCCTCTGTCATCCCCTTCTTCTCCTGTCTTCAATCTTTCCTAGTGTCAGGGTCTTTTCAAATGAGTCAGCTCTATGCATCAGGTGGCCAAAGTATCGGAGTTTCAGCTTCAACATCAGTCCTTCCAATGAATATTCAGGACTGATTTCCTTTAGGATTGACTGATTGGATCTCCTTGCAGTCCAAGGGACACTCAAGAGTCTTTTCCAACACCACACTTCAAAAGCATCAATTTTTTTCGCGCTCAGCTTTCTTCACAGTCCAACTCTCACATCCATACCTGACTACTGGAAAAACTATAGCCTTGACTTGATGGACCTTTGTTGGCAAAGTAATGTCTCTGCTTTTTAACATGCTGTCTAGGTTGGTCATAACTTTTCTTCCAAGAAGCAAGCGTTTTTTAATTTCATAGCTACAGTCATCATCTGCAGTGATTTTGGAGCTCCCCAAAATAAAGTCTCTTACTGTTTCCACTGTTCATCCATCTATTTCCCATGAAGTGAAGGGACTGGATGCCATGATCTTAGGTTTCTGAATGTAGACCTTTAAGCCAACTTTTTCACTCTCCTCTTTCAGTTTCATCTAAAGACGCTCTTTAGCTCTTCTTCACTTTCTGCCATAAGGGTAGTGTCATCTGCATATCTGAGGTTATTGATATTTCTCCTGGCAATCTTGATTCTAGCTTGTGCTTCATCCAGCCCAGTGTTTCACATGATGTACTCTGCATAGAAGTTAAATAAGCACAGTCACAATATATAGCCTTGATGTTCTCCTTTCTCGATTTGGAACCGGTCTATTGTTCCATGACCAGTTCTAACTCTTGCTTCCTGATCTGAATACAGATTTCTCAAGAGGCCGGTCAGGTGGTCTGATATTCCCATGTCTTTCAGAATTTTCCACAGTTTATTGTGATCCATACAGTCAAAAGCTTTGGCATAGTCAATAAAGCATAAATGGATGTTTTTCTGGAACTCTCTTGCTTTTTCCATGATCCAGCAGATGTTGGCAATTTGATCTCTGGTTCCTCTGCCTTTTCTATATCCAGCTTGAACATCTGCAAGTTCTCAGTTCATGTATTGTTGAAGACTGGCTTGGAGAAATTTGAGCATTATTTTGCTAGAGTGTGAGATGAATCCAATTGTCCGGTAGTTTGAGCATTTTTTGGCATAACTTTTCTTTGGGATTGGAATGAAAAGCGACCTTTTCTAGTCCCGTGGCCACTGCTGAGTTTTCCAAATTACAATCTGAGGTAAGTGTAAATTTTACACTCCAAAATGATTTTTCTGACAAAAGATTTAGATGATATCATTCCCTGTTTTAATATCTCCTAGAATGACTGTTTAATGTATAAGGTGGGCTTCCCTTCTGGTTCACCCCTACATATGTTATTAATTCATTACAATGGTTGGCATATCAGTACTGTTTTACTATTCCAAAGAGTTATTTCATTACTTCATTAGTTCATAACCCACCCATTTTTTTCCCACGTGTATGAAAAAGTTTGGTTTTGTGTGTTCAAATATTTTTTTTTTTAAATCCTACAAGATTTGTATATACAGGTCTCATTTCTTTTTTAGATGAATACTGAAAAGTCAAAAGCTGGTGAAAAATCAACAGTTACTATTTTCATCCAGGGCCTTGTATCATAGTATATCATTTAACTAACGTAGTACAAATTGGAGACCATCTGGAAAAGGTAAATATTTCTGAAAAAAAAATTCTAAGTTAATTTGTATGACCAACCTTCTTATTTAAGAGACCAATCTAATACACAAAGTGTACAATAGTATATAGAAAATAAAGTTTATAGCCTTGAAGGATTTGACAATCTGAGGAAACTGTAAATTTTACACTTCAAAAGAATTTTTCTAAGAAAAGATTTAGATATCATTCCCTATTTTCACATACCTTAGAGTGACAGTATAATGTATAAGTTGAGCTTCCCTTGTGTCTCAGATGGTAAAGAATCCGCCTGAAGTATGGGAGTCCTGGGTTGGACTGGGAAGATCTCCTGGAGGAGGGCATGGCAACCCACTCCAGTATTCTTGCCTGGAGATTCCATGGACAGAGGAGCCTGGTGGGCATGGGGTCACAAAGAGTCAAACATGACTGAAGGACTAAGCACAGCACAGGGATTTAGAAAGGTAGATAGATGATAGATACAAAGAAATAGAAAATTTTGTTACATAAGTGATAGAGAAAACTTGATTGATAAAAACAGAGAAAACAATACTTCTTACAGATGAAGCCTCTAAAACCCAAAGAACAAGTGACTTACCCAATGTCCAAATCTTGTTAGAAGTAGAGTCAGTTTTAGAATCTAGACATTCCAACTCTTGGTCAAATATTTTCCATAAGCAGTATTTCTGATGAATTTTAAAGTCACCTTAGTGAATCTTCTAATATCTAAAAGGTAATTCTTGATTTTTATGATAGCTTAAAAAAATGTAACCTTGACTTTCATGGCTATTACAACCTAATAGGTACATCTAGTATATATCCTTTTTATTCTAAAAAATTCAGACACAACTTGATTCTTTGCTTTGCATGAAAATAATGAATCTGTAATGAATGCATCGAACAGCTGTGTGTTCATAAAGACCATGTGTTATTTTTGTTTAATGTTGTAATGTTTCGATGTGCTGCTGAGTGGCTTGTCTTTGGGAAAAAATAAAATGGCAGCTGGTTTTACCCTAGAAGACCTCTTACTAAAGAAATTCCAGCTGTGAATATATGATACTTCCTTAAATGGGCAAAGAGAAGTTAACCCATATGTAAAATTGTTCTGCACGTCTATACTGTTTTAGGAACCATATACTCTTGGCTTCAATAAGAAGTTGTTTTCTCTTGAAAATAAAATAAAGAAAACTGAATTTGTACCAAAAGTGTTTAAATGCTTTGAAGGAAGGTTTTAAAAACAACTTTTGCAAGTGTGGTCTTCTTGAAAGTATAAATGTATACCAGTATTTGAATAGAGTTAGGTACAGTCAATATTATGATGAGTAGTTAAATTAATGTATGACTTACTTTATAAAATTCCTGCTTAAAATCACTTGTGGGCTTAAAATGCTAAGCCTAGTATGGGTCCATAGTCTCATTGGGAAAAATCCCCTAGATTGAATGGAAATATTACATTGCATCATCTTAATAGTAAATAAATATTTACATTTTATACAAAATAGGAGACATTTTATACTTTACCAGGTTATGAAATGTATGGATCCCAACAATAGTAAAATTAGTCAAATGATTAAACTGAGGAAACTACCTGGGGGCTTTAGTAGAGATTTGGCACTTATTTGTCTCATTTTTACTATTAATGCTTGCTGCCAGAGCTGATGGAGAGTATTTAAAGGGATTTACCACAGAAATGACTGGAGAAAGATTATCTGAAGCCTTTATGCATTATCAGTTGAGTCTCTGACTTAAATTATATTAAAGTTTGTTTTTATGTATATATTCAATAAATGTCAATAAAATTGTTTACATCTTTTTTAGTTTTAAAGATAATTCAGAATTTAGCTAAAAGAATGAAAAACTCAATGTTTATATTTGATGGAAGTATAAATGGAAATACAATGTTATGTATCTGGCAAAGATGGTAAGTGAACCAGTGAAGTTGCTTAGTCATGCCCGACTCTTTGTGATCCCAAGGAATGTAGCCTACCAGGCTCATCCATCCATGGAAATTTCCAAGCAAGAGTACTGGTGTGGGTTGCCATTTTTTTCTCCAGGGGATCTTCCCGATGCAGGGATTGAACCCAGGTATCCCACATTGCAGGCAGATGCTTTAACGTCTGAGCCACCAGGGAAGCTGCCTTCAGTGCAGGAGACCTGAGTTCAGTTCCTGGGTCTAGAAGACCCTCTGCAGAGGGACTGACTACGCACTCCAGTATTCTTGCCTGTAGAATTACATGGAGTAGCCTGGTGGGCTAAGCCCATGGAGTAGCGAAGAGCTGGACACGACTGAGAGACTGACACTTTTTCACTTCCACTTCCATCATCAAGTAAGACATTATATACAGATAATGCTAATAGTGTTTAAACAAATATACGGGAATGTACAGAGTCTGAAATGCCGTTGCCTTCATAGCAGTTACTTTGAAATACAATTTCAAATTAAACACTCCAAAAATGGTGTGAGCAATGGAAGCCTCCTTGTGAGTAATGACTACAACTTCTCAGGATAATCACTTAGAAATGGCATTTATTCAACTATGAATGTTTTGGTAAGTTTGTTAACAACCAGTTGTGTTAACATAAAGCCATGTCTCATATAGTATCTAACAGTGTTGTGTGTGCAGAAGCATGCATACAACTCATTGTCTGTCTTCCAGTTCCACTCTGCTTTTAGTCAATATCTTATATGTGAAAGAGAGGACCTCAGATTGTAAATATAGCATTGGCAAACTATGATTCTTGAGCTATATTCAGTTTTCCTGTGAGTTAAGAATTGTTTCTATGTTTTAAAAATGTTGAAAAAAATTCAAAAGAAGGATAATGCTTCGTGATGTGTGGAAGTGATATGAAATTCAAATTTCAGTGTCCATAGGTAATGATGTTTTGTGATGTGTGGAAGTTATGTGAAATTCAAATATCAATGTCTATAAGTAAAGTATTATTGGAACACAGTCATACTTGTTTATATGTCATCTATGCTGCTTTCACAATACTGTGCCAGACTAGAGTAGGTGCAACACAAATCATGGTCTACAAAGCCTAAAGTATTTATGATCTATTCCTTTATAGAAAAAAAAAATGCTGAATACTTAGCAAGTTTTAAAGTCATCCACTGAAGTAAAAACATAAAGTGAGTGTAACAAGCAATATATTTTCCCCTAGACTTAAGGAACACTTATTATCCAGGCTTGAGATAAAATTGTATGTATTTAACAATTGATATACAGCAAACACCCTCTTCCAACAACACAAGAGAAGACTCTACACATGGACATCACCAGATGGTCAACATCAAAATAAGATTGATTATATTCTTTGCAGCCAAAAATGGAGAAGCTCTATACAGTCAGAAAAAACAAGACTGGGAGCTGACTGTGACTCTGATCATGAACTCCTTATTGGCAAATTCAGACTGAAATTGAAGACAGTAGGGCAAACCACTAAACCATACAGGTATGACCTAAATAAAATCCCTTACGATTATACAGTGGAAGTGAGAAGTAGATTTAAGGGCCTAAATCTGATAGATAGAGTGCCTGATGAACTATGGAATGAGGTTTGTGACATTGTACAGGAGACAGGGATCAAGACCATCCCCATGGAAAACAAATGCAAAAAAGCAAAATTGCTGTCTGGGGCGGCCTTCCAAATAGCTGTGAAAAGAGGAGAAGTGAAAAGCAAAGGAGAAAAGGAAAGATATAAGCATCTGAATGCAGAGTTCCAACAAATAGCAAGGAGAGATAAGAAAGCCTTCCTGTGTGATCAATGCAAAGAAATAGAGGAAAACAACAGAATGGGAAAGACTAGAGATCTCTTCAAGAAAATTAGAGATACCAAGGGAACATTTCATGCAAAGATGGCTCGATAAAGGACAGAAATGGTATGGACCTAACAGAAGCAAAAGATATTAAGAAGTAGTGGCAAGAATACACAGAAGGACTGTACAAAAATATATTCAAGACCCAGATAATCACGATGATGTGATCACTGACCTAGAGCCAGACATCCTAGAATGTGAAGTCAAGTGGACCTTAGAAAGCATCACTACGAACCAAGCTAGTGGAGGGGATGGAATTCCAGTTGAGCTATTTCAAATCCTGAAAGTTGTTGCTGTGAAAGTGATGCACTCAATATGCCAGCAAATTTGGAAAGCTCAGCATAGGCCATAGGACTCGAAAAGGTCACTTTTGATTCCAATCCCAAAGAAAGGCAATGCCAAAGAATGTTCAAACTACCGCACAATTGCACTCATCTCAGATGCCAGGAAAGTAATGCTCAAAATTCTCCAAGCCAGGCTTCAGCAATACATGAACTGTAAACTTCCAGATGTTCAAGGTGGTTTTACAAAAGGCAGAGGAACCAGAGATTAAATTGCCAACATCCGCTGGATCATCAAAAAAGCAAGAGAGTTCCAGAAAAATCATCTATTTCTGCTTTATTGATTATGCCAAAGCCTTTGACTGTGTGGATCACAATAAACTGCGGAAAATCTTGAAAGTGATGGGAATACGAGACCACCTGACCTGCCTCTTGAGAAACCTATATGCAGGTCAGGAAGCAACAGTTAGAACTGGACATGGAACAACAGACTGGTTCCAAATAGGAAAAGGAGTACATCAAGGCTGTATATTGTCACTCTGCTAATTTAACTTATATGCAGAGTACATCATGAGACACGCTGGGCTGGAAGAAGCACAAGCTGGAATCAAGATTGCCAGGAGAAATATCAATAACCTCAGATATGCAGATTACACTACCCTTATGGCAAAAAGTGAAAAGGAACTAAAAAAGCCTTTTTATGAAACTGAAAGAGGAGAGTGAAAAAGTTGGCTTAAAGCTCAACATTCAGAAAACGAAGATCATGGCATCCAGTCCCATGACTTCATGAGAAATAGATGGTGAAACAGTGGAAACAGTATCAGACTTTATTTTTCTGGGCTCCAAAATCACTGGAGATGGTGACTGCAGCCATGAAATTAAAAGACGCTTACTCCTTGGAAGGAAAGTCTTGACTAGCCTAACAGCATATTAAAAAGCAAAGACATTACTTTGCCAACAAAGGTCTGTCTAGTCAAGACTATGGTTTTTCCAGTGGTCATGTATAGATGTGAGAGTTGGACTGTGAAGAAAGCTGTGCACTGAAGAATTGATGGTTTTGAACTGTGGTGTTGGAGGAGACTCCTGAGAGTCCCCTGGACTGCAAGGAGATCCAACCAGTCCATTCTAAAGGAGATCTGTCCTGGGTGTTCATTGGAAGGACTGATGAAATGCTTTGGCCACTTCATGCAAAGAGTTGACTCATTGGAAAAGACCCTAATAGCGGGAGGGATTGAGGGCAGGAGGAGAAGGACATGCCAGAGGATGAGATGACTGAATGGCATCACCAACTCAATGGACATGAGTTTGAGTGAATTCTGGGAATTGCTGATGGACAGGGAGGCCTGGGATGCTGTGATTCATGGGGTTGCAGAGTCAGACACGACTGAGCAACTGAACTGAACTGAACTGAACTGATGAATGAAGCAATGTAGTAACTTCATGGGTTTCCCTTGGGACTTGAAGGAAAAATACTTTCCAAATTTTAGGCATTAAACCACTATGAGTATGTATTTCTGAGTATTGCAGTTCTTATATCAAATAGGGTAGGGTGTGGATAGAAGGAAGAAAAGACAGCTTGTGATTCTACCTTATTGTCTGATTAATTCTTCTTCCTTCATATGAGGGTAGAAGCTGTATCGGCTTCAAGATGAGTTTGGTTGTTACCTCGGTGTCCTATTGCTTGACTGGAATGCAGGTATTGGGAGGCAAGTAGCTGCTCTGAAGCTGCAAAGAAATTCTTCTAGACTCAAAAAGGAGAATTGTGTCTGTTTCCACTTAATCCTATTTGATCAACCTCTGCCTTTTATTCCATGGAAATGTGATTTTGATGAATATTTATTTCTCACAATCATCAGCGTTATTTACTGCCATTTTTGTGGCCATGTCTAATCTTTTTAAGGAATATGTTCTAACTTCTATCTTGTGCAAAAATCTGTGTGTGAGTGTATTCATGTGTATTTGTGCATACCCACAGCACTCATATAAATGTGTGCATATACATAATGTAGATTATTTGAATATTATATTTATGCATGTATATGTCCCAGTGATTCTATCATTGTCATAGCAACCTGGTGATTATTGGTATGATCTAATAAAATTTAGCTTTCTTATTTCACTGGAATACAAGAGCCAAGGGTCTTGTTGATCTGTATAACAAAATTTCTAGTTGGTATCTAAATGCCCTCACAGTAGCTAAATTTCCATTTACTAGCTGTATAGAAGCCAAATAATATAGAGCACGGGGAGCCAAAGAAATTTTCACTGATTGCTTCTTAGTTGAAGGATAGGAAATATGCAGAACAAGTTAAATAGCCCTAGGGACTGTGTGTATTATCACCAAGAAATACAGAATGTGAGTCATCAGATCAGATCAGATCAGTCGCTCAGTCGTGTCCGACTCTTTGCGACCCCATGAACCGCAGCACGCCAGGCCTCCCTATCCATCACCAGCTCCCGGAGGTCACTCAGACTCGCATCCATCGAGTCAGTGATGCCATCCAGCCATCTCATCCTCTGTCGTCCCCTTCTCCTCCTGCCCTCAATCCCTCCCAGCATCAGAGTCTTCTCCAATGAGTCAACTCTTCGCATGAGGTGGCCAAAATACTGGAGTTTCAGCTTTAGCATCACTCCTTCTAAAGAAATTCCAGGATTGATCTCCTTCAGAATGGACTGGTTGGATCTTCTTGCAGTCCAAGGGACTCTCAAGAGTCTTCTCCAACACCACAGTTCAAAAGCATCAATTCTTCGGCGCTCAGCCTTCTTCACAGTCCAGCTCTCACATCCATACATGACCACAGGAAAGACCATAGCCTTGACTAGGCGAACCTTTGTTGGTAAAGTAATGTCTCTGCTTTTGAATATGCTATCTAGGTTGGTCATAACTTTCCTTCCAAGGAGTAAGCGTCTTTTAATTTCATGGCTGCAGTCACCATCTGCAGTGATTTTGGAGCCCAGAAAAACAAAGTCTGACACTGTTTCCACTGTTTCCCCATCTATTTCCCATGCAGTGATGGGACCAGATGCCATGATCTTCGTTTTCTGAATGTTGAGCTTTAAGCCAACCTTTTCACTCTCCACTTTCACTTTCATCAAGAGGCTTTTAGCCCCTCTTCACTTTCTGCCATAAGAGTGGTGTCATCTGCATATCTGAGGTTATTGATATTTCTCCCAGCAATCTTGATTCCAACTTGTGTTTCTTCCAGTCCAGCATTTCTCATGATGTACTCTGCATATAAGTTAAATAAACATGGTGACAATATACAGCCTTGACGTACTCCTTTTCCTATTTGGAACCAGTCTGTTGTTCCATGACCAGTTCTAACTGTTGCTTCCTGACCTGCATACAGATTTCTTAAGAGGCAGATCAGGTGGTCTGGTATCCCCATCTCTTTCAGAATTTTCCATAGTTTATTGTGATCCACACAGTCAAAGGCTTTGGCATAGTCAATAAAGCAGAAATAGATGTTTTTCTGGAACTCTCTTGCTTTTTCCATGATCCAGCGGATGTTGGCAATTTGATCTCTGGTTCCTCTGCCTTTTCTAAAACCAGCTTGAACGTCAGGAAGTTCACGGTTCACATATTGCTGTGAGTCATAAATTAGGTTTATTATATCTTGTATATGTTATAGCAAAAGAAGCATGAAAATGATACCATATCACTTTTCTTTTCATTCATCCATGAATATTAGATTTATCAATTATGCTTAGTGATTAGTCCATGCAAGAAAGAGGCATTAGAAAACCCATGTAATCCTGTAGTATAGCTGCAAAAATATAGTTAAGTATCTCACACTCACTATATAAACCAAACTATAATATTCCAGAAAGAACTGAGCTAACATTCAATGTTTCGGCTAAGATATGGAACTTAAGTTATTGTTATATGTGTATGTGTCCATTTCAATGACATTGAATTGCAAGAAAATATGCTATATAATTTTCTTACCATCTGAGTTATGCATTTCAGTGTTTTTTGCTAAAAATTATAGGCCTTTACCAATTAATTTCATTTTCTCTCTTACAGTTTGTCATAGATAAATCCTGACTGAGTTGTCTGTTTCTCATTAAATTCCTTAGTAGTTGATGTATGGCAAAACCAATATAATATTGTAAAGTACTTAACCTCCAATTAAAATAAATTAAAAAAATAAATATGTGTAAAAAATAAATTAAAAAAAAAAATAGTTCTCTGGCAGCTTTACTATAAACTAGCCTTCCCTTTCCAGTCTGAGTACAGAGTTTTCTAAATATTATTATTTAATTATCTAACAGTGTCTAGTGTAAAGCTTCCTGCACAGTAAGTGCCATCAAAAGCTTATTAACTAATTAAGAGAAACAAAAGTAAATGTTAAAATTTATTTAAAGATCACAGTAAAGGAAGTCTCTGAAAATTTGCTGAAACTTCCCCAAAGCTTCTCTGTGAGTTCCATTACATATTTCATATTCTGTAAGACAGTGATAGCAAAAATTAGAGCCAGCTTAACAATCTGATTTATTTTAAAGCTTCCTACTTGTGACTTTAAGTCAGACCCAAATTTATCAAGCAACCAATTTCTCATCACATTTCACTATTTGTGGGCTAACCTGAGCCACTACTATCTCTCACCTGAATTATTTCAATAGTATCATAATCATTTCTGTATTTTCCCACTTGCTTTCCACACTCTATTCTCCAAAAAGCCTCCATAGAGAGACTCTCAAAAAGAAAGCAGCTAATCCTTCTGTTCATATGTCTGATAACTCTCCTTATTTAAACCAAAACCTAAGGTCTTTACAATAATCTAGACTAGCCTTATACAATCTTCCTTCAAATTACCAATATGAGTAATTTCTATTTAACTTTATCTCCTTCTACCTTTTCCTTATTCAAATTAGGCTCTATTCTCTTCTCTATGAATTATTGTGTTTGAGTTCTTTTGCATATTTCCTTGTTTTGAACCCCATGAAGCCAAAATAGTCACAAATTACTTTCTGTTTTATTGTCTTCTGAATAGTTTCCCTAAGACTCAACAGGAATAAACAATGGTACAAAGGAGGCCCCAAACACAGGCAAAGCAACAACATGTTGTCTGTTATCTCCTTTTGAGGTTTTTTGCTTAAACTACAAATTATGCCAGGTTGGAATGGAGACTCAATGAGCTGTTTTGAGCAGCCTACATACACTGTTGATTTTGACATTTTCTTGTCTTTTCGGTGGCTAGAGGATACCATTGAAAATCACTGCTTCAGTGCCTGAAAGAATTAATGTAGCTTCCAGAAATGATTATTAATTCTCTCAGGCACTGAAGCAGGAGTAACTTATGTATCTGGAGAATCTGGCTTAGTTTGTTGTTAAAATGCACATCTACAAGACAGGATAGGGATGACTATTGATTAAAAGAGACCTCAGTGACTCTGCTCCTTAGGAGAGCACTAGCAAAGCAAGTTTACTGATTATGAAGTGTTTAAAGATTATATTCAAAGTCCAATGTGCCTTTTATCATCCCTCTCACAGGTAATTAAGTGAACATAATCAGTAATATTTTAATGCTCAAATACTCCCCACATTCCTTTTTAACTGCCTTTTCATCTCAGTTCACTGTATTACTACTCATCTCCACCTCATTTTGGGCAGTCAAGTGAGGATGAAATTTCTCCTTCTATGTAGTTAAAATCTAAAATATGTGACATCATCAGAAATTGGAGGAGATGAGGCATTTATAATGGATATGAGATTGTGTGGCGCTGCCATATCATTTAGATTCTTTTGTCATAACATTCCCAGATCCATCATATTTCAGGGATTACCATATCTATTTTGTTTAGGTTACCAATTCAATCTGATATTAGGTGAGTTATTCTTTGGGCTTATTGGAACATATGCTATTTCAGGAATCTTCTTTGCAAAGAAATCAGGAAGAAGGAGTACATTTTGAAACTGTTATTACCTTTAGGTAGCATTAAGCATTTCTGGAAATCAAGAGAAAACTTTTGAATTTCAAAAATGTTATCAAATATTTAATTCATAATTTTTCATGGTAAAACCTTATTTTATCACTTATTACACAAAAAGAAATCTTACCTGATTTGTTTGCTCATTTTACAATGAGGTCTTGATTAATATAAAAATCATGTCAAAAAAACATAAAAAACTACAATAAGTAAATTTTAAGCTTTTATATTTCTAAGTAGTAACTGAGATGTTTTACATTTTTACATTTTCTGGTGGGGCAAAGATTGCACTAAAGATTAATGCATTTTGAAAATGATAAAAGCAATTCTTTTTTCAGTAGTTTTGAAACTTTGGCATTATGGTTCAAAATTTTGAACGTTTTAGGAGTTTCTGCTTATGTTATTGATAATTTTTTTAAAAATAACACTTTGAAAAGTAGACTTGTTCATATAGTAGACTATGAAATATAAAACCTAAGTAAAGTTGTTTTTTACAAAATCACCTTATTGGTACTGTCTCATGATGAGAACACTTTTCTACTTTTGCCTTGATATTTCGTCTCAAAATAATCCAGTGCAAACCATATCATAATTTGGTTATACAAATATTCAGGGTTCTGAAATTACAGTCCAGGATATCTGCTTCTCCTTAAGTTTCTTTTAAAGATATGTATTGTTTAAAAATATGTATCTTTTTTTTTTTTTTTTTTTAATGGCTGTGCTGGGTCTTAAATGCTGTATGGGCTTTTCTCTAGTAGTGACGAGTGGGGCTACTCTCTAGTTGCCATGTGCGATCCTCATTTTGGTGACTTCACAGGCTCCAGAGTTCATGGGCTCTGCAGTTGTGGTGTGAGGGCTTAGCTGCCCAGTGGTATGTGGGATCTTCCTGGACCAGGGGTTGAACCAGTTTCCCCCACATTGCAAGGCAGCTTCTTAACCACTGGACTACCAAGGAAGCACTCCTTAAGTTTTCTCATTAGTAAAAGGCAGTGTAAGTTGATGAGCTATGGTAGTTAGGCCAGTAAAGGAGTAAATAATTCTGGGTTATATTCCCTGAACTTCAATTTACAGTAATAAACTGTATATATTTGATATTGTAAAACGGTGAATGAGTACCATATAAATAACCAATATTATAGTTTAAAAAATAATTCTTCATAAATGTGATATAATTCTAAAACAAATGATTTACCAAAATGCTTTTTAATTAAAATATATGTGATAAGAACATGAGTGTGAATATTTCTGGTGTAATGCATTAAAGTTTAATGTTCAACATTAGGAAATAGTGTCTATAAAAAGCCTATAATATCTTAAAATATTCACTTATTAAATTAGTATATACTGTGGAGTGGGGTGCTGTCATGATCTTTACTGAATGATCAGAATTTCTGTCTTGAATAAATATGAGCTATGCTTACTTTTTAAAAACATGTATAGATGTTACTGGAAAATTAATCTGTATTAAATGTATCTTTCTCAAGAGTTCTTTTTGTTAAATACATGACTCAGATGAAAACAATCTGTTCTTTTCTTCTAATGAACATCTAACATGGGTTTTTATAGTAACATATATACTATACAGTGATTTTCTATCAATGAACTACATTTTGCTAGTGAGTAGCTATTTCCAAATGCAAATAATTCGGAAAAAACCCCAAACCCTATAATTCAGGAAGCAGTACCATTGTTAATTGTTTAAATAACATATTTCAGTGATTTTCAGTTTATTGTACCGTTGTAGGTAACTTACATATAATTATGCATTTTTCAGATGGTAGAAACTTTCATGCTGTTATTGAATGCCTTAGCTTTCTGCTTAAAAGGGATGGCACTCATGCATTAACGTTGATACATATATAGTTAAAAAGCAATAGAGTATATTACTTTTTAGAAATTAATTATTGTCTCTGGTATGTTAGCACACTAAGAGCAAAAGTACTTAAATATACAAACAATTTCTTTAACACATTTTACTTCTATTGACTTTTTTTTAGTAAAGTTTCATTGCAATTACCGCAATTAGTGGTTATTGTTCTATTTGTTTCCTTGTCAGTGCAACTGTGTAATGGTTTATAAAATGTAGAAGACTGGGGTGTAAATCATTGAATGTATGCACAGCAGAGGGCCTGTGTAAATCACTGAATGTATGCACAGCAGAGGGCCTGTGTAAATCATTGAATGTATGCACAGAAGAGGGCCTAAAATGTCTTTAGGAGACTGTTAGGTGTGCTCTCCCATAAGGCCCATAATTTTGAAGATATTTCAAACTTTGTGTTTAGGAATTAACATTTTTCCAAAATAGATATACTGATATTCTATGAGTCCTTCATCAGAGCACTAAATTATCTTTCCTTCTCAAGCTTTCATGGGCAATTGGCCCACACTGATAAATCTAAAACATAGAGCTAGAAAAAGAAAATCAAACACACAGAATGAAAATCACTTGTCTGTTATAATTTATAAGCAAATGCTCACTATGAAAAAAAAATACTTCACAGAAATATCAAGTTGTCAATTTATGAGCAAAAGGACATATAATGCTCACAAAAGTTCAGTCATATACAAATCCAATAGAAAACTTTAATTTGCATTTAAGTGGTTGAACTTTACTGACAACCATACTGTAATAGACATAGCTTTCTGGAGGTCTAAAATAGCAGCATCAATGTATTAGGTATGTATTGTCTTTATAGATGATTGATAGAGTTAATGAGAGAATTTCCACTTATTTAAAATCTTACAAGGCTGAAATACTTGGTAAAGTATTTGTTCAACTTGTCGATTTAACATAAGTATGTTGTTGAAATTCTTAAGGAAAGAGCCTAGTTGTCTGGTAATGGGTTGTAGTGAAATTCTTTTAAAGTTCGTTGAACATGGGAAGGATGTAATTTATTCAAATCCCCCACTTATAAATCAGGATTTGACTTTTCATAATATTTATTTTTTCCAACTAATGAAATAGACTTGAAAAGAATTAGCAAAATCTCTGCAGAATTGTGACAAAGTAATTCTGATGACTATGTTGTCTATTAATGTTTTCACTGACAGATGCTTAAGGCAGAATTGAGATGAATATATGTATATTGTGTTTAGAGAATTTGTTTTTGTTTTGATTTATTTTCCAAAAAGAAATTTAGTTGCAAATGTTTTATAATGTTGTCAACTCCTCACTTTCTAGATAAAATGAGATCATATATCTGCATATTTAATGGATATATATAGTTAAAAAAAGTTTAGAAAGGGATTCCTGAATTTCTAAATGAGTAACTAATAATACAAGTAAGATGAGGCAGAAAGTTTCCATGGCTTTATTATAATGCTATGTAAACACAGACTTTTAAAATGTAAATATGTGGCAGTTAAAAATCTGTTCAACTTTAGCTTCTGACTTTGAGTTTGCCTTTTCCCACCTTATACTTTTGATTACACAGGTGTTTACTGTATTTGTTGTGGTGGTTGTTATTCCCTGCATATAGGTTATCTACCTGCTCATAGCCAGTAGCTGTGAGGAAAATACACAAGCATTTGGTATGTTTCTTATCAACCTATCAGATCAGATCAGATCAGTCTCTCAGTCATGTCCGACTCTTTGCGACCCCATGAACCGCAGCACGCCAGGCCTCCCTGTCCATCACCAGCTCCCGGAGGTCACTCAGATTCGCATCCATTGAGTCAGTGATGCCATCCAGCCATCTCATCCTCTGTCGTCCCCTTCTCCTCCTGCCCTCAATCCCTCCCAGCATCAGAGTCTTCTCCAATGAGTCAACTCTTCGCATGAGGTGGCCAAAATACTGGAGTTTCAGCTTGAGCATCATTCCTTCCAAAGAAATTCCAGGATTGATCTCCTTCAGAATGGACTGGTTGGATCTTCTTGCAGTCCAAGGGACTCTCAAGAGTCTTCTCCAACACCACAGTTCAAAAGCATCAATTCTTCGGCGCTCAGCCTTCTTCACAGTCCAGCTCTCACATCCATACATGACCACAGGAAAGACCATAGCCTTGACTAGGCGAACCTTTGTTGGTAAAGTGATGTCTCTGCTTTTGAATATGCTATCTAGGTTGGTCATAACTTTCCTTCCAAGGAGTAAGCGTCTTTTAATTTCATGGCTGCAGTCACCATCTGCAGTGATTTTGGAGCCCAGAAAAAGAAAGTCTGACACTGTTTCCACTGTTTCCCCATCTATTTCCATGTAGTAATGGGACCAGATGCCATGATCTTCGTTTTCTGAATGTTGAGCTTTAAGCCAACCTTTTCACTCTCCACTTTCACTCTCATCAAGAGGCTTTTTAGCCCCTCTTCACTTTCTGCCATAAGAGTGGTGTCATCTGCATATCTGAGGTTATTGATATTTCTCCCAGCAATCTTGATTCCAACTTGTGTTTCTTCCAGTCCAGCATTTCTCATGATGTACTCTGCATATAAGTTAAATAAACATGGTGACAATATGCAGCCTTGACGTACTCCTTTTCCTATTTGGAACCAGTCTGTTGTTCCATGACCAGTTCTAACTGTTGCTTCCTGACCTGCATACAGATTTCTCAAGAGGCAGATCAGGTGGTCTGGTATTCCCATCTCTTTCAGAATTTTCCATAGTTTATTGTGATCTACACAGTCAAAGGCTTTGGCATAGTCAATAAAGCAGAAATAGATGTTTTTCTGGCACTCTCTTGCTTTTTCCATGATCCAGCGGATGTTGGCAATTTGATCTCTGGATCCTCTGCCTTTTCTAAAACCAGCCTGAACATCAGGAAGTTCATGGTTCACATATTGCTGAAGCCTGGCTTGGAGAATTTTGAGCATTACTTTACTAGCGTGTGAGATGAGTGCAATTGTTCGGTAGTTTTAGCATTCTTTGGCAACCTATGGTCAAGATCAAATGAGTGAATTCTTTTTATTTGAAGAAATGTCCTTTGATTTAGTGCAGTTACCACTACAATGTTTTCTGATTAATGTAAGTACAATGGTGCTAAAAGTCAAAGCATTAGACAGGAAAATGAGTTATTTGGGGACTCCTTTATTTGCATCAAATAATGTGTATGGTATATAACCACATCTATATGGTCACATGTTCTCAGGCTTCTCATGCCCATTTCATCTTTCACTGAATTACAGAAGGGATCCCTAGGCATCATATTTAGCAATAACCAAGAAAGATAAACTTTAAATTAAATCTTGAAAGAATCAATAATAATCTTACATTTCCAAATATAAATTGTAGTATTATTATTACTGTAATCACTTTAGCATATTTTATAGCCTTATACTGCATATTATAACAGATGATATATCAAGCAAAGGAGATAATATTTCAAAAAACATTATAAGATATCATTATAAAGATATCTTGTTACTCTCACAAGCAAGTACTAGTCAGCTCGAGCCACACCATTGCATTCCTTAGGGTCAATGCAAATCATATATTTGTGTTTCAGGTTTTTCTGGGAAACACTAGGATTCCGCTTCAACCATTCTCTTTTTGTCTTATTTAGTTTTGTTCTATACACATAGATTGAGTCACTACTGGGCCTCTGAATCAGTCTAGCTTCCAGCTTCTTTGATCATCAATACATTCAAGATGATTCTGTTTTTTATGTACTTTAGCATTGTTCCTTTGCTTAGTTGTATTTTCACTTATTCTGGGATGTGGTGTGATCATGCATGCATGCATGCTAAGTCACTTCATTCATGTCTGACTCTTTGTGACCCTGTGGACTGTAGCCCATTGGTTTCCTCTGTCCATGGGATTCTCTAGGCAAGAATACTGGAGTGAGTAGCCATGCCTTCCTCCAGGGAATCTTCTATTCCCAGGGATGGAATCCACATCTCTTATATCTCCTGCATTGGCAGGCAAGATCTTTACCACTAGCACCACCTGGAAAGTCCCCATGTGTGATCATACTATATATTAAAAGCTGATATGTGGCATACTATAACATAAACAGGGCATATTTATGGACTACATTTCCAGGTAACATATAGAAAGGTGAATAATATTTTTTCTTTTGTTGTTGTTTCTAAAAAGTCATAGTAAATAGTTTCCCCTATCCATTTTCAAGAGAGAAATTTGAAACCCATGGTGGTAAGAATACAGAGACAGATTTTTGGAAGTTGAATTTAGAAACATTCACACAATGCATTTTCAAGCAGCTAGAAAAAAAGGTTTTAACAGCCTTGAAGAAAGCAAACGTTATCCAGCTCAATGAATTGTCAAAATCAAAGTAGATATCTGCACAGGAGACACTTTGGGCTACACAGTCCTCCTTTTGTGGATGCACCTTAAATGCAAGATGGATGGATCCAATGCAGTTGGGTGTATAGGAAGGAAAAGCATGTTTGATAACTAATTTTTTTTTCAGATTAAAGTAATATTAATCTCAATATCACATGTTGATTCTTAGTTAGTTATATACCAACTTGTGAATGTCTTCAAATGCAGGACTTTCATAGTTCAGGAGAATGATGGATAGTCTAATTTACTGAGGTTTGAAGATGTCGTATGATCATCTGAAACTATATCCTTCCAAAATACTATTAATTATTGCTTACAAAGTGATGTGAAACTTTTGTTTTCAAGAAAATACATTTTATCTCCTCCTCTACAGCTACTTTCTCACTTTAGTCATGGAAAAGTGTTCTTTCTCTCAAAAACTCATTCCTTTTAAAGTTTGGCTGGAGCACTGGGACGACCTGGAGGGATGGTGTGGGGAGGGGAGAGGGAGGAGGGTACAGGATGGGGAACACGTGTATACTGGCGGCGGATCCATCTTGATGTATTGTAAAAGCAATACAATATTGTAAAGTTAAGCAAAATAAAAAAAAAATTAAAAAAAAATAAAGTTTTGAGACTGAAGAACTTCCAGTTTATATGATACAAGTCAAAATAAGTGAAACAAAAAAAATTCTTTCTTGGTGACCAAGCTATTTGGTGACCAGTTTTAATGAGTGAATTCAAGGTACTTAACATTTAATCTGGAAAGCTCAGCAGTGGCCACAGGACTGGAAAAGGTCAGTTTTCATTCCAATAACAAAGAAAGGCAATGCCAAAGAATGCTCAAACTATGGAACAAGTGCATTCATCTCATGCACTAGCAAAGTAATGCTCAAAATTCTCCAATACAGGCTTCAAAAGCACGTGAACTGTGAACTTCCAGATGTTCAGGCTGAATTTAGAAAAGGCAGAGGAACCAGAGATCAAATTGCCAACATCTGCTAGATCATTGAAAGAGCAAGAGAATTCCAGAAAAACATCTTTTTCTGCTTTATTGACTATGCCAAATCCTTTCACTGTGTGGATCACAACAAACTGGAAAATTCTTAAAGAGATGGAAAAACTAGACCGCCTGACCTGCTTGAGAAATCTGTATGCAGATCAAGAAGCAACAGTTAGAATTGGACAAAGAACAACAGAATGGTTTCAACTGGAAAAGCAATATGTCAAGGCTGCATATTGTCACCCTGCCTATTTAACTTATATGCAGATTACATCATGTGAAATGTGGGGCTGGATGAAGCACAAGCTGGAATCAAGATTGCCAGGAGAAATATCAATAACCTCAGATACGCAGATGACATCACCCTTATGGCAAGAGCAAAGAGAAACTAAAGAGCCTCTTGATGAAAGTGAAAGAGGCTTAAAAAGTTAAAAATTGGCTTAAAACTCAAAATTCAGAAAACTTAGATTGTGGCATCCAGTCCCATTATTTCATGGGAAATAGATGGGGAAATAGTGGAAACAGTGAGAGATTTTATTTTTGGGGGGCTTCAAAATCACTGCAGATGATGACTGCAGCCATGAAATTAAAAGATGCTTGCTCCTTGGAAGAAAAGCTACGACCAACCTAGACAGATTATTAAAAAGTAGAGACATTACTTTGCCAACAAAGGTCCGTCTAGTCAAGGCTATGGTTTTTCCAGTAGTCATGTATGGATGTGAGAGTTGGACTATAAAGAAAGCTGAGTGCCGAAGAATTGATGCTTTTGAACTGTGGTGTTGGAGAAGACTCCTGAGAGTCCCTTGGACTGCAAGGAGATCCAACCAGTCCATCCCAAAAGAAAGCAGTCCTGAATATTCATTGGAAGGACTAATGTTGAAGCTGAAACTCCAACCTTTGGCCCCCTAATGCAAAGAACTGACTCACTGGAAAAGACCCTGATGCTAGGCAAGATTAAAGGTGGGTGGAGAAGGGGATGACAGAGGATGAGACGGTGGGATGGCATCACTGACGTGATGGACATGAGTTTGAGTTAGCTCTGGGAGTTGGTGATAGACAGGGAGGCCTTGCGTGCTGAAATTCATGGGGTTGCAAAAAGTCAGACATGACTGAGCAACTGAACTGAACTGAATATTTATGAGTCACATATTTATTACCAGACAATTCAAAGCTTTGTTATAGTAAGTATTAAAAGGGGATGTACTTACTTTTTGCATACTTTCTTACCCAGAGAAGCTAAAAGTGGCAACTTTTGGCTGCCAATTTTTGTTTCTGACTTTTTAGTTAAAGATCACACTTTTTTGTTAAAAATGCCATCTGAAAATGAATTCATTTTATAGCATTAGCTGTTATATTTTCATGTTGAGTACAGTTTTAAGGGATCTCCTAGGGAATTTAAGGAGATTCACAAAATTCAAATTCCTATTATAGCAATAGTGAATTGAGCCTTTGAAAGATATGAATTGCATTTATATATGGAAAATACTTACATCTGTATAAAAAATGCATTTTTTATTAAAAATAAATGTATCATCAACATTTTATATTTGTTAAAATGATTGTTCCTTTTCATATTTATTATAGCATTTTCAATAATTTATTATATAAAATTAATGATTTTAGCAGAACTGAAAAACATTTTGTTAATTCTATTATGTTTAACCTTAATGATTGTTAGTATGATTTAAATTTCAAAATTAACTAATATTTGGCATCAAATTAGAGCTCTTATTGATACTTGCATGCCAAAGTTTCAATGACCTGAAAGACAAGTTCATTCATTTGTTCTTTTTCAGTTACTTGAGTAGGAAATGGCAATTTACTCTAGTATTCTTGCCTGGAAAATTCCATGGACAAAGGAGCCTGGCAGGCTACAGTCCATGGAGTCACAAAGCATCAGACATGACTGAACAACTAAACACACACGCATGGACAACATTAAGTGTTATAGCAATTAGAAATTCAATTATTTTTACTTTGTAGGAAAGCTGGAATTCATACTTTAAAAAATATATTTTCATAGCATACAGCAAGATACTGATGTGATAGTAGTCTCTTATGATCCTTTGTATTTCTGTGTTGTCTGTTGTGATCTCTCCGTTTTCATTTCTAACAATACTGGATGCTTGGGGCTGGTGCACTGGGACAACCCAGAGGGATGATATGGGGAGGGAGGAGGGAGGAGGGAGGAGGGAGGAGGGTTCAGGATGGGGAACACATGTATGCCTGTGGCAGATTCATTTTGATATATGGCAAAACCAATAAAATATTGTAAAGTTAAAAAAAATAAAATTTAAAAAAATGATACTGATGTGAATATAAGGTTTGCCTTTTTTAATATTGCTTATCATTTTATTGACATAAATTTGAAACATGGTCAAATGATTTCCCAGCATAAAATTCCATAGTCTATTGGAATTATGTTCTAATGCTTTCTTTACTTATTAAGTATTCACTATAGAAAACATTCTATGTACAGAGCCCATTTTTGTAAAAGTATGGGCTCTGGAACTAGACTGTTTGAGTCTGAATTCTTGCTCCTTGAGTCTTTCTAGTTGTGTGACCTGGGACAAATCAATGGACAGCTCTGAGCATCAGTTTCCTCATGTTTTTAAATGGACTTTTTAATAATAGTATTTTGCTTCTCATAAAAGAGTATTTAACCTAAATACCAGGAAGATCAGATCAGATCAGATCAGTCGCTCAGTCGTGTCCGACTCTTTGCGACCCCATGAACCGCAGCACGCCAGGCCTCCCTGTCCATCACCAGCTCCCGGAGGTCACTCAGACTCGCATCCATCGAGTCAGTGATGCCATCCAGCCATCTCATCCTCTGTCGTCCCCTTCTCCTCCTGCCCTCAATCCCTCCCAGCATCAGAGTCTTCTCCAATGAGTCAACTCTTCGCATGAGGTGGCCAAAATACTGGAGTTTCAGCTTGAGCATCATTCCTTCCAAAGAAATTCCAGGATTGATCTCCTTCAGAATGGACTGGTTGGATCTTCTTGCAGTCCAAGGGACTCTCAAGAGTCTTCTCCAACACCACAGTTCAAAAGCATCAATTCTTCGGCGTTCAGCCTTCCTCACAGTCCAGCTCTCACATCCATACATGACCACAGGAAAGACCATAGCCTTGACTAGGCGAATCTTTGTTGGTAAAGTAATGTCTCTGCTTTTGAATATGCTATCTAGGTTGGTCGTAACTTTCCTTCCAAAGAGTAAGCGTCTTTTAATTTCATGGCTGCAGTCACCATCTGCAGTGATTTTGGAGCCCAGAAAAACAAAGTCTGACACTGTTTCCACTGTTTCCCCATCTATTTCCCATGCAGTGATGGGGCCAGATGCCATGATCTTCGTTTTCTGAATGTTGAGCTTTAAGCCAACCTTTTCACTCTCCACTTTCACTTTCATCAAGAGGCTTTTTAGCCCCTCTTCACTTTCTGCCATAAGAGTGGTGTCATCTGCATATCTGAGGTTATTGATATTTCTCCCAGCAATCTTGATTCCGACTTGTGTTTCTTCCAGTCCAGCATTTCTCATGATGTACTCTGCATACAAGTTAAATAAACATGGTGACAATATGCAGCCTTGACGTACTCCTTTTCCTATTTGGAACCAGTCTGTTGTTCCATGACCAGTTCTAACTGTTGCTTCCTGACCTGCATACAGATTTCTTAAGAGGCAGATCAGGTGGTCTGGTATTCCCATCTCTTTCAGAATTTTCCATAGTTTATTGTGATCCACACAGTCAAAGGCTTTGGCATAGTCAATAAAGCAGAAATAGATGTTTTTCTGGCACTCTCTTGCTTTTTCCATGATCCAGTGGATGTTGGCAATTTGATCTCTGGTTCCTCTGCCTTTTCTAAAACCAGCTTGAACATCAGGAAGTTCACGGTTCACATATTGCTGAAGCCTGGCTTGCAGAATTTTGAGCATTACTTTACTAGCGTGTGAGATGAGTGCAATTGTTCGGTAGTTTGAGCACTCCTTGGCATTGCCTTTCTTTGGGATTGGGATGAAAACTGACCTTTTCCAGTCCTGTGGCCACTGCTGAGTTTTCCAAATTTGCTGGCATATTGAGTGCAGCACTTTCACAGCATCATCATTCAGGACTTGGAATAGTTCCACTGGAATTCCATCACCTCCACTAGCTTTGTTCGTAGTGATGCTTTCTAAGGCCCATTTGACTTCACATTCCAAAATGTCTGGCTCTAGGTCAGTGATCACATCATCATGATTGTCTAGGTCTTGAAGCTCTTTTTTGTACAGTTCTTCTCTGTATTCTTGCCACCTCTTCTTAATATCTTCTGCTTCTGTTAGGTCCACACCATCTCTGTCCTTTATCGTGCCCATCTTTGCATGAAATGTTCCTTTGGTATCTCTGATTTTCTTGAAGAAATCCCTAGTCTTTCCCATTCTGTTGTTTTCCTCTATTTCTTTGCATTGATCGCTGAAGAAGGCTTTCTTATCTCTTCTTGCTATTCTTTGGAACTCTGCATTTAGATGTTTATATCTTTCCTTTTCTCCTTTGCTTTTCGCTTCTCTTCTTTTCACAGCTATTTGTAAGGCCTCCCCAGACAGCCATTTTGCTTTTTTCCATTTCTTTTCCATGGGGATGGTCCTGATCCCTGTCCCCTGTACAATGTCACGAACCTCATTCCATAGTTCATCAGGCACTCTATCTATCAGATCTAGGCCCTTAAATCTATTTCTCACTTCCACTGTATAATCATAAGGGATTTGATTTAGGTCATACCTGAATGGTCTAGTAGTTTACCCTACTTTCTTCAATTTCAGTCTGAATTTGTTAATAAGGAGTTCATGGTCCGAGCCACAGTCAGCTCCTGGTCTTGTTTTTGCTGATTGTATAGAGCTTCTCCATCTTTGGCTGCAAAGAATATAATCGATCTGATTTTGGTGTTGACCATCTGGTGATGTCCATGTATAGAGTCTTCTCTTGTGTTGTTGGAAGAGGGTATTTGCTATGACCAGTGCATTGTCTTGGCAAAACTCTATTAGTCTTTGCCCTAAGTAGGTTATAAATCCTGCAAGTGTAAGGCTTTTACATAACTGTCTTTATATATACAGTACCTAGGAGCATCTCTACTAAGTATGATAAGCAAATAATAAATATTTTGAATGAAAATAAATGTTCCACTGCATGTTGGAAGTTACTTATAATTTCCTTGTAATTTCTGGCTCAAATTGCACTGGAACCCAATGTAACATCACATTGTACCACGTTTGCTGGTTTACATTCTAATCCAATGCAAGAAATATTTTTTAAAGAACTTCATAACAGGATGGCCCCCTTTCCTCTGTTTGTATCAACACCATTAGATAATATTCTTTTTTTTCTTTTTTACACAATAAATGTTCAAGAGTTTATTCATACTAATTTCTATAGCATGGAAATTAGTATTCCACAATTCAATAGAACCAAATCATAGGCTGAAGGATAGATGAATGGAGGGATAAATGGTTGGATGCAAGGACAGACAATCAGATGTAAAATACAGAATTACTTTTAAACACATGGTCTAGGTTTGTCATCACTTTCCTGCCAAGAAACAATCGTCTTCTGATTTCATGGCTGCAATCACCTTCCGTAGTGATTTTGGAGCCCAAGAAAAGAAAATCTGTCACTATTTCCACCTTTTCCCCCTCTATTTGCTATGCAGTATTGGGGTTGGATGCCTTGATTTTAGGACTACCATGGTGGCTCAAATGGTAAAGCATCTGTCTACAATGTGGGAGACCTGGGGTAGTTTGTTTGTTTATTTGTTTGTTTTAGTATTTAATCCTAAGTCGGCTCTTTCACTCTCCTCCTTTACCATTATCAAGAGGTTCTTTAGTTTCTCTTCACATTCTGCCATTAGAGTGATATCATCCACAAATCTGTGGTTGTTTCTCCCGCCTATCTTGATTCCAGCCTTTAACTCATCCAGCCTGGCATTTCTCATGATGTGTTCAGTGTATAAATTAAACAAACAGGGTGACAGCAGACAGTCCTGTTGTACTCCTTCTCGATTTTGAACCAATCAGTTGTTCCATACTGGGTTCTAACTCTTGCTTCTTGACCCGCACACAGGTTTCTCAGGAGACAAGTAAGATGAACCAGTGTTCTCATCCCCTAAGAGCTTTCCACAGCTTGTCATGATCCACACAAAGATTTTAGTGTAGTTAATAAAACAGAGGTAGATATTTTTTTCTGAAATTCCCTTGCTTTCTCTATAATCCAGTGAATGTTGTCAATTTGATCTCTAGTTCCTCTTCCTTTTCTAAACCCAGCTTGGATATCTGGAAGCTCTTTTTTCACATATTGTTGAAGCCTAGCATGCAAGATTTTAAGCATGACCTTACTAGCATGGGGTCACGGTAGGTCAGACGGAGGGCTTCCCTTGTGACTCAGCTGGTAAAGAATATACCTGCAATGCAGGAGACCCTGGTATGATTCCTGGGTCAGGAAGATCCACTGGAGAAGGGATAGGCTACCCACTTCAGTATCCTTGGGGTTCCCTAGTGGCTCAGTTTGTAAAGAATACGCCTGCAATATGGGAGATCTGAGTTTGATCCCTGGGTTGGGATGATCCCCTGAAGAAGGGAATGGCTACCCACTTCAGTGCTCTGGTCTGGAAAATTCCATGGACTGTACAGTTCATGGGTCCAAAGAGTTGGACACAACTGAGCAACTTTCACTTTACTGGCATGGAAGATGAGTACAGTTGTCCGATGGTTAGCACATTCTCTGGTTATGATTTTTTATGATTATATTATGATAAATGACCCAGAAAGGATTTCCAACATAATATGTTCTAAATCCCAAGCTGATGAAAATGCACTGTATGTTAATCAATTGTTTATTATATATGCTTAGGAACAAAATATCAATTTTTGAGACACATGAATACATGCAGTTGATATTCTTTTTTTCTATTGTCAGTAACAATACAATGAAAATATGAAAATGTGCATTCTTTTTTCTAACAATATGGGAAGCTGTGAGGATGTATGGGATTTCATTCTTAAGAATGTACAATTTTTTTTTATTGTTGTTGGTCTCAACAATCCCCAAAGAATCAGATAGATGTTAGAGTGGTAGTTTTTAAAGCTAAAGGATGTTAAAACATGATAAGAAGTTAGAGTCTGGGTAAATAACTCTGAACATTCAAGTGAATAACCAAAAGACCATGTTTGATAGTGCTGAAATTAAAAAAAATAAATAAATTATACACATAAAAGTGTGAACTGTATGGCCTTTTTATTATATCTCAATAAATCTGTTAAGATACTCATACAAACACTTTAAAAAAATGTAAACTGTAGTCTGAACACTTTCAATTAAACTATCATATAAAGCACTCTACATTAGTCTCTCCCTCGGGCTCCAGTGAAAAACAACACTGATACACTGAGGAGTAACAAAGTAGTAAAATCTTATTTTCATTCTTCCCAATTTGTCCCTCACATCATTTTTAAATCCCTAAGTAGCACAAAGCAGTTAGAATGAATACCCCTCCTCCATTTCTCCTGCCTTGGTAAACCTGCTTGTTTAGATAGTATGAATTGACTCATGGTTTTGAATTTAAATTCCATATAATTATAAAAACTGGTAGTCACAATATTTTTGAAAATTGTTGATTATTTCAGGAAAAATGGGAAATATTCTTACAAGGGACCATTTATTAAATTATAGTTATATGTGAGTTTTGTTAGAATGAGGAATACTAGTCATGGAAATGATTTGTTTTATAAAAGATATATAAATGTGTGCTGATTTTCAACTCTTCATTGATTAATTTTCTTTCTTTAATATATTATAAATCACAGAAGAATAAAAATCATGGTGAAGATATTAAATTCTGAGTGGAAAAAGAACTGTGCAGAAAACAGTATTATATGTATAGCCCAGTTATGAATCATTCATTCTCTCTCTCAATTCAGTTCTAGAATTATAGTAAGGCTACTGAAATAGAGTAGAAATTAAACTCCTGGACACATTTTTCAAAATTTCAGTCAACCTAATAAATATAGCTTTTTCTATACTTTACTGAATTTAGTTTTTCTTTATAAACCATAGCAAACACTATGTTAAAAAATAAATTTGCAGATTATGACTACCTGTGATGTGTTTGAATTCCATTATATTTATAATTTTGATTCTTTAAAAATATTATTTCCCAAGGAATTCTAGCTTTCTCCTCTCTGTTTAGGCTCTCTAGTTTACTCTCTGTCAAAGTTTTATGAAGTAAGAAATTTTTCTTATTTACTATGAACTTTTTGAATTAAAGTCAAAAAATAAAAATTTTATTTTTATTGCTGAAATTAGATGCAGAAATATTGTTCTATTGTGAAAAGAAAGATCTGTTTATATTCATTTTATTAATATATGTTCATTGAGTGGTAAATCTATTTTATTCACAGAATATTTTATTTCATGTGTGCTAATATTAATTACAATACCAATCGTGTTTGATTTGTAATCTGAATTTTGAAAGTTATTAGAAACAGCTTTAATACATTTCAGGTGTTTCTCAAAACTCCTGAGTGTGTTATTTATTAGGTTAACAGAAGACAATTTATATTTTATTGGCATATTGAATACATGCTTTAAGTCCATGAGAAGGCATAGGGCCACGAACTATGTTAACTCAACAGGCAATGGTATGATAATAAACCCCAGGAGTCAACCTATTATTTTTAAAAATAGCTATAAAATTGGCTTCATATCAGATTCATAGCATTTTATATTCTCCTTAATTCATAATTAGTGACCTATACTTCTATAATTATTAAAAATTTCATAATATGGCATTATCAGGGATGTTCTGAAAATGACAAAACCCTAAGAAGTTTGAATAACTCACATTTTTGTGGCAATTTTTCACATAAGTGGCAGAAGGCCCAGCTAACATTGAAATGAGACTTTGATACCTGTTAAGTTTCATGCTCGGGGAAGGCAATGGCACCCCACCCCAGTACTTTTGCCTGGAAAATCCCATGGACGGAGGAGCCTGGTAGGCTCCAGTCCATGGGGTCGCTAAGAGTCAGACACGACTGAGCGACTTCACTTTCACTTTTCACTTTCATGCATTGGAGAAGGAAATGGCAACCCACTCCAGTGTTCTTGCCTGGAGAATCCCAGGGACGGGGGAGCCTGGTGAGCTTCCGTCTATGGGGTCGCATAGAGTTGGACACGACTGAAGCGACTTAGCTGCAGCAGCAGCAGCAAGTTTCATGCTAAACGTTTTCATCTGTGCTTATTAAATCATTGTCATTTAGATTTTCAGAATAGTTGAGGTTTATGCTGCTATTTCCATTTTCCAAATGAGAAAATGAAGTCTCAGAAATAGTATGAAACTTGGCCAAGGTCACAACTCATACTTAGTAGAACCTAGACCCTTGCTCCTGATTCTACTTCATAGACAACCATTTAATTAAAAATGTCTAACCTTTCAACACTTAACATTACTATGAGGATAATTTGAAGTGTGTCAATAGCTTATATAAATTCCTCATTAGTTCCTAAATCATTTACAAGTTGTAAATTTGGCTTAATTTTATCTATTTATATTTATTTTGGACCCAGAAGTAAAACAGTGCACTTTATAAGGAATGGACAAGATCAGTGTTCTTGTCATATCCTGACTGTGCAAACTTTTTAAAGTCACTTCATCTGTAAAGTGGCCTATGGGGATCGCATATGCTGAACTCACAGAATTTTGTAGGACTCCAGTGAAATATTTCATATGAAAAATTTTACTTCATCATTCAAAGCCTCATCAGTAAGAAATTTCTGCCTTAGTTTAACGTGGTCATGATTACTCCTCCAATTCAAGGGAAAAGTACTTGGGATTAAAAGTAAGCTCAATGTGATTTATTTACCTTTGAAATGGAAAACAAAACAAAATATTTAAAGGAAACAAGTTGCTCAAGAGAAATTCAAAATGTAAAATTATAAGAGAATTTTCATTGTAAAGATAGAAAATACCCATTATGTGGATATCAAGAGCTCTTAACTGGTATCCCCAAAGCCTTGCATTTCCTATTACAGAAAAGGTAAAGTGGAAGTTTTAAAGTAGTCTCATAACTTTAACTTTTCCTAGAGGAGAATCTCTATAATGAGGAAATAGACCTACTGGGATATATTGGCAATGAATAAATATGCCTGAATAAAATTTGAACTAGGTCCTTTATTTAACTTTGATTTACACTACCACTCGACACATATTAGTATACTCATTGCAGGACCATTTTATTACTATGTGTCTGTTAGAAAAAGACCAATTTAAGAAGCATCTATTGACAGCAAATTTAGAATTTTATTTTTGAACAAAAAGTCAGTCAGTTCAGCCACTCAGTTGTGTCCAACTGTTTGACCCCATGGATTGCAGCAAGCCAGGCTTTCCTATCCATCACCAACTCCCAGAGCCTACTCAAACTGATGACATCCAACCATCTCATCCTCTGTCGTCTCCTTCTCCTCGTGTCTTCAATCTTTCCCAGCATCAGGGTCTTTTCCAATCAATAAATTCTTCACATCAGGTGACCAAAGTATTGGAGCTTCAGCTTCAGCTTCAGCATCAGTCCTTCCAATGAATATTCAGAATTAATTTATTTTAGGATTGACTGGTTTGATCTCCTTGCAGTCCAAGGAACTCTCAAGAGTCTTCTCCAACACCAAGGTTCAAAAACACCAATTCTTTGGCACTCAGCCTTCTTTATGGTCCAACTCTCACATCCATTTATGACTATTGGAAAAACCATAGCTTTGGCTAGATGGACCTTTTTTAACAAGGTAATGTCTTTGCTTTTTAATATGCTGTCAAGGTTGGTCATAGCTTTTCTTCCGAGGAGCAAGCATCTTTTAATTTCATGGCTGCAGTCACCATTTGTGGTGATTTGGAGCCCCCAAAAATCAAGTATGTTTCACTGTTTCCATTGTTCCCCATCAACTACTACTACTAAGTCACTTCAGTCATGTCTGACTCTGTGCGACCCCATAGACAGCAGCCCACCAGGCTCCACCATCCCTGGGATTCTCCAGGCAAGAACACTGGAGTGGGTTGCCATTTCCTTCTCCAATGCATGAAAGTGAAAAGTGAGAGTGAAGTCGCACAGTTGTGTCTGACTCTTCACGACCCCATGAAATGCAGCCCACCAGGCTCCCCCGTCCATGGGATTTTCCAGGCAATAGAACTGGAGTGGGCTGCCATTGCCTTCTCCATGTTCCCCATCTATTTGCCATGAAGTGATGGGACCAGATGCCACGATCTTAGTTTTTTGAATGTTGAGATATAAGCCAGCTTTTTTACTCTCCTCTTTCAATATCATCTATAGGCTTTCTGGTTCCTCTTCACTTTAAGTCACCTCAGTCATTTCCAACTCTTTGTACCCTATGGACTGTAGCCCGCCAGGCTCCTCTGTCAATGAGATCCTCCAAGCAAGAATACTGGAGTCGGTTGCCATGCCCTCCTCCAGAGAATCTTCCCAGCCCGTGAACCAAACCTATATCTCCTGCGCCTCCTGCACTGCAGGTGATTTCTTACCACTGAGACATCAGGTGAAGCTAAACTCAATATCATTTAATATTATCCCTGTGATTATCTATATCAGTTATTACCCCATGGAAGAGGAGCTGTTTTTCTGATGCTAATTGGTACAGTTGCTACTATAAACCTGCCACTGCAGTGAATCAAACTTGTTTTCTTTTCTTAGCATTACAAAAGTTTTGCTTACTTTAACCACCATTTATCTGTTCAGTCATGAAGCCCCTAAAGGCACATTAAAATGATAGATATGTAAATCTCCATACTTCCTCTAAAATCAATTTCTTATGCATATAGTTTAAAAAATAATTTATAGTTTCTATGAAGATTCAATCTAGAGATGTTAGAGTGTTGTGAAGAATTCTCTTATAATATGTCAGACATGCCTATGAATAATAGTTTATCAAACTTGCTAAGTCCAGTTCTTATAAATTTTCAGGGCATATTTGAGCCCTGAAATATGCACTGACCCTTCAAATATGCATTGGCTCTTCAAAATATAGCCATTGATATAAAATAAATTATCAGAAATTTTTCAGAAATAAAATTTAAGCCATACAGTACTGATAAAACAGGACCAGATACATTGCCCATTGTGACCAGGAAAAGTGGCAATGTACTTCTTAAAGAAAAATGTGTACCCTGATTCTTTTACTTTAAACCAATGCTGAAAATGAGGCAGACATTGATCATTTCCTATCTAATATTAAGTGGAACACAGAAAGCCAACTGACAAAAAGAGTAATAATAAGGTAGGCTATATTACCATGTTTCATCTACCTTAGCCACTTTTTATTTTTGAAGTGTCTGCAAAGCATTCATAGAGGAACCCTGAGGTGATGGAGGGGAATAGACTTGTCTGTGTAAACAAATGCAGGACAGATTGTGAGATCAGTAAGTATCTGTTGGTTGAAGGTCATTTCTTTTAGATACAGTATGAGCCCAGATGAGGTAGGTAGACTCACTGGTGATGAGACTGTTAATCAAGATGTCTCAAGAATGGTGGGAGTTGTTTGCTTTGTATAGGAAAACAGCTGGATGACTAAAGTAGTGGAAGAGTGTACCTATTTTGGAACTGTAGAAGGTGAGAGTAACATAGATCAATCCAGATAAACATGTATGTTATGGTGCTATTTCCAAGTGCATTATATATGTAATAGAATACAACTTGATGCTCACTGGGTTCATTTATTTATTATGATGTCATTCTGATCTGCTCATTGAAAGCAGCTTTATTTCCATTAGATATGTTTCTCAAAAAATGATCTGTAAAAATATGAATAAGAATTCTCTGGGGAACATGATAAAATCATAATTTTGATTCAAGTGATTGCTGGATCCACAACAAGAAACACCTATCTCTTTGATTCCTTTATGCCAAAGTGCTATTTTGTATCAAACTTTTTCTCTTGTTAGCATTTGACTGTGAAACTTCTGTAATGTAAAATATTTTAAAAACAAACTGAGACACTGGAAAAGTACAGAAAGGATGACAATTATTCTATATTTCAATAAAATAGAGTTATAATGAGGCCAAATTAAAAGATAAAGCTCAGCTTTGGATATAAAGTAAAGCTTGTGCTAGGAAAATTTTGCTATTTTTAGCAAATTTAACTGAAACTTATATATGTCTAAAACTGAAGAAGAAAAACAAACATCCATGTTTCCTACTGTACATAATGATCTAGTTAAAAAAAAAAACTTTTAATATATTAGTGTATCTTATATTAGAATAATCTTTCTTGGTGTGTTTTAATTCTCATTTTACACTACTTGTAGGTCTTTGTGTAGAAATCGTTCTACTTATTCACCTATTGTCCACTCAATTTAGCTTATTGGAAAACATCTCTTTTTGTGCAACTGATGTTATAGAGACATAAATCAGGGATGGAAACAATGCAATAGAACATCTATTCCATTTCTAAATAATCAATAGTGCTTCCATATAATGCTGTTCTGAGGTTTTTTCCTACCCAATAATTAATTTCACAAGTAATAATTCACATATTTATTTGAAAGGTATTAATTCCAACTAAAATCATTGTTTTATTTTCTGTATTTAGAAAAATTGCTTTTATTTTCCCCTTTCTTAGTTTTCTTTCATAATAGTATTGCAATATTCTTAATTCTATTTACTCTAGTTGTTGTTGTTGTTCAATCATGTCCAACTCTTTGCAACCTAATGGACTGTAGCATGCCAGGGTTCCCTGTCCTTCACTGTCTCCCAGAGTTTGCTCAAACTCATGTCCATTGAGTCAATGATGCCATCCAATCATCTCGTCCTCTATCATTCCCTTCTCCTCTTGCCTTCAATCTTTCCCAACATCAGGGTCTTTTCTAAAGAGTCAGCCATTTGCATCAGGTGGCCAAAGTATTGGAGCTTCAGCTTCAACATCAGTCTTTCTAATGAATATTCAGGATTGATTTCTTTTAGGATGGACTGGTTTGATATTCTTGCAGTCCAAGGGACTCTCAAGAGTCTTCTTCAACACCACAGTTCAGAAGCATCAATTCTTTGGCACTCAGCCTTATTTGAGGCAGGAGGAGAAGGGGACGACAGAGGATGAGATGGTTGGATTGTATCACCAACTCAATGGACATGAGTTTGAGTGAACTCCGGGAGTTGGTGATGTACAGGGAGGCTTGGTGTGCTGCAATTCATGGGGTCGCAAAAAATCGGACATGACTGAGCAATTGAACTGAACTGAACTGAATAGCCTTCTTTATGGTCCTATTCCCATTTCCATACATTACTCCTGGAGTTTACTCTGCAACTAAAAGCTATTGTGTGATGTGACATCACAGCCCCTGAACTAATTCATGTTAACAGCCTTTCCCAATTCTGTCTATGTATCTATGTACTCAAAGGATATAGATCTTGTAAGTTAAAAAGCAATACCAAAAATGAGGTAAAGCCAAATTTTATGATATATGCATGGGGATACTTTCATTCTTAATTTCATTGAGTTAGACAAGGCTGTGGTCCTGGTGTGATTAGATTGACTAGTTTTCTGTGAGTATGGCTCAATTAAATTAAGCCATGCCTGTGGGGCAACCCAGGAGGGGCGGGTCATGGAGGAGAGATCTGACAGGGTATGGTCCGCTGGAGAAGGGAATGGCAAACCACTTCAGTATTCTTGCATTGAGAACCCCATGAACAGTATGAAAAGGCAAAATGATAGGATACTGAAAGAGAAACTCCCCAGGTCCGTAGGGGCCCAATATGCTACTGGAGATCAGTGGAGAAATAACTCCAGAAAGAATGAAGGGATGGAGCCAAAGCAAAAAGAATACCCAAATGTGGAAGTGTCTGGTGATAGAAGCAAAGTCCGATGCTGTAAAGAGCAATATTGCATAGGAACCTGGAATGTCAGGTCCATGAATCAAAGCAAATTGGAAGTGCAAACGAGATGGCAAGAGTGAATGTCGACAGTCTAGAAATTAGTGAATTAAAATGGACTGGAATGGGTAAATTTAACTCAGAGGACCATTATATCTACTACTGCGGGCAGGAATCCCTCAGAAGAAATGGAGTGGCCATCATGGTCAACAAAAAAGTCTGAAATGCAGTACTTGGATGCAATCTCAAAAATGACAGAATGATCTCTGTTCGTTTCCAAGGCAAACCATTCAATGTCACAGTAATCCAAGTCTATGCCCCAACCAGTAACGCTGAAGAAGCTGAAGTTGAACGGTTCTATGAAGGCCTACAAGACCTTTTAGAACTAACACCCAAAAAAGATGTCTTTTTCATTATAGGGGACTGGAATGCAAAAGTAGGAAGTCAAGAAACACCTGGAGTAACAGGCAAATTTGGCCTTGGAATACGGAATGAAGCAGGGCAAAGACTAACAGAGTTTGGCCAAGAAAGTGCACTGGTCATAGCAAATACCCTCTTCCAACAACACAAGAGAAGACTCTATACATGGACATCACCAGATGGTCAACACCAAAATCAGATCGATTATATTCTTTGCAGCCAAAGATGGAGAAGCTCTATACAATCAGCAAAAACAAGACCAGGAGCTGACTGTGGCTGAGACAATGAACTCCTTATTGCCAAATTCAGACTGAAATTGAAGACAGTAGGGAAAACCACTAGACCATTCAGGTATGACCTAAATCAAATCCCTTATGATTATACAGTGGAAGTGAGAAATAGATTTAAGGGCCTAGATCTGATAGATAGAGTGCCTGATGAACTATGGAATGAGGTCCGTGACATTGTAAAGGAGACAGGGATCAAAACCATTCCCATGGAAAAGAAATGCAAAAAAGCAAAATGGCTGTCTGGGGAGGCCTTACAAATAGCTGTGAAAAGAAGAGAAGTGAAAAGCAAAGGAGAAAAGGAAAGATATAAACATCTAAATGCAGAGTTCCAAAGAATAGCAAGAAGAGATAAGAAAGCCTTCTTCAGCAATTAATGCAAAGAAATAGAGGAAAACAACAGAATGGGAAATACTAGGGATCTCTTCAAGAAAATCAGAGATACCAAAGGAACATTTCATGCAAAAATGGGCTCGATAAAGGACAGAAATGGTATGAACCTAACAGAAGCAGAAGATATTAAGAAGAGGTGGCAAGAATACAGAGAAGAACTGTACAAAAAAGAGCTTCAAGACCCAGATAATTATGACGGTGTGATCACTGACCTAGAGCCACACATCCTGGAATGTGAAGTCAAGTGGGCCTTAGAAAGCATCACTATGAACAAAGCTAGTGGAGGTGATGGAATTCCAGTGGAGCTATTCCAAGTCCTGAAAGATGATGCTGTGAAAGTGCTGCACTCAATATGCCAGCAAATTTGGAAAACTCAGCAGTGGCCACAAGATTGGAAAAGGTCAGTTTTCATCCCAATCCCAAAGAAAGGCAATGCCAAAGAATGCTCAAACTACCACACAATTGCACTCATCTCACACGCTAGTAAAGTAATGCTCAAAATTCTCCAAGCCAGGCTTCAGCAACACGTGAACCGTGAACTTCCTGATGTTCAAGCTCGTTTTAGAAAAGGCAGAGGAACCAGAGATCAAATTGCCAACATCCACTGGATGTTGGAAAAAGCAAGAGGGTTCCAGAAAAACATCTATTTCTGCTTTATTGACTATGCCAAAGCCTTTGACTGTGTAGATCACAATAAACTGTGGAAAATCCTGAAAGAGATGGGAATACCAGACCACCTGATCTGCCTCTTGAGAAATTTGTATGCGGGTCAGGAAGCAATAGTTAGAACTGGTCGTGGAACAACAGACTGGTTCCAAATCGGAAAAGGAGTATGTCAAGGCTGTATATTGTCACCATGTTTATTTAACTTATATGCAGAGTACATCATGAGAAATGCTGGACTGGAAGAAACAGAAGTTGGAATCAAGATTGCTGGGAGAAATATCAACAACCTCAGATATGCAGATGACACCACCCTTATGGCAGAAAGTAAAGAGGAACTAAAAAGCCTCTTGATGAGAGTGAAAGTGGAGAGTGAAAAAGTTGGCTTAAAGCTCAACATTCAGAAAACGAAAATCATGGCATCTGGTCCCATCACTACATGGGAAATAGATGGGGAAACAGTGGAAACAGTGTCAGACTTTATTTTTCTGGGCTCCAAAATCACTGCAGATGGTGACTGCAGCCATGAAATTAAAAGACGCTTACTCTTTGGAAGGAAAGTTATGACCAACCTAGATAGCATATTCAAAAGCAGAGACATTACTTTGCCAACAAAGGTTCGTCTAGTCAAGGCTATGGTCTTTCCTGTGGTCATGTATGGATGTGAGAGCTGGACTGTGAAGAAAACTGAGCGCTGAAGAATTGATGCTTTTGAACTGTGGTGTTGGAGAAGACTCTTGAGAGTCCCTTGGACTGCAGGGAGATCCAACCAGTCCATTCTGAAGGAGATTAGCCCTGGGATTTCTTTGGAAGGAATGATGCTAAAGCTGAAACTCCAGTATTTTGGCCACCTCATGCGAAGAGTTGACTCATTGGAGAAGACTCTGATGCTGGGAGGGATTGAGGGCAAGAGAAGAAGGGGACGACAGAGGATGAGATGGCTGGATGGCATCACTGACTCGATGGATGTGAGTCTGAGTGACCTCCGGGAGCTGGTGATGGACAGGGAGGCCTGGCGTGCTGCAGTTCATGGGGTCGCAAAGAGTCGGACACGACTAAGCCACTGATCTGATCTGACTTTCATTCTTGATAATAAATATAAGGTGGAATTATTTTCTCCCTCATGCAATGCTGGACTCCAAATTCAAAGATCCTTGAAATGCTTTTTATTTTGTTTTACCTAAATCTCATCATAGAGGCCTAAACTGAAATGATATAATAACTAGCCATTTTATTACCTTAGAATACGTAGTCTCAAAGTTTTAGAGTTCAGAAAAATCACCTGAGAATCTGGATAACACATAGATTTGTTGGGTCAGAGGTCATGCACAAGAAGCTTCATCGTAAAAAGGTACCTCATCATCCCTGACAACAGATGGTTCTTGGACTCATCTTTAAGAAGCAAGATCCTGAGCAAATATTTTGTATGGCATTTCTATTTGAATGAACAAATCATATTCCCCTCTATGGCACCTCAATTTCGTAGTGTGAAAAAAAAGTCTTGAAGAAAAGCAACTTTCAGAAAGTGACTCGGACTATATATTGCTTTAGAAATTTCTTTTTTTCCCTTTGAGCAAACCTTACTTTCTTCAAGCATATTTTTAAATTTCTCCAACTTAAATAAAGTATCTATTCCAAGGTCATTCTGATTCTTCAAAACAAATTCAAACAGAACCATGAAACAAACTTGGAAGAATTGAACAAATTTCAATGACATTTTAAAAATCTGATTTAATCCTCACAAAAATTCATGAGAGTAACTATCAACCTTTTCATTTTACAAATGGGTAAATAGAACTTAAGTGTTATCAATTTTCCCAAGCCAAACATTTAGTAAAAAGAAGTTCATGTTTCAGGAATATCCACTGTAGACCATGACTCTTTCCACTGTACTAAGCTCTATGTACAAAGTCATAGTGGATAGTACATTAGAGGCTGTTGGAAAGTATGAGTGCGCTCTTGTTGGTAGAATCATTCTTTATCATGGAAATGAAGCAATAGTAAGACCCCAGTGAAATCAATCCAGCTAGAAGACTTGTGGCATCATCCTTAAAACTACAACTATCTCTCTGAATGAGCAAAGGAGATATTAGAGAAATTTACTAGTAAAAGATGAAGAGAAAGGAAGTCTGTGGAAAGAAATATGCTAGCCTCTAGCTCAAATATTGTTCCAATAGCAGCAGTTTTATGGTATCTAAAAAGGTTATGCATCATTTTACTTGAATCTTTTTCCTAATGTTTAGCCTGTCTCCAAGAGAAAACCAGTGAAAGACTACAGCAACTGTTCATTATTGTCATCATCAAATGAAGATGAGCCAAACTTAGAAATCATTCCTAGTGCAATGTAGTGAGAAGTCAATGTTTATTACCCAGAAAGGGAAGCAAAGGACACAGTTATAATTTGGTCAGGAATTTTTCCAGTAAGGTCTGTGATCAATTAAGTGGTTCCTCTTTTGGATTTTACTGAGATCAGACTTTGATGCTCACAATGTGGAACAGCCATATTAAAAGTGTTGGAAAAGGATCAGCATCATAAAAGCAGAATTATACCAAAAGGGAAATATAACAGGAGCCCCATAGCCTTTGTGGGACTGAAGTTTCTCTTATCAAACATGTAAAATCTTCAAATGACATTATTGCAGTAAAACCCAATATGAATCATCTATTTTTATTGGCATTTGGCATTTTTGTTTCCTGCCAGCTAACACAATATTCTTGTCTGAATACATAGTGAAAGTGAAGTCATTCACTCATGTCTGAGTTTTTGTGACTCCATGGACTGTAACCTACCAGGCCCCTTGGTCCATGGGATTTTCCAAGCACAAGTACTGGAGTGGGTTGCCATTTCATAAATACCATGAAACTGACATCTGCCGATCTGGGTTTACTCAGAATTTCTAGATCCTCAGTTTTTATTTTCTGGCACTAAAAATACAGAAAAACCCCTCTCCATGCATTCAAATGATCTCCTAGATGCAAAGTTAGATCTAGTGTGTTACAGGTATAGGCTGAAAATCTTTTGGGAGGAATAGACTTATTTGATAAAGAAAGCTCTTTTCACTTGGAATATTAAAAATAATTTCATAAACTCCCTCTATCTTCTAAAACAGTAATGTTCAATGAAACAGGCTCATTGTTTTTCATTTATCTTGTTAGTAAACCTTTTCATACACATCATTCAAACAACAAAACTATTTAGGAACTACCATGGGCTGAGAATTGTACAAGGAAATAAAGGTGAGCAAGACAAAATTGTTACTAGCCCTCATAGAGTTCCTCATAGCTATCCTAGACAGCTTTTCAGGACTCTCCACAGCCATTAACTGCTCTCATCTTTTTGTTGATGGTACATGTTATGACAAAAGCTACTCACATACAGCTGATGCCTAATGTGCTGCAGTCCATGGGGTCCCAAAGAGTCACAAATGATTTAGTGACTGAACACCAACAACATACAGCTGGTATTATGGTCAGAAAATAATTACTCTAGTATGCAAATTTCTTTGGTGAGTTTATACGTGTCTTAAGTCATTAGCAGTTGTTTCACATGTCTGAAATTAAATAATGATTCAGTTCAGTCACTCAGTTGTGTCTGACACTTTGCGACCCCATGAATCTCAACACACCAGGCCTCCACCAACTCCCAGAGTTCACTGAGACTCACGATTCTCGAGTCAGTGATGCCATCCAGCCATCTCATCCTCTGTCGTCCCCTTCTCCTCCTGCCCCCAATCCCTCCCAGCATCAGAGTCTTTTCCAATGAATCAACTCTTCACATGAGGTAGCCAAAGTACTGGAGTTTCAGCTTTAGCATCATTCCTTCCAAAGAAATCCCAGGGATGATCTCCTTCAGAATGGACTGGTTGGAACTCCTTGCAGTCCAAGGGACTCTCAAGAGTCTTCTCCAACACCACAGTTCAAAAGCATAAATTCTTTGGTGCTCAGCTTTCTTCACAGTCCCCCTCTCACATCCATACATGACCACAGGAAAAACCATAGCCTTGACTAGATGAACCTTTGTTGGCAAAGTAATGTCTCTGCTTTTGAATATGCTATCTAGGTTGGTCATAACTTTCCTTCCAAAGAGTAAGTGTCTTTTAATTTCATGGCTGCAGTCACCATCTGTAGTGATTTTGGAGCCCAGAAAAATAAAGTCTGACACTGTTTCTACTGTTTCCCCATCTATTTCCCATGAAGTGATGGGACCAGATGCCATGATCTTCGTTTTCTGAATGTTGAGATTTAAGCCAACTTTTTCACTCTCCTCTTTTGCCTTCATCAAGAAACTTTTTAGTTCCTCTTCACTTTCTGCCATAAGGGTGGTGTCATCTGCATATCTGAGGTTATTCATAGTTTTCCCGGCAATCTTGATTCCAGCTTGTGCTTCTTCCAACCCAGCATTTCTCATGATGTACTCTGCATATAAGTTAAATAAGCAGGGTGACAATATACAGCCTTGACATACTCCTTTTCCTGTTTAGAACCAGTCTGTTGTTCCATGTTCAGTTCTAACTGTTGCTTCCTGACTTGCATACAAATAGCAATTACTATCTTTTAAAACCTTAATCTCAAAACTTTGAGTGCTGAGTCAGCCCCATGATCATAGTAAATTTTGTAGAAAATCCATGCATTTTTTTCCATAGCTTTCACGTGATTCTTAGACCATAGTAAGCAGTCAGTGCATCCTTGTTGCATGAATAGAAGACAGCATAATGCAGTTATGCAATTGAAGGAACACCTGAGTAGAAATAAGGAAATAGTCATTCTAGCTTTAATTGTACTATTGAATTGCCATGTGATATTTGTGAAATTGTTTCCACTTCATGGTCTTCGACTTCTTTAATGGTAAAATCAGGAGAGTGAATTTCATGAGATTTATTTCCTTCTAACATCACCAATCGGAGAAGGCACTGGCCGGAGGAGCCAGATAGGCTGCAGTCCATGGGGTCACTAAGAGTCGGACATGACTGAGTGACTTCCCTTTCACTTTTCACTTTCATGCATTGGAGAAGGAAATGGCAACCCACTCCAGTGTTCTTGCCTGGAGGATCTCAGGGATGGGGGAGCCTGGTCGCATCTATGGGGACATGACTGAAGCAACTTAGCAGCAGCAGCAGCTTCACCAATATAGAATGATGTAATACTGAGAACGTCATTTGGAAGAAAGTATTTCTCATTGTTTCCATAGCAGTTCTCATCCTTATTGACCACATAATAAATACTTCAAAAACAAAAAGTAGAGGGCGATAAGGAAGGAAGGGTAGAAGGAAAGAAGGATAAAGAAACAAGTGTAAACAAACTGGTCACATTAATCTCACCTGAGCATATAATTCATGTTACTGCTGCTGCTAACTTGCTTCAGTCATGTCGACCTCATAGACGGCAGCCCACCAGGCTCCCCCGTCCCTGGGATCCTCCAGGCAAGAACACTGGAGTGGGTTGCCATTGCCTTCTCTGATATAGTTCATAAACTCCAAAAAAATAAGAAACACGGAAAGGTATAGCTTTTAATTTTTTAAAGGAATTTAAACTAAAGCTTGGAGCTAGATATTTCCAATTAGGCAAAATCAGGAATAGCTTTATTTCTGTTAAGACTTTGAACCTCCAAAACCTTGATCAAACATTTTCACAATTTTTCATTTTAGTAATAAAAAGGTTAAATTCTTATTTATAATCATATTTAAACTGTCATATTTTGAGTGCCTCAGTAAGGAAAATGAGTACCTTATAACTATTATTATTACTGTTCTCATTACCACTATGCTTGTTCCTGGAAATAAAGTAAAATAGTTTTTCCCTGTGGACTCAAGAGATTATCAAAACTATTTTCACTATTTCCTGCATGCTTTAAAAAAGTTAATTTTCTCACCTGCTCTTTGAGCAGAAATATGTATATTGCTAAGCTTTCATTTTTATTTTAATTTTTGTCATAATAATAGTTATGAATAAATTTGCCTCTTAATGAAAATTGAATTTTTTTAAAATAGAGATGCTGGAAAATTTGGTATCCCTACAATATTTTAATTTAAGCATTGCAAAGATTTGCTCACATTGCAAAATATTTATAAAATGTTTTAGCTGAATCCCAATAATATAGAAAGCTTAAAGCCATTCTTTCTTTTTTTCCGTTTTCACTTGTATAGATAATATACTCATTTTAAGCACCATTTGCTTTACTTTTTGAAATTCAACATTAGATACGTGTTTACAAGTGTTGTTGATTTCGGTAAGTTTTCTTGAGATTTGCTTGTAATATTTGCAAGGAGTATCAGCTTCAAGTTGTTTAAAGGCTGCTAATGAGTGATTGTCAGAATTTTTGGCAGAATGAGGACAGTTATAAAAAAGAACAGCAACACTGTCTATATAGCATGGTACCACTCTCCCGATTAATGGTACTTTACATTAAAACTTTTGCTCAGCTGAGCAGCTGACTATGCTAATTCTTCAGAGTTGTGTTAAGCCTCACTCATTTCCCTCCTCACCCCCCACCCCCACCCCCACCCCCACCCCCCAGCCCAAGCCTACTTTCTGGGAACAGCAAAAGAAAATGAAATTGTTCAAGGTTAGAGAAAATGAGATTACATGGCTGTTTCATTGTCATTGTCACTCAATGTATTCTTGCATATTTACATTTCTGGAGATATCGGTCCAGCTCTTCCATGATCTTGCCTCAGTCGTGTCCGATTCTTTGTGACTCTATGGAGTGTAGCCCGCTAGGCTCCTCTGTCCAATGAATTTCCCAGGCACGAATACTGGAGTGGATTGCCATGCCCTCCTCCAGGGTATCTTTCCGACCCAGGGATCGAATCCAAGTCTCAGGCATCTCCTTCATTGGTAGGTGGTTTCTTTACCACTAGTGCCACTCACATAGAACTTCCATGGATGTCTCTATTTATCTACCTGTTTTCTTATTCTTTAACTTATCCTTTGTTTATATATTACAAATCAGTTTCTCTCTCTTTCTCTAGATCATAGAACAATGCTTGCTACACAGTAACTGCTTAGAAAATAAAGCTGATCTTCATTATTTGTAGTCTACATTTGCAAATATACTTCACTAAAATTTATTTGTACCCTTCAAAGCAACAATTGTGGCATTTTCACAATCATTTGTGGACATGCAGAGAGTGGAAAAGTTTGAGCTGCTAAGTGTGTGGACTCAGCTGAGATTCACCAGATGCCTTTCTGTCTTGTCTCAGCTCTAAGAAATGACCAGAAGATGGGGGTGGTGAAGGGGCACTGCAGTGTAACACAAGCACTGACTGGAGCCAGTTGAATGGAATTTAATCTCAACTGTGGTACCTGTTAATGGTTGTCCTGAGGCAAATCATTTAATGCGGATGAAAGTCCTTTTCTCTTTTGTCAAATAAATAGAATCTACAGGGAATTTCAGGCCTGTTGTTGTTCAGTCGCAAGTCATGTGCAAATCTTTGCAACCCCATGAACTGCAGCACACCAGGCTTCTCTGTCCCTCACCATCTCCCAGAGTTTGCCCAAGTTCATATCCAGAGAATTGATGATGCCACCCAGCCATCCCATCCTCTGACACCCTCTTCTCCTTCTGCCTTCAATCTTTTCCAGCATCAGGGACTTTTCCAGTGAGTCATCTATTCAAATCAGGTGGTCAAAATATTGGAGCTTCAGCATCAGTCCTTCCGAGGAGTAGTCAGGGTTGATTTACTTTAAGATTGACTGGTTTGATCTCCTTGCTTTCCAAAGGACTCTCAAGAGTCTTCTCAAATACCATAGTTTGAAAGCATCAATTCTTCAGCTCTCTGCCTTCTTTATGTCCAGCTCTCACATTTCAAGCCTACATATATATATACATATATATATATACATATATATATATCTCCTACATATATATATACACACACATATATACACATATTTTAAGCCTATATATATATACACACATATATACGTGTATATATATATATACACAAGCCTATATATGTGTGTATATAGGCATATATATATACTTATATATGTATATATGTACATATATATATACATGTATATATATATATATATTTATACACATACTCACACAGAAACTTCCCTAGGAATAATGATTCAGTATTGCCTATTTTGGCTTCCCTGGTGGCTCAGAGGTTAAAGCATCTGCCTGCAATGTAGGAGACCTGGGTTCGATACCTGGGTTGGGAAGATCCCCTGGAGAAGGAAATGGCAACCCACTCCAGTATTCTTGCCTGGAAAATCCCATGGACAGAGGAGCCTGATAAGCTATACTCCACGGGGTAGCAAAGAGTTGGACATGACTGAGAGACTTCACTTTACATTGCCTTTTTTTTCAGTGTTCACAGCAACTTTATAGAACTATTGCAAATAGAAACAAGTGTAATCGCTGAATGAAAGAATGAATCACTGACCCAGAAACTGTAATTCATATTATTTACTTAATGATAAGTTTACATGAATGAACTCTAATTATAGCTCAGTGATTTCCCAAAGAACCTTGTGGTAGGCAGAATAATGGCCTCCCAAGGATGTCCCTATCCTAATCTCCGGTAAATGTGAATATGTCAGGATACATGGCAAAAGAGGATTATGTTTGCAGATGTAGTTAAACTTACTCTTGAGTTGACTTTAAATAGGAAGTTTAGAAACTTTCCTGGTGGTCCAGTGTTAAGACTCTGTGCTTGCACTGCAGGGGGTAAACAGACAATCTTTAGTCAGAGAATTAAGATCCTGCATGCACTGAGGTCAAAAAAAAAAAAAAAAAAGGAAGGTTATTTTGCATTATCTTGGTGCACCCAATGTAATCACAAGGATCATTAAAAGTAGAAGAGGAGGCAGAAGAGGGAGAACAAAAGATGACAGTGTGACAAAGACTCAGCCTAATCCTGCTGACTATGAAATTACTGCTGCTCCTGCTGCTAAGTGGCTTCAGTCGTGTCCAACTCTGTGCGACCCCATAGACAGCAGCCCACAAAGCTCCCCGTCCCTGGGATTCTCCAGACAAGAGCACTGGAGTGGGTTGCCATTTCCTTCTCCTAGAGGACCATTATTCAAGGAATGTGGGTGGTCTCTAGAAGTTGGAAAAGGCAAGGAAACAGATCTCCCTTAGAGTTTCCAGAAAAGAATGCAATCCTTGATTTTTTTTTTTTTTTATTTTTTTAAATTTATTTTATTATTTAACTTTACAATATTGTATTGGTTTTGCCATATATCAAAATGAATCTGCCACAGGTATACATGTGTTCCCCATCCTGAACCTTCCTCCCTCCTCCCTCCCCATACCATCCCTCTGGGTCGTCCCAGTGCACCAGCCCCAAGCATCCAGTATTGTGCATCGAACCTGGACTGGCGACTCGTTACATATATGATATTATACATGTCTCAATGCCATTCTCCCAAATCATCCCACCCTCTCCCTCTCCCAGAGTCCAAATGACTGTTCTATACATCAGTGTCTCTTTTGCTGTCTCATATACAGGGTTATTGTTACCATCTTTCTAAATTCCATATATATGTGTTAGTATACTGTATTGGTGTTTTTCTTTCTGGCTTATTTCACTTTGTATAATAGGCTCCAGTTTCATCCACCTCATTAAAACTGATTCAAATGTATTCTTTTTAATGGCTGGGTAATACTCCATTGTGTATATGTACCACAGCTTTCTTATCCATTCTTCTGCTGATGGACCATCTAGGTTGCTTCCATGTCCTGGCTATTATAAACAATGCTGCGATGAACTTTGGGGTACACATCTCTCTTTCAATTCTGGTTTCCTCAGTGAGTTTAAGTAAGCCAGAAAGAAAAACAGCAATCCTTGATTTTATGCACATGAGATCCATTTCAGATTTCTGACCTCCAGAATAATAATTTGTGATTTTTTAAACAGTTAAGTCTGTAGTAAATTATTTACAGTAGTAATAGGAAATTTTCAGGAAAGTTTATAATTTTCTCAGTTCTTTCTCACCACATCTAAACTTTGAAGGGATGGATGGCCCAGTGTTACAGCTCTGTTATAGCTCAATTTTATTTGAGAAGCAAGGGAAAATACATCCATGAGGCATGAGGGCATGACAACTCAAAAAATGTGAAGAGAAGAGAAGCCTCCAGCTCAATTTTATCTCCTTTTTTTTTTTAATATCATTTTTTTCTCCTCCCCCTGAGCCTGCCCTATATAAATTGGGCTAGCCAGGAGGGCTGTTTGCCTCACCTCAGGTTCTCATTCCGGTCCCTGGACCTTCCTTTGTTCTATTTTCATGGGTTTTTCCCTTCTTTTTCTTTTAGCCACCACCATTCTGGACTTCTTTTTCCTATTCTATCTAACAAAACAAATACAAATGTCTTCAAATAATAATTTTTTTTGCTGTTGTTAATGTCATTTTTGTCAAAATGATAAAATTAACTGGCACTAAAGAGTCAATTGAGAACAACCTTTTAGCTGAAAACAATTTCCCTTTCAATATTATTTGTTATCATGGAATAGAAAAGTTTGAAGATGATAGCACAAGTTTGGAACTTTATCAGTAGCAATTATTGGATACAGATAATGATTTACCTTGATACCAATAAAAGCACACCTCTCATTTCAAGTCACAGAAGAGGTTGCTCTCCTATTAATGTATAACATGGATCATACATTTTGTAAAATTTCAAATATAATATAATTAAAGTAATATTACTAAAGCAATAGAAAGTTTCTCTCACATAATTTTCAGGACCTTCCAAACCTGGATGCAACCCTGCTTGAATACCTAATTGGGAAACTGAGAGAGAAAAAGAGAGAGGGATGGGGAATTAACTCTGACCAAAAATATGTCAGCAAAATGAAACACCTGTGTCTCATGTACACCTGTGCATGTTTTCCTCTCAAAATTCATTTTCTATTGTGAAGGATTCATATGACAATGATATATGAGGAGTGAGATAGAGATGGGGAACTGGAACCAAATACATAATTCATCTAGTGTTGATCAATTAAGTACTTACTATGTGGCTAATCATTGTGGCTACAAAAGAGATCTGTGACTCACTCCAGTTTCACTAATAACTTACAGTCTAATTGGGAAGATAAATTGCACACAGACATATCATCATTAGTATGATCTAATACATAATTAAGCACTAATATGTAAGCACTGGAAATTAGAGGATGAGATAGTAAGATTCAGCTTTAGCTTAACCAATAACACACACACACACATGCAGAATTGGATATTGGTGTCATAGAAGAGGTAAGATGCAGTCTTTGACTTAAGAGATGACTATGATGTGATGTCTATTTAATTTGCAGCAGCCACTCAAATAATGGAACAATAGATGGAAAACAATACCATAAGGAATGGCTTGATTTAGAAAAAGCAAAAATATCTTACAGGCTGAGCTCCTTACATTATTTATTTAATTATATCTTTGTAACAATCCTCTCGGGTGGGTACTATTTACTATCTGTTTCCTTGATGGAGACACAAGACCTAGAATAATTTAACAGTTTTCTCAGGGTCATGGATCTATTATGTGACATAGCTAGGGCTGAAATTCAGGTCTGTCTGACACCCTGATATCATTCTGCTCTCACACACTTGAGGAGTTGGGATATAGAGAGGAAATAAGAATTGGGTAAGTTTCAAACATTTAATAAAGACTTTATTCAGTTTGTAGGTAAGCATACTTTCAAATAAGGCATATCTTTGCATGTATACACACCTAAACTATGAGGAATTATTATTTCTTCAATAGATTAGCAATATTCAGGAGGTTTCTATGTTTCTTTGACATAACTATGTAAATTGCAGAAGTACACATTAACATCTAAAATCATTTATCTCTGTGGGAGAAAGCTAGGGTGGGATGATTTGAGAGAATAGCATTGAACCATGTATGTTATCATATGTGAAATAGATTGCCAGTTCAGGTGTGATGCATGAGACAGGGTGCTCAGGGCTTACTGTGCACTAGCATGACGCTGAGGGATGGGATGAGGAGGGAGAGGAGAGGGGGCTTCAGGATGGGAAACACATGTACACCCATGGCTGATTCATGTCAATGTATGGCAAAAACTGCTACAATATTGTAAAGTAATTAGCATCCAATTAAATAAATAAATTTAAAAAAAAACAAACAAAAAAATAACATCATTTGTCTGAATGTCATATAAATACAATGTTAGGAACCTCTGTCCATAGTTCTTCAGACACTCTGTCTATCAGATCTAATCCCTTGAATCTATTTGTCACTTCCACTGTATAATCGTATTGGATTTGATTTAGGTCGTATCATGGCATCTGGCTCCATCACTTCATGGTAGCTAGATGGGAAAGCAATGAAATTTTGAAAGACTCTCTTTTTGGGGGCTCCAAAATCACTGAAGATGGTGACTTCAGCCATGAAATGAAAAGACACTTGCTCCGTGGAAGGAAAGCTATGACCAAACTAGACAGCAGATTAAAAAGCAGAGACATTACTTTGTTAACAAATATCCGTCTAGTCCAAGCTATGGATTTTTCAGTAGTCATGTATGGATGTGAGAGTTAAACTATAAAGAAAGCTGGGCACCAAAGAATTGATGCTTTTGAAGTGTGGTGTTGGAGAAGACTCTTGAGAGTCCCTTGGACTGCAAGGAGATCCAACCAGTCTATCCTAAAGAAAACCAATCCTAAATATTCATTGGAAGGACTGATGTTGAAGCTGAAACTCCAATACTTTGGCTACCTCATGTGAAGAACTGACTCACTGGAAAAGACACTGATGCTGGAAAATATTCTAAGTGGGAGGAGAAGGGGATGACAGAGGATGAGATGGTTTGATGGCATAACCGACTCAAAGGACATGATTTTGAGCAAGCTCTGGGAGTTGGTGGTGGACAAGGAAGCCTGGAGTGCTGCAGTCCATAGGGTAGCAAAGAGTTGTACACAACTGAGCAACTGAACTGATGAACATGAAACAAATTAGACTAATGCTAATTTTAGAATAATCTAAACAACCAGTATTGCGTTTTAATTTCAGCATTAGAACACTTGTCAATTAGTATCATCACAGCTTATACCTAGTGTGACCTTGGAAAATGAACTTCTCAAGTCTACTAGCTTCATTTCTTCATCTTTCAAGTGAGATGATTGATTAGATTTTTATCCAGGGTATCAGTTCAGTTCAGTTCAGTCGTTCAGTTGTGTCCGATTCTGCAACCCCATGAATCGCAGCACGCCAGGCTTCCCTGTCCATCACCAAATCCTGGAGCTCACCCAGACTCATGTCCATCGAGTCATTGATGCCACCCAGCCATCTCATCCTCTGCCGTCCCCTTCTCCTCCTGCCCCCAATCCCTCCCAGCATCAGAGTCTTTTCCAATGAATCAACTCTTCCCATGAGGTGGCCAAAGTACAGGAGTTTCAGCTTTAGCATCATTCCTTCCAAAGAAATCCCAGGGCTGATCTCCTTCAGAATGGACTGGTTGGATCTCCTTGCAGTCCAAGGGACTCTCAAGAGTCTTCTCCAACACCACAGTTCAAAAGCATCAATTCTTCGGTGCTCAGCCTTCTTCACAGTACAACTCTTACATCCATACACGACCACTGGAAAAACCATAGCCTTGACTAGACGGACCTTTGTTGGCAAAATAATGTCTCTGCTTTTGAATATGCTATCTGGGTGGATCTTGCTCTAAATTGCTAAGATCCTTTGATTTTGCTGATGATGGTTCATGTGAAGCATTCCACATTCTCAAAAAATGATAAAACCCAGATGGCTATATTTTAAAACTAAAATTGGACACATTTATTTCTTCTGTGTTGTTAAAGACCACACTTTCCTGGATAATTTAATGTTAATAGAAATTATAAATCAATAATTTCAAGATTAATGAGGAAAAATCATTGACATTGTTAAGCAATTAAAAATATTGGATCTTGAGATTCTATTATATGATAACATTTCATATTACAAAATAATCTTAGTGGAATATAGGTTTTAAATGTTTCAGGACCACAGCAGTGCTTAAATGACAGGATCACTGTTATGCTTGCAGGCCTGGATCATATTAACACTATAAATGATCACAGTTAATACTAATATTGTAATATTTGAAATGGGTATCTTGTTATGTATGATGCATTTATCTAGGAAAAATATGGTCAGATTGAATTGTGTCAGAACAGGTAGGAGCCACCAGAATTTTTTGTGAAGTATGCAATTCTTAATTTACTATCTAGTATTTATTTTTAAACTGTGCTAAGTGCTGACGCTGTATCTCATGAAAACCTTACTGTAATGAGATCTTGGCTTGCCCTACTGGTTAAGAGAAGTGTATTTCACCCTTGAAACTGCACCTAATTTAAGCTCTGTGCCCATTTAAGAAGAATATAGAATAAACCCAAGAAATAAACTGAAACAAACTTACAAAATTCCAACCACAAGGAATATTTTACTTTGAAAATTAAACTAAATCACACTTGCTCTGCATAGTTTTAGACTCCAGAAAAAAAGTCTCTTTTAAATATAAGACAAATTTTTAAATATATAGTAATGTAAACTGTAAACTAGAAAAAGTACAAATTTTAAGCATACATTCCCCATGCACAGCACTATTTCTTATATCTGCATTAACAAAGGTCAAAGAACTCTAAGTTTATCTAACCATTATTTCAGGTTTTGTTTGGGCTTCCCTGGTTGCTCAGTTGATAAAGAATCCACCTGCAATGCAGGAGAACCTGGTTCCATTCTTGGGTCAGGAAGATCCCCTGGAGAAGGGATAGGCTACCCACTCCAATATTATCGGGCTTCCCTTGTGGCTCAGCTGGTAAAGAGTACACCTGCAATTCAGGAGACCTGGGTTTGATCCCTTGGTTGAGAAGATCCCCTAGAGAAGGGAAAGATTATCCACTCCATTAATCTGGCCTAGAGAGTTCCATGGGCTCCATGGGGGTGCAAAGAGTCAGACACTGCTAAGAGACTTTCACTTTTAAACTAATAAGGCCTACTTCTGAACCCCAAATTAAATTTTGTTTTACTTGATTTGAAGATGTGAATATATAATAACCACTACTTTACAAAAGGCATTTTACAGAGGAAAGAAGCATTTGGTAAAACCATATGAGTAGCTTACTTTATATTATTTACTGGAATATTTTTTGTGGTCACCCATTCTAAATCAAAGTGGTCTAGTGTTTTTGAGAACTTAGAAGAGTTCAGTTAATATGATTAAATTAACTTCTGAACATCTTGCTTCACTGGAATAGTCTAATATTAACAAAAGATAAAAAATTTTGACTAATAATTTATACATATGAAATTTAAAAAGATTTTATTATACTAATAAGAAAATTCAGGGGTGTATATAGCTAGCATGCAGTAATTGCACCTCTTGAGAATTACAGGCGCTTGGTTGGACTACCAGAGGTGGAACTCATCATAACTTATTCAATTCAATTCAGTCACTCAGTTGTGTCCGACTCTTTGCGACCCCATGGACTGCAGCACGCCAAGCCCCTCTGTCTATCACCAACCCCTGGAATTTACTCAAACTCATGTCTATTGAGTCGATGATACCATCCAATCTTCTCATCCTCTGTAGTCCCCTTCTGCTCCTACGTTCAATCTTTCCCAGCATCAGAGTCTTTTCCAATGAGTCAGTTCTTCACATCAGGTGGACAAACTATCTGAGCTTCAGCTACATCAGTCCTTCCAATGAGTGTTTAGGACCGATTTCCTTTAGGACTGACTGGCTGCATCTCACTGCAGTCCAAGGGACCCTCAGTTAGAAAGATGGTAACAATAATCCTGTATGTGAGACAGCAAAAGAGACACAGATGTATAGAACAGTCCTTTGGACTCTGTGGGAGAAGGCAAGTGTGGGATGACCTGGAAGAATGCCATTGAAACATGTATATTATGATATGTGAAATGAATCAACAGTCAGGTTCGATGTACGATACTGGATGCTTGGGGCTGGTGCACTGGGACAACCCAGAGGGATGGGATGGGGAGGGAAGTTGGAGGGGGGTTCAGGATGGGGAACACGTGTACACCTGTGGCTGATTCATGTCAATGTATGGCAAAACCAATACAATATTGTAAAATAATTAGCCTCCAATTAAAATAAATAAATGTATTTTAAAAAGAGTCTTTCCAACACTACAGTTCAAAAACATCAATTCTTTGATGCTCAGCTTTCTTTATGGTCCAACTCTCACATCCATACATGACTACCGGAAAAGCCATAGCTTTGACTAGTCGGACATTTGTCAGCAAGATAATGTCTCTGCTTTTTAGTATGCTGTCTAGGTTGATCATAGCTTTTCTTCCACAGAGCAAGCATCTTTTAATTTCATGGCTGCAGTCATCATCTGCAGTGATTTTGAGCCCCCAAAATAAACTCTCTCAATATTTCCATTGATTTACCATCTATCTGCCATGAAGTGATGGGAACAAATGTAATGATATTAGTTTTCTGAATGTTGAGTTTTAAGCCAGTCTTTTCACTCTCCTCTTTCACTTTCATCAAGAGGTTCTTTAGATACGAGTGTTTTTAAAAGAGCCAGTACATAATGGTACATTGGCAGATATAGTTACATGATTACTTGAAACTGTAGTTCTGATTATAAATGAAGTTAGCTTACTTTCATTAATGCCATCTGAATCAATTACTCATTTATCCATAAGTTTTTTAATTGATATAAGTTAAATACTATTTACCAACCTAGACAGAATATTAAAAAGCAGAGCCATTATTTTCCCAACAAAGGTCCATCTAGTGAAGGCTATGGTTTTTCCAGGAGTCATGTGTGGATGTGCTGCTGCTACTGCTAAGTCGCTTCAGTCGTGTCTGACTCTGTGTGACCCCATAGACGGCAGCCCACCAGGAGCCGCTGTCCCTGGGATTCTCCAGGCAAGAACACTGGAGTGGGTTGCCATTTCCTTCTTCAATGCATGAAAGTGAAAGTGAAGTTGCTCAGTCGTGTCCGACTCTTAGTGACCCCATGGACTGCAGCCTACCAGGCTCCTCCACCCATGGGATTTTCCAGGCAAGAGTACTGGAGTGGGGTGCCATTGCCTTCTCCAGTATGGATGTGAGAGGTGGACTAAAAAGAAAGCTGAGCACCGAAGAACTGATGCTTTTGAACTGTGGTGTTGGAGAAGACTCTTGAGAGTTCCTTGGACTGCAAGATCCAACCAGTCAATCCTAAAGGAAATCAGTCCTGAATACTCATTGGAAGGACTGATGCTGAAGCTGAAGCTCCAATACTTCGGCCACCTGATGTGAAGAACTGACTCATTGGAAAAGACCCCAATGCTGGGAAAAATTGAAGGCAGGAGAAGGGGACGACAGAGGATGAGAAGATTGGATGGTATCATCGACTCAATGGAAATGAGTTTGAGTAAACTCCAAGAGTAGGCAATGAACAGGGAGGCCTGGCATGCTGCAGTCCATGGGGTTGCCAAGAGTCAGACATGACTGAGCAACTGAACTGAACTGAATTACTTATTTGGAATTAAAATTAACTTTTCATTAGTTTGTGAAACCTCAAGTTAAAACTATCTCCCCTATCACCTCCAATCTGACTCCCCTTGTGATAGAAATTTATTGTCTAAATTATCTTCTTAACTCGGTTGCAAAAAAAAAAAAAAAAAAAAGCCACCCACATGCCATGGCTCCCTGTGTTCTTTTACCCTGGAATTCTACCATTACTGAATAGTATGTGCTCAGCTTTGTTAAATATTTTACAACCTCCACCCTCATATTGTAGAAGCAAAAGCAAAAAAACAAAAATAAAAAAGTAGTTCAGAGAATTTCAACCATCTGGCATATTGCGACATTGAAAACTAAAGAAGGAATCCTAAGTTATGGTCAGAACATCTTTCTTTTTTTTTTCAAATAGCACCTATGCAAGAAAGAAAAACAAAAATATCACAAAGGTGGAACTTCAGAAGCTTAATTCACTTATATCTATCAAAGTAAAATACTGTTGCAGAAGATCTTTTCCATCTGTGGTGGTCAGTATGGTAGCTAGGAGTCATGTGTGACTGTTAAGCATTTGAAATACAGCAAGACTGAATTGAGATATGTTATAAGTGTAAAATATTTAACCAGATTTTGATCACTTAGTATGGATAAAATAATATAAAATATCTCCTTAATATTTTTTTAAAATTGTACTGAATTATACTTGATATACAATATTATATGTTATAGGTGTACAAAAGAGTGCTTCACAGTTTTAAAAGGTTATACTCAATTTAGTTATTATAAAATAACTGCTATATTATTCAAGTTGTATAATATATCCATATCGTTTATTTTATACCAAATAGTTTGTACCTGTTAATCTATTTAGTTGCATAATGAGGTGAGAACATTTTAGATATATTGGGCTAAATTAATTTCACATTTCTTCTTGCTTTCTTTACTGTACCTATTAGAAATTACATATGTTTTTGCTGAACAACTGTCTCCTCTACAAAAAGTAGTAAAGAATACTTTGTTTGAAAGTTACTTAATGCTAATTATATTATGGCTGATTAAAAATATAATATCAAAGACAAAGTCATATACCGTTTATGGATTTTAATATTAAATATTAATATAGAATTACTATTAATCAATACATATTAACATTAAATATGCTTTTAAGGATCCAAAAGCTTATAAGTTAATTAGGGACTGAGCCTCTCTTCACAGTATCTTCTAAAAGGGATTACTTTTTAGGCCACAGAAATGGTGATAACTGCCTAATTGAAAATAATGTTCATGAAAAGTTTACCTATTGATATTAAGGAGCTATCTGAACCCAAAAATAATAAATGAACTGTAAAACATAGATGTTTTTAGAGGACATACTTATTTTGCCCCCTTGTATTTCATATTTTCTTGCAGTCAAAAGTACAAATTTTTCTTTTATTAGTTATCTCAGAACTATGAGAAAGGCAACCACACAAATGTCTTTATCTTAATATATTAAGTACATTTTCTGACAAATTTGCATGTGATTCATGATAATTATTTAATAATTGACCCATGATATTTCCAAATGTTTGTTGATCATTTACTTCATCATTTAATGTTAGAATTATGACTGAGCCAGCTGAAAAAACTATTCATCTTATAGCATGTATATTGTTTTACCCTCCATGTACATTCTTGCAATGGCAAATAATGATTATTCTGGATGATTAATGGGATTTAAATAATACTGATTTTACTTACTTCATTTGAAATTTTCTTACTTGATTAGTAAACAATTTAACTCCATAAAAAAGGTCTTGATCACTTTGGTTCTCTTAAAGTCCCAATAATTTTGAGTGTGAGATTTGTAGTTTGACTACATTTCATGGAAATTTAAAGCTGTCAGTCATTTTATGTTGAAGTAAATAATGATATACATATGTGCATATATATATATAATTTTAAAAACTTTAAAAGTTTTTACTCTTTACTTTAAAAGTAAGAGATTAAATGGACTTAATAAATTTGCATGGTTATAGAACCAGTAGATCATATAATTCTGAGCAACACATCTTTTCCTTTGAATATTTTCAATTGCCTTAATAATTGCAGCAGTTTTTTCTTTCCTTTTTCGTTATTACTTTGTAAAAAACTATAACAATTATTTCATTATTTTAGATTAAGTATTAAATATTTCTCTTTCTAAGAAATTATTAATATTTTTTAATACTTTGATCTCATCCTGGGAAATCAACTCGTCTGCATGTCTGCTCATTTAGTTAGTCCTAGAATTATCTGACAATTCTCATTTTAAATAAGAAATGGGCTATAAGAAGGGAAATTACTTTTGCTTATTACAGTTCCCCAAAATTATGCTCTAAAGCTCAAAGACACTTTTGATTTATTAGCTAGTATGTGATTGGAGGAGCCAGTGTACATCTGGGAAATATATAGATTCAAATCAGAATGCCAGAGTACAGACATAGTAACTAACTGGATTTCCCTAGTGCAAAGTGTGTTTCTTTCTGTAAGTTGAGTGGGAAATGCTCCAATAACTTTTTATATTACTTTATTTTCCCAGTTCTATCAGAATTGGGATTTCTTCCTTTTACATCTTTAGGTTTATTTATTTTCGGCATATCCATCAAAGGTAGGGTCCCACAAAATATCATCATCTTAAAGGTTTTCATATATTCAGTTCAGTTTAGTTCATTTCAGTCACGCAGTCGTGTTCGACTCTTTGGGACACCATGAATCGTAGCACGCCAGGCCTCTCTGTCCATCACCAACACCCGGAGTTCACTCAAACTCATGTCCATCTAGTCGGTGATGTCATCCAGGCATCTCATCCTCTTTCATCCCCTTCTCCTCCTGCCCCCAATCCCTCCCAGCTTCAGGGTCTTTTCCAATGGGTCAACTCTTCGCATGAGGTGGCCAAAGTACTGGAGTTTCAGCTTCAGCATCAGTCCTTCCAATGAACGCCCAGGACTGATATCCTTTAGAATGGACTGGTTGGATTTCCTTGCAGTCCAAGGGACTCACAAGAGTCTTCTCCAACACCACAGCTCAAAAGCATCGATTCTTCGGTGCTCAGCTTTCTTCACAGTCCAACTCTTACATCCATACATGACCACTGGAAAAACCATAGCCTTGACTAGATGGACCTTTGTTGGCAAAGTAATATCTCTGCTTTTCAATATGCGATCTAGGTTGGTAATAACTTTCCTTCCAAAGAGTAAATGTCTTTTAATTTCATGGCTGCAGTCACCATCTGCAGTGATTTTGGAGCCCAGAAAAATAAAGTCTGACACTGTTTCCACTGTTTCCCCATCTATTTCCCATGAAGTGATAGGACCAGATGCCATGATCTTCATTTTCTGAATGTTCAGCTTTAAGCCAACTTTTTCACTCTCCTCTTTCACGTTCATCAAGAGGCTTTTTAGTTCCTCTTCACTTTCTGCCATAAGGGTGGTGTCTTCTACATATCTGAGGTTATTGATATTTCTCCCGGCAATCTTGATTCCAGCTTGTGTTTCTTCCAGTCCAGCATTTCTCATGATGTATTCTGCATATCATGAGAAACACTGGCTTGAAAGAAGCACAAGCTGGAATCAAGTTTGCTGAGAGAAATATCAACATATTAGTGCCCCCCAAATATTTTCACATTGTTATGCTCAGATAACAGAAAAGAAGAAATTGCTAAAACAAAATAAACTTACGACAGATTGTTCTATTAAACATAAAAGTGGATGGGGTAATAACCCTTGGAATGAGGAGACATCTCATCTGAGCATCTGAAGACAACTAATTGTTACTAGGAAGTGTGCAGCAATCCTTTCAGATACGTACAAATGTTATAAGCAATGTTCATAAGAAGTATAAACATACTGGTTTTCCAATTCTATACCTTGAATATAAAGTTTTTACAAGGCAAATACAAACTCTGATATAACTATTCACACAATATAGGTGGTAATAACATGCTTTAATGCTGATAGAATTATGGTACACATTTATTAAACTGAAGAACATTTGCTCTTCCTAAATAATTATCAATTTAAATATTAATGCTCATTTGCTTTCTAAATAGTCTAATATGGGTAGATGCTAAATTATTTTTGCATCATATGATTATATACATCTATATGGTATTAGTCATTTCATTTTTAAATGTTTCGTGGTCTCTTGAACCTAGCTTATTAGGAACATATAAAATAAGATAAAAGCCTACATTCTACATTCCTTTGGGGTTAGTGAGGCCATACCTATCCTAAATAAGTTGTCATTTTAAACCTTTTCCTGCTTGTTTGCTGCTGCTACTGCTGCTAAGTCGCCTCAGTCATGTCTGACTCTGTGCGAACCCATAGACGGCAGCCCACCAGGCTTCCCCGTCCCTGGGATTCTCTAGGCAAGAACACTTGAGTGGGTTGCCATTTCCTTCTCCAATGCATGAAAGTGAAAGTGAAGTCACTCAGTCGTGTCTGACTCTTCGTGACCCCATGGACTGCAGCCTACCAGGTCCCTCCGTCCATGGGTTTTTCAGAGCAAGATGAATGGAGTGAGGTGCCATCACCTTCTCTGTCATGCTTGTTTAGAAAGGGATATAGCATAAACATGTGACAGCAGGTGATTTGCAGTTGGATTAAATGAACTCACTTACTGCTTAGAGACTGATTCAGCATCTTATTGTTATTGCAGTAAATCTTTTTCAATTTATTCCCAATTTTCTTCAAGATCAGCATCTCCATTATAATGTTGGTGAAGTCACATAGCTACTTCTTTCGTTTTTTCTACAGTCTCTATTTTGAACGACATTTGGAAGGAATAGACTCATTGTATGGCATTGCTAAAAGTGGTAGACATTAGAAATGTCAGGATTTATCACTGAGTGTATGAAGAACTATACAGAGAAATGAACACTTTCAGATACAATTTAGATACATTGTCACCATTAATTTTAGAGTTTTGAATAATGGTAAAGTTTCCAATAATAAAGGTGCATGAAAGCAACTTCTTGCAAGAATGGGTTCCAAGTAATCTTAAGAGCTAATAGATTACTGAAATTTCTAACCATATCAATTGATAGCCTTTATAAACACCTAGAAAATGCCAGTTCTGATACCAATATTCTAACTTTAGCTTCAAAGGTAATTGTCCTGATTTTAAAATGGTTGAGTAAAGCTCGACTGATGTGAATACAAATAAAAGCAAAAAGTGGGGAAATAGTTACATGAGTGACTCAGACATAAGAAAATGGAGTCTAGGCCTTCAGGTTTTTCAAAAGTAAGCATTACTGAGAAATGGAGACAGACTTGAAATAGACTGGAGACCACTGAAGTTAAGAAGTACATAACAAGTTGTTTTAATTGCTAATGCCTTTGTATTAACAGGGCAATCTATGACAATTGTGCTATCAATAATTACTGAGACATGGTTAAGGAATAGACACAACAACAAGAGATGATACTCCCAGACAAATGGAGATCCAGTAATTGTCTACAGTATCAAACGCTCATTTATGTTTTTAAAGGTTGAGGTTTATGAGAGCAGTTCATTATGTATTTCAAACAAAGCTCTATTTTGCTATTCTTCTTCCATTGACTTGAGTAGTAAGCGCTGCATGTGAAATTGTGCCCAAGGGAATCCATGTCTACCAGTTGGTTAACCTTGTGACATTCCACTAAAAGGCACTAGTTTTTTTTGAAATACATAATTCATGAATCTCTCTGATTGTTTAGCTTTGATCAGCACTTGAATAAATTGAGTTCCTACCATATTAACGTAAGTAGTAATGTTTTAGTGAGGTTTTTGCTTTTTATTTTCTACAGTCGATTAAGTGGTTCAGGGATTTCTAGTTCTTAAAACAGGAAGTCAGTTTAAAAGACTGCAGAGTTATGAATCCAACAATGATAGCAGAAGCATGTGAAGTGCATCCTTACAACTGTTTGCATACTTCATTTAAACTCCCAGATTAGGTTGCCAGAATAGATTTGTTCTCAGACTTTGTATATTCTCTGTTGTCAGATATGTCTATCTTTGCATTTTTCAGGTCTATACATGATTATTCTCAAATCTAGGTAGGTTGATGTGGTTATATAATTGCCCAATATGACAGCAGGCAAGGAAATGCAATATATATCCTTCAGGACCTGACAAGATAATGCACTGAAGACACTGGCCTTTCTCTGCTGCTGCTGTTAAGTCGCTTCAGTCATGTCCAACTCTGTGTGACCCAATAGATAGCAGCCCACAAGTTTTCCCCATCCCTGGGATTCTTAAGGCAAGAACACTGAAGTGGGTTGCCATTTCCTTCTCCAATGCATGAAAGTGAAAAGTGAAAGTGAAGTCTCTCAGTCGTGTCCGACTCTTAGCGACCCCATGGACTGTAGCCCATCAGGATCCTTCATCCATGGGATTTTCCAGGCAAGAGTACTGGAGTGGGGTGCCACTGCCGTCTCCATGGTCTTTCTCTAAGGAGTACAAATGGAGATAGTAGTGATCTCTATAGATATGGAGAAATGTGACTCTTGTGTGCCAAGTGGCTAAGTTTTCATCTTCACATTTTGAAGAGTGAGAAGAAGAATCTATTTGAAAGTGTGCTTTAATGACTAGGTATCATTTCACTGTTTTTCTTTTTCAGCATAATTTGCACATTTTAAACCAGGTGACTATTTTAGCAAGAAGAAAACATTTTAATTATGGATGCTATGTATAATTTGAACTAAAGAAAGTTATTACCATGTCAATATGAATTGCTCCATGTTTGAATAGATGATTTAAAACTCAGACAAATGGGTTCCACAGTGGTAGTAAGCATTTCCAGTGAAACTGCACTTATGCTTGGGACAAAGACATCTCCCCACCACTGTGAGAAGTAAATAGGCACAGGCATTTCATATGATTTTGTACCTAACCACTGTCCCTTCTAGAAGCTCATTAATGTATACTCAGACCTTCAACTATAAATTCTTTAGGAATACATCTGTGTGAAAAGCAGTAGCCTTGGAAAATTTAGTTGCAGATTGCCACCAAGAATGCTGTGTCTAGTGATGCCAAAAGGAGGCATAGGATTTCCTCTGATTTATCAAAGAAAGCGACTCAATTTTCTCATGTATCAGCATGTGTGTGTGTGTGTGTGTGTGTGTGTGTGTGTGTTGCTCAGTCATGTCCAAGTCTTTGTGAACCCCATGGACCATAGCCCATCAGGCTCCTCTGTCCATGGAATTCTCCAGGCAAGAATACTGGAGTGGGTTGCCATGCCCTTCTCCAGGGAATCTTCCTCACCCAGGGATCAAACCCAGGTCTCTTGCATTGCAGGCAGATTCTTTACCATTTCAGCTACCTGGGAAGCCCATCAGCATTTGTAGGACAAATATATGGTGATATGAAAGTAATTGACTCTAAAAATTTTAAAACTCATTTTGGTCCAAAACATTAAAGTGTTCACATTCCTCATTTAGTTAGGTTATTACTTGGTAAGTCATTTAATACACATTTGCTTACACTCATGATTTATTTTTGTCCTAAATATTCCTGTTTTGATTAAACATACATTACATACGAAATTTTTATTCATGAAGCTTTATTCCTTTCCACTTATTTATATTTTGCTCTTCAAAATATTCATCATAGTGGTTTGGTTAACATCCCACATATACTGGTTTAAATAACTGAAAAATTGGACAATAACATTTTGTCAAAACTTTTGTTTGAAAAATATTTGTAATAAATACATAAAACAGGGATATATTTAGCAATCATTATTGAATCTATTTGAAGTAAGTATTTAAAATAAAAATTGCAACTTGAACCATCATCCCTTGTTTAAAAAATCCTCTGAGGCCCTATGATATGCATGTGTAACTCAATTTAATTGCTTATATGTAACTTTGAGGATATCAAGGTACATTTGAATAGTAGCTCCTTTTTTTTTCTCTTTTCCTTCTCAAGCAATATACTTTCAGACTGTGGAAATGATTTCAGATGGCCTCGCCCTGCAGGAGGTTGAAACAAGATTTTGGTTCCCTGGTCAGAGACTGATATCAGGCCACGGCAGTGAGAGTTCTGTATCCTAGCCACTAGACCACAAGGTACAGTGGCTAGTGACAAGGCCCTGGCCCATCAGCTTTGTAGAAAATTTTTACAAAGAGACAGAAAATAGTGACACAATTAAAGTGTTTATTTAAAAGAAAAAGAGTACATGTGAATAGACACAAGCAGACCCACCCACACAGAGTCACACCCTCATGGTAGTCTGAAGCATTTATGTTGCACAATTTCCCCTGGTTTCCTCTGTCCATTCATTTTGTTTTCCCTTCTCTAAGTCTGTATTTGGCTTTATTCAGGGTCCTCCACAGTGTGAAGGTGCATCTTTTAGCCAGATAGAGTCTAGTGAACAGGGTTATGGGTAAGTTGACATCACTTTCTATGCGGTGGAGCCCCCTCCCTTTTGAAGCTTTCTGCACATGTGTAGTTGGGAAGGTCTCCTTAACCTTGAGAATGAGAAATATGTGGCCTTTTTATCTTTTATTTACCCAGGGCTCAGCTCCTCTCTCTGCCCCTGCCATAACTGTTATCTTAAAGTGTCCACCTGAGGCAAAGGCCAACTATTTAGCCTGTTCCTATTATTTCTATCAGGAGGTGTAAAGATGAGGCTGGCTGTAAATGTTTAATCTGGAGCCCATCTATCTCCTGCTTCAGAGATAAGTCTTATTTCTTTCTCATTTTATACCCTGAGACAATTTGAGACTCCTATTCTAACTTCCAACTGCTCTATCATCTCCATTACTAGGCTGTCTGCAAACTGGATGATCATACTTTTCAATTTTCTTAGCTGCTAGTAATTCAGCATCACAGTAATTCACAGCAGTTTGATTTTGCCAACAGAATTCACGAGGACAATGTGTTGTGCCTTCATGAATACTTCCTTGCTTTAGAAAGAAAAAAAAAAAAAAAACAAACAAAAACAATTAATGCTTTAAAAAATATGCCTGGAGAGAGTATCACAATAATTTCTAAAATCTAGAGATTAAAACTATTGAAAAATTCCTTTGATTTGATTGCTTGCAATGGCATACACACAAAAACACCTATACATTATTATCAACACAAACACATTAAAAGTACTTTTTTGAAGAAGAAAACATTTTCATTACAGTGTATATGGTAACATTTTGTTTCACCTTGTGAACATAGATTAACAACAGAATTCTATGGGAGAAATCATTCTAAAGAAAATGCAAGGTCAAATCCTAAATTTTTGTAATTGAAAGTCATTCAATTGATATATTTTCAATCCCCATACCCCCATGGCATTTTTGCTACAGAAATACCTAGGTTGCCATTAGTGTTTTGATAAAAGTTAATGCATTTGCTCCCCAATATCCACTACTTTTCAACCTTTTCTGTATTTTATACTTTTTGACTGACTTTTTGTTCTCTGGTTACTTTTATGAAGTGTTGTACTATGTCTTCAGAATACAATTCTTAATACAAAATATGTTTTTATTCTCCAATAACAATTTATTTATTTCAGAATATTTTAGATTGTTGTCTAGAAGTATATATCCCCCCCCCCCCAAGTTATGCTTTTAGTTTGTATTTGATAAAAATAAAAAGATTTCATTCTGGCAATAGTGTAGCAATGTTTGCAGTATTTCTCATCTAGAAGTAACTTCTTTTTTCATGTTGTGGTCTCTATAGTCTTAAATTAAATTCAATTCAAAGTTTAAAACCATGAGAAATCCTAATCGAGTGATTACTTGTCAATTCCTCATATTGAAGTTTGAAAATTAAAAGATCCATAATATTAAAAGTTGTGTCATTTAAAACTTGTGCCCTGCACTTCAACAGTAGTGATGTTGTGCTTCCTAATAATTAAATTTATACACATCGTGAAATTGTTTATGGTTATTGACAAGCCAGAGATTTCTACATTGGGAAATCTCCCTTTTCCCTAGAAAATCTTGGAAATTTTCTTCAAATGGCAATCATGTTGACTCAGAATTGCTTTTTACTATTCAAGTTCCTGGACAAAGAGAATCATTGAATGGTTTTAGGCATCCATTAAACATATTTTTGTCTGAAAAAAAAAGCTAATGTGTTTTACATTGTCGGCAAATTCTTAAAAGCAATATAACAATTAAAACTTATAAATTTGCAAATAACAGAAATAGTCACCAACAAGTCACCGCTTGATCACAGCGGGCATCAAGAACAAGGGATTTTCCTTATATATACAAGGTGAATTTAATTTTTTGATATATTCAACAATAGAAGTCACTTGCTAGATCAATCTTTATCCAAGTTTAATATAATCAGAGGAACATTACCTTATTCACGTATGGAAGAATTAGAGATCCATTCTAAATTTTATATTCTTTCACTGTTTTGAGCTAAGATAACAAGGCACTTTGAAGACATTACATCTCCTTGATCTCACAGAGACTATCTTAGAAGATTGAATGAGCATTAAACTTACATGTAGTTGAGAAGGCCCAGGGGTGTGTGTGTGTGTGTGTGTGTGTGTAGTTTAGATGAAAATTTGAGTGAAGTTGGAATTAACATGGGAACTAAACTTAATAGATCTGCCAAACACAAACCAATCACTATTAGACAAAGATGTTCATCTTGTGATAATATTTTAATTAATAAAAAGGTGTAAAATATTGATAATGTTATTTCAATCAGCCTTTAATATTATTTATTTTCTCCTCTCAGATTAGAAAGAAAAATTTTAAAAAGTCCTCAGGGAAAAAGTAAAGAAATACTTTTCACTAAACAGTTCTCCCAACACTAACATTTTTATTTTTATATTTTTTTTACTTCTTCCTAAGTCTTTTCCTTCTATAATGATAGTGTATATTCATGAGAAAAATTCATTATTTAGCAGAATTGACACTGTTAATATACAAGTTATAGATTAAGATTCTATTAGCTAAAAGGGTGTTAAGTAGAACTACACAGAATTTCTAGACATGAATCTTTATTTTGCTTGTGCTCTTTTTCTCTCTTTATATATATGTATATTATATTTGCTCTTAAATGGTCGCTCTTAAATGGCGCGCCGGTCGCGGGCAGGCGGGGTCGCTCAGAAGAAATGGAGTGGCCATCATGGTCAACAAAAGAGTCCGAAATGCAGTACTTGGATGCAATCTCAAAAATGACAGAATGATTTCTGTTCCTTTCCAAGGCAAACCATTCAATGTCACAGTAATCCAAATCTATGCCCCAACCAGTAATGCCGAAGAAGCTGAAGTTGAAAGGTTCTATGAAGACCTACAAGACCTTTTAGAATTAACACACAAAAAAGATGTCCTTTTCATTATAGGGGACTGGAATGCAAAAGTAGGAAGTCAAAAAACACCTGGAGTAACAGGCAAATTTGGCCTTGGAATACGGAATGAAGCAGGGCAAAGACTAATAGAGTTTTGCCAAGAAAATGCACTGGCCATAGCAAATACCCTCTTCCAACAACACAAGAGAAGACTCTATACATGGACATCACCAGATGGTCAACACCAAAATCAGATTGATTATATTCTTTGCAGCCAAAGATGGAGAAGCTCTATACAATCAGCAAAAACAAGACCAGGAGCTAACTGTGGCTCGGACCATGAACTCCTTATTGCCAAATTCAGACTGAAATTGAAGACAGTAGAGAAAACTACTAGACCATTCAGGTATGACCTAAATCAAATCCCTTATGATTATACAGTGGAAGTGAGAAATAGATTTAAGGGCCTAGATCTGATAGATAGAGTGCCTGATGAACTATGGAATGAGGTTCATGACATTGTACAGGAGACAGGGATCAAGACCATCCCCATGAAAAAGAAATGCAAAAAAGCAAAATGGCTGTCTGGGGAGGCCTTACAAATAGCTGTGAAAAGAAGAGAAGCGAAAAGCAAAGGAGAAAAGGAAAGATATAAACATCTAAATGCAGAGTTCCAAAGAATAGGAAGAAGAGATAAGAAAGCCTTCTTCAGCGATCAATCAAAGAAATAGAGGAAAACAACAGAATGGGAAAGACTAGGGATCTCTTCAAGAAAATCAGAGATACCAAAGGAACATTTCATGCAAAGATGGGCACGATAAAGGACAGAGATGGTGTGGACCTAACAGAAGCAGAAGATATTAAGAAGAGGTGGCAAGAATACACAGAAGTACTGTACAAAAAAGAGCTTCAAGACCTAGACAATCATGATGATGTGATCACTGACCTAGAGCCAGACATCTTGGAATGTGAAGTCAAATGGGCCTTAGAAAGCATCACTACGAACAAAGCTAGTGGAGGTGATGGAATTCCAGTGGAGCTATTCCAAGTCCTGAATGATGATGCTGTGAAAGTGCTGCACTCAATATGCCAGCAAATTTGGAAAACTCAGCAGTGGCCACAAGATTGGAAAAGGTCAGTTTTCATTCCAATCCCAAAGAAAGGCAATGCCAAAGAGTGCTCAAACTACCGAACAATTGCCCTCATCTCACACGCTAGTAAAGTAATGCTCAAAATTCTCCAAGCCAGGCTTCAGCAATATGTGAGCCGTGAACTTCCTGATGTTCAAGCTGGTTTTAGAAAAGGCAGAGGAACCAGAGATCAAATTGCCAACATCCGCTGGATAATGGAAAAAGCAAGAGAGGTCCAGAAAAACATCTATTTCTGCTTTATTGACTATGCCAAAGCCTTTGACTGTGTGGATCACAATAAACTATGGAAAATTCTGAAAGAGATGGGAATACCAGATCACCTGATCTGCCTCTTAAGAAATCTGTATGCAGGTCAGAAGCAACTGTTAGAACTGGTCATGGAACAACAGACTGGTTCCAAATAGGAAAAGGAGTACGTCAAGGCTGCATATTGTCACCATGTTTATTCAACTTATATGCAGAGTACATCATGAGAAATGCTGGACTGGAAGAAACACAAGTTGGAATCAAGATTGCTGGGAGAAATATCAATAACCTCAGATATGCAGATGACACCACTCTTATGGCAGAAAGTGAAGAGGGGCTAAAAAGCCTCTTGATGAAAGTGAAAGTGGAGAGTGAAAAGGTTGGCTTAAAGTTCAACATTCAGAAAACGAAGATCATGGCCTCTGGTCCCATCACTGCATGGGAAATAGATGGGGAAACAGTGGAAACAGTGTCAGACTTTGTTTTTCTGGGCTCCAAAATCACTGCAGATGGTGACTGCAGCCATGAAATTAAAAGACGCTTGCTCCTTGGAAGGAAAGTTATGACCAACCTAGATAGCATATTCAAAAGCAGAGACATTACTTTACCAACAAAGGTTCGCCTAGTCAAGGCTATGGTCTTTCCTGTGGTCATGTATGGATGTGAGAGCTGGACTGTGAAGAAGGCTGAGCGCCGAAGAATTGATGCTTTTGAACTGTGGTGTTGGAGAAGACTCTTGAGAGTCCCTTGGACTGCAAGAAGATCCAACCAGTCCATTCTGAAGGAGATCAATCCTGGAATTTCTTTAGAAGGAATGATGCTAAAGCTGAAACTCCAGTATTTTGGCCACCTCATGCGAAGAGTTGACTCATTGGAGAAGACTCTGATGCTGGGAGGGATTGAGGGCAGGAGGAGAAGGGGACGACAGAGGATGAGATGGCTGGATGGCATCACTGACTCGATGGATGCGAGTCTGAGTGACCTCCGGGAGCTGGTGATGGACAGGGAGGCCTGGTGTGCTGCGGTTCATGGGGTCGCAAAGAGTCGGACATGACTGAGCGACTGATCTGATCTGATCTCATTATATTTGCATATGAATGTATGCTGCTGCTGCTGCTGCTGCTGCCAAGTCCCTTCAGTTTTCTCTGACTCTGTTTGACTCCAGAGACGGCAGCCCACCAGGCTCCCCCATCCCTGGGATTCTCCAGTCAAGAACAGTGGAGTGGGTTGCCATTTTCTTCTCCAATGCAAGAAAATGAAAAGTTAAAGTGAAGTCCCTCAGTCGTGTCCGATTCTTCACGACCCCAGGGAGTGCAGCCTACCAGGCTCCTCCATCCATGAGATTTTCCAGGCAGGAGTACTGGAGTGGGGTGCCATCGCCTTCTCTGATATTAATGCATATTTACACATATATATTTTATATTATATATTCATAGTTAAAGACATTTTATTTATAGTCAATTATATCAGTCTTAAAACACAGATGTCTAAGAAAAAATTAATATAACATATGCTGTTTCATTGATCCTAAGTATTTATTTATTTTTCCTTGTTGAACTAGCATTTTCTGACTGATACTAATGAAACTAGTGAAAAATCACGTTTTGTGCTGTGAAGTTATGTGATCAGAAATTGAGCACAGGAACAAATTTACGTGGATTTAGACTTAATTCTAAATGTAATTAAGTTCTTAGTAAGTGTGTTTCTACGGTATGACACATAGAACTAATAAGATAAATGATTGTGGTATCATGCATCTTTATTTTGATTTTGTTTTTAGTAAATATTAAAAACCCTTATCTAAATAAACATGTAGTTGCCCATTTAAACCAAAAGACAAAGCTGAAACATAATGTTTGAATTTGCTCATAGTATTTTTCTTCCTTTGGGCCACTAGCTAGAACCTTATCCATGTTAAAAGCACAGGCACAATTCTGAAAATGTTCTTAGGAATGCCAAATTCAACTCAGCAGGCTGTGTTTTTCCAATGAAGCTCCAAATGCCTTCTTGTATTTAATCATTGCAAATACATAAGGATCTGCATGCTCCTAAAAGCATAACACCGAGCCATATTGGCCACATCAAGGAAACTACTACCTTGTAATTCATATCTATTTTAGAGAAACATATCTAAAAACTGCTCTCATACTTTAATCACTTTTTTGTTCTTGGATTTCTTTCTCATTTCTGTTTGAATTGTTCATTCACAACTTGGTTCAATAAGTACTTTGTACTGTTATTAATTCCATGTGTACAGCCGTTTAGAAACTTTTACAGAAAGTCTGTATTTGGAAATGAATCCAATTAAGAAATATGAATGACATATCTTTCCAGCTTGGCAGAAACTGCAAGAGAAATTATTGCCTAAAGTTTATTGCTGTGTCTTCTTTTCCGTATGATATGTTCCCTTCAAACTTTGTGGCAGTAAATGCTGAAGAACCTCATGTATCAAACTTATAGCAAGCTGTGAGCCAGGTGTCTTCAATTGCAGGCCATATACTGAGCTAGATTATTCATTTTAATCTTTTGAGTTCAATTCCTCCAAATTGAGTAACCTTAATCTGAATGAAGCTATGGTTGCTAAATTCTTTATTCTCTCACTACTGAATTCTGTTAAACCTTCAGCCTGCAATAACTATAGGAAAAGAAAAAGGCAATTGTTGCCTTTTTTTTTTTTTTTTTTTTTTTGAGTAAATTGAGACTGTTAGCACCTTGTGAACAGGAGCCAGAGTGACATTTTTATACAAAACTCAATCTTTTAGTCTATTGCTATGTCTCCTACTGTCACTCAGTAAAGATCTGCATATATTTACATGCTAAAAAATTTTCCAGGGTTTTGTACAATCTTTCGGAGAAGGCAATGGCACCCTACTCCAGTACTCTTACCTGGAAAATCCCATGGATGGAGGAGCTTGAAAGTCCACACTCCATGGGGTAGCTGAGGGTCAGACATGACTTGAGAGACTTCACTTTCACTTTTCACTTTCATGCATTGGAGAAGGAAATGGCAACCCACTCCAGTGTTCTTGCTTGGAGAATCCCAGGGACGGGGGAGCCTGGTGGGCTGCTGTCTATGGAGTCGCACAGAGTCGGACACGACTGAAGCGACTTAGCAGCAGCAGCAGTACTATCTTTGATAGTCATCAAAACCAATTGCAATGTGAACTATGGTATGGTATGATGTTTAGGTGAAAAGAAGAGCTCTTCTCTTTAATTTCTCTGAAAACCAGAATCAGGCTACAAGTAACAAAAATAAACAATGAATTAACTCAACAGATTAATTCAAATTATGGTTAAATCAAATATGTTTTTGAGACATTTCTACCATATTGTCAGGACTACCATTTATTTACAGCATTTAGTAGATTATATATTCTGCAACCTTTCCCTTTTTTCAGGTGTTTAATGTTTTAAAATTTAGTTTCTTGATGTTTAAATAGATAGTGTATTTGAATGGTTCAAAAATCAAAACCATGTAACAAGGTACACATCTAGAAACCTTACTTCCATTAACAGTCCCCATTTATCCCGCTTATCCTTGTCTCTCTAAGCAATCACTTTGTTTTCTAACATGTGTTTCAAAGTTTCTTTATGTAGGTATAAGCAGTTTCATAGTATCTATCCTATTTTTTACACACAGTCCTTAATTGATGGATACAAGGATTAACTAAAATCTTAAAATGGTAAACAGTGCTGTAATAAATAAAATTGCACCGACATCATTCATACGTATTCCCAGAAGTGAGATTGTTGTGTCAAATCAAGTTTAAAAATCAACTTATCTAGTTCTAGAAAAATGTTACTATTGTTTTGGGGATTAATACAAGGAGAAGAATCAGCTTTATGATGTTGAGCCTTCCTACAAGATTACAACCATATATTTTCCCTTGTTCCATTTTAAAGTTTTATACTGAAGTATTTTAAAGGTTTTTTTTTTTTTTTTTTTTCTTATGACCACTGCACAATTCGAGTTGTATTTATATGTTCCTACTGTACATGGGAGTCCCAGGTGGCTCTAGTGATAAACTACCTGCCTGCCAATGCAGGAGACATAAGAGATGTAGGTTGATCCCTGGGTGGGGAAGATCCCCTTGAGGAGGGCATAGCAACCCACTCTAGTATTCTAGCCTGGAGAGTCCCATGGATAGAGGAGCTTGGCAGGTTACAGTCCATAGGGTTGCAAAGAGTTGAACACGACTGAATTGACTTACCATGCATGCATGCACTGTAAATGTCCTTGCAGTCTTAGCAAAATAATTTCTGTGAATGTAAGCAATATAAGGATTGCCGGGAGCTGGTAAGAGGAACTCCACCCATGGCAAAGGTCATGAGGAAGGAGGCTCGGTATATGCAAATGTGGGATCGAACCTCAGGAGTCCCCCTGGATTTTATCGAGCATCTACCCCCCCAAAACCAGAGTCTGCCTACTTTACTGCTTTGTGCTCTCACCTCTGACTTTACTGGGGGCTGTCCCCTACCACCATCTCACTGTCTCTGATAAAGAGTTAACTTACAGCTCCAGTTAATAAAGTTCCTGGGCATTAGGAGTGTTTAAATCCAAACCCCTCAGATAGCTCTCTAACTGGCCTGACAAGTTTACCCGGACTCCTACAGCTATGCATACGATTGTTTACAGTCTCTCAGCCTTGAGAGGCACAGGAAGCTTAAGATATTCAAATAGCTTAGAGCCTCTCAGAGAGTTAGAATTTGTCAGAATAAAACTAGTAAAAGATTTCATTGATGAGTCAATGCTTGCTGCCAAGTTTCCACATCCCCTGTATTGTATCCTTGAATGTGTATTAATTAATATACTTGGTATGTAGAAAAAATAACTCTTGGCCTTGGTGCTAGCAACTTTAGACCCTTAAGGTAATAAATTATTTCCTTTGTTGTAAACCCACTGCACCTCTGCCCTATAGGAATGCAACTTGATCTAACACCTTCGAAGGATGGCGTCAAACCTTAAAATAATTACTCTTAGAGAAAATAAGTCTTACAGTTGACAAATCTTTGTCAAGAGTCATAAAATGTTAATAGGCCTTCTGGCCAGAAGATGATGTAAATCACCTAAACCATTTGTATAAGATACATTTGCAGGAAAGAAACCCTGGTTTTGATAAGGATCAAAGACTGCTGACTTTGCATGATTTCACATCCCCTATTATCCTCTATGTGCAACTTAGGGTATAAAAGCCCCTGTTGAAAATAAAGCTACGGGCCTTGCTCACTGAAGCTTGGTCTCCCCACATCATTCTTTCTTTCACATTCCAGCTGAGTCTCAATCTGGGGTGTGGAGGTTCTCTGCAACCATTTATTTGCCTGGGCTTCTAAGACCCACTTGAGAAGGTGCCTAAGGTGGAGCACCTTCTGCTATTGGAGAGGGCGCCTGCGGCCTCCGTGGTCAGAGCTAACCTGGTGTCACAGGTTATATTGATTTTCTGCGTAAACCAAGCTACTCAGCCTCTTTTCTCAGCTGAATTTTCCTACTGAGCTATCCTCATTCTATTACTCTTTATATCTCTACTTAATATTTAAATATATCACTGACGCTGTCTCCCCTTCGAATACCCTAGGTCAGCTGGGGCTGGACCCTGGCAGGGATAATTGAGCAAAATTGGTCGTAGCACACAGTGTAATTTTTATCAAATATGTGTTAATCCAAATACTTTATTTACATTAATATTTAATGAATAATTATTTCTCTTGCTAAGTTTATGCTACCGTGGTAAAGGCCTGGGAATTCCTCAAATTTGCTGATTAATAATATATTATCATAAAACTCTTCAAATTGGATAAATTCAAAAGAGCCTTATTATTGTTTAGTGATATGTCCCTTTAAATAGAACCAAATAATAAATTAATTCTATAGTTAACATCATTTGCACTTTTCAAGTTGTTCACTAGGATTTAGCTGTGTGACACCCTTTGATCTGTGTGACATCCAGTTAATGGGATCCAGTGCCTAAATGTCCATGAGCAGCTTGGAAATACAACATGTCTGTGAGGCAGTAATGTCATAGATGCAGCATTTTTTATAGATTTCTTTATTCACTTCATTTCATATATATGTATACATAATAGCAATATTAAGCACTTTTCATCACTGCTAACTCGTTAAATCTAACACCTTTAAATAGAGAATAAGTAATTTTATCTTTGTTTTAGCAGAAGGACAGTAAATTACTGAGACCAAGTAATTCACAATACTGTAAGAAAAGGTGGCTATTTGAATTGAACTGCTGTTGGGCGTAGGTAGAGACTAAGTCAGAAGTGAAAACTTGAAGCAGAAAATTAGCACAAGAATTTTTTAGGGAGCAGCATTACTTGCTATCAACTATCTAGTCCACATGCTAGCCTGGTTATCCTTGTATCTGCTGAGCTTAACTGGTCACTTTCTCTTATTTCTTTCTCAGCTCCTGCTGTATAATGACTCAAGATCATCCCAGTTACTAGAATGGTTTTGCAAAATTTAAAAACATTTTTTAAAAGTGTGTGGTTTCATATCATAAACTACAATTTTAACTATTTTTTGTTGTTGGTCATAACAAATTGCTTTCAACAAAAAATTGGAAGCTGGGAAATCTTAGTATAACATTTTAGGAGAAGGGTAAGGAATGGTAGCCCAAAAAAGAGCTATAAAGGCAAAGCTCAATTAAGATATGAAATAGCTGAAGTATAATATTTAGATAGAATATTGTATCACCAGAATTTAAAAGTTTAACTTCTTAGAGATAGTAACCTTTACAATATACATAGAAAATCACAAATTGAATTAATTTACCAAGATTATTTGATAGTTTGCAAATTATTTTTGTGTGTGAATAATATGAAGTGATAAATAGAAAATATAATTGTGATTACTCAGAAGCAGAGTTCTTTGACAAGCCAAATGAGTAAAAATTATTTAATAATAAAGTCTTGGCTGCCGCTTAACTTTGTCAGCATCATACAGTCCAAGATGTGTCTCTGAAAAGACACCAGATTCAAAGCATAGATTTTCTCACAATGTCTGCATAAGTATGAAAGGAAATATATTACAATTTACTTCTCTAGTTTTTCCTTTTTTTTTTTTTTTTAATTAAAGTGCTGCAATGACAGTAGACTGGAGAGTGTATTCAATCAAGCTGGACTTGGGATTCACTCAGAATAATTTAACAATATGATAAGAAATGGAATTTAGTATTTTTCAAATATGACTGCCTTGGGAAGACACTGTATTTTCAATCAGCATGCATCAATTTTGAAAATTAAGAAAGGAACTGAAGCAAATGTTCAACAGAGGCTTAGAAAAATGGAAGACACTATTATCCTGTGGTTAGTTTTCTGCTGCATTGAGTCTTACCTTCCACATTTCAATATGATAAAAAACTTTCCCTCAATCTATCAATTCTTGCCTGGAAAATACCATGGACGGAGGAGCCTGGTAGGCTGCAGTCCATGGAGTGGCTAAGAGTCGGACATGACTGGGTGACTTCCCTTTCACTTTCATGCATTGGTGAAGGAAATGGCAACCAACTCCAGTGTTCTTGCCTGGAGAATCCCAGGGACGAGGGAGCTTGGTGAGCTGCCATCTGTGGGGGTAAACAGAGTCGGACACGACTGAAGCGTCCAGCAATCTATCAATATAAAGTTTCACCATTGTAGTATGAATACAATGGTGAAACTTTATATTACCACCAAACTTTTTTTTTCTTTTTTTTTTTGAAACTATGATAGGAAATAATTTTAAAATAGAATTTCAAAAATGCATTTGTAAACATAACCTCTATCCTTTGAACTACTAAATGTTAACCTTGCTATAAAAAATGTTATTCCTTTAGGTTTTGAATAAGCTGTAAGGAGTAAGTACATAGAATTAAAGTGCAAAGGTGTTTATGGTTAGAATCATCAAATATTGTCTAAAATGTGGATTTCTAAGCATTGAATAATGCTATATAAAATGTTTTATTACCATTACAAATTTTAAAATAGGATTAAGTTTTTCTTTGTTGGGCTTCCCCGATAGCTCATTTGGTAAAGAATTTGCTTGCAATTCAGGAGACCTTGGTTAAATTCCTGGATCAGGAAGATCCTCTGGAGAAGGGATAGGCTACCCACTCCAGTATTCTTGGGCTTCCCTTGTGGCTCAGCTGGTGAAAAATCAACATGCAATGCAGGAGACCTAGGTTCAATCCCTGGGTTGGGAAGTTCCTCTTGAGAAGGGAACAGCTACCCACTCCAGTATTCTGCCCTGGAGAATGTCATTGATTGTGTAGTCCATGGGTTTGCAAAGAGTTGGACACAACTCAGCAACTTTCAGTTTTTCTTTGATGACCCATTTTTTTGAAGAAGACATTATATAATTCAGCTATTGGCCAATTGAGCTGCAATTCTTTTTAGCAGTTTCTCATTTCTAAAAGTTACTTCATAATTCAAATGGCCATTTTTTAACAGATTGTTTCAGTTCAGTTCAGTCGCTCAGTCGTGTCCGACTCTTTGCGACCCCATGAATCGCAGCACGCCAGGCCTCCCTGTCAATCACCAACTCCCGGAGTTCACCCAAACTCAGGTCCATTGAGTTGGTGATGCCATCCAGCCATTTCATCCTCTGTTGTCCCCTTCTCTTCCTGCCCTCAATCCCTCCCAGCATCAGAGATTTTTCCAATGAGTCAACTCTTCGCATGAGGTAGCCAAAGTACTGGAGAGAAAAGAAAACCCAGGACTCATCTCCTTTAGAATGGACTGGTTGGATCTCCTTGCAGTCCAAGGGACTCTCAAGACTCTTCTCCAACACCACTGTTCAAAAGCCTCAATTCTTCAGTGCTCAGCTTTCTTCACAGTCCAACTCTCACATCCATACATGACCACTGGAAAAACCATAGCCTTGACTAGATGAACTTTTATTGGCAAAGAAATGTCTCTGCTTTTTAATATGCTGTCTAGGTTGGTCATAACTTTCCTTCCAAGGAGTAAGCATCTTTTAATTTCATGGCTGCAGTCACTATCTGCAGTGATTTTGTGCCAGTGATTATCTGCCCAGATAAATAAAGTCTGACACTGTTTCCACTGTTTCTCCATCTATTTCTCATGAAATGATGGGACCAGATGCCATGATCTTAGTTTTCTGAATGTTGAGCTTTAAGCCAACTTTTTCACTCTCCTCTTTTCTTTGTTTAGTCCCTAAATATAAATCAATTATATGTTTGAAAGGGTTTTAATTTTAAACTTATGCCTATAGGTAAAACTAATTAGAAATTACAGCTTATTGAAAATGAAGAGAGTTGTCCATGTGGTTTAAATAATTCAACTGGAAGAAGAAATCTTAGATTTTTCAAAGAAAGAGAGAGATAAAATTCAAGATTAAGAATTCACAATACGAATGCCAGTATAAATTACACATCTAAAATTTTTTGAATTTCAGGAGACGTCATATATTTGACAGCTCTCAGTATCTCTGTCAGTTTCTGCTTTGTTTTCTTAGTGAAATCAGGGAACAGAGATAGCCTTTCTTAAGACAGGTTAATCTATAAATCTAGTGAGCATTTGGGGTTTTCTGGAAGTTTGGTGACTCCAAAAGAAAAATATTTTCACCTGAAAAAAGTGTCTATATCCTTAGATTTCTTGGCAAAAGAAAGATTACTATGTGTCTGATTTAATCTGCATCAGTGGTATTTTAATGCTTTCATTCTCTCTATAGGATGGAGACTATGAAAAGTTAACTCTGTATTAGCCTTAAACATTTTGAGCTGGATTTGAATCACTTAAGATTAAATTTTTTTTCTCCTTTTTTTTTTTTTTTTAACTACTTAGGAAGTCAATATCTCTTTTCCCCAAACACGTGAACACTCAGAATAAAAAAAAAAAAAAAAAAATTAAACAGCATCTACCTAAAAATTTCATGTCTTACCTTAATGCTTCTAGCTCTCAGTAAGAAAGTTTTTCATGAAAATATCGTTGTCTCACTATTAGAAATGCAGTTCAAAAAAACTTTATCTAGTAGTCTCAGAAAGATGATAATGATAACCCTGTATGCAACACAGCAAAATAGACACAGATGTATAACAGTCTTTTGGACTCTGTGGGAGAAGGCAAGGGTGGGATGATTTGGGAGAATGGCATTGAAACATGTATATTATCATATGTGAAACGAATCACCAGTCCAGGTTCGATGCATGATACAGGATGCTCGGAGCTGGTGCACTGGGATGACCCAGAGGGATGGTATGGGGAGGGAGGTGGGAGGGGGTTCAGGATGGGGAGCACATGTACACCTGTGGTGTATTCATGTCAATGTATGGCAAAACTAATACAATATTGTAAAATAAGTAACCTTCAGTTAAAATAAATAAATTTATATTAAAAGACTTTATCTAATCAGAGATCAGATCAGATCAGTTGCTCAGTCGTGTCCGACTCTTTGCGACCCCATGAACCGCAGCACGCCAGGCCTCCCTGTCCATCACCAGCTCCTGGAGGTCACCCAGACTCATACCCATCGAGTCAGTGATGCCATCCAGCCATCTCATCCTCTGTCGTCCCCTTCTCCTCCTGCCCTCAATCCCTCCCAGCATCAGAGTCTTCTCCAATGAGTCAACTCTTCGCATGAGGTGGCCAAAATACTTTATCTAATAGTCTCAAACAAAAATTTAATGTCATTTGATGAAAGTAAATTTCCTCAAATAATAATCAATATTCTATATAGTTATTTAACTATAAGATAGCATGTAAGGAGGAAATGCAGAAGAAAGAAAAGAATCATCAGATATTCATTATTTTCTTTAATCACAGAGTCACTAAGTTTAAAGAACCATAGAATATGTAGTTTAATGTCATCATTTTATAAAAGAGAAAATTGAAATCTTGAAAGATAAAAGAGTTTTCCCAAGTCACATACTTAGTGGCAGATCTGGGGCCAACATTTATCTTGCAGTCCTCAACCATATGCTCATTTCCCTAAACAGCACTGACTGTCAATCAAATAATCATTGTAAAAAATGCAAAACCAAAAAATGACGTTATAATCCTTGATCTTATGAATCTTATAATTTAGTAGGAGAGATATTAATATATATAAGACAAAAACTGCAAATAATCAGGACAGGAAATCTGTGTTTTATTTGTCGAGAAGCCAGATAATATACATCATGGTGGGTTTGTAGGATGGCAGGAGGCTTGACAAATGGGTAGTATCTGGGAGTAAGATGAGACTGTGGTGAGAAATATTACTTTATAGTTATTATTGTATCATATCATATGATTTAAATTTTTTAAATAAATAATTTTCCCCAAAGTTTAAGAAATATTTAGTATCTTGCTTTTTATCCCAATGAAAAATACAAATGAATTAAAACATTAATGATTTTGATTATATAATTGCTACTTATTGTCATTTGTGTGGATAATTTGAATAAGCATGTTTATTTTCTACTTAAAGAGATTCATTATGATATTTTCAAATCATGTTCTTTGCTTATATTAGTCTAAAACTTATTTGCTTCTCTTTTTTATCATACCAGGATACTTCATTTAGGTAATTCACTATTATTAAACTTTTAACCATGAGTTAAAAAAATTTTTGCTATTAATTTGTTCAGCCATTTTTCTCCTTTTTAGAGAGGAGTATTGGGTCAAGACATTTGAGCTTTATTAAATTTTGAAGCTGATCATTTGGAGATTCCTTGAATAATTACTCAAGTTGTTTTAGTGCAATTTATTTAATTTCAAAAAAGACAGTCATTTATATTTTGCATTTTTGGTATGAGGGATTAACACTGGGGGTAGATTGCTTTCAACTGAAACATTTATTTTATTGGTCAGTTTTTCTGCACAAGAACCTATAATGACACTTTTTAGCTTAAATGGACATTTTAAAAATATTTGCACATTTTAAATGTTTCAGAGATGTCAATGAGTGTATGTGAGTTAGGTACAGGGGAGCAGGAACTACTTCTACATCAACTACAATAGTGGCATTTTTATCTATTTTCTATATTGTGGCTTTGATTCTGCAAATTTTCCATTTAAAAAGGTGGGAAGACCTTTTACAAAGTTTAAACTTTTCAGTTTTTGAAAACCCCTTGCCTAAAGGAAGAAGATTAAAGTTATTCAAGGTTCTCCACATTCTCATTACTTTTTCTGTTTCTTCCTCTATGCAAACAGTTTGTCTCATCCAAGTTTATTTCCTAGACATTGTCTAAACATACCTTGTGGGTTTTTTTGTTTGCTTGTTTGTTTGTTTTGGCTCTCTGCTTTTGTATCTATTTGCAAAACTCCTTTTTGAAAATGCTCCTTTACTACTCTCCAATCTCTACACTTCTAGCCAAATGTCATCTGCCCTTCCAATGTTTTATTGAAGTTAAACTTCTCCCATGAAGTTTTCTAAATTACAATAGCTGGAAGTGACCTCTCTATTCATTGAATTTCAGTACCGTTTATCAGAGAAGGAAATGGCCACTCACTTCAATATTCTTGCCTGGAGAATCCCATGGACAGAGGAGCCTGGTGGGCTACAGGCTATAGGGTTTCAGAGCCAGACACGACTAAAGTGACCTAGAACCCCTTTGTCCCTTCAATGTAGTGCTCTAATTTATACATCAAACTGAGAACAAGCATGCTGAAACATAAGGCCTGAAGAAACAACTCAGTGTTTCTATAAAAATGTAGTTCAGCAGCTACACAATCCGTGAAATGCTCATTAACAAGCCAAGGCAATATGCACTGAGTATACAGGTTCACTTTGCATATTAATGAGCAGTGTGTAATAACATTTATAGATCTTGCTGCTCCACATGCAAGGAACATTGAGATTAGAGCTGGGCTATATAAATGTCTAATGGATTTATGGTCATGCAATGCTGCTGTTTTAAAAAAGTAGTCTCTTAACAGCCACAAATGTCCCATTTATATGCAAGTACTTGGCACCTACCTTATTTCTTGAGCCACGGATTACTTTTACTATAGATTTCCAACCTACAACACAGATCTACCACCAACAGCTTTATGAAAAAAAATACCCTTTAGGCAATTGAGCTTTTCCTGTCATAATAATGTACATTATCCTAATGTTTCATAACAATCTTTCATTTAAAGGGGAGAAGCCAAGATGTCAGGGAGAAAAAAAAAAAATCTAGCTAACATGTAACTAAAGTGAAAGTGAAGTCGTTCAGTCGTGTCCAACTCCCTGCAACCCCATGGACCGCAGCCCAACAGGCTCCCCCATCCATGAAATTCTCCAGGCAAGAGTACTGGAGTGGGTTGCCATTTCCCTCTCCATGAACAGTATGAAAAGGCAAAACAATAGGACACTGAAAGATGAACTCCCCAGGTTGGTAGGTGCCCAGTATGCTACTGCAGCAGCTGCTGCTGCTAAGTCGCTTCAGTTGTGTCCAACTCTGTGCGACCCTGTAGACAGCAGCCCACCAGGCTGCCCCATCCCTGGGATTCTCCAGGCAAGAACACTGGGGTGGGTTGCCATTTCCTAAACAAGACTGTTAAATGCTGCAATTTATTTATTTTTTTTTTTTTTGATCAAGAATCTCTTTTATTGATTATCAGAAACATTACAAACATCTAGTATGAACAAATTGTAACATGATAGTGTTTAGTTTGAACAATTAATACATTTCAGATATAATATTATACATATTTCAATGCTATTCTCCCCAATCATCTCACCCTCTCCCGGTCCCAGAGTCCAAAAGTCTGTTCTATACATCAGTGTCTCTTTTGTTGTCTCGTAAATAGGGTTATTTTTTACCATCTTTCTAAATTCCATATATATGCGTTAGTATACTGTATTTGTGTTTTTGTTTCTGGCTTACTTCACTCTGTATAATAGGCTCCAGTTCCATCCACCTCCTTAGAACTGATTCAAATGTATTCTTTTTAATGGCTGAGTAATACTCCATTGTGTATATGTACCACAGCTTGCTTATCCATTCATCTGTGGATGGACATCTAGGTTGCTTCCACGTTCTGGCTATTGCAAACAGTGCTGCTATGAACATTGGGGTACAGGTGTCTCTTTCAATTCTGGTTTTCTCAGTGTATATGCCCAGCAGTGGGATTGCTGGATCATAAATGCTGCAATTTAAATATGTTTTTCTGCTTTACTAGCAGCCTGCGATTTAAAAACTCCAATCCCACCCACAAGAAAGGGAGAGAGTGGAATATACACATGTATTCATTGATTTCTGCTGCTGCTGCTGCTGCTGCTGCTAAGTCGCTTCAGTCGTGTCCGACTCTGTGTGACCCCATAGACGGAAGCTCACCAGGCTCCCCGGTCCCTGGGATTCTCCAGGCTAGAATACTGGAGTGGGTTGCCATTTCCTTCTCCAATGCATGAAAGTGAAAAGTGAAAGTGAAGTCGCTCAGTCGTGTCCGACTCCTAGCGACCCCATGGACTGGAGCCTACGAGGCCCCTCCGTCCATGGTATTTTCCAGGCAAAACTACTGGGGTGGGGTGCCATTGCCTTCCCCGCATTGATTTCTAAGCATCCTTAAAAGTCCTCAAAACTAGAAAACAATGATATCAACTTCTTAGCTGCTATCTCCATTTTTGGGAAGTCTTGCCTGATGAGCCTTCAGTCTCACAGCCCTCCTCCACATGTGCTTTACAATATGAATTAAAAATCAATAGTTCTAGAAGCATATTCTTTCAGTTTCATCACATTTCAAAATTTATTGAATTTTGTATCCAAACTAGGCCTGCACAGTTATTAGTTTGGTTGTAAGCAGTATTGAGAAAAGCTGATAAATAATTTTTAAAAAATAAAAGTGATGTGATAGAATCAGAACTTACCAGCATCAAAATCCTATATGCCATAACTTCTTGGAATATACTATTTGGCATAGATATTCTACATAACCCAAAAGTACTTCATTAGAATAAATAGAAAATTAGAAAAAATGGAGGAATTGTGGAAGGCCCAAATAAATTCAATAATCTCCTACGCTGAAGTTAACTCATTAATAGTAGATTCCATTGTTTTTCATTATTATTTCCAGTATCTCTCTTCTTTCCAAATAAAATTATTTGCAGAATGCATGCGTTCAAGCTAGACTGAATGGGTAGCACCCTGCTTAACAAATTCTGTATGCTCTTAAATGTATGTCAATACCTAAAGTATATTTATGCATTTTTAATATTTTATGTATTTCTTCATTTATTTGTGAGGGAAGACACATTTTTAATTTTTTACAAAAGCGAACTAGAGGTTTTTACACAATAAAGATGTTTTTGTCTTCTTATACTTTTGGAAGGAAGAAATATTATGTGGTTTTGATTGTCAAGGACATCAATATGATATATCATAAAACTGCTACAAAACACACCGTCAGAATGGAGTAAGATGAAAAGGGGCAGAAAAATATGCTATGATATGTTTCTAATAATGCAAAGTTATCCCTATGGGATCCACAATATATATTTTCAAGTAAAAATAATCACTTGTAGAATGGCACCATTTTCTAACTTTTCCTTAGATGTTCAGGTAAATTAAAAAATAAGTATAGTTAAAATGGAGATTAACAATAAGTAGGATTTCATTTCTGATAAAGTGATTTTAGATGCTAATTGCCAAATTCATATTTTATACTCTTTGAACTTAAGCATTATATGTTTAGTGATATTGCATTGTAAAAGTAATGCCTTTAAGACCCATAAATCAAAACAGGCCATATGAATTTGGAAGCTAAAGTCTTGTTGCAGAAAATGACTTGTCTTTCATTAAGTGACAATTATAACATGACTATGATAGGTGAAAATAAAATTTATTTGAGCTTAATTTTCTTCTTTCAGACATAAGTGTTTTAGCTGAGCAAAATTAATAAAATAGGATTCTCCATAAGCATTCAATATTTGTAGTATATACACTGGATTGTGACACCTTTTAATCATGTGGCCTTTACATTAAAAAAAAAAAAAGTATTTCAGAGATCTAGTACACATTCATATATGTTTTCACTTCAGTCAGTTATGAAATTCTCTGATCATATGCACTGTGTTGATTCTATGAACATTGTCCAATAAGCAACCTTAGATAATATTTTATAATAATTAGCTTCTATGTGTTACATGATACTTTCAGACAAAACTTCTAATTTTTTAAAAAATTAACTCTGACACTCAACTAAATAATTTAGGTCTTTTAAGCATTATGTCAAGTCATTAGGGTATCTGTACTCTCAATACATGTCTTTCCTAATCTGTGTGTCATCTGTTACACAATGCTTCTCTTACCTCTTAGAGTGCTTTAGGTACAATTTATAGTTGGGACAAAATATAATTCCTTTATTAAAACAACAATAGCATCATTTTTTTTTCTTTTTTAAGTGGTTTTACTTTTCCACTCATATTTAAATATTTAGAAATTAAATACTTAATATTTAAATATATTTAGAAATTAAATATTTAAATATGCAATCTTTAAATATTTAGCAATTAAATAAAGTTGAACATTAAGTTTTGGGTTTGGGTGGAGATTATATGATTAGAAGGAAACAATATTTTTTTTTCTCCAAATAATTAACATAGATATAATTTTAACTTTTAAATATAAAAGGTAAAACCACAGTTGAATATACTTTTGTAATCCATTTTCTCTCCCCCATAAACTAAAGAAATTAAATAATTAAAAAAAAGATGCCAAGTGAAGAGACAAATGAATAATTTGAAATGGAGGTAGAAAGGCAATCTATGACATCAATCTTCAAAGGACAAATGAATATAAAGAAGCAGCTACCTCTTGAAAAACCAAATTCAATTAGAATTTCAATGACATTATTATTCTTATGTCTGAAATTAGCATAACGGGACTATTTCAGAAACAATTTTTGAAAGTACTGAATTTTGAACTAGTTGTTTTCTTGGTCTACATGTAACTAGTTTCAAAGTGATTTCTATGATAAGAAATCTCTAGTTCATAATCTTAGCTGTTTGTTTTATATTTACCATGGGTACTATATTTATCAACTTGGCTAGAAATTACTCAACAAATAAAAGAGGTAAGAGGAATCAACAAATATCACAATAAGTGATGATACAGTGAGAATAAAGGCCAAGCAATACTCTTTGAGTACTTGAAGTTTATATTTAAGAAACTGTAACGCTATGCTTTCACCATTTGGGTGACCTATGGTGCCTTCAACGTGAGCACAATTGTGCTGCATCTTTATTTTGTGGGAAAATTTATCCTGACTTCATATCCTTTCTTCATGTCACCGTCACTTCTGCATATTGACCTGCATGACTTTCTTCTCTGATACCATATCAAATTTTTTATCAAGCATTTTTCTTTGATTTCCTCCATCTCAGAACAGATCAGATCAGATCAGTCGCTCAGTCATGTCCGATTCTTTGCAACCCCATGAATTGCAGGACGCCAGGCCTCCCTGTCCATCACCAACTCCCGGAGTTCACTCAGACTCATGTCCATCGAGTCAGTGATGCCATTCAGCCATTTCATCCTCTTTCGTCCCCTTCTTTTCTTGCCCCCAATCCCTCCCATCATCAGTCTTTTTCAATGAGTCAACTCTTCGCATGAGGTGGCCAAAATACTGGAGTTTGAGCTTAAGCATCATTCCTTCGAAAGAAATCCCAGGGCTGATCTCCATCAGAATGGACTGGTTGGAGTCCAAGGGGCTCTCAAGAGTCTTCTCCAACACCACAGTTCAAAAGCATCAATTCTTTGGCGCTCAGCCTTCTTCACAGTCCAATTCTCACATCCATACATAACCATAGAAAAAACCATAGCCTTGACTATACAGACCTTTGTTGGCAAAATAATGTCTTTGCTTTTGAATATGCTATCTAGGTCTAACTTTCCTTCCAAGGAGGAAGCGTCTTTTAACTTCATGGCTGCAGTCACCGTCTGATGTTCAAGCTAGTTTTAGAAAAGGGAGAGGAACCAGAGATTTAATTGCCAACATTTGCTGCATCATTGAAAAAGCAAGAGAGTTCCAGAAAAACATCTATTTCTGCTTTATTGACTATGCCAAAGCCTGTGACTCTGTGGAACACAATAAACTGTGCAAAATTCTGAAAGAGGGGAATACAAGACCACCTGACCTGCCTCTTTAGAAATCTGTATGCAGGTCAGGAAGGAACATATAGAACTGGACATGCAAAAACAGACTGGTTCCAAATAGCAAAAGGAATACGTCAAGGCTGTATATTGTCACCCTGCCTATTGAGCTCATATGCAGAGTGAACGTAAACGTGAACGTGAAGTCGCTCAGTCGTGTCCGACTCTTTGCGACCCCATGGGCTGTAGCCTACCAGGCTCCTCTGTCCATGGGATTTTCCAGGCAATAGTACTGGAGTGGATTGCCATTTCCTTCTCCCAGGGATCTTCCCAACCCAGGGATCGAACCTGGGTCTCCCGCATCGTAGACAGAGGCTTTACCCTCTAAGCCACCAGGGAAGTCCATGATATGCAGAGTACATCATGAGAAACACTGGACTGGAAGAAACACAAGGTGGAATCAAGATTGCTGGGAGAAATATCAACAACCTCAGATATGCACATAATACCACCCTTATGGCAGAAGGTGAAGAGGAACAAAAAAGCCTCTTGATGAAGGTAAAGGCAGAGAGTGAAAAAGTTGGCTTAAAGCTCAACATTCAGAAAATGAAGATCATGACATCCGGTCCCATCACTTCATGGGAAATAGATGGGGAAGCAGTGTCAGACTTTATTTTTGGGGCTCCAAAATCACTGCAGATGGTAACTGCAGCCATGAAGTTAAAAGACTCTTGCTTCTTGGAAGGAAAGTTATGACCAACCTAGATAGCATATTCAAAAGCAGAGACATTACTTTGCCAGCAAAGGTCTGTATAGTCAAGGCTATGGTTTTTTCTATGGTCATGTATGGGTGTGAGAGTTGGACTATGAAGAAGGCTGAGTGCTGAAGAATTGATGCTTTTGATCTGTGGTGTTGGAGAAGACTCTTGAGAGTCCCTTGGACTGCAAGGAGATCCACCCAGTCCATTCTGAAGATTAGCCCTGGGATTTCTTTGGAAGGAATGATGCTAAAGCTGAAACTCCAGTACTTTGGCCACCTCATGAGAAGAGTTGACTCATTGGAAAAACACTGATGGTGGGAGGGATTGGGGGCATGAGGACGAAGGGACGACAGAGGATGAGATGGCTGGATGGCATCACTGACTTGATGGACGTTTGTCTGAGTGAACTCCGGGAGTTGGTGATGAACAGGGAGACCTGGGTTGCTACAATTCATGGGGTCACAAAGTGTCGGACACTACTGAGGGAGTGAACTGAACTGAGATCAATATTCTTTCCTTCTCTCCTATCTACCACACTATACTGTTTCTATTCCCCAGTTTATCATAATCCAATGATTTTATAGCTTTCTGTGTGTGTGTGTGTGTGTTTATGTGTATAATTAGACTGTAATCTCTTCGTGAGCAAGAACCATACAGTGTGGCATCTACTCAATTTGTAAATACTGTGGTTACTCAGATCTTGGTGCTGGGGCACCATGTACTTTTCCTCTGTAATCTGTCTTGGTGTTATTTTCTAAGGCATTAAATACTATCTATATGCTAATGGTTCTCATCTCTCAACATATGTATCTAACTGCCTACGTTATATCCACACTGGCATAAGTCACAGGTACTTTAAATCTTAACTGTCTCTCTGCTGTACAAACCTAGTTCCTCTTTCATCACACCTTTCTCAATAAAGAGTACAAATATCAGCTGAGTTTATCTCTATTTCCACTACTCAGCCTCCATTCAGTCCATCACTAAAACCTGTTAATTCTGCCTCAAAATTCTGTCTTCCATCAACTTCTAATTATCCACACTGCTTCTGCCAGGGCTTTGTCCATCTGGTACACACTATTGTATTAGTTTCTTAAAATCTCCCCAACTAAAATTCTCACTACTCTTCACAACTCCTTTCTTTTCAAAATAGCTAGAGTGATGTTGAAAAATATAATTCAGATTAGCATGACTTTCCAATGCATTTAGAATAAGCAACAAATTTTTACTATGATCAACAACACCCTGCATGGATTTCCCTGGTAGCTCAGCTGGTAAGAAACTTGCCTGCAATGCAGGAGATGTGGGTTTGATCCCTGGATTGGGAAGCCTCTTGAGAAGGGAATGGTTATCCACTTCAGTATTCTTACCGGGGAAAATCCATGGGAAGGAGTTTGGTGGTCTATAGTCCATGGGGTTGCAAAAAGTCAGACATGACTGAGCAACTGAACACACACACAGACACAAAACAACCTACATAATTTGACTGACTCTTGTCATTTCATTCCCTTTTCCTCTTTGCTCAATATGTATTCCAGGCACACTGACTTCCTTTCTTTATTTTTATGAAATAAGGAAAGCTCTGTCTTGCTTCAGTGTCTTTGCCCTTGCTATGCTTTCTTCCTAGGATACTGCTGCACCTTCCATTCTTCTCAAACTTCAGGTTTCAACAACCTCAGAAAAATTGTCCAGAGCCTTATTATTCTATTAAGTAGATCTCACCTTATTACCTCATTTTTTTTTTTTTTTTATTCTTCTATTGTCTGTGTCACAATTGTAATTAAGATGTACTTCAGAGATGATAAACTCCAGTGCCCCAGGAGCCAGTCAGGTAAAATAAATGGGTTAAATAAGTCTGCTTATAAAGCTCTATGAAGTTTGGCAATGATTCTGGCCAATTGGGTATGACATTCTGGGTCTAAATTGGGCAAGAAATATTTGGTGTCAGGCCACTTGTAAACAGGACTGTAATGTTGAAAATAGTCTAAGATCTTCAATAAACAATGGACTCTAAATGTTTGTATAAATGTTCCATATTTTTTAATGTGGTAAAACAATGTATTTCGAACAATGTATAGTCCAAATGAAACATGTCTGTGGCCCATATCTGGCCCTGGGCGTTAGGTTTGTAATCTTCGATTCATTCATCCTCTTGTTTTCCTGTTTGTTGTTTGTCTTACCTGCTAGATTATGTGTTCAGTGTGCATTAAGAAATGTGTTTGTCTTACTCATAACTGCATCTCCAGTGCCTAACAAGTATCTGGCACATAATGTGAACTCAGTAAATATTTATTGCATGAATGGATGTACATATTTGAATTTTATGTACATACTGTTTAATCATGCACTCTGAATGAATGAATAAAAATATACTTTAGTATTAAATTTTTTGAAAAAGCAATACAGTAGTGTCAAGTAACATTTAGTTTCATGATCCACTATAAATGGTCCCAATCATATATGAAGATATATTAACAGTCTAATGCTTATAATTACATCTTCTACATAAGCAATATCATGTTATTTCAGTCAAAACAATAGAGTTAATAAAATTACAATGGTATATGCATCTAAAAGAGTTATTTATGTTGGTTGTTCGTGTTTTATATTCATATAAAAATCTGAAAAGGTGACATTGCCACAAGCATACTGTTTTGTATTCAAACACAAAGGAAAGTTCTGTTTAGCACTGCTACATAAGTGTAACTACAAGTAATGGCATTGATTTTCATCCTCATGAAATTCCATCTCATCTGATTGATTTTCATTCTTATTGAATTCCATCTCATTGCTTTATAGACATAGCATAAATCAGTAGGCAACAGTGATTATTGCAAACATCTTAAATGAAACTTTTTTAATGAACAAAACTATTACTAACCTAATGATAAATGCCTAATCTTCCCCAAAGATGTTATAGTAAAATAATAGTTATAGGACATCTGCTTATTTTTTCCAAATGTAAGCTTAGTTATAATCTGACCTTTATAAATCAGTTCAAGAAGGCACCAAACTAATTCTTAACCATTAAAAATGAATAATATATATGTCAGTCATACCTCCATAAAATGATTTAAAAATAGGTTGACATCATAACTGAAAAACAAGAGGACAAGCTGCTTGCTAAGCACATCTGCATTTTTATTCTGCTATTGTTTAAGCAGAACCCTTACATTTCATTGAATATATCATGATAATCACAAATTTTTAATTAAATGTTGAAAATATAAATATTCCCTCTTTTGATTTGGAATAATTTCACCAGAATGAAGATCTCTGTGTGTGTATGTGTATATCTTTTAGGTTAGATTTTAAAGGAAAGAAGTTTAAAGTGTGAGAGAACACACACGTATTTTTAATATCCTAAAAAAAATATGTTTTAGGAGGAATATACTCCTTTTGTTTTTTTTTGAACTATGTACACAAAAAGTTTCACTGCTAATGATGCCAATATTTCAGTCAGGAAAGCTGAATTTTGTTGTCAAGTAGCAAGATTTGATTACATACAACATTTGATTCAGTTCTAATCCTAGATAAGTTTTTTTCTTTTTCATTTTAAGCTTTCAAATGGGCATATCTGATACAGAATTGCTCCTAATTGTCTGAAAGCTGATTCCTCATGATGAATGAAAGCTTTTTCAGTATAATATGATAAATTATGTAGGCTTCATTACTGTTTTTAGGAAGTGTATATATTTTATTTGATGTATTCATTGCCAAACCACTAGATCTATTTATATTAAATTATTTTATAAATATTAATAAATATCTATAATATTCTATGAAAATGTTTTGCAAAATTTATTAGTGTTCTCATTTTCCTTCAATATATAAGTTGATACTTCTATATCAGAAGTTGAGTGACTTACCGAAATTGCAAAAATTTTGACTATACCTATTGCTGGATTGCTTTCTTTCCTTCACTGTTAAATTAGACTAATTACCTTTATTGTATTTGATTATAATTATGCTAAAATTTTATTTTGATAATTGAAATATTAGTCTTAAATAATTTAAAAGGATTTAAATGTTGCATCAGGAGCAGCCACATGCTTACTCTTCACTTTTTTTCACATTTAATTGTATACTTCGATCCTTCTAAATTCCATATATACTGGGATGACCCAGAAGGATGGTATGGGGAGGAAGGTGGAAAAGGGGTTCAGGATGGGGAACACGTATACACCCATAGCAGATTCATGTTGATGTATGGCAAAACCAATACAATATTGTAAAATAATTAACCTCCAATTAAAATAAATAAATTTATATTAAAAAATTGTATTCCTCAATCCAAGTGTAAAATATTGTCCATGCAGAGCTATTAATTTTATGTTACTGCTATTGTGATTATTGAATCAGATTTAAGTAGAAGAGGGGAGCTGGTTATTAGAAAAGAATAAACAGCCAAGAGAATTACATGGTCTCAGAAGAGAATATTTTGATTCAAATTAGGCTCATTCTCGATGTTGTATGTGAAGATTTGTAAGTAGCTTCTCAAAATCACTACTCTTCAGGCTCCAGCACCAATGGGTTTCCAAGTAAGGTATTGTAGTTAATTACAACGCATGTGGAAACAACTTGAGAAAATAGTAAATGCTATATGAATGTAAAACATTCTGATGGGAATCTGAGCTCAGCAGTATTTACAGAAAGAGAAAAGAAATCATTCATCTGACATCTCTGAATTCATTCTCCTGGGATTTCAGTCAGTTAGCAACATACTTGGGTGAAGAAATAGTGTTCTGGAAATTAGGTGTGCCTTGGACAGGGAAGGAAGACCTAGATAACTGAAAAAAGAGTTTTTATCTGAAATTTCTCAGCATTAGTTCTTTAAGATGAGTCCTGGGTCATTGGAAAATATTTTTCACAAATTAACTGAATAATTGAAGAGAGGACAGATTATTCATCAAAATTCATTTTCTAAGACAATGATTGCTATTAAAAAAAACATATCTTTACAGATGATATCATCAGTAATAAGAGAGCATAATGTTCAAACAAACACACCTAAGAGTCCAAACATTACATTAATAGCTATTCTAGTTTTCATTGTTGGAGTTAATGTTGCCCTATATATCCAGATGAAATCACTTGATGAAAGTGAAAGTGGAGAGTGAAAAGGTTGGCTTAAAGCTCAACATTCAGAAAACGAAGATCATGGCATCTGGTCCCATCACTACATGGGAAACAGATGGAGAAACAGTGGAAACAGTGTCAGACTTTCTTTTTCTGGGCTCCAAAATCACTGCAGATGGTGACTGCAGCCATGAAATTAAAAGACGCTTGCTCCTTGGAAGGAAAGTTATGACCAACCTAGATAGCATATTCAAAAGCAGAGACATCACTTTGCCAACAAAGGTTCACCTAGTCAAGGCTATGATCTTTCCTGTGGTCATGTATGGATGTGAGAGTTGGACTGTGAAGAAGGCTGAGCGCCAAAGAATTGATGCTTTTGAACTGTGATGTTGGAGAAGAGTCTTGAGAGTCCCTTGGACTGCAAGGAGATCCAACCAGTCCATTCTGAAGGAGATCAGTCCTGGGATTTCTTTGAAAGGAATGATGCTAAAGCTGAAACTCCAGTATTTTGGCCACCTCATGCGAAGAGTTGACTCATTGGAGAGGACTCTGATGCTGGGAGGGATTGAGGGCAAGAGGAGAAGGGGACGACAGAGGATGAGATGGCTGGATGGCATCACTGACTCGATGGATGTGAGTCTGAGTGACCTCCGGGAGCTGGTGATGGACAGGGAGGCCTGGCGTGCTGCAATTCATGGGGTCACAAAGAGTCGGACATGACTGAGTGACTGATCTGATCTGATCTGATATATCCAGAAAATAAGTTAATACAAATAATGAATTCTTCTTATTTGTATCCAATTATTATATAGAGATTAATATCAACAATGAAGATGTATGGCAAAACCAATACAATATTGTAAAGTCATTAGCCTCCAATTAAAATAAATAAATTTACATTAAAATAATATATATTTCTAATTAATTTCTTAACATTTTTCTTTAAGGTAGTTTTTTACTTTTAAAATGTAACCATTTTGTGAGTAATATAGCTCATATATATCTAAAAACATTTTCAAATTTAAGATCTGGTTTCTTATTATTATTTTCCTCTTACTAGAAGGATATATTGGAGAAGGCAATGGCACCCCACTCCAGTACTCTTGCCTGGAAAATCCCATGGATGGAGGAACCTGGTAGGCTCCAGTCCATGGAGTCACTAGGAGTTGGGCACGACTGAGAGACTTCACTTTCACTTTTCACTTTCATGAATTGGAGAAGGAAATGGCAACCCACTCCAATATTCTTGCCTGGAGAATCCCAGGGACAGAGGAGCCTAGTGGGTTGAAGTCTGTGGGGTCGCACAGAGTCAGACACAACTGAAGCAACTTAGCAGCAGCAGCAACAGAATGACACATATCATATGTAGTATACACATTTATAGAATACTGGGAAAATCAATCAAAAATTTTGAAGATTGGTAATCTGTTAGTTTTGCACATATTGGCAAGGTTCTTCTTTGCATTATTGTTGCAAACTATTTTACAAATTTATTCCTGTGTTCCTATATCTTAAAAGACTCCTTTGAATAATCACCTAGTCTGAGCCACGTTTTAGTGTCTGCCTACTAGATCAGTAGACTAAATGACATTAGTCTATCTCCATTAAGAAACTTTCATTATTAACTGAGTTTTATTATTATTATAGAAAAAATAGACATTGAAATTTTCTTTGGGATACTTAGCTTTTATATATGTTTCACATTAATTATGATTCGTATTTCTAATTATTTGTGATCAGAATATGCATTTTTATTTTGATGAAACCTACATTATATCATTACTATTTGATATATTCAATACTGTCTTTGTGGTTCAGTAGCTAGAATGACCTAGAAAAAATAACATTAACTCATTTAGTGCACAGATGTCCTTCTACAGCTTGTAGAATATAATTATCTGAGGAAACATATAGAAGGAACACATGCATCTGTTTATTTGGAATGAAAGTTAGAATGCGTTCTTCTACCCTAATGTGAATAGACATTCTTGCTTTTAAAAAACTTCATGAAGACTGTAACAATATCTACTTAGTTTACTTGTAAATCTCTAGGAACAAACAGAATACCTGGTATGTGATAGGTATTACTAAAGATTTGCTGAACAAAAACAAGTGATTGTATTGTTTCCATGAAAGTTTGGTGAAATAAATAATTGCTTCAAAAATATCTTATGTTGCATATATCAGTTCAGTTCAGTTGCTCAGTCGTGTACAACTCTTTGTGACCCCATGGACTGCAGCTCGCCAGGCCTCCCTGTCTATCGCCAAAGCCTGGAGTTTACCCAAACTCATGTCCATTGAGTGGGTGACCATGTCATCCCCTTCTCTTCCTGCCTTCAATCTTGCCCAGCATCAGGGTATTTTCAAATGAGTGAGTTCTTTGCATCAGGTGGCCAAGTTATTGGAGTTTCAGTTTCAACATTAGTCCTTCCAACAAACACTCAGGACTGATCTCCTTTAGGATGGACTGGTTGGATCTCCTTGCAGTCCAAGGGACTGTCAAGAGTTTTCTCCAACACCGCAGTTCAAAAGCATCAATTCTTTGATGCTCAGCTTTCTTTATAGTCCAATTCTGACATCCATACATAACTACTGAAAAAATCATAGCCATAACTAGATGGATCTTTGTTGGCAAAGTAATGTCTCTGCTTTTTAATATGCTGTCTAGGTTGGTCATAACTTTCCTTCCAAAAAGTAAGTGTCTTTTAATTTCATGGCTGCAGTCACCATCTGCAGTGATTTTGGAGTCCGCAAAAATAAAGTCTCTCACTGTTTCCATTTTCCCCCATATTCTTAACAAGAAATATTGGGACAGGATGCCATGATCTTAGTTTTCTGAATGTTGAGCTTTAAACCAACTTTTTCACTCTCCTCTTACTTTCATCAAGAAGCTCTTTAGTTCTCCTTCAATTTCTGTCATAAGGGTGATGTCATCTGCTATCTGAGATTATTGATATTTCTCCTGGCAATCTTGATTCCAGCTTGTGCTTCATTCAGCCCAGTGTTTCTCATGAGGTACTCTGCATATAAGTTAAATAAACAGGGTGACAATATACAGCCTTGATGTACTCCTTTTCCTATTTGGAACCAGTCTGTTTTTCCATGAGCTGTTCTAACTGTTGCTTCCTGACCTGAATACAGATTTCTCAATAGGCAGGTCAAGTGGTCTGCTATTCCCATCTCTTTCAGAATTTTCCAGTGTTTGTTGTGGTCCACACAGTCAAAGGCTTTGGTATAGTCAATAAAGCAGAAATAGATTTTTTTTTTCTTCTGGAACTCTCTTGCTTTTTCAATGATCCAGCAGATGTTGGCAATTTCATCCCTGGTTCCTCTGCCTTTTTTAAAACCAGCTTGAACATCTGGAAGTTCATGGTTCACGTATCTTAGAATCCTGGCTTGGAGACTTTTGAGCATTACTTTAATAGCATGTGAGATAAGTGCAATTGTGAGGTAGTTTGAATATTCTTTGCTATTGCTTTTCTTTGGGATTGAAATGAAAACTGACTTTTTCCAGTCCTGTGGCCACTGCTGAGTTTTCCAAATTGGCTGTTATATTGAGTGCAGCACTTTAACAGCATCATCTTTTAGTATTTGAAATAGCTCAACTGGAATTCCATCACCTCCATTAGATTTGTGCATATATCAACCTAGGAGTAATTTTTGAGCTGAATAAATTGAGGTCATTCTTAGATTTTTAAAGCTAAAAAAATAATAATACAGTATTTGCATATCAAATTTGAATATTTTCTATGCTTTTATGAATTTCTTAGAGAATATTTCAGTTATGAATGCAAAATATATTACCACTTAGCAGAATGTTATACTGAAAACAATACATTTATGAATCATTTGACTTGATCATAGTGAGTTATTGTCTGGTCAAGATCATTTTCTAATGTCTTGTATCACATCTTTTGGAAAGTGGATAGTTATATTCTATTGTGTTAAGTTGTGATTAATGTTTATTGGGTTTAAAAATATGTACAGTGTTCATTTGTCTTTCAAATTCTTAAGGTCAGACTAAAATTTTTATGGATTTGAATGTTAAATCAAGACAAAAAAATAAATAAAGAGTAAGGGGATTTACTTAAATGAGATACAGCGAGAGGTAGAAACTTCCACTTCAGTCTGATGAGAAAATAACCTACTGTGACATGGAATAATTTTTTATTTTTTAAAATTTGCAACTTTATTCACAGTTTGATCTAAAGTATTAAGAGGAAAAGTAAACTTCCTTTGAATTAAGAAGAATTCACGTTTTCAATTAATAATTTAAAAATCTGACATTTCTTAACATTTAAAAATGTCATCAAGTAAGTTCATGTTTAGAAGCAAAACAATACAAATTCAATGTTCCTGATTTATGTTTTTTGAGGATTTCTTAAAATGAAAGCACTTTGCTTTAGTTCAGTTTCATGTAAAATTATCCCCCAATTATTGACACTGTACACTAATTTATATATAAAGAGAATATAATCATACTGAGTAGATGTTTTTACTTTTAAAATCATAGTAATTAGCTTACAAGGTTGTATAATACTATTACATTGAATAGTTACAACTTTCTTTACAGTTTGTGAATGATTGTAATTTGCAACTATCAAGTCCAAAAGTTTTGTTCACACTAATCTTAATAAAGTTCAGATACTTTTGAAAATTTATTTTGAAAGTTTCATGGATACCTGGTATTATAGGAAGATGTGATATTTCTCACTGTTTATTTTGATAAATGATTTTTTACTAGAAATCATATGCCTTAGAATATAAGGACAGTGTATATGATGTCTACATATAGATGGATAGACTCTTTCAGAGGGGAACAGAATACGCATTCTGGAACAGGTTATAGTCCTTTATAATAAAATTGATTGTGATAATAATATGTTTCAGAAAAACAGCCTTCAAAAAAAAAAGCTTTCTCAGAAACATATCTTTGTTTTAGATGTTACAAAGAGATGTTACAAAGTAATAAATATTTGAAAATAAAACTAAGATATGTGAGAGTGTTTCCATCCTTTTAAACGATGGTTGTCTGTTTGGATTTTGGTTCTTCATTTTACTATGAATTCTGAAAGAGATGGGAATACCAGACCACCTGATCTGCCTCTTGAGAAATCTGTATGCAGGTCAGGAAACAACAGTTAGAACTGGACATGGAACAACAGACTGGTTCCAAATAGGAAAAGGAGTATGTCAAGGCTGTATATTGTCATCCTGCTTTTTAACTTATATGCAGAGTACATCATGAGAAATGCTGGACTGGAAGAAACACAAGTTGGAATCAAGATTGCTGGGAGAAATATCAATAACCTCAGATATGCAGATGATACCACGCTTATGGCAGAAAGTGAAGAGGAACTAAAAAGTCTCTTGATGAAGGTGAAAGTGGAGAGTGAAAAATTTGGCTTAAAGCTCAACTTTTAGAAAACGAAGATCATGACATCTGGTCCCATCACTTCATGGGAAATAGATGGGGAATCATTGGAAACAGTGTCAGACTTTATTTTTCTGGGCTCCAAAATCACTACAGATGGTGACTGCAGCCATGAAGTTAAAAGACGCTTACTCCTTGGAAGGAAAGTTAGGACCAACCTAGATCATATATTCAAATGCAGAGACATTACTTTGCCAACAAATGTTCGCCCCCTAGTCAAGGCTATGGTTTTTCCTGTGGTCATGTATGGATGTGAGAGGGGGACTGTGAAGAAGGCTGAGCGCCAAAGAATTGATGCTTTTGAAGTGTGGTGTTGGAGAAGACTCTTGAGAGTCCCTTGGACTGCAAGGAGATCCAACCAGTCCATTCTGAAGGAGATCAGTCCTGGGATTTCTTTGGAAGGAATGATGCTAAAGCTGAAACTCCAGTACTTTGGCCACCTCATGCAAAGAGTTGACTCATTGGAGAAGACTCTGATGCTGGGAGGGATTGAGGGCAAGAGGAGAAGGGGACGACAGAGGATGAGATGGCTGGATGGCATCACTGACTCGATGGATGTGAGTCTGAGTGACCTCCGGGAATTGGTGATGGACAGGGAGGCCTGGTGTGCTGCGATTAATGGGGTCGCAAAGTGTCGGACACGACTGAGTGACTGATCTGATCTGATCTGAACAAGACAGTATATTTAATGTATTTTATAATGCAATTTTGTTATTCGTCTTCTTTGAGTCCAGAGTTTATTATTATCCTGTGTCTGTCCCTCACTTCAATGTAGTTTAATTAAAAGGGAGATTAGAATAATTCATTGTCTCATCACATATAATTTATCAAAATGATAGCTTAAATTAATTGCAGTATTTCCATTTAATGAATACCCCATCCAAGAATGAATAATTTCTTCAAGTATAATAACAATGAAAGTGAAGTTGGTCATTCGTGTCCAAATCTTTGCGAGCCGGTGGACTGTAGCCTAACAGGCTCCTCCATCCATGGGATTCTCCAGGCAAGAGTACTGGAGTGGGTTGCCATTTCCTTCTCCAAAGGATCTTCCCGAACCAGGGATGGAACCCAGGTCTCCCGCATTGCAAGCAGACGCTTTACCCTCTGAGGCAGAGAAGCCTAGTGCTTTTAACTAAATGGGCCATGATGCTTTTGTTCAGTAAAAGGTCCTGTGTGAAAAGCCTTAATTTTTTTTGCAAGTGACTCAGACTGTAGTTCTGTGATTATGATGCTTATATGTGTATGAGCATGTGTGCACATGTGTGTGTGTGTCTGTGCAGTGTGGAATATATGAAATCCATTGGAGGATCTGACTTTTGAGTACAGTAATTGGAATGAAAATTATAATTTTGGTGAAGAAAATCTGAGCTTTTAGTCTTTGGTAATGAGAAAGATATGATAGAGCCAAGAACATGCATACTGTAATTTGAAGCTGGCATAAGCAAAATGTCATTAGCTCTAAACAAAAATATTTGCAAGGGGGTGATAGGTACCTCATTGTTATTATTCAGTCAGTAATTGTTTTTCATTTACAAATTACAAGCACATGGCAACGAAATCTTCTTATGTGTTGAAATTAAGACACTAGAATGCTAACTAGTCCCATATTAGCTTTTAAGAACTACTCATTAGCAAAGTAAAGAAATAAGAGTCAAACTTCTTGTGGATATTGTATGTCACAACTGAGTGGAGATTCGAAAGAGATGAGGGAGTAAATCACGTGACTGTCTGGGATAAGCTGGTTCCTTGCACAAGGAACAGAATTAAAAAGGCATGAGGTAGATGAAAGAAGATCAGCTTCTCTGGAGCTGAACTAGCTAGGAGAAGAGGAAGTGGAGACAAGGCAGGAGAGACAGCAAGAAGCAGCAAACTATGCCTGGTTTTGGACAGCCTAAGTGTTTAGAATGATTTTTACATTTTTAAATGGTAAAAAGAAACCCGGAAAAATAATATTACTTCCCAGACAAAAATCATATGAAATACAAATTTCAATTTCATAAATAAACTTTTATTGAAAAACAGTCATGCTCATTATTTTATGGGCTGCCTTTGGCAGCTTTCTTCCCACAAGAGCAGAAACGAGCAGTTGTAAAATTCACCTTCAGTTCAGTTCAGTTTAGTGGCTCAGTCGTGTCCTACTCTTTGGGACCCCATGAATTGCAGCACGCCAGGCCTCCCTGTCCATCACGAATTCCTGGAGGTCACTCACACTCACGTCCATCGAGTCAGGGATGCCATCCAGCCATCTCATCCTCTGTCGTCCCCTTCTCCTCTTGCCTCCAATCCCTCCCAGCATCAGAGTCTTTTCCAATGAGTCAACTCTTCGCATGAGGTGGCCAAAGTACTGGAGTTTCAGCTTTAGCATCATTCCTTCCAAAGAACACCCAGGACTGATCTCCTTTAGGATGGACTGGTTGGATCTCCTTGCAGTCCAAGGGACTCTCAAGAGTCTTCTCCAACACCACAGTTCAAAAGCATCAATTCTTCCATGCTCAGCCTTCTTCACAGTCCAACTCTCACATCCATACATGACCACTGGAAAAACCATAGCCTTGGTTAAAAAGACCTTTGTTGGCAAAGTAATGTCTCTGCTTTTGAATATTCCATCTAGGTTGGTCATAACTTTCTTTCCAAGGAGTAAGCGTCTTTTAATTTCATGGCTGCAGTCACCATCTGTAGTGATTTTGGAGCCTTAAAAATATAAAGTCTGACACTGTTTCCACTGTTTCCCCATCTATTTCCCATGAAGTGATGGGACCAGATGCCATGATCTTCCTTTTCTGAATGTTGCCCTTTAAGCCAACTTTTTTACTCTCCTCTTTCACTTTCATCAAGAGGCTTTTCAGTTCCTCTTCACTTTTTGCCAGAAGGGTGGTGTCATCTTCATATCTGAGGTTATTGATATTTCTCTCAGCCATCTTGAGTCCAGTGTGTGCTTCTTCCATCCCAGTATTTCTCATGATGTAATCTGCATAGGAGTTAAATAAGCAGGGTGACAATATACAGCCTTGACGTACTCCTTTTCCTATTTGGAACCAGTCTGTTGTTCCATGTCCAGTTCTAACTGTTGCTTCCTGACCAGCATATAGTTTTCTCAAGAGGCAGGTCAGGTAGTCTGGTACTCCCATCTCTTTCAGAATTTTCCACATTTTATTGTGGTCCATAGTCAAAGGCTCTGGCATAGTTAATAAAGCAGAAATAGATGTTTTTCTGGAACTCTCTTGCTTTTTCAATGATCCAGTGAATGTTGGCAATTTGATGTCTGGTTCCTCTGCCTTTTCTAAAATCAACTTGCTGCTAAGTCACTTCAGCCATGTCCTACTCTGTGTGACCCCATAGATGGCAGCCCACCAGGCTCCCCCATCCCTGGGATTCTCCAGGCAAGAACACTGGAGTGGGTTGCCATTTCCTTCTTCAATGTATGAAAGTGAAAAGTGAAAGTGAAGTCGCACCCTGCAAAGACTGAAATATTTACTACCTATCCCTTCACAGAAACTCTTTGCATACTGAAACCCCTATTGTAGAGCCTTGCAGGCCATTTTTAAAGACCCCAACTTTTAATAAGAATGAGATGAGAAACCCTTCAGTGGTTTTTGAGTGAGAAATCATATCAGCTTATCTCCTTTTAAAATCAGGATCCCTGTGCTGCCTGCTGTATTACTAACTTGGTGGGGGGCCTAGGGTGAGTAGTTTCTATTTTCTTCTTCCTAAACATGTTTATTTTCATAATAAGGAAACAAATCTTGTAATAGGTTTAACTTTCCCTCTGCTGGTCATTTTACATACTTGTCGTTGTTCAGTCACTAGATCATGTCTGACTCTTTTGCGACCCCATAGATGGTAGCTTGACAGGCTTCTCTGTCCATGGGATTTCCCAGACATTCTTTTTATACCATATGCAGATATATACATAGACACCTGTGTATACACACATATGTGTACCAATATTTTTATATATGTATGAATATGAAGTATATTGATAAAATAAGGAGCTTATTTTTGTTAAACTGTAGAATGAAAGAAGACTTTTCATTTGTCCTTTAAAAACGTCACCTTGGCAAGCTTACAATTCAAGCTGAAGAATGGCTACAGTAGCAAAGATTCAACTTCAAGTGACTTTAATGGTTGTAAATTATATTGGTTCCAGCAGGCAATGAAGCATACAGACATCTTACAAGATGTTTCTCTAAGTGCTTAGGTATATGAAGTCCTTTTTTTGGTAACATGTTTGTTGAGATATAAATCACATGGTATACAATTTACAGATTTGGTGTACAATTCAATGTTTTATTATATTTGCACAGTTGTGCAACCATCGTCACGATTAACTTTAGAATCACCTATTAGCAATCACGGAGAAGGTAATGGCACCCCACTCCAGTACTTTTGCCTAGAAAATCCCATGGACAGAGGAGCCTGGTAGGCTGCAGTCCATGGGGTCGCTAGAGTCAGACACAACTGAGCGACTTCACTTTGACTTTTCACTTTTATGCATTGGAGAAGGAAATGGCAACCCACTCCAGTGTTCTTGCCTGGAGAATCCCAGGGACGGGGGAGCCTGGTGGCCTGCCCTCTATGGGGTAGCACAGAGTCGGACAAGACTGAAGCGACTTAGCAGCAGCATTAGCAATCATCCCTCCCTCCCCCTTCCTGCTGCAGACCACCACTAATTTGCTTTCTGTCTCTATAGATTTACTTGTTCTGAGTTCTTCATATAAATGTAATCAGACAATACATGGTCTTCTGTCTCTAGCTTCTTTCACTTAGCATAATGTTTTGTGAAACTGTTTTAGTGGCATGACCTATTGTACAAACTGGCATGCTCCCCTTCACTTTTACTCTAGCCTCAGAATTTATTTTCAACTTCATAAAATTGTTGCAGCATAGCACTTTGTGGAAATATCCTTTAATATGTGCTTTGGAAATACAGCATCAAATGTGGTATATAGTATACTCTCTGAATATTTAAGTAGCCTAAATTGTCAAATTGTAATTAGTACTTTTTATACTAGACTTGACTTAAAGAAGTGTCTATTGTATCAGAACCATGAAATTAAAGGAATAAAATGGTTTTTTGTATTTCCATACAAATTGAGAGATTATTTGTTCTAGCTCTGTGAAGAATACCTTTGGTAGCTTGATGGGGATTGCATTGAATCTATAAATTGCTTTGGGTAGTATACTCATTTTCACTATATTGATTCTAGCAATCCATGAACATGGTATATTTCTCCATCTATTAATGTCCTCTTTGATTTCTTTCACCAGTGTTTTATAGTTTTCTATATATAGGTCTTTAATTTCTTTAGGAAGATATATTCCTAAGTATTTTATTCTTTTCATTGCAATGGTTAATGGAATTGTTTCCTTAATTTCTCTTTCTATTTTCTCATTATTAGTGTACAGGAATGCAAGGGATTTCTGTGTGTTGATTTTATATCCTGCAACTTTACTATATTCATTGATTAGTTCTAGTAATTTTCTGGTGGAATCTTTAGGGTTTTCTACGTAGAGGATCATGTCATCTGCAAACATAATTATAATAATGCAATGGCCGGTAATTGGTTGTATTTTACTCAGATTCAAATATTTAATGTTAATCTATTTAATTTGTTTCTCCAATCATATGCATAATGTGTTAAACATCACTCACATACAAAAATAATCAACCAAGATTGAAATTTTGATCATGTGCAACAAGAAATCTTAGGGTGAGGACTATCATCAACTTTATTTTCTCACCAACATTCTTCCTAGGATTTTCACACATGCATAACACATTTGAATTTTATTGGACAGAGGAGGGCGTTCAATCTGGATGCAAATGTTTTGCTTAATTGTTAATAGCAGTAGCAGGGCATATGTCCTTGAAAATGCATTTACACAGAGATTATTTTCACTTCTCCTCTTTGATTGGTAATGTATATGTGAATGAATATCATGATTTTTTCATGAAAATTAAGCTCATTTTCTTCCTTATTTAAAATTCCTGACATTAAGATTATCTACAGATAATATTGAGAATCCCTGGTGGCTTAAAGGTAAAAGAATCTGCCAGGAGACCCAGGTTCGATCCCTGGGTTGGGAAGATCCCCTGGAGAAGGAAATGGCAACTTACTCCAGTATTTTTGCCTGGGAAATCTCATAGACAGAGAAGCCTGGTGGGCTGTATATCATGGGATTGCAAGGGCTAGATACGACTTAGCAACTAAACTACCACCACTGTTTCATGTGGTTAGAGTTTGCTTACCTTTAAGTGATACCAAGGGAACATTTCTTGCAGAGATAGGCACAATAAAAGACAGAAATGACAAGAACTTAACAGAAGCAGAATAGATTAAGAAGAGGTGGCAAGAATACACAGAAGAATTATACAGAAAAGTTCTTAATGACTCAAAAAGTCACGATAGTGTTTTCACTCACTTAGAGCCAGACATTCTATAGTGTGAAATCAAGTGGGCCTTAGAAAGCATTGCTACCGTCACTCCAAATCTTTGTTGTGATGAGACAGAACCAAGGAGTATAAACTCGACTGACACTATGAACAAAGCTAAGGGAGGTGATGGAATTCCCGTTGAGCTATTTCAAAATCTAAAACATGATCCTGTTAAATTGTTGCACTCAATAAGCCAACAAATTTTGAAAACTCACAGTGGCCACAAGACTGGAAAAGGTCAGTTTTCATTCCAGTCCCAAAGAAGGGCAATGCCAAAGAATATTCAAACTACCACACAATTGCATTCATCTCAAGTGCTAGCAAGATTATATTCAAAATCCTTCAAGTTCGACTTCAGCAGTATGTGATCTGAGAACTTTCAGATTTATAAGCTGGATTTAGAAAAGATAGGAACCAGAGATCAAATTGTCAGCATCCACTGGATCATAGGAAAAGCAAGAGAATCAATTTTCTACTCAATTGACTATGTCAAAGCCTTTGACTGTGTGAATCACAACAAACTGGAAAATTCTTAGAGATGGGAATACCAGACCACCTTACCTGTCTCTTCAGAAACCTGTATGCAGAAGCAACAGTTAAAATCGTACATGGAACAATGAACTGGTTCAAAATTGGGAAAGGAGTATGTCAAGGCTGTATACTGTTACCCTGATTATTTAATGTTTATGCAGAGTATATCATGTGAAATGCCAGGCTGGAAGACTACAAGCTGGAATAAAAATTTCTGGGATAAATATCAACAACCTCAGATATGCAGATGATACCACTACAATGGCAGAAAGTGAAGAGGAGCAGCTTGATGAAGATCAAAGAGAAAAGTGAAAAAGTTGGCTTAAAATTCTACATTCAAAAAACGAAGATCCTGGCATTCAGTCCCATCACTTCATGGCAAATAGAAGGGGAAAAAGTGCTTTCACTTTTCAGTGACAGATTTTATTTTCTTGGGTTCCAAAATCACTGCAGATGGTGACAGCAGCCATGAAATGAAAAGACGCTTGCTCCTTGGAAGAAAAGCTATGACCAACATAGACAGCATATTAAAAAGCAGAGATATCACTTTGCCAACAAAGGTTCATATAGTCAAAACTATGGTTTTTCTAGTAGACATGTACAGATATGAGTGTTGAACCATAAAGATGGCTGAGCACTGAAGAATTGATGGTTTCAAACCGTGGTGCTGGGGAAGACTTGAGAGTCCCTTCGACTACACAAAGATCCAACCAGTCCATCCTAAAGGAGATCAGTTCTGGGTGTTCATTGGAAGGACTGATGCTGAAGCTGAAGCTCCAATACTTTGGCCACCTGATGTGAAGAGCTGACTCATTGGAAAAGACCCTGATGCTGGGAACCATTGAAGGCAGGAGGACAAGGGAACAAAAGAGGATGAGTAGGTTGGATGGCATCACCATCTCAGTTTACAGGAGTCTGAGCAAGTTCTTAGAGTTGGTGATAGGGAAGCTGGGCATGCTATATTTCATGGGGATGCAAAGAGTCAGACACGACTGAGCATGTCTTCAACTTTTAATTGAAGTTATATCTAAGAGACTTTACTAGTTATGGATTTTATTGAGGATGAATCCACTAAAAGAGATATATTTTTCTGAGCTCTTGTATAGTTTACCCAAGAACAGCAAATGAAATAAAACAGTATATAAAAACAAAAATAATGACTGTTTTTACAACACTTTTTTCTAATCTTGAAATGAAGGTCCTTTTACAATGTTTTCTTGTGTAAAAAACGCCCAATCAGTAAAAATCAAATGTCTTGAGAAGTGAAAACTTAACACTAAATTTACAAAACAAATGGCCTTTCCCCCCCCCCGAATTTAGTTTTTCCTATGAATTTATACTCCCTTCAACCCCAATGAACAAAGTTTATAAACACAATCAGCTCTGTGCTGTAAAGTCTGGTCGTCCAAAAATGTTTGCTTAGTGTTAGTATTAATATATACATAGCTTGTGTTTCATCTCCTCTGTTAGCATTCAATCTAAGAGGTACACGAGAAATTTCACATGAAATTGAGAGGGTAACAGGCAGGGGTCCCGTAACACAGGGTCCCCAATTGGTACTTTAGGGGCCCCAAGCAGAGGAAATAGGCTGCAAGTATCAGTGTGTGTGTGTGTGTGTGTGTGTGTGTGTGTTTTCTTTTCTTTTCTTTTCTTTTTTTCCCTCTCTCTCTTAATTGGCAGGAGGAAAAAAAAACCCACAAGTGGCAGATTTTTTTTTTTTTCCACTTCTCTATACAAAATTAAAAGGAGATTTCTTCTAAAATTCTGTGTTGGCATGACAACACCTGGCACCACCTGAACTTAACTTTTCTCAAACCTTGAGATAACCAATGAGTTTTTCTTATGGAAATGTTTTCCTTAAGCTATGTTAATGAACTATGTATTTACTTGGAAATCTGCCTTTCTTCAAGATTCATGTCAACTGTTTTATGGCCCTGGATTACTCAGCTTGTCCCAATGCTATCTCAAAATGCATGCTGTGGGTGAGGGGCCTGGTGTCACTCTCTGAGTTTTGAGATATTTCCTTTCTCTAAATAGCAGCATGCTATTAATATTAGTAAAAATAGAGTCTGAAATTCAGTACTCGGATGCAATCTCAAAAATGACAGAATGATCTCTGTTCCTTTACAAGGCAGACCATTAAATATCACAGTAATACAAGTCTATGCCCCAACCAGTAATACTGAAGAAGCTGAAGTTGAATGGTTCTTGAAGACCTATAAGACCTTTTAGAACTAACACCCAAAAAAGATGTCCTCTTCAGTATAGGGGACTGGAATGCAAAAGTAGGAAATCAAGAACCACCTGGAGTAACAGGCAAATTTGGCCTTGGAGTACAGAATGAAGAGGGCAAAGCCTAATAGAGTTTTGCCAAGAGAACACAATGGTCATAGCAAATACTCTCTTCCAATAGCACAAAAGAAAATTCTACACATGGACATCACAAGATGGTCAATACTGAAGTCAGACTAATTATATGCTCTGCAGCCAAAGATGGAGAAGCTCTATATAGTCGGCAAAAACAAGACCAGGAGCTGACTGTGGCTCATATCGTGAACTCCTTATTGCCAAATATAGAGTTAAATTGGAGAAAGTAGGGGAAACCACTAGACCATTCTGGTATGACTTAAATCAAATACCTTACGATTATACAGTGGGGGACAAATAGATTAAAGGGATTAGATCTGATTAACAGAGTACCTGAAAAACTATAGACAGAGGTTCGTGATATTGTACCTGAGGCAGTGATCAAGATAATCCTCAAGAAAAAGAAATGCAAAAAGGCAAAATGGTTGTCTGAGGAAGACTTACAAATAACTGTGAATAGAAGAGAAGCAAAAGGTAAAGGCAGAAAGGAAAGGTATACCCATTTGAATGCACAGTTCCAAAGAATAAGAAGGAGAGATAAGAAAGCCTTCCTCAGTGATCAGTGCAAAGAAATAGAGGAAAACAATAGAATTGGAAAGACTAGAGATCTCTTCAAGAAGATTAGAGATATCAAGGGAACATGTCATGCTAAGATGAGCAGAATAAAGGACAGAAATGGTATGGACCTACAGAAGTAGAAGATAGTAAAAAGAGGTGGCAAGAATACACAGAAGAACTATACAAAAAAGCTCTTCATGACCCAGATAATCATGATGGTGTGATCACTCACCTAGAGCCAGACATCCTGGAATGTGAAGTTAAGTGGGCCATAGGAAGCAACATTACAAACAAAGCTAGTAGAAGTGATGGAATTCCAGTTGAGCTATTTCAAAACCTGAAAGATGATACCGTGAAAGTGCTGCACTCAATATGCTAGCAAATTTGGAAAACTCAGCAGTGGCCACAGGACTGGAAAAGGTCAGTTTTCATTCCAATCCCAAAGAAGGGCAATGCCAAAGAATGCTCAAAGTACCTCACAATTGCATTCATCTCACATTCTAGTGAAGTAGTGCTTAAAATTCTCCAAGGCAGGCTTCAGCAATATGTGAACCATGAACTTCCAAATGTTCAAGGTGGTTTTAGAAAAGGCAGAGGAAGCAGAGATCAAATTGCCAACATCCGCTGGATCATCGAAAAAGCAAGAGAGTTGCAGAAAAACATCTACTTCTGCTTGATTGACTATGCCAAAGCCTTTGACTGCGTGGATCAAATTAAACTGTGGAACATTCTGAAGGAGATAGGAATACCAGACCACCTGACCTGCCTCTTTAGAAATCAGTATGCAGGTCAGGAAGCAACAGTTATAACTGGACATGGATCTGGTTTCAAATAGGAAAAGGAGTACATCAATGATTTATATTGTCACCCTGCTTATGTAAATTGTACGCATCATGCGAAATGCGAGGTTTGATGAAGCACAAACTGGAATCAAGATGGCTGGGGTAGAAATATCAATGACCTCAGATATTCAGATGACATCACCCTTATGACAGAAAGTGAAGAAGAGCTAAATAGCCTCTGATAAAAGTGAAAGAGGAGAGTGGAAATGTTCGCTTAAAGCTGAACATCCAGAAAACTAAGATCATGGCATCTGGTCCCATCACTTCACGGCAAATAGATGGGGAAACAGTGAAAACAGTGAGGGACTTTATTTTTGTGGGCTCCAAAATCATTGCAGATGGTGATTGCAGTTATGAAATTAAGAAAACGCTTTCCCCTTGTAAGAAAAGCTATGAACAACCTAGATAGCATATTAAAAAGCAGAGACATTACTTTGCAACAAAGGTCCACCTATTCAAAGCTTTGGTTTTTCCAGTAGTCATGTATATATGTGAAAGTCGGACTATAAAGAAAGCTGACCACCAAAGAAAATGATACTTTTGAACTGTAGTATTGGAGAAGACTCTTGAGAGTCCCTTGGACTGCAAAGAGATCCAACCAGTTCATCCTAAAGGAAATTAGTCCTAAATATTCTTGGAAGGACTGATGTTGAAGGTGAAACTCCAATACGTTAGCCACCTGATGAGAACTGACTCATTTGAAAATACCCCAATGCTGGGAAAGATTGAAGACGTCAGGAGAAGGGGACAACATAGGATGAGATGGTTGGATGGCATCACTGGCTCAATGGACATGATTATGTGTAAACTCCGGGAGTTGGTGATGGACAGGGTGTCCTGGCATGCTGCAGTTTATTGTTCACTAAGTGTTGGACATGACTGAGCAACTGAGCTGAACAGAATAGGTGTATAACTTTTTACTAAAAACTAGCAAGGGGGCACTGTTTTTGTTCCTTTCTGACGTCTATGTCAGAAGCTTTCTCTATCTCTTTTATATTTTAATAAAAGTTTATTACACACAAGCTTTGAGCAATCAAGTCCCATCACTGGCCCCAGATCCAATTCCTCTCCTCCCAATTCCAAGAATTCAGGCGTCGTTCACGGCTCATAGTGTCAGTGTTTCAAAGTGAAGTTATGCTGTTTAATGTGTATTTTTCTTCTATAGTTATAGAGAAAAGATAGATGAGTATGTAAACAGAACTGTAAGAATTGCCCATGCTTCTGTGCTCAGTTGCTAAGTGTATCTGACTCTTTGCAACCCTAAGGATTGTAACCCACCAGGGTCCATGGTATTTTCCAGGCAAGAGTACTGGAGTTGGTTGCCATTTCCTTCTCTATTAAGAACAGCTCATGTATGTAATATAGATTTTTATTCATTATCACTCTGTCTTTCTTTTTTTCCCGCGGTTGGGGGAACAGAAGTCAGATATCATCATTCTGTTTCATTTGTTTCTGGATACGATGCCATGCATCTATAAAATGCTTATAGTTATTATTAAAGAAAGGGAAACAGGTGGAGAGTAGAAAAATACTCTAACTTGATTTAACTTTTTTTCCTTAACATTTTTCTCACACGAGTGAATTAAATTAATTGAAATTTGATATGAATAGCATGGCATATAACTGGTAAACAATGGTATTGAATGCTGCATAGATTTTTTTTTTATTTGAGATTCAATTTTTCATTATTTATGCCATTTACCAGAGTGTTAACATTGCAAATTAGCAAGCCATGTTAATACAGGACCATATCTTGATGGATTGCTAGATCAGTAGTTATAAAGTGGAACCTTATAAATTACTTAGTTTATTAAAAATATAAAAGCAAAACAAGGGAATGCTGTTAAGAGATGATCACATCTTAATTTAAGTCAGGTAAAGACAGAGTTTTGATTTTAAAAAATAAGGCTATAGCCTATATTAACAATGAAATTTTTCCCTTCAATTTTTTAATTTCATATTGTTTTTAAGATAGTTGATGCAATAAAAAGATTGTTTAAGTCCAATGTTGGCTTTCAAATACCAGTTTCTTCCTCACATCAATTGCATTACCATTTTATAGTTTAAATGAATCCATGTGCTTTAGTTAAACCTATTAGCATTTTAAAAAATGACTTTGCAATATTTTTATTGATACAATGCATTCATTAAGTAGTATTCTGGGAAGCCAAGTTAAAGCAGAGATAGGTATTCAAACAAAACTCAACAAAGTTAATTTTGAAGAATAGCTATATATTTAAGAATATGTTTCTAGATGCCTATAAGTTGAATATTCCACCTGTCCTAATACTATGTGTAAGTTTTAAGATGTGACTATTCACTTCATAAAGTTCTGTATCATTGCCTAATGTTTTTCTATATGTGGACTTGTTTGGGTACATCTTATCAGACAAGGTAGATGTACATGATTTATAAAACGTTATGATAATAACTAGATGTATAAATTTAGCTGAAGACTTTTTAGAGATTGTCTCAAACTCATCAGATAACTATAAAACACCACTGTCTTACTATGGCCATGTATAAAAGTGCTTCTGAAAATCAAGTGGCTCAGTTCTTTGTAGGTCAAGTGCAGAGATAGGGAGTAAATGAGTCTATTATAATGACTGAAATAACTAGAGCACAATTTGACAACCAAAGTATTTCATAGTTTTAGCATTTAACTGAAGTACCTGGGCAAAAGAACTGTGAATTTCACACCCACACATAAATACACAATGCCCACATAATACACCTTTAAAATATTTAATCTATTTGACAAATAACTTCTTGTGTTTTTTTTTTTTTTGCAGTGAATTTACTAGATCATGTGACATCTTTACTTACTGTCCCTTAATTTTTAAATCTTGACAGCCTTATGTAGGATGTTTCCAAACTTTATTTCAAAAATTTCCCTAAACTTTTTCATATGCATACACATATATTAATTTAAAATTCTGTGCAACTTACTTTCTCCACTCTACTTTTCCTAATTCCCATTGTCTTTTTTCTTCCTGCATTTGACATATTTCAAAAGTTTGATAAAATATTACATATTGTTATAAATTATTAAATATACATTTTATATTAAATTTATAGTTTGGATTAAGATCATTAGTTAGTATTTTGTAGGATGTTTGGGAATTATATTGATATATGTTGTCTCTGTTTTATTGACATGTGCAAAGTCACTTATCTTTTCACTTATTTTTTTAAATATAAATTTATTTATTTAATTAGAGGCTATTTACTTTACAATATTGTAGTGGGTTTGCCATACATTGATATGAATTAACCATGGGTTTATATGTGATCCCCATCCTGATCACCGCTCCCACCTTCTTCCCTATCCCATCCCTCTGGGTCATCCCAGTGCACCAGCCCTGAGCACCTATCTCATGTATCGAACCAGGACTGGCAATCTGTTTCACATATGATAATATACATGTTTCAATCCTATTCTCTCAGATCATCACACTTTCACCTTCTCCCACAGAGACCAAATGACTGTTCTATACATCTGTGTCTCTTTTGCTGTCTCGCATACAGGTTTATTGTTACCATCTTTCTAAATTCCACATATAGGTGTTAGTGGCTCAGACGATAAAGCGTCTGTCTGCAATGCAGGAGACCTAGGTTCGATCCCTGGGTTGGGAAGATTCCCTGGAGAAGGAAATGGCAGCCCACTCCAGTATTCTTGCCTGGAAAATCCCATGGATGGCGGAGCCTGGTAGACTACTGTCCATGGGTTCGCAAAGAGTCAGACACGACTGAGCGACTTCACTTCACTTCATACTGTATTGGTATTTTTCTTTCTGTCTTACTTCACTCTGTATAATAGGCTCCAGTTTCATCCACCTCATTAGAATTGATTCAAATATATTCTTTTTAATGGCTGAGTACTACTCCATTGTGTATACGTACCACAGCTTTCTTATCCATTCATCTGCTGATGGACATCTAGGTTGCTTCCATGTCCTGGCTATTATAAACAGTGCTGTGATGAACATTGAGGTACATGTGTCTCTTTCAATTTTTATTTTCTCAGTGTGTAGGCTCAGCAGTGGGAATGCTGGGTCATATGGCAGTTCTATTTCCAGTTTTTTAAGGACTATCCACACTATTATCCATAGTGGCTGTACTAGTTTGCATTCCCACCAACAGAGTAAAAGGGTTCACTTTTCTCTACACCTTCTCCAGCATTTACTGCTTGAAGACTTTTGGATCACAGCCATTCTGACTGGCATGAAATGGTACCTTATTGGGGTTTTGACTTGCATTTCTCTGATAATGATGGATGTTGAGCATTTTTTCATGTGTTTGTTAGCCATCTGTATGTCTTCTATGGAGAAATGTCTGTTTAGTTCTTTGGCCCATTTTTTGACTGGGTCATTTATTTTTCTGGAATTGAGCTGCAGGAGCTGCTTGTATACTTTTGAGATTAATTCTTTGTCTGTTGCTTCATTTGTTATTATTTTCTCCCATTCTGAAGGCTGTATTTTCACCTTGCTTATAGTTTCTTTTGTTGTGCAAAAGTTGTTAAGTTTAATTAGGTCCCATTTGCTTATTTTTGCTTTTATTTCCAATACTCTGGGAAGTGGGTCATAGAGGATCCTGCTGTGATTTATGTCTGAGTGTGTTTTGCCTATGTTTTCTTCTAGGAGTCTTAGAGTTTCTGGTTTTATGTTTAGATCTTTAATCCATTTTGGGTTTATTTTTGTGTATGGTGTTAGAAAGTGTTCTAGTTTCATTCTTTTGCAAGTGGTTGACCAGTTTTCCCAGCACCGCTTGTTAAAGAATTTGTCTTTTCTCCACTGTATATTCTTGCCTCCTTTGTTGAAGATAAGGTTTCCATAGGTGAGTGGATTTATCTCTGGGCTTTTTACTTTGTTCCATTGATCTATATTTGTGTCTTTGTGCCAGTACCATCGGGGAAGGCAATGGCATCCCACCCCAGTACTTTTGCCTGGAGAATCGCATGGACGGAGGAGCCTGGTAGGCTCCAGTCCATGGGGTCGCTAAGAGTCGGACACGACTGAGCGGCTTCACTTTCACTTTTCGCTTTCATGCATTGGAGAAGGAAATGGCAGCCCACTCCAGTGGTCTTTCCTGGAGAATCCCAGGGACAGGGGAGCCTGGTGAGCTTCCATCTATGGGGTCGCACAGAGTTGGACACGACTGAAGCGACTTAGCAGCAGCAGCAGCAGCCAGTACCATACTGTCTTGAGGAATACGGCTTTGTAGTAGAGCCTGAAGTCAGGCAGGTTGATTCCTCCAGTTCCATTCTTTTTTCTCAAGATTGCTTTGGCTATTTGAGTTTTTTTTTTTTTTCCATACAAATTGTGAAATTATTTGTTCTGGTTCTGTGAAAAATACTGTTGATAGCTTGATAGGGATTGCATTGAATCTATAGATTGCTTTGTGTAGTATATTCATTTTCACTATATTGATTTTTTCCAATCCATGAGCATGGTATATTTCTCCATCTATGTGTGTCCTCTTTGATTTCTTTCACCAGTGTTTTATCAGATCAGATCAGTCGCTCAGTCGTGTCCGACTTTTTGTGACCCCATGAACCGCAGCACGCCAGGCCTCCCTGTCCATCACCAACTCCCGACGGTCACTCAGACTCACATCCATCGAGTCGGTGATGCCATCCAGCCATCTCATCCTCTGTCGTCCTCTTCTCCTCCTGCCTCCAATCCCTCCCAGCATCAGAGTCTTCTCCAATGAGTCAACTCTTTGCATGAGGTGGCCAAAATGCTGCAGCTTTAGCATCATTGCTTCCAAAGAAATCCCAGGGCTGATCTCCTTCAGAATGAACTGGTTGGATCTCCTTGCAGTCCAAGCGACTCTCAAGAGTCTTCTCAGTTTTCTATATATATAGGTCTTTTGTTTCTTTAGGTAGAAATATGCTTAAGCATCTTATTCTTTTCGTTGCAATGATGAATGGAATTGTTTCCTTAATTTCTCTTTCTGTTTTCTCATTGTTAGTGTACAAGAATGCAAGGGATTTCTGTGTGTTAATTTTATATCCTTCAACTTTACTATATTTATTGATTAGGTCTAGTAATTTGCTGATGGTGTCTTTAGGGTTTTCTATGTATAGGATCATGTAATCTGCAAACGGTGAGAGTTTTACTTCTTCTTTTCCGATATGGATTCATTTTATTTCTTTTTCTGCTGTGGTTGCTGTGGCCAAAACTTCCAAAACTATGTTGAATAGTAGTCATGAGTGTGGGCACCCTTGTCTTGTTCCTGACTTTAGGGGAAATTCTTTCAGTTTTTCACCATTGAGGATACTGTTTGCTATGGGTTGTCACATATAGTTTTTATTATGTTAAGGTATATTCCTTCTATTCCTGATTTCTGGAGAGCTTTTATCATACATGGATGTTGAAATTTGTGAAAGGTTTTCTCTGCATCTATTGAGATAATTATATGGTTTAAATCTTTCAATTTTTTAACGTGGTGTATTATGTTGATAGATATGTGGATACTGAAGAATCCTTGCATCCCTGGGATAAAGCCCACTTGGTCATGATGTATGATATTTTTAATATGTTCTTGGATTCTGTTAGCTAGAATTTTGTTAAGGATTTTTGAATCTATGTTCATCAGTGATATTGGCCTGTAGTTTTTTTTTTTTTTTTTTTTTGGTGTGTGTGTGTGTGTGTGTGTGTGTGTGTGTGATCTTTGTCAGGTTTTGGTATTAGGGTGGTAGCCTCATAGAATGAGTTTGGCAATTTACCTTCCTCTGAAATTTTCTAGAAGATTTTGAATAGGATAGCTGTTAGCTCTTCTCTAAATTTTTGATAGAATTCAGATGTGAAGCTGTTTGGTCCTAGGCTTTTGTTTGCTGGAAGATTTCTGATTACAGTTTCGATTTCCATGCTTGTGATGGGTCTATTAAGATCTTCTATTTCTTCCTGGCTCAGTTTTGGAAAGTTATAGTTTTCTAAGAAATGGTCCATTTCTTCCAAGTTGTCCGTTTTGTTGACATATAGTTGCTGATAGTAGTTTCTTATGATCCTTTGTATTTCTGTGCTGTCTGTTGTGATCTCTCCATTTTCATTTCTAATTTTATTGATTTGATTTTTCTCCTTTTGTTTCTTGATGAGTCTGGCTAATGGTTTGTCAATTTCATTTTTCCTCTCGAAGAAACAGGTTTTAGCTTTGTTGATTTTTGGTGTGGTCTCTTTTGTTTCTTTTGCATTTATTTCTGCCTTAATTTTTAAGATTTCTTTCCTTCTACTAACCCTGGGGTTCTTCATTTCTTCCTTTTCTAGTTGCTTTAGGTGTAGAGTTAGGTTATTTATTTGACTTTTTTCTTGTTTCTTGAGATATGTTCGTGTTGCTATGAACCTTCCCCTAGGTACTGCTTTTTCAGTGTCCCATAGATTTTGGGTTGTGTTTTCATTTTCATTCCTTTCTATGCATATTTTGATTTCTTCTGTGATTTCTTCTGTGATTTGTTGGTTAGTCAGCAACGTGTTGTGCAGCCTCCATATGTTGGAATTTTTAATAGTTTTTCTTTTATAATTGGTATCTATTCTTATTGCATTGTGGTCAGAAAAGATGCTTGGAATGATTTCAATTTTTTTTTTTTTTTTTTTTTAATTTACTAAGGCTAGATTTATGGCCCAGGATATGATCTATCCTAAAGAAGGTTCCGTGTGTACTTGAGAAAAATGTGAGTTTGATTTTTTGGGGCTGAAATGTCCTATAGATATCAATTAAGTCTAACTAGTCTATTGTATCATTTAAAGTTTGTGTTTCCTTGTTAGTTTTCTGTTTAGTTGATCTATCCATAAGTGTGAGTGGGGTATTAAAGTCTCCCACTATTATTGTGTTATTGTTAATTTCCCCTTTCATACTTGTTAGCGTTTGGCTTACATATTGTGGTGCTTCTATGTTGGAGGCATATATATAATTGTTATATCTTCTTCTTGGATTGATCCCTTGATCATTATGTAGTATTCTTTGTCTCTTTTCACAGCCTTTGCTTTAAAGTCTATTTCATCTGATAAGAGTATTGCTACTCCTACTTTCTTTTGGTCTCTATTTGCGTGGGATATATTTTTCCAGCCCATCACTTTCAGTCTGTATGTGTCCCTTGTTTCGAGGTGGGTCTCTTGCAGACAACATATATAGGGATCTTGTTTTTGTATCCATTCAGCCAGACTTTGCCTTTTGGTTGGAGAATTCAACCCATTTACATTTAAGGTAATTAATGATAAGTTTGATCCTGTTGCCATTTACTTTGTTGTTTTGGGTTTGAGTTTATACACCCTTTCTGTGTTTCCTGTCTAGAGAAGATCCTTTGGCATTTGTTGGAGAGCTGGTTTGGTGGTGTGAATTCTCTCAGCTTTTGCTTGTCTGTAAAGCTTTTGATTTCTCCTTCATATTTGAAGGAGATTCTTGGTGGGTACAGTAATCTGGGCTGTACTTTTTTCTCTTTCATCATTTTAAGTATATCCCGTCATTCCCTTCTGATCTGAAGAGTTTCTGTTGAAAGATCAGCTATTATCCATATGGGAATCCCCTTGTGTGTTATTTGTTGCTTTTCCCTTTCTGCTTTTAATATTTTGTGTGTGTGTGTGTGTGTGTGTGTGTGTGTGTGTTTGATCTTTGTTGATTTGATTAATATGAGTCTTGGGGTGTTTCAACTTGGGTTTATCCTGTTTGGGACTCTCTGGGTTTCTTGGACTTGGGTGACTATTTCCTTCCCCATTTTAGGGAATTTTTTCAAGTATTATGTCCTGAAGTATTTTCTCATGGTCTTTCTTTTTGTCTTCTTCTTCTAGGACTCCTATGATTCGAATGTTGGGATGTTTCACATTTTTCCAGAGGTCTCTCAGGTTGGGCTCATTTCTTTTAATTCTTTTCTTATTTTTTCGTCTCTGCTTCATTTATTTCTACCATTCTATCTTCTACCTGATGGGTGTGAGTCTGAGTGACCTCCGGGAGCTGGTGATGGACAGGGAGGCCTAGCGTGCTGCGGTCCATGGGGTCGCAAAGAGTCGGACACGACTGAGCGACTGATCTGATCTGATCTGATCTTCTACCTCACTTATCCTAACTTCTGCCTCCATTATTCTACTGTTGGTTCCCTCCAGAGGGTTTTTTTTTTTTTTTTTTTTGTAATCTCATTTATTGCATCATTCGTTATATATTGACTCTTTTTTATTTCTTCTAGGTCCTTGTTAAACATTTCTTGCATCCTCTCAATCCTTGTCTCCAGGCTATTTATCTGTAATTCCATTTTGTTTTCAAGATTTTGGATCATTTTCACTGTTATTATTTGGAATTATCAGGTAGATTCCCTATCTCTTCCTCTTTTGTTTGGTTTTGTGGGCATTTATCCTTTTCCTTTACCTGCTGAGTATCTCTCTGCTTTTTCATCTTGTTTATATCGCTGTGTTTTGGGTTGCCTTTCCGTATTCTGGCAGTTTATGGTTTCTCTTTTATATGGAGGTTCCTCGTTGTGGGTGGATTTGGATTGGCGGCTTGTCAAGGTTTTCTGGTTAGGAAAGTTTGTGTCGGTGTTCTGGTGGGTGGAGCTGGATTTCGTCTCTTTGGAGTACAATGAAGTCTCCAGTAGTGAGTTTTGAGATATCAGTGGGTTTGTTGTGACTTTGGGCAGCCAGTGTATTGACGTTCAGGTCTATGTTCCTGTGTTCCTTGAAAATTTGCATGGTATGTCTTTGTCTAGAACTCGTTGGCCCTTGGGTGGTGCTTGGTCTCAGTATAGGTATGGAGCTTTTAATGAGCACCTATGGATTAATGTTCCCTGGAGTCAGGAGTTCTCTGGTGTTCTCAGAATTTGGACTTAAGCTTCCTACCTTTGGTTTTCAGTCTTACTCTTGCAGTAGCCTCAAGACTTCTTCATCTTTACAGCACCAGTGATAAAACATCAGGGTTAATGATGAAAGGTTTCTCCACAGTGAGGGACACCTGGAGAGGTACACAGAGTTACATGGAGATGAGAAGAGGTAGGAGGGAGATAGAGGTGAAGAGGAGAAGAGTGGGAATAAAAAGGGGAGAGAGCAAGCTAACCAGTAATCACTTCCCTATGTATGCTCCACAGTCTGGATTGCTCAGAGATGTTCATGATGTTATATAGAGAAGAGATGAGGAAGGAAGGAAACAGAGGTGGCCAGGGGGATAAAGAGGGGAATCAAAAGAAGAGAGACAGAGCCAGCCAGTAATCAGTTCCCTAAGTGTTCTCTACCATCGGGAACACACAAAGAGATTCACAGAGTTGGGTAGAGAAGAGAAGAAGGAGGGAGGAGATAGAAGTGACTTGGTGGAGAAAAAGGAGAGTCCAAAGTGGAAGAGAGCAGTCAAGCCAGTAATCTCACTCCCAAGTAAAAATGGGTACTGATGATTGGGTTCTTAAAGGTACAAAATTGATAACAAATACCAAAAAGCAAAGATTAAAAATCTAGAGTAGAGGTTGGATTCTCAAAAATACAATATTAAAAAAACAAAACAAAGTTACAAAAATTATAAAATCTATTATATGAAATTTGCTTTAAAATAGGGTCTTTTTTTTTTTGCATGGTAATAGTAGGTTATAAAAATGAAAATTAAGGAGTAATAGAGGATTAAAAAAGATAATAAAAATATATCTAGGACTTTTTCTGGTGTTGTTGTGGACAAAGTGGGGTCAGTTATCTTCAGATAGTTCCTTGATCCAGCTTATACTTCTCAAGATCTATAGGCCCCTTCCTATTTAGTTGGTGCTAACTATTGCACCTGTCACTTCCAAAGCAGTTCCCTCTGTTTATTTTAACTTATTCTGTTTGCTGGTCTCTTCAGTGTCTAATTTCTGCCCTGACACAAGGGGGTGGTGGTGGTCACTTTTTTAAGGCTCACTTGTTCAGTGGTACTGTGGGGAGGGAGGAACACTGCAAACAAATATCACTGGTGTGTGTGGGGAGTGCTCACAGTGTTTTGTCCACACTGAGTTTGCCCCTGCTCACGGTGTGTGTGCCTTCCCAGTCTACACTGCTCAGGCTTTAGGTTGCTCTGCAGGGGAACTGTCTGAGGTGGGCCCTGGGTTGCGTACACTTCCCAAGTCTAAGCCACTCAGGTTCAGGTTCTTGGGTACTCCACAAAGGTGCAGACTTGGTTGGGCCTGCGTTTTGTGCCCTTCCCAGGTCCAAGCAGCTCAGATGACCAAGTGCTTGGTGAGCGCAGTTGCCCCCAGTTTGAGGCTGCATCTTATCACCTTCCCCATCCCAGTTGCTAGGTTTTCTGGGTGTACAATGTTTGTGCCTTCTCAGGTGTGTCGTGTGTCTCTTCTCGGGAGCTGATCTCTGGCTGAAACCCTCCTAGCAGATGTCAATCATCCAGAATCTCTAGAAATCTTGGTTAGCAACGAAGCCTGCCTGCAGTTTGGTAGAGGATGCCTCTCTGGGGCTGTGGTTGCCCCCTTCCAACTCTGGCTGTCCTCACCTGCCTGTCTCCGTTGGGAGATGGGCCGGTCTGCAGCTGGCTAGCTCTGCTCAGTCCTCTATTCTGTGAGTGGGCCTGGGGGTGTCTTAGGTTAGAGCTTTTCACAGGATAGCTATCCCACAGTCTGGGTTGCTTTCTCAAGTTAGTTCCCTCAGATTGCCCTCAGGGCACTCAGGCCCGATCTTTACCCTAAACAGTACAGCCCACGCCTTCCTGTCCATCCCAGCTTGGTAGTGGCAGATGCAAGCTTCTATGCTACTTCTCTGCTGGGAGTTGCCATTAGGCACATAATCTTTGGGGTTTTAATTATTTATTTATTTTTCCTCCTGGTTATGCTGCCCTCTGAGATTCCAAGGCTCACCACAGACCTGCTGGTAAGAGTGTTTCCTGGTGCTTGGAAACTTCTCTCTTTTTAAGACTCCCCTTCCTGGGATGGAGCTCCATCCCTACCTCTTTTGTCTCTCTTTTTATCTTTTGTATTTTGTCCTACCTCATTTTGAAGACAATGGGCTGTCTTTCTGGGTGCCTGATGTCCTCTCCTAGCATTCAGAAGTTGTTTTGTGGAATTTGCTCGGTGTTCAAATGTTCTTTCGATGAATTTGTGGGGGAATAAGTGGTCTCCCTGTCCTATTCTTCAGACATATTAGGACCTCCCAGGTCACTTATCTTTTTAAAAAACTCATCCAAAAAATGCCTTTCAATATTATAAGATTTCTAAAAAAGTATTACTCTGGTCAAAGGAGAAATTTTTTTCATTGGCATTGTAGAAATTTTGACAATGCAAATGATTGAATGCCCTGAATATTTTTATGTTAGTAAATTTCTGTTCTGGTGTAAGTATTCTAACAGTGATACCTGTAGATTTATGAGCAAACTCCAGAGAGACCATTTCAATTGCCAAGTTTTTCTTTTCTATAGTAAGAGATGGAAACCAATTTCCTAGGATCTTCATTGTCTTTCGGAAGACAAAAGAGTTTAAATCTATTTCAAAAACATTTTTTTTCTTTTCCAGAACATAACCTGAACATCATCTCGATGTGATAAAACATAGGTTTCTGTTCTGCTTTTTATCGTCCAAGAAACTAAGAATTCTGGAGTGAGTAGCCATTCCCTTCTCCAGGGGATCTTCCTGACCCAGGAATTGAACCTGCATCTCTTGCATTGCAGGCAGATTCTTTATCGTCTGAGCCCCCAGGGAAGCCCCTTTCTTTATATAAGAGGAGATAGAAACCAATTTCCTAGAATTATCATTTTCTGCAGAAGACAATAGAATTTGAATCTACTCAGGAAACTTTTTTTTTTTTTTTTTTTTTTCCCCCAGAACATAAACTGAGCATCATTCTGATGTGACAACATAGAACTCATACATTAGTGTTCTGCTTCTCATGGTCAAGGACACTAAAGTCCTGAAAGTTGTGGTTATTTCAGCCAGTCATAGGGCTTCCCTGATAGTTCAGTTGGTAAAGAATCTTCCTTCAATGCAGGAGACTCTAGTTCAATTCCTGGATCAGGAATATCCCCTGGAGAAGGGATAGGCTACCCACTTCTCTATTCTTGGTCTTCCCTTGTGGCTAAGCTAGTGAAGAATCCGCCTGGAATGCAGGAGACTTGGGGTTGATCCCTGGCTAGGAAGATCCCCTGGAGAAGGGAAAAGTTACCTACTCTGGTATTCTGGCCTGGAGAATGCCATGGACTGTATAGTCCATGGGGTAGCAAAGACTCAGTCTCGACTGAGAGTCTTTCACGTTCAGCCAGTAAGAGAGAGAGTAATAGAGAGTAAGTCATATTCAAACAAGTCCAGTTAATTGAAGAGAAGGGGGAAAAATAAAGGATGGAATACACACTTTACAAAGCTCATTTCAAGAAATGCTGTTGTTCTATTAGTTCTACAAGTAAATAAATATTATATTTTAAAATATCATTACAAATTTAGTTACCTTTTGCTGTTTTCTATTGGTTATTTGGCAGTTTTATACTTTGACATTTTCAGATAGTATCACCCAAATACTTTCAGATTTGTTCTCCTTTTATTGTATAATCCTGGTTAGCCAGCCATCCTAATGTCACTATTACTAGGATTTGATGGACTTCATTCTTTACTTCTGAATTTTTCTTTATTTTTCATGAAATCAGTGGAGAGGGATGACATGATACCACTGATGTGTTAAAAATATGTGTTGATAATTTTCTACCTTGACTTTGGCCCTTGATTTAAACTTCTAAACTTTGAACTGGAGCTATAGTATTGCTTGATGCATATAGAAAATCTAAGTGACATCATGCCACTGATTATATATAACATCTTTGAGGAACTGCCAAACACTACTACCATTCTATCCAACATTTATTTGGCTATTTTGATTGCTTTATCTATTTAAAATCATTGCATAATCACCATCGTGTCAGTTTGGGCGATAAGCTTGGCTTTCACATGAACATAACCTGTTGACAGTGAGATGATTGTGCAAAGTAAATAACTGCTTGTATTTAATTCAAATACATATACAATGGCTACAATTTTATATTCATTAAATATAAACAAAGGGAATCAGGAAAGTGTGAAGACAACCCTTAAACAGATGAAAAAGAACTGGAACTTTGGAGAAGTGTTGCTATAATCACTTGATGAATATTTAGCAATCCAAATATCTACAGCTGTTATTTGTTTATCTTTTATAATTTATCTTGCTTTTTGTGATGAAACTGTAGAAACAGAAACTGTTTTGCTGGAAGTTGTAGAACAGAATTTAGGCTTCATGGAAATAATCTGAGTTTGCAAGTAAAGTCTACATTTCCCAGAGATTTAAAACTGTATTAGCAAAAGACTCTTGTATCAGATAAGATGTTTTTGCTTTATAAATGGCACATGTAGAAAATGCCCAAGTTATTTTTTTAAATATATAATCGAGGCTAGATTTTTTTATTTTTTTTTTTTAATTTTACTTAACTTTACAATATTGTATTGGTTTTGCCATACATCAAAATGAATCCACCACAGGTATACATGTGTTCCCCATCCTGAACCCTCCTCCCTAGTCTGCATTTTAATTTGAGGTAGCAGATTGAAACTCCTATTCAATATTTTCAGTTAAAGCAAAACCTAACACAGAACCAAATTTTATCAGTGCCTGACAGACAGGTACTTGAAATTTGTAAATAAATAGATGACTGAAATGGTCTTATACACTAAACTATCATTATAAAACTTTACTAATTTCCTTGAGAAATAGAGACTTGAAAGTCAGATTTAATTTTGTATAGCTCCAGAATTCCACTACACCACTGGATTTTCAAATATATTCCATGATGACTTAATAATGTTTTTTTAACAGTTTTATAATCTCTTGAAAGGTGGTTCAGTTCCACATGCTTAGAAACTATTTTTCAAATAAAAATGTCAAGTTGTTCCAAAGTTGTTTTTTTTTTTTTTTTTTAATGTATAATATATTTATTTGGATAACTCAAAAGTATTAAAATATTCCATTGCCTCTGGTCTAGTGCCTTGCAAATGTGCTTTGCACATAACAGACAACCCCTGAATATATTTTTTTTCATCATCAAAATCCTAAGACCTAGGTTTTTTTCATAAACATCACATTTAGTGGGTGTTTTAGTACACTCTTCTTTTCTTCCTGCCTATGATGAAGAATAAGCCAATAAAAACTGAACTATTATTTTGAAATTTAATTTTGACAACTGAGAATCCCCAAAGACATTCCAGTCAGGGACAACAATCTTTTCTTTCACTCTGGGAGTCTATTAAACTGGAAAATGTTGCTGTGTAAAACTGCTTGCTTTTTGGAGATGGCAGGGGCAATGTAGATCCCTTATATATGAGCAGCTTGTGTTGTAGTTAAAAGTAAAAATATATCACACAAAGGAACAATAGACAATACTGGCTTTTTCCCCATTAATTAAGTTCTTTATTATCTCAAATGCTTATTTATTTTTTTCTTCTTTCTCTTCATTAAGCATTTTGGGGTGGACTTTAGAGGTATCTATGAGCAAGCCTACATTGCAGTATTCTTCTGGTAATTCTTAATCTAAGTACACTCTTTAAATTGTAGAAGACTGGTTAATATAGCATAAATGCCACATAGAATCTGCAGTGTGGATAATTTGGAGGTTATACTATAGCTTTAGTAATATATACTCATAGAATGTTACTAATAGGTGTAAGGGTATATGATATGCTGCTACTAATTCACTGCAGTCGTGTCTGACTCTGCAGAGACGGCAGCCCAACAGGCTCCCCTGTCCCTGGGATTCTCCAGGCAAGAACACTGGAGTGGGTTGCCATTTCCTTCTCCAATGCATGAAAGTGAAAAATCAAAGTGAAGTCGCTCAGTCATGTCCGACTCTTAGTGACCCCATGGACTTCAGTCTATCAGGCTCCTCCATCCATGGGATTTGCCAGGCAAGAGTACTGGAGTGGGGTGCCACTGCCTTCTCCAATATGATATAAGGGTATATACTGATTTCTTTTAAATGGAAAAGAGATAATTATTATTTGAGGGCCTATTATTATTTTAATTTGAGGAGGAAGAAATTGGAGTTTGAGATAACACATTTTTTTAAAACCATCAGCAGAAATAAAATTGTGAATGGGACTATTGAACTACTTTAGGTCTAAAAGAATTATCTTTTTATTTTTATTTATTTACTTTTTTTGTTATCCATTTTTTTTATTTTATTTTTTAACTTTACATTATTGTATTGGTTTTGCCATATATCAACATGAATCTGCTGACTATACAGAATTATCTTTTTAAGTGACAATAAAACCTGATAAATTTAATCCCCTTATTTGTTCATAGTCTCTAATTGCAACATTTTCTGGATAACTTTATGTCTTCAGATTTTTTGGAAACCTTTTCAAATTTAATTTCTAGGGGACTTCTTTTTAGATTCTACTTTAGTGTATATTTAAAAAGAAGACTGTGGGTATTGATTGGGTTTTGGGCCAACAAAGCTTGGTTTTACAATGACAAATAATGAAGGGGTAGGGGGAAAAAGTGTTGGGGGCCGGCGTGAGGCACTCCTCCTGTGGCAAAGGTCATGAGGAAGGAGGCTTGACATACACAAAGGTGGGGTCAAGCCTCAGGAGTCCCCCTGGAAATCCTCGAGCATCTACCCCCAAAACCAGAGCCTGCCTGCTTTACTACTTGTGCTCTCACCTACACCTATGACTTTACGGGGGGCTGTCCCCCACTACCTCTCTCTGAAAAAAGAGTTAACTTAGAGCTCCAGTTAATAAAAATTCCTGGGTGTGACAGGAGTGTCTTGACCTACAAACTCCTCCGAAGGTTCTCTAGCCTACCTGACAGGCTTGTCCGGCCACATGTGATTACTCACAGCCCCCCAACCATAGGAGGCACGAGATGCTTAACCTTCTAAAAACAGGTTCTTTAGAGAAGTTAGAAAACTATTAGTATAAGTATAGTGGGCTGATTAGAAATTGTATTGGTGAAGGGTTTTTCATTTGTTGAGCCAATGATTGCTGCTAAGTCTCCACTTCCCCTGCCCTTATACACATTAATGAATATATAGAAGAAATAGGTATTAACCTTTGATATTAATCACGTTGGACCTTAGGCTAAGTAAGTTCTTTCTTTAATTAAAACCCACCCTCACCCTATAGGAATGTAAATTTATCTGGTGGAGTCTGTTTTAAGAATAATCATCCCTGGAGAAATAAATGTCCTGGATTGACCGCTGTCACAAGGAGAGGGTCATAAATTGTCAACAGGCCCCCTGGCCAGAAGATGATGTAACACCCCTAAGACCTCTGTATACATTTGTAGAAGAACCTGACTTTGATAAAAGTCAGGGCTGCTGACCCCACGTGACTTTTGTATACCATCTCAGTGTATAAAAGTAGACCATGGAAAATAAAGAATTGGGATCAGTTCCTCGAAAGACTGGTCTCCCCATGTCACTCTCTCTTTCAAATTCTGGCTGAGTCTCCATCTGGAGCACGGAACTCACCATGCTTACTAATTATGCCTGGGCTTCTAAGATCGGACCGGGGAGGCCTCAGTGTCTCCTCTCCTTCGGGAGAACAGAAAGACACCTGCGGCCTACATAAGTGGTGCAAACTTCTTGTCTTGAAGTTTTATTGGTCCCCCACGTAAACCAAGCTACTCAGCCTCTTTTCTCCACTGAATTTTCCTACTGAGCTATCCTCGTTCTATTATTCTTTATATCTCTAATTATAACTATTGTATCCTGATCCTCACCGACGCCATCTACACCTTGAACTCCCTGGATCAGCTGGGGCTGGTCTTCAGCAAAAAAGGAAGAACATTTCTTTTAAATCTTGCTTGCTTGTTTAACCTATTGGCGAGATGTTCAGAGGTTTTTCTAAAATTCAGCAGAGAACCTGATGACAGTTTGACTTCTTTTAGTGATAAATCATTTACTTAAAGTTAATTGAATTTCTTAATTTACTACACACAAATGTATCAAGAGGGAAATTACCAAAATTGTCAGACACATTGACAACTTTGGAACAGAACACTGGATAAGTATCAGAACTGTGATAAAAGACAGTAACTCATTTTCTACTCTTATTATCAGGCAAAAAAACTGAATTTTAAAATTTTTGTTGTATTCAGTGCAGCATAGATTTGAGATAAATACAAGCAAGTACAACTATTTATATATTAGTGGTAGAATAATATAGTTCTGTAATATTTTCTATTAAATTATAGACTCTGTCTAAACTTGTACATAGTTAATGCTCTAATATATTTCAGAGTCTTAGGCCAGGAAGATTTCCTAAAATCTCTGAAATCTTGGCAGTACTGAAACTTCTAGCCACATATGTTTATTGAGCATTTGAAATGATAATGGTCTGAATTGAGATGTGCTGAGTATTATTATATATATATATATCAGATAGTAAGGATTTAGTGTGAAAAACAAAGTATCTCATGAATAATTTTCGTATTGATGATATTTCGAAATCATTTTTGTGTATTGGGTTCATAAACTATATTTTTGAAGTTAATTTCACCCATTTCTTTTTACTTTTTATAGTGTGGCTAATAGAAATTTTAAAACTGAATACATGTCTTTTATTCAAGATTTGCATTATATTTCTATTGAATAATGCTAGTCAAAAGGTAGAAGCAAAGTTACTTTTCTAAGGTGGAAAAACTTCTAATGAAGTGAAGGTTAGTAGGACAATCTTGAGTATCAGAAGCTTCTTTTGTACTTTGTTAATTAGAAACATAGTAGTCATAGGCAAGGTCCAAAGAGAAGGGAAGAGGTAATAAAAATGAGCAAGCAAAAATGGAAGCAGGTAATAGCTTGGAGGTGGTGGCAATCCTTACTGACAGAACAAAATATTCATCTCAAAAAGGTTACTTATGTAGAAGCAATTTTAGAAATATAAATCTAAGAAATTAAATTAACCCCAAAATTATACAATCTTAATTCTAACAGCTGTTCAACTAGGTCACCTAAGTACCCAAATTGTAATAAAAGGTACAGTATTATGTAATTTGAATTTGACATTTTAAACTATACCTTTACCCTATTTTTACTCCTTTATATATTAAATAAACAAGATTTTATGTTCTTGTTTTCTCTTTAGCTTCAGAAGACAGCAACTTGTTTGGGAGCTTTACCTATTTAATTCTTTTTAGAATAGGCCGGTTTTTCATTAGTACATAATAGACTATGGTATGTTATGGTTTGTGTTAAAAAATGCAAAATTTGTTTCAAAAATGGTATATGTTGACCTAACATAAATCTAAAAATTTTCTTTTTTTCCTTCTATGTAACTATATTCCTCACTTACTGAAATTCTTCTTAGTGTACAGAAATAACATTTATGATAGACTACAATACAACCACTTACTTAGCACACCTATTGCAAGCACATCTAGACATATAAAATATACATTAGGAAATTATTTTATTCCACAAACATGTTCTTCAGCCACTTAAAAAACTTTTTCCTTTATAAGGTCATCTACAAGAATAATTTCAGGAATTTAACTTGCATAATTTGACATATATGCAAATATTAATATGATTGGATCTTAAATTTTTAAATGCTTTTGCTGCATTTACTGAAATAATAATCTTTATTTTGTTAACATGGTATATTATATTTATTTTTTAGTGTAATTTGCTTGTGAAACAAGTTATTTATCTATAATCTTTTGCTTCTGTTTTGGAGATAAAATCTGAACAAAGCTTCATTTTAGTATCTGCTGGGGAAAATTGAGGGCAGGAGGTGAAGGGGACGACAGAGGATGAGATGGTTGGATGGCATCACCGACTCAATGCACATGGGTTTGGGTGGACTTCAGGAACTGGTGAGGGACAGGGAGGTCTGGCGTTCTGTGATTCATGGGGTTGCAAAGAGTCGGACATGACTGAGAGACTGAACTGAACTGAAGAGTTATTGTATATTATTATTACATTTAGTTTAATTCACCATAATTGTAGACATGACTAGATGAAAAGGTTTTTCACCCTTATGAGTAAATCTTATAGAGTTCATTTACACATGAATATTAATAGATATTATATCAATCCAATATATTTCTGTAGAACTATATCTCTGAAAACTTGAGACAGTTTACATATGGCTATGTGCTTTTAACATTCTAGATTTAAAATTTCAGGAGACAAATAGCATAAACATATAAGGTAAGATACCACAAATGCATTACAAGAAGTAAGAAAAGCATAAGTTGATGAAAGCAAAGGTAGATGCGGTTTAAAACCTCACCTATGTTTGTTGTGCACCTGTATCTTTTCACTCTGACATTACAACTTCTGGATGGGCATCATGTCATGCTAACAGATGTGTTAATTGTGTATACCTGTCAATGAAACAGAATGTGCCTAAATCTGGAAAGAATTTGTGCTGATGATTAAGAGTACTTCACTGCAGTGTGGAACTGCTTTTACAAACATCAATGAACACATTTTTATATTTGAATAGTTCCATCCAATACAACGGAGAAGGCAATGGCACTCCACTCCAGTAGTCTTGCCTGGAAAATCCCATGGACGGGGGAGCCTCGTAGGCTGTGGTTCATGGGGTCGATGAGAGTCGGACATGACTGAAAGACTTCACTTTCCCTTTTCACTTTCCTGCACTGGAGAAGGAAATGGCAACCCACTCCAGTGTTCTTGCCTGGAGAATCCCAGGGACGGAGGAGCCTGGTGGGCTGCCGTCTATGGGATCGCACAGAGTTGGACACGACTGAAGTGACTTAGCAGTAGCAGTAGCAGTAGCATCCAATACAAAATCACAGTACAGCAGAAACTGATTAAGATATCACTTATTTTTTGGTTTGTTTTTAACATTAGTCAAATAATCTAGTAAAAATACTTTAATTTTATGTCCTTTTCAGTTGTAATTCAACATAGGACACTCCCAAAAGCTTATATACTGGAAGAGTGATATTTACTTGTTTAGTTTCAGTTACAGTTCACTTTATGAGTACTTGGAACACTAAAATGTTCAGAATGATGGAAAGGAAGTCATAAAGAAAATGTGCTTTAGAATTATACTTTAAACTTTTATTTCAAGAGCCTTTGCTTATTTAAAGTAGATGAATGTTTTTATGAGTTTATCTATATACACAGCCACAAAATACTGATGGATAATTTTATGAAGCCCACCTCAGAACAGCAAAGCTTTTTCAAGCTTCATGAACAAAAGTCTAAAAACATGTAAAGATTCACCTCATCCCTTTTGATAAGTCATATTGTCTAATGAGATACAGTGAAAATCTTTTGAGAATACAATTTTCTGCCAGAAGGTGTACTTGGGGGACACATTAAAATCTATATCACAAAGTCTGATATTTGACACACAGTAAGATGCATCTGTACAGTTTCCTTATATGGAATCTTCTCTTTCATTTTTATGAAGCAAATACAATTGAAATAAAATGTCATTTCTATCTTAGACTGTGATGCCATCTTATATGGTGGCCTATTCAAGGAATATAATCCTATGAAACAGAGCCTCATTAGACTTTGCATGCAGCTTGAAAACAATCTTTTTTTTTTTTTTTTTTTTTTCAGTTATTTGTTGTGGCTTATTTTGATCAGGTTGAAAATTTAGATAATGTAAGAGCAAATTTAACAACAATTAGGGGTGTATTGAAATCCCAGACACTTCTTTTGCAGGCAGTTTATATTTAAAATTTGCATTGCTTTTATTAGTTAAAGGATTTTTCCCATTCACTGTGAGAGGCTTACAAAAGACACATAGGTATTGGGGTGGTGAATATAGCAAGGACTATAAAGAATTCTATCACTAAATAAATCTAATATTTTTATAAGAACTACATACATTTAATATCAACACTAATTTTACAAGAATCAACAGACATAACAGAAGTAATAACAAAATGTTCTTGTCTGTAAATAAACACGATTTATTACAGATTTCTTTATTGTTATTGATGAAACCAATAAAAAAAAAAGGATAAAAGCACCATAAAAACAAACAATAAGAAAGGTAGTTATACAATGAGGAAAATACCAAAAATTAATGGCTGTGAAAATTTTTTAAAAAGTAAAATATAAATGAGCAGCATCACTACAAATAAAGCATCAGCATATTTAGGTTATAAAAACCATGTAAGAGCTATACCATAAATTTGTTATTCAACTTTAATGAATAAAATCTTCTGTGACTAACCATGTATTTGTAGTTGGAAATTCATCTGCCTATCTATTGATTGGGAAGTAGGAAAGCTGACCACCAGTTTTCTCAAGATTCATTCCATTTTTGATTAAACCTGTTATATAATGGTATTAAAATAGTTTAAATGATTTAAGATACAACAGGAGAAACTTCAGGAAAAGATATTTAAGGAGTTCCTATATAAAATCTCTTCTATGTCATGAAGAAGGATTCCATTTAGTACATGACCCATTAAATTTCAAGTAGTCTTTGTCTTAATCTACTTTTGCTTCTTTTTCTGGGATGGTGCAGTTTATGTCTGTTGCTGCAGTATAATATATTTGCATTGCCTTTCACTTTCAAGAGTTTACTGGTTTAATGATCAATCATATGTTCTCTTTATCTATTACTTTCTCATAACAAAATATTTCATAGGAGGACCATGCAAGAAAGACAAAGGTCTACCATGTCAAGCTGTAACTCTAGGCTAAATCAAGGAGAAATATTTCTAGAATGAATCCAAGTTAGCATTTTACATTCAAACCTGGTCTTTCAGTAATCTTGTAATCAACAAATGTCAATACTGTCTTTTCCGTTGCACAAGTCAAAAACTTTGGCTTGAGAAGTTTCTGTTTCTTTGTACATAGGTGAATTTTACTGCTTCAAAATCATCCACAAAGAATAAGTTCACAATCATGAAATTAATGTCATGACTTCCTGTTGCATAAGAAATCAAAAGATAGCAATGGTACTTGAATTTAACTACTTGGATGAGTTTTACGTGACATGCATAACATATTTGAAAATACTTTTGGTTAGTAGCTGCTTCTGTGATAGCTCAGCTGGTAAAGAATCCACCTGCAATGCAGGAGACCCGGTTCGATTCATGGGTTGAGAAGATCTGCTGGAGAAGGGATAGGCTACCCACTCCAGTATTCTTGGGCTTCCCTTGTGGCTCAGCTGTAAAGAATCCACTTGCAATGGGGAAGACCTGGGTTTGATTCCTAGGTTGGGAAGAACCCCTGGGAAAGGGATAAGCTACCCACTCCAATATTCTGACCTAGAGAATTCCATGGACTATATAGTCCATGGGTCTCAAAGAGTCAGACACTACTGAGGAACCTTCACTTCACTTAAGTTAAATAAGACAGGTGCTTTATTTAATTAATGCAGCAGTTCAGTTCAGTTGCTCAGTCGTGTTCAAATCTTTGCGACCCCATGAGTCACAGTACGCCAGGCCTCCCTGTCCAGCATGAACTCCCGGATTTCACTCAAACTCATGTCCATCGAGTCGGTGATGCCAACTCCCGGATTTCAATCAAACTCATGTCCATCGAGTCGGTGATGCCATCCAGCCATCTCATCCTCGGTTGTCCCCTTTTCTGCCTGCCCTCAATCTTTCACAGCATCAGGGTCTTTTCAAATGAGACAGCTCTTTGCATCAGGTGGCCAAAGTATTGGAATTTCAGTTTCAGCATCAGTCCTTCCAATGAGCACCCAGGACTGATAACCTTTAGGATAGACTGGATATCCTTGCAGTCCAAGGGACTCTCAAGAGTCTTCTCCAACATCACAGTTCAAAAGCATCAATTCTTCAGCGCTCAGCTATCTTCACAGTCCAGCTCTCACATCCATACATGACCACTGGAAAAACCAGAGCCTTGACTAGACGGACCTTTGTGGCAAAGTAATGTCTCTGATTTTGAATATGCTATCTAGGTGGGTCATAACTTTCCTTCCAAGGAGTAAGCGTCTTTTAATTTCATGGCTGCAGTCACCATATGCAGTGATTTTGGAGCCTAAAAATAAATAAAGTCTGACAGTGTTTCCCCATCTACTTCCCATGAAATATTGGGAACAGATGCCATGATCTTAGCTTTCTGAATGTTGAGCTTTAAGCTAACTTTTTCACTCTCCTCTTTCACTTTCATCAAAAGACTTTTTAGTTCCTCTTCACTTTCTGCCATAAGGGTGGTGTCATCTACATATCTGAGGTTATTGATATTTCTCCCGGCAATCTTGATTCCAACTTGTGCTTCTTCCAGTCCAGCATTTCTCATGATGTACTCTGCATATTAGTTTAATAAGCAGGGTGACAATATACAGCCTTGACGAGCTCATTTTCCTATTTGGAACAAGTCTGTTGTTCCATGTCCAGTTCTAACTATTGCTTCCTGACCTATATGTAGGTTTCTCAAGAGGCAGGTCAGGTGGTCTGGTATTCCCATCTCTTTCAGAATTTTCCACAGTTTATTGTGATCCACACAGTCAAAGGCTTTGGCATAGTCAATAAAGCAGAAATAGATGGTTTTCTGGAACTCTCTTGCTTTTTCAGTGGTCCAGCGGATGTTGGCAATTTGATCTCTGGTTCCTCTGCCTTTTCTAAAACCACCATGAGCATCTTGAATTTCATAGTTCACATACTGCTGAAGCCTGGCTTGGAGAATTTTGAGCCTTACTGTACAAGTGTGTGAGATGATTTCAATTGTGCAGTAGTTTGAGCATTCTTTGGTATTGCCTTTCTTGGCGATTGGAATGAAAACTGACGTTTTCCAGTCCTGTGGCCACTGCTGAATTTTCCAAATTTGCTGCCATATTGAGTGTAGCACTTTCACAGCATCATCTTTCAGGATTTGAAATAGCTCAACTGGAATTCCATCACCTCCACCAGCTTTGTTCATAGTGATGCTTCCTAAGACCCACTGGACTTCACATTCCAGGATATCTGGCTCTAGGTGAGTGATCACACCATTGTGATTATCTGGGTCTTGAAGTTCTTTTTTGTACAGTTCTTCTGTGTATTCTTGCCACCTCTTCTTAATATCTTCTGCTTCTGTTAGGTCCATACCATTTCTATCCTTTATCGAGCCCATCTTTGCATGAAATGATCCTTTGGTATCTCTGATTTTCTTGAAGAGATCCCTAGTCTTTCCCATTCTGTTCTTTTCCTCTATTTCTTTGCATTGTTCACTGAGGAAGGTTTTCTTATCTCTCCTTGCTATTCTTTGGAACTCTGCATTCAGATGTTTATATCTTTCTTTTCTCCTTTGCTTTTCACTTCTCTTCTTTTCACAGCTGTTTGTAAGGCCTCCCCAGACAGCAATTTTGCTTTTTCCATTTCTTTTCCATGGGGATTGTCTTGATCCCTGTCTCCTGTACAATGTCACGAACTTCAGTCCGTAGTTAATCAGGCACTCTATCTATCAGATTTAGGCCCTTAAATCTATTTCTCATTTCCATTGTATGATCATAAGGGATTTGATTTAGGTCATACCTGAATGGTCTAGTGGTTTTCCCTACTTTCTTCAATTTAAGTCTGAATTTGGCAATAAGGAGTTCATGTTCTGAGCCACAGCCAGCTCCTGGTCTTGTTTTTGCTGATTGTATAGAGCTTCTCCATCTTTGGCTGCAAAGAATATAATCGATCTGATTTCGGTGTTGACCATCTGGTGATGTCCATGTATAGAGTCTTCTCTTGTGTTGTTGGAAGAGGGTATTTGCTATGACCAGTGCATTTTCTTGGCAAAACTCTGTTAGTCTTTGCCCTGCTTCATTCCGTGGTCCAAGGCCAAATTTGCCTGTTACTCCAGGTGTTTCTTGACTTCCTACTTTTGCATTCCAGTCCCCTATAATGAAAAGCACATCTTTTTTGGGTGTTAGTTCTAAAAGGTCTTGTAGGTCTTCATAGAACCGTTCAACTTCAGCTTCTTCGGTGTTACTGGTTGGGGCATAGACTTGGATTACTGTGACATTGAATGGTTTGCCTTGAAGATGAACAGAGATCATTCTGTCATTTTTGAGATTGGATCCAAGTACTGCATTTCGGACTCTTTTGTTGACCATGATGGCCACTCCATTTCTTCTGAGGGATTCCTGCCCACAGTAGTAGATATAATGGTCATCTGAGTTAAATTCACCCATTCAAGTCCGTTTTAGTTTGCTAATTCCTAGAATGTCGACATTCACTCTTGCCATCTCTTGTTTGACCACTTCCAATTTGCCTTGATTCATGGTCCTGACATTCCAGGTTCCTATGCAGTACTGCTCTTACAGCATTGGACTTTGCTTCTATCACCAGACACATCCACAGCTGGGTATTCTTTTTGTTTTGGCTCCATCCCTCCATTCTTTCTGGAGCTATTTCTCCACTGATCTCCAGTAGCATATTGGGCACATACTAACCCGAGGAGTTCCTCTTTCAGTATCCTATCATTTTGCCTTTTTGTACTGTTCATGGGGTTCTCAAGGCAAGAATACTGAAGTGGTTTGCCATTCCCTTGTCCAGTGGAGGACATTCTGTCAGACCTCTCCACCATGACCCTCCTATCTTGGGTGGACCCACATGGTATGGCTTAGTTTCATTGAGTTAGACAAGGCTGTGGTCCGTGTGATCAGACTTGCTAGTTTTCTGTGATTTTGGTTTTCTTGTGTCTGCCCTCTGATGCCCTCTGGCAACACCTACCATCTTACTTGGGTTTCTCTTTCCTTGGACGTGAGATATCTCTTCACGGCTGCTCCAGCAAATTGCAGCTGCTGCTCCTTACATTTGATGAGGGGTATCTCCTCACGGTTGCCCCTCCTGACCTTGAAGGTGGAGCAGCTCCTCTAATGCACACTAAAGGTTGAGAAACTCAAAGTAGGTGTTCAAAAATCGGTTGACAAATGAATGCAAAGTAATTTTTTCAATCACTTTTTACCACAGCATTTTTGAGATACAAATCACATACTGTAAAAATCCATTTTTTTAAGTGTACAATTCAATGATTTTTAATGTATTCAAAGTTTGCATCCACCATCACAAAAAAATTTAGAGCATTTTTATCATTCCAAAAGGAAACCCAGTGTTGATTAGCTGTCAATCACCAAATCCCTGTAAGCCAAGGCAACCACTAATGGACTTTCTATCTCTATAATATGTACTTCTTCTGGACATTTTATGTAAGTGTATCCAAATAATAAGTGGTCTTTTGCGTCTAATTTCTTTCCTTTAACATAATGTCCTCACAGTTTATCCATATTTTGGCATGTATCTAGTACTTCTTCCTTTTTATGGCTGAATAATATTCCATTGTATATATGTGTGCATGCGCGCTAAGTCACTTCAGTTGTGTGTGCCTCTGTGTGACCCTATGGACTGTAGTCCTCCAGGACCCTCTGTCCAGGGTATTCTCTAAGCAGGAATACTGGAGTGGGCTGCCATGCCCTCATCTAGGGAATCTTCCTGACCTAGGGATTGAACCTGTGTCTCTTATGTCTTCTGCATTTGGAGGCAAGTTCTTTCCTACTAGTTGCACCTGGGAAGCCCATCATATGTATATAAAACTTTTTATTTTTTTAATCCATTCATCAATTGATGGTCATTTAGATTATTTTCACTTTATGACTGTTGTGAATAGTGCTCTGTGAGCATTTATTTGTGTACAACTTTTGTATGGACATGTTTTCAATTCTCTAGATGTGGAATTGGTGGGTCAGTGATATGCTTAACATTTTAAGCAAAACTATTTTCTAAAGCACCTGTATCACTTTATATTCCCATCAGCAATATTTGAGAGTTCCAACTTCTCTATGTCCTCAAAACATGCTATTGGTTGTCTTTTTGGTTGTAGCCATACGATAGTATGGGGCTTCTCTGATGGCTCTGTGGTAAAGAATCTGCTGGCCAATGCCTGCCAATGCAAGAGATTCAGGTTCGATCACTGGCTTGGTAAGATCCCTTGGAGAAGGAAATAACAACCCATTCCAGTATTCTTCTCTGATAAATTCCATGTACAGAGGAGCCTGCTGGGCTACAGTCCCTGAGGTTGCAAAGAGTTGGACATGACCTAGAAACTAAACAAAAACAACTAATCCTATAGTTGGTGTAAAGTGTTAACTTATAGCAGTGTTAATTTGCATTTACCTGATGACTAATAGCATTCATCATCTTTTCATGTGCTTTTTGTTCATTTGTGCATAATATCTGAAAAAAATTCTATTCTTATTTATCCTTTTTAATGAACTTTTAAGAGTTCTTTTTGCATGCATTATAGACATAGTCTATCATCAGATACACTGTTTGCAAATTTTCCCCCGATTCTGTGGTTTGTCTTTTCACTTTTATTATGACATAATTTAAAGCACAAAAGTTTTAAATTTTGATTAATTCCAATATTACTTATTTTTCTACTGATGTTTGTGCTGCTAGCTTAACCCAAAGTGATGAAAATTTCCTCCTATATTTTTTTTTATCATAGTTTAAAGTCTTAGCTCGTAAATTTAAATCTATCATCCATTTTGATTTAATTTTTCATACAATGTGAGAAAGGATTCCAAAATGCTATTTTTTTTAATGTAGGTATCCATTATTTCTAGCAACATCTGTTGAGAAGACCCTTTTTCCCCATTATGCTTAGTATGTGCTGTGTGCTAAGTCACTTCAGTCATATATGATTCTTTATGACCCTATGGACCTCCAGATTCTTCTGTCCGTGAGATTCTCCAGGAAAGAATATTGGAATGCGTTGCCATTTCCTATTCCATGAGATCTTCCCAAACCAGGGATCAAACCCATGTCTCTTGTGTCTCCTACATTGGCAGGTAGATTCTTTATCACTAGTGTCACCTGGGAAGCCTGTCTTAGTATAACCCTGTACAAAAGAAATGGATTGAAAATGTGAAGGTTTATTTACTGACTCAATTATGCTCCATTGACCTATATGTCTCTTATTTTTAGTACTGCTCTTTCTTGCTTTGTAGTACATTTTGAAATTGAGATGTATGAGTACTCCAATGTTGTTTATTTCTTTCTCAATATTGTTTATTGTTTGAATAAGTTCTATGCATTTCCCTATACATTTTAAGATCAGCTTGTCAAGTTCTTCAAAATAATGCAGTTGGAATTATGATAGAGATTATGTTGAATCTACAGATCCATTTGAAAAGTTTTGTCATCTTAACAATATTAAGTGTTCTGTTCCATAAATATGTAATATCTTTCTATTTATTTAATATTTCTTTGATTTATGTCAACAGTATTTTGAATCTTCACTGTACAAATAGTTTGCACTTTTTGGGGCTAAATTTATTAACTATTTTATCTTTTAGATACTATTGTAAGTGGAATTATTTTAATTTCATTGTTGATAGGAATTGCTACCATAAAGTAGTTCAGTTAGGATTTTCTATATACAAGACTATATACAAGATTTTGTATATGTCATTCTCATATAGAAGTAGCTGTACTTCTTCCTTTCCAATCTAGATACCATCTATTTTTTTTTTTTTTTTGACTAATTGTTCTAGCTAGAATCTCTAGTACAATGTTGGATTGCAGTGGGAGGCCAGATACCCTGGATCTTAGTAAAGAAGCAGTTAGTCTTTCACCTAGAATAGGAAATGGCAACCCACTCCAGAATTCTTGCTTGGAGAATCCTGTGGACAGAGAGCCTGGTGGGCTGCTGTCCATGGGGTCACACAGAGTCAGACATGACTGAAGTGACTTAGCATGCATGCATGCATTGGAGAAGGAAATGGCAACCCACTCCAGTATTCTTGCTTGGAGAATCCCAGGGACAGAAGAGCCTGGTGGGCTGCCATCTATGGGGTCACACAGGGTCAGACACGACTGAAGCGACTTAGCAGCATCATCAGTCTTTCACCATTTGGTATGATGATAGCTGCGGTTATTTTACAGTTATCCTTTGTTAGGTTATGGGAGTTTACTTACAGTTCTTGTTTATCTTTTTATCACCAAAAGTGTGTTGGCTTCATGGAGATTTTAGTTAAAAAAAAAATATTTAACTTTAAATTACTGGTGAAACTATATGTCCAGTGCTCAATAATTCAGTAGAGGAACAGCAAAACCAAACAAGAGAAAAAAAAAAAAAAAAAGCTTGTGGGCAAAATGCTTAATCCATATACATCTCAGCACGTAGTGTTGTAAGCTAGCTATGTAGCTAGCTTAGGTGAAGAACACAGATCTAAGCAGTGGATGAATTCAAAATAAAATCAATTGTTTAGAAAATGTGATTGTGATACAGGCTTCTTTCTGTGTTTTAAATGAATGAATCTTCTCTTTATATGTTTGGAAGTATAGCATTCATTAAACATGTCTATTCAAAAAATATTTAAGAGAGTTGTCCATATAATTATGGTCATTGACTTCTTTCTCAAGACAATTTTCTTGAGGAAATAAAATATCTAATTGATTAACATATTTGTATTTGAATTACCCAGAAAGTTGTCTCAGTATATTGAAATTGTTTACAGTTTTTAATTATTTAATTATCTTAATCTTCTATGACCAGGTTGTAATTGAAGGACTATTTTACCCAAATAATGCCAGGAAAGGCATTAAACTTTCTTTCTGGGGGCCCCAAAACTTTAACCAATGCAGGCTATTGACTTTGAGATTACATTACTTTCTGATGATATATCCTAATAGTCTAGGACTTACTTCAGGTAGGTCTGTACTGACTTCACTGCTAAAGTCTTGCTCAACAATGAAATAACTCTCACTATGTGATTTTTCAGAATAAAGAAGATGAAAAGAGCCTTTAATTTTTTTTTTTTTTTTAGTTCTTTTTATTGATTTATGTATTTAGTTTTGGTTGCACTGAATCTTTGTTGTTATGCATGGGCTTTCTCTAGTTGCAGCAAGCGGGACTACTCTCTAGTTTGGTGTGAAAACTTCTCATCACCTGGCTTTTCTTGTTGTGGAGCACAGGGCTCTAGGGAGCCCGGCTTCAGTAGTTGAGATGAATGGGTTTAGTTGCCCCACAGTATATGAACTCTTCCAGCAGCAGGGATTGAACTTATGTCCTCTGCATTGGCCGGCGAATTCCTACCACTGGACCACCAGGGAAGCCCTGCATTGTTTGAGGCAATTGATTCTCTAAGCTTCTTCTAGATATAATAGAAGTTATAATGACATAATCTGACAAGCCAAAGACTATAATTTAGCTCCTTCTTGAAGACAAACAGCAAAAATTGATTAGGTCTTATATTCATGATGATTTCAATATTAACCAGGAAAGTAGACATGTAGAAAAAAGAGTACAAAGGAACCTTGCTTTTCTACTTAATTGGCACAAATAATTTTTCCTGGAAAATCTGATTTTCAAATCTGACTTCCAAATATATTTGTAATTCTGTAGTTTATACCAAAGTACATTATATTTGTACAAATACAAATACATTGGATTTGCACATGTGAAACTTATATAATCAACATTTCCTCAATTAAAAAAATAACTTAAACCATGTAATGAGAAGCAAAAGTCAGGAACTCAATTGTTCACCTAAACAAGAAACTTTGATAAATGAGAATAAAGATAAGAGCAAATTCATTACAGAAAAAAAACAAATGAAATAGCCCACAGAATCTTGGATGGAAATTGGGACAAAGGAGAAGTTACTTTTATTTTTAGTGTCAAAGGTGATTGTAAAAATAGGAGATTATATTCAAAAGTGATTAAAATTAGTAGTACAAAGAGATAATAAACTTATAATACCCAGTTGTAAGTAAGCAAAGGTAGATAACAGAGCAAAAGGTAAAAATGTTACTGGTTGACTTGGAAGAGAATATGATTTTACTAGAGTCTTTCTTGGATTTGAGTTCACATCATTGGAATGGAGACCACCAAAGATGTTTCCACTGCTTGAAAACAGTGCCCTTTAATCATTCAAGGCAAAGAAAGGTAGATATTGTAAATATGCAGCTTCCCTGCAAAACTACTACAGCCTAGCATTGTTGTTATTGTTTAGTTACTAAGTCATGTCCAACTCTTCCATGGGATTTTTCAGACAAGCATACTGGAGTGGGTGGTCATTTCCTTCTCCAGGGGATCATCTCAACCCAGGGATTGAACCTGGGTCTCCCGTATTGTGGCCAGATTCTTTACCACTGAGCCATCCCGGAAGCTCATACAGCCTAGCATACAGTTCAATATACTGGTTGGGGGAGGGGGTGGTGTTGTGGAAATCTGATTTTGCAAGAAAGTCATAAAAATAAACCATACTTTTGGGTGATTAATTCAGTATTCCTAGTGGGTCTATAAGATTCAAATGTTAGTTAGATAACCAACAACCTACTGTATAGCACACAGCAGTATATTTGATATCATGTAATAACCTATAGTAAGGATGTCCCTGGTGGCTCAGATGATAAGGCGTCTGTCTATAATGCAGGAGACCCGGGTTCAATCCCTGGGTCAGGAAGATCCCCTGAAGAAGGAAATGGCAACCCACTCCAGTACTATTGCCTGGAAAATCCCATGGATGGAGGAGCCTTGTAGGCTACAGTCCATGGGGTCGCAAAGAGTCGGACACGACTGAGTGACTTTACTTCACTTCTTCAATAACCTATAATGGAAAACAACTGAAAAAGAATAGGTTTGCATATGTATTTTATATGTGTGTGTGTGTGTGTATGCTCAGACAAAAAGGATTCAAATTTTAGGCACATTTACCTAAAAATTTCTAACTTTTTGAAGCAGATGTGAATTATGCATAACTCAAAAAGATATTCTCCCTGAAAAATACACACAGGTACACAAAAATATGCATGTATTTATGTTCCTTTGTGATAAGCTAAAATCCCTCAAATAAGAACTTTCCAATTTACAACTCCATGAAGGCAAATTATTTAGATTGGTTTCTTTTTTTAGTTAAAACATTGTAATTTTTCTATTTAACAGTCAAAGTAACTGTCTTAAAATGATAGAAAAAAAGGTGGCAGATTTCTCTGGTGCTCTAGTGATTAGGACTCCATGCTTCCAAGGCAGGGAGCATGAGTTCAGTCCCTCGTGGGGGAAGTTCCACATACTGGTGTGGCAAAAAATGGCAGAATAAAACTGAATCTAAACTGATTTTTTATGTACTCCTTTTCACTGTGACACACCACTACACTACAAGTTCACTGGAAGAAGCAGAATGAACAAGCACAGCCAACATATGGTTCATCATTGGAATGTTACCTTGGTTTCCCAAATTCGGATGTACATAGGAGCTGACTTTTCAGATTGGGCCTAGACAAAAAGGAATAGATTTAGAGATTTTGACTTGATTCTTATTATTCATTGTAATGGATTTCACTAGAGCTTTAAAATCCTCACTGAAAATGCCACAGGAATTTAATGGATTAGTCAAATCACAGGCTTGTAGATATTTTCAGGCAATGTGCTGAGTTGCTTGAAAAGTAAAGCTTCCTTTATCTTCCAAGTTTATCTTCCTTCAATTCCTACAACACCTGCCAACACTTGTAGTCATTCAATGTGCAATATAGCAGGGAATATTGTTTCAAGAATTAGATTCAGATTCAACATGCAGAATATTTGTCAGTTTTGAAAGTTAACCTTTATATCTTTGCTTATAAAACCATATGCAGTTCTATAATCCAAGCTGTCTACTACTTTTACATGAGAGTAGAAGAAGAGAAAAATTATATACATGAAGATATTACAATATCCCTGCTTCAGTTAATAGCTTCTGCCATATTTTTTAATGTTCTCTAGGGCATATACCACAGACCTTGGAATAGTTTTCCATACTTTTTTAAAGAGTGGGTGAATGGGGAGTCACAACCCTCACTGTAACTGTCAGTTGTTTTAAACTGTAAACTAAGTGACTTAAGTGAGTCTTAATTCAAGCTTAGTTTGAGACATTGTACCCTGTGCTTTCCTTTGGAGTTGTTCTGGTACAAATAATGCACCTAGCTATTAAAGTCAGAGAAGGAAATGGCAACCCAGTACAGTATTCTTGCCTAGAGAATCCTGTGGACAGAGAACCTGGTGGGCTGCCGTCTATGGGGTTGCACAGAGATAGACACGACTGAAGCGACTTAGCAGCAGCAACAGCTATTAAAATGCAGAGGTTAAGCATCTTTTCATGTGTTTGTTAGCCATCTGTATGTCTTCTTTGGAGAAATGTCTATTTAGTTCTTTGGCCCATTTTTTGATTGGGTCATTTATTTTTCTGGAATTGAGCTGTAGAAGTTGCTTGTATATTTTTGAGATTAGTTGTTTGTCAGTTGCTTCATTTGCTATTATTTTCTCCCATTCTGAAGGCTGTCTTTTCACCTTGCTTATAGTTTCCTTTGTTGTGCAGAAGCTTTTTAAGTTTGATTAGGTCCCATTTGTTCATTTTTGATTTTATTTCCGATATTCTGGGAGGATGGAACTGGAGCCTATTATACAGAGTGAAGTAAGCCAGAAACAAAAACACAAATACAGTATACTAACGCATATATATGGAATTTAGAAAGATGGTAAAAATAACCCTATTTACGAGACAGCAAAAGAGACACTGATGTATAGAACAGACTTTTGGACTCTGGGACCGGGAGAGGGTGGGATGATTGGGGAGAATAGCATTGAAATATGTATAATATTATATCTGAAATGTATTAATTGTACAAACTAATCACTGTCATGTTACAATTTATTCATATTAGATGTTTGTAATGTTTCTGATAATCAATAAGAGATTCTTGATACCTAAAAAAAAAAAAAATAATAAAATGCAGAGGTTAAAACTCAGCATGTAGACAGTAGCACATTCTGATTTCATTACAAAAGCTTATTTGGGGCTAGAATCCAGAATTGAGATGATCTAAAACCCTCTCACTTTGAACGTGGTTTATTTTCTAATAAATAGTAAAACTTACAAGTCAGTTGAATGATAGGGCCATTTAAATTTGTAATCATGTAGCTAAATAAATTTTTATCCTTTGGGGCTTGTCCATTTAAGTTTTAGAAATATCTTGATGTATTTAAAGCGTAAATGTAATAGTCATTTTTTGAGTTGAATTCCTGAATTTCAATGTGGCATTCAAAGAAAACAGAACAGTTTTTTAGAAATGAGCATTTTTTTGCAATACATGTTTTTATATGATACATAAGGGTTGTATGGACTTTCCAGGTACCTAAGCCAGTAAAGAATCTGCCTCAAAAGCAGGAGACCCCAGTTCAATTCCTGGGTGGGAAAGTTCCCTTAAATATGGGATAGGCTACCCACTCCAGTATTCTTGGGCTTCCCTGGTGGCTTAGCTGGTAAAGAATCCACCCGCAATGCAGGAGACCTGCATTTGATCCCTGGATTGGGAAGATCCCCTGGAGGAGGACATGGCAACCCATTCCAGTATTCTTGTCTGGCAAATTCCCATGGACAGAGGAGCCAGGCAGGCTATAGTCTATGGGGTTTCAAAGAGTAGGGTATGAGTGAATGACTAAGAACAGCAGAAGGCTTGTATGCAATTACAATCTCTTGAATAATTTTTATGTATGTGTACACATACATGTATAATTTTCAAAATGTTCTATATTTAGTGGTACTACTTAATATTTGTTTTGTTTTTGGCATACTCTAACACTTCACCAGCCACCACCACCAATTACTTTTTACCCATTGAGTCTTCATTTGTTTCAAGGACAGATTATAAACCATTGATAAATGAATTGTTAGGAGAATTCAGATTGACTTATTTTCCTGTTATTTTAAAGATAAAAATTCACAAATATAGGACAAAAATTTTTTACAGAATAATTTGAAATTTATTTTGTGAAAAGTATGAATCCCAAGTAGAATGAAAGCACTTAAAATTCTTACAAAAATCCTTAAGGCTGCAGTGACTCTTAAAATAATGAAAATTGAAGAAAAATGTCTGGAATTTATAGTCTTGTAGCCACACGTTCCAGGAAACAAACTCACTCAGAAGGACAATATAGATAGTGGAGTACAGTTTATTACACTGGTGGGCCCAAGGCAGAGTCTCCTCTTAGCCAAGGACCCCTACCAGTTTTTGTGAAAACCTTATATACCCTACAGTGAAGGCAATGGCAACCCACTTCATTACTCTTGCCTGGAAAATCCCATGGGCGGAGGGGCCTGGTGGGCTGCAGTCCATGGGGTCGCTAGGAGTCGGACAAGACAGAGTGACTTCACTTTATTTTTTCACTTACATGCATTGGAGAAGGAAATGGCAACCCACTCCAGTGTTCTTGCCTGGAGAATCCCAGGGACGGGAGAGCCTGGTAGGCTGCCGTCTATGGGGTCCAACAGAGTCGGACACGACTGAAGCGACTTAGCAGCAGTAGCAGCATATACCCTAAGCAAACCCACCTCCCTAAATTCCCTGAAACTATTCTGAAGAAAGGAAACAAAGATACAATCAAAGTTAACCTGTGATTCATATGCCTTAAGCCTAGGTAGTTAACAGTGGACAATTATCAATAGGCCTGTGGTCAACTCCAATAAGCACAATAGAATTTATGATTCTATTGGGTTACACAGATAATTCAGCTCAGTTCAATTGCTCAGTTCTGTCCAACTCTTTGCAATCCCATGAGCTGCAGCACGCCAGGCCTCCCTGTCCACTACCAACTCCTGGAGTCCACCCAAACCCATGTCCGTTGTGTCAGTGATGCCATCCAATCATCTCATCCTCCATCCTTCTCTTCTATTCTTGCCCTCAATCTTTCCCAGCATCAGGGTCTTTTCAAATGAGGGAGCTCTTCGTATCAGGTGGCCAAAGTATTGAAGGTTCAGCTTCAACATCAGTCCTTCCAAGGAACACCCAGGACTGATCTCCTTTAGAATGGACTGGTTGGATCTCCTTGCAGTCCAAGGGACTCTCAGGAGTCTTCTCCAACACCACAGTTCAAAAGCATCAATTCTTCTGTGTTCATCTTTCTTTATTATAGTCCAACTCTCACATCCATACATGACCACTGGAAAAACCATAGCCTTGACTAGATGGACCTTTGTTTGCAAAATAATGTCTCTGCTTTTTAATATGCTGTCTAGGTTGATAATAACTTTCCTTCCACGGAGTGTCTTTTAATTTCATGGCCACAATCACAATCTGCAGTGATTTTGGAGCCCCCCCAAAATAAAGTCAGTGACTGTTTCCTCTGTTTCTCCATCTATTTGCCATGAAGTGATGGGACTGGATACCATGATCTTAGTTTTCTTTTTATTTTATTTTAATTTATTTATTTTATTTGGAGGCTAATTACTTTACAATACTGTAGTCGTGTTTTCCATACATTGATCTGAATTAGCCATGGGTTTACATGTGTTCCCCATCCTGAATGCCCCTTCCAACTCCCTCCCCATACCATCCCTCTGGGTCATCCCAGTGTACCAACCCCAAGCATCCTGTATCCTGGATTGAATCTGGACTCGCGATTCATTTCATATATGATATTATACATGTTTCAATGTCATTCTCCCAAATCATCCCACCTTCGCCCTCTTCCATAGAGTCCAAAAGACTGTTCTATACATCTGTGTCTCTTCTTCTGTCTCGCATACAGGGTTATTGTTATCATCTTTCTAAAGTCCATATATATATGTGTTAGTATACTGTATTGGTATTTTTCTTTCTGGCTTACTTCACTCTCTATAAGAGGCTCCAGTTTCATCCACCTCATTAGAACTGATTCTAATGTATTCTTTTTAAAAGCTGAGTACTACTCCATTGTGTATATGTACCACAGCTTTCTTATCCATTCATCTGCTGATGGACATCTAGGTTGCTTCCATGTCCTGGCTATTATAAACAGTGCTGTGATGAACATTGGGGTACATGTGTCTCTTTCAATTCTGATTTACTTGATGTGTATAGCAGCCATTCTGACTGGCTTGAAATGGTACCTCATAGTGGTTTTGATTTGCATTTCTCTGATAATGAGTGATGTTGAGCATCTTTTCATGTGTTTGTTAGCCATCTGTCTGTCTTCTTTGGAGAAATGTCTATTCTTTTCTTTGGCCCATTTTTTTGATTGGGTGGTTTATTTTTCTGGAATTGAGTTGCAGGCATTGCTTGTATATTTTTGAGATTAGTGTTTTTTCAGTTGCTTCATTTGCTATTATTTTCTCCCATTCTGAAGGCTCTCTTTTCACCTTGCTTAGAGTTTTCTTTGTTGTGCAGAAGCTTTTAATTTTAATTAGGTCCTATTTGTTTATTTTTGCTTTTATTCCCAGTAGTCTGGGTGGTGGGTCATAGAGGATCCTGCTGTGATGTATGTCAGAGAGTGTTTTGCCTATGTTCTCCTCTAGGAGTTTTATAGTTTCTGGTCTTATGTTTAGGTCTTTAATACATTTTGCATTTATTTTTGTGTATGGTGTTTGAAAGTGTTCTAGTTTCATTCTTTTACGAGTGGTTGACCGGTTTTCCCAGCACCACTTGTTAAAGAGATTGTCTTTTCTCCATTGCGTATTCTTGCCTTCTTTGTCAAAGATAAGATGTCATAGGTGTGTAGATTTATCTCTGGGCTTTCTATTTTGTTCCATTGATCTATATTTCTGTCTTTGTGCCAGTACCATACTGTCTTGATGACTGTGGCTTTGTAGTAAGCTTCCCCGTCCACCAGGCTCCCCTGTCCCTGGGATTCTCCAGACAATAACACTGGAGTGGGTTGCCATTTCCTTCTCCAATGCATGAAAATGAAAAGTGAGTGTGAAGTAGCTCAGTCGTGTCCAACTCTTAGCCACCCCATGGACTGCAGCCCACTGGGCTCCTCTGTCCATGGGATTTTCCAAGAAAGAGTACTGAAGTCACGTGCCATTGCCTTCTCCGCCAATAATCTTGAGAGGTTACCAAAAGGAAGTGTAAATAGGTGGTTGAGCCCATTTGAAGAATGGGTCTTTCATGGGGGAAAAGTCACTTGTGCCCCCAATTTAGACAGAAAGTCTCTTCCAAACAAAGGTACTGAGCATTCAGGGATATATAAAAATCCATTAATCACTTGGTATCCCCTCATCTGACATTTTCGGGGTAGGATTGAGACACAAAGCTGCATTTATCACCATCCAAGACCCAGTAGCCTCTGGATCTATTGGCATATAAACTCTAGAGGTCTCACACAGTCTTTCATAGAACTCAGAGGGCGATTCACTTTCCCTTTGAATCACTATGGGGGGTTTTGCCATACTCATAGGTTTTCGTCCCCCCTCTTGAGTCCTTGTAAAATAGCTGCCCGAAATCTCTCCAGGAGGCCCCTCCCTTCCTCTGTGTTACAGTACCATTTGGGCCTCTCATCTGGGGTGGCTAGTTCTGCCCAACACTGAGGGTTTGCAGTACCCTCAGGTGCCATTTCTCTTAACCATTTTCTGGCCTCAGTTAGGATCCTATGTCTTTACTCAGTGCTGAAAAGTGAGACCAATAGTTGGATTATGTCATCCCATGTAGGACAGTGGGTTTGAAACTTAGTCTCCATTAGCTTAATCATGGCTTGTGGCTCCCCTGAGTATGGTGTGTCTCTCTAGTTTAATATATCCATAGAGCAAAATGGCTGGCAATAATAGGCTACAGAGGGCTGATGGTAGTGCTCACATGCGTCTTGAATTGGAGGTTGTTGTAGTTCTTTGAAGGACATCTGTAGTGGGGTTCTTTCCCCCTGTTCCTTGGCAGAGCGCAGCCTCTAATTCCTGTTTTTTCTTCCCTCTTCCCATCAATACTCAGTACAAGAGGTGGATACAGTCTAGGAGATCTCACTGAGGTGGAATCCTGGGGGCATTGAACAGAGGTCTCCATCCCTGGGATTGGAGCCTGCCAAAACTGGCTCTACGATCTCTGAAAGAGCTGCCCGAGGAGCAGCAGCTGTTACATGAACTTCACCTGGCCCTGGATTGAGCATTAAGGTGGCCTCCAGTCCTGGTGGAGTACGGAGCAGCAGGTGTGTCATCATCCATTATGGAGGAGGGTGCAGGTCACCCCCATTCAAATACTGTAGAATTTCTTTTTACCATTTCAATTTCTGTGCCATTAATATTTTTCCCTTTCCTTTCTGGATACAGAACCTCACCCAAGGAAGAGGGTCTTGAGCTAACCCTAGCCATGAGTTAATATATGAATATTGATCCAGGTGTCCTGGCTCTCCTGTGACTACTGTATAGATTGCTTCCACTGATTTTCAGTTCATGGTGTCCTCTGGTGGCCATCCTACTCCCTTAGGGGGCCATTTGATCTCAGAGAGTATGTGGAGGCTGTTAGACGTCATCTTCAACCAATCAGATCAGATCAGTCGCTCAGTCGTGTCCGACTCTTTGCGACCCCATGAACTGCACCACGCCAGGCCTCCCTGTCCATCACCAACTCCCGGAGGTCACTCAGACTCACATCCATCGAGTCAGTGATGCCATCCAGCCATCTCATCCTCTGTCATCCCCTTCTCCTCCTTCCCCCAATCCCTCCCAGCATCAGAGTCTTCTCCAATGAGTCAACTCTTCGCATGAGGTGGCCAAAATACTGGAGTTTCAGCTTTAGCATCATTCCTTCCAAAGAAATCCCAGGGCTGATCTCCTTCAACCAATAGTCTCCTCCAAATCCCTTCTTTAAATTTTTAATCATGCACTCCAATACAGTTGCCTTAGATTCATTTTCTCCCATCTTGCTTACCTTCTCAGACCTTCTTCTACTTTTCCATTTCGTTCTGTCTACGAAGTTCTCCATACCCTATGTACTTCTGATATTTTCACTCAATGAAATACTTACATTGTCATTCTGCCTCCTTCCTAATTAGGATGAGAAGAGCCTTAACCTGCCAGATCCCAGAGGGATAAAAGGGATTGGCGTGTCTTCACCTGCCAGTTGGCATGGTCCAATCAGAACACCACCTGCTCCAAGACTGTTTCTCCCTTAACTTTTAAAATCCACTCTGGCTTGGTGAGCTTGATCGGGTGCAGATGAAAACACAGATGGGTTAAATATCCCACATCCCAGGCCGTCTCAGGAAAAGCCAATTAGTACTCACTTATGTATCCCCCTGCTTCTAGCCTGACAATTCCAAGGAGGTCAAGTATTTCACAGCACATGTGACATCTCCTTGGGGAGGGCAGAATATGAGCACACAAAGACTAAGTTTCTTCTCCTAACAATCCCCTGACGATTGCTTGGTAATAATTTTTCTTAAGACGGTGTGGAAACCACCTCCTAAATGACATTCACAAATTTCCTTCCAAAGGCCTAAAATGCTCGTCAATCTGTGTACCAAGAAATCGCCACCACTAGCCTATTCCAGGCTTCTGTGGGTCCATGCCCCTTCTAGTGCCTCCCAGGGGGTGATCAGGCCCCCTTTTACCCTCAACCCCCAACCCCCGAACCCCCCTGACAGGTGGGTTCCTCCTCATCTGAGCACTCAGTTCCCCTGCTCCCATCCACTACCTGCTAATGTGAAAGGTCCAGGCATTGAGAAGCAGAATCCTTCCAGAAGGGCAAGGCGCCTTTCCCCCTCTAGAAGTTTCAAGCCACAAGACCTCAGAGTAGTCCCAAGTGGGACTTTTCTCCTCAAAGTGAGGAGTTTCCTGGCCAATGCACCAAATGTTGTAGCCATGACTTCCGGGAAACAAACTCACTCAGAAGGACAATACAGATAGTGGAGTGCAGCTTATTACACTGATGGACCCAAGGCAGAGTCTCCTCTTAGCCAAAGACCCCGACCAGTTTTTGTGAAAATCTTATATACTCTAAGTGTACGTTCTCAACCCCACTTCCCCAAATTCCCTGAAACTAGTCTGAACAAAGGAAAAGAAAGATACAATCAAAATTAACCGGTGATTTATATGCCTTAAGCCTAGGTAGTTAACAGTGGACAATTATCAATAGGCCTGTGGTCATACTCCAATAAGCACAATATAATTTATGATTCTATTTGGTTACACATGTAATTAGGGTATTCTTTTAGGTGACAAAGTGTCTAGGTACAAGCCCTTGGACTCTTCCACCTGGGGAGTCTGGCTTTCCAGTTGATAGGTCATTTCAATAGATACTGGACATACAGCTCAAAGTCCACAGTCCAGCCCAAGATGGAGTTTTGCTTTCAAGATGGAGCCTGTTCTGTCTGTTTCCTCCTCCTTGCTTACTGTTGACACATAACAGTGTGCGTTTCAATGGCACACGGTGAATAACTAGTGACTATTATTCAGCAAACTAGGATGTCTATAGATGTTCAATTGATGTTCATCATTTGCATCCATTCTTTACTGCTTCAGATATTCTATAACCATAGAATCACATCTAGCTGCAGACAGATCTCAAGAATTAAAACATTAATTCATTTAGTATTCATATTCTTATGATATTATTCTGTATTACTTAATGAAGTGGCTTGATGATATCTACATACTTTAAAATTTTTGAATATGACAAAATATTATGGCAAATTCATGCAATTTGGAAATATATATTTGAAAATGTATCTCTAAATTGATTTTTAGCCTTGCTTAAAATTCATCAGATAATTGGACAGTTTTCACTTTTTATGTCCTATAATCCATGGTTTCCAGGTTCTAAGTCTTATTTAATAATTCACATATATTAAGCTTCATACTGACTTCCCAAGGACAATGGTAAACATACCTTAGTGTAGACAGATATTTCTCAAACTTTCAAAAGCCCTCATCTAATGATAGAAATAATGAATTTCACTATGTATTACAAGCCAAACAAACTTCAAAATCATTAAGACTAAAAGTTATAAAGAAAGGGGTGTTTGGTTTCAAATCAGAGGCTCTTTCAGGATTAAATAAAACATTTTATGCAAAATGAGCAAGTACATCTTTCACTGCCATTATTAACACTAAACACATGAATTCACACAAAATGTTTTCAGATAATGCTTCTTTTATCCATCAGCTTTTCCCTGCATGTATATTGTTTCTCAGTCAAGAATACCTTTCATGTTTCTCCACATATATAAGAAAGTATAAAAATGAAACAACTTAGCAAACCCAAGTCAAAAGATTACAGTCTCTGAAACTTATACAGAAGTAAAAGCTTATTATTATTATTTTTTTTTTTGCTTAAAAAAATCAGTTTCACAATATATAATGAGCATCTCTTCATGTAATAGGTGTAAAACTCTCCTGCTGATAGAAACTACAGGTTGCGTCAAAAACACAACATTCAATTAGTAGCAGGTAAAGCTGTATTTTTTTATCTTAAAGTATTTGAATTATTTTTTTTTTAATTTTCCATTTCACTCTGTATATAAACAAGGCAACATGGACCATTTAAAGCAAATGGATAATTATAGTATGACATTTTTATGAAGGATATAAACACATAAAGGCATCAGGTTTTGTTTTCCAAAAGGCAGACTACTTCAAGTAACCCTCTTTTCAGAAGTGCCGGTAGCCTGCGAGAGGACCTCTGCCCATGGCAAAGGTCACAAGGAAGGAGGCTCGACATATGCAAAGGCAAGGTCAAGCCTCAGGAGTACCCCTGGAAATCCTCGAGCATCTACCCCCATAACCAGAGCCTGCCTACTTTACTACTTTGTGATCTCACCTACACCTTTGACTTTACGGGGGGCTGTCCCCCACTACCTCTCTCTGAAAAAAGAGTTAACTTAGAGCTCCAGTTAATAAAAATTCCTGGGTGTGACAGAGTGTTTTAACCTACAAACTCCTCTGAAGGTTCTCTAGCCTACCTGGCAGGCTTGTCTGGCCACATATGATTGTTCACAGCCTCCCAACAGTGGGAGGCACGAGATGCTTTAAATCTTTTAAAAACAGGTTCTTTAGAGAAGTTAGAAAACTATTGGTATAAGTATAGTGGGCTGATAAGAAATTGTATGGGTGAAGGGTTTTTCATTTGTTGAGCCAATGTTTGCTGCTAAGTCTCCACATCCCCTGCCCTTACACATACTAATGAATATATAGAAGAAATAGGTATTAACCTTTGATATTAATCACATTAGACCTTAGGCTAAGTAAATTCTTTCCTTAATTAAAACCCATAACACCCTCACCCTATAGGAATGTAACTTTTCTGGTACCTTTGGAAGGTGGCGTCTGTTTTAAGAATAACCCCCCTAGAGAAACAAGTGTTCTGGTTGTCTGACCACTGTCACAAAGAGAGAGTCATAAATTGTCAGCAGGCCCCCTGGCCAGAAGATGATGTAACACCCCTAAGACTTCTGTATACATTTGTATGAAGCACCTGACTTTGATAAAAGTCAGGACTGCTGACCCCGCATGATTTTTGTATACCATCTCAGTGTATAAAAGTAGACCATGGAAAATAAATAATGGGGATCAGTTCCTAGAAAGACTGGTCTCCCCATGTGGCTCTCTCTCTCAAATTCTGGTTGAGTCTCCATCTGGAGCGTGGAACCCACCATGCTTACTAATCATGCCTGGGCTTCTAAGATCCGACCAGGGAGGCCTCAGTGTCTCCTCTCCTTTGGGAGAATGGAAGGACACCTGCCGCCTACGTAAGTGGTGCAAACTTCTTGTCTTGAAGTTTTATTGGTCTCCCGCATAAACCAAGCTACTCAGCCTCTTTTCACCACTGAATTTCCTACTGAGCTATCCTCATTCTATTACGCTTTATATCTTTAATTAATATTTATTTAAGCAATTGTTTCCTGACCCTCACCGACGCTGTCCTCACTTCAAAATCCCTGGATCAGCCGGGGCTGGACCCCAGCACAGAAGTATTTTTGCTTTCCCTTTATTTTACTGTATATATCCATCTCTAATGATGACACAAACATTTGAAAATTTTAATCCATCTGAATTTCAAAAAGTGAACATAAAACTATATTACTACTGGCTGTGGTGTTGGAGAAGACTCTTGAGAGTCCCTTGGACTTCAAGGAGATCCAACCGGTCCATTCTGAAGGAGATCAGCCCTGGGATTTCTTTGGAAGGAATTATGAAACTCCAGTACTTTGGCCACATCATGCAAAGAGTTGGAAAAGACTCTGATGCTGGGAGTGATTGGGGGCAGGAGGAGAAGGGGACGACAGAGGATGAGATGGCTGGATGGCATCACTGACTCAATGGACGTGAGTCTAAGTGAACTCCAGGAGTTGGTGATGGACAGGGGGACCTGGCGTGCTGCACGATTCATGGGGTCACAAAGAATGGGACACGAATGAGTGACTGAACTGATCATAAAAACATTGTATAAAAAAGAAACATGTGTAAACTGCTCAGCATATAATTAGAATAACTTGGAGAAAGAAAAATAGTGAAAAATTGTTCAGTTCTATTGAAAAATGTTTGGTATAAAAAGATCACAATTTCTTGTTAGGAAAATGCTTATTATTTTATGTATAACTTATGTAACGGAATAGGCAGTATTAAAAGTGAATTCCATGCTTGTATCATGCTATCTTTTCTTTTTCTTAACTTATTCAGAAAGCAGTTAGAAATAATATGGTTGTAAAAATCTGAAAAATGTTTGGATAGCCTGAAAGACATCTTATCCACCCTCCAATCAGGAGTTTCCCCTACTACTCGGCTGAAGTAGCTATAGAAAGATCAATACTTATCTCTGTGTGGCTATATATAGTGATCAGTTCAAAATTCCCATCTTACTTGATCTGCTTGTAGCATTTGGTAGATTGGTCACTCACTCCTACTGGAATGACTTTCTTCTATTGGCTTCCTGGATCTTACTGTCCCTTGTTGCTCTAACCCCAAAGCCATTCATTCTCAGGTGTCTGTTGCTGAATCGTCATCTTCTCAGCCTCTCTACATTGCAGTGGAAAGGGCTTGAACTTCTTTTTCCTATCAATTCTCACTCTCTTGGTGGGCTTATACTGACTCATGGCTTAAATAACATCTGCATACTGTTGACTTCCAAATGTATACCCCCCAGTTGTCCGTCTCCTCTAAACTCCAGAGTTTCTACCTAAATGTGTTTCAGGCTTTTCTTGTTAGAAAAGACTCAATGCCTGATTCCCTCCCTCCAAATTTGCTCTTTCTGAGATTTTGCCATCTCAGTTGGTCCTGAAGAAACTTTGGGATCTGTCTTTTCTCCTCTGTTTTTCTGTATCATCACATATACAATCATTTAACAACTCCTGCTGGCTCTGTCCGGATAAGGCAATCGCACCCCAATCTAGTACTCTTGTCTGGAAAATTGCATAGACGGAGGAGCCTGGTGTGCTGTGGTCCATGGGGTCGCTAAGAGTCGGACACGACTGAGTGACTTCACTTTCACTTTTCACTTTCATGCATTGGAGAAGGAAATGGCAACCCACTCGAGTGTTCTTGCCTAGAAAATCCCAGGGACAGGGCAGCCTGGTGTGCTGCTGTCTCTGGGGTCGCACAGAGTCAGACACGACTGAAATGATTTAGAGGCAGCAGCAGCAGTGGGCTCTGTCTTTAAGATCTATAGAAGCCAGCTGGTTTTGACTACCTACCTCATTGATAACCTCTTTGTCCAAACCATCATCATGTCTCTCTTGGATTATCAAAATGGCTTTCTCACAGGTGTCCCTACATTTCATGTTGCCTTCCACTCTATTTACATGCATCTAGAGAAATCCTGTAAAAACTCAAGTCAGATTATGTCTCTCCTGTGTTCAAAATGTTCCAATTCCTTATCACTCACTCAGAATGAATGTCAATGTACTCAATGTTCTTAAAGACTCTATATGATTTTATAGGCCTTGTGTCTCTTCTCTAATCTCATATGTTTCTGTCCTCCTTAATCATTATACTCTATATACACTGGCCCCTTTACAGTTCATTAGACACATCTAGCATATCATTCTTTTGTGTTAGGGACATTATTCTTGCTGATTTATTTGCTTAGGACACCCTTTACCCAGATATCCCTATAGCTTGCTTTTTAAAAAATACTCCTTTACGTCTCCACTCAAAATCAGATCTTCAATGAGATGTTCTTAATCTGTCTATGTAGAAGAGCAACCATACTCTCTAGAAATTTCTGTCCCTCTGATTTGCATTAAATTTTGTCCCACTACATTCAGTGCAGTTCGGTTCAGTAGTCTCAGTTGTGCCCAACTTTTTGTGAACCAATGAACTGCAGCAACTGCTGGAGCTTCCTCAAACTCATGTCCATTGAGTTGGTGATGCCATCCAACCATCTCATCCTCTGTTGTCCCCTTCTCCTCCTGCCTTCAATCTTGCCCAGCATCAGGGTCTTTTCTAAAGAGTCAGGTTTTGCATCATGTTCCCAAAGTATTGGAGTTTCAGCTTCAGCATCAGTCTTTCCAATGAATATTCAGGACTGATTTCCTTTAGGATGAACTGGTTGGATCTCCTTGCAGTCCAAGGGATTCTCAGAATCTTCTCCAACACCACAGTTAAGCAGCATCAATTTTTGGCTCTCAGCTTTCTTTGTGGTCTAACTGTCACATCCATACATGACTACTGGAAAAGCCATAGCTGTGACTTTTGTTGGACCTTTGTCGGCAGTGTAATGTCTCTGCCTTTAATAGGTTGTCTAGGTTGGTGATAGCTTTTATTCCAAGGAGCATGTGTCTTTTAATTTCATGGCTGCAGTCACCATCTGCAGTGATTTTGGAGCCCAAGAAAATAAGTTCTATCACTATTTCTATTGTTTCTCTATTTGCTATGAAGTGATGGGACTGGATGCCATGATCTTAGTCTTTTGAATGTTGAGTTTTAAACCAACTTTTTCACTCTCCTCTGCTACTTTTGTCAAGAGGCTCTTTAGTTCCTCTTCACTTTCTGCCATAAGAGTGGTTTCATCTGCATATCTGAGGTTACTGATACTTCTCCTGGTAATCTTGATTTCAGCTTGTGCTTCATCCACCTGGGCATTTCACATGATATATTCTGCATAAAGTTAAAAAAGCAGGGTTACAATATGCAGCCTTGATGTACTACTTTCCCTATTTGGAACCAGTCCACTGTTCCATGTCCAGTTCTAATTGTTGCTTCTCGACCTGCATACAGATTTCTCAAGAGGCAGATCAGGTGGTCTGGTATCCCATCTCTTGAAGAATTTTCCATAGTTTGCTGTGATCCACACAGTCAAAGGATTTGGCATAGTTAATAAGGCAGAAATAGATGTTTTTCTGGAACTCTCTTACTTTCTCAATAATCCAACAGATGTTGGCAATTTGATCTCTGGTTCCTCTGGCTTTTCTAAATCCAGCTTGAACATATGGACATTCTCAGTTCACTTACTCTTGAAGCCTCATTTGGAGAACTTTGAGCATTTCTTTGCAAGCATGAGAGATGAGTGCAATTGGTGGTAGTTTGAACGCCCTTTGTCATTGCTTTTCTTTGGGATTGAAATGAAAATGGACCTTTTCCAGCACGGTGGCCACTGCTGAGTTTTCCAAATTTACTGGCATATTGAGTGCAACACTTTAACAACATCATCTTTTAATATTTAATTCTATCACCTTCACTAGGTTTGTTTATAATGATGCTTCCTAGGCCCACTTGACTTCACACTCTAGGATGTCTGGTTCTAGGTGAGTGATCACACCATCGTGGTTATCTGGATAGTTGGGATCTTTTTTGTATAGTTCTTCTGTGTATTCTTGCCACCTCTTCTTAGTATCTTCTGCTTCTGTGAAGTCCACACCTTTTCTGTCCTTTAAGGTGCCCATCTTTGCATAAAATGTTCCCTTGGTATCTCTAATTTTCTTGAAGAGATCTATAGTCTTTTCCATTCTATTGTTTACCTCTCTTTCTTTGCATTGTTCACTTAGGAATGCTTTTTTTTTTTTTTTAATCTCCTTGCTAAAAACATACAGACTATGCATTTTGTTGATTTTATTTCTTTTACACTCGCTACAAAATATAAGCTTCATGAGGCAGAGATTTTGATGGTCTTATTCACAACTGTCCATATGTGGAGCAGTGTGTAGTGCTTATTAGGTGCTTATTAAATATATACTGAATAAATGAGTGAATGAATTTTCATGTGAAATATCCTTAAGTGTCCTGCATAGTTCATGGTGACCTGTACTCATGAGATTTTGTTTATTATGAGCTTTGGTGGAAATGTAGATACTGTGCTGCCAAACCCACTGAATTTTCTTACATCTCAACAAATCAGCACTAGTCAGTATTTTCAATGCTGTCGTTGCCATTTAAAATGTTTTGTATCTAACCTATATATTTACATATTTCAGAACATGTATGATTTAAATTCGCCATGTGGTAGGTGTATTGGTTTCCTATTGTTACTGTAACATATACCACAAAGTAGTGCCTTAAGACAAAAAACATCATTATTTTACACTTCTGGACATCAAAAATGCCAAATTATTTTTATGTGGCTGAAATTAAGGTGTCATCAGGCCTATATTCCTTCCAGAGGCTCTTGGGGTTAATCTGTTTTCTTATCTTTTCCAGCTTCTATAGACTGCTTTCATTTCTTTGCCCAGGGCTGCATCAATTTGCTTTCTACTTCTCTCTTCACATCTTTTTCTCTGATTCTCCTTCTTTTTTTCCTTCCTAAGGACAATTGTGACTAAATTGCATCCACCTTGATAATCCAGGATAACCTCTCCAACTGCAGGTACCTAAATTTAATGCAATCTGCAAGTTAACATTTTACAAACTCAGTGTTTAGGATATGGACCGGTTGGAAGAGTCATTATTCTACCTACTATAAAATGTTGAATTTTTAATGGAATTAATTTAAAGTGGTGATGGAAAACACTGTCAATGTCTAAGCAAATAGTGAAATTCTTCCTAAGATAAAATATGTATCTTAATATTTTAAGAAATTAGTTATAAAAGTAGAATCTTTATGCTGTTTATAAATCTGCCAGGACTGTTGAAAGAATAGATCCTGTGAAGTAATCTGCAAGTTTAGGTTTTCATTTCAGCAAAGAAAAAAATTGCAGACACTTCTGAATATGTGATTTAAAATGTTATCATATCTTTATTAAATAACAGGAATGATTTGTTTCCAATGAGGAATGAAGGCTCAAGTGATTTTTCTTTGCTCTAAACTATGGTTAAGCTTGTTTGTTTGTTTGTTTGTTTTTTACCGCACTGCATGCAGGATCTTTATGCCCTAACCAGGGATCAAACCCACACCCTGTGGATCCCCAGGGCTAATCTTGAATATAAACATGAGGATATTTATTCTTCTCTGTGTTATCAAAGGTGTGAAAATCCCTATAGGGATTTTTATTTATTTTTATATATATATATATATTTTTTTTTATCAAGAATCTCTTTTATTGATTATCAGAAACAATACAAACATCTAATATGAACAAATTGTAACATGACAGTATTTAGTTTGAACAATTAATACATTTCAGATATAATATTATACATATTTCAATGTTATTCTCCCCAATCATCCCACCCTCTCCCGGTCCCAGAGTCCAAAAGTCTGGTCTATACATCAGTGTCTCTTTTGCTGTCTCATAAATAGGGTTATTTTTACCATCTTTCTAAATTCCATATATATGCGTTTGTATACTGTATTTGTGTTTTTGTTTCTGGCTTACTTCACTCTGTATAATAGGCTCCAGTTCCATCCACCTCCTTAGAACTGATTCAAATGTATTCTTTTTAATGGCTGAGTAATACTCCATTGTGTATATGTACCACAGCTTGCTTATCCATTCATCTGTGGATGGACATCTAGGTTGCTTCCACGTTCTGGCTATTGCAAACAGTGCTGCTATGAACATTGGGGTACACGTGTCTCTTTCAATTCTGGTTTTCTCAGTGTATATGCCCAGCAGTGGGATTGCTGGATCATAAGGCAGTTCTATTCCCAGTTTTTTGAGGAATCTCCAGACTGTTCTCCACAGTGGCTGTACCAGTTTGCATTCCCACCAACAGTGCAAGAGGGTTCCCTTCTCTCCGCACCCTCTCCAGCATTTATTGCTTGTGGACTTTTGGATAGCAGCCATTCTGATTGGCGTGAAATGATATCTCATAGTGGTTTTGATTTGCATTTCTCTGATAATGAGTGATGCTGAGCATCTTTTCATGTGTTTGTTAGCCATCTGTATGCCTTCTTTGGAGAAATGTTTATTTAGTTCTTTGGCCCATTTTTTGATTGGGTCATTTATTTTCCTGGAATTGAGCTGTAGAAGTTGCTTGTATATTTTTGAGATTAGTTGTTTGTCAGTTGCTTCATTTGCTATTATTTTTTCCCATTCTGAAGGCTGTCTTTTCACCTTGCTTATAGTTTCCTTTGTTGTGCAGAAGCTTTTTAAGTTTGATTAGGTCCCATTTGTTCATTTTAGATTTTATTTCCAATATTCTGGAAGGTGGGTCATGGAGGATCCTGCTGTGATGTAAGTCAGAGAGTGTTTTGCCTATGTTTTCCTCTAGGATTTTTATGGTTTCTGGTCTTACATTTAGCTCTTTAATCCATTTTGAGTTTATTTTTGTGTATGGTGTTAGAAAGTGTTCTAGTTTCATTCTTTTATAAGTGGTTGACCAGTTTTCCCGGCACCACTTGTTAAAGAGATTGTCTTTAATCCATTGTATATTCTTGCCTCCTTTGTCAAAGATAAGGTGAAAATTACTAGAACTGATCAATGAATATAGTAAAGTTGCAGGATATAAAATTAACACACAGAAATCCCTTGCATTCCTGTACACTAATAATGAGAAAATAGAAAGAGAAATTAAGGAAACAATTCCATTCACCATTGCAATGAAAACAATAAAATACTTAGGAATATATCTTTCTAAAGAATCTAAAGACCTATATATAGAAAACTATAAAACACTGGTGAAAGAAATCAAAGAGGACACTAATGGATGGAGAAATATACCATGTTCATGGATTGGTAGAATCAATATAGTGAAAATGAGTATACTACCCAAAGCAATTTATAGATTCAATGCAATCCCCATCAAGCTACCAACGGAATTCTTCACAGAGCTAGAACAAATAATTTCTCAATTTGTATGGAAATACAAAAAACCTCGAATAGCCAAAGCTATCTTGAGAAAGAAGAATGGAACTGGAGGAATCAACCTGCCTGACTTCAGGCTCTACTACAAAGCCACAGTCATCAAGACAGTATGGTACTGGCACAAAGACAGAAATATAAAGATCAATGGAACAAAATAGAAAGCCCAGAGATAAATCCTATAGGGATTTTTACAGTTAGTGAAAATAAGAAGCAAAAGGTGATGACTTAGGTGAAGTGTACAAGGAGAGTGAAATTTATATATGAAAAATGATTACATAAAGTTCTTGAAAAGTCCAGGATGCTGAACAACTGACTGAAACAATTGTCACCTCATTCCATGGGTGGGTTTTATATTCATATATACCCATGAGGAGAGTTAGGAATTTCTACAATCTATGTGGCAGAGGATGAGAAAGCTGTGACTAGATATCATGAATGGTGTGATTGGAAAAATGATGAGATAAGACTGGTGGGTCCTATCTCCCTAATTTCCTGCTTCTCTGTTTTTCTCTCTAGGTTATACCCTCATTGGCATTTCCAGCCTCTACATAGCTCATCATTATAGTTATTCAGTTGGATAAAGACTTTAGGTCTCTACCAATTCAGCATAATAAGAATTAGCATAATAAGTGATGGATACTTTAGGATATATTAATCAAATTAGCCTGTGATTGACAATAGATGGTTCTGAGAAAACAAAACTTTAAAATCTATTTGATGGAAAAATAGAGAAAGGAAATTTATATTGGGGACTTGCTGAGGGAAAACAAGCCTAAATGGGGTTTATAAAAAGGGAATCCTAGGGCAGCTACTTAAAAATTTTTTGTTATGATTAGAAGAAACTGGCATCATTGCAAATAGCTAGAGAATATTGCATGGGAGGAAGACATTGACTATTAATTTTTCCTATTATTTCATTCATATTTTCTTTTTTTATTCACATTTTCATATTTGGCCATGAGATATAATGGATGAAATGAGACTGAAATGTATTCTGGAGAATCTCAAAGGTCTTAAGAAGGGGAAATTAAACGAACATCTTTGTCTCTACTTTTTCGACATCCACATTTAACAAGTTTATATACAAAAGTGATCTCAAAGATGATGCCAAAGTTATTGATTTTATGACATTTACAAGGGAAAAACTTGAACAATGGAAAATCTTTCATCATGGTAAAATATGTTTTCAGTATAATCACATATCTGTGTGTTTTTCATCATGGGTATACATACATGGGATATAATTTCACATGGTCAGGTTTAGTTGGCATAAATCCAAATATAAGTGTTTTTTTTAATATGGCAATATGACTGAGATTCTAACTCCTGGTGACAGTCTTAAAATTTGTTTTTATGTATTGATTTATTTTAGCACCTTGAATGAATATATGATCTATCTTAAGTTTCTATAGGAATGATAATGGGAAGCAAAGACATTTAAATTTTAAATTTAATAATAGATTTGCAGTTCTTATTGCTCTAAACTATCAATGGTTAAATTTTTGTCAGCCTATTGCATAATGTGCATTCACGTTACAGAAGTTTTCCTTAAAAGTTTGCATATTATCATGTAGCAAATCTCTGTTGATCATCCTTTTGGTCTAAAAAAATATTTCTTAGCAGATGCAACGTTATTTTTTATATCAAGCATATTTTAAAACATATATTGCTAAGCATGTTACTTTGCTTTCTTCTTAGTATATCATTTGATAATTTCATTTAACATTTTATGTGATGTTTTTATATCTGTCATGCTTTTTAGTGTAATCATATGCATTTTAGGGTAATCAAGCTAACACACTTATTTTCAGCTCTTATTCTTGACAATGTGTTGGGAGTATCTGTAAAATATTTAATGTCTTAATGAAAATGGAGGTGGAAGATAAGTTAGTTTTTCTAATGTCTCTAAATCTTTAAGACAATGACACTGAATGGGAACACATCAAACATTGTATAGTAGGGATGACACAATCTCAAACAGCTATGCTCTTTGACTCTACACCCTACAACTCTGTTTGGCGTATAGTGGCTTCTCAGTTAATGTTGATTGAATAATTAAAAGAAACGATCCTATTTCTCCTTAACCCATAGCCTTAACATCAGCTTGCTCATTCTAACAAGTAAATTATTCAAAGTAGTCACTACACCAGGAAATGAAGTGACTATGATTTTTTTTTCCATTATTTTCCTTCACATGTAAATACTTTTGGCTTCAAAGGCTTTACTCTTTTCTGTATTTCTTCACACAGCCTGACGTTATTTTTCAAATTCTCTTTTCCTGTTTTTTTTCCTACTTTTGGCTTCAATTATTTTGATAGCCTCTGTGTCTCATACACATTTTCTTCTTCATTTATTTAACACATATTTATTAAGCTCCTGTTGTGTGACAGAAATTGGTCAAGGCACAAATATAAACAAACAAAAAAAAATTAACCTTTGTCATGGACAACATTCTAGTAGGGGGACGTTGAGAATGAAGAAATAGATGAATAAATAAATATAGATAAACACATTTACACTAAATTAATCTAGTGGATTAATATGTGTCCTTCCAAAAGACATGTCCAAGTCCCAATCCCCAGTACCTATAAATGTGACCTTATTTGGAAAAAGAGTCTTTGCAGATATAATTAAGAATCTCATGTATTGTGGGTGGGGAGTGAGTTAGATCCACTGACAGGTCCTTTATAAGAAGAGGGGAAGACACAGAGACACAGAAAAAAGGCTATGTGAAGGAGGCAGAGACAGAAGTTATACAGCCCCAAGTTAAGGAATGACAAAGGTTACCAGTAGCCACGAGAGGCCAGGAGAGAGAAGGCATGGTACAAATTTCCCCTCAGAGTCTCCGAAGGGGACCAAGACTGCTAATACCAAGATTTTGGACTTATGACCTCCCAAACTGTGAAATTACGTTTTGTTGTTTCAAGAAGTCAGGATTGTGGTATTTTGTTATAGCAGTCTTAGAAAATGAAGACAGTCAACATATTAAATACTACTGAATAAAATAGAGAAGGAAGTTTGAGATTATGAGAACATACTGAAAAATTGCAAATGTGTTATTGTTCAGTCATTAGGTCATGTCTGACTCTTTGTGTCCCCATAAACTGTAGCACTAAAACTGTGACTGTGTGGATTACAATAAACTGTGGAAAATTCTAAAAGAGATGGGAATACTAGACCACCTGACCTGCCTCTTGAGAAATTTGTATGCAGGTCAGGAAGCAACAGTTAGAACTGGACATGAAACAACAGACTGGTTCCAAATAGGAAAAGGAGTCCGTCAAGGCTGTATATTGTCACCCTGTTTATTTAACTTATATGCAGAGTACATCATGAGAAATGCTGGGCTGGAAGAAGCACAAGCTGGAATCAAGATTGCCAGGAGAAATATCAATAACCTCAGATATGCAGATGACACCACCCTTATGGCAGAAAGTGAAGAGGAACTAAAAAGCCTCTTGATGAAAGTGAAAGTGGAGAGTGAAAAAGTTGGCTTAAAGCTCAACATTCAGAAAACAAAAATCATGGCATCTGGTCCTATCACTGCATGGGAAATAGATGGGGAAACAGTGGAAACAGTGTCAGACTTTGTTTTTCTGGGCTCCAAAATCACTGCAGATGGTGACTGCAGCCATGAAATTAAAAGACGCTTACTCCTTGGAAGGAAAGTTATGACCAACCTAGATGGCATATTCAAAAGCAGAGACATTACTTTGCCAACAAAGGTCTGTTTAACCAAAGCTATGGTTTTTCCAGTGGTCATGTATGAATGCGAGAGTTGAACTGTGAAGACAGCTGAGCGCCGAAGAATTGATGCTTTTGAAGTGTGGTGTTGGAGAAGACTCTTGAGAGTCCCTTGGACGGCAAGGAGATCCAACCAGTCATTCTGAAGGAGATCAGCCCTGGGATTTCTTTGGAAGGAATGATGCTAAAGCTGAAACTCCAGTAGTTTGGCCACCTCATGTGAAGAGTTGACTCATTGGGAAAGACTCTGATGCTAGGAGGGATTGGGGCAGGAGGGAAAGGGGACGACAGAGGATGAGATGGCTGGATGGCATCACTGACTCGATGGATGTGAGTCTGAGTGACCTCCAGGAGTTGGTGATGGACAGGGAGGCCTGGCGTGCTGCGATTTATGAGGTCGCAAAGAGTCGGACACGACTGAGCACCTGAACTGAACTGAACTGAAAGTGCAGCATGCCAGACTTCCCTGTCCTTCATTTTCCCCCAGCGTTTGCTCAGGCTCAAGTCAATTGAGTCAGTGATGCCATCCAACCATCTCATCCTGTGTCACCCCCTCTCCTGTCCTCAATCTTTCCCAGCATCAGGGTCTTTCCCTGTCAGTTGGCTCTTTCTATCAGATGGCCAAAATATTGGAGTTTCAGCTACAGCATCAGTCCTTCCAATGAATATTCAGAGTTGATTTCCTTTAGGATTGACTGGTTTGATCTCCTTGTTGCCCAAAGGACTCTCAAGAGTCTTCTCCAGCACCACCATTTGAAAGCATCAGTTCTTCAGTACTCAGCCTTCTTTATGGCCCAACTCTCACCTCCATACATGACTCCTAATAAAACCATGAAGTGAAGCAACATGTTAGTCTCCCATTCGTGCTCGACTCTTTGTGACCCCATGGATTGTTGCTCTCCAGGCTCTTCTGCCCATGGGATTCTCCAGGCAAGAATACTTGAGCTCATTGTCATTTCCTTCTCCAGGAGATCTTCCTGACCCAGGGATCAAACTTGGGTTTCCTGCATTACAGGAAGACTCTTTAGCATATGTGCAACCAGGGAAGCTCAATAGCTTTAACTTTGTGGACCTTTGTCAGCAAAATGATGTTTTTACTTTTTAAAACACTGTCTAGGTTTGACATAGCTTTCTTTCTGATGTCATCAAAGATCTGAAAGCTGTAAGTGAAGTGAAATGAAACTGCTCAGTTGTGTCTGACTCTTTGCAACCTGATCGACTGTAGCCTGCCAGGAGCCTCTATTCATGGGATTTTCCAGGCAAGAATACTGGAGTGGGTTGCCATTTCCTTCTCCAGGGATTGAGCCATATGGAAATCTAGAAGAAGATATTTCCAAATGCACAAGAACAAGGAGCCAGAACATGGTTATATAGTAAAAGGGAAACAAGGAAGACAGTGTGGATGGGCCAGTATGAGGAAGGCAGAGAGAGAAATATAATTAGTAAGGTAGTCTAAGGCTGTTTCATAGGATGTCTAGCAAGTGATATTGTGTGGAATGAGATGTAAATTGTTACAGAGTGATTATCAGGTGATATGTTATGACTGAAGTGCTGTATTGGACTATCATTTTCTTCCTCCTTGGAGTCTATAGGAAACTAAAGTAGACCCTCTTATGCCCAAACATTGATTATGGATCAAGGTGATTATATTTGTTTTGGACTGTTCTTGCCTGGAGAATCCCAGGGGCGGGGAAGCCTGGTGGGCTGCCGTCTATGGGGTCGCACAGAGTCGGACACGACTGAAGTGACTTAGCATAGCATAGCAACATGAAATAGACGGCAGGATCTATTGAATACTAATGATATATGTCAGGTACTATTCTAATTGCTGTGCACATATATCTGTATAATCCTCATTCCAATCCCTTTTAAAGATGAAGAAACAGAGATTCAAACAAATTAACTAACTTGTACAAGACTTTACAATATGTTAGCATGCACAAAAGGCATTTGATTCAGGTCTGTGTGATTCTAAACCCTGTGTTCCGAAACTCTGTTATTTTTACCTATCGACTCAAACTATTTATATACAAATTATTTTGTTGCAAATAGCCAAATTGATTAGATATTTGAAATCTAAAACATAATATGCTTCCCTTGGTGGCTCAGATATTAAAGTATCCCTTTGCAATGCAGGAGACATGAGTTCAATCTCTGGGTGGGGAAGATCCCTGGAGGAGGGCATGGCAACCCATTCCAGTATTCTTGCCTGGAGAATCCCCATAAACTGAGGAGCCTGGTGAGCTACAGTCCATGGGGTCACAAAGAGTCAGACAGAAGTGAGCAGCTAAGCACACAGCATGTAGGTCTTGAGCTAGAAGAATCATTACATTCGTATCTTCTTTGAAAACCCCTATTTGGTATATTATTTAATCAGATTAGGCTAAAGTAGGCAGCTTAAAAATTAATAGTTCAAAATCTTTGCTATATAGTTTATTTCTGCAATCACTGTATCCACTAAACACTGCCAAACTATTGCGTTTTCCCTTGACTTTAAAAGGATTTCAATATCCCTGTCTGATCAGTCTAAATATTGTTCCCATGTATGTACATAATGAGTGCTCATTTCTATTAAGATTCCAATGAGTCTAGTAAATAGATGTTTCCTCAATGCATTCGATGGGAAAATAATAATAATAATACATGATCATACACTTCTTGATATATGAAATGTTTGCTTTCTCAGAAATATAGATTGTTTTTACTTTCCCCCCTTTTAGCTAGTCCTTAAAGACCACTTTCTATAAAATCTACTGTGAAATAAACTTGAGATTTTAATCTAACATAGATTTAGAAAATTTCCCAAAAAGAGACATAATTGTTATGTTGTTACTTTGCTAATGCTTTTATTACTTTTATTATAATGTCATAATATGCAAATTTTCCCTAAAGTTCTAATACAAAACTAACAAGTGCTAATTTTATACTCATTGTAAATTAATTCCAATTTTAACATTCCATTTTCATATTTGTTTGTTATTCCTTTTGCTCTGGTCAAGGTAAATTTGCTCTAATTAAGCTAATATGGACTCTATTTAGTTTTGTTGCTGACATTGGGATATTTCCCCTTTGCCTTACTGTCCATCTAAATTCAGTAATCACTTAGGATAGGGGCCAAATTATATAGGTTATGTCTCTATTTCATCTACAGTATTTACTGTCATATTCCAGATAGCTAACTTCTTTTTTTCTTCACTAATTAGATTTACTATTTTTCCATTCTTATTTATTTGTTATTCTCCATTCCTCTGTTTACTCTTTGTTCCATGTTTTTAGCTGATTGATGTAGATTGTAGACAAATTCGGGTCAAAAAATTTGCTTAGCATATCACTTGAGATTTTCAGAAGGATCTCTTGAGGAAATAGAAATGTCATTATTTTATGAAGGACTTTAGTATAATCATATTAATATAATATTCTGCAGTTTCTTGTAAAAGGAAATTAGATTTAACCATACCTTAGTCTAGCATATTTTTAACTGTCGAAATCACCCTTATTCCATTACTGATTTATTAATATCAAGCTAAGAATTGGAGATATGTATGTTTAGCAAGCAATACAGATGAATGCTTTTTTTTTTTAAATTTTATTTAACTTTACAATATTGTATTGGTTTTGCCGTATATCAAGATGAATCTGCCACAGGTATACATGTGTTCCTAATCCTGAACCCTCTTCCCTTCTCCCTCCCCATACCATACCTCTGGGTCATCCCATTGTACCAGCCCCAAGCATCCAGGTAGCTATTTAGTAAACTTTTTGATCTTGAAAACTAATTTTAATTAGAAGCTTAAATAGGGTCTACATGGATTGTTTTTAATTCTTTAATATTGAATTTATACTTACAAAGCCAAGTTCTCATAGTGGCAATGAGGATCCCTATTTGATCATGCCATGGGGTCGCAAAGAGTTGAATGTGACTAAGAGACTAAGCACACACACATGTTGCTAAAAAATTCAATGTAAGTAGCACCTTTGAAAAACTCAGAAGACTTTCATGACAGCAATCTCATGAGATAGTTTTCTTTTGGACAAGAAATCTAGTAAGACTTTGTTTCTTTATTTGGAAATGAAAACATATTTTCTAAATTATTAATATACCTTCACTAAATTTTCATGGTTGGGAAGAAGTCTCTTTTTATGTCTTATGATACAAATCCTGAGGGAAATCATGATTTCCATGATGAAATAGGACAATTCGCTCTCTCTGTCTGACACTTGAATCTAATGTCCTGATGTTAGGAGATAAAAAAGCATATAATTTGTAATTTTTGACTTGTAATTTGATTTTTGGAGAAGAAAGCTAGTTCATAATTGCTGTGACCACCAGCTGTCCGACAACCCTTTTCCCATAGATTTTGTGTTCACAGGGGAAATATTAGAGTGAAAAATTAGAAGCCTAGAATTTCATTCTCTATTTAAATAATTGGTGTCATCATTTTTATGTCTGAATGATGGCCAGTTAGAATAAATACAGATGATACAATTATAATTCACATATAGTTAAGGGCAAACATGTTTAACATTTAGGAGTTACCAATCCAGATTTTAATATGTAACTGAAAATGAGATTTTGCATTTGACATAATCATTAGGAAAACTTACTTCAAGCAAGATTACAGACTGGTGGTAGTGATAAAGACATTGTTTTATGTGTGTGTTTTTAAGAAAGGTTAATTTATCTTTACCAGAGATTTTCAGGGGATGTGGATATTAGTACTACTGATATACATCATATCCTCTTCATGATGACATCTAGTTTATATACTGATCTGGTTCCTTTATTGGAGACAAAAAAGATGCCAATAACTTAAACAATTTTTATTGTGTCATGTTTTTCATTGTAGGAAAGAGTTAAATCTTTAGGAGTTTAGCTTCAAGGTGATGGCACCCCACTCCAGTACTCTTGCCTGGAAAATCCCATGGGCGGAGGAGCCATGTAGGCTGCAGTCCATGGGGTCGCTGAGGGTCGGACACGACTGAGCAACTTCACTTTCTCTTTTCACTTTAACGCATTGGAGAAGGCAATGGCAACCCACTCCACTGTTCTTGCCTGGAGAATCCCAGGGACTGGGGAGCCTGGTGGGCTGCCGTCTATGGGGTCGCACAGAGTCGGACACGACTGAAGTGACTTAGTAGCAGCAGCAGCATACTGTGTTTTGGAGAAGGCAATGGCAACCCACTCCAGGACTCTTGCCTGGAAAATCCCATGGACGGAGGAGCCTCGTGGGCTGCAGTCCATGAGGTCTCTAGGAGTCCGACACGACTTCACTTTCACTTTCACTTTTCACTTTCATGCATTGGAGAAGAAAATGGCAACCCACTTCAGTATTCTTGCCTGGAGAATCCCATGGACAGGGGATCATGGTGGGCTGCCGTCTATGGGGTTGCATAGAGTCGGACACGACTGAAATGACTTAGCAGCATACTGTGTTTTGGACAAGGCACTGGTAACCCACTTTAGTACTCTTGCCTGGAAACTCCCATGGACAGAGGAGCCTGATAGGCTGCAGTCCATGGAATCGCTAAGAGTCGGACACGACTGAGAGAGTTCACTTTCACTTTTCACTTTCACGCATTGAAGGAAATGGCAACGCACTCCAGTGTTCTTGCCTGGAGAATCACAGGGACGGAGGAGCCTGGTGAGCTGCCATCTATGGGGTAGCACAGAGTCGGACACGACTGATGTATCTTAGCACAGCAGCATACTGTGTTTATTTCTGTGGATAATAGGAATACTACAGTTTTTGATAAATTGCAATCAAATTTAGCATTTTTAGCATACAATTGGCTAAACTTGCTGTATTTTTCTTTCCAATTGCAAAATAATATTTATATTTCAACTTAAACATTGTTATAACATGTAATAAATTATCATATATTTCTCCATTAAAGAGATTTATGCATGGGAATGTTTCCAAGTGAAAGACACGTTTTAAAATGTGTGATAAATGCATGAATTATTTCTGCTCCAACATGTCTAAGAAAATTTATAAAAAATAATGTTTATATAAAAATTACCCTACATTAAGCTGCAAAATAGTCAATCTCACTCTATAGAGCTCTTTCAATTCCTATTAGAAAAATTATTTTAGAGCAAAGGTTTACTACCAATCTCATCTTTTCTCTAACAATTTATAAAATCTTTGAAAATGTATAATTTTTATTTTTGAATTGTAAGCTTAGAATAGTTTTTAATGCTTTCATAGCCGCCTTTAAAGAATTTGAAATCATTTAAGAGATTAGCCCAGATTCTTCTTACATGGTGTATTCTTGGAATTTACGGTAACTGCAATGACAATAATTACTTTGAAAATGATTACTAAATGAATTTTATAATTGTGTGTGTGTGTGCATGTGTATGCCTGTGCATGCACATGTGCTCAATCATGTATGACTGAGACCCCATGGACTGTAGCCAAGTTCCTCTGTCCATGAAATTTTTCAGCCGGAATACTGGCGTGGGTTTCCATTTCCTTCTCAAGGGGTCTTACCCACCAAGGACCAAATCTGAATCTTCTGTGTCCTCTGCATTGACAGGCTGATTCTTGTACCACTGAGCTACCTAGGAAGCCCATGAATGTACATTCTTGTGTTTTTATTTGGGTCTAGTTCTTGCAAAAAAAATCAGCAATGATTTGTTTGAAATATCCATGTCTACTTTGAGGAGTAATTTCCAGTAATTATCAGAGAGTTGAAAGCAAGAATTAACCTAGTGAATAAGCAAACACAAATTATTGTTTAAAGGTGTTAAACATAATGTATTGGTATATTCTGTAATTGTTGATATTTAAAAGAAGAAAGTTCAAACAATTTGGTGTTAAATAATCTGATGATGGCATAAGTCTTCTACTGCATATTTGAGGGTCATTATTATGGCACATACCTTAATCAGCTTTTAGTAGGAATACTGAAATATGAAAATACATACAGGATTATAGTTCTGTGCATTACCTTTTGGTCTTTTGTGTGCTAATAAGAATATGTGTTTTTAATGTGCAGTAAACTTAAATTATGTAAAACTGAGAAAAATATCTTCTCCTTCAAAAAATTCAGTAAGCTGGGACTAAATACAAATTACCTGATAAATAAATATTATACTTTATTTTTTTCCAGTAAATGTCTGTGACTTGACATCTCTCTCAAGTGCCCTGGGGCAAGCCACCTCCTAGTGATAAGATCACTGGGTCTTGTTATCTAGATCTGGTTGCTAGTTGGGATCAGAGTTTTTCAAAGAAACATTAAGTAAAAGCTCTTGCAATGTGAATGTTTCAACATGTACATATAATCTGTGTGAAAATCATTGTTCTTCAATGGATGACCTCTTTGCACAGAGTGATAGCTTTATCCATTTTCACATCATTATGTTTGCTGGGGAAAAATCCTGCTGTGCTACCTCATAATAACATGTAATCTTCTTGCTCAGTTTAGCTGAGATTTAAGGAGACTCTGTTCATAGAAGCTGTTCTTTAAAGCCTGATCTATAATTCTGCAGAATCACCATAGCAGAAGAGCAAGAGGCTTTATTAAAGATATACAACCATTAAAACTCTTAAACTAAGATTAGTTTCAAGTTTTACAATCCAGTACCAAACCATCTGGCAAATCTCATGTCAGGTTTTGTTAAACCTTTGAGCTTTCTAAGTGTTAATTCATCCCCCTTCTATAACACTTCCCCCTTCCCTAAACACACAAGCATGCACTTGACTTACTGATGATTAAGATAAAAGATCTAATTAAGTGCTCCAAGCTTGTTGATTTTTCCACCTGGTGATTTGTTACCCTTGAAGACAATTTCAAAATAGCTGTTTGCTTTTGGCAGAACCATTGGAATCTTCATGGATAAGTGAATATATTCCTCAAAGCCTACTCCCTTCTTTTTGCCACATTTTGCTTAAGCCTAACTAAAACCAGAAGGAGAGTCAGAATATTCTTGAAATGCAAAAATACATCTGAGGGACTCAGACCAGTCTGGAAAACACTGAATATGCCTACTGAATAATTCTACAGTGCTTTCCCTAAGCCTTCATCCTTTAAGCTTTGATGATAGCAGTTTTCATAGAAAAACTATATATTCTTAAAATAAATTTTAGTTTATATTAACCTGGTGTTCTCTGGCATTGCCTTTCTTTGGGATTGGAATGAAAGGTGACTTTTTCCAGTCCTGTGGCCACTGCTGAGCTTTCCAAACTTTCTGGAATATTAAGTGCAGCACTTTCACAGCATCAGCTTTTAGGATTTGAGATACCTCAACTAAAATTCCATCAACTCCACTAGCTTTGCCCATAGTAAAGCATTTAGAAAAGGCAGAAGAATCAGAGAACAAATTGCCAGCATTCACTGGATCATCAAAAAAGCAAGAGAGTTAAAAAAAAATGCCTTATTGACTACAGCGAAGCCTTTGACTTGGTGGATCACAACAAACTGTGGAAAATTCTTAGAGATGGGAATACCAGCCCACTTTACCTGCATCCTGAGAAATCTGTATGAAGATCAAGAAGCAATAGTTAGAACTGGACATGAAACAACAGATTGGTTCCAAATTGGGAAAGGAGTATGTCAAGGCTATATATTGTCACCGTGCTTATTTAAATTACATGCAGAATATATAATGCAAAATGCTGGGCTGGATGAAGCACAGGCTGGAATCAAGATTGCCAGAAGAACTACCAATTACCTCAGATACATACATGACCTCACCCTTATGGCAGAAAGTGAAGAAGAACTAAAAAGTATCTTGATGAAAGTTCAGTTTAGTTTAGTTCAGTCACTCAGTCATGTCTGACTCTTTGTGACCCCACGAACTACATCACGTCAGGCCTCCTTGTCCATCACCAACACATGGAGTCCACCCAAACCCATGCCCATATAGTTGGTGATGCCATCCAACCATCTCATCCTCTGTCCTCCCCTTCTCCTCCTGCACTCAATCTTTCTCAGCATCAGGGTCTTTTCCAATGAGCTAACTCTTCACATCAGGTGGCCAAACTATTGGAGTTTCAGCTTCAATATCAGTCCTTCCAATGAACACCCAGGACTGATCTCCGTTAGGATGGACTGATTGTATCGTCAAGCAATCCAGATCAGATCAGATCAGATCAGTCGCTCAGTCGTGTCCGACTCTTTGCGACCCCATGAACCGCAGCACGCCAGGCCTCCCTGTCCATCACCAGCTCCCGGAGGTCACTCAGACTCGCATCCATCGAGTCAGTGATGCCATCCAGCCATCTCATCCTCTGTCGTCCCCTTCTCCTCCTGCCCCCAATCCCTCCCAGCATCAGAGTCTTCTCCAATGAGTCAACTCTTCGCATGAGGTGGCCAAAATACTGGAGTTTCAGCTTTAGCATCATTCCTTCTAAAGAAATTCCAGGATTGATCTCCTTCAGAATGGACTGGTTGGATCTTCTCCCAGTCCAAGCGACTCTCAAGAGTCTTCTCCAACACCACAGTTCAAAAGCATCAATTCTTCGGCGCTCAGCCTTCTTCACAGTCCAGCTCTCACATCCATACATGACCACAGGAAAGACCATAGCCTTGACTAGGCGAACCTTTGTTGGCAAAGTGATGTCTCTGCTTTTGAATATGCTATCTAGGTTGGTCATAACTTTCCTTCCAAGGAGCAAGCGTCTTTTAATTTCATGGCTGCAGTCACCATCTGCAGTGATTTTGGAGCCCAGAAAAACAAAGTCTGACACTGTTTCCACTGTTTCCCCATCTATTTCCCATGCAGTGATGGGACCAGATGCCATGATCTTCGTTTTCTGAATGTTGAGCTTTAAGCCAACCTTTTCACTCTCCACTTTCACTTTCATCAAGAGGCTTTTTAGCCCCTCTTCACTTTCTGCCATAAGAGTGGTGTCATCTGCATATCTGAGGTTATTGATATTTCTCCCGGCAATCTTGATTCCAACTTGTGTTTCTTCCAGTCCAGCATTTCTCATGATGTACTCTGCATATAAGTTAAATAAACATGGTGACAATATGCAGCCTTGACGTACTCCTTTTCCTATTTGGAACCAGTCTGTTGTTCCATGACCAGTTCTAACTGTTGCTTCCTGACCTGCATACAGATTTCTTAAGAGGCAGATCAGGTGGTCTGGTATTCCCATCTCTTTCAGAATTTTCCATAGTTTATTGTGATCCACACAGTCAAAGGCTTTGGCATAGTCAATAAGGAGTCTCAAAAATCTTCTCTGAAACCACAGTTCAAAAGCATCAATTATTCGGTGCTCAGCTTTCTTTATAGTTCAACTCTCACATCCATATATGACCACTGGAAACACCATAGCAAAGTGAAAGAGGAGAGTGAAAAAGTTGGCTTAAAACTCAACATTCAGAAAAGTAAGATCACGGCATCCACTCCCATCACTTCATGGCAAATAGATGAGGAAACGATGGGAACAGTGAGATTTTTTTTTTTTTTTTTGGGGGGGGGGTGCTCCAAAATCACTGCAGATGGTGACTGCAGCCATGAAATGAAAAGACACTTGTTCCTTGGAAGAAAAGAGGTGACCAACCTAGACAGCATATTAAAAAGCAGAGATTTTACTTTGCCAACAAATGTCCCTCTAGTCATAGCTATGGTTTTTCCAGTAATCATGTATTAATGTGAGAATTGGCCCGTAAAGAAAGCTGAGCACTGAAGAATTGATGCTACTGAACTGTAGTGTTGGAGAAGACTCTTGCGAGTCCCTTGGAGTGCAAAGAGATCCAACCAGTCCATCCTAAAGGAAATCCGTCCTGAATATTCATTGGAAGGACTGATGCTGAAGCTGAAACTCCAATATTTTGGCCACATGATGTGAAGAACTGACTCATTGGAAAAGACCCTGATGCTGGGACAGATTGAGGGCTGGAGGAGAAGGGGACAACAGAGGATGAGATGGTTGGATGGCATCACCGACTCAATGGACATGAGTTTGAGCAAGCTCTGCGAGTTGGTGATGGACAGGGAAGCCTGATGTGCTGCAGTCCATGGGGTCTCAAAGAGTCATACACAACTGAGCGACTGAACTGATATGAACTGAACCTGGTAAATCTTTCTATACCATTCTATCTACCACTAACAAATGTGTGTTTTCCTTTGAGAAACTAATGTCTTAACAACAGCTTGCAAGTTAAAAAGAGAGAGAGAAAAAAAAAATCCAAACAATAAAGAAAAGTTAATAGTAGGACATAAAATGTTCCAGAACCAAATTATTCTATCTATACTAGACTGTGGATAAACATAGGTTTTCATAACTTTTTAACTCTGACAAATGTGTCCCAATACACATAGTAAATTGAGTATTTTATGGCCTTATTTCCTTGCCCAAAAATGTGGTATAAATTTAGTCTGTGAATTTATATGGGAAGGCTTTACTCTGAGTAACTTATTAGTTAAAATTAAATTTGTTATATTTCTTCAAGTGTATAATTGATGCAGTACTTTTGGGGACAATATTTTAAGGAAACTTGAAAAATTTAAATGAATACCTAGTATCAAACTCCATCTTTAAATTTCAGTCTAAATTCTCTCATTCGTGCCTCAATCTAAAAAATTTTTTCATTGAAATTTCATCAAATTTACACACATTCTATAACATTTTAATTAGTCAATTCACTGAAAAATTTTAAATCGTCAATTTGGCTTTATTTATATTTAGACATTCATAAACATGATTAATGTTGGCTCTCATACTCTGAAGATTTCACAAAATCTCTGGCTCTATAAACCAACTTTTTTGGAAACACCAACTAAATTCACAAATAATTTGTTGTTGTTGTTGTTGTTGTTGCTAAGAGGTAATTATCTATAATCAAAGCAGGTTTCTCCCAATTAGAGGCTATACAATAATTTTGAAAAGTAGAGAATAATGTCTGCCTTTCTTGTGTCCTCTACCTTCAATCATCATATTACTGTGCTATTTATTGTAGTGGTTTGTAATTTTAATTTTTCAAATATGCAAGAACATTTTGTAGGTAATTGGAATTAGTAGTTTCAAAAATGTTGAGGTAAAAAGAGAGAAAAAGAGGGAGGGGGAGAGAGAGAACCACATGGTGGATGGCTTTAGATGGTTTCCACTTCATGTGATTAGGTAAGATACATCCATAAATTCAAGTGAATGGGATACTTGTAAAGTGTCAGGCACTTTACTATAGTAACTTGGTATAATACAATGATCCTAAGAGGCTCAAATTATACTCATTTCACTGATAATGAAACTGATAGTCATCTTAAATTTGACAGAGTTCGTAAAACTAGTAGGAGGTAGAGACAGAAGCAGATTCCAATAGCCCTGCCTTTTCCATTATAACACTGTGTTGCTGAGTAGATGTTAATTCTTTTTAAATATTTAATACCTATCTTTTCCTTCTTACACATTGCCTACCACTTTGCTAATTGTGAGACAGAAAAACACGCAGAAGAACCTTAAGAAACTTTAAAGAGAGTAGGAATTAACTAAGGAATTTTCAGGAACTTTCTGGAGTGTATTCTCTATCATTGAAAAATGGTCCCTGTGATTTATTACAAAAATTGAAAGTTGATATTTTGCCAAGGATTTTAACACAAAATCCTTCAACTAAACATATCATGGGCAAAAATAGGGATCAAATTACAGTTCGTATTTGTAAATGTTGCCACAGTTTTGATGGATATTATTTCCATAGTAAGGATTTTGATTTATTTTAAAGAAGTAAATGAGAATGAGGGAAAATTTTTGTAAATGTTATCTCTAGAAACATCACCTACAACCTTACATTTCTTTAGGCATACATCTTTGTGGTAGATATTATGTAAAACTCTCCTAAAATTGTCTCATATGCTAGTTTGAGACTTTTTTCCCCTAATCTGTCAATATGTCAAATATATGGCAATAAAATAACAATAATCTATGAGTTAAATTCACTTGTAGTCTTTGGTAGTTAAATAAAGGGATGGTTGTGACAATTTAGAACGCCACATTTCTGCAAAATTTGAGATTCCTGGAGTGTGTATGATTATCAAGAAAATGGAAACATACTTGATTTTCTAATGGGAAACCAGCTATATTTGAGAAAGAAATGTAATTGCTGAATCACTGAAGCTCCTCTGGATTCTCTTTTTGTTATATTTTGAAACAATATATAATGTTGATACTCTAGTCAGAGATATCATGATCTTATTTTAACTATGATTTTCTTATCATTATGTTGCAGGAAGAGGGACCCCTTCCAGGGCCGGAAACTAGGCTCTTGTCTAACCCTCAGAAATGAATTGTCCAAGGAGACACATATGCTGACAAAGCAAGAGATTTTATTGGGAAAGGGCACCTGGGTGGAGAGCAGTAGGGTAAGGGAATCCAGGAGAACTGCTCTGCCACATGGCTCTCAGTCTCGGATTTTATGGTGATGGGATGAGGTTCTGGGTGGTCTTTGGCCAGTCATTCTAATTCAGAGTCTTTCCTGGTGGTGCACGCATTGCTCAGCCAAGATGGATGCTAGTGAGAAGGATTCTGGGAAGTGGACGGACGTGAGGTCTCCTTTTGACCTTTCCCGAACTCTTCTGTTTGGTGTTGGCTTATTAGTTCTGTATTCATATCAGGATCTCCTGTCATAAAACAATTCATGCAAATGGTTACTATGGTGCATGGCCAGGGTGGGCGGTTTCAATCAGTGTGCTTCCCCTAACAATTAGATTTAAGTGGCAATAAAATTTTTTAACTGGGAGAATAAGGAATGCATTCCACATTTCACCTTAAATTGATCACAAAATCAGTCTGGGTTTGCGTGGTCCAGTAATTTGGGATTAGTCAAGAGAAGGTATGCAGTCAATATGTTAAGCCCCTGAAGCTCAGCTTCTGTGTGACACTGTCAGGAAAATGAGAAGAGTTAGAAGGTATTTAGAGAGTTCAATCAAATCATGTTGCTTCATAAGCCTTTTTTTTTTGGCAAGGCACCTACAGTTAAGTTGAGTTCAGTTCAGTCTCTCAGTTGTGTCCAATTCTTTGTGACTCCATGGACTGCAGCACGCCAGGCCTCCCTGGCCATCACCAACTCCCAGGGCTTGCTTAAACACATGTCCATCGAGTCAGTGATGCCATCCAACCACCTCAACCTCTGTTGTCCCCTTACAGTTGGGGTAGTGAATTTTACTCTTGTAGGTCACGTGTAACAGTCTCCCATTATTTTTTGAAAGACTAAATCCTGTGGCAGCTGAAAATATGATCCTGACAATCACAGAAACTATATCATTGTATATATTTTGAGCTATAATTCACATTTCTGTGAATAGAAATTTGGCTGAAATTTCCTTACTTCTTGCCTCAGACCTGCACCGCCCCCCACCCCCCCATTGGAGGAGATTTAATAGAGTTTTGGTCATTTACACTGAATTAATACTTTTTATTAGCTGGACTCTTCCCACATTTGTAGGTAAAATCATTCAAGCAGACTATAGATAAATTTTTAAGCCATAAAATTTCTGGATTCTGAAAGGTGAAATAAGATAAATGACTTTTTTTTTTTTTTTCTTTCACATATGACTATTTTATCAGACCAACAGAACATCATGGGTGAAATGTTAGTGTTTAAGGATTTAATACATTTTAAAATAACACTGAATTCCTTTCCAATATCTAATCTATGAACTAGTAATATCTGACTCAAGAATGATAAGGAGATCCAATATCTATCCATCCTTCTCTTGAAAGTATTATTTTTTTTTTTTTTTACTTTTAGCAGTAATGCCAGTGAAACTTCTCAAAACTCTTTAAGCTAGACATACTTTTCACTTTTTACTATTGAGCACTGTCTTAACATGAACTGGATTAAAATGAGGCTTAAATCTTTAAAAATAGTGATTATTATAAAGCACTTTACTCTTTACTTGACATCTGATTCCATAAAAAGGAAAATGCAGTTTGGTTCAGTATGTGGTACATGTAAGGGAACAGAAATGTAGATCAGCATATTAATTTTCAGATATCAATGATGAACCACACTTCATTTTTTTAAAAAAGTAAAATACATATTTTTGATCACTATTAATCCTAGAACTGCCATTTCTCTCACTTTCATTGTAGTTAATGACCAGCAGTTCTGTATGTAAGAGCTATTTTATTAGACTATTTCCTAGTTACTAGCATTAAAACTGTGGGTCTTGGTAGAAGGGGGAGGGGTAATGGAAGAATATTTTTAGGGGTGGGAGTATTATTTTAACTTTAGTTTGTTATTTTTGTACAAAATAAACTTCAATAGATTTTTCTTAATGTTTGAATATTGAAGCATATTATACAATAGAGATGTTTAATTGCCAAATTTAAGTGGAAAAGATACATCCACATAGCTTCAAGTATTTGACCACCTAAAATACCATCCTTATATAGTTCAGTGAACATTTGAATGTTGTCAGAGAGGAAATGGGCTTCCCTTTTGGGCCAGATCATAAAGAATCTGCCTGCAACGCTGGCGACGTGGTTCAATCCCTGGGTTGGGAAGATCCCCTGGAGGAGCGCATGACAACTCACTCTAGTATTCTTGCCTGAAAAATCCCCATGGACAGAGAAGCCTGGTGGGCTACAGCCCATGGAGTTGCAAAGAGTCGGACATGACTGAGTGACTAAGCACAGCACAAAGAGGAAAAAGTTTTACTCTATCTTTCTAAGTTATTCTTGCTGGTCTAAGAATTAAATTGACATGAGACAAATTAACAGGCAAAAATCAAACAAAAATTGAATAACAAAAATTGGATAACATGTATACGTAGGAGAGACCTAGAAGACTCCTGAGAGTCCCTTGGACTGCAAGGAGATCCAACCAGTCCATTTTAAAGGAGATCAGCACTGGGTGTTCTTTAGAAGGAATGATGCTAAAGCTGAAACTCCAGTACTTTGGCCACCTCATGAGAAGAGTTGAATCATTGGAAAAGATTCTGATGCTGGGAGGGATTGGGGACAGGAGGAAAAGGGGGCGACAGAGGATAAGATGGCTGGATGGCATCACTGACGATGGACATGAGTTTGAGTGAACTCCGGGAGTTGGAGGCCTGGCGTGCTGCTATTCATGAGGTCGCAAAGAGTCGGACACGACTGAACGACTGAACTGAACTGAACTGAAGTGAGGGAAACTAAATAACTCACCAAAATGGCTGTCAGTCTCACCTTAAATACCATCTTCAGCTCTACACTGAGAAGGATCTTGGGGGTAGTGATTTGGGACTTTGAAGTGGAGGAAGGCAATTCACATGGAGATGGAAAAGCAAATCTTTGGTAAACAAATGTTCCCTGGGCCCTGCAGAGATGGTGGGACACAGAAGCCCTGCTTAGTTCCCCCATCTCATCATGCTTATACTCTTTACAAATATCTCTAGTGATAGCTCTGTTCTGGATATAAGCACTTTATCTAAATTCTTTTAGGAATTTAAAGGGGAAGGAAAAGGAAAAACTTCCTGAGCTCTCTGTTTCTTAAAAATAATCAGCCTAAATTAATCCTCATGTCAAAAATATTTATCTTAGGGTGGCATTTTGCTCATCTGCAATGTGGCATAATACATTTAACAAATAGCTCCACAGACAGACATAAAGCTTACAATTGACAGAAAATATTAAAAACAAATGGTTAAAATGTGCATGGGAAATGTAACACTAGTAGACTTGGTTTAATAATAAAGCTAAATCTGAGATCTGAGCACAAATCTGCCTAGAAACTCCTACAGCACAGAACACTTTGCTCAAATACATTTGAGTATTTCTGCTTTTTTTTTAGTGTATAATGAAAACATGAAAGTGAAAGTCTCTTGCTTGTGTCTGACTCTTTGCAACCCCATGGACTCTAACCCACCAGGCTCCTCTGTCCATGGAATTCTCCAGGCAAGAATACTAGAGTGAGTAGCCATTCCCTTCTTCAGGGGATCTGACCAACCCAGGGATCAAACCTTGGGTCTCCTGCATTGCAGGCAGATTCTTTACCATCTGGGCCACCAAGGGAGCCCCTATAAAATCACCAGTTGACTTTATAACTGGTCCATCAGTTGTAAAGTCCATCAGGAGTATGTGCTTAATTCACTTTCCCATATATTTGTTCCTGGAGAAGGCGATGGCACCCCACTCCAGTATTTTTGCCTGGAAAATCCCACGGACGGAGGAGCTTGGTAGGCTGCAGTCCATGGGGTCGCTAAGAGTAGGACATGACTGAGCGACTTCACTTTCTCTTTTCACTTTCATGCATTGGAGAAGGAAATGGCAACCCGCTCCAGTGTTCTTGCCTGGAGAAGAATCCCAGGGACGGGGAAGCCTGGTGGGCTGCCGTCTGTGGGGTCGCACAGAGTCGGACACGACTGAAGTGACTTAGCATAGCATAGCATAGCATATATTTGTCCCATCATTCAGTTACATCTTCCATCATATAGAACACATCTTGGATTTCCCTAACTTAGACTAAATTGCCAGAAAAACTCCTCTTTACCCTCTGCTTCTAGGGGTTGTATTTATTTCATAGACTTGTCCATCAATTATAGTTACTAGTGTTTCTTTTCTTTTCCTCTAGATCAGAGGTCAGCAAACTTTTTCTGTAAAGGGTAAAGTAGAGAAGAATAGCTTTATTGCCTTGCCAGGCAAAGGATGCCATTGCAGGCAAAGGAGGCCACAGTGGGCTAATGATCTTAAACCTGTGTGTCCCATTCCAGGGGACCTTGAGTTTTTTTAGTAATTGTTCAAGGAGCAAGGCTGCTGAAAAGGATCAGGGTGCATGCAGGGCCTGCATTCCTTCAATATACAGATCACCTGACATCATGTGGTCTTATGAGGGGCTTCTGTGGTTCTCAAGGTTATCAAACTCTGACTTTTTCTCTGGAATGAAGAATGTTTCATCAAATAGTTAACATATTCCATTTGGTTGGGATCTTAGTTCCAGTAGAAGAACTCAAAAATATTGTTATATATATCCCTTGAGGAGGAACCAGGACCCTGCCCCAAGGTTGCACTATTGTTTCTTAACTGCTCCTCCTTTTTCTCCTATCCTTTCCTTTCCCTGATTAGCAACTGTTTGAACATGTAGGAAATAGGTGAAGCCTATTTCCTACAAACAAGAAACAAGGGAAATAGAAAGACTTTTGTGTCCAGGAGCCCCAAAAGGCCCTGCTCAGTTTCAGGAAGTTTTATATACAAAAAAAGAGAAACCAAATTTCCATAAAATTTCAACTGATGCTATTTACATCATCAAGTGTAATGAGTACAAAGTTTCATGTAGCAGAGAACTACTAATTAATGGACTTGTGTATCTGAACTTGGAAAATGTCTTTTCATACAGATAGGTACTGTCAAATACTGATATCAGTCCAGAAGCATATAGTTTTAACTCAACATATCTATCCTTAGAAGGCATGTGAAAAATTCTATTAGATTTTTCCTTCATTTCTGCCATTTAGTCCGACTCGACTGAAGCGACTTAGCTGCTGCAGCAGCAGCCATTTAGTGTGATTATATTGAAGACTAATCATTTCTTTTTAAAAAAAAATATTTATTTATTTTTCTGTGTTAGGTCTTAGTTACACCACAAGGGATCTTATATTGTGGTATATGAGCTCTCTAGTTGTGGTGCACAAGTGCAGTAGTTGTGGTGCACAGCCTTAGCTGATCCATGGCATATGCGATCCTAGTTTCCTGACAAGGGATTGAACCTGAGTCCCCTGCATTGGACGGTGGATTCTCAACCACTAGACCACAATCGAAGTCCCAAAGATTAAACATTTATAATTGACAGTTAGGTAAAGGCTCCTTAATTCCATATTTACTGCAACCCATTGCAAATTTTTGTGTGTGCAGAGATGGGATTTTGCTTATTTGAACTTCTAGAGGACTGGAGTGTATATAGTAACTTACCATTACTTGTGATTCAAAATTTTGATTGTCATCAAAATGATTTTACTGTAGTATAAGTTTGGCATATAAGCACTCATTAACCTTACAATTTTAGACTGATTTATTGAGATATTATCAAGTTTGCAATAAAAACTAACTGCCAGAGTGAGTCAGTATTCAATAATAGTGGTCAAGGGAACTTCCAATTCAGCAAAATTTCAGTCTTGGCTTTGAGCTCAAAAGTAAACCTTTGCCACTTATAAGCCAATTTATATTCTAACTACTTATATGGTAGGGCAAGTCAGAATATTCAGCTTGCTGTTTAGATGAAAGTTCACAGAATGAATATGGTTCCATTATCAATAGCGAATAAAATTCACTATTTACACTCCTAGTTCAATAACACATCTTACACTCAAATATTTTGCACAAAACACCTGCTGATGTATAATATTAGTACAATAAGCATAGGTTTTGAACAGCTTACATTTTCCCAAGTCTTGTATATTTGTCCAGTTAAACTTTTTTTCTGTGTCACATTTATCTTATCCACCATTAATTGCAAGACACCTTAGCAGATTCCAGATCAGGTTTTGTCAAATTTTTTGAAAATATTCTTGTCTATTCTGTTCTACACAATTCATTCTTCAGTCACTTCAAACTTGTTATTGCTTCCTCAAGTAAGTATCAATAATTAAAAGTTGTTGGTAAGATCTGTTAACTCATGAAGAAGTCAAGGAGAACTACCCAATATCATTTGCCTAAAAAAAAAAAAAAAAAATCATTGATGTTACTCTCAATGTGATGAAATGCTAATAGTCTTAAGTTTATATTCTCTAGACCTGTTTCTTTGGTTATCTAAGCAAGCCTGATTTAATAACTCACATCAGTAAGTGGTTCTCTCTGATTGGCTAACAAATGAACCTTTCAGAAACTGATTTTTGTCACTCATTTTTATTTATTTTTGTGATGAAATTCTAAGATGATATGTTTCATTTTAATTTCTTAATTCTTCTGTTGCTTTCCTGTGAGTTGGAATGTTGTGATGAGTGCTTAGCTTGGTAATATCAATGCATATTGAATTCTTTTTGTCACAGCTATAGTGTCATTGCAGAATAAACACAATTTTCATTTAAATGAAAGCATAATAATTCTTGCTCAACCGAACCTTAAAAATGTGATGTTCCAAACCCTTTATCCCATATACTAAATTCACACATATAGAAAATATAGTCAGTCAGTTAAGTCACTCAGTCATGTTTGAATCTTTGTGACTCATGGACTGCAGCGGTCCAGGCTTCCCTATCCATCACCAACTTCCAGAGCCTACTCAATCTCATCTCCACCACATCGGTGATGCTCATCCAACCATCTCATCCTCTGTCTTCCCCTTCTCCTCCAGCTTCAATATTTCCCAGCATCAGGGCATTTTCAAATGAATCAGCTCTTCACATCAGGTGGCCAAAGTATTGGAGTTTCAGCTTCAGCATCAGTCCTTCCAATGAATTTTCAGGACTGATTTCCTTTAGAATGGACTGGTTGGATCTCCTTGCAGTCCAAGGGACTGTCAAGAGTCTTCTCCAACACCACAGTTCAAAAGCATCAATTCTTTGATGTTCAGCTTTCTTTATAGTCCAACTCTTACATTCATACATGTTAAAACCATAGTTTTGACTGGACGGACTTTTGTTGGCAATGTAATGCCTCTGCTTTTTAATATGCTTTCTAAGTTGGTCACAGCTTTTCTTCCTAGGAGCAAGTGTCTTTTCATTTCATGGCTGCAGTCACCATCTGCAGTGATTTTTGAGGCCAGGAAAATAAAGTCTCTCACTGTTTCCATTGTTTCCCCATCTATTTGCCATGAAGTGATGGGAGCAGATGCAATGATCTTAGTTTTCTGAATGTTGAGTTTTAAGCCAGGTTTTTCACTCTCCTCTTTCACTTTCATCAAGAAACTCTTTAGTTCTTCTTTGCTTTCTACCATAAGTGTGGTGTCATCCGCGTATCTGAGGTTATTGATATTTCTCCTGGCAATCTTGATTCCAGTTTGTTCTTCATCCAGCCCGGCATTTCTCATGATGTACTCTGCATATAAGTTAAATAAGCAGGGTGACAATATACAGCCTTGACACACTCCTTTCCCTATTTGGAGCCAGTGTGTTGATCCATGTCCAGTTCTAACTGTTGATTCTTGACCTGCATACAGATTTCTCAGGCGGCAGGGCAGGTGGTTTGGTAGTCCCATCTCTTTAAGAATTTTCCACAGTTTGATGTCATCCACACAGTCAAAGCCTTTGTCCTAGTCAATAAAGCAAAAGTAGATGTTTTTTCTGGAACCATCTAACTTTTTCAATGATACAGCGAATGTTGGCAATTTCATCTCTGGTTCTTCTGCCTTTTCTAAATATATTCAACATTATTAAAACAGAGAATATGCTCTCTGTCTTGAGAAAAATAAAATGAATATAAAATGTGTTTTCAAGATCATGATAATTATTCTGGGTTGGTATGCTAGTATCTGTGTATCAATTCATAAATTTCTTGGCATTTATAGCAACTATTAAATATCTTCCTATGATAAATAGCAACTTTGTGATGTGGTGGCACTCCCAGGATAGATTTTAATTTCAGACACTGTAAATTTGCAAACACAAGTTATGGAAGCCATTGAGTTGTAAAAGCAGTAGACTGAAAGTGTCTGCAGCTTAAATTTCATCTATTTAAATATTTAAAATTCGCCCTCCACAATCCTATTCATATGTTTAATGGAACTCTTAAATGTAACACTGGCATATAAGCTTTATGAGAAAAAGAATTCTTTTTTTTTTTTTCTTGTTTATTCCCTTACCTAGAACTGTGCCTGTTACATCATAAATTCTCAATAACTGCAATATCTGGAAAGAGACATTTACTCAGGCACTGTTTTACTTACCTGTGTTTGATGCTTGTGTGCAATGTACTATGTTTTTCACTTTTAACAAATCATTTATTGAATACTTCCGTTTTTTCCTTCTTTAAAGCCAATGAAGGAAGTTGTACGATCTCACACACCCATGAAAGAAACAACTACTGTGGAGATCTGGACTCATCCCCAACCACAGGTTTGAAAAGAAACACAATGTTTCCCTTTAACTGATTTTTATGAATGTATATTTAAAAAAAAATCTTGTCATATTTCTCAATATATGTTCTTTGAAATTTCTTTAGTTGACTTTGCCCTCGACTCGTGTGAAAATATGACTGTAAATACCTATTTCTTCCTAGTGTGGTTCTATAATAATAGTGGAGGTAGTTTATTTGTTAGATCAGATGCAAGCATCATCCTAAAAGTATCTTCTAAATGATTGTTTCACTGATGTTTAAGTCTAGTCACGAGGTAGTGGAAGAACAACAACAGAAATTGAGAACCACTATTTTGTAGTATGACTTAATTTTAAGGTATATATGTGTGCATGCTCAGTTGTGTTCGACTCTGTGACCCTATGGGCTGTAGCCTGCCAGTCTCCTCTGTCCATGGGATTCTCCAGGCAAGAATACTGGAGTTGGTTGCCATTTCCTCCTCTAGGGGAATCTTCCAGACCCAAGGATTGAATCTGAGTCTCCTTCGTCTTCTGCGTTAGCAGATGAATTCTTTACCACTGAGCAACCTGGGAAATTTAAGGTATAGGACAATTTGATTTTATGTTAATTAGGCAAATTTTAGTATGACCTCCTTGTAACAAACCAGCTTGAATTTAAAAAGAAATTAAGCTATAAGTTATTTTTAAAAATCCACTTTTACTCATCTCCATCAGGACAGCTCAGAATGCGACTGACAAAGCCAATCACATTTGTTTTCTTCATAGAGGCCTTAGGGGATTTTAAAAATGAAATGAGATCAATCTAAACATTTGTTTGCAATTTGTTATTCTGTAGCTGGTTTACCTAATGTTGTTAATAACAGAGAGGTCCTGCATCTGACTCCTTGGGTGCCAAATTAATAACCATAAATTATCCTCTATCCAGATATTTTCAAATGTCTTTTGCATGTTACTAAGGAAATAATTTTTTTTAAGGTAGATACATAAATGTATATCCAGAATATTAGAAAAAAAACGAAAAAGAGTGAGGAGAGAAGCACACTGTTTATTATTTGATGAGTGCTTCTGAAACTCATGGAAGTTATGTGTTCTATAATAATAATATCCTAAAATATTTTACAGAGTTAATTTATCCTCTTTAGGAAGAGTTGCAGAATTAATGCATGCATTGTGGGAAGAAATGATTAATTAAATAAAGTTCATTGCAACCTCAGAACTGTCCAAAATTACTTGAATCCAAATTCATGAAGTTCTGCCAAATTTCAAACTGACTTTATACTCTTGCACTTCTGATTCAGTCTCAAGAAAACTGATAAGAATGTAGAATACATGGTGATTTAATCTATATCTATATACTTAATTAAGAAGAATAGACTTTTGGACTCTGGGACTGGGAGAGGGTGGGATGATTGGGGAGAATAGCATTGAAATATGTATAATATCATATCTGAAACGAGTCAGTCCAGGTACGATGCCCGATAACAGATGCCTGGGACTGGAGCACTGGGATGACCTGGAGGGATGGTGTGGGAGGGGGGAGGGAGGAGGGTTCAGGATGGGGAGCACGGGTATTCTGGTGGCGGATCCATCTCGATGTATAGTAAAAGTAATACAATATTGTAAAAAAAAAATAAATAAAATAAATGTGATTATAAGCCAAAAAAAAAAAAAAAAAAAAGAACCTATGTAGTCTTCCGAATATCAGTTTTGAGGAAAAACACACAATTTTAAAATCTGTACTTTAAGGTCTAAAGATTTGAAATACTAGTCTGACATAAAGTGGGCTAGAGTAAATAGATGTCAAGTGAAATTAGACATTGTTAAGTAAGACTCTTTCTCTATGAATAAGACATTGCTCTATCAGCAATATTTTTTTCAGCCAGTTACTCCTGATTGTACTCTACTAAATTGAGTGCAACATAAATAACTGTACTAACTTCTTGCTGATTACTGATTCTCCTGTTTGTTTAAATCTTGTTAGATACACAATTGTTTCTTATACAGTATGTTTTATTGAGACTCTTGTATTAGGTAAATCTTGTAGGTATCTGACAGCTTTGAGTGTCCTTACTGCCTGAGACTTCAATTGAAATTTAAGATGTGTCACAGAGTGGTGGATTGTACTGCATACTATTATTATGAATATGATACAGATAGGGACTTTCCAACCTCATTTTTGGTAATTACTACACTTGCCTCTGAAAAGTTTAAAGAAAATATGTGTTTTATAAATAAGTTTTATAGTTCCTTATATTTAGTAAGATACTCACTACTCATTTGTGGGATTTTAAAAGCAACAGTCTAAAAACTGAAAATACTGAAATAGATTATAATCTGAAAATTAAATTATTTCTATTCCTCCACTGAAATCTGTAAACTCTTTGATAATGCTTCCCTCTGCCATTCAGAAGACAATTAATTAAGACTCATGATACAGATAGTGACTTGGAAGGTTTCTTTCTTTTAAATGGGCACTGTAAATGTGTCCCATTAAGCAGAATTTTTCTTATCTGTAAAGTTCAACTAATTGAAGTAAATTGTGAACCATGAAATAGTTCAGCTTATTCTTTGAATAATGAAAATCAAAATGTAAGTGTCCATTTCCTTATAAGAAATAGCCTTATAAGTAAATTTTTAGATTTTTATTAGAATCTTTAGAAAATTATGTATACAACTGGGGTACATGTCTTGAAGTTCCAAGTTAGATTTTTAAAAATTAACATGATTTTTAAAAACATTGAAAAATAAAGCAAATCACTCACAGTAGCTTTTAAGTGTGTAGGGGACAACTATGGGATCATAAATATTCATTGCAGCTAACATCCTAGCATCTGTGTAGTACTGGGGGAAATAGAGAACTATTCAGAAATGGTCATTTCCCAGTTTTGCACATGCTGTTTACATATGTCAGTTCATGTGGAATTCTTATTTTTTTGGTAATGCAGCATTTTATAATAACTTGAACTTTTCCCCTTGGATAATAAATTCTCCCAGGTCAACCACCTTTTCTGCCCCCTGATTCTTAGTAATTACAATGCTCAGCATGCAAACAAGTCTAAAACTGAATAATATTCTGTCAAAAACTTAAAACAAAATAAGAAAAAAATGTGGGAAGAGTCTTTTTATGGTTTTCTCTAAAAATGGCCTTGATTGTGAAAAAATTCTAAAGATAGTCTGATTATGAATATAGACATTAACTTGGTTGCCACTGTACTTCATTAAATCCAGATATATTGTGATCATGACTTATAATCATTAATAAATCAGTAGTATTAGGCAAATGCTATAGAATATGAGATCGAGGAATGGACCCTTTCAGTTCAGTTCAGTTCAGTCACTCAGTCACATCTAACTGTTTGTGACCCCATGGACTGCAGCATGCCAGGCTTCCCTGTCCAGCACCAACTCTCAGACCTTGCTCAAACTCATATTAATCTAGTCAGTGATGCCTTCCAACCATCTCATCCTCTGTTGTCCCCTTTTCTTCCTGCCTTCAATCTTTCCCAGCATCAGGGTATTTTCCACTGAGTCAGTTCTTCGCATCATGTGGCCAAGGTACTGAAGTTTCAGCTTCAGCATCAGTCCTTCCAATGAATATTCAGGACTGATTTCCTTTAGGATTGACTAGTTGGGTCTCCTTGCAGTTACTTGCCATTAACTCCCCAAACCTTCACACCCATAGCTAGTGACTCAAGTCTCCCACAAATAACACAACTGACCTCTGACACAGAAAGTAAATAAAATAGTGCAAACTCTGTAAAGTGGTACAGGGGAATAATAAAAAGTGTTGGGATGGCCAAAAAGTTCATTTGAGTTATTCCATAACATCTTATGTACACATTTTTACTTTGGAAATACAAAGAAAGTTATATGTTGCAATGGAATATATTTATTTCATTTCAAAAAATCTATATAAAAGTTACTACATAGCAGGTAGCCTTTTAAGCAGTTACAACATTGACTTATTTAATTTTCATTACAAACTTATAGCTATTATTAAGCCTATTATCATTAACTCTATTCTGCAGATGAGGAAGTTGAAGCACTAAGAGATGCTGGAAAGTACCAAAGACAGATTGCAAATTTCCTGGATCTGGCTCTAAAGCTTATCTTTGTAACAACTGCTTAATAATTTCTCACCAGGAATGAACGATGATAATGGAAGGCGGTCCCTAGGGCAAGAGATATTTTAAAAGGAGTCTCTTTCTAGTGGTAAACTGGCATAGTTTCTATTCAACTAGAACACCTGCATGTATTTGCATATGATAAAGTAAGATGACCCCTTTATGATGCTGTAATGAAAATAAAAGAACAATAAGACATGTGGATTATAAAGAATATGAGGTTTTAAAAATAATCAGAAAAAGGCAATTTTTAGAATCTACAATGATAATATTTAATGAAAATCTTTCTGCAGGATGAGAAAGGCTAATTAACAATGATAGAATGTGAGAATTCCCATGGTTTTAAAGAATTACCTTGTAACCTTGAAATAGTTGCTAACAGGATCACTAAGTCCATATGTTCAAAGTAAATCCATTTGATGAAGGAATTGCTACACTAATCTTATATTTTAACACAGCATGTTTAGGAAATCCACAGGGCTTTGATGAATCAGTTTTTATAAAGTAAAATAAACTCTTACAATTCTTTCATATTTTAAGTGGCCTATGACACTGATTTTTTTGTTTTGTTTTGAAATAAAACAACACAAAAGGAAAGTTTAGGTGCTCATGTTAATACTAGTGTCTTTGCTTCTCTTGCAAGGAAAAAAAAATAATAATTCAAGAAAACTTCCTTCTTAGACTGTGTATAATTGAATTTTGAAATGTTAGAATACACTCAGGCAGCATTTTGTATTGATTTCAGTATGTGTCTACTCAGTGGGGTCACTTATGTTTCTTCATTAGCAGCAAAAGTATTTTGAAAAAAATTCACTGGGGTCATGAAACAACAGAACAATTTCCAAAGTGTACATACCACTAATTTCCTTTCATTGCCAACCTTGGTTTCATATCAGAAGATGTTTTTGATAATGCTTTTAAGATGTACACTAATTAAAAAAAATTTTTTTGAACCACACACTTCATAATTCATGTTTTCCTCAAAGCCCAAAGCACTTATCTTTTGCCTGGAAATTCGGGATGTTTTTTGTTGTTTTGGTTATGATTCCTTTATGTTTTAGATATAAATTATATGTTCTATGGGAATGTAAGCTAATGAAGATCATACAAGGATCTGAGATCAAAATTTTCCCAAAGCTTAATCTGGGAACTTTTGAGGTTTATTTTCATCCTCAAGGCTTATTTGGTGGAAAGCCTTAAAATGCCAAGCCAACTTCTGATTTTAGTCTTGACATAATAAGAAGCTTGGTAAAAAATAAAGAAAAAAAGAAATCAACATGCCTTGATGTGGCATTATATATAAGACTTTATTTTCAGACATATGGAAAATAGCTTTATTCTGTGACTAGAGTCCTAGGAGTTTAGCCTTTGTCCTTGATCTTTAGTGGTATGAGTACTCTACTTTTAATCATTAATGATTTTATTTTTAAGTGACTACTAAAGTCATCATGCTAGGTGCTCCAAAGCAATTTCTTCTTTTTCTCTAGTCCCTACAGCAGTTTTGTTGAAGTATAGCTATAATATCTGCTTTTCTTAGTGAGGAAACTAGGGCTCAGATAGGTTGAATAATGTGTGTAAGGCTTGAGTGTTAGAGGGATTCAAACTCTAATGTTCTGATTCTAAAGTTCATGATTTTCCCCCAACCATACACTGCCTCCCATTCTTACATTCATAGAGAATGTCTCTTCAGTGAAACATGCATCCCACATGTGACTGACCTGATATGTGACACAATCCACATGAGACTGATTCCCATGGCGTATTAGTGAATCTCAGCAGCATAGCAGATTTGTGCCATGTCCACAGATAAAAGGCTTGTAAACACCCATAGCAGAAGAATACACACTGCAACAGATGGGAACCATTCTTCTGGAACTCTTAGGCTACAAAATATTGACAAACAGTTTTGAAAAATTGATAACTATGATGTTAATATCCAATGGCTATTAAGCTTTAAAGTAGAATATGAATATGGACCAAAAATATATAATAGTAATTTTTATGAATTAAAAAGTCTCAATTTTCAATATATAAGAAAGAAACCAAGGATGAATATACTTTTTATCATATTAATCATTTCTTTACACAGAATCTGGATTATGACTTAGCTTGCACATGAGTCCTCTAGCAATGTCTACCTCCCAAGCAAAATAAATTGTATTTATAATCACAGATGACACTTTTTGATGACACTGAGATCACAGAGTTAAAAGCTCATCAGTTGGTGTACTATATCACGTGAGGTCCTAAATAAGTATGTTAGGAATTAAATGTTGCTCCTTGGAAGGAAAGTTATGACCTACCTAGATAGCATATTCAAAAGCAGAGACATTACTTTGCCAACAAAGGTTCGCCTAGTCAAGGCTATGGTCTTTCCTGTGGTCATGTATGGATGTGAGAGCTGGACTGTGAAGAAGGCTGAGTGCCGAAGAATTGATGCTTTTGAACTGTGGTGTTGGAGAAGACTCTTGAGAGTCCCTTGGACTGCAAGGGGATCCAACCAGTCCATTCTGAAGGAGATCAGCCCTGGGATTTCTTTGGAAGGAATGATGCTAAAGCTGAAACTCCAGTATTTTGGCCACCTCATGAGAAGAGTTGACTCATTGGAGAAGACTCTGATGCTGGGAGGGATTGGGGGCAGGAGGAGAAGGGGACAACAGTGGATGAGATGGTTGGATGGCATCACTGACTCGATGGATGTGAGTCTGAGTGACCTCCGGGAGTTGGTGATGGACAGGGAGGCCTGGCGTGCTGCAGTTCATGGGGTCGCAAAGAGTCGGACACGACTGAGCAACTGAACTGATCTGATACGAGAAAGGAATAAACATCAAATTAGGTGGTATAGAGTTTGGGACACCATTCAGGTTGAAGGTATGATCCTTAAAAATGAACTGTCAGCAGGCAAGGTATTCTCCCAAAGGAGAATATGATAAACTTGGACTAACGTTCAGAAGCCAGATATCCTGAACTAGTGGGAAGGATTCTGTAGAAAAGATATTTAAGCAGTGCTGGTAATTCATGGTTAGGCAACCATATTATTGGGTTCTCTTTATTGTAAGACTCCAGCCAATGGCTCTTCCTTTACTACATGTGAAGCTTGGGGTCGGTGATAAAGCATCTAAATTTGTTTTCACACCTGTAATATGAGTATGTTTATATCATTCTTATAGAATTGCTATGAGTGTTAACACAGTAGATTCTAAAGCAGGCACACAATAGATGTTCAATAGCCAGATATACAATTCCTTTTCATTTTTCTCCTATCCCATCTACAAATTGGAAAGTAAAGCAAGAAGTTAGGGATAATTCCAGGTATATGAGTTGACTGAGTGAAACTGGCAATAGCAAACATAGACACTTAGGTTCGCATGGCCTGTCCTAGTATGTAACAGTCTGCCCTTAGATAGTAAGATGATTGAACATCTTAAAATACTCCCACATACGACACAGATAATTTCAGGGCCAATGTAGAATTGGTTTTCACCTCATACAGTTCAGTAGGCTAACAACCTTCAGAAGTATTTATAATGGAAAACTAGATAATTGCCAGAGACATCATACTTTCACACATCTTTATTTTCATAGCAGATATACTGAAGGAAAAAGTCCAGTTTATTCAAGTTTATGTATTATTTTCTCAGATCAGCAAGAGATTATATGCCTAAGAGATTTCCTTTTATCTAATCAAAACTATCATAAGCAAATTAAAGAAATCCTATTAGAAGAAGCACTGCTGTGTTTGCACAGGTTCATAGTAACAAGTGCATATGGTCGCTAAGTTACTTTGATCCACTTGCTGATATAATCTATAGCTAAGTTAAAAAATAGTAGAAATAAAGGATACACATGTATGTATGATTGACACTCTTCGCTGTTCATCTGAAATGATCACAACATTGTCAATTGGTTACACACCAATACAAAACAAAAAAATAAAAATAAAAAAAACTTTAAAAATCTCATCTCTAGGTCTATTTTATTACCTAATCATTAGACCAAATGTTGATTTCTACCATAAATGTGGAAAAAAACTGGAAACAGTTTATGCCACACATAGCATAATTGTACACATACACACACACACACACACACACACACTTCCTTGATGGCTCAGATGGTAAAGAACATGCCTGCAGTGCGGGAGACGCAGGTTTGATCCCTGGGTATACATGTGAGCTTCCCAGATGGTGCTAGTAGTAAATAACTCATCTGCTAATGCAGGAGATGTGAGAGATGCAGGTTTGATCCCTGGATAGGGAAGATCCCCTGGAGAAGGGCATGGGAACCCATTCCAGTATTCTTGCCTTGTAAATCCAATAGACAGAGGAGCCTGGCAGGCTACAGTCCATAGGATCACAAAGAGTTGGACATGACTGAAGTGACTAATGCACATGCTTACACACACACACACACAGAACATATAATGTTTATAATCTATAAAACGTATAGAACATCACATTCCTTAATGTGATGTGAAAGTACTTCACCTCATGAATTTAACAGATAATCTAAATAGTAAATCTGTCATTCCAGGCCTTATTTGTTTAGAATACATTCTGTTTCACATGCAACAGTGTCAAAATGCTCCATTTTATATTAGTGCTCAAATATCAGAGAAACAATGCTAGAGCAAATTAGCAGTTTACATGCCTCTGACAGTAACGATTTTTCCTTTTTCTTTTGTTTTCTGTTTTCTTTGACTGCAGTAGCTAGTCCTTCTCCCCTGCTACTACTTCCAGCTGCTAATTCCTATAAGCAAACATTGGAGACCATCTTGATCCCTCTGCAGTTATCAGACCTTCTCTGTGATATAGAGCTGTTTTTTTGTTAACTAAAGTTATTGAAAAATGAGTATGGCAACAGAAGACTTTATACTCATATTGAAACTCTCACCAGGTTTCTATGATCTTTATCTTTGGTCAGATTTGAGTTACCTTAGAATTTATCAAAGTGAGTTTAAATAAATATATTTCATCTATATATTCTTTGATCTCTGGTTCCTATGCCTTTTCTAAAACAATCTTGAACATCAGGAAGTTCATGGTTCACATATTGCTGAAGCCTAGCTTGGAGAATTTTGAGCATTACTTTACTAGCGTGTGAGATGAGTACAATTGTGCAGTAGTTTGAGCATTCTTTGGCCATTGCCTTTCTTTGGGATTGGAATAAAAAGTGACCTTTTCCAGTCCTGTGGCCACTGCTGAGTTTTCCAAATTTGCTGGCATATTGAGTGTAGCACTTTCACATCATCATCTTTCAGGATTTGGAATACCTCAACTGGAATTCCATCACCTCCACTAGCTTTGTTCATAGTGATGCTTTCTAAGGCCCACTTGATTTCACATTCCAGGATGTCTGGCTCTAGGTCAGTGATCACACTATTGTGATTATCTGGATCATGAAGATTTTTTTGTACAGTTCTTCTGTGTATTCTTGCCCTCTCTTCTTAATATCTTCTGCTTCTCTTAGGTCCATATCATTTCTGTCCTTTATCGAGCCCATCTTTGCAAGAAATGTCCCCTTGGTATCTCTGATTTTCTTGAAGAGATCCCTAGTCTTTCTCATTCTGTTATTCTCCTCTATTTCTTTGCATTGATTGCTGAAGAAGGCTTTCTTATCTCTTCTTGCTATTCTTCAGAACTCTGCATTCCGATGTTTATATCTTTCCTTTTTTCCTTTGCTTTTCACTTCTCTTCTTTTCACAGCTATTTGTAAGGCCTCCCCAGACAGCCATTTTGCTTTTTTGCATTTCTTTTCCTTGGGGATGATCTTGATCCCTGTCTCCTGTACAATGTCACGAAGCTCATTCCATAGTTCATCAGGCACTCTATCAGATCTAGGCCCTTAAACCTATTTCTCACTTCCACTGTTTAATCATAAGGGATTTGATTTAGGTCATACCTGAATGGTCTAGTGGTTTTCCCCACTTTCTTCAATTTAAGTCTGGATTTGTCAATAAGAAGTTCATGGTCTGAGCCACAGTCAGCTGCTGGTCTTGTTTTTGCTGACTGTATAGAGCTTCTCCATCTTTGGCTGCAAAGAATATAATCAGGCTTTAGCAATATATGAACCGTGAATTTCCTGATGTTCAAGCTGGTTTTAGAAAAGGCAGAGGAATCAGAGATCAAATTGCCAGCATCTGCTGGATCATGGAAAAAGCAAGAGAGTTCCAGAAAAATATCTATTTCTGCTTTATTGACTATGACAAAGCCTTTGACAGTGTTGATCACAATAAACTGTGGAAAATTCTGGAAGAGATGGGAATACCAGACCACCTGATCTGCCTCTTGAGAAATGTGTATGCAGGTCAGGAAGCAACAGTTAGAACTAGACATGGAACAACAGACTGGTTCCAAATAGGAAAAGGGGTACGTCAAGGCTGTATATTGTCTTCAATATAAAATCTTCAACTGTGTCCCATTACTTACTGAAACAATTTTAGTTACAGTCCCATGTTTCCATATTCTTTTAAATTAATTAATTTATTTTAATTGGAGGCTAGTTACTTTACAATATTATGGTGGTTTTTGCCATAAATTGACATGAATTTGCCATATATTGCCATACATTGACCTGGGTGTACATGTGTCCCCTGATTCCAAACCACCCTCTCACCTCCCACCCCGAACACATGAATCATGTCTAATAACGTGGATGAAACTGGAGCCTATTATACAGAGTGAAGTACATCAGAAATTGAAAAATACCAGTACAGTATATTAATGAATATATATGGAATTTAGAAAAATGGTTATGAAGACCCTATATACAAGACAGCAAAAGAGACACAGATGTAAAGAACAGGCTTTTGGACTCTGTGGGAGAATGTGAGGGTAGGATGATTTGAGAGAATAGCGTTGAAACGATATTTCCATGTTTTGACCCACATTTTCTTTCTGGTCTTTCTGCACTTTTCTTTCTGGCTCATTGCTCAATGCCTACCATATGTTCTAATCAAACTAGACTCTTTACTCTTACTTCCGTTTCTTATTCCCCCCTACCAATTTGTTTGTATCTATTTCCCCACTTCCAAACAATGTTTCTCCCTTATGTCCTGTGCTGAACCATTGGCATAGTACTCATCTTTAAAGGTACCATGTGAAATGCTTTTCAGTCCACCCAGTTGACTGAGTCCACTCCATTCTCTGAGCTCCCATAGCACTGTGTAAGTACCTCTCAAGGTTTTTATGACACACAGGCTTACATTTCAAATATTTGTGCCCACATCTTTTTCTCCCTCTATAATGTTAGCTCTTTGAGAACAAGGATGGATTTCAACTCTTGACTCCATATCTAATACTGTATCTTGAATTCTGTAAGAGTTCTCCAATGAGAGGCAAAATATTCTCCCCCATTTAAGAACTGGTATTCACCTATACTTTCTTGAAGAGGCTTCCCAGGTGGAGCTAGTGGTAAAGAACCACCTGCCAATGCAGGAGATGAGGTCATACATCATACTGAATTAGGGTTTGCACGTTGGAGTGAGAAAAGTCTGGGTTTGAATATCAGCATTGCCAAAGACTAGTTATGTAATCTTTGCCAAACTGTTTAAAAGCTCTAAGTTATATTTTCATTGTTTATCATGACAATGCTAATACATTTCTTTTATCAGAAATTGGTGTAGATTATATGCATAACCTATATAAATTACTTAGTGCAATGTCTGGCACATTGTAAATATTCAATAAAATTTAATTTTATATATGAACGTGTGTGTGACTTTGTGTGTGTGTACACAGTTTGACTGTTTGAACTCCAGGCCACAGATCAGTGTTTTCTAATTTAATGCAACATTGTTTATTTCTTAATCCATTTATTCTCAAGAAGTCCATGCTACTCTGTCTTTCAACCTATTTCATCTCACAACATGGTTTCCATTTTTGTTTTAAAGTCTCCAAAGAGGAAGATTCAGTTCAGTTCAGTTCAGTTCAGTCGCTCAGTCATGTCCGAATTTTTGCGACCCCATGAATTGCAGCATGCCAGGCCTCCCTGTCCATCACCAACTCCCGAAGTTCACTCAAACTCAGGTCCATCAAGTCAGTGATGCCATTCAGCTATTCATCCTCTGTCGTCCCCTTTTCCTCCTGCCTCCAATCCCTCCCAGCATCAGAGTCTTTTCCAATGAGTCAACTCTTCACATGAGGTGGCCAAAGTACTGGAGTTTCAGCTTTAGCATCATTCCTTCCAAAGAAATCCCAGGGCTGACCTCTTTTAGAATGGACTGGTTGGATGTCCTTGCAGTCCAAGGGACTCTCAAAGTCTTCTCCAACACCACAGTTTAAAAGCATCAATTCTTTGGCGCTCAGCTTTCTTCACAGTCCAACTCTTACCTGTTTACTTAGCCTCTAAAATAACTAATTCATTAAACTCTGCCTTTCTTTGTCAAGAGGTAAAATGGTAGGACATAATAGAACAAGAGACCCAAGAAGCAAAGCTGTCTTTCACTTTCTATTCATCATGAATGAATTCTTTCTAAAGTGTCTGTTTATATGTGAGCTACTCTTGTACTCTGTGGATTTACAGGAATGGGAACCTGCTTGCTGGGCATAAATACTGAGAGTACACAAATAGTGGATTTAGTCATCTGCCTTGCCTCTTTAATGCACATGTATTTGGACCGTGAAATATAACTGTGAGACTCTTGGACCATTGTTTTTCAGTTTTATTGAGATATATGTAACTGACATGTGGTCTCTTCAGGTGGCACTAGCCGTAAAGAATCTGCCTGCAGGAGTTGCAAGAGACGTGGGTTCTATCCGTGGGTCAGGAAGATCCCCTGAAGGAGGACATGGCAACCCACTCCAGTATTCTTGCCTGGAGAATCCCATTGAAAGAGGAGCCTGGCGGGCTACAGTCCATGGGGTTGCAAAGAGTTGGGCAGGACTGAGAGACTGAACTCAACTGACATGTATCTGTATGTAAATTTAAGGTGTGCTTTGTGCATAGAGAAAATAAGCTGTTGTAAGGGAGTGTCTCAAGTGTTCTGATGCAAGGAATAAGAATGGCAACACCTCTGCCTCCCAGCTCCCAGCCTCTTTTCCCCATTGACCAAAGGAAACCTGAAGAAGTATCTAATCAAAGTATGTTGAGAGTTCAAGCAAGATGAATAATCAGTCACACATCTGTGCTGACTTTTGAGGCAGTGGTGTTTACTAAGGCTTCTGATACTTGAAGGCAACACTGAGGTCACTTAACCAGCATAGCATGTCTCCTCCCTGATGCCCTAAAGAGATGGTAGTAAAGAACGTTTATAGGTAAAGGATGATACAAAAATATTGCAGACTTTTTGGATACTTGAAGGCATTTAATGCATGCACTTCAGCAAGAAATTAACTAAATGAACAACTCAAGCAACTCCTTAAAAGTGGCACTTAATCATGGAACACATGCCTTAGGTATCATTTACCTTTGCTCTGTCTAAAATGTTTGTCTTGGCTAATCAGGTGTGCTTTGTGAATTCTGTGGGTGATCTCCACCAATCCATTTGTCTTTCCTCTTCTCCCTTGCATCACCTCTGAGTGTTAGGCATTGTTGTTAATATGTAGCATGGAAACATTGAACTTCTGTTGATATTTTTTTCTATTACAACTCTTAAAAGCTTTGTTGTTAATTTGAAAAGGAGTTTTACAACATATCAAATGCAAACTTTTCTTTTAGTATTCTAATAAAAAAACCTTTGAGAGTTACCACTTCTGAGGCAATATAATTTACACTTGTACAAAATGCATTTTGCTCTAAATTAAGGTAAATAAATAATTCATGCAATATGTCCCAATCTCTCTGTGTGGTCTAACATTTTCCAAAGTAAGCTGTTTGTACTATTTCTTTCTTACTTTATTGTCACTTAACACAATAATAAATCAAAAACAGCATTTATTGAGTGTTTAGTTTGTGAGAACTCCCGAGGCAAATACTGGTAATATAATCATGAGAAAGAAAAAAAAAAAAAAATGCAAGCCTTGTCTTCCAGTAGTTTACAGCTTAGCAAGAAAAAGGTGTGCTAACCACTAATTATAAAATAACAATAAATAAGTGCTAAATATTTGAATAAGCAGTGTGATAATATACAGCCTTGATGTAGTCCTTTTCCTATTTGGAACCAGTCTGATGTTCCATGTCCAGTTCTAACTGCTGCTTTCTGACCTGCATATAGGTTTCTCAAGAGGCAGGTCAGGTGGTTTGGTATTCCCTTCTCTTTCAGAATTTTCCACAGTTTATTGTGATCCACACAGTCGAAGGCTTTGGCATAGTAAATAAAGAAGAAATAGATGTTTCTCTGGAACTCTCTTGCTTTTTAGATGATCCAGCGGATGTTGGCAATTTGATGTCTGGTTCCTCTGCCTTTTCTAAAACCAACTTGAATATCTGGAAGTTCACGGTTCATGTATCTCTGAAGCATAGCTTGGAGAACTTTGAGCATTACTTTACTAGCATGTAAGATGAGTACAATTGTGTGGTAGTTTGAGCATTCTTTGGCATTGCCTTTCTTTGGGATTGGAATGAAAACTGACCTTTTCCAGTCCTGTGGCCACTGCTCAGTTTTCTAAATTTGCTGGCATATTGAGTGTAGAACTTTCACAGCATCATCTTTCAGGATTTGAAATAGCTCAACTGGAATTCCATCACCTCCACTACCTTTGTTTGTAGTGATGCTTTCTAAGGCCCACTTGACTTCACATTCTAGAATGTCTGGCTCTAGGTGAGTGACCACATCATCATGATTATCTGGGTCATGAAGATCTTTTTTGTACAGTTCTTCTGTGTATTCTTGCTACCTCTTCTTAATATCTTCTGCTTCTGTTAGGTCCATAACATTTCTGTCCTTTATCGAGCCCATCTTTGCATGAAATGTCCCCTTGGTATCTCTAATTTTCTTGAAGAGAGCTCTAGTCTTCCCCATTCTGTTGTTTTTCCTCTATTTCTTTGCATTGATTGCTGAGGAAGGCTTTCTTATCTCTTCTTGTTATTCTTTGGAACTCTGCATTCAGATGCTTATATCTTTCCTTTTCTCCTTTGCTTTTCGCTTCTCTTCTTTTCACAGCTATTTGTAAGGCCTCCCCAGACAGCCATTTTGCTTTTTTGCATTTCTTTTCCTTGGGGATGGTCTTGATCCCTGTCTCCTGTACAATGTCATGAACCTCTATCCATAGATCATCAGGCACTCTATCTATCAGATCTAGGCCCTTAAATCTATTTCTCACTTCCACTGTTTAATCATAAGGGATTTGATTTAGGTCATACCTGAATGGTCTAGTGGTTTTCCCCACTTTCTTCAATTTCAGTCTGAATTTAGCAATAAGGAGTTCATGATCTGAGTCATAGTCAGCTCCTGGTCTTGTTTTTGCTGACTAAATAGAGCTTCTCCATCTTTGGGTGCAAAGAATATAATCAATCTGATTTTGATACTGACCATCTGGTGATGTCCATGTGTAGAGTCTTCTCTTGTTTTGTTGGAAAAGGGTGTTTGCTATGACTTGGCAAAACTCTATTAGCCTTTGCCGTGCTTCATTCCACACTCCAAGGCCAAATTTGCCTGTTACTCCAGGTGTTTCTTGAATTCCTACTTTTGCATTCCAGTCCCCTATAATGAAAAGGACATCTTTTTTTGGATATTAGTTCTAAAACTTCTTGTAGGTCTTCATAGAACCATTGAACTTCAGCTTCTTCAGCATTACCAGTTGGGGCATAGTCTTGGATTAATGTGATATTGAATGGTTTGCCTTGAAGATGAACAGAGATCATTCTGTCATTTTTTGAGATTGCATCCAAGTACTGCATTTTGGACTCTTTTGTTGATCATGATGGCTACTCCATTTTTTTCTAAGGGATTCCTGCCCACAGTAGTAGATATAATGGTCATCTGTGTTAAATTCACCCATTCCAGTCTATTTTAGTTCACTGATTCCTAGAATGTCAACATTCACTCTTGCCATCTCCTGTTTGACCACTTCCAATTTGCCTTGATTCCTCGACCTGACATTCCAGGTTCCTATACAATACTGCTCTTTACAGCATCAGACCTTGCTTCCACATCAGAAGCATCTGACACTTTGAAAGCTTTCACATCGGACCAGTCACATCCACAACTGGGTATTGTTTTTGCTTTGGCTCCATCCCTTCATTCTTTCTGGAGTTATTTCTCCACGGATCTCCAGTAGCATATTGGGCACCTACTGACCCGGGGAGTTCCCCTTTCAGTATCCTATCATTTTGCCTTTTCATACTGTTCATGGAGTTCTCAAGGCAAGAAAACTGAAGTGGTTTGCCATTCCCTTCTCCAGTGGAACACATTCTGTCAGACCTCTCCACCCTGACACTCCCATATTGAGTGGCCCCACAGGGCATGGCTTAGTTTCATTGTGTTAAACAAGGCTGTGGTCCATGTGATCAGACTGGCTAGTTTTCTGTGATTATGGTTTCAGTGTATTTGCCCTCTGATGCCCTCTTGCAACACCTACCATCTTAGTTGGTTTCTCTAACCTCGGACGAGGGGTATCTCCTCATGGCCGCCCCTCCTCACCTTGAAAGTGGAGTAGCTCCTCTCTGCCCTCCTTTGCCCACACAGCCGCCACTCCTTGGACGTGGGGTTGCTCCTCTCCACCGCCTCCCCTGACCTTGGGCATGTGGTAGTTACCTGATTTATTACCTTACCCAATTGTTCCTGCTGCTGTGAACTCTCATCTCCCCTTACCTGAGGCAAATTTGTGGACATCTGTTTTATTATGGAAGGGGGGCCTCCCATACACAATTTCATACAGAGAATAGCCATGGGGCCATGGGGTCATCCTGAGTCTGAGAAGAGTCATCAGCAACAAGTCCACCCAGGAGCACAGCCTCTATGATCCACTTGAAGTGTGTCTATTTAAGTATCCAGTTGGTTCCTTCCACCATCCCAGAACTCTGGGAATTATACGCTGTATGTAATTTCCATTTCATATTTAAAGTTTTGCTTACTTGTCATACTAAATCAGCTATGAAAGCTGGGCCATTGTCCGATCCAATCCTGGCAGGAAATCCAAATCTGGGAACTATCTCCCTAAGCAGGCACCAGGTTACTTCTGATGCTCTTTCAGTCAGGGTAGGAAAAGCTCCTATCCATCCCGAGAATGTACATACAATGACCAGCAGATAACGGTAGTGTCAGTGAGGCTTCATTTCAGTGAAGTCCACTTCCAGGTGTTCAAAGGCCAACATACCTTTTAGCTGAATCTCCAGAGATTTCTGTCTGTGCTGAGAGGCAGCCTTGACTCTGTGGTGAGCAGGCAGTGCAGTTCTGAGATTCTATCCTGCATAGGGGAAGGTGGGAGGGGGAGGGACCAAGAAATATTTTTGTATCATCTCTTCCAGTTTATCATGGCCTAGGTGGGTCCTTGATGTTTTTGGCTTACCAGAGTGGGTGCCAGATCCTCCGATACCAATAATTTGCGATTTGGCAATTCCCACTGTCACTTTTCAGTCTGGATGGCCCCTTACACTTTGGCTAGTTGGTTTTGGGCTTCAGTGTATTTTTGGAGAGTCCAGCTTTAGCTCAAACAACTCCGCCAATATGCGAGCTTTAATAGAGGCTTCACTTGTCACCCCCAAGCCCTTGGCTGCTTGTGTAGAGGTCTTATCTGCAGTTTGTTTCCCTGAGCCCGGGGAGTATCCACTTTTTGATGTCCTCAGCAGTTTATGACTGCAACTGTTTCTGGTTCCCAGGCAGCATCTAATAGGGTCTTAATTTCTTCCTTATTTTTAATATCTTTTTCACTAGCTGTCAAAAGGCCTCTCTCCTTATACAGAGCCCTGTGTACATGTAGTGTGGCAAAAGCATACCTGAAGTCTGTGTAAATGTTTGTCTTCTTACCTTTTGACAGCTGTAGGGCCTGGATTAGAGCATATAGTTTGGCCCATTGAGCAGACCAGTGTGATGGCAGAGAGCTAGCCTCAACGATGGTTTCTTCTGTGACTACTGAATATCCTGACAGTCATTGTCCTGGTTTCACCAGGCTGGTGCCATTGGTGTACAGGACCAAATCAGGGTCCGGGGATTGGCTGGTCTCTCAAGTCAAGTTTGCTGACATATTTCCTTGCAGTAATGTGAGGGCCCAACATTCTCCCACAGGAAGGAGAATGGCTGGACTCAGGGCCTGACAAGGCTCAATAGTAACATGGGGGTTCTCACATAACAGTCCCTGATATTGAGTAATCTGGGATGATAACAACCATTTATGGGGATCCCCTTGAAGGAGAGAGTTGACCTCATGAAGGACTTTTATGATCAAATCTTGGCCCAAAGTCAGCTTGGTTACCTCCTAGACCAGTAAGGCAACTCCAGCAACTGACCATAAGTATCCCTAGCCACCCAGTGGCAACATTGTCCAGCCGTTTCGGGAGATAAGCCATGGGTCTGTCCCATGTCCCCGTAGTCTGGGACAACATTCCCATAGCCACCTTGTCCTTTTCACTCATGTAAAGAGTAAATAGCTTAACAAGGTCTGGCAGGCCCAAGGCAGGTGCTGACGTAATTGTATTGGGTTTGAGTTGTATTACCAGTGGGACTTGTTTTGTAAGCCGGGTGGGTGGGTGTGTGTGTGGGGGGTGGGGAGGTAGGCTGTCTTCCACCCAGACCTCAGGGAATTGTTGAATTAACTGTCTCTCTCTCTCTCGAATGTTTAGCCCTTCCAGGAGATCGTGCAACCTCCATTCAACTTGAGGGGTTACTGAGAGGAAGAGTGAATGGGTGGTTGGACTCACTCAAAGAGTGGGCCTTTCATGGAGGGGAAAGGTCAGTTGTGCTCCCAATTTAGATGGTGAGTCTCTTCCCAACAAAGGTATTGGACATTCAAGGATGTATAAAAATTCATGAATCACTTGGTGTCACCGCATCTGAAATTTTCAGGGTAGGACTGAGACACAAGGCTGCACTTATCACCATCTGAGACCCAGCAGCCTCTTGATCTATTGGCGTATAAAGTCTATAGTCCTTGCACAGTCTTTCGTAGAACTCAGAGGACAATTCGCTTTCCATTTGAATCACTTCAGAGAGTTTTGCCATACTCATAGGTTTCCGTGCCCCCTCTTGAGATCTTGTAAAGTACCTACCCCATATATCTCCAGGTGGCCCTTCCCTTCCTCTGTATTACAGTCCCAATTGGGCCTCTCATCCAGGGAGGCTAGTTCTGCCCACTGCTGTAGGTTTGCAGTACCCTCAAGCACCATTTCTCTTAACCATTTTCTGGCCTCAGTTAGGATCCTGTGTCTTTCCTCAGTGCTGAAAAGGGAGACCAGTAGTTGGATTATGTCATCCCATGTAGGGCGGTGGGTTTGAAAAATAGTCTCCATTAGCCTAATCATGGCTTGTGGCTCCCCCGAGTGTGGTGGAGTGTGTCTCTGCTACTTTAATATATCCATATAGGAAAATGGCTTGTAATCATAGGATACAGGGGGCTGATGGTAGTGCCCACATGCATCCTGAATCGGAGGCTGTCGTAGTTCTCTGAGGGGGATCTGTAGTGGGGTTCTTTCCCCCTGTTCCTTGGTGGAGGGCAGCATCTAATTCCTGTGTTTTCTTCCCCCTTCCCATCAGTACTCACTGGGAGAGGTGGATACAATCTAGGAGATCCGGCTAAGGTGGAATTCTGGGGGCATTGACCAGAGGTCTCCATTGCTGGGATCGGAGCCTGCCAAAACGGCTCTATGATCTCTGGGAGAGTTGGCAGAAGATCAGCGGCTGCTGCATGAGCTTCACCTGGCCCTGGATCAGGCATTAAGGCGGGCTTTGGTCCTGATGGAGCACTGGGAGGCAGGTGTGTCATTCTCCAGTATGGTGGAGGGGTCAGGTCATCCCCATCCAAATCATGTAGAATTTCCATTTTTATCATCAGTCATGTTTGTGCCATTAATATTTTTCTCTTTTCATTCTGAATACAAAACCTTGTCCAAGAAAGAGGGTCTTGAGCTATCCTTAGCCATGAGTCAATAAATGGATATTGATCCAGGTGTCCTGGCTTTCCTTTGACTACTGTATAGACTGCTTCCACTATTTTTAAGTTCATGGTGTTCTTTGGTGGCCATCCTACTCCCATAGGGGGCCATTCGACCTCGCAGGGTATGTGGAGGTGGTTAGGCGTCATCTTCACCCCATAGTCTCCTTCAAATCCCTTCTTTAAAATTTTAATTATGCACTCCAATACAGTTGCCTTAGATTCACTTCCCCCCATCTTGCTTACCTTCTCAGACCTTCTTCTACTTTTGCTTTTCATTCTATCTATGAAGTTCTTGGTACCCTGTGTACTTCTGATGTTTCCACTCAATGAAACACTTAAGTTGCCATTTCATCTCTTTCCTAATTGGGGTGAGAAAAGCCTTACCTGCCAGATCCCAGAGGGAGAGGGGGATTGGCGTGTCTTCACCTGTGGTCAGCACGGCCTAACCAGAACACCACGTGGTCCAAGACTGTTTCTCCCTTAACTTTTAAACTCCGTTCTGGCTTGGTGGGCTTGATTGGGTGTGGATGAAAACACAGATGGATTAAATATCCCATATCCCAAGCCATCTCTGGAAAAGCCATTTCATATTCACTTATGTATCCCCCTCCTTCTAGCCTGACAATTCTGAGGGCCTCAAGAATTTCTCAGCAGATTGGACACCTCCTTGGGGAAGGCAGAATATAAGCACACAAAGACCAAGTTTATTCTCCTAACAATTCCTTGACGATTGCTTGGTAATAATTTCCCCCAATACGGCGTGGACACTACCTCCTAAATGACCTTCACAAATTTCCTTCCTAAGCCCTAACACACTTGTCAACCTGTGTACCATGCAATCACTGCCACCTGCCTATTCCAGGTTCCTGTGGGTCCACACTCTTTCTAGTCCCTCACAGGGGAGTGATCAGACCCCCTCTTCCACCCTGCAAAGTGGGTTCCTCCTCACCTGAGCACTCAGTTCCCTTCCTGCCATCCACTACCTGCTAACGTGAAAGGTCTGGGCATTGAGAAGCAGAATCCTTCCAGAAGGGTGAGGTGCCTTCCTCCACTGGAATATTCAAGATGCAAGGCCTCGGAGTAGTCCCAAATGGGACTTGTCTCCTCAAAGTGAGGAGTTTCCCAGCCAGTGCACCAAATGTTGTAGCCACACGTTCCCGGAAACAAACTCACTCAGAAGGACAACGCAGATAGTGAAGTGCAGTTTATTACACGGGTGGGCCCAAGGCAGAGTTTCCTCTTAGCCAAGGACCCCGACCAGTTTTTGTGAAAACCTTATGTACCCTAAGTGTACATGCTCAAACTCACCTTCCCAAATTCTCTGAAACTAGTCTGGTCAAAGTTAACCCATGATTCGTATGCCTTAAGCTTAGGTAGTTAACAATGGACAATTATCAATAGGCCTGTGGTCACACCCCAATAAGCATAATATAATTTATGATTCTATCCACTTACACAGATAATTAGGGTATTTTTTTAGGCGATGGAGAGTCTAGGTACGAGCCTTGGGGCTCTTCTATCTGGGGCATCTGGTTTTCTAGTTGGTATGTTGTTTCCATAGATATTGGGCATATAGCTCAAAATCCACCGTCCAGCTCAAGATGGAGCCCTGCTTTCAAGATGGAGCTTGTTCTGTTTGTTTCCTCCCTCAATGTTTTTCGTGTTCTCTAACAGATACTTAGAAAATGCTTAAAATGCTGGCAAGAGAGAAAATGGGTGCTTAAATTTTGGGGTTCACATAGTAAACAAGAAAATGAAATGCTCGTTAGTTATTTAATGTACTGTTTCATCAAATAATTTAAGTATTATTAACAGCATATAATTAAATAATATAAGAAATATCAGTACTAGTCTTATAATAATATAGGAGCATGTTATAGGCAACAAACATGTTTTGCCACCTCTGATACTTCTTTCACATATTGATAAATTCCTGTGATTCATGCTACAGAAGAGGTAAAAGTAGTTTGTTGAGTGAATAGATACTGAATTTAAGGAAATTTACTGTAGAGATACTACAATTTGTGCAAACTTGTGCAAAGAGAATTTAAATAACCTGTACTTAATCTAAAAATCCTTAGGTTGAACTGCTTTTTAAAGGAAAGGCTACCATATATCTACCAACTTGGCTCAGTAATAAACTAAATAAATAATGTATTCAGAACAGAACGCTAACTGAAGGAATAATTTATATTGTCCCAAAAGGAGGGACTAAGAATAGACTTTTATTTTAGTGGATATCTCTTACCTTTATTATTATTTTTAAATTAAGGTTAAACTATTTAATAGATAAAAAAAAATAAACTTACACTTTTCTGCTTGAGGCATAGAACTTAAGGCAATGATATAAAAGTAATAGAAGTAGACACAGAATCTTAAAAATTCTACATGATTTCAAATTCCTTTTATGTCTAGACCATGTTTGAAAACACCCATAACTGGCACTGCTATTCAAACATCTGACATCTTACACAATGCCTAAGAAATCTGAGGACCTGCTTTTTTCTTTGGGGCTTAAGTTCAGCAGCTTTGGTACATCCAATCAGTTAATTTATGCATACTAAATCTGAAATCAAGTAACGTTGAAGATTAAATATGAAACAAGGATTTAGCAGAGAGGACTTCCCTCAGTTTCTCTTTCTTCCTTTAATAAATGTGTCAAAATGAAAAGATAATGGTTTAAGTCACACTCAAATGGGAAATTCAGAAACTACTTTTGAACTGCTAAAAGAAAATGGATCCAGGCAGGGAGACTTCAGGGTATCTCTAAGGTCTGCCCCTATGATTCTATTTACATTCAAATTTGAAAGCAGGGATTCTACACTCCCTCTCCATTGAATTCACAAAGATGAAAATGGCAACTCACTCCAGTATTCTTGCCTGGAGAATCCCAGGGACAGAGGAGCCTGGTGGGCTGCTGTCTATGGGGTTACACAGAGTCCACCATGACTGAAGAGATTTAGCAGCAGCAGCAATAGTCATATAATTCAATTTCACTTTGGAGAGGCAACAAAACATAATTTATGCTTAAGAACCTTGAGCTTTGTAAATCGGGAAACTGAAGTTTGAATCTTAACTTGGTCTTTACTAACTATACAACAATGGACAAACTAGTTAATTTCTCTAAGTCTCAGTTTTCTCATCAGTAAAATTGAGATTGTAATACCATACTTGCTGCAGAGGGCTATTGGAAGGATTAAATTCAACAATACGTGTCAAAAAATTGGACCAGGGATAGGACACAGCCAAAGCTCTAAAACTGCAGCTGTTATTGTTCCTTAAATCTTTTTATTCAACATTTAAAAAGGGATATTATCTGGCTGCTTGCTCTGTTTACCTCCAAGGACAAGTAATGGACCTTTTCCCCTCACTGAAAAAATGATGATTAACTCCTTCATTATGTGAGACCTTATCAATTCTTATAAACGTCTCACTCAAAGCAATTCATCAGATTTTCAGATGTGTATTGTATCAGCTAAGGGATATACAGATGTTCAAAAATTAATTATTTCTTACAAGAAACCTATGCCTTGAATGGGGATCTCTCTCTCTTTGTCAGTTGTGTTCAACTCTTTATGACCTCATGGACTGTAGCCCAGCAGGCTTCCCTGTCCATGGAATTTTCCAGGCAAGAATGCTGGAGCAGGTTGCCATTTCCTCCCCTAAGGGATCTTCCCTATCCAGGGATTGAACCTGCATGTTTTGTGTCTCCTGCATTGGCAGGCAGATTCTTTACTACCGCGCCACCCGGGAAGCCCCAGTGTTACCAAGCAAAAGTTTGTGTGTCTGAATGCACAATGAGGTCAAAGAAACCAAAATGCTAGAGTTTCAGAGCAAAGAAAGTTTTATTGCAGGGCCATGCAAGAATGAGTGGCTTGTTCTCCAACAATCAGAACTCCCCGAAGAATTTCAGCAAAGCAGTTTTAAAGGCCATGTGAGGAGAGGCATCCCAGCATACGTGATCACCTCATGAACAGTTCTGATTCATTCATGGCAATTGATCCTTAGGCACCAAAAAGTTTTGGGAACTACATATTCATAACCATCAAGTAGTTAATTTCTTCCCTTTGGTGGTGGTTTTTAGCATCTGGGAAACTCCAGAAATATACATGAGATACTATTATCTGAGTACTTCAGAGAGGAGCTATAGAGGAGGATATGGGGGAAATGACTGTCCTGGGAAGTTCCCATAGGTTCCTGCTAGGTTACAGGGAGAAAAATCACATTAAAAGCCACAAATCTGCTTTAATTAAGTGCTAAAATTCTGCATTACAGAGGCAAAGTAGTGTAGGAGTTACAGACTGATGTGATTGATAGTTGCTATAGTATCCAGTAACGCTTCTTAGAAAAGGTGAGATTGGAGCTGGGACTTCGGAGATGAATATGATTTGGATAGGAAAAAGGAAAAGGAGAATATTCTAGTGAGATCTAAAGTGAAAAAATTGTCAACGGCATGAGTAAAGTTGTAGTAGGAGAAACAAAAATGGCATCTGTGGTGGTCAGACTAGCAACAGATCATAAGGACAACATGCAGTAGCCATTAGGTCCCTCCTCATTTTGCCAAGATCTCGTTTTTCTTCCCAGACAATTCCCGAAGCTAACTGAGTGGTAGGATTGCTTGGCACAGAGGAATTTAAACTTGTTTTCTTCCCTGCTAAGTGATTCTGAAGTATAAATGCTAACACCTAAAGAGCTTCACTTTCAGCTCCCCATTTGGGAGCCATTAATACTGTCAAGATGCACTAACAGCCCAGAGTGGAGAAAAAGTCTAGACTTGAAACTTTCTAAACAGCACCTGAAATAAATAGTCAGCTAATATCAGAACAGTGACAGCATTGGCATAAGTTTTTTTCTGGGTATAATTATATCAGCTTTTCCAATTTTGTAATAACTCATTAACCATTCAGGCCACTGACAAGTCAAAAATCAGATTTTAATGTTTATTTTGGGTAAATTGAAATAAAATAAAAAAGTTGTAATTTAACATATTTTTTTATTAGAGAATGACCTCAGTTGCTATGCAGCCTAGGCCTCGGTATAGTCAGTGAACGAAGTTACATGATTTTTGTTTTACAATCTTGCTTTATTGAAAAATAGTTTCTGGCCACCCTAAAAAATGATTTCTAAAAAAAAAAAAGTGCCTAGTTAGGCACAGTTTACAATACCTATAAAAGAGTATTCAAATTGTTTTCAAGTAGAACTTAGAACTGTTGAAACTTTTTTAAAACTAATGTCTTATTGATCACACTAGGTAATTAAAGTCATTGGAGGGCAATCACAGAAAATTTGGATAATCTGAAAGTGAGAATATCGCATCTTTGTAAAGCAAAAATCTTATTCATATTCTGAAATTACACTTATAAAAATAGTTGAGAACTATTTTAAGTATAAGGGAAATTGTTTCAGAACAATATCCATGTACAAAAAGAATTAGCTTTATTATTTTTTGCAATTTGGACACCAGATAAGGTAAAACATAACCTTAAGAAAGTTTTAACAGGCATACTCAGAGCATGCCTTGGAACTTACATTGTTCTCCCATTGTCTTATTTTTTTTTCTTTTATATCCCAGTTTTATTCTAAAGCACTTCTGTCTATGTGTATGAATTTATATATCTCTCATGTTGGAAGGCAGGGGCATTTCTCTACCCAAAGTTATCTTTGTTTGGTGAATATGAATGTTGCTAGAGTGACCAATAGAGTTGGTGTCCAGGGAACTTGTTTCTTTACTTTTCAGTGACAAAGAGACAATAGGAAGAATTTGCTATACAACTTGCAGAGCTGTTGACAAATATTCTGCCACTGTCAGTAAATATTCCAGAGAAATCATACACTGCAGGACATTCCAATTTGATTCTCTGTTGCTAGTCTTACAAAAAGAGAAAATGGCTGTGCAGAAAGGCAATGAAGTACATTTGTCACTGTTTTAGGGATTTCTTATTTTCAATCTGCAACAACTATGGAATATAGTCTGAAAGTACAGAAGGCAACAACAGGGAATAAGCAGTAAAATCACTGCAATTCTTCACTAACATCTGAGAATATGGAGAACAAAGATAGCAGTTTTAGGCATTTTTCAATAAACGCTTCATTTCTAATAGAGAATTTGTCTATGTATAACAGGTAACTTCTACCAAAGTAAAAATAGAAAGAGGATTCTAATTTTCTTCATTAACTCTGTCTTAGTAGAGAAGAGCATTTTATTTTTTTCTTTTTGTTTTCCCAAATATATCCATTTTGAGGTAAGTAAGTAAGTATTAGTTGCTCAGTAGTCCCTGACTCTTTGCGACCCCATGGAGTGCAGCCCACCAGTCTCCATTGTCCATGAGATTTTTCCAGGGAAGGATACTGGAGTGGGTTGCCATTTCCTTAGAAGATAATTAGATTTAAGCTTTTTAACTGTTTACTAACTGAAAAGGTATGCTCTTGAGGAAACTTTTTATTTATTTAAAATAATTTGTAGTTCTTCTGTGTAATGTTTGATATTCTATAGCTGAAGGTCTATGAAAAAAACTCCAAATTATCTTAAAGAATGAATATCCCTGAAAATCTCTTTCTCTTTTTCTCCCATTATTTCAAACAATTCTAATAATGACAATAAAAATGTCAGTCAGGGTTTAAGTTGGTGAACTAGGGAAATTCTATTCTGGATTAAGGTAAACAAGTTCTAGGAGCCTTATTGTTTGTATGAGGCCTGCAAGACCTTTCATATGTTTATATTTGCTCTTTGTAGCTGTGTAGAGATATAGTCATATATTTCTACAGATAAATATGCAGTTTTCTGTTCTTTAGTCATTAACAGTAGTTGAATCAGATCAGATCAGTTGCTCAGTCATGTCCGACTCTTTGTGACCCCATGAACTGCAGCACGCCAGGCCTCCCTGTCCATCACCAGCTCTCGGAGGTCACTCAGACTCACATCCATCGAGTCAGTGATGCCATCCAGCCATCTCATCCTCTGTCGTCCCCTTCTCCTCTTGCCCTCAATCCCTCCCAGCATCAGAGTCTTCTCCAATGAGTCAACTCTTCGCATGACGTGGCCAAAATACTGGAGTTTCAGCTTTAGCATCATTCCTTCCAAAGAAATCCCAGGGCTGATCTCCTTCAGAATGGACTGGTTGGATCTCCTTGCAGTCCAAGGGACTCTCAAGTGTCTTCTCCAACACCACAGTTCAAAAGCATCAATTCTTTGGCACTCAGCCTTCTTCACAGTCCAACTCTCACATCCATACATGACCACAGGAAAGACCATAGCCTTGACTAGGCAAACCTTTGTTGGCAAAGTGATGTCTCTGCTTTTGAATATGCTATCTAGGTTGGTCATAACTTTCCTTCCAAGGAGTAAGCGTCTTTTAATTTCATGGTTGCAGTAGTTGAATGAGAATCTTAAAATTTGTGAAAAGCATCATCTGGCATGTGAAAATGCATGCAAAATAAAAAAAATAACTAGACATATGTCAATTTTAAGCCTATGAACATGGGCTAGTAAGCTACACTTCTCCCACAGGATGTAATTGGTCATAGGAAGTCCCAATTCATAATGCTGTATTATTGTGCAAAGCCTCATGGGGCCATCATGAAACTTTTGAGTACATCTTTGCTGCTGCTGCTGCTAAGTCGCTTCAGTCGTGTCCGACTCTGTGCGACCCCATAGACGGAAGCTCACCAGGCTCCCCCGTCCCTGGGATTCTCCAGGCAAGAATACTGGAGTGGGTTGCCATTTCCTTCTCCAATGCATGAAAGTGAAAAGTGAAAGTGAAGTCGCTCAGTCGTGCCCGACTCTTAGCGACCCTATGAACTGGAGCCTACCAGGATCCTCTGTCCGTGGGATTTTCCAGGCAAAAGTACTGGGGTGGGGTGCCATTGCCTTCCCCGGAGTACATCTTTGGGCTGGTGTAAACAAAGAAAACATATTTCAAGTCAAATGTGACTATGAAGACAAAATTCCAGTGTAGGCTTGACAGTTGATTTGAGAAACTATGAGGAAGGCAAAGGTCCATATACTGCTCCAAATGTAACATTAGTTTTGTGAGGGAAGATGGATCATTGCATTTGGGATTCACCCATTCTTTGACCATGATGTATATCACAGCTATTATTATTGTATGAATCAGGTGTCTCTGATGAAGTTTCTATTAGTTTAAGATGAAAAATGACAGAACAGATTTATGGCAGGAGATATTATAAACGCTATGTTAATTGTGTTCATTTCTCTTCAAAAGAATGGAGTATTATGGTGAATAGCAATAAAGGCAAACAGAAGGGATAACACAATTGTAAAACAAAACTGCAAAACAAGAACTCTGCGCAGTCTAACACTAGAGGATATTGTCATGTACTACACTGAACCGCTAGATGGTGCACTCTAAAACTTTGCTCCTGCTGTTCCTGCTAAGTCGCTTCGGTTGTGCCTGACTCTGTGCGACCCCATAGACAGCAGCTCACCAGGCTCCCCCCATCCCTGGGATTCTCCAGGCAAGAACTCTGGAGTGGGTTGCCATTTCCTTCTCGAATGCATAAAAGTGAAAAGTAAAAGTGAAGTCGCTCAGTCGTGTATGACTTGTAGTGGCCTCATGGACTGCAGCCTACCAGGCTCCTCCGTCCATGGGATTTTCCAGGCAAGAGTACTGGAGTGGGTTGCCATTTGCTACATCTCCAAAATTTTAAAAGATACTATATAAAATATTTGAATTCCTTCTGAAATTCTTAGAAATATGGAATATCTGTCTTGTAACTCTCTAAAGGCTAGTGCATATAACTCTACTTGCCAATTAATATGATTTTGCTGCCCATAGGGGAATTACACACGTCCACGTATAAGTGTATACATTCACTTATTTTATTTTTTCCAGGACATAGTGTTATATACAATGAGTCCAAGGTTGACAAGTAATTCCTCAGGTGGTACTAGTGGTAGAGAATCCCCCTGTCAATTCACGAAATGTAAGAGACATGGGTTTGAGCCCTGGGCCAGGAAGATCCCCTTGAGGAAGGCATGGCAACCCACTCTAGTACTCTTGCCTGGAGAATCCCATGTACAGAGGAGCCTGGCAGGCTACAGTTCATGGCATCACAAAGAGTTGCAAGCAAGGTTGACAAGCAAGGTTGCACACAAGCAAGGTTGACAATGTAATTTAGAGACTTGCAACAAAGAGAAAGCTTGTTCATGCTGACATTCAGGTATGGCCTAAATATAGGTCAGCAGTAAAATTTGACTTCATCTGAACTCCTTGCCTATTCTTGTCCATTGCTTCTTCCAATTATTTGCACCATAAGCACCACTTAATGCCTTCTAAAGCCTCACACAAATGTACTTTCTTAAGAAACAACTCACATTGTAGATTGCTTCCTTATATTTGGTAGTATATTATGGTAATAAATTATGACCTCTTTGGTTATGTTTATTTCTTTTTTTATTGTCATACTTAGTACTTATTAGTACATAGTATTTTCTCATTTGTTTAATAATATATAAATTATTATACAACATTCTACATAATTTAATATGCAACACATATGTTCCTAGAACTGCATGTCTTTGGCCTTGATAGTAACTTAGATGATTTTTTGTGCTTTCTTTGTCATGCAAGGTCAGAGCAAATTTCATTGCTTGACTATAAAATTAAAGCACCTATGAGCTATGGTAGTACATATTTCTCATGTCCTGACATAATTTTTCCATTTTTGCTAATGGTTTCTCTATTTTATCCTGTGCTTTATGGTATAAGGCTAATTCAAATCATTGTTGGGACTAGTCATTTATGTATGTGCTTTAGTTCAATGAGAAATTTTTGCATATATATATTTATTTATTTATTTAATTGAAACAAATGTAATGAAGAAAATACATTAAAACTATGGGTACTTTTGTCTCTATGGAGCAGTTCTACTATCCACAGACATTTCAAGTGTGTTTGAGTCTTTTTTTTTTTTTTTTTTTAATTTTATTTTATTTAACTTTACAATATTGTATTGGTTTTGCCATATATCAAAATGAATCTGCCACAGGTATATATGTGTTCCCCATTCTGAACCCTCCTCTCTCCTCCCTCACCATACCATCCCTCTGGGTCATCCCAGTGCACCAGCCCCAAGCATCCAGTATCATGTATCAAATATAGGATATCATACATATTTCAATGCCATTCTCCCAAATCATGCCACCCTCTCCCTTTCCCACAGAGTCCAAAAGACTGTTCTATACATCAGTGTCTCTTTTGCTGTCTCGTATACAAGGTTGTTGTTACCATCTTTCTAAATTCCATATATATGTGTTAGTATACTGTATTGGTGTTTTTCTTTCTGGCTTACTTCACTCTGTATAATAGGCTCCAATTTCATCCACCTCATTAGAACTGATTCAAATATATACTTTTTTAATGGCTGAGTAATACTCCATTGTGTATATGTACCACAGCTTTTTATCCATTCATTTGCTGATGGACATCTAGGTTGCTTCCATGTCCTGGCTATTGTAAACAGTGCTGCAATGAACATTGGGGTACACGAGGGTCTTTCAATTCTGGTTTCCTCAGTGTGTATGCCCAGAAGTGGGATTGCTGGATTATAAGGCAGTTCTATTTTCCTTTTTTTAAGGAGTCTCCACACTGTTCTCCATAATGGCTGTACTCGTTTGCATTCACACCAACAGTGTAAGAAGGTTTCCTTTTCTCCACACCCTCTCCAGCATTTATTGCTTGTAGACTTTTGGATTGCAGCCATTCTTACTGGCGTGAAATGGTACCTCATAGTGGTTTTGATTTGCATTTCTCTGAGAATGAGTAATGTTGAGCATCTTTTCATGTGTTTGTTAGCCATCTGTATGTCTTCTTTGGAGAAATGTCTATTTAGTTCTTTGGCCCATTTTTTTATTAGGTCATTTATTTTTCTGGAATTGAGCTGTAGGAGTTGCTTGTATATTTTTGAGATTAGTTGTTTGGCTACTGCTTCATTTGCTATTATTTTCTCCCATTCTGAAGGCTGTCTTTTCACCTTGCTTATAGTTTCCTTTGTTGTGAAGAAGCTTTTAATTTTAAGTAGATCCCATTTGTTTGTTTTTGCTTCTATTTCCAATATTCTGGGAGGTGGGTCATAGAAGATCCTACTGTGATGTATTTCGGAGAGTGTTTTGCCTATGTTCTCCTCTAGGAATTTTATAGTTTCTGGTCTTACATTTAGATCTTTAATCCATTTTGAGTTTATTTTTGTGTATGGTGTTAGAAAGTGCTCTAGTTTCATTCCTTTACAAGTGGTTGACCAGTTTTCCCAGCACTACCTGTTAAAGAGATTGTCTTTAATCCATTGTATAGTCTTGCCTCTTTTGTCAAAGATAAGGTGTTCATATGTGTGTGGATTTACCTCTGGGCTTTCTATTTTGTTCCATTGATCTATATTTCTGTCTTTGTGCCAGTATCATACTGTCTTGATGACTGTGGCTTTGTAGTAGAGCCTGAAGTCAGGCAGGTTGATTCCTCTAGTTCCGTTCTTCTTTCTCAAGACAGCTTTGGATATTTGAGTTTTTTTTGTATTTCCATACAAAGTGTGAAATTATTTGTTCTAGCTCTGTGAAGAATACCGTTGGTAGCTTGATAGGGATTGCATTGAATCTATAAATTATATTGGGTAGTATACTCATTTTCACTATAGTGATTCAATCCATGAACATGGTATATTTCTCCATCTATTAGTGACCTCTTTGATTTCTTTAACCAGTGTTTTATAGTTTTCTGTATATAGGTCTTTAGTTTCTTTAGGTAGATATATTCCTAAGTATTTTATTCTTTTTGTTGCAATCGCGAATGAAATTATTTCCTTAAATTTTGTTTCTATTTGTTCATTGTTAGTGTACAGGAATACAAGGGATTTCTGTGTGGTGATTTTATATCCTGCAACTTTACTATATTCATTGATTAATTATAGTAATTTTCTGGTGGAGTCTTTAGGGTTTTCTATGTAGAGGATCTTGTCATCTGCAAACAGAGAGTTTTACTTCTTCTTTTCCAATTTGGATTCCTTTATTTCTTTTTCTGCTCTGATTGCTGTGGCCAAAACTTCCAAAATTCTGTGGAATAGTAATGGTGAAAGTGGGCACCCTTGTCTTGTTCTTGACTTTAGAGGAAATGCTTTCAATTTTTCACCATTGAGGATAATGTTTGCTGTGGGTTTGTCATATATAGCTTTTATTTTGTTGAGGTATGTTCCTTCTAGTCCTGCTTTCTGGAGAGTTTTTATCATAAATGGATGTTGAACTTTGTCGGAGGCTTTTTCTGCATCTATTGAAATAATCGTCAGATCAGATCAGATCAGTCGCTCAGTCGTGTCCGACTCTTTGCGACCCCATGAACCCCAGCACGCCAGGCCTCCCTGTCCATCACCAGCTCCCGGAGGTCACCCAGACTCACACCCATCAAGTCAGTGATGCCATCCAGCCATCTCATCCTCCGTCGTCCCCTTCTCCTCCTGCCCTCAATCCCTCCCAGAATCAGAGTCTTCTCCAATGAGTCAACTCTTCGCATGAGGTGGCCAAAATACTGGAGTTTCAGCTTTAGCATCATTCCTTCCAAAGAAATTCCAGGATTGATCTCCTTCAGAATGGACTGGTTGGATCTCCTTGCAGTCCAAGGGATTCTCAGGTCTTCTCCAACACCACAGTTCAAAAGCATCAATTCTTCGGCGCTCAGCCTTCTTCACAGTCCAGCTCTCACATCCATACATGACCACAGGAAAGACCATAGGGTTTTTATTTTTCAATTTGTTAATGTGGTGTATTTCATTGATTCATTTGTGGATATTGAAGAATCTTTGTATCCCTGGGATAAAGCCCACTTGGTCATGCTGTATTATCTTTTTAATGTGTTGTTGGATTCTGATTGCTAGAATTTTGTTAAGGATTTTTGAATCTATGTTCATTAGTGATATTGGCCTGTAGTTTTCTTTTTTTGTGGCATCTTTGTCAGGTTTTGGTATTAGGGTGATGGTGGACTCATAGAATGAGTTTGGCAGTTTACCTTCCTCTGCAATTTTCTGGAAGAGTTTGAGTAGAATAGGTGTTAGCTCTTCTCTAAATTTTTGGTACAATTCAGCTGTGAAGCTGTCTGGACCTGGGCTTTTGTTTGCTGGAAGATTTCTGATTACAGTTTCAATTTCCGTGCTTTTGATGGATCAGTTAAGATTTTCTAGTTCTTCCTGGTCCAGTTTTGGAAAGTTGTACTTTTCTAAGAATCTGTCCATTTCTTCCACATTGTCCATTTTATTGCCATATAATTGCTGATAGTAGTTTCTTATGATCCTTTGTATTTCTGTGTTGTCTGTTGTGATCTCTCCATTTTCATTTCTAATTTTATTCATTTGATTTTTCTCCCTTTGTTTCTTGATGAGTCTGGTTAATGATTTATCAATTTTATTTATCCTTTCGAAGAACCAGCTTTTGGCTTTGTTAATTTTTGCTATGGTCTCTTTTGTTTCTTTTGCATTAATTTCTGCCCTAATTTTTAAGATTTCTTTCCTTCTACTAACCCTGGGATTCTTCATTTCTTCCTTTTCTAGTTGCTTTAGGTGTAGAATTAGGTTATTTATTTGACTTTTTTCTTGTTTCTTGAGGTAGGCCTGTATTGCTATGAACTTTGCCCTTAGCACTGCTTTTACAGTGTCCAACAGGTTTTGGGTTGCTGTGTTTTCATTTTCATTCGTTTCTATGAAAATTTTTATTTCTTTTTTGATTTCTTCTGTGATTTGTTGGTTATTCAGCAGCGTATTGTTCAGCCTCCATATGTTGGAATTTTTAATAGTTTTTCTCCTGTAATTGAGATCTAATCTTACTGCATTGTGGTCAGAAAAGATGCTTGGAATGATTTCATTTTTTCTGAATTTACCAAGGCTAGATTGATGGCCCAGGATGTGGTCTATCCTGGAGAAGGTTCTGTGTGCGCTTGAGAAAAAGGTGAAATTCATTGTTTTGGGATGAAATGTCCTCTAGATATCAATTAGGTCTAATCAGTTTATTGTATCATTTAAAGTTTGTGTTTCCTTGTTAATTTTCTGTTTAGTTGATCTATCCATAGGTGTGAGTGGGGTATTAAAGTCTCCCACAATTATTGTGTTATTGTTAATTTTTTCCTTTTGTACTTGTTAGTATTTGTCTTACATATTGTGGTGCTCCTATGTTGGGTGCATATATATTTATAATTGTTATATCTTCTTGGATTGATCCTTTGATCATTATGTAGTGACCTTCTTTATCTCTTTTCACAGCCTTTGCTTTAAAGTCTATTTTATCTGATATGAGTATTGCTACTCCTGCTTTCTTTTGGTCCCTATTTGCATGGAAAATCTTTTCCCAGCCCTTCATTTTCACTCTGTATGTGCCCCCTGTTTTGAGGTGGGTCTCTTGTAGACAACATATGTAAGGGTCTTGTTTTTGTATCCATTCAGCCAGTCTTTGTCTTTTGGTTGGGGCATTCAACCCATTTACGTTTAAGGTAATTATTGATAAATATGATCCTGTTGCCATTTACTTTATTGTTTTGGGTTCAATTTTATACACTCTTTTGGTGTTTCCTGTGTAGAGAAGATCCTTTAGTGTTTGTTAGAGAGCTGGTTTGGTGGTGCTGAATTCTCTCAGCTTATGCTTATCTGTAAAACTTTTGATTTCTCCTTCATATTTGAATGAGATCCTTGCTGGGTACAATAATCTGGGCTGTAGGTTATTTTCTTTCATCACTTTAAGTATGTCTTGCCATTCCCTCCTGGCTTGGAGAGTTTCTATTGAAAGATCAGCTGTTATCCTTATGGGAATCCCCTTGTGTGTTATTTGCTCTTTTTCCCCTGTTGCTTTTAATATTTGTTCTTTGTGTTTGATCTTTGTTAATTTGAGTAATGTGTGTCTTGGGGTGTTTCACCTTGGGTTTATCCTGTTTGGGACTCTCTGGGTTTCTTGGACTTGAGTGATTATTTCCTTCCCCATTTTAGGGAAGTTTTCAACTATTATCTCCTCAAGTATTTTCTCATGGTCTTTCTTTTTGTCTTCTTCTGAGACCCCTATGATTCGAATGTTGTAGTGTTTAATATTGTCCTGGAGATCTCTGAGATCGTCCTTATTTCTTTTAATTCGTTTTTCTTTTTTCCTCTCTGATTCATTTATTTCTACCATTCTATCTTCTAATTCACTAATCCTATCTTCTGCCTCTGTTATTCTACTATTTGTTGCCTCCAGAGTGTTTTGGATCTCATTTATTGCATTATTCATTATATATTGACTCTTTTTTATTTCTTCTAGGTCCTTGTTAAACCTTTCTTGCATCTTCTCAATCCTTGTATCCAGGCTATTTATCTGTGATTCCATTTTGATTTCAAGATTTTGGATCAATTTTACTCTCATTATTCAGAATTCTTTATTAGGTAGATTCCCTATCTCTTCCTCTTTTGTTTGCTTTGGTGTGCATTTATCCTGTTCCTTCACCTGCTGGGTATTCCTCTGTCTCTTCATATTTTTTAAATTGCTGAATTTGGGGTGTCCTTTCTGTATTCTGGCAGTTTGTGGAGTTCTCTTTATTGTGATGTTTCCTCACTGTGTGTGGGTTTGTACTGGTGGCTTGTCAAGGTTTCTTGGATAGGGAAGCTTGTGTCAGTGTTCTGGTGGGTGGAGCTGGATTTCTTCTCTCGGGAGTGCAATGAAGTGTCCTGTAATGAGTTATGAGATGTCTATGGTTTTGACGTGACTTTGGGCAGCCTGTATAGTGGAGCTCAGAGCTGTGTTCCTGTGTTGCTGGAGAATTTGCTTGGTATGTCTTGCCCTGGAACTTGTTGGCCCTTGTGTTGTATTTGGTTTCAGTGTAGGTATGGAGGCATTTGATGAGCTTCTCTCAGTTAATGTTCCCTGGAGTCAGGGTTTGGACTTAAGCCTCCTGCTTCCAGTTATTGCTCTTATTTGTACAGTAGTCTCAAAACTTATCCTTCTATATAGCACCATTGATAAAACATCTAGGTTAAAGATGAAAAGTTTCTCCATCATGAGGTTCACCCAGAGAGGTTCACAGCATTACACAGAGAAGAGAGAGGGAGGAGGGAGTTAGAGGTTACCCAAATGAGATGAGGTGGAATCAATAGAGGAGAGAGCAAGCTAACCAGTAATCACTTCCTTATGTGCACTCCACAACTGGACCACTCAGAGATGTTCATGGAGTTACACAGAGAAGAGAAGAGGGAGGAAGGACACAGAGGTGGCCAGGAGGATAAAAGGAGAGAATGAAAAGGAGAGAGACAGATCCAGCCCGTTATCAGTTCCCTAAGTGTTCTCTACCATCTGGAACACACAGAAATTCACAGAGTTGGGTAGAGTAGAAAGGAGTTAGAGAGGAGACACAGGCGACCTGGTGGAGAAAAAGGAGAGTCTGAAGGGGGAGAGAGCAGTCAAGCCAGTAATATCGCTCCCTAGTAAGAAATTGGTACTGAAGATTGGGTTCTTAAAGGTACAAAATTGGTAACAAATACCTAAAAGCAAAAATTAAAAATCTAGAGTAGAGCTTTGAATTTCAAAAATACAATGTTAAAGAAAAGAAGAAGGAAAAGAAAGAGAGTGAAAAAAAATCAAAGTCACAAAAATTCTAAAGAAAATATAGGTACAAAATTGATAACAAATACCAAAAAGCAAAAGTTAAAAATCGAGAGCAGAGTTTGGAATTTCAAAAATACAATGTTAAAGAAAAGAAGAAGAAAAATAAAGAGAAAAAACAAACAAACAAAAAAAAACAAAGTCACAAAAATTATAAAGAAGATATAGGTACAAAATTGATAACAAATACCAAAAAGCATAAATTAAAAACCTAGAGTAGAGTGTGGAATTTCAGGAATACAATGTTAAAGAAAAGATGAAGAGAAAGAAAGAGAGAGGAAAAAAAAGTCACAAAAATTATTTTTTAAAAAAGGTTCAAAATTGATAACAAATACCAAAAGCTAAAATTAAAAATCTAGAGTAGAGTTTGGAATTTCCAAAATACAATGTTAAAGAAAATAAGAAGAAAAAAAAAGAAAGAAAGAAAGATAAAGAGGAAAAAAAAAAAACAAGGTCACAAAAGTTATAAAAATTATATATATGAAGTTTGCTTTTTTTAAAAAAAAGTGTCTTTTTTTGCAAAGTAATAGTAAGTTATAAACGGGGAAGGCAATGGCACCCCACCCCAGTACTTTTGCCTGGAGAATCCCATGGACGGAGGATACTGGTAGGCTCCAGTCCATGGGGTAGCTAAGAGTCGGATACGACTGAGCAACTTCACTTTCACTTTTCACTTTCATGCATTGGAGAAGGAAATGGCAACCCACTCCAGTATTCTTGCCTGGAGAATCCCAGGGATGGGGGAGCCTGGTGGGCTTCCGTCTATGGGGTCGCACAGAGTCGGGCATGACTGCAGTGACTTAGCAGCAGCAGCAGTAAGTTATAAAAGTGAAAATTAAAGGAGTAATAGAGGACTTTAAAATCACAAAAGTTATAAAAAATATATATATGAAGTTTGCATTTTTTTTTAAAAAAAGTGTCTTTTTTTGCAAAGTAATAGTAAGTTATAAAAGTGAAAATTAAAGGAGTAATAGAGGACTTTAAAATTTTTAAAAATTTAAAAAAAAGAAAGAAAGAATGGTCATAAAAATAGTAAAAAAAAAATATATAGGACTTTCTTTGATGTTGTTGTGGGTATTGTGGGTTCAGTTCATTTTCGGCTAGTTCTTTGTTCCAGCTTATATTTCTCAAGGTCTATAGGCCCCTTCCTATGTAGTCGGTACTAACCACAGGGTTTTAATCTACTACCTGTCGTTTCCAAGGCGGTTCCCTCTGTTATAGCTTCTTCTGTTTGTTGGTATCTTCAGTGTCTGATTTCTGCCCTTATACAAAGGGGGCAGTGGTGGACACCTTTTTTTTTTTTTTTTTTTTTTAAGGCTCACTTGTTCAGTTGTGCTGTGGGGAGGGGAGGGATGCTGCAAATAAATAACACTGGCGTGTGCTCTCAGTGCCTCAGGCACACTGGGCCTGCCCCTGCTCACGGCACATGTAGCCTCCCTGCCTACACTGCTCAGGCTCTAGGTTGTTCCGCCGGGAACCATCCGCGGCTGGCCCTGGGCTGCTTGCACCTCCCAGGTCTAAGCTGCTCAGGTTCCGGCACTCGGGTAGTCCTCAGAGGCCCAGAGTCAGTTGGGCCTGCGTTTTGTGCCCTTCCCAGGTCCGAGCAGTGCAGGTGATGAGGTGTTTGACGAGCACGGTTGCTGCGACTTATTGCCTCCCCACTGCTCGGTTATCTGGGTGTACAACTGACGCACCTTCTCAGGAGAATGTTGACTGTCCAGAACCCCAAGAATTTTTAGTTAGCAAAGAAGCCTGCTTACACTTTTGTGGATCATGTCTCTCTGGGGCTGCGATTGCCCCTTCCAGCTCTGGCTGCCTGTCACCGGAGGGGGACGGTATGCAGCCAGCTATCTCTGTACAGTCCTTTGTTCCATGCACGGGCCTGGTGGTGCCTTAGGTTAGGGCTGGCATTTCGCATGGTAGATATCCCACAGTCTGGTTTGCTAGCGCAAGTTATTTTGCTCAGGTAGTGCTCAGGGTACTCAGGCAGCGCTCAGGGTACTCAGGCCAGATCCTTACTCTAAGCGATTCAGCCTGTGCCTCGCCTCCCTGCCCAGCCCCTGCTTGCTAATGGCAGATGCAGGTGTCTGCGCTGCTTCTCCACTGGGGGAGTTACCGTACGGCTTGTAATCTGTGGGTTATAATTGTTTATTTATTTTTCCTCCCTGTTATGTTGCCCTCTGTGCTTCCAAGGCTCGGCATAGATTCAGCAGTGTTAATGTTTTCTAGTGTTTGGAAACTTCTCTCTTTTTAAGACTCCCTTCCTGGGACGGAGCTCCATCCCTCCCTCTTTTGTGTCTTTTTTTGTCTTTTACATTTTTTCCTACCTCCTTTTGAAGACAATGGGATGCTTTTCTGGGTGCCTGATGTCCTCTGCCGGCATTCAGAAGTTGTCTTGTGGAATTAACTCAGCGTTTAAATGTTCTTTTGATGAATTTGTGGGGGAGAAAGTTTTCTCCCCATCCTTTTCCTCTGCCATCTTAGCTCCTCTTCTGTGTTTGAGTCTTAACTAGTAAAGACTACTCTGAGTCATTGATGCAAGAGCAATGGTGTTTTAATTATACCTTTTTACATTCTTTAAACACACCTCATGCTTTCTGCAGTACTCATTAAAAGTCATGCTCCCAAATGAAAGGAAATTTCAAGTTTATGACTATATGACAATGTAGTGGTTTCAATTTCCTCTGTCAGTACTCACTTGGTTTAACAGCTTGACTTTCATAGAATAATACAATATTTCTGGACCTCATGTTCTAGGCGATCATCAAGGAGCCAAGACAACGAGATAACTCAATAACATTGTTATAATTAATGTCTAAAATGGGAAATACACTTACTTCTTTTCTAGGAAAAATATGTTCTTTTTAAATACATCATTTGCTTTTGATTGGCATAAACTCTACAGCATTAAATAGCACAGTCTATATTTCTTGGGTTCCAAAATCACTGTGGACTGAGACTGAAGACATGAAATTAAAAGACACTTGTTCCATGGAAGAAAAGCCATGACATTCCCAGACAGCATATTAAAAAGCAGAGACATTACTTTGCCAACAAAGGTCCATCTAGTCAAATCTCTTGTTTTTCCAGTTGTCATGTATGGATGTGAGAATTGGACCATAAACAAGGCTGAGGACAGAAGAATTGATGTTTTGAACTGTAGTGCTGGAAAAGAGTCTTGAGAACCCCTTGGACTGCAAGGAGATCAAACCAGTCAATACTAAAGAAATCAACCCTCAATATTCATTGTAAGGACTGATGCTGAAGCTGAAACTAGAATACTCTGGCCACCTGATAAAAAAGAGCTGACCCAGAAAAGACACTGATAATGGGAAAGATTGAAGGCAGGAGGAGAATGGGACGACAGAGGATGAGATGGTTGGATGGCATCACCAACTCCATGGACATGAGTTAGAGAAAACTCCTGGATATAGTGAAGGACAGGGAAGCCTGGCATGCTACAGTTCATGGGGTTGCAAAGAATTGTACACAACTGAGCAAATGAACAAAAACAAATGAATGATGTGTCAATAGTTGTACTGAGTTAAAAGTTACTTAAAAAGAGAAGACTGGCTAGTCAGAGCATGCAGAGAAAGTGATAACTGCATAGATTTGACAAGATGATTTGCCATAGAAGCTGCCAAAATGGAGAAAGAAAGGCCTTGCCCAAATATACCAGAGGATATTTAGGGGGCAATATTCTCTGCAGATCGCTGAAGAAGGTTTTCTTATCTCTTCTTGCTATTCTTTGGAACTCTGCATTCAGATGTTTTTATCTTTCCTTTTGTACTTTGCTTTTTGCTTCTCTTCTTTTCACAGCTATTTGTAAGGCCTCCCCAGACAGCCATTTTGTGTTTTTGCATTTCTTTTCCATGGGGATGATCTTGGTTCATGTCTCCTGTACAATGTCACGAACCTCATTCCATAGTTCATCAGGCACTAAGAACAGCGATCACTGCAAAGAAATAGAGGAAAACAACAGAATGGGAAAGACTAGGGATCTCTTCAAGAAAATCAGAGATACCAAAGGAACATTTCATGCAAAGATGGGCTCGATAAAGGACAGAAATGGTATGGACCTAACAGAAGCAGTAGATATTAAGAAGAGGTGGCAAGAATACACAGAAAAACTGTACAAAAAAGATCTTCACGACCCAGATAATCACGATGGTGTGATCACTGACCTAGAGTCAGACATCCTGGAATGTGAAGTCAAGTGGGACTTAGAAAGCCTCACTACGAACAAAACTAATGGAGGTGATGGAACTCCAGTTGAGCTTTTCCAAATCATGAAAGATGATGCTGTGAAAGTGCTGCACTCAATATCCCAGCAAATTTGGAAAACAGCAGTGGCCACAGGACTGGAAAAGGTCAGTTTTTATTCCAATCCCAAAGAAAGGCAATGCCAAAGGATGCTCAAACTACTGCACAATCGCACTCATCTCACACGCTAGTAATGCTCTAAATTCTCCAAGCCAGGCCTCAGCAATATGTGAACCGTGAAATTCCTGATGTTCAAGCTGGTTTTAGAAAAGACAGAGGAACCACAGATCAAATTGCCAACATCCGCTGTATCATGGAAAAAGCAAAAGAGTTCCAGAAAAACATCTATTTCTGCTTTATTGACTATGCCAAAGCCTTTGACTGTGTAGATCACAATAAACTGTGGAAAATTCTGAAAGAGATGGGAATACCAGACCACTTGATCTGCCTATTGAGAAATTTGTATGCAGGTCAGTAAGCAACAGTTAGAACTGGTCATGGAACAACAGACTGGTTCCAAATAGGAAAAGGAGTACATCAAGGCTGTATATTGTCACCCTGTTTATTTAACTTATATGCAGAGTACATCATGAGAAACTCTGGACTGGAAGAAGCACAAGCTGGATTCAAGATTGCCAGGAGAAATATCAATAACCTCAGATATGCAGATGACATCACCCTTGTGGCAGAAAGTGAAGAGGAACTAAAAAGTCTCTTGATGAAAGTGAAAGTGGAGAGTGAAAAAGTTGGCTTAAAGCTCAACATTCAGAAAACGAAGATCATGGCGTCCGGTCCCATCACTTCATGGGAAACAGATAGAGAAGCAGTGGCAACAGTGTCAGACTTTATTTTTCTTGGTTCCAAAATCAGTACAGATGGTGACTGCAGCCCATGAAATTAAAAGACGCTTACTCCTTGGAAGGAAAGTTATGACCAACCTAGATAGCATATTCAAAAGCAGAGACATTACTTTGCCAACAAAGGTTCGTCTAGTCAAGGCTATGGTTTTTCCTGTGGTCATGTATGGATGTGAGAGCTGGACTGTGAAGAAGGCTGAGCGCCAAAGAATTGATGCTTTTGAATTGTGGTGTTGGAGAAGACTTTTGAGAGTCCCTTGGACTGCAAGGAGATCCAACCAGTCCATTCTGAAGGAGATTAGCCCTGGGATTTCTTTGGAAGGAATGATGCTAAAGCTGAAACTCCAGTTCTTTGGTCACCTCATGCGAAGAGTTGCCTCATTGGAGAAGACTCTGATGCTGGGAGGGATTGAGGGCAGGAGGAGAAGGGCACGACAGAGGATGAGATGGCTGGATGGCATCACTGACTGGTCGTGAGTCTCGGTGAACTCTGGTTGTTGGTGATGTACATTGAGGCCTGGCGTGCTGCGGTTTATTGGGTCGCAAAGAGTTGGACATGACTGTGCAACTGATCTGATCTGATTCTCTGCAGAATTACCATTATTAATACATGTACAGCTGGTACTCAATGCAGATAGTTCAAACAAAGTACTCAAGACCAGACAATATCAAATCTAACGTATAAGGTAGTTTTAGCATGCATCTTCATATTGGCATTCAGCAAACTCATCATATTTTTTTCATTTTTAGGCCTTCTTGCCCAAGGGACTTGTGCATATATATTATGAGTATGAATTCTACCATTTTATGACAAAGTTCACAGAATACATAGAATATCACATTGTTTGTTCTAAAGGATACTATGAATAATCTAAGGATTATCATTTTTATTATAGCTTCAAAAGCACTTTTTCTTTTTCCTATTGTGAGCCTTTACATCTGGAGAAAGCTGGCACTTTAGTAAGTGGACCATAGAGGAGCCAATGTATTTTACTCAAGTTCTCAGAAGGAAGAATTTTTATCATTGGTTAAACCATGTCTTTCTTAAGAATTGGTGCATTAAAAGGTAATAAAAAGAATTCCTTCACCTAGGTATTGCAAAGGATAATATACATTTTTTATAAATTATATACCTTCAAACTATATTTTAGCATAGTAGGAAAGAAACCTCAGAAGCATGAAGTTTTTAATTGAAAGAACTCATTGATACAATAAGAAAGAAAAATAAATACAAGCACTAAATGTATTCTTTTCTTTTTTTATAGCTATATTACAGTCTAGGAATGCAGTAGCTTGCTTACATAGATGATTCTTGTTTGTATTCTTGTATTTTCAGAAATAACCCTGAGACTCCCAGAGGCTTTGCATGCTTGGGTTGCACTGAATTCCAGCTGTCAGTTTGGGTTATGATTTCAGTAAAATTGTAATATTGTCACAGTGACATTGCTACTTCTTGACCAATTATGTAAGAAATTTGACAAATAAGGCTCCTTACCCTAATAGACATGTTTTCTGATAAGGATGATACAGTGCAAATGATAACATGAAACAGAATATAAATAAAGTCAACTCGAAAGTGTTTTTTCCCTTGTAATACAAGAGTTCTAATTTTGCTTTTGTAGCTAGTATAATCTCTCAAAGTTTTCTGCAAATGGACTTTGTTATTTCTTTACCACAACTAGAAAATGACAGTGTTGGTTTATATCTCTAGAGCTTTGATAAAGCCAGCAGAGCAGCCCTCTACCTTCAAAGCTGTCTTTATATTCCTTCTCCCATAAGGGAACAAAAAAGGATAAAGGGGTCAACTTATTAAAGAGCCAATTTGGAAACCCATGTAGTGGGATCATGATGAGAGGAATTAATCTTTGTACTTGCTTGAACTGCAAGTGCAGTTCAATTTTGCTTTTGTAGCTAGTGTAATCTCTCAAAGTTTTTGAGAGATTGTTGATCAAACAATAGCTTGCAATGCACCCCAGAACTCGCTGTTGTCCCTTATGTACAGCTATGTGCAGGATTTTGGTTTTTCTTCTTGGAAAAACTTGTCAACTCAAGTTTCAATTCATGTATTCCTAAGAAAAATAGATACCATCAGCTTAGATGGCATGCTGCTGCCATTGCTGCTAAGTCGCTTCAGTCGTGTCTGACTCTGTACAACCCCATAGACGGCAGCACACTAGGTTCCCTCATCCCTGGGATTCTCCAGGCAAGAACACTGGAGTGGGTTGCCATTTCCTTCTCCAATGCATGAAAGTGAAAAGTGAAAGTGAAGTCACTCAGTCGTGTCCTACTCTTAGCGACCCCATGGACTGCAGCCCACAAGACTCCTCCATCCATGGGATTTTCCAGGCAAGTATACTGGAGTGGGGTCCCATAGCCTTCTCCATTAGATGGCATAACCAACCTCTATTGTTTTTACCTTATCCTGATATTTCCATAATAAAAAGTTCTTTACCTTTTAGATGCTAAGAAGCTAAAACTTTCTACTAAGTATATTCTATTTCTCACATTGTTAACAAATACATCTAAAACTTTTGCTCTGTTAAGTACATGTTAAGTAAATTTAAGTACATAAACTGTTTTAAACATGTGAAGATCAAAGAACTCATATACTGTGGTGATTAATCAAGTTAAGGCCCAGTCAGCTGAGATCTGAGAAATAATTCCAGATCCCCTACTATAGTCTTGACTAAGTAGTATTGTTGATGAATGGGATTTAAAACTTAGAGATGGGAAAGTGGGGCCTTTTTTTAATGAAACATAATTTTGGAAGTGATCTATATTAATTTGCATTTTTAGACAATGAATAGGCAACAAAAAATGAAATCAATTATTTTATATAGTTTTTAACAATGGTTTTAAAATTTATAAAAGTAGCCCTAGTCCTTGTGTTACTTTCCTAACCAGTTCCTCTCATGACTCATTGACATTTCTGAGTTTCGAAAATTTCACCTGACTGCTGTAATACCTCATTAGAAGGATCAAACAAAGGGTTATTGACTGGGAAAACATATACAAGATAAAGAAGTTATAATTTTTTTTAAAGCTAAAATAATTTCCAAAAATTGTTAATAAAAATCAAGCCAGTAAAAGGAGAAACCTGATAGGATGATTCTAGCTTCACTGGCCTTTCTTATTATGTACAACAAAGTCTAGAAAAGAGTGTTTACTTTATTACAGAAATATCATAGCTAAGGTAAAATCTTTTATCTGGTTAATATATTGGTACTTTTTAATAGGCTCACAAAGAGAAAATAAACTTCTATTAAGTGGCCTTATTACGTACTGTACACAATATCCAAGTGAAATACTATTTTAGGAAGCTTGATACTCACTGACGTTATCAATGAAGGGAGGTATGACCTAAAACAAATCCCTTATGATTATACAGTGGAAGTGAGAAATAGATTTAAGGGCCTAGATTTGATAGATAGAGTGTCTGATGAACTATGGAATGAGGTTCGTGACATTGTACAGGAGACAGGGATCAAGACCATCCCCATGGAAAAGAAATGCAAAAAAGCAAAATGGCTGCCTGGAGAGGCCTTACAAATAGCTGTGAAAAGAAGAGAAGTGAAAAGCAAAGGAGAAAAGGAAAGATAAAAACATCTAAATGCAGAGTTCCAAAGAATAGCAAGAAGAGATAAGAAAGCCTACTTCAGTGATCAATGCAAAGAAATAGAGGAAAACAACAAAATGAGAAGGACTAGGGATCTCTTCAAGAAAATCAGAGATACCAAAGGAACATTTCATGCAAAAATGGGCACGATAAAGGACAGAAATGGTATGGACCTAACAAAAGCAGAAGATATTAAGAAGAGGTAGCAAGAATACACAGAAGAACTGTACAAAAAAGAGCTTCACGACCCAGAAAATCATGATGATGTGATCACTGACCTAGAGCCAGACATCTTGGGATGTGAAGTCAAATGGGCCTTAGAAAGCATCACTACGAGCAAAGCTAGTGGAGGTGATGGAATTCCAGTGGAGCTATTCCAAATCCTGAAAGATGATGCTGTGAAAGTGCTACACTCAATATGCCAGCAAATTTGGAAAACTCAGCAGTGGCCACAAGATTGGAAAAGGTCAGTTTTCATCCCAATCCCAAAGAAAGGCAATGCCAAAGAATGCTCAAACTACCAAACAATTGCACTCATCTCACACGCTAGTAAAGTAATGCTCAAAATTCTCCAAGCCAGGCTTCAGCAATATGTGAACCATGAACTTCCTGATGTTCAAGCTGGATTTAGAAAAGGCAGAGGAACCAGAGATCAAATTGCCAACATCCACTGGATCATGGAAAAAGCAAGAGAGTTCCAGAAAAACATCTATTTCTGCTTTATTGACTATGCCAAAGCCTTTGACTGTGTAGATCACAATAAACTATGGAAAATTCTGAAAGAGATGGGACTACCAGACCACCTGATCTGCCTCTTGAGAAATCTGTATGCAGGTCAGGAAGCAACAGTTAGAACTGGTCATGGAACAACAGACTGGTTCCAAATAGGAAAAGGAGTACGTCAAGGCTGCATATTGTCACCATGTTTATTTAACTTATATGCAGAGTACATCATGAGAAATGCTGGACTGGAAGAAACACAAGCTGGAATCAAGATTGCTGGGAGAAATATCAATAACCTCAGATATGCAGATGACACGACTCTTATGGCAGAAAGTGAAGAGGGGCTAAAAAGCCTCTTGATGAAAGAGAAAGTGGAGAGTGAAAAGGTTGGCTTAAAGCTCAACATTCAGAAAACGAAGATCATGGCATCTGGTCCCATCACTACATGGGAAATAGATGGAGAAACAGTGGAAACAGTGTCAGACTTTGTTTTTCTGGGCTCCAAAATCACTGCAGATGGTGACTGCAGCCATGAAATTAAAAGATGCTTACTCTTTGGAAGGAAAGTTATGACCAACCTAGATAGCATATTCAAAAGCAGAGACATTACCAACAAAGATTCGCCTAGTCACGGCTATGGTCTTTCCTGTGGTCATGTATGGATGTTAGAGCTGGACTGTGAAGAAGGCTGAGCGCCGAAGAATTGATGCTTTTGAACTGTGGTGTTGGAGAAGACTCTTGAGAGTCCCTTGGACTGCAAGGAGATCCAACCAGTCCATTCTGAAGGAGATCAGCCCTGGGATTTCTTTGGAAGGAATGATGCTAAAGCTGAAACTCCAGTACTTTGGCCACCTCATGGGAAGAGTTGACTCATTGGAGAAGACTCTGATGCTGGGAGGGTTTGAGGGCAAGAGGAGAAGGGGACAACAGAGGATGAGATGGCTGGATGGCATCACTGACTTGATGGGTGTGAGTCTGAGTGACCTCCGGGAGTTGGTGATGGACAGGGAGGCCTGGTGTGCTGCGGTTCATGGGGTCGCAAAGAGTCGGACACGACTGAGCGACTGATCTTATCTGATTAATTTGGTTTTTTCTTCTCTAATAAACATAATTTGGGATGGCAAATTCAGTTGCAAAATAAATGACAATTTTAGATCCAACTTAGAAACTGTTCATTCAGATCCTTAAAAATTGTCAAAGAACCAAAATAAAAAAAAAATCCTTGAGGATATATCTGTTAGGTTGTAATCTGTGTGAAAAGAGACTAATTTCATTTTTAAGTCATTTCTAAAATCTGAATTATATATATAGAGATCAACTAGTATTCCATTGTTCCTTTTCACTTCTATCAGTTGTGACATGGTGACTTTCACAAAGAGTATACTGTTCCAATTTGACACTGGGAATAAATTCACTCAAAATGACTATGGTGAATTTTAAGGTTAGAACTCTTTTATAGGCAATCATATGTTTTAGTATATTTGTAATGAAATTTTAATTTAAACACTAGCGTTATTTATGTTTAAATCACCCATTTTATCTTACATGTATGTAATAATGAGGTATTCTGTAAGGATTTCATTGTTTTTAAAAATTGCAGTAGTTCATTCCTCATTTTTCTTTTTTTTCCAGATTAAATATATCTTTTATTATTTAATGATTCCTCCTATATTTTGTATTATCTTGATTTATCTATGCTTTATACTTATTTCAAAATGGCATTAGTTTTCATTTTCATTTTTCATTTACAGAGGAAAACATGGTCTTCTGTAGGAAGAGGTACTTGGCTTTTTTTTAATCTTTATTTATTTTTATTTATTTATTTATTTTGCTTTACATGTATGGTACTTGGCTTTTAAAAAAATGTACCTATAAAATTGAATAGTGAAATACTCTTTACCATTTACCTGAAATTTATAATTAGATTTAAATTTTGGAAAATGAAATCCATAAAAATCAATAACTTTATCAATTACTTTAATGCTGTCAGTAAAGCAAATTTTGGAATCAGATAATTTTATGTTGGAATCCTGTCTCTGCTCAGTTTAGCTTTGCCATTATGAACACGTTTTTTTTTTTTTACTTCTTTTAATCAGTTAAATATGACCTTTCCTTGTGGCTCAGATGGTAAAGAATCTGTCTGCAATGCCATTGACCTGTGTTTGAAGCCTGGGTTGGGAAGATCCTCTGAAAAAGAGCACGGCAATGTACTCCAGTATTCTTGCCTGGAGAGTCCCATGGACAGAGGAGCCTAACAGGCTACAGTCCATCGGGTAGCAAAGAGCTGGACATGACTGACTAACACACACACACACACACATACAATCAGTTAAATTCTGTATGTTTCAGTTAATTCATCTGTAAAGTGGGATAGTGACAATTCCTAATACAAAAGTGTATTTGGAGAGTTTAATAAGATAATGCATGCACAACTAAAAATAAGGCCTGACACAATGTAAGTCCTCAATAAAAGAGTTATTACTATTTAAAATGAAATCTATTTCTATGATTGTTGTAATCCAACTGTCAGTACCAGGATACAAATTCAAAAGAATATAGAAATTCCTTTTTCAATACCCAGTAAGTAGTTATAATGAGTACGTCCTTAATCTTGCCCTATGTTATAAAGCAAAGACTTTTTTCAGTTTTCGGTTCCATATTTATTGTTGTTTTCTTTGGTCTCTGGGCCCATATTTAATTAAAGATGGTGAAACAAATCCATCATCTATGAAATCATTTATACTGAGGTATGGTTAAAACAAATCAGCAACTTAGTACAGAATTACACAAGGCTAATTGTTTGCAGCTTCAGAACATTAATGAGTTTATCTATTGAGGGCTCCAAAATCACTGCAGATGGTGACTGCAGCCATGAAATTAAAAGACGCTTACTTCTTGGAAGGAAAGTTATGACCAACCTAGATAGCATATTCAAAAGCAGAGACATCACTTTACCAACTAAGGTTCGCCTAGTCAAGGCTATGGTCTTTCCTATGGTCATGTATGGATGTGAGAGCTGGACTGTGAAGAAGGCTGAGCGCTGAAGAATTGATGCTTTTGAACTGTGGTGTTGGAGAGGACTCTTGAGAGTCCCTTGGACTGAAAGAAGATCCAACCAGTCCATTCTGAAGGAGATCAGCCCTGGGATTTCTTTGGAAGGAATGATGCTAAAGCTGAAACTCCAGTATTTTGGCCACCTCATGCGAAGAGTTGACTCATTGGAGAAGACTCTGATGCTGGGAGGGATTGAGGGCAGGAGGAGAAGGGGACAACAGAGGATGAGATGGCTGGATGGTATCACTGACTCGATGAATGTGAGTCTGGGTGACCTCCGGGAGCTGGTGATGGACAGGGAGGCCTGGCGTGCTGTGGTTCATGGGATCGCGAAGAGTCGGACACGACTGAGCGACTGATCTGATCTGATCTGATTGAGGGCATTAAATTAATCTGTGGTTGAGTAGTCTATCTACATGTTTTCATGTTCCAGTCTGTCATGATGAAAGTAAGTTTATTCCAGTATTTTATCCACAGAAAGCTCATAGACTTTTAAACAAGTGCCTTATTTACAAGATAAACTTCCACATCTTTGGAATAAAACAAACCTCAGCCCAAATTATGTTTTGAGCATATTAGGATGTTCTCACAGTTTTCAGTAATTTTTGAAAACAAACATTTTAAAAACAATACCTCATTATTTTGAAAAATGTTGACTTTTTATCTTGTTTTGACATACTTTTAATGTGTGTACTGTGAGTATTTTATATAGATATCTAATTGTCTATGGTCATATTATATAATATAATTACTTGTGGACAATATCATATTCACTAGGCAGGCTAGCATATGCATGATGATAAAATTCAAGCAGATATACATTGACTAATTTGGGGTGAGTTATATAACAACTCTGAGCTACACTTTTTTCATCTTTATAGGGGAAGTTTAAAAAGAAAATAACCATCTCTTTGAGTTATTGCACAGATTAAATGAGATAATAGAGATAATAATAACACAAAGGCTCATAATAATATCTGACTCTCAATAAGTGCCCATAAATTCTAGCCTTTGTTATTGTTTATAATGGTTCTTAGTGTTTTCCATCTATATGATTAAGTAGGCTAGACTAGGAAAACAGTTATAGCTAACTCTTACCATTACATTAATACTGTAAATAAAATACATGTAAAGTGCAGTGCTTAGTAAATAGTAAATGGTCAATAAACTGTACTTTAAAAATTATAAATATTGCATATACTTACATACTCACAGTTTTCAGAAGTTCTTAATAGAAACTTATATGTTCAATCTGTGACTGTTGGCTAATAGGTGCTTATGACAAAACATTCAGTTATTTATTTTAGAAAAATAAATTAGTTGGTTTGCTTTTTATAATTCCTTTCTCTCCATTGTTATATACTTGTTAACTCTCTGCAAGTCTTTGAAATACATGCTTTATTTAACTTGCTTATAGTCATTTCACTTCATCTCACCAGATATCATTTGTCTTTATTTTCAGCCACCATTCATTCCTCATTCATTTGTTTTCCACATCCCATATATTGGGTTTTGGAATTAGAGTTTATGAAATGAATGGGTTACTCCTTAAATATTGATTCAAGAAGCAAGGATATGAAATTAGCATTTTGCATTTACTCTGAAATCTGTTATCCAAAAGCATTCTGTGAAGCACTGGACTGATATTTGACCATTTCTTTTTCTTGTTTAGTTACTTCACATATAGCTTGTGGTTTTGGAGTCCACCAGGCATAGATTTAGCAGTAGCATAGATGGTTAGTGCTATGCAGATGCCAAGTTTAAAAATTCATCTGCAGAGAAATAAACTGGTTTCAAATGGGAAGCACATATATATTTTGCAATATCCATGGTAAATTTTACTTTCAATAAGCTTTAATATACCTAATTATGGGGAACACATGTATACCTGTGGCTGATTCATTTTGATGTATGGCAAAACCAATACAATACTGTAAAGTTAAGTAAAATAAAATTTAAAAAAAATAAAAATAAAAAAGAAAATTAAAAGTACTGATAGAGAGGAACTGCAATTGAAATGATATGTTGTTTTTCTTGTTGTTGTTGTTGTCTATGAAACATTTTAAATGATGTTCACTGAACCATGCAGCTCCATATCATGGACAGTACACATATTTTCTTTCCAGACAACTAAGGAGACTGATGTGCCAACTTTTAGCTCATACATTAACTGACCCAACTGTCTGATTTAACATTGTAATGCAACTCAGAACACTTTTTTTCTCCTTAATCATGCACCATACACTGTAGTTATTTATTATTACCATTATCTGCACCCTCTGGCACAGGCTCAGATGAATTATACTTGAGATTAGTAAGCAGCACCCTTTATTTTTCTACTGAGACCAAAGTTTATTGTGAAGATTAACAAGCTAGTTCCCCAATATTGCTCAGCCTTTTTCTTCTTATCTCAACATTTAATTAAATAAATGTTTAAATATATAACAAAGTTGAAATAGTGTTCCAGTGAATACTTATATAAGCATCAACTTGCTTTCTCTTGCTAGCTAACATATCACTTAGTAGCTTAGAAAACATACACATTTTTTTTTTTTTACTTGA